>OW626790.1:11995967-13245967 GCA_939628115.1 Tribolium freemani
CAACAGATGACTTAAACAATTTTCGACCAATTTCGATTTTTAAAAATGTTACAAACCATCTTAAAAGAACAAATTAATAATTTTCGGCTGATATAGTTGGATCCAACAATATTTGAGACTCATTATAGAATAAGCCGATTGCCCCTCACAATGGTTTATGTCCCTTGCGGTAAAGATGCCATAAACAAATTTACATTTCTTAGGGCAGGCACGTTTCAACGTTTGTACGGAGTGATGGACCGTAACAGAAATTTGTGTATGGGCTTTCACCAAAGAAATATTTAATACAATTTTATTAATATTTAGGTATATTTTTAAAATGTTTGTTCACAAATAAAGTGATCTAATAAACTAACTAATCTAATGAATTTTGAAACTTTAGTCTGGAATAAATGAAAAGTTTACTATGAAAATTACTCAATACGGCTCATTTGTGAATCTTCAGGGTGGTACCACCAGCTGTGACAAATTGTTACGGTCACCGCAAAAGTTGCTTAACCCTCAATAAAGCTTGCATAAATCAATCTCAAATATTTGTGGTTCCTACTATAACAACCTTATTTACGAAAATCAGTTTGGATTTCAGAGCGGTAAATCTACTGACGATCCTATCCTACATATCTAACTGGCATTATATCAAAGGGTTTTGAATAAAAGAATTATGTTAGATCAATATTTTTGGGTTTTGATTGTGTTGGCCACAAAAAGTTGCTGTCTAGATTATCTAACAATTTTGCATTTACCAATAAAAGCTTACAACTTATGCAAAGCTACTTAAATGATCGATATCAAATGTGTAAAATTATAAACTCGCTATCTGATAGGAAAAAAATAACAAGAGGAGTACCACAAGGTTCTGTATTAGGGCCAGTTCTTTTTCTTATATATATCAACAATATTAATAAAGATTAACAATACAATTCTTAGGCGTATTAATATATCCCAGTTCCGTTCATTTGCATTTTTTTGAACGAAATGGAGCACAAATTGAGAGTTTATGGTGGGTTTTCTTAGCTCAAAATGTGTCGCTGGGATTTAGTTTAACACAGAATTCTTTTCTTCTACAGAAACTCTCAATTTGTGCTTTATTTTTTACTACATAAAATTCAAATCGCTGTTGCAATTCTACTATGAACTGAAATGGGATATAGACCCTAATCTTAATTGGACAGGTCATGTTAAGCAACTATCACATAAAATATCCAAAAATATTTTTTATTACGATGCTTCAAAAAAAATTGTTCTTCAACAAGTTTTAAAAACTGCATTTCATGCTTTAATAATGTCATATGTCTCCTACGCTATACATATTATGTTGGGAACATGCTCATGCTGCTGGTCAAATTTTTCGTCTACAACGAAAAGCATTAAAAATCATTAATTAGTAGAGTGCCTTATACAGGGGGTCCGGTTTTCGAGCTCCACCATGGGGATCTCAGTTATTATAACAGATACGAGGTCGGTATAATTAGGGCAAAGTTGCGCATTTTTATGCTGAAAGAAAATTTGATGTGTCATTTCTAGTTTTTGAGTTATTGAGAAAAACCAAAAAAATTTAATTTTCGTTTTTTTTTTTAGGGAAAACCAAAAGAACTAGACACTTTTAAGTAGGACATCTTCAGGCAAAGCGTTCTTGATGTCAGAGTTACAACACTCAACTTTGGTTTTTCTTATGAACGCCATATTTGAAACTTGTATTTTTGAAAAGTCTTTTTGTTCCTGATTACAAAAGATATGATCGAATATTACATGCTGATTAAAATTAATTAAAAGGCGTTTTTGCAAAGAGTGCTTTGGAAAAAAACGCCAAAAATTTTGTTTAACAAACTAAATTTTGACAGTTCTATTAAATATGCGAGCAGAATTTTTATAACATTGTCTTGTTTTGGTTTGCAAAAAATAAACTTCTAGCTTATCATGTCGTTTAGTTTTTAAATAAGTAAGATTGGCGGAAATGTGAACCTTCCAGATCCAAATTCAATTAAACTTCCAAGATCTAGTTTGTTCATAAACAAAATTGTTGGCGTTTTTTCCAAAGCACTCTTCGCAAAAATGCTTTTTTCTCCATTTTGATCAACATATAAGATTCGATCATATCATGTGATACATCGTTGTAATCACAACTAAAAACACTCAAAAATACAAAAATCGAATATGGCGTCCATAAGAAACCAAAGTTGAGTGTTGTAACTCTGACATCAAGAACGCCTTGGAAAATGCGATGACAGATTTAAATTCCTTGTAAAAAAGTGCCTAAAGAACGTCCTAGTTAAAAACGTCTAGTCCTATTTGTTTTCGCTTGAAAAAATAAAAACGAAAATTACAAATTTCCGTTTTTTTTCAATAATTCAAAAAATGACATCAAATTTTCTTTCAGATAATTGTTCAGCATAAAAATGCGCAACTTTGCCCTAATTTAACCCACCTCGTATCTCTTATCCTCATGGTGGAGTTCGAAAAACGGACACCCTGATGTAGAGATGATGTAAGATCAAAATTTAAGGAATTAAATATTTTAACACTACCTAGTTTGTATATCTTTAATTATTGTCTTTTTTATAATAAAAGAAATGAGCATAAATATGGGCTAGTAAAGAGTTAACATGATCTAGTGAAAAAATTGTTTTTGAATTTACTAGATTAAATAGAAGCAGAGACTGTGTAATAATAATAACTAATAAGTAATACTAATAAGTAATAAGTAATAACTAATAAGTTACAACGGCCCGTTTTTCTTTAATAGATTAGGTACCCGATTGCGTCGGTGCACTACCGACTAGAGACTTTAAAAAGACGGTGAATAGATTTTTGATTTTGAACTGATGATTGTAATTTCTTTATGTGTGTGTACGTATAACAGTATTACTTGACGTGTCCTATAAATTAATGCAAATTTTCAAAGGACAAATAAATTATTATTATTATTATTATTATTATTATTACTATTATTATTACTATTATTATTATTATTACTATTATTATTATTATTATTATTATTCCAAAATCCCAAATTTTATAAATACAGAATTAAATTAGAAACTGTCCAACTCAAAAAATCAGTAATTGCCCTTCAATGTACCTACTTCCGGAATTCGATTAGTGTCACGAATCCCAATCGCGGTGGCAAGCTCATTAATTCGCGTAAAATCACTCGTCAGACATTCAAATTCGCAATTTTTTCCGCAAGAATTCACTCGCGAGTTTTAAATTTACAGCCGGCAGCAAACCGCATTGTGAAAATTGAAAACTGCTGAGGAATGTATCGAATTATGATCAATTCGTCAGCTTACTTTTTTATTTTTTCGACGTTATAGTGACACGACACAAACTCGGAACCTGAAATAATGGCTCCCATGTTATAATTGTTGCGAACAAGGGTGATAATAGTGTGGGGCTTTCGGAAACAAAGCACGAGCACATAAAGCCGGATTGTTAATGGAAAGTGAAGGATATTTAAAAAGGCCAAGTGTCGTTCACTCGTATTTGCAACGTCGCCGATTTTTGTGCTCTTTTAATGCCGCCACATACCACAACCTTCTTCACCCTCTTTCTATTTATTGTTGTCTTTTTGGTTGCAGGTTCGTTCGTTATAGTGTGGAAACGAGGCATCACCCTGCTAACGGCCGGCCAACAAAAAATCACAGCCGATCCCAGAATATCACTAGTGGGATATAATCTGGAAGTGAGGGATATCAGATACTCGGATCAGGGAGACTACACGTGCCAAATTGGCGACGGATCGCACGGGGACCTCATACACACCGTCGAAATACTCAGTAAGTCATTATTTACACACCAAATTCTAAATTTATTATTACGGCAGCTTAGAGTGTAAACCTGCTAAATCCATTTTTGGGCTTTTATGAGATAACTAGCAGTTGCCCGCGGCTTCGCACGCATATTCACAATTATTTTGTAACGCGGAAAAATACCGCAAAACTTAGTAAGGTGACCCAATACGAAACCGAGTTACTTTTGGCTGTTTATATAATGGTTTTTATTCACTGTTATCCTTATTTAACCCCCTTCTGGGTGTAATTTCTAAAAATTCTGAAACACATGTTTCTTCATTTTTAACTGAAAACCCAAATACCAGTTCTCATAAATAGAACTTCAAAAATAATGGATTTTTGAATTTAGTCCCCTCGCGGATAGAATTTATAAAAATCCTGAATTACATATGTCTTCTTTTTCAACCAAATGTCCAAATATTAATTTTCATAATCATAGCTTTAGCAATGAATGATTTTTTACATTTAACCTCCTTGAGGCTGGAACTTTTGACAAATCTGAAACACGCGTTTTTATCTTTAGTCGACAGCTTAAGTACCAGTTTTCATGGTTAGAACTTTAAAAACTACAAATTTTTATATTTACTCCGTTGGGGGGTGGAATTTCCAAAAATTCAAAAACACACCTTTTTTATTTTTAACGAAAAACTCAAATATCAATTTTCACAAATGTAACTACCCTAAAACACACGTTTTTTATTTTTAGTGTATAGCCCCAATTCCAATTTTTATGGTTAAAAGTTACGTATATTTATATTTAACCCCATTGGGAGATGGAACTTCAAAAAATCTAGAAACACGCCTTTCTTCATTTTTAACCGAAAGCTTAAATGTCAATTTTCATACTTCAAAAATAACGGATTTTAAAATTTAACCCTCTTATTAGGGAGTGAAACTTCTAAAAATCATAAAACACATGTTGCTTCATTTTTCACCGAAAGCCCAAATACCAATTCTCATGGATATAAGTTCAAAAATGACGGATTTGTATAGTTAACCTTCTTTGAGGGTGGAATTTTTAATAAATATAAAACACGCGTTTGTTTATTTTTAGTTTATAGCCCAAATAAAAATTCTCATGAATATAAGGTCAAAAATGAAGAAAGTTTATATTTAACCCCCTTAGGGGTGGAAATGTCAGGACTTAAAACACGCGTTTTTCATCTTTAACTCAAATCCCAAATACCAATCTGCATGGATATAATTTTTAAAATTACTAATTTTTAAATAAACTTTAACACCCTATTTAACCCCCTTAGGGGTTGATTTTTCGAAAATCCTGAAACACGTGTTTCTTCATTTTTAATGTAAGGCCTAAGTACCAATTTTCATGAATATAACTTTAATATTTCTCTTAAATGATGGATTTTTATTCAAACTTTAACACCCCATTTCACCCCTTTAGAAAAAGATTTTTGAAAAATCCTTTCTTAGCGGAACCCTACACCCTCTAAAGAACGTATCTTCCAAATTTCATGTTTCTAGGTTCAGTGGTCTAGGCTGTGCGTTGTCTGTCAGTCAATCACGGTACTGTTTTATATATATATACAGGCTGATTCTTTTAGGGTCTACATTAGAAAGTTTTTAACTTCTAATATAGCTAGAGCTTTAAAATTTTGTGTACGATCTAAATCGACCATTCTGAATTCAATTAAATTATTTTCAAAATGGCTGAACTTCCGGAACTACGAGAAATGGGCGCCAACTTTGAAATTTTAAATAGTAACCCCACATTTTTATTGCATTTTTGAATTCACCTCCTCAAACTGACTAAAATGTACCTTAGTTGTTGGTACTTATCTGTCACAGTTTTTGACATTTGTCAATTTTTTTGTTAAAATTTTCACTTGCAGGAGTTTATTTAAAATGTGACAGCCCTTCAACCCTTTGCGATAAGTGAATAATTTTTTTTGTATTCGATAACAGAAGGTTTAAAAAGCCTTCTAGAATTTTCAAAATTGTCATCTGTCAAAATTCAAGGGTAGTGTGATGTTTTCAAAATGGTTATCAAAAAACGGCTATAACTCAGTTTTTTCAAATGGAACGACACTATTTTCTTAACGGCAGTTGAAAGAACATCGACATTTATGGTGACTTTTATGTACATGTCCTATACCTATCTCGTACAGTTTTTGAAAAAAATCACAAAAAACGAATTTTACTTTGTAATTTTCATCGTTAATCAAGTAGGTCTTGCAAAATGGTCAACAGTTGTCAAACTTCAACATTTTATTTAGTTATTAGATGGTTCTTAATCGAATAAGCAACAAAACAATAATATTTAATTATGGTTTATTATAACTTAGTGAATTATGTAAAGTAACTCAGTCAGTATACCATCGAATTTTGAACTTCTTGAATGAAAATGGTAGACAAATCAAAGATTTCTTTTAATTAATAGCACAGCTTTATCGCATTTTTTGAAAGTTTACTCGATTAAAAATGAAAATAATGATCTAAAAATCAGTTTTTTGCGATTATTTCAAAAACTGTAAGAGATAGATATAGAAGATGTTGATAAAAGTCTCCATAAAAATCGATGTTCTTTTGATTGCCATTGAAAAAACAAGGTCATTCCATTTGAAAAAACTGAATTATAATTATTTCTTGATCATCATTTTCAAAAAATCATAGTAGCCTTGCAATTTGACAGTTCAAAATTCTGAAGATTTTACAAGATCCTTCAAACTTTTGGTTATCAAATGCAAAAAGAATTATTCACTTACTGTAAAGGGTTCAAGAGTTGTGATATTTTAAATAAACTCCGGTAAATGAAAATTTGCAAAAAACAAATTGACATACGTCAAAAACTATGACAGATAAGTACTAACAACTAGGGTATATTTTAGTCAGTTTCAAAAGGCGAATTCAAAAATGTAATAAAAATAGGTGGTTACTATTTAAAATTTCAAAGTTGGCGCCAATTTTTCCACGTTCCGGAAGTTCAGCCATTTTGAAAATAATTTAGTTAAACTCAGAATGGTCGATTTGGATCGTATACTAAATTTTAAACTTCTATCTATAGTAGAAGTTAAAAAGTTTCTAATGTAAGCCCTAAAAGAATCACCCTGTATATATCGATTACATCGTTCGAAAGAGAAAAAAATGAGACAGAACGGGTAAATGCAAAAACAGTTCTAAGTTGTCCAAATCGCGTGATGAGTAAAACCGTGACCCGACAAAAGAGTCCGCAACAAAATAGCCCACCGACAAAATAGCCCAACGACAAAATGGCCCAACGACAAAAAAGTCCCCGACAAAATAGCCCCCGACAAAATAGCCTAACGACAAAACAGCCCATTAATAAAATAGCTCATTCCAATCACAGACAAATTTTGGGATTAACAAGACGACTAAAAAATTGTTCTATGTTTTAAATGGTGTAAACAGATGAATTAAAAATTAAACAATTAGACAAAGACTTGTAGTTACTTTTGTTAGTAAGTTCAAATTTCAAACGGATCAACAAATTAGTTGAATGAAGATTTATTCAATTCTATTACGTAGGTAAATCTTGAGTTACCAAATGATAACAAAATGCCATAATTATGTATAGGACATATTATAAACATTTTTACCCATTGAACAAAAGTAACGCATAAAATTCATATTTTTGTTATGAGTCATTTAAAAAAAAACTCGAACAGATCGATTTTATATTCTTAAATGCTACATTTTGACACCAGAATGACATTTCTGATGTTATTTGATTTTCAGTAATGACTGCCATTATTTTTTTTTAATGAGAACTTACATTTTTGATTAGTTTTTTAGATAGTACATGGTTTTGTCTTTCTGGTGGGTATCAAAAATCAAGAAAATAAAGCAAAACAAATTCAAAAATAGAAGAAAATAAAATTACAATGCTATAAAAACTATACATATTGGGAGTTTAACACAAAGAGCTTTTTGCTTTTGTTTTAGCTTTATTTTATCTGGGCTGATTATTCTTTGTTTCTGTTTTTGTGTTTGGGTGTCATATTTTTTTATGCAAGTTATATACAAAGAAATTATAAAAATCAATTGTCCTTTAGAAAATAAGTAGAGAACAAAAAGATAAGGCCTATTGTGCCTAATTGTCAGTATTTTTTTAAATTATTACATTAATTAATTCATTAATTAATTTTTTTTTTCTTTCGAAACTCTGTTGAGCATTCACCATTTGAATATTTCCACTCCCCATTTATTTTTTCAACCGTTCGAAAATATGTTTTTATAACGTAAGCTTTTTGTCGGATGGTAAACACTATTTCGGAAGCAAGGAATCAATTTTTGAAAAATTATTTTTAAATTTTGATCTGTCAATTTTTGACATTTCGCTAAAATTCCATGGGCACAATCTGCTCTAATTTAGTTCATTTTCGATCTCATGTTATTACCTCCCCAAATACAGGGTGTCTCAAAATTGACGCCCGTGCTTTAGGAATTCGATTCAGGGGGCTAATACAAATCGAAAGTTAAGAGTAACAAATTTTCCATTTGTCCTTCGTTATCGAGTTATTGTTAAAAATGTAAATAATAAGTTTTATGCAATATTTCCAATTAGTTGTGCAACATAATTTATTAGGTGGCTACAGTGATGTTAAAAGTCTTTGAATTGCTCTGTCTAGTGACAAGTATTACTACTTTTCTTCGGTTTTGTATGTTTAGAATGATACGATGCTACTGCATTCGAGATTTCGTTGATATGATAAAAATTAGGTGTGTGTATGATAACAATGCCACTGCTGAGGCATATGCGGAAAAGTTTCGAATTTGCAAATGAGCATATTTTGTGACAACAAATGAGGTAAATATCTTGTTTCAAAATATTATTGGCTTTTAAAAAAATTTAAAATTTAAATTTTAAATTTTAGTTTTTTACCAATAACTCGGTAACAATGGCCAATCGGACATTTTTCCACTCTTAACTTTCGATTTGTTTTAGTCTCCTGAAACAAATCCTAAAAGCACGGGCGTCAATTTTGAGACACCCTGTATTTTACATTTTTTCGACACCCAATATTTCAGTATTTCAGTGGAGGGCTCTGTCTTGTCGGTGGGCTATTTTGTCGAGGCTATTTTGTCGGGGCTATTTTGTCGCGGGCTCTTTTGTCGGTGCGCCCTTTCGAAGGGCTATTCCAAATAGATAAATGCTACAGTGGTCGTGAGTTATCAAACTGCGTGACTAATAACACAGCTAAATTTTTGCCTTTTTGTCCTTTGGATAATTGTAGCCGGCTACCTTAGTCCGGATGTGGATTTTAACAACGGACCGACCAGTGGCTGTTTTAGGGTGTTAGGACTCTTGGTATTTAGTATGTAATCAAGCTTATCAAACAGACCAACGCACAACTTCTTTTTGAACAACAACAAGAAGCATCATAACTAACAAAAAACTTTGAAACTAAATTTATTTGAACAAAAAGAATAAAGGTTAAACAATACTTATATACAGGCAGTGCATCAGCTATTCAAAAAAGCAAAGTATAAAAACGGTCGTAATCGTCATACCGTTTAATTTAATAATAAGTAATTCATTTCTTACAAGTTTATTCAACAAAATTAACATTCACGTTTCATTTTTTTATTGTCTTATTTTTTATTCTGATGAGATCAAAGATTTGTAGTCATAACATAAATCTTCGAACTTACCACACTCGGGAAAATCCAGTTACTCCTTAAATTATATTAAAATTTACTAAGAAATGCTACCAAGAAGGAAAAATGCTCATAAAAAAAATAAATATTGTAACAGGCTACCTTAGTCTGCTGAGGATTTTAACTCTGTTTTAGGGTGTCAGGACTCTTGGTATTTAGTATTTAGAAGTCCATCAAATAAACCATCGCACGACTTCTTTTTGAACAACAACAAAAAGCATAAGGTAACAGATATCCAGACTTTGCGGTATAGTATAGACTAGCAATTATTACCGCAAAGAAAATCACCTCAGATTACTCCGTTGCCTTTTGCCGAGATAGAAAATTTGCACCAAACTAAGAGAAAAATCAGTGCAAGGAAGTCTGCATTATTTAAAGAAGTCTGCCTGAGGATTACCGTCAGTTTTACACCAATTTATAATATGAGTGAAAGTGAAATTGAATGTTTTTGTTTGATTACTTAATTCAAAAAGCCTAATTTGTATTATTATTGCTTTGGATATTAAAAAATCCTGTTAAACTTCAGTCAACTTATGTTTTTACGTTAAAACTCGTCGGCAAAACTTTAAAGATTTAAAAATTTTATATTTTGATATTGTTCCTTGAATCTTTTGAAACTGAAGATTTCAAAAATAATTTTGTTTTTATTACATGTTTAATTTAATAATAATTCATTTCCTAAAAGTTTATTCAACAAAATTAACATTCAACTTTAATTTTTTTTATTGTCTTTTTTCTTCTGATGAGATCAAAGATTTGTCGTTATAATATAAATCTTCGGACTTACCATACTCAAAAAAATCCAGCTAACTCCTTATGAATATATTAAAATTTCCTAAGAAAACCTGCTAAGTGACAAAAATGCTCATAAAAATTAAATATTGATATCTGCTTCTTTTTTTTTACTTAATTATATAAAATAGTACAAATAAATAAACTACGAATTTTACTTTTTGCTCTTAAGCAATTCGAATAAATTTTATGAAGTTTTTGGTTTGTCCTGAAAAATTTCATAATATGGAGTTGGCAGGTTTACACTCTAAGCCGACGAATTTTTTACTTCGTGATATTTGATTTGCAAAATGTTGGTGGAGAGCCAGTCCATGATTATGGACGGGACATAATTCTGTCAACTTTTATTTCCCAATTTTTAAAATTAAAATTAAATAAAATTCATAAGATAATCAGACCGTTCATTTTGATTAAAAAATAAAAATATTTGAGGTGAACGCAAACGGACGCAACTACTAGCTGATTAATTAATATTAATAACACGCTGTACAACATACCCAAAAATGAAAGGGTCATTTTTGGTCATTTTGAGAAATTTGAGATTGCAGTGTAGATATTGTACGAGTTTATAATTGGTTTATTGAAATAGAATTTACTGAAAGTTAAGGCTCTTAGAAAATGATTTTTTTGCAAATAAGTGTCTGAAGAATAAATAATAATTAACATTAACTTAGCAGAAATAGAACGCTTTGTGTAGTAGTATTTTGTGATAAATTTAGTTGCAATTATTTACGTGTAAAATTTAAAAAACGTTTTCCTAAACGAATTCTAGAATTTTACGGTTTTTATAAAAATCAAATAACTCCATTTGGGTTTTTGGTGCAATATATCTGAACTTCCAATTGGATAATTTTATCGAAGAAATCTACCATAAAAAAATTATTTCGTAAAACACTTGTTTTTTACGAAGTAATTTAGTTTAAAAAAAGTAACTACACCACGTTACGCAAATGATTATTTATTAAAAAACATAAAACATAACATATTATATTTTTGCAGAATAACTCTGATATGACTAAAAAATTTATACGTGGTAGTTAAAAATTAAAATTGTAAAAAATGTATGTATTAAAAATTAAATAAATGGCCTTTCCTCATAAATTATTTAAACATTGCAAAAATACTTCAGCTTCAATGAAAACAGCATTATTTTAAATGGATTAAAAAAATAAATAGAGATGCATAATGTTAGATTTAAAAACAACTTAGGAGATGGTAATATAGCAGTGCCAGTGCCTACAAAAAAGACCATATGAACCTAATTATTGTATTCAATTAAATACAGTGAAGATTTTATTTTGCTGAACATTGGCATTTCTATGGAACTGTTTGCAATCCGTTGACATGGATTTTTTAAAACTGAAAATAGGCTAATACAATTAATAGTGATATGTGTGTTATGTAATGTTCAGCGGAATAAACTCTTTACCATATAATACAGAAGATCTAAAAACTCTAGTAGTGTATTGGTATGATTTTTTTAAAACTGAACATAGGATTAACAGTGTTATGTGTGTTATGCTATGTTCAGTAAAATAAAAACTTCAGTGTGTATATCGAAATCATATACCGAAGAAGTGCAAAGTATTTTTTGTAGCAAAAAAATTTCTTTAATTTTCATTAAGTATACAGGGTGTTTCACATAATTTTACGAGGCCTGCGCCTGTAAAATGCCACCAAAAATACATATTCCTATACGAACTCGATTACAAATTTTGAAAAATTTGATACTCTACTTTGTTCACCCCCTCAAAAAATTACAACGTTTTTGGGTAGTTAGTGATTAAGATAGATAGATTAGAATCATATTCATTCCGTCTCTTGATAGAACACATGATAACTATTTCTGAAAAATAGCAATTCATAACAATTAATGAGACAGTTTTTAATTTGACAACTACTGTCATGGGCTTCCAAAAATTAAATAACTAAATGTGAATTTTTTGTATCTAGTGTTTTGTGACTTTTGTATATTTGGGTGCGTACATTAGGCGCAGGGCTCGTAAAGTTGTGTAAAACACCCTGTATTGAAAATTTTTATTTATTTTATTCAACAAATTACAGGTAATTTTTGCAATAAGTGTATTTTTTTGAGTGACAGAGATTTTTTGATTTTAGTTTTGTGGAACAAAACCGCCAAATTATAACAAAAGATACAGTTGTGAACAATATTAAATAGGACGTATTTTAAATATGACACTATTTATTAAAAACAATTCAAAGTAATCATGACCCCATTTTAGCAATTGGTTAAAATGGGAATAATTTCTAAAGCAGTGGATGGTTGGTCAATAAGACAGATTGCTCTCTGCTACAATATTGCTAAATATTCCATTGAAGTCTTCAATATTTTATTGAATTATTTAAAAAAATGGAGACAAGAAGTAATAAAAAGAAATTCTTGGTCTGGTAATTTGAGATCCCATTCTCCTTAGGCCAATTTTCAAATTCCGCGTATTTGCCACAAAAGCCCGCATTCGTTGAGGGGTAGATACATTGCAAAACGTCTTTGGACACTTTCAGAATACATTTTACGAATAAACTAATGACGATCCACATTATTAATTTAATTTCATGACCCACGCAAATGCTGTCAACTGCCACAAAATTCCTTAAATTTCGAAATTGATTTTTTTTTGTTAAAAAAAGTGCAAAGTAGAAAAAATAGTGTATGATATCTGGTTTATAAGGCATTTTGTCGCACTTAGTCCGTGCGTGCGACAAAATGCGTCTTATAAAACTCGTATCATAATATACTATAATAGTTTTAATTTTTTAGCGATTTAAAAAATAATGTTAAATGGCAAATGCAGTCATTTTTATGTCGTCACATTATCATCGTCATCGTCTTAGTGCTTAAATAAAATACCTAAAGTATTTTGAAATTTGTTTATTAAAAACTAAAGAAATTCAAGCTGTATAATAATTAAATAAAAGAAAAATTCTTATTCAAAGTGTAGATGTTCGATGTACCAACAGAGTTTCATTTCTCTATTTTTTTATTGTTTAATCGAGATTATTGGTGACCTGAATATTGCCTTCTATGGTCAATTTGAATTTAAACAAATTAGCTGTTTAATTGAGATTAAACATTTATTAGACCAATCAAATTCGTTCACTTTGGTCACGTGATCAGTTAATTACGCATTTAATTGCGGATTATGTTAATGACGCTTCTATAAACTGGTCCTAAGTGAATTAATTCACTAATAAAAAACAATGTTCATGTTCTCGTTTTGAACAGTGCAGATGAATCTGTTTTGAACGAATGCAATAAAATAATTATCTTCTGATTTACCACCACAAGGGTTACCCCCAACGGTGCAGTGTCATAAATATTCTTCCAGCTAGCTAGACATTCGAAGAGAAATGTATTAAAAGTTGTCTACTTTCAATTTAATTTTTGTTTTATATCTAAGAATTGAGAACAGTTAACAAAAATCCAAAATATCTCAGGCCTGTATATTTAAATTACCTATAAAATGTTTTTTTAATTCTCAATACAATGCACCCTTATCAAAAATTCCTATCAACTTCATTAATAAACATTTTATTCAATAAAAAAATATGTATCAATTTATTTCAAACAAAAATATTTCTTGGATCTACATTTACTTATAAAGAAACACTACAAATATCAAGAAACTCTCTAAGTTTAAATTTGCGGCTAAAAACACCTAAAACGTATGGGCCACCTCCCAGATAGTGTAGAGCCTTATTAATAACTCCACAATCGTAGAAGTCAAAATTCTTAAAAGAATGTCCTAGAATTTGTATGGGTTGTTAAACTGTGAGACACCCTGTATGAACGAATCCCAACACTGGTGCCAACCTAAAGCGCGTGGTGCGAAATTCCCAATTAATTAGAGCGCGTTGCTAGGCAACTGTGGTTAAATTGGGCGCGACTTTTAAAAAGCAATCGGGTTGATGTGGTTCCCTTTGGGCACGTAATGCGATTAAATAAGAGAGCGAAGAAATCCCTCTCATATATCCCCAATTTGTCATAGCGAGATCTCGGTCTTGTAGAAACACGACACGTGTCAGCCTCGAGCGGCTAAATAGAGATGTTGAATTTCCAACTTGTCTGATCCATGCAAGTGGCCCGGAGCGAAGCGGTGAACCCTTCGAGTTACAGAAACTTTCCAACATACAAATGATACCCCGAAGGCCTCAACGGATCACGATTAATTTTTCACCTTCGAGGGTGACACTGCCGGAGAGAAAAATATTGTAAATTTTTTACGGTGGTCATGAATCATGAAACACAACGAGCGGTCGCTTTTTCCAACTTGTGTGTGTATAACAATGAATTTACATATGGGGGTGGCCATTGTCTGATTGTATGGAACGCAGGACGAATGTTTGTTTTAGCGATAAATTAATTTGCTCGTGTGTTTGGTTTGCATCAATTATAAAACTTTAAACTAACAGCGAAATTATTATTTTAACAGTGGAGAGAAACAAATTTTGCTGGAAGCGCCTCGCGGGAATTGCTTGTTTTTTCGGGTTAAAAAGGTGATGGCATATGTCGGACCATCCAGCTTCCGTAAAAAATAAAAGCTCGATAGGAATCAAGTTTAAATGCATGCAAATTGAAGAGGACGCTTTGGTGAACATCAAAAACAGACGTTGTCTTATTTCCCGGCACACAACGTGCCGTTGCACAGAGCGAGAGGGTTGATCAGTAAAACTCCCCGGTTTTAATGAATGCAAATTGACTGCTTTGCATTTTAAACTTGCAATCAAGTAGAATGATGGTATAAATATTCATACGGCGGTTTTGCTTCCCACCGCTTATTATTGACTATGACGTTTCAAACAATAAATACATCTATTTAGCCCGTAATAGTGTGACATTATCCACAATTCAAGACACTCATCGAAACCCGCTTTTTGCGTAAAATATTGCCGTTTCGGAATTTACAATCTATAAATTTTTTAATGCAAAATTATTATAGTTATATCTAAACAGGCATCTAACTGAATGTAGGATACGAGCCCTCGGGGAGCAGTTAATGCTCAATTCCAAGTGAGCGCTCGTTCCTCGCTTGTATTAACTCGAACAAGTCCCGAACAAAACCAGACCGCAAACATGACAAAAACACTAACCCTCCTTTACCCTTAAAAAATGGTCCATCTGCATCCCACCATGAATATGAAAAACTGGACCGACGCAACGATTTGTTTGCGCACAAATGGCAAACTAAACGATTTTTAACATGCCAGCAACAAATATTTGACCCTTTACGCAACATTTTTGCCAAATGATTGATGACACAATGGCCCCATTTAATTACAAGATTTTAGTAATAATAAGCCGTCCTTAACTCGCTTTAACAAACTAACAACAAAATTAATAAGCGGAATTAAATTTACAAAAATTGCATTGTACTAAAATTTAAAATAGAAAAACTACTGAAGAAAAAGAATAGAAAATAAAACAGAAAATAGAAAAAATAGACGGAACAGCTTGTACGTATAATTTGTTCGATATCCTGAGTGTTTGTTATTACTTTATTAATAACTACGAGTTTACAAGGGGTGTCCGTTTTTTGAGCTCCACCATGGGGATCTCAGTTATTAATTATTATAAGAGATACGAGGTCGGTTAAATTAGGACAAAGTTGCGCATTTTTATGCTGAATAATTATCTGAAAGAAAATTTTTGCCTTATGCCTTTGTAAGATCGTATTAAAATATGCTTCTTTAGTCTGGTATCCTATTTATAATTATCAAAAAGATTTGTTAGCTACGGTGCAAAAAAAATTCTTAAAGTATTTATATTTAAATCTTGCGGTAGATAACCAAACAGGGGAGAATTTTCTTTGAAAGAGCTGGAAGAAAGTTTTCTAGTGGATAACTTAGATACAAGAAGAGTTTCTTCTGCACTAATTTATTTATTTAAATTAGTAAATGGTTTTATTAATGACAGCGCTATGTTATCCAAAATAAATTTTCGAGTACCATCTAATACTAGACTTAAATCAACATTTGCTGTTCCAAAGGTTAATTCAAACTTATTAAAAAAATCTCCAGTCTATGTAATGATATCACTATTCAATGAAATTTCATCAAATTTAGATATTCACGCAACTAATGTTAAGCAAATTAAGGATGCTGCTTTTTTGATCTGCTGCTACGTATATTGTCTAGTAACTGGCTTTTAGCTGTTAGACAATTAATTACTTAATAATAATAATAACAATAATAATAATAATAATAATATTTGATGTGTCATTTTTAATTTTTGATTAATTGTAAAAAACGGAAATTTGTTAGTTTCGTTTTTATTTTTTCAAGCGAAAACAAAAGAAATAGACGTTTTTAACTAGGATGTTCTTCAGGCACTTTTTTAAAGGGAATCTAAATCGCCAGTTATAAGCTTTGGTCATAAAACGAAAAAGACTTATGTATACAGCATTTATTAAATTTGGCAAAATATCATTCTATAATCTCCACCGCCGTGATGCCGTAGCATTTTATAATACACTGAATCGGAGACAATTCATCGACAGTAAAATATTTCTTGACGATGCGCAATGTCTCATTACTAGTGCGGAAATCTTTGTGTACAGCATCGTTAATTTTTTAAAAAAGATCTATCGCGATTTGTGGAACTTGGGTTAGGTCTAATTTACATTCATTTAAACAATTTTAGAACTGTACACTTTTGATGTCGGTAGACTGTAGCATTGCTTTCCATTTTCTTTCTCGTGTGTTTTTGTTGTTGGGATCTCCCAAGATTGGGTTACTTGTTTCAAAATCCTCACAGACGGACCTTATATGCAAAGACTTTGTTACCCGTAAGTAGTCGGTGTTTCTATTAGCCTATAATAAGGAAAATATTATTAAAAACTGACTTTTTTAAACAACTTACCAAGTCATGTTTCACAGTAAGAATTTCTTTTTCTAGCTGGCTAATTTTTTCAATGCGCTGGATAACTTCTTCACTGCGTTCTCGTTCTAGCTGGCTAATTTTTTTTAATAGCGATCTCTAAATGAAAATCCATAATGGAGTGTTCAGATATTTTAGTAGACTTGGAACAATTAGGTGTATCTTTTTTATGTGCGTATAATAGTTGAATACAGTTGGGGTATGCAAAATGTATTTGGTAATAATTTTTAAGATCTTTGCCATGCGCCAATTGGCTTGGTCCAGAAATGAAAAGCTGTTTTGAGGTGTGTGAAATCTAGAGATTTGACAATGGTTTTAGAGCAGTTTTGAGGTAATTTTAATTGATTTTTGCATGCGCCAATTGGCTTGGTCCAGAAATGAAGAGCTATTTTTGGGGTGTCTAAAATCAAGGCATTTTGTAAGTTTTTTAATCTTTTTCGGATGTTTACTTTTGGGAAAACACTAAATTTGTAGGATTCTACTCTGTTTTTCGTGTGCCCAATTTTTGGTGGCCTACACATATTTTGGTACTTTTGGGGTGGATAAAAATTTATGATTTTTGAGAGGTTTTAGGCCCTATTCGATTGTTTGCGCCTTAATTTTTAAGACGCCAATTGTCCTGGCCCAGAAGTAACATTTTACAACCTACTACAACAAGCATATTTTTTGTAATGAAAGTACCTTTGGGATATAATCTTTCAGTCAGTGATGGTAATAAACGTCTTTGCAGAATATATTTGATGGTGTTTACTGTCCCGTCTATGAACACAAATTTTGCTCAAGACCCTTTGCAAACATGTATCCTCATACCATTTGTTCCTTGACAAATTTAACCGTACTTTTTTGAGATAGTCTTTATAAAAGATCTCTTGTTTACTTCTTGTTCCTCGTTTTCGAAAATTACAGAGTCTCCAACGCATACAACAAATTAAGATTCATCACTAAATATGACGTTTTTCCAGTCATTGCATGTCCACTGCCACTAACTTTTGACCCACAGAGTTCTCCCCTTTTTTTTGAGCAGAAGTGAGTAATGTTTTTTTTGCCTTTAAAATAATTATTTTGGAAAGGAACATTTTGTTATTAATTTGTGTCTACCTTATAAAAACCAAGTTCTGTTTTTTTATCCATCTGAGACAACAATATGAAGAAAAATTGGAATATGTTTCCGCAATCCTTAGAGCAGTGACTTCTCTTAAGATCTTCCGGGACATTTTTCTTTAATACATTGTGTCCATTACTTGAATAATCTGTTCCACTGAAGAATTGGCCATATTCAGTTTTTTGGCAACTTGTGTCAAAGAATTTCCTCCAGAGTGAGTATTCCAAAGGAATTGGAATTTCCACCCCCTTTGTTATTTTAATAATTTAAAACCCAATGAATGTTTTGGCATTCCATCAAATTGAACGTTGATGTTAAATACAAAAATTTGAGAGTTAAAGCCCATTTTGGTATTAAATTAGTGTCCTCACATTTGTCAAGCTTAAGTGGGTAAATTTCATCATTTATATATTTTTTTCTGATAACTAATTGAAAATTAGACAATAAATTACAAAAAACACTTTAGAGAATTGCAAGTTCGAATCCATGCAAATTATGAATAAAATGTTGGAATAAAACCAGTTTGATAATTAGAAATAAAACGAGATTTCGTCCAAACATTTAGTTGTTAGGGCCAGGAGTGCGTAATCGGTCTATAACTTTTTTGCAGGGATGGGCGAGTAAATTGCTTGACGTAAAATATATCGTTTTTTACGCGTAATTTAAATACGTAATTTACACCATCTCTTTAGATGTAAAAAACGATAAAAACGTAAAAAACGTCAAACGCTAAAAAAAAACAAAATTTTTACTTAAAATACAAACAAGGATTTGCAAAATAACTCAAATAAGATTCTTAAAATGAAAACAAAAATATTATTCTCAGAATCAACGAAAAAACAAATTAACATAGGTTCACTTTTAGTCCAGATCCTCATATAAATTACTTCCTGGTCGAGGCATAATCGTGAATTTTATTAAAGAACGAAAAATCAAAGAACTCAATATACACACACATCGACAACCTAATCTTCAAACCAATATTTTACGTTTTTTTACGTATTTTACGTTTTTCACGCATTTTACGTTTTTTACGCATATTTTACATGTAAAGGTAAAAAACGTTTTTTACGCGTAAATTACCGTCCCTGCTTTTTTGGTATTTGAAATATTGCCATGCCGTTTTCATTATTCAATAGATCTACTTAAATTACACAAACTAAAAATATTCTTATTGTACACAGGGTGGTGAACTATACAGGCTGTAAATGAAATAAGTACATTAATTTTAACTGGTAATAGAACTCGTCAAGACAAACAATTTTTCCTAATAACTTTTTTTTCAAAACGTTTTAGTTTTTGAGTTAAAATTATTTTAAAATCTTGCACAATTTTCTTACACGCCACTGGAAGCAAAGTTACCTAGTCGACAAGATTACCGTTTGAAACGGTTACCTTGGTTGCAGCTATTATTTATTGTTACTTTTCTTTGTTGGAACATTTCATAAAAGGCTCGTCAATTTGTAGGGGGAAAAAATGATTTAAAAAAATGCGATTTTGGAAAAATGGTACATAGAAAAAGTGTTTGTCTTGATGAGTTCTACCACTGGTTAAAGTTAATGTACTTATTTCGCTTACATCCTGTAGTTATATTTTTTTAAATGGAACACCTATATATTTTTGCATAATTAGATTCTACGCAAAAAAATAATGTAACTTTATGTAAAGTATTATGGCTCTATCTCTTTTCGTTTTGAAATTATTCAACTTTTCGTTATAAAAAAGACTAATTTTTGAAAAATCACTGCCAAGTGAATATTTTCTGACAAATTTGCAATAGAAAAACAATAGAATAGTTTTAGCAGTAGTCGACTTTTATTTCAAACACGCAGATAATGTACAGGGTGTACCAAAACGCAAAAAGTTAAATAACTTTTTTTTTTCAAATGGAACACCATGTATTTCTTCACACGTATGGATAGCATTTTTCATAAGCTTTCTAATGATATGCGGTTTGTATAGTAAATTTGAAACATTTCTTGACGAGTTCAAAAAGAAATTTTCCTTTTTTTATTTATTTTATTATTAATTCTTGATGACTGAAATTCATTGATGTACCAAGTAATAATTAGATTACTAGTGTAATTAGTCACAATAGTACATATCAAAAAATTAATTACCATTTGACTTAGATTAGATTCTAGGCTAACAAATTTTCTTGTACAGGGTGTTTCAAGTTTTAGGTCCAGTCAAAAAATAAATACTTCTAGTATTCCAAAATAAAAAATATATATCGCAAACGATAGAGTTTCTAACACGCTTCAATTTGATGCTTTGCTGATATCCCAAATTTTCATGATATAAGCGTAAAATGCAAAAAACTACATTAAAATTTTTTTTTTTCAAATTATTCCAATAATTTTTTTATAATAAAATTCCTCCTATTTTTTAAGTAAGACTTCCGAAACTGAAACAGTAAAAAACCCAAGGCGTATTGAGCAATTGAAATTTCAATTTGCAAAAAAAAAGGGCATTTTTTAATTGACAAGCAAAATTTTAGTCTGACAGTTAATGACGTTTCAATTTTTTGTGAATCAAGCAAAGACACGAGCTCTGTTTTTTCAAAGGTGACTAAGATAAAACATTTATTTGATCTTTTGCAAATTGGAATTTCAATTGCTCAATACGCCTTGGGTTTTTTACTGTTTCAGTTTCGGAAGTCTCACTTAAAAATTAGGAGGAATTTTATTATGAGAAAACGATTGCAATAATTTGGAAACAAAAAATTTTTTATCTAGTTTTTCACAATTTACGCTCATACCATGAAAATTTCGTATAACATTAAAGCATCAAATTGAAGCGTGTTAGAAACTCTATCGTTTGAGATATATTTTTTTTCTTTTGGACAACTAGAAGTATTTATTTTTTGACTGGACCTAAAACTTGAAACACCCTGTATTAAAAAATATTTTTAAAAAAAATCTTGATGTGCAAACCCCATACCATTAGAAAGCTTATCAAAAATGCTATCGATACATGTTCCATTTGAAAAAATATAACTTTGATTCACCACTCTGTATACAACATATAACACCCTGTGTGTAATAAAAATATTTTTAGTTTGTGGACTTTAAGTCGATCTATCGGATAATAAAAACAGCATGGCAATATTTCAAATAGCAAAAAAGTTATAGACCGATTACACCCCTGGGTCACGCTGTAGCTGTACATTTTCATAATTGTACTTTTTCTAAAATTTTTGATAAGACAGGTAATACGTTAATGGGTCAGAGTGAAAATTTTCGGAGCGACCTTTAAAAAACGCACGTTCTGCTAATTCATTGCAAAAAATGAAGCGCCAATAACCGTTTTTGTGTTGTGTGCATATTTTTCTGGTAAAAAAAGCAGGGGAAATATTGCGGCGAAAAAGCCACACGTTTAATAAAGTTCGAATTCAACGTCCATCGTTATTTGCCGACTGGAAACAATGAACGCGAAACAATGCCCAGTTTTATACGAAATGAGACAAGATAAGGAAAAACAATTGAAAATACGGGCGCGTAACACACGCTGACAACACCTGCAAAAAAGACTCGGACTTGAAGTTTCACAGATAAAATAAATTGAAATATGGTAATTATTTTGCAGTGCCTCCGAGTATACAAATTTTTCCAAACAATGGGGACGTTCTGACCACCCGGAAGGGGGCGACGGTGTCGTTCGAGTGCCGGGCGAGTGGGAACCCCACACCGGTGGTCCAGTGGTCGAAAAAAGTGAGTTTTTTTCAATTTTTGGCCCGTTTTAATCCAGTTTTAGGAAGGTCTGTTACCATCTGGGTTACAAGTGCAAACAGGGTATCTCTTATCACTAACCAACGTCCAACGCGAAGATGCGGGCTCTTATCAGTGCACGGCTTCCAACGGGATCGGGCAAGCGGTCACTGGAGAAATCAAGCTCCATGTCCTTTGTGAGTTTCCAAATTTTGTGACGAGGGGTAAACATCTGATCTAAATTTTGTACACCATACATCCCTTTCGTAAAATACATCCCATACATCCTCCATACATCCCTTAGGTATACATCCTTTTATACATCTTCGTACATCCTTGGAAATCCTTGAACTTGTAAGCTGTTTACCCCTCGAAACAACATTTTTTTGTACTCACCTAAATGATCCGTCAAAGTTGCCTTGGCGACTCTTTGGTGCTGAGACCAAAAAAGACTCAATTTAGGAAAGGCCTAGTTTTAGGGACTCAAATGAGTCCCTGAATTGATCCATTATTGATTTAAGTACTATTTTACGAGTATTTCAAAAGGAGACAATCTCATAACTTTTGATATTCAGTAAATACGTATATTTTCAAGCAAAAACAGATCGATTAGGGTCTCGAAGGGAAATTCAAAACCAATATTAGTTACACTTTAGGTTTCATCCCCTAATCGCTAAAAATTTTAAAAAATGTTTGGTACACGCTCTCTAAAATGGTTACTTTGGGAACTGCTTTGACTCCGCAAAATGTCATTTTAAAGGACAAGTACTTAAAAAATCGTCATAGCAACACTTTGCGGACTCTAATTTATTTATTATTTGACAAAATAATTATTATTGTTTCAATAAATCAGTCGTTGCTATGGCTATCGATCGACTGCACTATGATGAGGGTGGATTGGAAATGTAAAGAATTTTACAATTTTGTTGTTTTAGAGAGCTGGTACCAAAAAAGTGTTAAAATTTATAAAATTTTAAATTGCATTGGAGGTAAAAGCTTAAAGAAAGAAAAAAATATTGGTCGATTTGTTTTTGAGTTAGAAGTGGTGTTTTATTTTTGAAATTTTCAGTCATTGTAGCCTTTGATTTTAAGCTAGTTTAATTTAAACTACCAATACAGGCTGATTCTTTTAGGGCCTACATTAGAAACGTTTTAACTTCTAATATAGCTAGAGCTTTAAAATTTTGTATACGATCCAAATCGACCATTCTGAGTTCAACTAAATTATTTTCAAAATGGTTGAACTTCCGGAACTACGAGAAATTGGCGCCAAGTTTTTAATTTTTTTATTTTTAATAGTAACCACCTATTTTTATTGCATTTTTGAATTCGCCTTTTGGAACTGAGTAAAATGTATCCTAGTTGTTAGTACTTATCTGTCATAGTTTTTGACGTATGACAATTTTTTGATGCAAATTTTCATTTACAGGGGTTCATTTAAAATCGCAGTTCTTGAACCCTTTACAATAAATGAATAATTCTTTTAGTATTTGATAACCAAAGGCTCGAAGGGTCTTCTAAAATATTCAGTATTGTCAACTGTCAAATTTCAAAAAGTGAAAGTGACTAAAAAATGATTGTAACAGTTTTTTCAAATGGAATGACCCTGTTTTTTCAATGGTGGCAATCAAAAGAACATCGATTTTTGTGGAGACTTTTATCAACATCTTCTATATCTATCTCTTACAGTTTTTTAAATAATCGCGAAAAATAGAATTTTTGCTCATTATTTTCATTTTTAATCGAGCAAATTTCGAAAAATCTGATAAAATTGTGCTATTAATTAAAAGAAATGTTCGATTTGTCCACCATTTTGATTTTTCATTCAAGAAGTTCGAAATTCGATGATAGACTGACTGAGTTACTTTATAACAAGTGCTCATTTTTTCATTACTTTTTGACAATTAAAAAGATAACAGATTTTCATTGAAATATTAATTTATTATTTATAAAAACTGTTGCAAATGTCTTCTTTGTTGTTCATCACACATAACACATTGCCTTTAAACACTACTTATCAATCTTAGGTTATGAATTTTGGTGAGATTGTAGGCAACCAAATTGAATTAAAAATTGTTCTACGACTTCCGTAACAATCTCAGGGCATGCTCCTAGTTTTTTTAATAATTTACTAAGTTATAATAAGCTATAATTAAACAATATTGTTTTACTGCTTATTCGATAATAAATTAATAAATCAGCTAAAAACTAAATGAAATATTGAAGTTTGACAACCGTTGACCACTTTGCAAGGCCTACTTGATAAACCATGAAAATTACAAAGTAAAATCCGTTTTTTGTGATTTTTTTCAAAAACTGTAAGAGGTAGTTATAGGACGTGTTGATAAAAGTCACCATAAAAGTCGATGTTCTTTCAGTTGCCGTTAAGAAAATAGGGTTGTTCCATTTGAAAAAACTGAGTTATAGCCGTTTTTTGATAACTTGAATTTTGACAATTGACAATTTTGAAAATTCTGGAAAGCTCTTCGAACCTTGCCTTATTAAATGCAAAAAAATATTCACTTTTCGCAAAGGGTTCAAGGGCTGTGATATTAAAAAAAACTGCAAATGAAAATTTTAACAAAAAAACGGCATATGTCAAAATTAATGACAGATAAGTACCAACAACTTGAGCAAATTTTACTCAGTTTGAGAAGGTGAATTCAAAAATGCAATAAAAATGTGTGGTTACTATTTAAAATTTCAAAGTTGGCGCCAATTTCTCGTAGTTTCGGAAGCTCAGCCATTTTGAAAATAATAATTTACTTGAACTCAAAATGGTCGATTTAGATCGTATACAAAATTTTAAAGCTCAAGCTATATTAGAAGTTAAAAAGTTTCTACTGTAGGCCCTAATAATAGAATTACCCTGTATAAATTAAAAAAATAAAAATAAAATAAAATAAGGGATTCCATTTAATATTTTGAAGTAAGGGTAGCTGACGACAAGGGGATGAAACTTAAGGCGTATGCACAAAGATGTCGATAATGTACAGGGATGTCTAGGAGGTTATTAACGATTTCATAATAGGAAATACAGTGATTTCAGGGGATATACAAGGATGTACAAAAAGTTAAGGGATGTATTAGCTGTTTCAAAACTATAAAAACGCCAACGTCACAATTTACCGAATTATTTTTTTAAATAAGATTGATAAAATTGTAAAATAGATATTAATGATTAGATCTCTCATTGAAACTATGAATTACATTAGCTATTATTTTTTTGAAGTGCATGAATAATTTATAACAGCTAATTTTAAGAGAAAATGCGACGTTGGCGTTTTTATAGTTTTGAAACAGCTAATAAAAAGCTTTGACATTTCGCTGACATAAAATGTACCTTTTGACAATAAAAATGACAGGAGTGTCCGAAATTCCGTGCTCGGCATAGTACGAGCACGGAGTACGAGTATAAGGGCTGTATGAAGGAAGTATGGGATGTCTTTTTCGAAAGGGATGTTTGTGTACAAAATTTAGATCAGATGTTTATCTCTCGTGTTGTACATAAAATCCATTTTAGGTACAACTTGATATAAAAATAACTAGGTATTAGCCGTTTCAAAACTATAAAAACGCCAACGTCGCATTTTACCAAATTATTTTTTTAAATGAGGTTGATAAAAACGTAAAATAGTTATTAATGATTAGATCTGTTATTGAAATTATAAATTACATTAGCTATTAATTATTTGAAGTGCATAAATAATTTATAACAACTAATTTTGAGAGAAAATGCGACGTTGGCGTTTTTATAGTTTTGAAACAGCTAATACATTATTTTAAAAAAGGCCGTAGAAAAACAAATTTTTTGCACTGTACCAATTTCTTTGGTATTAGGCCAAAGTCTACATCATTTAATTTCAACTTTAAAAAAAATTGATTATGCTATAAAAATTCAGCTTGAGTTCCCTTCTGTTTTTTCTTTACCGGCTTTTTTAAGAAAATATTGATGATAACATTCCAAAATCTTAACTTCGATTTACAGAAGATCGTTAAAAATCACATAACATTATGCGTCTTAATTCTGCGCTTGCGCAATGGTCTCTATAAGATAAATTCCTCGTACATCCCTGTAAATCCTCGGAATTCCTTAAACTTGTACACTATACATCCCCAGCTGTTTACCCCTCGTTTCGTGATTATTTTTTGCAATGACTTGCAGTTCCGCCGGAAATTACCGTCGCCAAATCGTGGGTGAATTCCGGGGAAGGCCTGGAAGCCCGACTGGATTGCGTCGTCCAAGCGGACCCACCCGGAGAGGTTTGAATTTGAATCAAACATAACACTTATTTTCCCGCCTTGCAATTTCCAGGTTTCTTGGTACCAAAATTCGTTCCCTTTGCAACAAACCGATCGGAGAATCATGTCAAGTAAAGGCAAAATCTATACTCTGACAATAAAAAATGTGCAGTTTTCCGATTTCGGGAATTACAGTTGCACAGTGCACAATTCGATCGGAAAAGACCGGAAATATATCGAACTGACCGGAAAGCCCGGACCGGCACGTATCATAAGTCCGGCGTATTCAAACCCGGATTATTACGACTTGAAATGGGTAGTACAATCAGTGCTGCCAATCACTGAAGTGAAAATTCTCTATCGACGAGTAATGAGTATTTTTAAACGTAGTTCTTGTTAATTTGGTGTTTCAGATCAATGCAACGACTTTTTACGACCACAAGGGCCAGTGGCACGATTTGGTTATAAAACCGGAGCAAAAATACGATGCGAAAACCAGTGAGAGGTTGCAGAGCTTTCGCATAACGAATTTAGTGTCAGATTCGTTGTACGAATGTTTGATTTTGACCAAAAACCAGCATGGGTACAGTGATGTCTCGGATGTCCATCAGTGGTTCAGTTCGGACAAAGGGCGACCATTCGTTGGTTCAACAGGGCAAATTCATTGTTTGGGAATTGCAGTAATGATATTTTTGCAAATTCCCAACGTTTTATTGTAGATAGAATTACGTAATGTTTTTATATTGTACAAAATTTCTTCAAATAAAAGTTACAATAATTAAATCAAATTTATTACCAACCTCACCAAAGAAAATTACGGGGACGCATATACATGTAAAAGTATCCTAATCTAAAACCGTACGAAATGTAAAATTGCAAGCCAAAAACAGCAAAATTCTAAAACATTGCGTTTTTAAAAACGTGCAATAGAGGTGACGTTGATAGTGTTATGAAAACATTTGATCTAAAATAATTTATTATGATGTTTTTGGATTAATTAGTGTATAAAAATTATTAAATTATAAATACTTGTTGGGTAAAATATTTTTCATAATTTTAATTGAAAATCCAAAATTTTTTCATGGCCTACTATAAGGAAAAAGCGAAATGTTCTTTTTTTAATATTTAAAAATAATGTAATATACAAATAGACATATCAAATCAGAAAAAAATAAGCTTTTCGAAAATGTCATATCCAACTATGATTCCTATTTAAAAAAATACAACTTGTATGTTATTACAGCTAAACGAATGGTTAAAAAAAATCGTTGATAACATTATTAAATTCTCCGTAAAAAAGTGCCTTTATAATGTTTTTGTTTCAAATGTGTATCTTTTATAATAAGGAAGATATGATTTTTTTAAGATTTCGCTCAAATGTCAATTTTTGTTTATAAGTCGAAAACAAAAGACGATAGCCAGATGCGGTTTTGACTAAAATTATTTTCCCAAAAAACGGACCCGAGAATGTGTCACTCGACCCCTATTAGGACATCTAAAATGCACCACCCTGTACAGATTTGGTCCCGTGCGGTTTTTAACAGTGCAACTTTATAGAGATTTCCGATTTTTGCAATGTAACGTTTTGTCTTGTACTTTTTTTAAATAAATGAACCATTTTAGTCGATTTCGTTTTTACTTATTTACTATTTTAGTTCCACTGAAACGTGCGCCTTTGTAATTTTGCACTTCATACGGTTTTGCCGAAGTACTTTTTTACTGCTGCCACGCTCCCGTCCCAGGGAGAGTAAAACCAAAAGTTTCAAACTTAGTAGAATTTAATTGCTATAAAAGAATTATTACATGAACAGTGAAAATAGTAATTCCTTGATGAAAAAATTAGTTGTCTACTTTCTTCCCAACGCTTTTTGGGTCTGAGCTGACTTGAGTTTCGCCGCATCTTCTTTCTCTGAAATGTCCACATTAGGCGACAAAATGACAATTTGTGACTATCACCTTTCAGTTCAGCTTCTCTCCGCTTTTTCGCTTCTTCTCGTTGTTGTTTAATAATTGCTAACCTCGCTAGATCAGCTCTGGCTTGTTCGGTTTTGCCTTCAGCGTGTAATTTCTGATAATGGGCTTGAGCCTTTTGTCGTTCGATTTCTTCGCGTTCTCGACGCGACAATTGGGGCTTACTGTCTACTTCCGTGTTTAGAGTTGCTAACTTTTTGCTCTTCTTTTGCACCCTGTTGGGGTTTTCAATTTCTATAAGGTTGGAAACGCCTTTGGCCTTAACCTGCAAGCCCCAATCACAAAAAAATCCCAACTTTCGGGTCAACAAACCTCTCCATCATCGCTGCTCTCTTCGCTGTCATCAGATTCTTCCTCGCTTATTTTTTTATCACCAGATGCCTCGTCTTCACTGCTTGACGTGTCATCGCCCTGTTGGTGCCTCCACTTTTTCTTCTGTTCTTCACGTCTTCTCTCCTCTTCGAGTTCTTCCGGGTTGGTAAATCGGCGATTACGGCCTTTGTGGTTCGTAAATTTTCCTTCAACAGGGAAAAGGTGTGACGCAATTTCGCGCAGGCTGACACCCAATACTCACCTCGTGGCATTTTTATCACCAGAAATTAATACAATTCACGTTAATATCACAAAAACTTTAATTTTGCTGCCGTTTTTTACGAAAAAAGCATGGGATTATTTTTGAGGATACTCGAAATGTCAACTCACACCGTTACCAACAGCCCACCAAATGACAACAAAAAGCACCAGATTCGAAAACATTTATTCTAGGGATATCTAAAACTTAGGATACGAAACGACGTACAAATAAAACGTTCACGTTCTCGAAAGTTCCGTTAATGTTGCCAGAGACGGTGTTGTTCCATTACCGTGATAATGGTAAAAGTTACATGTTAGTGTTTCAACTTTTTGAAAGTAAACTAGTACTGCCAACCGGAACACTAGAAAAACTATAGGCACGACGTACCAACCTATTAACTGTTTCAAAACTATAAAAACGCCAACCTCGCAATTTACCGAATTATTTTTTTAAATAAGATTGATAAAATTCTAAAATAAATAGGTTAGATCTCTCATTGAAAGTACAAATTACATTAACTATTATTTTTTTGAAGTGCATGAATAATGTATAACAGCTAATTTTGAGAGAAAATGCGACGTTGGCGTTTTTATAGTTCTGAAACAGCTAATAACAACTTTACAGCTGGACCAGGAGCTGGACGTTATCCAAGTGAAAATACAGAGTGGAATTTTTAACTGGAATAAAATTCATAACTTGAATATAGGCGATTTTTGTGAAAATACCCGACACAGGTCAATTTTTATTTTTTCTTGCATAATAGCTGTTTCAAAACTATAAAAACGCCAACGTCGCATTTTCTCTCAAAATTAGCTGTTATAAATTATTCATGCACTTAAAAAAAATAATAGCTAATGTAATTTATACTTTCAATGAGAGATCTAATCGTTAATAACTATTTTACAATTTTATCAATCTTATTTAAAAAAATAATTCGGTAAAATGCGACGTTGGCGTTTTTACAGTTTTGAAATAGATAATATGGTTTATCTGCTGTCGGAAATGCACAGCCAACACTAACTTTTTTTTTCGAATACAATAGTATTAGCTGTTTCAAAACTATAAAAACGCCAACGTCGCATTTTACCGAATTATTTTTTTAAATAAGATTGATAAAACTGTAAAATAGTTATTAAAGATTAGATCTCTCATTGAAAGTATAAATTACATTAGCTATTAATTTTCTGAAGTGCATGAATAATTTATAACAGCTAATTTTGAGAGAAAATGCGACGTTGGCGTTTTTATAGTTTTGAAACAGCTAATATGTCAAGTGACACCTCATGCGAAAGAGCACTTCGCAAGCAATACAATGCACTATTTGTTTTTTGAATATTTTCAAAGCCTACGAGATTAAAAAGCTAAAACAAATTTTCTAAGTTTATGCCCGTCCCGCAATTTTTTTTAACTGCATTTTTGGAAAATTCATAAATTAGGTTACTCTTATTTATTTATTTTAATAAATTTTCAGTATTAAGGCCAAAAAAAAGCAATTTTTGATCGCGTGACGTAGGCCGAGCTACTCCCATTTCAAAGCGCGCATGCGCACTCACTTCAAAGGCATACGACTATTTCGAAATTCGCGTATTTCGACGAATTTCGACCTTCCTCAACGATTGATTGATTAAAGAACGCCTGGGCACTGGTTTTCATGATTTGCATAAACTGATTTAGGTTAGTTTTTGTATTTCTTACGTTGTTTATGCTGTGTTTGCATATTGTCATCACATAATTGCTTACACACACCAGTAAAAACACGCTAAACGTTATATGAACATAAACATAACCTAACTTTTGATTTGCGCTTGTGTTTACGCGTGCACCTAGGATACGCGTCATTTTGATGCGTCAGGTTAGTGAACCAATCAAAAAGCTAATGGGCGGTTCTCGGCCTGTGACGTCATGATGACTTAAAATTCATTTTTTAAGCATTCTTGCAAATTTAACTAGAAAATTACCAAACAAATTTTTGAAACAAAGGTTTTCGATTTTGTTTTTGTATTTGTGGTGGCGGCATCTACCAGTAGTTTTCTGAAATGGTTCCATCTTGGTACCAAAGCTAACAGATTTACGGGCTGATTTCAAGTTGAGTTACGATCGACGCAAATCGTGATTGACATAGCAACGACGCAAATCTAGCAATGTCATTGGTTGCTGCTATGCAACTGCGACCCGCACAACTTTGCGACCAAACTTGAAATCAGCCCCTTAGGGGGGAGTTGAGACACTGTAACTTTTTACCTTACCATTACCGTCTAAGTTTTCAGAGCAATGATGCAATGAATTTATAAAAATATATGTAATTAAGTAATGGTTAGCACAAGGCGAATAAAAAAATACTGGCAGATAGAGCATTAAATTCTCAATAGTAGGAGATAAAAATTATGCAAAAATTATATCTTAAAGTCTTAAACTATATTTTAAAAAGTTTCCAACTTTAACCAATTTGCCCTCTGCCCCATAATTTTCAAAACGCAGCGAATACTGTTGAAAAATAAAAAAATGTAACAAACAAAGTTGTAGAGATTTAAATTTCCTTTAAAAAAGTCCGCAAGACCATATCTTTGTCTACAACGGTTTAGGTATAAATTAACTTTCCGTTATTACTTGACCACCGGTAAAATGAATGATACGGTCTCGCTGACTTTATTAAAGGAAATTTAATTCTCTACAACTTTCTTCTGGACATTTTTTTTATATCTTTAACCGTACTTACAGCGTTGTGAAAAATACGGGACTAAGCCCAAATTTCAAATAATTTTCTTCTCATGTTTCACATGAAAATTTTAATCGTCAGTTTTTCTCAGTCTTTTGAGAATGCAAAACTCAACATTTCTGCATTTTTTTCCAAATAATTAGTGAATTTGTTGAATTTAAATTAATTTAAAACGATTTGGCGCCGAGAAGGTATAACGCTCGAAGCGGCATCATTATTTTTTGGGGTTCAGAAAATCCTGCGATTTTGTATCTCGTTTCGTCTCCTAAGTTATAGTCCTCCGTAATTTATTCAAAAATCTATTGACAAGATATTTTTCCCGACCACTCCGACCAGCATTTCCACGCTCAATTTCCACAGCATTTCCGCCAAGTCGTCGTTTTTCGCACTCGAGCTCTCCTCACATCGGAAGCAATTATTAAAATAGACCCCCGTTACCCCAATTAACTCAATTGCGGTGGCACAGAAGACTGTAGTACTTGCTGCTTGTTGTAATGACTTGGTAAAAGGGCGAACAAGAGCGAAAAAAATGCGATAAAGCCACCAGTTACGTGCCAGTTTTGACGACACCATATTTCCGGGGTGCAAACTAAAAACGGAAATCCCTAAAGGTTGCAACTTTTTCGCCAAAAGACGGGCGAACAACACATTGCACAACTTCGAGTTGTTGTAAGCCGTCATGTCCCAGTATTTGGCCGGTGATTCCGGCGAGAGAGTTTGCACAGAAATGTTATCAGTGGTCAAATTCGAAAATCTAGAAACATTTACTGATTTAGTAATTTGACGTGGCAAGGTTGGCACACCTCACCTGTGAGACTCAGATGAGACCACAACAACCCTAGACCCTGTGACCAACAAAGGTCTCAACAAAAGAGTCAAATAGAAATGTGCTAAATGATTCACTTGAAACGTAGTTTCGAAACCATCCCCTGTTTTACTAAACCCAAGTCCGAAAACCCCCGCATTTAAAATCAACATATCAATCTGTTTAAACATTGTTTTCACTTGTTTGGCAAAACTGTCCACACTGTGTAAATCCCCCAAATCGAGATAAATCGCCACACAATTCTCCCCCGCCGCTTCCTTCTCCTCCCTAAGCTTCGCAATGGCTGCGGCAGCCCCCTCCAGGTCTCTACATGCAAAAATCACACTAGCCCCATGCTTGGCCAAAGACCGCGCCGTTTCAAACCCAATCCCTGAGTTAGCCCCCGTCACAAGGGCCACTTTTCCGTTCAAATCGCGTCCGTGTAACACCTGAAGGGCTGTACTTGACCCATCAAACCTCTGTCTATAATCATTCGGATGATCCTTCTCCTCCACTGCGAAAGCCAGTCTTGGGTCAGTGTAAGTGGTTCTACGGTTCTCGTGATCGACGTAAATCACTTTTCCGCTCGTTTTGTCAATACAACGCTCCCACCCAAAGGGTAAATCCCCCGAAACTCGCTTTTTCTTCCCGGTTCTGGGGTGAGTCCATTGCGTGGCTTTGGTCAAATGATTTGCGTAGAAAACGCTACCGTCAACCGTCACGCGCTCCTCCCAACCGGGGGGCAGCTCGTCCTCGCTGTCGGACTCCGGTAGGTTCATCTCAAAGGGGCTCAACTGACATAACCTCAAACACTAGTCACAGATTTCGACTGGTCTGGTGGGACCACATATATCAAACACCAGCAAGTTTTAATATTTAACAAAACTGTACCCTTATTATTGAGTTTTGATGATTTTTTGCATGAAATCAAACGTAAATAAACAATAAAAATCTAGGAAATTTTGTTTACTTGGTTGGTGATATGCGCGGGAGTATTTAAATAAGTCGCAAATAATCGCCGTCGGGGACAAATAAAATGCTATTACATCAATACAAAATCGCTTTTATTTAATTACAGTCTTATACAATCAACAAACCCGTATTTTACGTACAAAAAGCCGGTTTTGGTTATTTTCTTGCCCACTCTTGCTTGATCATATCTGAAGCCTTTTCCCCAATCATCATTATCACAGCATTGGTATGTCCGGCCACCACATTGGGCATGATGGACCCATCAACCACCCTTAAGCCTTTAATCCCATAAACTTTCAATTTTTCGTCAACTACGGCATCGGGATCGTTCGGGGGCCCCATTTTGCAAGTGCCCACTTGGTGCCCCAAAGTGGTGGCAACGTGCCGAACGGCACAAGCCCAATAATCGTCGCTACCAAATGGTACAGTTTCACACCCAGGAAATGGGGTCGTAATCATTGTAATGTTGTATTTTTGAAAATGTGGAGATTGCGTAATTGTAATCGCCTGAAAATAGTTTTAATTGTAGACAATTGCGACAGTGTTGTGTGGGTCAAGAACAAGACAAGTGTTCACCTTGTACTTGTATTGATGTGCAAAATAATTACGAAGCTGTGTAAATAAAACAAAGAAAAAATCAGGACAAAAACTGGCGGTGTTGTATAATTGACTAAAATTGATTGTTTTCAAAGAAAGTGAAAGTTTTACGTAATCACAGCCGCGAGATGTGTTCCAGTAACCTTTAATTGGCCAGACTGTTAGAAAAATTAGAGGAAAGTAACTAAATACGGGCTACTATTTTGTTTTTGGGTCAAAAATTAAAAACTATTTAAAAATCAACTTTTTGTTAAGGTAATATCCATCAGACATCAACGATGTCTTGGGCGTTCATCGTAGGATGGTGGAAAAAACAATAGATAATTTAATAATTTTGGTTCAGAAAAATTTTTGTTTTCCTATTCTTTTTTTTTTAGTTAAATAATAAGTTAAAGTGTTAAACTTTACGACAACGGTCTATTCGATTCTTTTTTTTTTCGAAAATACCATCAATATTGTTTATTTTGCAAAAATCTCACAAATTTTACAAAGTAGACCCCACAAACCCTAAAATGAATAAATTAAATGTAGGGTATTGCATTTGAAAAAAGTCGGGTCATTACTAGGTATTTGTACTTTTCAGAAAATCGTAGTAGGCGATGGAATATCGAGTTCAAGTTCACCTTTAAAAGAGGCGCTAAAGCTCAAGGAATCGACTGGAAAAAAGTTGGTTAAGTTATCTTGAACGGTTCTGAAGTTATATTTTTAAGGGTCTATGCACAACGCTATTTACTTTAATTACCATAAGTCAAAAACTATAGCAGATAAGTATAAGAAACCCTGGTGCGTTATATCGACAATTTAGTCACGAATTCAAAAATGTAACAAAAATGTAGTTTTTTTTTATTTGAAACATAACTTAGTTGTGTATTTAATTTAGATTTTAATATTTTTAGATTGTGCCTTATTGTCGAAACTATCGTTTAAAACAAAAATCAAGTCGATATCTTGGATAGAGAAAAAAATATGAACCTTGCACACACTCCTTTGGGTCACTCTGTATAAGTGTTGTATTCCAATGTCTGGTTTATAGTTTGTTTCATCGTTTAATTTATAATATTTATTATGAAAAATATGTTTTTTTGTTCCTATTTTTGTACATTGTGTTCTTGAGTTGTATTTGTAAAAAATATGTATTTTGAAATTCAGCGAGCTTGTTGATTAGAAAGGCAACTCGCAACGTGCTTCCAGATAACTTAGGTAATGTTCAAAAATTCAAAACTTAACGTTGATATGTTAGTAATACCATTGATTAACTTACTACTTAATCAATGGTAATACCAAAGACTACAATTTTTGGTAAAGATAGAATGGGCAAGTATTTGCAAAATAAGATAACCTGTCTATATTTTAGCTACATGTTTAAGTGTTGCATCTGTCAGAAAAAATTCCTGTCCATACACAAATATAATACTTATTTACTCATCGAAATACAGTTGCATCCAAATATACCTTGGGGACTTTATTTAAATGCATATTTTGGGTAAAACTTAAATTAACTCGTATTAATACATTTATTATTCTTCAAATTTTCTAGCGATATTGGTTGCAGACTACACGTCGTTAAATGATATGATAATAAGAGGCAATAGAATCTAATGATCCATGCATTCTAGACTTTTGTAAGTAATTGTTAACTGATAAAATACACATTCAATAATGTTTTAGCTGACAGATTTTGTGTTTATATGGACAAAGTCTTGATACTTGAAGCGACGTTAAGCGTGGAAGCCATCAAATTGGCATTTGGTTTATATTTCAATTTTATTTTGGAATATGTGAAAACTATTGCCACAATTCTAGAATTTCTGCAAAGATTTTACCTCAAGCTCCATCTAAGATACAACAGGCACTACAAGTAAGAAAATAATTATCGCTCTAATCAATAAACTGAAAATGTAAATCAAATAAAACAAATCAAATACGAGTTACCTAAGTATTAGATTTTTTATCAGCACAAGCAACATTTTTTCAGTTTCATTTTTATATATTTTACCAAACACATGATAAGACATAACATATTATCACTAACATAGTTTTACATTAAAGTTGCTAGTTCAGGGTCAGAAACCCACCTTATAAACCCTCATTCTTTATCATGTAAAATTTACCAATATGTAATTTTAACAATGTAATATTCAATAAAGCCAATGTGTTTTTTCATTTCTATTTGTATACTTACAAGTTTTAGGGTAAAATTACTTTACAGCAAATTCGTAAAATCACGTTTTGTAAAAATACATGTAGCATGTAATTTTACATCACCGTTTTTGGTCACAAAAAAGCATTACCTATATTGTAATTTCACAGTAAAACTTTTTTCAGTGTAGATACGAACTTCATTATTTTTTAAGAAAATAACAATAATAAATGTTTATCTATTATGGAATCTGGTGTACTATCTTATTCACTTGCACTGTCGATCACTTCATTGTCACTAGTCCTTGTTTTCTTATTTTTTATTTTTTTCTCTTCTTTTCTTTGGGTTTCTTGTTTTCAGTTTTCATTTCTTTTTCAATTTTCCTCTTATTTCTCAATAAGGTCATTTTTATAAAGATACAATGTTATAATAGCAGCTTTTCCACCCCTTTTATATGTCGTATCCCATATTTACTTACTTTCCTCTACTAATAAATACTTGCCATCTTGATCCCCTCGACCATTGTTTTCACATCCTCCTCATTCTCGAAATAATTCGGTATTAATTTAGGCCAATGTAGGGGATTTCCATCTTTGATCACAACCCTGCCTCGACTTTTGGGCCTCATCAAAACCGGTGCAATACTAAACGCCGGTTTGTACGCATGCGGGGCGTAAACCCGTTCAAACAAACTTCGGGGAATCCCCAAAAGACTCCTCAAACTTCCATAAACATCGCCATTGAGCGCCCCGGCACCTAGCACCAATTCAATATCCGGGTAACCCCCGACTTTTGCATACTTCGTTTGTACGAAAGCCAGGGCTTCGGCCCCCCCAGGTATAGTATAGGGCCCCCTTCCGTTAAAAACGTAATTAAAAATATCGACAGGGTTTTGCACCCCTCGATCAGACACTGTAATTGATTCATTGACGAAAAACACAAGGGCAGACATTGCCATATGGTCTTGTAAATTATAACCGACTTGTAAATCTTGCAAGAGGGGGATTCCCGCACGCGTTAAATCCTCTCGGGGGCCCACACCCGACAACATCAATAAATGAGGGCTGTTAATTGAACCGGCCGACAAAATCACTTCTTTTGTTGCCAAAACAGTGAATTTGCGCCGATTTTTCAAAAACTGGACCCCGTAGGCTTGTTTCGTGTTTGGATCGATTAGAATTTTAGTGACACGTGTTTTAATCGAGACGTGTAAGTTTGTACGGTGTAAAACAGGCTTGAGGAAAGCCTTAGAGGCACTACAACGCATCCCGTTCCGCATTGTTGCCAAAACTTTGGAAAAACCTAGTCCATAGGGGGCGCTAGGATCGTTGTTTTGGTAGCCCAGTTCTTCCCCCGATTTTATGAAACGCTTGACTAGGGGTGACTCATAACCCGGGTGTTCCACACTCAAATAACCGCTTTTCCCGTGATATTTCCCATCGATTTCCCGGCATTTTGTACAATTTTCCGACTTGATGAAATAAGGGAGGACTTGGTCGTAACCCCAACCACGGTTGCCGAGGCTCGCCCATTGGTCAAAATCCTGTTTAGTGCCCCTGGTGTACAACAAAAAATTTATAACGGAAGTGCCACCTAGGGCTTTGCCCCTTGGCATGTTACACCGGCCGTCAATGAGCCCCAAACACGCCGTTGTGAGTTTTTCGCTCTTATAGCCCCAATTGTAGCTCGTAATGGTTTGTAAGGACGCAATCAACGGAACATCAGTCAAAAAATTCTCATCGTCACCGGCTTCCAACAACAAAACCGACCAGTTGGGGTTTTCACTCAATCGATTTGCGACAACACATCCCCCAGAGCCCGCCCCCACGACCACAAAGTCGTAGCTTTTGCGAAAATTTGTGGTGTCGCGGACGTCACTCGCGCCGAAAAAACGGCGGAAATCGTTGAGGAGATTTTGAGAGTTTGCACAAAGGAAAAGCGCACTAAAACACAAAATGCACTTCATTTTCGCGGCATTTTCGAAGACAAATCGCACGAGTGGTGGCCGAGTCGCGACTGTGTGAAACTGCCCGAATTGGGGCAGTTTGGTCAAGTCAAGGACGGCGATATCTTGCACATCTGAGAAATTGTTATTATGTAAAAGTTTAACACAGACGTGTGCCACACTCGCATTACGCAAGTTTAATTAAATCTGGAATTTCGGTTATTTTGAATTAAATTATGCGAGATTGCGACGCGATTCTTGTGTCATGTTTGCCGTGATAGCTTTCACGGAAAATTAATTAGGCAATTGAGATGCACGATTAGAAATAGGAGAATGTGGGTGATTGCCAATGAGATTCTAATAAACAACATAGACACTGACTCATCGATGTTTATCTTATTATAATCACACTAATAAGTGGCAGATTTCGTAACACTTGTCGCAAAAACCCAATGTTCAATTCAAAAAAAAATATACAAGCTGATTCACATAACTTTACGACTATGACGAATTTTAAATGCAACAGTAATTGTAATTGTAATTGCAAGTGTAATTGTCATTGATGTCAGGGGTGTCCGGATTTCATGCTAATTAAATATAACTAAGGATATCAAGTTATAAATGAATAATGTATAATAGGTCGCATTTAAAGTTCGTCAGGGTGGTAAAGTTATGTGAATCACCCTGTATATTAATTTGCCGCGCATTTTTGAATAAGTTTCCCGCTCCTTCGGTTCGTTTCAAAAAAGTTGTAATAAAATGAACATAATTTTATTTATTAATATTTTGTTTTGTTATTTACAGGATAATTATTCGAAAAAACATAAACCACGTAAAATTGCTATAAATTTTACCTACTTTTAAAGGTAAACGAACAGTAGGTATAGTACTTACTAGTTATTAATAGAGACCGGATCTTCCCAACCCGCAATTTTTAAAACCTTTTTTTGAAATTCGAAATATTTAAAATTCGGTAAAATGAGACGTTGGCATTTCCATATAGTTTTGAAACAACTATTATTTAGTTTAAAAAAACAATTAATTTTACATCTATAGAGATGTTTTTATTAAATTTGACATTATGGGAACCAAAAGAGCAACAATCGATACCGTTGCTAAGGAAAACAAATTTAAAAGTTAAGTTGCTTGAAAAAAATAACTGACTTCATTCTTGTGCTTAACTGAACGTCTTTTTTTACCACACGAAAGTTTAGGCGACACTTTTGAATCACCCTGTCTGTATAGTTTTTTAATTTCTCAATCTTTCAGTCACTTAGAGTCGGTTTCACCAACGTTGGTTAAATTTAATGAACAGTTAAAAACAATCGTTACTAATAAATTTAACTGAGGTTGGTGAAACCGACCCTTAGTTCTACAGAATTTCAATCTCACTGTTTTTTAGGTTGTTTGTATTCAGCTTTCCAATTTCTAAGTTTTTTAGATTTTCGGATTCTTTTATTAGTGTATTAGTTTATTCAGAATTGTAAGTGGTCCAATTTATTGGTGTTTTTCTTTTCCAGTTCTATAGCTTTTACAGTTTCTCAGTTATTTCATTCTCACTATTTTTGTTTTTTGTGTCTCAGCTTTTCAGTTTCTCTTAGAAAGTTTTTGAATTTGTAATTTTTATACTTTTAAGTTGGAAATACTATTTTTTAAGGTTGCACTGTCTTTTAATTCTGAATATTTATGAGCTCTTGCAAAAGCACACCATTATTTTAGTCAAGCCACTTTGAAAAATGACTTACTTTCTCATTTTGAAACCTTAGTAAATAGCATAACAAAATTAGAGATAGTAGGCCTGTCACTTGTTGAAGCTATTGAACTTGTGAGTAGGTAAGGAGTAAATTTTGGTAAAAATTACTCCAGGAGTTGTGACAAACTGAGACAAACTGTCCTGGACATCTACTGAAAAAAAGAAGTTAATTAAACGAATAAATATTGGTAATGCAAAGGTGCCTGGTTTTAGTAGTCTTTCAATATAGTGAGTTCATTTTCTACACGTAGTATTCGCTAAATATTTTTTGTACTACCTCTAAGACTTCGGTTTACAACTTGAATCAAATGGATGTAATTGAATTTTTTGACTTTCGTGGATCCTGTGCTAATGTGTCCTTTCAAAGCATATAACGAATTAAAAGAAATATACGTGAGAGAAAGTCGCTTGCACAATAATTAAAGCTTATAAAGAAGAAACATGTTTCGGATACTGACTAGTTCCATCATCTTATTTTTTTTAATATTGTTTGTCGTTTTACGAAAAATGAAGCCTTTTATGGAATACCTATCGAATATCATGTTATTCATAAACTTTGGTGTTTTGTAATAGATTAAATTTCGCAAAAGTGCGATTTCAAAATTGACCACCAGAGGGCGCAAACGATTTTTTGTCCCTTGTTTGTCCCTTTAACTTTTCTGATAGAGAATCTACCAAAAGAGTGGTTAAAATCGTTCTGAGATTTAAAATTAAAAGTTTTGCAAATCCGCTGTGTATTGGTTAAAAATAGTTTTAATATATTTTTGCCAATTTCGAACTAATGCATTTCTAGCGACGCAGAACCAGCCAAATATAGTAAAAATTGAGTGGGAACGACTTCAGTGTTGGTTTACTTGGATTGAGGCATAACTGAGATTGTTTAGGTCCTGTTGGAGGCTAGATGAAGGCAGCGGAGGAAAAATGCAAACAACTCGAAGTCGAAATTATCCAATTTGAAGGAACGAATTTTTGATTTGGAAAATGAGGTTGGTGATCCAGGAAATAAAAATGATGTGGGTTTTAATTTATTCTATGATTAAGTAATCGTTGTGATTTGTTAGTTTTTTTTTAATTTGTTGTTCCATTTTAATATACCTAATAACATTACTATGAGAAATAAATACGATATTTTTTTAGTAAAAATTAATTTTGATTTAACACCCTTTTCCTTGGAAATTTTTTATATTTTATTGAATCACTACTCAGGCCCCAAGTTTTCATAAGTTTGAAAGACATACAGGCTGATTCTTTTAGGGCCTATATTAGAAACTTTTTAATTTCTAATATAACGAGAGCTTTAAAATTTTATGTACGATCTAAATTGACCATTCTTATTTCAATTAAATTATTTTCAAAATGGCTGAACTTTCGAAACTACGAGCAATTGGCGCCAACTTTGAAATTTTAAATAGCAACCCCACATTTTTATTGCATTTTTGAATTCACCTTTTCAAACTGACTAAAATGTACCCTAGTTGTTGGTATTTATCTGTCATAGTTTTCGACATAAATGTCATTTCATGTGAAGCGGACAACGAACAAAATTTGACAACCTGAAATTTGGTCATATTCAGGATAATTATTGTTTTCCTAGAAAGCATAATTGTAAATACGTAATGATTTTTTTGTGTGAGACTTATTTGTGAAGATATTGACTTCTAAAAAATTGACGAAATATGAGTCACAGAGTTTTTGGAAGCTTTTATTCAAAAAACTAATGCATACCAGAATATTTAAAATAGTGCTTTAAATAGAAAATTCTCTGTACTTTTTGATTCTGAAATCCGATTTGGAATTTGAAATTTTTTTCGTGTAGAAAACTGGAAGTGAAATTTCAAATCCGAATTTTAGTAACTTGGACCATTTTTTTTTCATTTATTTTTATTTCAAAAAATAGCTTATAATATATAGATTTTACACTGTAAGTCGCAAAATAGGATCTCTATTCGTTTAAGAGATATAGTACTTAAACCGGCCTATCACGTACATTAAATACTTAACTCCTAAACTAATAGAGATCCCATTTTGCAACGTACCATCGGTGGACATAAAAAACTGGTACACCCAAAATTTGCTCATTGTGTATCGAACTTTCGAATTGTCATTAAAGTCAAAAATTGTCAAGAATCCAACGATAGCTGTTGGAGCTCTTTGAACCTATTAAATCAACTGTGTTATTTATCCAATCTTTGTAAATGTAGAGAATATTAAAGAAGTGAACTTAAACTTAATTGACATTATGTCATTAGTATGTCACAATTTTTATAACCTTATTTGCAAAACCATATTTACCCGATATAAATTTGTGATTTTTTGACTTATAGAATTGACATGCTTGTACCAGTTTGTTATGTCCACCGATGGTACAGTGTAAATTCTATTTACTTTAAGCTATTTTTTGAAATAAAAATAATTAAAAAAAAATGGTCCAAGTTACTAAAATTCGGATTTGAAACTTCACTTCCGGTTTTCTACACGAAAAACATTTCAAATTTCAAATTTGATTTTAGAGTTAAAAAGAACAGTGAATTTTCTGTATGAAGCACTATTTTAAATATTTTGCTATTTACTGTTTAATTAGAAAAACAGAAGTCAATAACTTTTTAAATAAGTCGCTCACAAAAAAATCATCACGTATTTACATTTATACCTTTTAGTAAAACAATTGTAAACGAATTTCAGGTTGTTGGATTTTTTTGAGTTGTCCGCTTCACGTGAAATGCCCCATTTGTTAATTTTTTTGTTAAAATTTTCATTGGTAGAAGTTCATTTAAAATGTCACAGCCCTTAAACCCTTTACGCTAAGTGAATATTTTTTTTTTGCATTCGATAACGGAAGGTTAGAAGAGCCTTCTAGAGTTTTCAAAATTGTCATCTGTGAAAATTCAAGGCTAGTATGATTTTTTCAAAATGGTTAGCAAAAAACGGCTATGACCAAGAGTTTTCAAATAGAACGATCCTATTTTCTTAACGGCAATAGAAGGATCATCGACAGGTGACTTTTATCAACATGTCCTATACCTATCTCTACAGTTTTTGAAAATAATCACAAAAAACGGATTTTACTTCGTAATTTTCATCGTTAATCAAGTAGGCCTTGCAAAGTGGTCAACAATTGTCAAACTTCAACATTTTACTTAGTTTTTAGCTGATTCATTATCGAATAAACAGTAAAATGATAATATTTAATTATGGTTTATTAGAACTTAGTGAATTACTATGTAAAGTAACTCAGTCAGCCTGCCATCGAATTTTGAACTTCTTGAATGAATATGGTTAATTAATCGCACAACTTTATCGTATTTTTCGAAAGTTTACTCAATTAACAATAAAAATAAAGAGCCAAAATTCAGTTTTTTTGCGATTATTTAAAAAACTGTAAGAGATAGATATAAAGATGTTAATAAAATTTTTCATAAAAATCGATGTTCTGTTGATTTCCATTGAAAAAACAAGGTCATTCCATTTGAAAAAACTGAGTTATAATAATTTTTTGATCATCATTTAAAAAAATCATAGTAGCCTTGTAATTTGACAGATGCCAATCGTATAAATTTTAGAGGAGCGTTCAAACCTTTGGTTATCAAATGCTTATTGTAAAAGGTTCAAAAGCTGCGATATTTTAAATGACTACCTGCAAATGAAAATTTGCATAAAAAAATTGACACATCAAAAACTATACTAGTACTAATAACTAGGGTACATTTTAGTCAGTTTCAAAACGCAAATTCGAAAATGCAATAAAAATAGGTGGTTACTATTTAAAATTTCAAAGTTGGCGCCAATTTTTCATCGTTCCGGAAGTTCAGCCATTTTGAAAATAATTTAGTTGAACGCAGAATGGTCGATTTGGATCGTATACAAAATTTTAAAGTTCTATCTATACTAGAAGTTAAAAGTTTCTAAAGTAGGCCCTAAAAGAATCACCCTGTATACATTTTTCATAACAATATTTCAATAATAATATTGAAGTGAAACTGAATTGTTGTATGTCTGCTAATAGTTAATTATTTAACGAGTTTGAATATAAATCGGGCACTTTATTTCACGAGTGGATTTTTTAACCACGAGTGGAAACGAATGGTTTATCGAAATAAATGAAACGATTTACACGAAAACGAGTTTGTTATAACCGGACTCCACTGTATTTAAAGAGATAAAAATTTTGAAGAACATCGGGTGTGGTTTAAAAACAATTTCCTTTGTTTGTCACTACTTTCTCGAAAACCGATTAGATGATTAAAATTCACACCCAGAAATGTCATAAAAAGTGAGTAACACAAGCCATCGTCGCCATACAAATGATTACTTTATTTCAATAATCATAAAAACAAAACTGAAAAAATAATTAACAATGAATATGCACTTCTTTGGGCGAAAACGGACTGTGAGAGTGATTTTTCATTTCCTGGAACAAAAATTAATCATTCCAATACGGTTATTTTCAGTTCAGCTTAAGTAATCCAGCTTTATTTGTTATGCAACCAGAAATACAACTCACCGGGCTTGTGTTCTGTAACATTTGTTCCGGCCACTTGTCCACCCACTAAATCAAATTGTACTGTTCGTAACCATTTTACACGTAATTTTTGCCACTCACCCCTCAGACAGCTCGTTAAATCGCTCCCCGGCATAAACCCCTCCTTACAAACGCATTTTCGATTTTCTCCGCATTCAGAATAGCTCAAATCGCACGTTTTCAAATCGTCACAATCCGCCCCAATCATTTTCAAATCCTCGCACACGCTGAATTTTTTCCCGCAATTGCAAAACCCATTGAGACACTTTGCGTTTTTGAGATGCGAGCATTGCGTGTTATCGCGGCACGAAATCAGCCCTAAAAAATGTTTTTTTCGACACCGATTCAACACTATCTAAGCGCTTGACACTTTAACGATGCCAAAGGTCTCGTAAATTATAGTTGTTAGACGATAAGTACTTACAGACGAAATTAGATTTTGATATTTCAATTACTGAAAGTAATAAAACGATGGCAGGGACGAGCCTCATTTCGAACTGATTATGAATGAGTGCGGCGATTTAACGGATTTATAGCCAATTCATATCTGCTTCCTGAGGAAATAGGGTAAAAACCGCATTTTCCGAAATGTACTTGTTTTGTGGTGTCATCCTAACACGTCCTTACGGCCAACTCATCTAATTGACCGCAAACTTCCGATCAATTATCATAATTCACTGCCAAATTGAGATAACCGAAAGTTCAATCACATCCAATTTCATCATTCAAGACAATTTTGGATAAGTTTAAATTAGTAGCGAGAGCTCCTAACAAGTTCAACAACCAAGAGTTTATTTTTATTTGGAGTGCAATTACGAAACTATTTGAGCATTTATTCGCGCTTTTACAACAGCAAATACGTCTGAGGGACGAAAATAATTCTTGTTATAACAACATCCGAAGAATTTTTTGCAACGAAACAATGAACACTTCTCCAATTCATATGCAAAGCGGGTGCCAGTTGCGTGAAGAAGATATTTTTAAATCTTGAATTCGCTTTGATTATTTAATATTTCTTGTTAATGTTGGTAATAAAGACGGATTTGTTTATAAACACTCTGAAAGGCGCCAAGATTAATAGGAAAAATCGAACCGTTTACTTAATTCAATTTGTGCGCTTCTGTGGTCCTAAATCTTTCAATCAAATTGAGACAATTTGTCTGAATTAAAAAATAGGTTTTGGATGTCAACCGAATTACTCGATTTGATTTACAACTCGACCAGTTTTGACACCCCAAACGGAAATTTCTTTCCGTCCTTAAATGGCCAAAACAAATCACCTGGTCATTGAGAATACAAATTTGTTTTTGAAACTTATCCATATGTATCACATCTGTCCGCTGGCTTGCCGAGAGAATAGTTTCATGTCTCCTTTATCAATGAATGGATGAATTCAGATTTGAACAGTCGCTCTTTATCACCGTGCTAGCGAGAACGCCAGTTGACTATTTTCAGCTAATTCTATTAAAAAAGTGCTTGTGGTATTTTTACATTGTTTTAAAGTGTCAAAAAATTCGAAACCGGAGGTAAGCCATTTATTTATTTGTTTCGGAAAAAAATCAAACAACACCACTGATAAATAAATAAATAATCGCTTCCTCAAGACAAAGTAACAAATTGTTCACTGATATCTTTTTCTTTTTCAGATAGATCACACAAACAAGTCAATTATGATTTACGCAACTCTTCATCTAATCCTTTCCACACTTCTAATTGTTACAGTTACTGGTATTTCCCCAAATCAAAAATTTTGCAAAAAAAATCACTTTTTTTCAGGTTCCGCCCTTCATGGTCCTTGCGAGTCGAACGAAAACTGCGGCACTTTGGACACATTTTGTAAAAACGGAACTTGCGTGTGTCGTGACAACTTCCGAGTGTTTTACGACCATTGCGTCCAAAGTAAGACCTTGATTAAAATATTACTCCAAGTGTTTGAACAGCCGTAAAACATATGTGTGTGGGCTAGAAAAATACAATTTGTCTTTAACATAAAAATCGTAACTCTAATACATGACAAAACACCAGTGTCTATTTTAATTAGGAAGCAGCAGTTAAAAGCAATTAAGACGCGGTGTTGTAAATTATGTGTTTATGGAGCGTCAGCAAGTCATTTCGCGGACAGCTGAAACGAAACAATTCAATTTTCATAATTTATTAATTTTTAATATTTTTTCAAGTTTCCATTCCTGCGATTCCGTGTACCCACAAAACAATTTGCAAGACTGCGCTAGGGCTTAAAGGGATCTGCGTGGACAAACACTGCGCTTGCAAGTCGTTCCATCATTTTTTTAACAAACAATGCATCAAAAGCAAAGGTTTGGAATATTTTTACGCGAAAATTTGACCAATGGTGATTTTTTTCGCAGGTTTGGATGAAGAATGTGACTCTGACCATCAGTGTTATTGCGGTGATGACTGTAATGATAAAATTGAATGTTTGAATCGGATTTGTACGTGTAAACTGGGCTTTAAAATTAAAGGCCGGAGATGTATTCCGGATCCGAATTTCGTCCAAGAGAAATCGACAGCTTCCACCAAAATCGTGTTAATTTATGTTAAATTGTTGTCCGTTATGTATTTTTTAAATATATAGTAGTTTTTGACAAGTTTTTGTTTTACCTTGAACTTTCACTTTTGCAAGGTTGGCAATTTTTTCAGTGCTACCAATGACTCTTATCTTTACATACAGTATGTCCTTGGACCTAATTAGTATTTTTATCTATATGGCATTCACATAATTATTTAATCTTCCAATCTATTATGTCTTAATCCCATAATTCTATTTCAAAAACACAAATAGAAAATAATATAATTCTAGGACAAAATTCAGTACCTTAATCCCTCTTGAAACAAATAAATCCCTCCCAATTTTTGTTTATAACGTTTTTCGCTTGCGTCCACTATTCATTACTTGTGTTAGTAGTCGTTAAAATGTTGAAACTATTATCACTTTTGGTTGTTTTGCCATATTTAGGTCACTCTCTCCCAGGTAAAAAAAAAACAATTTTGTCCAATTACAAAGCAAAAATATTTTTTAGCAACAACTAAAGATCAGACACCAGGTCGTACCGCCCTTGATAATTTTCCACTAATCGATGGGTAAAAAAACACCTTTTTTAATCTCTCTCACATTGTTTTTCTAGCCACAATGACTTGCCGTACAATTTATACACAAAGCTAAAAAACCAAATTTCGAATTTTTCATTCGATTCGGACTTAAGTAAAGACCCAGTTTTTGGTTTCGACGCTTGTAAATCATGTTTCACGGACTTAGAAAGAGCAAAAAAGGGAAAACTTGGGGGACAGGTATCAATATTTTAATTTTTGACTTAAATAATGAAAAAAATTAGTTTTGGGTTGCTTACGTCGACTGCAATGCGGATAATTACAGCACGATTGTTTCACGCAGTTTTGAACAAGTGGACGTTATTCAAAGACTCATAAACAAGTTTAAAGACCAAATGCAATTTGTTAAAACAGCCGATGGTAAATTTAAAAAAAATATTTTTTTTAATATTTGCACCCAATTTAGGAATTCTGGACGCTTTCAATAATAAAAAAATCGCGAGTCTTATTGGCCTAGAAGGTGGGCACTCTATCGACAATAAAATGGCCCTTTTGCGCCAATTCTACGACGCTGGTGTCCGATATATGACCTTAACACACACTTGCAACCTTCCATGGTATTGAAAATTTTCAATTTAATTTAATTTAATTTAATTCGATTAATTAATTAGGGCCGACGCTTCCCCAGTCGATGATTCCAATAATTCACCACAAGTAGATTTAACTAAATTCGGTGAGAAAATCGTTTTAGAAATGAACAGACTGGGAATGTTGGTAGACCTGTCACACGTTTCCCACAATGTTATGAGCCGTGCAATTGAGGTGTCAAAAGCACCCGTCATTTTTTCGCATTCTTCGGCCTTTTCCATTCATAATCACCATCGAAACGTACAAGATGACGTTTTAGAGAAAGTTGTAAGTATGGGTTGGTGATACTGGACACGTGATCGGTTTTTCCCCTATTATATAGAAAACAAACCAAGGGGTCGTAATGGTGAATTTTTATACCGCTTTCGTCGGGAAAGACAATGTGACGATCGATGATGTTATAAGTATGGCATTATTTAGTTTTTTTGGTCATAAAATTCGGATTTTTTCAGACCATATCAACCATATTGTCGATAAGGCAGGAATCGACTGCGTGGGGATTGGCTCGGATTATGACGGGGTTAGTAGTGTTCCCAAGGGATTAGAGGACGTTTCAAAATATCCCGATTTGTTCGACAAACTTAAAGAACAAAATCCCGAAAGATGGACTATTGCCAATTTGGAAAAATTGGCCGGAAGGAATTTGTATAGGGTTTTTAAGCGTGTGGAAGAGGTGTGTTGGTTGCACTATTTTCACCAATTATGTTTTTAATGGTTTTGTAGGTAAGGGATCAATTGGCTGCATCAGTGCCTGATGAAAGTTTGATTCCGGATGAAGACTTAGCAGAAAACAAGGCTTCAATCGGGGTTTTACCGACATTTATATCGATTGTGATATCGGCTATTATCCTTAAATTGTAATCGAAATAATTGCAAATAAATAAGTTTTCGCATTTAAGTAATTTTTATTCTTCGATACTGTCAAAATTTACAGTGCAATGAAGTTTTGACAACAATTTGGCATTTCTCACACGAAACGTCAGATTATTTTTAACAGATTTACCTAAAGCAATTTTAAGCATTGTTGAGTCTAAATTCGAAGAATAAAATGTATTCCACTCGTTTTCGTGTAAATCGGATTATTTATATCACCTCGCGTATGATAAACCACTCGTTATCACTCGTCGCTTAAAAATCCACTCCTGAAATAAAGCGTCCAGATGAAGATTTAGAAGAAAACAATGTTTGAATCGGGGTTTTATTGTAATTTGTATCGATTGTAATGTTGGCTATTATTCTTAAATTGTAATCGAAATATTGCCTAATAAAGAAGTTTTCGCTTTTAATTGAGGCGGTCAGAAGCAAAAGGGTGTGCAAAAAACGAGCGATTGATCGAGCAATCAATTTTATTTGGTGGCAAAAAGAAGTATATTATATGATTATAAATTTCATAAAAATCAATTTTTCTTTACTTGAATAATCTTGAAGGGTCTATATCGCATACCCCAATTATCTTAATTGTTTCAAAACTATAAAAACGCCAACGTCGGATTTTCTCTTAAAATTAGCTGTTATAAATTATTCATGCACTTCAAAAAAATAATAGCTAATGTAATTCATAGTTTCAATAAGAGATCTAATCATTAATAACTATTTTACAATTTTATCAATCTTATTTAAAAAAATAATTCAGTAAAATCCGACGTTGGCGTTTTTATAGTTTTGAAACAGCTAATAGAACCATATTAATGGTATTTGTGTTTTTAAATTTTTATAATAAAAATGAAAGAGATCCTTTTAATAAAATTTTTATTACTGAAAATAAAACAAAATTGGAAAATGTTTCAAGAAAATGTAAAGATAAACTGTAGAAAATATAGAGATATTAGCTGTTTGAAAACTATAAAAACGACAACGTCGCATTTTACCGAATAATTTTTTTAAATAAGATTGATAAAATTGTACAATAGTTATTAATGATTAGATCTCTCATTGAAAGTATAAATTATACTAGCTATTATTTCTTTGAAGTGCATGAATAATTTATAACAACTAATTTAAAAGGTAGTAACTACTACCTTTTAAATACCTGCGATTTTTTATAGGTCTTGAACTTTAAACCTGTTTCTTACAAAATCGCAAAACATGCATTTACACCCCTTTGCTTCTGACCGCCTCAATTAATTTTTATTCCACATGTGGTAAAAACAGAACCTGTCATAAAAAATTCATTCAAATTTGGCGCCACGTGTCACCGAGCCACGTAACGTCTGTCAAATCTGTCATTCCTACGTCAAATATGTCACAACACGTAAATACAAATAATGGCTTAAAACGATTATTTTTCCCGAAATTTGGCTTTCAAAGCTTAAAATTGTACGATTTTATGTGAATCCGTGTCCTTAAAAATGCGCAAACGTCATTTTTGGTTATTTTTTCTCCTTTTGGGTTTCATCCTCGGCGAGGAACTTGAAGTAAAACGCGAGGTTTGTCGGTAATATGCATTCACTTGTAATGATAAAAATTCGTAGAAAATCGCCACCACTGAACTGGCACACGAAACCGACGAAAGACTCCTAGTTTTTGCGACTTTAAGCGGCGATTTGGTGGGTGTTGAGCCCCAAACCGGCCGAATCCGATGGAAAATCAAAGACAGACCTATTGTTCAGGTGCCTGTCGACACCACAAACGCCATAATACCGATTTTTCTACCCGATCCAAGGGATGGTTCTTTGTACTTGATGGGCAATAACCGAGAACCTTTAAAAAAATTACCCTTCACTATACCACAGCTGGTGGCTTCGTCACCATGTCGCAGCTCTGATGGGATTTTCTACACCGGGAAAAAGAAAGACACGTGGTTTAAACTCGACCCAATCACTGGGAGAAAAGAACAAGTTTTAGGATGGGACACTAGTCCCACGTGTCCCATTGAATCGAAAAAATTCGTTTTTATTGGACGCACGAAATACGACATTATGATGGTCGATAGTAACAATAAATTGCGCAAATGGAACGTCACGTTTTACGACTATACGGCGCAAACAATGTCAAAGGAAGAAATGAACAATTACGGTACTGCTCCACTTTTAGTTTCCATCAGGATCCAAATTACGATCGTCCTGGACCCATCTGCTTACCGGATGAAACTTATTTTTTATCAAATATAACGTCCAAAGGAATGTATTGCGAATAGGTTGCCTCGAAAAATTGCTCAAGACTATGATTAAGGGGGCTAAAAAGAGTCGAATTTTAGCCATTTTCTGCAGTGTTTTACAGCCGTTTTAATTAACATCTTTGAAACTGATTTACAGGATACATTCTTCTACTCGGGCTGTAGGGGAGAAAGTCTTTTAAAATGCTACCACTGCTTTATTTAATTCGGAAAATAGTTCTGAAAATTGAAAAAAAAATAAATAAAAATCTAATAATCTGAAAATCTTTTCTCATCAACAATAAGTGTTAAAGGGAAAATAAAATACTTTTAACCATGTAGTGGACTCTTAGGAATAAAGAATGATTCTTATTGTTGATGGGAATTTTTTTTTCAAAAAGTACTAGATTTTTATTAGATATTTTTCAGTTTTCAGAATTTATTGCTGAATTAAATAAAGCAGTGACCTCATTTTAAAAGACTCTCCTACATCCCCAGTAGAATGTATCCTCTAAAAAAGTTTCAAAAATTTTATTAAAAACGGCTGTAACACCGCAGAAAATGACTAAAATTCATCTCTTTTTAGCCCCCTGAATCATAGTCTTGAACATATTTTTTTAGATAATCTATTCGCGACCTTGGATATTATATTTGATAAACAAAATAAGTTTCATCCGTTAAGCAGAAGGGTCCAGAACGACCCTAATTCGGATCTTAGACTATAGCAATAAAAAATTAATTATCACAGAATTGGTACACTTTGCGTCAAGTTCCACTGGTCGGTTGGTAACAATGGACCGTCGCCGTGGCAACCTACTATGGGACAGCGATCTGGGAAGCCCCGTTGTGGCAGCATACGTACTTGATTCAGACGGGTTATTAGTGGCCCCTTTTACAAGCCTTGCGAACCACACTTTGAATTATCTGACCACGGAATTGTTAAGTCACGAAGGGCCCCAACCCCAGCGAATGAAGCTATAGTAAGTTGAGTTGCACAAATTTATGGATTAAATTAAATAAAAAATTTAGCCCCACTTTATACGTGGGTGACCATAGGTATGGCCTTTATGCCATTCCGTCACTCGTTGATCAAAATGTGGTCACGATCACAGCCTCAGATGGGGGTCCTTTGTTACTAGGGGGCCCCCATGCGCCTGATTTACCCAAACCGTACCCCGAGTACCCCATCCCGGGGTACAACTATCGGCTACCCTCAAGTAAGTAACACTGTTACCAACTTATAGTCCAGTCAAACAAGCTTTAAAATCAAAATGTTGAGAAGTATGTTACTCTGAAGTATATCGGGTGTGTCAAAAAGGACGGACGGCCATTTAAACATATTTCAAACTGATTCGTAGGCCACAATTTGTATCTTAAAATTGCCCTAGAATTAAAGAAAAACGCTCTCAAAGACGTAGCAGATACGGTAACATCGAACTGCTAGCCAACAATTACTTACATACTCTAATGTGGTTGTTGTATCACCTTTATATAGAGTGAGTTTAAAGTAACGCATAAAATTCGTAATTCTTTTATTTTTCAAAAAAAAAAACAAATTTGACCTAACTGGATCAGCCATGGCGCCCAATATGGCGGCGCCATGAAGTCCAAACACTTCCAAGACGTGTAGAGTTTGTGGTTGCACGGGTGAAAATCTGCCGGTATTGGACCACTGCCGGAAAAGTGCGTGCGAACTACCCCGTATACAGGGTGTTCCAAGTTTTATGGCCGAAGCAAAAATAAATATTTCTAGTCGACTAAATACATAAATTAACAGTCTAAACGATAGGGAATTAATTACGCTACCATCTGATAGTTTGATATTGTTTAAAATTTTTACGGTATTGCTGTGAGAAATTATAAACCAATTTTGGTAAAAATTTAGTTTAAGTTATTGGCGTATTTTCTATATGGTAAAATTCCTTTAATTTTTAGAGACGTAATTGCTAAAATAGAATTATGCGAATATTGATAGCTTTTGAGTTATTAACGTTTTAATATTGAAGATCCAAAAGCTCTAATAATTTATGGTAGACTTTGTGGTAATTGGTGATCAGGTCAGAATTCCATGACAATGGAAAAAGGTTCGCTATGATGTTTACAATCTTTCCGGGGTAAAGCGGTCCATTGTCAAGGAATTCTGACTTGATCACCACAACACCACAAAGCCCGTCATAAATTATTCGAGTTTTTAGATCTCCAATATTATAATATTAATTACTCAAAATCTATCAACTTCCGTCTAATTCTATTTTAGCAATTATGGTTCTAAAAATTAAAGGAATTTTACCATACAAAAAATACGCCAATAACTTTAAAAAAAATTCTCACAAAATTGGTTTTTAATGTATCACAGCAATACCGTAAAAATTTTAAACTATATCAAAGTATCAAATGGTAGCGTAAATAATTCCCTATCGTTTAGACTATTAATTTATTTTTTACGCTTCTAGAAATAGTTATTTTTGCCTCGGCCATAAAACTTGGAACACCCCTGTACACTAGGGCCAGATCACTCAATTCGGCGTTTGAATAATTGGCCATAATGATTTAATTTCAAACTGACACGTGAATTCACTCGAAAACGGGATTGCAACTGACAAATCGAACGTGTAAATAAACACCTGATAATTTTTTTGGTGCACAAAGTTATCCCTTTTTTGTGCATAAAAAAGTTTAATACAATTTATTTTCATTGATATTTTACTTGCACCTAACAAGGAGAGACACACTGAACGGCTCGTGAAAATCGTGGGGGAAAAATTTTTTTGGATATGAATTTGTTTGGAATATGTCAACGCAATCCTAAAACACCCTGTATAACACCATAACACCTTTGAAAATAATAATAATCTATCAGTTATTTGTTAAAACTTTAATATCTATTAAACTTTCGAACTCTTAAAATATGTAATAACTAAATGAGTAAATCATAATACCTAAAGTAAAAGGCCAATAAACACGCATCAGATCGTCTTCGCATACTGCCCGGCAGTCTGCAACATTTCCACAGAAATTGTATTGGCAGCTAAAACAATTCATTGCTCTAAAATTTCAACTGTTGGTGGTGGTGTTTGCTACACCACCAAGCTACACTAATTATTAATTAAGTGGATAGAATGCGACTAAAACATGTTTAATATGACCCAAAAAAAAATCTAATCGGTTAAAGTCGGGAGACCTTGCGGGCCATGGTGTGAGACTCCCACGACCGAACATCTATCAGGAAAATTTTCGTCAAGCCATCTTCTAACAGGCAGAGTAAAATGAAGTCCAGCATCATCCAACTGCACCCACATGTTTCGTCGAACCTCTAGCGCAACATCGTCGAAATCATTTTTGAGAGTATACTGCAAAAAATGTAAAAAAATCGACGCCTCTTAACCGAACAGGAAGGATATGAGGTCCTATCAGGCGATTTCCAATTATCTCAACCCAAATGTTTAAAGAGAATCGGTATTGATATCCATCTCAAACAGCTGATGTGAATTATCAATTGAACAATAATGTTGGTTATGCCTGTTGAAAATTCCATTGTTGGTGAAAAATAGCAGTCAGTCCATAAAAATTTTTGGAAAAAACTGTCGTTTTTATTAAGAACCCACCGAGCAATTTCCATTCTTGGTTCATACTCTCTCTCTCTCTAAAAGGGCTTGAACTTTCGTTAATTGATATGGATGCAATTCCCCGTCCCGAATGACTCTATTAACGATTTTGAATGGAGTATTAAGAAGTTTTTCGACTTAACGGACGCTGACTCTGGGGTTTTCCACAACAGCATCGACAATCGCTTCTTCATTATGTACAGAACGTCTTGTGCATGGTCTTCCCTTTTGATCAGGAATAGCGGCGCGAAGTCTTTGGTCAAGGCGTCAAACTACATTAGTACACGGTGTCTTCTATTAGGATAGTTCAGGGCATAATTTGCTGCAGATAATGTGGCATAATTATCTGCCTGTCTGAGTACTAAATACATATCACAATATTCACTTGCCACAAAACTCATAGTAAATTATAAATTATAATAAACAGAATAATTTGTTGTTATAGTAAAGTTTCCTATAATTCCTATAACTTTGTCATTAAATTTAACACTGCCGAAGAACAAGGATTCGAGAATTTATTCATGGAAAAAAATTTCTGCTATCAATTGGTAACATTTGTGGGAGTTAAACTATAGCGTCGTTTTCTAGAAGAAATAACAGGATAATTAGATTTAAAGGAATGTTTTGTTACACTTCCAGAAACTCGTGCGAGCTAACAATTGGCTAAAAACCAATTATTTTTTTAATACTTGTTCCATAAGTGGTCTACATTTAGCACCTTCTTGGCCGTCCGTCCATTTTGACACACCCGATACATACTGAACCAAAATAACGAACAAAAATCATATTTGTGTTATGGGTCTTTTTAAAAAAAAAACTCCTCGAACAGGTCGATTTTTTTAATGTTACATTTTTAAAAATGTGTCGTTCGCGAACGATTCGCTCAAATTGAACGAATCAGTTCGATGAGTCGAATGATCGAACTTTATTTCTCAACTGATTCCTTCACTAATAAGTGGTTCAGTGAGTCTAACACTCACTCGGGGGTTGAAATAAAAAAATCTTTGACTAAACGTTTTTATATCAAAAATGCAAGCTTTTCCCCAACATTTTGATTTAAAGCAACTCTACTGTTATTTGGCGCTAAATAAAAATTTCAGACATGTACGAAGGTGACCCAATTACGTTCCAAAGCATACCAAATTTTGTCATTTACGTTGGTCACTACAACGTGCCGAAATACACCGATACGAAATTTTTATTGGGTGGGGGTAACCCTAAACTGAACCTTCTGACCGACGCAAGTGAGCCAAATGAGACACCGCCCCCAAAAAACATCCCAAAATCGATCGAGGAAAGCGAACGCCAACAACAACCCCAAACTAATAAAAATCGTCTCAAATCGTACTACAAATCGGTGAAATTATGGGTCAATCAGCAGGAAAACAAGGGTTTGAAGCTGGTTTTGATCATTTTGGTGGGTTGCGTTATTGCCATGTTTTGGTACTTGCAAGTGCAAGTACGCGAGTTCCAAAACATGTCCCAGAATGGTTCACGCTCAAGTCAGCAAAACTCCTTTGGGAAAAATTCGTCAATCACCGCATATTCGGAGGAATTACCCGATGGGTTGGTCCGTGTGGGTAAAATAACCTTCCATCCGGACCAGCTCCTGGGTAAAGGTTGTGAAGGTACTTTTGTCTATCGAGGCGAATTCGATAGCAGACAAGTCGCCGTTAAACGCCTACTTCCCGAGTGTTTCACGTTCGCCGACCGGGAAGTTGCCCTATTAAGGGAAAGTGATGCCCATCCCAATGTTATAAGGTACTACTGCATGGAACAAGACAGACTCTTCAGATACATAGCCCTTGAGTTGTGCCAAGCCACTTTATCGGAATACGTGCAAGGGAAATGCGACAGAACATTGATTAAACCCTTGGATATCCTGAAACAGGCCACTTCGGGACTTGGACACTTGCATTCGCTCGATATTGGTACGTAATTTTGAATTAGGCGCCTAAACTACAAGAGCTAGTAAACGGCGCAAGGCTGCCAACCAAAACACAATCTTGCAATATTTTACGCGTAAAAACAGCGTATGAATTGTTTAAACGTGTTTCTTACCTTACAATTGAAGTGTGCAATCCGTTTTTAGTGAATTTTGGTTCCAAAGTCGCGAAACAATTGTTCGAGTCCACACAACATAATTTCACTTTTTGCACAATTTTGTCGTGTAAAGGCGTTAAATGCACATGGAAAACGTCACCCAAACACTAATTGCATCAATTTTAATGTTAATGATAATTGTTTCCACGTTTTTGCACTTTTTTCACCACTCAAACTTTTGAACCAGACATAACCTCACTATTTTCACCTCACAGTGTTGCCAACTCTACAAAATTTTATTCTTTTTTTTTTAAATTATTTCCAGTCCACCGTGATATTAAGCCTCACAATGTCCTACTTTCCGTCCCTAATAGTCATGGCGAAGTCAAAGCAATGATCTCAGATTTCGGTTTATGTAAAAAACTCCAAGTCGGGAGAGTTTCATTTTCGAGACGCTCCGGAGTCACCGGAACCGACGGTTGGATTGCTCCGGAAATGCTCAACGGCAACGAGAGAACCGTAAGTTGCAAAACAACAATCCTAGGTCCTTAAAAAATTATTTCAGACTTGTGCAGTGGATTTATTTTCGCTCGGTTGTCTCTTTTACTACGTTCTATCGAACGGTTTGCACCCTTTTGGTGATAATTTAAGACGGCAAGCGAATATTTTGGGGGGTGATTATAATTTGGACGATCTTCAAGGCGAAGAATGGCAAATTAATTTACAGAAACCTTTACTAGCGGCTATGATTTCGTCCAAACCGAACGAACGGCCTTCTTGCAGTGCTATTTTAAAACACCCAATGTTTTGGGACAGTGCGAAAATTTTAGCCTTTTTCCAAGTAAGAAAAGACGATTTTTTTCAGTTGATTTTTTAAATGATTTTGTTAGGATGTCAGCGATAGGGTCGAAAAGGCCGAAATTGACGACTCTGTTTTACAAAATTTAGAAGAAATGAATTTTACGATAGTCAGAACTGATTGGCGGACGCACATACATGAGGAAGTCGCCACAGATTTGCGAAAATATCGCTCGTATCGAGGAGAATCGGTCCGGGATCTTTTACGAGCACTTAGAAACAAAGTAAGCTGGTCGTTTCCATGACAACCATTACGAAACTCAAATCAGTACCGAAATGATCACTAAACCAGTTTCTTTCTATAGCAGGTGTTAAACTATTGATTTATCAACTCTTTTGAATAGATAAGTAAAATAGCACGTTAACCACAAGGGTATAGGGTGAGTCACTGATGTGGGCATGCCACAGAATGCTCGATTATACTTACACCGTCAATGATATCGAAATGAGTCAAAGGGCACTACACATGGAAGACCAAAGTGCAGATTCTAAAATTATTTTGCCTTACACAGGGTGTTTCATTTTTACAGTGCAGCCTATAACATAGTTTTTTTAAGTGGCACCCTCTGTATATTTATACATACCTAAATTTGTTATAAATCAGTGTATGCATTTTTTAGAAAAACCAAATTATCTCAAAAACTAAACTTTTGTGAAAAAACTTAAGTGGTAAAAATGTAAAATGAGACGCTGAATAATAGTTACTAATAAAATACAATGTGTGATATTAAAAAAATTAAGTTATGGGCTTTCAAAATTTACCAAAATGATGTGATGCTACAATGCAAATGTATGGTCTTTCTTACCAGTTACCACCGAAAGATACTCCAGACAGATTGTTGTTTACACACAGGTAAAGTCCCAACTTGATATCTCGAAAACCAAGCGCACTGCGATTTTTTAATAAAGTGCGTACAGACGCACAAAATTGTAGAAAAAAATTAAATAACTTCTGAACTGTTAAAGCAAATTGCAATATCTAAACTAATTTGTAAAGCTTCAAAAAGTGCAAAAAGAGTATACAGGGTGTGCCATTTAAAAAAACTATGTTGAAGGCTGCACTGTAAAAATGAAACACCCTGTATGTGGCAAAGGAATTTTAGAATCTGCACTTTGGCTCCCTTTGACGATGTAGGTGTAATCGTGCATGCCCATATTATAAAATATTTTAAATTTATTTTATCCAATTAAATTTACAAAGTCCAACACATCAATTTGAAGGGTTAACAATAACTTTTTCCTCTTGAACTTGAGGTCCTGCTACAGAAAAAAATGTTGTAGGTACTATTTCACAACGATCAAGATTGTTTATCTATTCGTGAAATGCGTCCACTCATGACTTCGACACTCTTGAACTTAACCTTTTCACTCGTAGATAAACAATTTCTTTATCGACTTGTATAATACATAACTATTAATTTTCAGAAACATCACTTTCGGGAGTTGACCAAAGAGGCGCAGAGCCTTTTGGGCGAAATTCCCGATTCCTTCACGAATTACTGGACGAAGCGGTTTCCCCTGCTACTGGTGCATTCGTGGTTGGCCATGCAATGTGTTTCGAACGAAACGGCCTTTCAGCCCTATTACCACGAGACTTACAAATATTCCTATCAAAATTTCCTGCAACAGATTCACAATTATATCGTGGAAAAGCCCGACTTTTACGATTTTCCCAAAATGAAAAATCGTCTTTTCGACACAAATCCGAGGAGAGTTCGGGAAAATGTAGGACTTTACCGGAATTTGGCGCCACAACAAGTCGTGGATGTGAACGAAGTGAATGTTACGATAACTGATCGTAAGTTTAAAAAAAGTGAAGTACGGATTAGGAGCAAAAAAAGGGCGTCCAAACGAGACGAGCCCCTAGTCTGGGCCATCAAACAAGATAAATAAGTACAATTTTGTTTTTCGTTTTGGTAATTTTAAGGAATCACTGTGATAATTGTAGCACTTTGTTTTTAAGGACCAATTAATGTTAATCGTTGCCAAATATATTTTCTATATATGGAATTGTTTTATTTATTAAAAAATCAATCGTTTTTTCTTTTGGATAAGTCCACAATCGAGACGCTCTTTTTCGATCCGAAACTCATTCCAAGTTCGCTCTTTTTCGCTACAAGCGCCGGTTTTTTTCTAACTTCTAAACTACTAACACTCTCCAAAATTTTCAATCGGCGACCTTCTTCACGCTTTCTCTCCGCCAAAAAAAGCTCCATATTGCGCCGAACTGCTTCGGTTTGTTTTCGTTTCTCGAAATATTTATTTTTCGTCTTTTCGATAGCGTCCTTCAAGACATCAATTTCATTGATTGCGCTTTCCATATCTCGCAGTAGCTTCGTATTCGTCAACAAACCGTATTCGAGACGTATATTTTTTATTACTTTCCTGAATTTATCTCGCTCGCGCTTCAAATAGTTCGATTGTTCGCGCGCCTGGAAATCATTATTGTCTTGTCCACAGCAATTCGTCACAATACACACTGTTCACAAATGATTGTTCATTAAGTCAACATCAAGTCACCTATAAAATTTAGTCAAAGTGACAGATCCGTCAAAGTAATGCTTCAAATATAAAAATAAAAGAGTACACAAATCAAGACAAACAACTTTGCCGAAAAACGCAAAAAAATAGTAAACAGCTAATTCAACGATTTGACAGAGATGACAGTACCTAATTTGAATTCCATAGTCGACTTGATGAACAACTATTTTTGAACACAGATTGTTTTAATTACATCGTTAAGTTCCGTTTCTGTAGTTTCAAGCTCTTCCTTCAATTTCTCAATATCCAAATTCACGACTTGCGATTTTTCACGATTATGAGCCAAAACCTGAATCGTGTCCTTACAAGCCAGACGCAATTTCGTCAATTCGGATTCCTTCTCTTCCAAAATATCGTATAATTTCCGATTGTCGACCTTCAACTGGACGTAATCCATAATACCGTAACCCGGACCCAAATAATCCAAATTGTCGTAAATCGTCATTTTTTCGTTAAATCGATTCCGCAAGTTGATATAAGTCATTCGTAATTTTATCAAAAGATTCGCCTGATTTTTCTGCCTCCTCACAAAACGCTCCGCCATCTAGTTACATTGGTTTAGTAAGTCTTGAAGTGCTATGACAGTTGCTAAGCAACAAACTGTTAATATAGCAATTGCTGTTTAAACAGTTGCGTCACCTAGCAACTAAGTAATTTGAGGCATTCTTAACCAGTGTTGGGCAAAATGTTAATTTACAATTAAACAAGTAATTTGTAATTCCAATAATGCCATTTGGAAAAAAATGTTGACAGTCACAATTTTGACATATGTCATCGTAAATGTAAATTGATAATTTTATCCAATAGATTTCGTCAATTTATTTAAGAATATACAGGGTCGCTAATAAGTACGGATACAGCTATTATCGATTCACTTTCTTAACAACCATATAAAAGTTAATGCCTAGAGTACGCTCTATTTGCACCACAATGGACATAAGAAACTGCACGGCTAATACTTTTTTTAACTAAAATACATATGTTCCTTTTAATTAAAAGTGTTATTTTTACAATTATTATTACCTAACTTTTAAATATTTTTTGGACAAAGTTCAGGCGGTAAACGGCTAACGTTAGATAATTAAAAGACAACATTTCCAAGGCTAACAAAATTTTATTGGTTCGATAATTTTTTTAAATAAGGTAGGTATGCATATGTTACATCACTGAACTCAGAAAAAAGTTATCTTCTTAAAAATATTAAATTTGACCCTTCTTAATTGCTATTTAAAAAAATCAAGTTAGCTTTGTATCCTCAGAACAAATGAATACAGAAATTTGATAAACATCTGAGACAATAGAACATTTCAATTAGTTTTGATAAATAGTTTTTTTAATATCTAAATGTATTCATACTTTCTAAGCGACCGTGTACTTGGTTTGTTATACTTTTTCTTTAATAAAGAAGTTACAAGAGTGCGAATACTAGGGTGGGTCGTTCTTATACGTATGAATTAAATTATTTTCAAATTTGAAAACGCAATGAGGGAAAAGATGCATATTGTATTCAGTAACAATGCATTTATTGTTTTATTTTTTAATAAAGTTTTGTGCCTTCTACCTAAAGTAAATCTTAAATTTTTAAATCACATTCAAAATTGCAAAATTGAAGTGCATATTTGAATTAATTTAATTTAATTAATACACAATATTTTGAAACAATAAGAAGCGACAATTTAAGAAACAATAATTATAATATTTAAACGATTTAGTACTTAGTACTGTCCAAAAAATGGCATAATCACATATAATTTTACTCGAATTGTAGTAACCCATCTCGTACTTTTTGGTCTATGACAGAATTCAATTCTTCAGTTGCAAGCTCTATACATGGTTTTACGGCTAGTTTGGAACACTAAAAAATTTTGTTACAAGCTCTTCGTTAATATAACCTTTGGTAGAACACTGGTGACATAATGTAACTTTTTTCTAATTTGTCTATTCATTTTAATCAGTAGCATCAAAATTAATTGCTTGTTCTGTATATTCTCCAATATTTTTAATACGTGGCTTCTGTAATAATCCTGCTACTAACTAGAAATTTCTGTTAGAATTTTTTAAACGTCTATTTGCTAACATAGAAACAGTATTTCTGGACACCTCCTTAGTCTCCTCTACTGTCTTTTGCAACACGATGTTTTGAAAAGAAATGTGAATAAAGTTACACTTCCCTTTCAAGGCTTGCTTTAATTTAGTATATTTTCGATCTCATGGTAATTATGGTGTCAATTTATTCTTTAAAAGATAATGATTTTGGTATAAAACGATTAAAGAGCAGCAACAATGTTGACTACAGGCTACTTTTATCTGATTTTTAATAAATTAAACCAATTATTATGCATTTATTAAAAACCCATTTAAGAACATAAAAAATAATCTTTGAAACAATAAAGGGTAGAGGGCAGATGATAGAGAAATAGTTTGGCATAATTTAAGGGGTATTGCGTTTACAAATTTTAGATTTAGATTTTTCGGCCCACCCTAACGAATACCAAACTGAAACACCTGGTATTATTTATTTTTGGAAGTATTTTTGGATTAACCCCTCCAAGGGGGTTAATAGTGATTCCTTGTTAACCTTTGGAGCTGGAACTAACAAAAATTCTAAAACATGCGTTTTTCATCTTTAACCAAATACCCAAATACCAATTTCCATGAATACAGAGTGATTCATATAACTTTAGGACCCTGGCGAACTTTAAATGCAACCCCCATTATACATTATTCATTTATAACTTGATATCCTTAGTTATTATACTTGACAATTCTTTTTCAAACATTTTTATTAATCAATTCTAATGACGAAAGGGTCGACATGATATTGATTTATGGTGAGTGGCAGAAGACTGGACTAAGTAGCAGCCAAAAATTTGTACTGGTGCCGACAGATAAAATTTTTAGATAACTGGAGGTTGAATTGCGTCTAAATTGGGCAAAACAAAAACGCCAGAGACTGCAGTAAATCCTGATAATGAGTGATAAGAGTGAAAACTGTGGACAATAACCCGGACAGATCAGCTAGTGGCAAATTTGGAGACAAACTGGAATTAACAAGTCGTCGGTTAACCGGATTCTAAAATTACCATGTCACATTGGTCTAATCGTAAAAGGAAGCTGATTATGAAAGCGAGTTCTCTGTTACTTTGTGGAAGATAAAACTGACCAAGAACCTGATTTTTTAAGGTTTGTCAGGGATATCCTAATCACAAACAAAATTATAATTATTAGTGCTTTTGAATCAAGTTATAATTGAGTATTACTGGTTGCATTTAAAAATTCGTCAGGGTCGTAAAGTTATGTGAATCACCCTGTATAACCTTTTTATTTCAAACACCCCATTTAACCTTTTAGAGGGTGATTTTTCAAAAATTAATCTATTATAACGTAATTTATTAAAAAGTAATCGATTACTTGGACTATTTCATTCAAGAAAAAGTTTGCATCAAGTTTCTGTGCGTAATATTGCTAATCTCTTATTACCAAAGTTTAAAACAGCAATATTTGAAAGATCACTCTCTTACAATACAATAAAGTTATACATTCATAAATACATTTCATTTGTTGCAAGAAAAACTCTCGAACAATTTTCGCAATAATTTTTCTAATTTTTTTCTAATCTTTAATTTTTTCTGCGAAATTTCTTTTGCTTTTTGTTACTTTCTTCTTGTTTTATTTTCTTTAGGTTTTTTTTTAGTTTTAGTACAGTCAATTTTTGTAAATTTCATTTCTTTTATTTATGCATTTATTTATTTATTTATCTGTTTATTTAATTCTAAGTTGTTAAGGCGGGCGTTAGGTTCGAATAGCAACTGCTAGACTTCGCCTCCCGAGTTGTAATTACAATTCTAATAAAGACAGGTTATTATTATTATTACTTTTCAATTGAAATAATATGTAACTTTTTGATAAAAATAATTACGATGTAATTGAATACATTTTGCCCAACTCTGTTCTTAACCTTGTCGACGTTTGTGCGCCCGGTTTTTTCCAAAGTAAGCGTTTTCGCAAATTCCTGTTCCATATAAATCAAATTTTTGAAAAGCGTTTCTAAATCGGCCACTTTAGCGTCACGTTTCGACGTCAAAACTTTGATTTCTTCGTTGTTGAGTGCCTTTTCTCGTTCGGCTGAATCGCACAAATGTTCCAAACTTTCCAAGTCTTTATGATATTTTGCAATAACTTCGTCCACTTTCGGTGTCATTTCTCTCAAAACGTAAAACATCTAATTAGCTAATAATTATTGGGGAAAAAATTGATTAACCAATCCTACTTTACGTCTCATGTAATATTTAGCGAGCCTCGTTTGTAGATAGTTATTTATGAATTTCTCCTTGTACCTCCTTATCTCAAACAGAGAGTACAATTCGCTGTACAATTTTCGATCGATTGGTATGTCTTCAGTGTCTTCGTCGCCAAATTCTCTCGTTTCATCTTCTTCGACTATTGTGGTCATATCTAGCGACTTTTCGCACTTTACGAACTCGTCTAAACCACACAATTGAACAAGAATGGCTTAAAACTTTGACCTGAGACCTGAGACGAAGTGAATGCTGGACGAGACCGTTGATCTTCGCATTTTCGTAATAAAATCCTCCGGAATGGCGTAACTAATATCATCCTGCTCTGTATGTTGTACAAAAACATCCGACATTTCCGGCTCAGTTACGTGTTCAGATTTGATGCTTCGTGGTGGTGATACGGCTAAAAAGCTCTCGTAAAAACTGTAAACTCGCAAAGACACCGACTTTTTCTCGAGGATTCCCCGCTCTTTTCCGAACCGGACGCCAAAAAAAGTTCGCGGTCAATTTCTGTTTCCTCTTTATTCACCTGCTCGGTGTCTTTTTTCAAAATTGACCATATCGAACTCAAACTAACACTTTTGAATGATAAATCTACAAAAAATGTTTGACATGGAGCAAGAGAACGTGAAATTGTTACGATCGTCAGGTTTGTCCTCTTTTACTGCCTGACTGAATTCGATTTCCGGAAGAGACACTTTAACTCGACGTTTTTCCTCCGAAGGGCGGCGTTCGTTGGGGTTTTCCACTGGTTGAGGGACAGTTTCATCTTCACGGTCCAGTAATTTTGGTGGCGAGTCCAAATTTTCCGACATGGTATTTCTACACTCTACACTAAAGAAGTAAATCTAAGACATGTAAAACTACCTATACTAGAGTCAAATTTGACATAATCATGGCCTACTGTGCCTACTAGACGTAAAAACTGTAAAACGATTCGACTTCATGGCCATTTTCTCCAAAATTATGGCTATAAGAGAAAAATAGAACACAAAAGAAGAAGAAGTCTTTTTCACAGTTTTAAGAATAATTCTACTTAAAAATTATCGTCCTTTTGAAGTCCAGACCCCAGAAGTTTAGATTTTTGGATTTTTTGCGTGCAAATACATTTAAACAAATAATAATTATCAAAAAAAAAATCTTGGCAAAATTGCTTCTCAAAATTCACTCAAGAGGCTCACAATGGGTGGTATTGTAAGTTGTGTATCACTTAAAAAACTTGAAATAACACTTTCTTTAAGTAAATTGCATTTCATTTCTGATTTAAACATTTTATAAGAGAAGTATAAGGTACACACATACTAAAATATTCTGCAGTTAATTTTAAGAATGCTATTGTAGAATGGCTGATGATTTCTCATCTTTGGCTGAGAAAAAAGAATCCGAATTAACAGTTATAGTAAAATTGTTACAAAAAAATCCTATTATTTTATAATTTAAATAAGAGTCAAATGCCCTCCATTAAAATAAAAAATGAATTACGCTAGACTGGGAAAATTAATTGGTAAACATACACTGATGAAAAAATTAACAATTTAAAGACCACAATAAAAAATAAAACAGATAAAAATGTAACTGACAATAAAAATATTATGCAAGGTGAAGAACTGAAGAGAGAAAAATTCCTAATGGAATAGAGATTGTAACAGTTCCTACTTTAACAGAAGGAAAACAAGAAAAGTTTCTTTTAATCGGACTACTCCTAAAAAATTGCCACTGCAGTTTTGTTGGAGCAGAATTTAAAAGTTCTTGGGTTGCAAAAGAAAAAATCAGAAAATAATACGAATGCGAGTATTTTTGAGGGTGTGGACTTTTTGCAACAAATATTTGTTTATTTTAAAGAACAAATTATTCCAAATTGTATAAAAAATACACTCTATTTATGGCTGCAGCTGAACGGCGTCTTTTATTTTCGCCTGCCGTCGTCTCTATAATTTTTCAAAAGTCAAGCATTTAGCAGACATATTTTTAGAAGCATCTGCTTAATTTTGTAAGCTTATCGTTATCTTTATTAATACAGAAATAATAAAATAAAATAAATAAGCATTACCGTATGTTAATCAAAATTAGAAAAACCTTATACTTAAATTCTTATCCTTATTTTTATTAATACTACCCAATAACTTTCAGGTGTCCTAGTTTGTTTATAATTTATTAAAAAAAAAAACGAAGTAACTTATGCAACCAACAATACACAAAGTTTTTCCTCCAAAAATATCTAAGCGTCGCAGAAGCAGGGTTCAAAATCCGCTTCAATAGCATGTCAAGTTACACTCATAAGTCTGATTTATGCACAAATAAAAAAACGAGAAAACAAAACGCAATTAAAATAAGTCAAAATTCCTACAAAGTCAAAAACTATTCGATTTTAGTCAAAAATCAAGTGGCTACTGTAGTTTTTGACAACAATGATCTAGTACGTACAATTCTTCTTAACGGCGTAAAAAATAAAGACAAAAATTAATATATTCCATTTCAGTTCATAGTAGAATTTTGCAACAGCGCATTTGAATTTTTTGGAGTGAAATGGAGCACCAATTGAGAGATTCTGGTGGGTTTTCTTAGCTCAAAATGTGGAGCTGGGATTTAGTTGAACACAGAATTCTTCTCTTTTACAGAAACTCTTAATTTGTGCTTTATTTTTCACTCCGAAAAATTCAATTGCGTTGTTGCAATTCTACTATGAACTGAAATGGGATATAGTTACTTATACGATTTATTTCACTAGTGGATTTTTAAACTTCGAGTGACAACGAGAGTGGATAGAATGCGACTAAAAACACGAATGCAATATAACGTTTTATCCACAATCACCACATTAGCAAAATGGAATTAATCGAAGTTAAATTTTAATTTTTTCATTATTTCACTAGTGAAATAAAATTACTTTATTCCACTAGTGGAATAATAGGTCTCTTTATATGCATCATAAAGGTGGATTAAACTCCAATTATAATGTGATTGTGGATAAAAGAAATTAATTCAAAAATAAATAAAAGCAGACGATTTTCTAATCATTATTTTTGCAAATATGTATTTCTCAAAAAAAAGAGTAAAAATTAACGTCTATTTAGAATATCATCTTATTAAATCAAAATTTGACAGAAATAAATAAATTAAACTTGACCGCACTTTGTCATGTTTCTGACAATGACCTTGAAAGATTAGTTATCAAAAAAATAACATTTTCGGTGACAATTAAGAAACTTTTTCAATAACCGACAACTGACAATTAAAAAAAGATTCTGTAGTGAGAAATACAGCAGTCATGCCTAAAGTATATATATTTGGCAAAAATTGGAAAGTAGCGCCTGCTTTATCATTATCATTAATCAGTGGGTATTTATAGTTTTTGGCAAAGTATACCTACCCTTCATTGATACATTTTCCACTTTACCACTTGTACATCAGTTTATAAACAAGGAAATGATATTTGAAATTGTATCTAAAAATTGTGGCAAGAAAAACTGATAGTTTTTCAGTGTCAAAAACAGTGATTGACAAGGTAATTTTAACCTTGACCTTCGGATGCACTACAGAATCGTCGTTCCGCCAGGATTTCACTTAATTTTGCTACGTTGAGAAATCCAAATTTTAATCAAAATTTGGCCTCTTTATCTCAAAATGTCAATTTTTTCCAATCACAACGTCCAAAAATAGCCCACTGTGTGTAATAATAAAAACACTCGATCCGTTTATTAATCGCAATGACAAAACAAATATTATGTCGAAACGCCAGTTGTTGACCATTTCATCAAGTTGCAGCTGCAGCAGTTGTTTCGCAAAAACAAAAACCGTTTTACTTTTTCAACCTAGTTTAAAAATCGTCAGTTTTCTTCCCGTCCCGTCTACGTTATCTCGTAATCCCGCGACTTTCGATAATACCACCGTTCGATTTTAAAAGTCTTCGACCTGAATGGCATTTCATTCCAGTCGCTGGTGCATCTACTAGTCGACTGGTCGCGTGTCTGTGTGCGAGTGCAACACAAAGAAAACGCCAAAATTCGCACATTCGACCCCAAAAAAGGTAATTTTCCGCTATAAATCATTGGGAAAAGCATCAATCACGCAAAAAACGACACGAGTACCGTTAGGTTTTGAGGTTAGGTCGAGGCTTGTCCGGAATGCGACTCTACTAACTGGAAAAAAGAAAGCTATTATTAGCGACATATGCCACGAAATTTCACAGTTTTCGCCATTTTGTTGGTGCTTTTTTGGGGTTAAAACCGTTTGTTTGTGTTTGGAAAAATCCATGGCAACAGTCACTAGCCCAGAATAATGAACGTTTCAAGTTCAAGATGATGACCTTTATTTCCTCAAATTTCAGATGTTGCGAGTTGAAAGTAACACGAAACTTGAGGGATTCACCGAGTTTGAGGAAGACATCCTCTTCGACGAAGACGATCCCGATTTTCAGGCCGTGCCTTTGATGCTAGGTGAGTCCAAATCAACACAAAATTTACTCGTTTGTCCCGAAGGGATATTCGTAAAAAAGGGCGTTTTTCTCCAAACTGTACTTATCTAAACGTTTGAGCAATTTTTTCGCGTCGTTCGCACAATGTTTCTCGTACTCGTTATGGACGGGTAAATTACCGACGACTCCGAAATAGTGTTTGGCCCGATAGTATTGGCCCAATTTTAGGCACGTTTTCCCCAATAAATACGTGTTTTGTAGATAAAATCTGGGATGCAAGTCTTCGGCCCTTGATAAATACTTGTTAGCCTCCTCGAAGCTCGATCTGGGGGCTTCCCCGTACAACAGTTTCGCAATGATGCGTTGAAACCAGGTGATATTGCTCATTTCGTAGCACCATCGACCTGTAATTTTTAGAAGCTTTTATTTAACTTGCTTTGTTGTCTGTATTCTTCGAATTAGACTCAACAAGGCTTAAAATTGCTTTAAATCTGTTAAAAATAATCTGACGTTTCGTATTGACAGATGTCAAAACTTCCTTACACAGGAGAAAAAACGTAAATTTTGAGTGTCGAAGAATAAAAATATCTATTACCTGTTTCAAAACTAAAAACACCAACGCCGCATTTTACCGAATTATTTTTTTAAATAAGGTTGATAAAAATGTAAAATAGTTATTAACGATTAGATGTCTCATTGAAACTATAAATTACATTAGCTATTCATTTTTTGAAGTGCAGGAATAATTTATAACAACTAATTTTGGGAGAAAATGCGACGTTGGCATTTTTATAGTTTTGAAACAGCTAATATATTTTGTTTAAAAAAAAAAATAGCTGGTAAATAGATGAGTTGCATTTTTTAAATCAATTGATCAGATTTATAGTTTTCGTCATACTTTTTTACTTCTTAAGTTTGGTTTGGTTAATAATTTCTAAGAAATTTTTAGTAGTTTTAATTCATATAGAAAATTCAAGATGCGTATAGGTAGAAAAAGTCTAAGTAGTACAAAATAAAAAAAAATGTCTTTGAAAAAAGTCAGTGACAAAGCAATACATATTCTAGAAAAAAAGTGTAAAAATGGCTACATTTTTTGATTAACAAAAACATTTTAATTAAATACATTTAAACTTAAAATCTTTAAAAAAAAAGTAAAATTTAGTGCATGGTCGGTGGGTGACATTACAAAGAACTTTTTCAGGTTTTTTAATTTAATTTTTAGAACTATCTTGCATTTTTAGAAGACTTGTGCTAGAACTGGGTTTTCTATTTCATTCTAATAAACCGATTGAGAAAAGTTAAGGATATTACTGAATTTTAGAGAAAATCAACTGAAAAAAAGAATGAAGTTAAAAGAAAGCAAGTACACAGGCTGTCCCAACGATCCAAAAAAGCTCCATAATTGACTTGACTTTTTCTTTTTTTTTTTTTAGACTATAACTGCATTCGTACTGCATATCTTTAAAATATTTGGGTATATCTACAGGGTGTCCCAATATAAAAAAAACATTGAAGTTATGTTTTTTCAAATGGAACACCCTAAATTTTATTGCGTTTTTGGACGTAGCTGTTAATACTAATGATTTTGATTTAAATTTGTATTGGTCGATTCTGCTTACTTTTTAAAATAATTTGATTTTTAGGACGAAAACACGTTTTATTTAAAAATTTATTAGACAAAAACGAAGAATTATAGAATAGTAGGACTGTCACCATTTTAAAGGGAAACGTTCGCATTGCAATTAGAACCGTAGAAAAATTAAGAAGTTTGTTAAAAGTTGAATAACTTGGAAAAGTTAAATGGAACACCATATTTTTTGTTGTTGCTGCTTAAAGATTATTAAATTGTCTATCTAAAAAGATAAAGTTTCAAATGCAAAAAGGTAGAGGTTATTCCAAACCTGGTGGCGAACTGACATTGACAAAAATGACTGAATTCTGACATTAAACATATGCTTACTATTAAGAAAAAAATTGCTCATAGGCGTCGTAATAAAATGTTTTCAAACCCACTGTTAGAGGCTGATTTCAAGTTGGGTCGCAAAGTTGCGTGAGTCGCAGTTGCATAGCAGCAACCAATGACATTGCTAGATTTGCGTCGTTGCTATGTCAATCACGATTTGCGTCGGTCGTAACTCAACTTGGAATCAGCCCCTAAGTCTTTAAAAAATTATAATATGATACGTAAGATGAAGAATAATAAAGAAATTATTAATAACAATAGTAATATTTCTATGAATCTTCGTCTTCAAACTTTATTAATGTTAAAATGACAACTAAGTAAATTTTAGAGAAAAAAATGCACGCCCATATATTTCATTATCTTAACCAAGTGGGTGCATTTCAAGAGTCTTTTATGTCACTGTCAGTTCGCCACCAGATATGGAATAGCCTCTATAATGTTCTATCCTTTTCATTAAAATTTTTGTTAGCAACTTATGTCAGGTCGGGTCAAAAATAATTTGAAGGTTAACAAATGTTTGTCAAATAAATGAAATGACATAATTTTACCAAATTTAACCAGGGACGGAGGAAACTTAAGAATTTTGGAATACCGTATAAAAACAAAAATAATTGAATACCTACAAATATTTGCTGTTCACATTCCTGAAATTTCTCGACATTTATCTTCCAGTAATAAATACATAAATTAAAGCACTTCATTGCTAAATGTCTTTATTCCCGTCACAATTTTTGGTTAAACATCGAGTCTCAATAGTTGCATGGTCATCAAGAACCACCATATTTTCCGTCGTTGTTTTAAATTTCACAAAAATTGATACTGAAGGTTTTTTCTTGTAAAAAAAAGGAAAAGAAATTGAGGATTCAAATAACTATAATTTGGAACAGAATCTAAAATTTGCGTCGCAGCTAAAGGCGGCCAAGCAACAGGTTCATCTCTTCTAGGAATGTTTGGTTCACGTATTTTGTTAATGCAGCGACACATTCCCAAAATTTCATGATTTTGTACATTAAATTGTTCAGACAATCTACTTCTTTAAATGCTTGTTAATAATGAATGTAAAAGGTACAGTTTCTTTTCGTTTCATCGATAATTAGTACCATTTCTTAAAGTTAGCTGAAAAATGTTTACATTGAAATTGAAATTCTTATACTTACAAAGAAATCTCTTAAAATTAGGTGTTCATATCATCATATCAAGAAAAACGTTAAGGTGACGATAACTGCCAGACTAAACACAGTTAATCAACGAAAAAGGGAAATATTTTTGACAAATTTATTTGAAAAATAAGTGTAACACCACTGATTTTCTATCCCAATTCGTTTTTTATACATGCGAGCTGACGTATATGAAACAAAATTTCGAAAATTGACATTCAGTGTCCCAACTCTCCCAATATAGGAACTCTGTAGTAAACTATACCATAAGACCATAACCATGGTAACTCCACTAAGGACCATTTTTTGGAGTTCATAAGGTATTGAAAAAATTCAGCAAAAATATTAAAATTTCAGTTATTTCACTGTAATAAATGACGAATAATGGCCTAAGGGTAACATTATTATTATTATTAGCTGAAAATTTTACTTTTCGACTAATGGAACAATAGTTAATATTTTTTTAATGTTTAAAGTTAAATATCTTTTAAGTAATCAGCAAGAGATACAAAACTCTCAATGTTTTTAGAGAGACAACTTAAATGTTTTTTAGATGCAAAAATAAAAAATTGGATGCTCCATTTAATATTTTTAAGTGATTCAGCAAACCTTTTCATTTTTTTATCTTCTTGACTACAGTAAGCTAAAAAAAATATATCTTTAAAGTTTGAACTTTTTTCCTACTTTTCTAAGATTCTTGGTTTTTATGTAATATATTTTTTTTTAAATCGTGTTTTTATAAAAAAAAAATCAAATTATTTCAAAAACAAAGCAAAATCGACTAATAACAATTTAGCTTAAAAACATCAGTGTTAAAAGCTACATCCAAAAATGCATATAAGGTGTTCCATTAAAAAAAAAGTTTGTATTGTAGCTAATTTCGGAAATATCCTGTGTACTTGAAAATAATTTTAGGTGAGTCAAGTGGTTACTATCTACGGCTTTCGTAAAAAAAAGATTAATTTTCTAACATTTAAAGGTTAATAATGGACTTTTTCACATCGCTCTGAGACAGCTTGTATTTAGGTACTAATTTTCTTTTATCAGATTCCAATGTTCGAAAAGTGATAGAATTTGTTATGTTAGAAAATAATTAAACTTCTTTAACTGTTGTGAAGCAGTGATGGTACCATGTCCCTCTGTCAATAATAAAAATTGTCATAAACAGTAACAGGGGCGGCCAAAATTAAGTAGCCCGGGGCCCAGGGCGGCAATGGACCTAAATACGACGCCACTGGTCGTAGTTTGCAAACAGTTTGACTGGGACTATTTAAGTTCCTATAAAGAAAAACTGACTTCTATGGTACTATCTTTCTAGAAATTTGTGCGAAATGTTCCCGTCCGTTAAAATGGAAATAAAAGCTTTCTTTATTTTTTTTTATGTTACCTAGAAGATACTGAGCGGTGACGTCGTCCGGGTCCAGTTCGCACGTTCTAATGAGGTGATGTTTTACAATTTCTGAATTTTTGACTCGATGCTCGAGCCCTTTCATCCCGTTTTTCCGATCGATGATGATTGCGGCCCATTTGTGGATTCTTGGGGAATTTTCGGCAACTGTGAGACTGCTTTGGATGATTTCGTAGGCTTCATCGATCATTTCGCGCCGGATTTCTTCGGTGATTTCGTGTTCGTGTGATAGTTTGAAGAGGGCTCGACCGATTCGCCATTGGACTTCGATGTTGTTGCAGAATTTCAAACGGTTTAGTAATTCGTAAACTTGCAAATATTTGCCTTGGTCGAAGAGGAGGTCGGCTTCGGCGATGATTTCGTCGACTGATTTACCAGTCCAGTATTTCGTCACTTTGTCTTCGACATTTCGAGGCGAACCAAAATTCGTTATGGCTTTGAGGAGCGTCAAAAATTGCAATTTTATCACACGATCGCCCAAAGTTCGCAAATTATCGTGGTGGAAAGAGAAGAGTTTTATTACGTTCACGAGACGTACAGTTAATTTTGACATTTCTCATATTTGTCAATGTTTTTTGTTGCCATAACTATGCAAAACAGGACATTGACCCACATTTTTTGCCACTGGTAACACTGCGGAAGTTTTGCACAGGCATACCAACCCCATTTTACACTCCACAAACTCACTGCACACCTTCAAAATTATATTTCTATATTTCCATGTTTGTTTTTGCAAAATGAATTATTTGTAAAAATCTTATCTTTGTTGTTGGTAAAGCAGGAAACTGTAATTACAAAGTCCTAGGGCCTGGCAACCAACATTTTACAAATTCTAGCCAATAAGTTCACAAAATTCTATCTTATTTCATTTGTAACAAGATAATTGTTGACAATGGAAAATTGACTTACGGGTACTGGTATCCAAAAACATCATCTGAAGGGGTACTTATTCGACAGTTCCAAAATCACTTTCGAAGTCACAAAACTAAACACTGAAACGAAAACACCGTAACTTATGTTAAGTTTTTGCACAAATAATAGTGGAAATAACCGATTTTTGCTTTAAAAAGCTGCGTTTTTCGACTTTTGCAATTCGCCGCCATGATGGTAATCTGCCGCCAGTTGTTTTAGGGGCGCCAATCTACAATTAAAAATTCCCCACGAAAAACACTAAATCCAGGGCCGACTTGAAAAAATTGCAGAAATATCAGTTTAATTTTTATTTTGAATCTATAGTCGGTTCATTTCATCAAAACCACCTCCTAGTGTAATTTTTTTATATTTGGCCTCTGTAAGTCAGTCTCTAATCGAGCACTATTGTTTCTAGAGACCGTGTTCTAGAGTTCCTATATTGGAACTCTAATTGTTTCTAGTTTCTAGTAATTTCTAGTGAGAAATTTGTCAGAATTGACAGTGTCCACAAATATAGGTTAGAAGCTCTGAAAGTTTTTAAAATATGTTAATTATTCACTTAAGTTTAATCCAGTTATGAAACTGGTCCAAAAACAGGGTATCAAGACAAGACTAATACTTTGTTTTAATAAAAATTTGTATATTAGGTTAAAATTTTTCGAATTTGGGATCTTGAGCACTGGCAGGAGTTAGGTAACGGGCAGGTATAGTAGGTAAAAAAAGGGAAAATGTTTTGAAAATTACCGAGAAAATATTTTTTACTTTTGTCTTCAATGTTCTTTCCAAAGCGCCTGGCAAAGGTGCTCGATTTCTGCGTGACATTTTATAATTGCCTGTTTTACATCAACATTTAGCCCTGCTCGCTTCTTTGTAAACTTTTGACTGCTCATTTTTTAAATTTCAAATTGAAATTACAATTTTCCTTACTGCGTTTGTGCCAAGTGTCACATTTTGACAATGAATTAGTACTGCCAATCGGTACACTAAAAAAACTATGCCAACCTGACAACTTTATAGCTGGTCGTTATCCATATACAGGATGTAAGCGAAATAAGTACATTAATTTTTAATCAGAGGTAGAACTCATCAAGACAAACACTTTTTCTATGTACCATTTTTTCAAAATCGCAATTTTTAAAATCATTTTTTCCCCCTACAAATTGACGAGCCTTTTATGAAATGCTCCAACAAAGAAAAGTAATAATAAATAATAGTCGCAAACCACGGTAACCGTTTCATACGGTAATCTTGTCGACTAGGTAACTTTGCTTCCAGTGGCGTGTAAGAAAATTGTGTAAAATTGTAAAATAATTTTAACTCAAAAACTAAAACGTTTTGAAAAAAAAGTTATTAGAAAAAATTGTTAGTCTTGACGAGTTCTTTTACCAGCTAGAATTAATGTACTTATTTCATTTACAGCCTGTATAAAAATTGTAATTTTTATTCTAATTAGCATAGTAATTTGGCATTCCATAAATTCACTTAAACAGAAAAAAACTAGAATCTTTTGTTTTGTATCTCTTCGTTTCTACCTCTTTGGTGTGGTGAAACAGGAAACTGTGATTACAAATTTCAAAAGCGGCGTTGAAATGTGAATTTCAAATTGAAATTAAATCATTAATTTCATTTGAAATTTCTAAATGAATTATTGGACTGAAAATCCATAAATTACATTTACAACTAATCATCATAGTGGGCAGTGGCGTATTTATATCCCATTTCAGTTCATAGTAGAATTTTGCAACAACTCATTTGCATTTTTTTGAGTGAAATTGAGAGTTTCTGGGCTCAAAATTTGTCGCTGGGATTTAGTTTAACATAGAATTCTTTTCTTATACAGAAACTCTCAACTTTTGCTTTATTTTTCACTCTAAAAAGTTCAAATGAACGGTTGCAATATTCTACTATGAACTGAAATGAGATATATGCTTTGGGCTACTTAATTTTGCCGCCCCTGACAATGATAAATTTTTTTTTTAAATATTGGTTATTTCAGAAAATGAGAAAAAATTTACAAACTTTGAAAAAAGACAATTTTTATTAACAGGACATTTTTTGTCGTACCTACTTCAGAAATTTGTAGTACTTGACCCATTTGTAATACCAGTTGCCATTGAAAATTACCCCTCTTGTGACATCTCAAATGAACTGTTAAGATAAATAGTCTAACATCAAACAAATTCTACCAATTTTCGAGCATGGAATCTGATAAAAGCAAATCAGTAAATTTGTGTCTGCTTGTAACTTCATTCTTTTTATCAGTTGATTTTCTCTAAAATTTAGTAATATCCTTAACTCCTTAACAGTTTATTTGAATGAAACAGCAAATCCAGTTCTAGCACAAGTTTTCTAAAAATGCAAGATAGTTCTGAAAATTAAATTTAAAAACCTGAAATAGTTTTTTGCATTGCACCAGATTTTTAACTGTCTCCTTTATTTTCTAATCATTAATAAAAAATCAGCCTGTATTTATTTAAAAAGTTTTTGTTTTCCAAAAAACGTAGTCATTTTTACGACTTTTTTCTATACCTATTAGATGTTTCAAAACTATAAGAACGGCAACGTCGCGACGATGATATAGGGTAGTAGCATTATCAAGTAACTTCGACGGCTATCAGTTTTTTAAAAACAATTCGTGTAGATTCATGGCTAGCTAATTAAATGTCAACTTATCAAAATCACAGCTGGCCACGTAGAAGGGAGGCAGTTATCCAGGCTCGAGGAGGTAATAACAGGTATTAATGATTGCCTCCGAATGCCAAAGTTGCCTCAGTAGACCTTATACAAGCCTAAAAAACTGATCCGAATGAAATTCTCTTTTTAGCTTTTTTTGATATTCAATAAGTTGGAGTTTAATTGTTGACGTTACATTTGTAGGTTTAGTTTAATTTAACGTTAAGTAGTTAACTAATTAATTTTTGATTCATTATTTTTTTTAATTTAAAGGCATTGGCAACTTAAAAAACAACTTTGTCTTAGATGATGGTACTGGAAATGCTTATTACAGTAGTGAAAATCGTTTCTCTGTATCTGCTCTCTAACTCGAGTTATTTCGATTTAAAGTTGGAATTATGACGTCCTAACCGCCTCTTGAGCATTTGGTCCAATTTTAAGATCAAATAGTTTTTGACTGTAAGTGACACTGTCATAAACTTTTCATAAACTTGACAAAATTTCTGAGATGTTTTCGCGAAGTTCAAGACAAAATTTAGAATAGAAAAAAGTCGAGAAAGTAGTTAATTTGTTATTTTGTGGAAGATGTGTGGAAAATGTTCAAATATCTGTCAAGTTTTTAGTGAATGAGAGGGTTCAGTGATAAGAGGACTCTGTGATGATAGGCGGTTGTGACGTCAGGATTTCTTCCTTTCGAAGTGATTATCTTGCTTATTTTTCATGGCAGAAAATTTTGAAAAGGACCTACCGACATAAAATGAACCACATTTTCAATTTTCATTAAAACATAAAATAGGTAAAATAAGTTGCCAATGCAGTAAAGCAGTAAAAAATAAATTTTCTCATGTGATGCGATAATTTTGCCGGTGAGTGTATTACGTTGCCGCTGACTTTTTTCAAAGACATTTGAAACCATTACTCATCGTGAATTTTCTATAAAATGAATTGGAACTATTAAAAACTTCTTAAAACTCAATATCCAAACAATTAAGAACTTACAAAGTAAAAAAATACGACGAAAATAAAAAAAAAACTGCTCAATTAATTTAAAAAAATTCCAACCCGTCTATTTACAATATTTTTTTTAATTCAAAATAAAGATATTTTTGCCGCCCATTTAGCCCATATGTAAATTTGCCATTGTATAGTGGGCAATTATTCGGAGTACAAAAACTACTCGTTTGTTGGTAGCATTTTTTCGTACACTGCTGCCAACCAAATATAAAAAATCGCGACCTACTAAATTCTTTTCGCACTAAATCATTTTCGCACTCTGTTTTAAATTATCTATTTTCTTAAATAATAAAATTAAGAAAAGGTATGAAATGGCAAATCCGCCTTTTGGATCTTTCCATCGCAATAATTTCCTTAGGTCAGTGCGTTAAATTTTTGTCCGGCGTCCCGACGCATCGTTTTCACTTGTTTTAGGCGCACATCGTGACGTCACCGCTAAAGGTCACCGAATTCAGTCGTTATTCGTCATTGTTCCGAGTCGGTCGCAAAACAAAATCCAGTGTTTTGAAACGTAAGTGAGTTTCATTTCGCGTGAAAAACTTTCTCAATAAGTGGAACGCAAGAAAATTGTTTTTTTGGCAGAGTGACGTCCGTTGGCGTCACAAAAACCACCAGCTATTGTTCTTTTTGACGAAAATAGTAACGCGATTTCAATTAATTTGAATCGTTTGGAATCGATTATTTATTTATAGACCTTGCGATTGTATGGGTAATTGGCTTTTTTACAACTTTACTTTCACACTGGATTTCTAGAAATAATAGTCATCATAATAGTGTTTGACAGGATTCTAGTAGATTAGTAGAGTGATGCACGAGATATACTCGTGATTAATTGTCATTGTGGATTATAATATAATGGGGATTTAACTGGAACATTGTTGTGCACTTATCTAGTCTAGTCTAGTCTACTTTCAATCTGTGAACACATTTTCAAAATTCACGAGTGGTGGCGCTAACACAGACATTTTTTTCAAATTTGTAATTTTAAATGACCCGCCATGATTTTGTATTTTTGTTACCATCGTTACGGTACATTTCCATAGTAATCCGGTCCATGAGGGTTTTCCAAATAAATTTTCATAAATTTTTCAGAGGAAAAAACCAGTCTGGTTTTGATATTAATGTAAATGAGATTAAGCAGTAATTCGAGACATGAGATAAGGTCGTGATTAACCGCAATCATGCGACATGATGCAAGAATGCCAAGAGTAATATTTTTTGTGATTGAAGAATGTTGAGTGCGTCGCGACGGCACCGACGCCGGGTCGATAAACCTGCTCTATTTCGTGTTCAATGACCTAAATAGCGATAAATGCAACATTTTATTACACCACCACTCGTGATAACCAACAATTGCGCATTTGCGTAAACTTTGAACCATTAATAAAAAATTCGCTTTTTCCAGTTCGCAAAAACATGTCTTTGGCGAGTGTTCATCCAGCTGGACTCCATTCCAATCACAGGTACTTAACTTGTGGGTGTTTCCCCGGTTTTGTAACCATTGTCTGTTTAGTTCTCTGGCGCACAGTTTGGACGACCTGCGAGAGGGCCCCCAAGTGCTGACAATCGAAGAATTGCGCCTCCAAATGACCACCTGTTTCACGTGTGGAGTGTCTTGGAGTGATAGTCATGTTTCGCTCGATTGTGCGGAGTGTGGGGGCTACGCCCTCGAACGGCCGTGCCCCGAGTGCGAAGGGGGCTGCGGGGCTGTCTGGAAGCGCGATTTGAGCATGTCGCACGCCAGCAGCAAAGCCCGCTGGCAAGGGAAGTGCGAGAAAAACGACAAAGGGACTAATTCATGACGCCATTTTACGCTTTAATGGCCTCTTTTACAATATAATTAAACGTACAGGGTGTGCTGATTTATTTATTGGGGAAATTCGATTTGGAAGGCACCCCGTGTTTAGTTATATTCTTTCGACTGAATCTTGGCGCAAAATTTCAAACATCACCTAGAATTCAGCTGTTTAGGTGTGGTCTCGCTTTGTTTTATATTAAAACTAAATTGATGATTTAGGCAAATTGTACTTGAATGGAGCGTTGATATTAATAGATTTTATCCAAACAAATTACCTTTCTTTTTCTATGACTGATGTAATAATGTAAGGTCTTAAATTAATTAAATAAACTTGCCTAGTATTAAATCGTCTTTTTTTCTACTACCCATCAATTCAACTAGCTATCGGTTGGCATTCGTAAAATCCCTAAACCTGAACGATTTTTTGGTTTTCTTTATCATTATCAGCCTTCACACCATTACAAAAAATCGTACGTGGACAATTACACCTGCCGCGCGTTACACATTACCCCCTTAAGTAGATAAATACTTTTTTGGCCAAAAATTTACACACGGACCCAACGGTTGGTACCCCTGAAACAACCAAATGTCTTTGAGGTTAGTATCGCGTTTGTTTGTAAAATGTGATGGAAGGACCCTCAGGTGCCCCACTGCGTAAACCGAAGCCCCACACCGATCACATTTTGCGTAAAAGACAGTCGCAGAAGCCCCAATTAGGGAAGAGCGTAGTTTACGTCAATACGAAGACTCCAGTCAAGGTGATCCAATTTTGTGAAATTTCATAACTTTGTGTTATGTTTCAGGCACTTCTTGACCGTTGTTCGAAACTAATCAACGAGGGGGAGAAGGAGATTACGATTTATTGCCTGGGGGCTGCCATACAGAGGGGCACCTTGTTGGCTTTGAAAGTGTGTGAGGAGAATGTAGGGTTTCAGATTCACACTAATACTTTCACAACGGAATTAATCGGTAAGGTATTATTTAACTGGGGGAAGAAATGGCACATTTTTTTTTTTAGATGATTTAGAGCCGGCGACTGATGATGCTGATTACGCCATCCAACGCAGGTTTAATTCAGCTTTGAAAATCAAACTTTCCAAACGAGATTTGCTGTGAAAATGTTTTTCACATTGGCTGAAATCGTGCGTTGGTTGGGACTCACAGTTTTCGAAATTTGGATCAACTTGATCTCGTTTTTAATTTTTACGATAATTTTAGCTATCAAATATGATCCTAATGTCGATATTTACAGTAACAACTGGTGGATGATTTTTCTACCGTTGTTTGCCGGTGACGCACTTAACACATATTTTTGCGTAATCATTTTTATAAGAATGTTATCGGAAATGACTCTCAGAACGTCACTGTTACGTGTGAGTTGGTCAGGCACTTTTCTATTAATGACTTTCCTGTTTAAGTTTTTGTTATGTAAAAAATTGTTGGGGCAGATAAGTCTTGATTATTCGGAGGTTTTCGCTCCGCTTTATATTCTCCTACAGTTAATCGCGGTACGAGCGTGCCAACAAAGTTAAGAACAATAAAGTTATTTATTTTTATCAGTTCTTTATTTGCATTTTCCTAATTTCTTACCCAGTTCCTTAATTTCAAAATCGAAATCACAAAACTGACACAGGGTGGCCAAGCTTATTGGTCCCCACATTTTCGCACAAGAAAATTGGGTATTTTTAATTACCACTACGTAGTATATTTTGTGAGTTATATATGCATATAATACAGAGTTATTAGAGTTCTCGAATTTGTTTAACTGCCTTATAAAATTTTGATAATTTAAAATTCTGGGGATTTTCCTTGTCATTTGGTGGCGAGACTGCCATGGCGCCGCAACCGGTGTTGGTGTTTTGACTTTTTCTCTTCCCAGCTCAATGTTTATAACGTTAATTTGTGCCTTTTCAGTTGATTTTGCGAGTTTCCGTCAAAAACGGTATTAATTCGTGATTAGAAACCGTCATTTTGCGAAATGTCCATAATGACCAATTTTTAGGTTATGTAAACTTTTGAGTTGTTTTCATGATGTCGGGTTCAAAAAGCCAAGGAACACCCGAAGTTTTAATGCAGTTGGACAAAAATGAACTGCAAAGCATCAAAGTGAAGATTACTAGAAGAAATGTTAACAAGCCGTATAATACGGCCCTACTTCAGCGGGGTTTGGAGGACCCCGCTGACCTAAAAGTTCATTTAAGACCTGGTAATTGGTTTTCATAGTCTTGTCGACATTTGCTCTATTTCTGTAGTCTCTCCGATTGCAATTATTACAGGTTTTTGTAATTATTTTGATTTAGGCTACTAAAGGAGAACACAAAATGTTGAAGACACTTGACTGTAACAAGGACCAGCGCTTCGACGTAACAATTTGCATAAATACTGTCTGAAAATTTCATACAAAATGTAAGTTTTTTCTAGATTAATAACTTATCTAATTAGTTTTTTCACAATTAATTAATTTAATTTAATTTTCTAACGTTCATAAATACTTATTTGAAGTTGAAGTTTTGAAGTTTTTCAATAGTGCATCTTACTAGGATCAAGCAGGAAGAAGAAAGAATGGAAGAAGAACGTAAAGAAAAAAATATCATTACAATTTATCTTGAATTAATCAATAATTTTCATTGCATGTACGTAAAATTTTATTTATTGAGTAAAAGTTATTCAATAAAATTAATTCAAGTTGCATGTTTATTTTCTGAATTCTTATTATTTGTTGTAAATTGCTTTGAGTTGGAAGAAAATGAAGAAGAATGAAGAGCAGAAGAACCAAGGAGTCATCGTTTGGAAGACTTTCTATTTATTTATTTTTGTTTGTTTTTGTAACAGTAATAATTTTTATTTTATATTTAAATTATTCCGAAGAATCGTAGCAGTAATAATAATAATTTTTGTTTGATTTAAACTTAAATGATTTTAGTAATAATTATTCCTATTATTTAATCGTAAACTTCAATCGCTTTGAATTGGGAGAAGAACGAAGAATGAAGACAAGGAGCCGAACTTGAAGAATTTTATTTGCCAATAATTCTTAATTTAATTCGTTCGAAAAAGCCACTTCGGCAAATAAGAAAAATCGCTTGATTTCAGATGAAGGCGTCCGCCCCATTTTTGACCGCGAAGACGTGCGTGTAAATCTCAGATTTAGTGATAACCCCCCTGTAAATCCCCCAAAACCCGGAAACGACAAAGCGAGAAGTCGAAGTCCAGCGAGACATCGCAGTCCCCAGCCGCACACCTCCAGGGATTACCCCAGACGTCGTGATTATCACTCGCCGCGACATCGGTACTTCCCCCAGAGAAACCACAAAAAATTATAATGTAATTTCAGACGTAGCAGTTCAAGGTCGAAAAAAGTAGTCTACAAGACTTCGCCCCCTCGTTACAGACGTAGCAGATCGCCGAGGCGTAGCCGAGACAGGTCCCCCAGAGACAGGTACCGAAGGCGTAGTCGCAGCCCCTCGCCCTACCGCCGAAGTCGGTATAGTAGATCGCCTGATTACCGACGCTATGATCGGCGGAGTAGGTCCCCCAAAAGGCACAGATACACTCCCGAGAGAGATAGACATGAAATCGCTTATCAACCGGCGGGGATTCCCCCCTATTTACAAGTAAGGGTTTTTAGGTTTGTTGGGTTGGTGGTAATGGTTTTGTAGGGACCTGAAATGTGGATTCCTGCTCCGAGGATTCCACCAATGATACCTCCAATGGCTTTTCCGTACCCCCCATTGAGGCATCCGATGATGTATCGAGGGCCCCCTTTCAGGCCTAGGATTATTTATAATAATCCAAGGCCTAGAGTGACACAAGCTATTGCAAGTGCGACTGTTACAACAACGACGACAACGGCAACGCCTGAAGTTACGGAATGTGCGAGTGAAGGACAGAACGATAATAATGTAACAGAAGAAACGACTGATGAAAATAAATAGTTTATGTATTACAAAATGCAAGACCTTCTTGTTGATGGATAGGTAACTGAAAAATAACAGAGGGCTCCAGATTGAGAAAATGGTGAATTTGGCGCAATGTGCCAGTCAAAGAATTCAAATTTACCAGATTTAAGCTGGAAAAGTCAGCTGGATTTTTTAAACAGGTGGATAAAAATATAATTTTTATTTATAACAATTTAGTAATTTTTCGTCCCTCTAGCGATATTTCACGAAAAAAATGAGATTATAACTCCAAAATATGTTAAAAATTTTAAAAGAATAACACAGTTTTCGACCAAATTTTGCTTTGTTTTTGACAAAATTCTGCACATAACATAAGAAACCGCCAGAAACAGGATACTCCAAGTTACCCCGCCCACAAAAAAATATTAGCTGTTTCAAAACGTTGGCTTTTTATAGTTTTGAAACAGCTAATACATATCTAAGATCAAAGCTTTAAATCTAATTAAAAAATTCTAAACATTCCCTTTAAAAACAATACAAATAATATGGAAATAAAACTGAGTTTGTGTATTTTCTCGATTCTATTCGACTCACAAGATTTTTTTAGATTGTTACGATATGTCAAGTTAAAGATCAATTAGAACTTTGTATGTACAAGTTATTGAACAATGTGTGAATGATATTTAGTTTCTAGTGCACGCGTCGCATTCTAACTTTTGTTGCACTCAAGAACTAAATATTCACATCTCGCAGAGATAAAAAAACAAAATCGAAAACTTTACAAATTCAGTGTAATGTTTCTAAAAAAAAGTTATTACCTTTATAACCCGGATTGTTTCTACCCTCCCCTAACGACTCGAAATTAAAAAATCGCCCACTACTTATGTGTATCAAGCACTTGAAAAATAGCAATACACATTGGCTCACTTAAAGAAATAATTCAATGTTTCGAAAATCGAAACATTTTTATTATTTTTATTTAATATAATTTCTTGAGGCGGGCGGTAGGTACAGTCACGATCAAAAAGAATGACACCCCTACCAACCGGACCGTATAGCAAAAGTCCGACTAAAATCTTTTAGGTCATAAATTTTAACAAATAGGTTAGTTTACAAACTGTCCAGCTGGTTTAAAAACTAGCCAAGGTACACATTAACCCTAAGATTTGTGGCTGCGGTTTTAGGGGTATCATTCCTTTTGATCGTGACTGGACGACTGTAAGTGACAAACTGAATAATATTAAAATGTACAACAATAATTATTTCGTTGCAACATTGATAAGTCGTAAATAACGAAAAATATGAACTCTTCATAAAAAAGTAAGGGCTGCAAAGGGGCGAACAAAGAGGTTTGTCTGATTCATTGATTTTGTTGCGACGTTACTTAACATTTTTTTGGGTATCTAAAATATACGAAAATCTCTGAAATGCATTTTCAAACCTTTTTTTTAATTGTGTTCGAAACTGAAGTAATTTTTAAAACAATCGTATCATCACTTATAGAAAAGACTTTACAAGGCATTTTTTGTGTGGAATTTAACAGTTTAGTCACCGACTTTTCTAAATTATTTATTTAGCTAGAATAAGAGATAGGCCGTGGTTAGCCGTCCACACATTTGTGTGGACGAATAGTATTTTGGATATCCGTCCGTACAAACATGTGCGGACGAATAATAAATAACATTCGCTATTTGTCCTAACATTATTGCGGATAAATAACCGACAGAATATCTGTCCACACATGTACGTGCGGACGTTTTGTCTGTATAGGGGCACAAATTTCGAATTACATAATATAATCTTTATTAATAGTATTTTAAGTGCACTTTCAATTGATTATTTTTTGACGATTATAAAAACCGGAAAAACTTTCAACTTTATTTTGTTTGCTTAACATCTACCAGTAATTTTTGGGAAAAAATTAAAAGCTAGGGGAAAATAATAATTGCTAGATAAAAAGTCATAAATGCTTAGTAAAAATTATAAACGCTGTGTGAAAACAGTATGTGCCTACAACTGAAGATAATTTATAGTATTTCCCTTTCCCTTTCATTATAAGAGGAGCTACTACTTTTTTTTAATTCCCCCTACTAAATGGGTTTACTGGGTTGGGTTCACCCGATTCCATCTTTAAAGAGAGATGGTTTTTAATCGGATCTTCACGTCAGAAATTGTTTTTAGTTCATGTCTAATATAACAGATATCAAGCTCAGCAAGTGCGTATTAAATACCTATTAGCTGTTTCAAAACTATAAAAACGCCAACGTCGCATTTTCTCTCAAAATTAGTTGTTATAAATTATTCCTGCACTTCAAAAAATAAATAGCTAATGTAATTTATAGTTTCAATGAGAAATCTAATCATTAATAACTATTTTACATTTTTATCAACCTTATTTAAAAAAATAATTCGGTAAAATGCGACGTTGGCGTTTTTATAGTTTTGAAACAGCTAATAGAGAGGTATCGCGTTTTATAAGGAGTACTATTACTATTTTTTAGCAAATCGTATTAAAAATACATTATCACTTAGCATTTAAATAACTTTACCTAGCATTTACTCTAGCATTTACAGTACGTTACTTAGAAAATGACTATTATTTATCTAGTAGTTTATTAGTATCCGTTATTTTTGCTTGTTTTTTTTTTTGTAGGGGAGATTTTTTTAAAATTTACGTCTGTGGAACTAAATCTACAATTTTCAACCAAACGGATATACTAAGTACGACAAATTTAACAAAATATTTCGAAAGAAAGTTAAAAAAAAAATTAAAACAATATTTTCGACAATTTTTCTCAAACGTGTTGTCATTATCAATTTCCATTCAAGCCCTACGGATCTCGAGAAAATTGCTTGCCAACACTTTTTAAAATTAATTTTAAAACAATTAAACACTAGTCGAGCCTCGCCTCGCCTGCATTGTAGATTTATCTAGGTTTATGGTATGGTTCTGTTATGCACTCTTTCTGTACCTATTGAGTTTGAACGCTTCAGCCGGACCTGTTTGTACGGACGGATAACACAATAAAGTTATATTCGTCCGCAAAAATGTGCGGACGGCTAACCACGGCCTAAGAGATATGTGATATGTGGTTTAAATGAAGACTATTAAAGATTGTGTCAAAAAAATATATTGGTAACTGAGTTTGTGATATGGAGGCGTTTCATCTGAGGGTTTTGCCAGGGACTGCCCCTCGGAGCCTCGGAGGTGAATGATAGTTGCGTATAAAATTTTGACAATCGTCAAATAAACTTCCGATAACTTTACCTCCAGGATAAATTTAAAAAATCAGTTTTTCAATCGTCCGATAAACCCGATAGAATAACCTACGGTATAAACTACGAAATAAATTATCTGGTTGTTTGACGCCCGGATAAACTATGGGATAAATTTATACTCTACTCTCATTGGTTATTTCCTTTTTGGGCAACTTAATGGGCATATTATTTATACCGTAGACAACAAGGTACTCTTAACCTGTCCACATACTCAACGCTATCTAATTCAAATATGTTAACTTCTTGCATTTTTTAGTTAAAAAGAGTCAAGTGTCACATTTATTCCATGGATAAATTATTTGTATGGTAAAGACAAAACAGTTATCTGATGGATATCGACCCGTTACTCCTATTGTAGTATAAATTTATCCCACGGATAACTTACCGGGCGATTGTAAAAACAGCCCTAAATTAGGATTGCAAATTTGTCACCAAACTGACCACAAAAGTCACAGTTTTTAATAGTCACCCGATTTTTTTTCACTTATAAATAAATTAGGATGCGGATATTCAGTCAGAAGTGCTCAGCTATGTGGCGCTACATTAAAATATAAATAAAAAACACCGATTTGTTGTAAATCGTTTATTTAGAAAAAATCCAGTTGATTTAAAATAAGTTATAAAACACAATTCAATTGATGACAAGTTTGAGAAAAAATCATTTAAACGCAACCGTGTCCAACATCGCTCCTAAACACTGTACAATATTATTAGTCATCAGCAAATCAACTTTTTCCTCAAGATGCCTTTTCGGATCCTGTTTCCCCACATTTTTAATCGCCAATTGCTCCGGAGTCATTTTCTCCTCTTCTTCCAGCGCCTTGTTATAATTTTTGGCCAATTCTAAAACATCAGCGACTGTTTTTTCATTAATCCCGCAATTATTTTTATAATCTGCGAGAATTAAGCCATCCATCCACGATTTCTTATGCAGATTGAGTAACATTTTTTGCTCTAATTCATTCTTCCGGTAGTTTATACTAATAGAGTAGTAGTGCCTGTTCAACCCGTGAATCAGCGCTTGAACTGACGGTTTCTGCAAGTGCCCCAAATTCGAAGTCGTCTGCCGGGGCTCCTGCCCCAGGACCATCATATTAGGGTTGATTAACCTAAAGGCATCGATCACGACTTTGCCCTTGACTGACTGGATCGGGTCCACGACCACGGCCACCGCCCTCTCACTTAGGGCTTCAAACGATTGCTGGGTGTTGATATCAACCCCTGATAACCAGCACCCAAAACCAGGATGGGAGTGGTACCACCCAACGACCATTTCCGGGCGGCCTGTCTGGCGCAACATGTCCAACATTTTGGCCTGGAAAACGGGGTCCACAGCCTCCACACTGACCCCAGTCCCGGTCTGGGGCATTGCAAACACGTCTATCACCCTCACGGTGTAATCATCAACGAATTCACCTGAATTTTTCAATGAAAATTGTGCAAAGTCACGACTGGAACTCACCCAACATCAGGCCCATGACTTCCATGGGGACCCCAGCTCGCCCATGCTTCAACATTTTCAAAAGGGCCAGGGACGAGATGTACACTTGCTCGGCCGTGTCCACCACGGGGGCGTCGGACGGAGGGGGCGCCTGAGACAAGCCCGGCATTCCGCCTCCCAAACGAAGCAAACGATCCATTTTACTCAACTAAACACAAATTCAAGATTCTGTCAAAACTTGCAAATCATGACGTTTGAATGACATTCGACAATTGACATACCGGTATTGCAACTCCCTGTGATGGCAAACGAAGCGCAAAAAGCCAATCTCCTGCACGAGAAATACGCAAGCGGGCCCCACGGACTAGGTAAAACCCCACTCTCCTTTAATTGATTGAATTCTAGCGCGGTAAAACACTTTTTTGACTGTGTTGTTTTGGCACGGATTAGTTACCGACCGAGCTTTGTGACGCAACAAATGGCGGTTTAATTTAGTTGTAAACTTGTAAGAGACTCAATTTGTAACTTCTTTATGTTTGACACACTTGTAACTAACTACACACCGCAGCTACACACATACACTGAGTTTTTATTTTACTGAACATCACATAGCACACAATAACGCTATTAGTCACCCCTATGTTCAATTTTTAAAAAATTATATCAATGCATTACTAGAGTTTAGAGTAAAAAGTTTATTTCGCTGAACAGTACATAACACACATAATATTATTGATTGAAGGGCTTATTAGTGAAGAATATGATATCCCACACATTCTGGTAAAATATTAGATCAATGGTTAAAATGAGTTATTAGCTGTTTCAAAACTATAAAAACGCCAACGCCGCATTTTCTCTCAAAAATTAACTGTTTTAAATTATTCATGCATTTCAAAAAAATAATAGCCAATGTAATTTATACTTTCAATGAGGGATCTACTATTTTACAATTGTATCAATCTTATTTAAAAAAATAATTCCGTAAAATGCGACGTTGGCGTTTTTATAGTTATGAAACAGTTAATATCTTCTGTTTCAGTGTAAGAAGCCACAGTAAAAGTAAAGTGCCAGTCTTCCACCAGATGGAAGTATTTTAAAGCAATAGTTGTGTTGCATTATTAAAATGTTACCAGAATTTTACACAGGAACTAATTAATTAGTTTTTGTGGCTGATCATGTAGGTAGAATATTATCTTATGTCCAGTTTTAAATAGTCCATGCCTAGTCCATGTCAATGCATTATTGCAAACATTTGCATTTTTTGGGAGTTTCTGGTGGGTTTTCTTGGCTCAAAACTTGTCGCTGGAATTTAGTTGAACAATTTAATTCTTTTCTTATAAAGAAACTCTCAATTTGTGCTTTATTTCACTTCAAAAAATTCAAATGCGCTGTTGCAAAATTCTACTATGAACTGAAATGGGATATATCTGTCTTTGGTTTTATCTCTTTATTAGTTAATTTCTTCCCAGCTTTCATAGGTGTGGAAATTTTCTTTCTTAAATCCTAAGCAATGATTACCTTTACCCAAATCTTTAGCTTTTTCCATTGTACATTACTATTTCTTGATAATGTTTCAGATACAGATCTTGTATCTTCTAAAGGTTCAGTGTCATCGACTGCACACAAAATGGAATCTCCAAGTCTTACTGGTCTTCGATGTTCACGTTCTGGGTATCTTCTTTCTTCTTTTGCATTGTCATTTTCATGCATAACATTTTAAATTTCAAAATCTATTTGTCTTGAATCTTCTGGCACTTTATTTTCTTCGGAAATTAGTTCTTTTAACTTTTCGTGAGGATTATTTCCATCAAAAAGATAGCCAGAAATTTCTTCATCTTCAAATAATAAATCTTCTGTAACTGAATTTACTTTCTTCAATGTTGATAATTCTGCAAACGTAACATTTCTTGATTTCTTCACACTTTTACTTTTTAATCCATTAATCTGTAGGCCTTTGAATTTTTACAATATCCAACAAAGATTAGTTTTTCTGATTTTGAATCCCATTTAGTTCGTTTTTCTTTCAAATATGATGGAATGCTTTACATCCGCAAATTCTTAATCCACTTAAATCTGATTTTCGTCTACCAAGCTTCTTCTGGAGTCATGTTATTTGCTGCTACAGTTGGACTTCTATTTTTCAAATAACAAGCTGTCTTAATAGCTTCTGTCCAAAAATCTTGAGTTAAATTGCATTGTTCTCGCCTTTTCAACCAAAGTCCGATTAAGTCTCTCAGCTACTCCATTCTGTTGAGGTGTGTATTCAAACTGATGTTCTTTGATGACGAATTCCAAACTTTTTCAAAAATTCGTCCAATGAAGAACTTACATATTCTTTAGCGTTATCTGTGCTTAGACATTTTATTTTGCGATCTGCTTCATCTTCAACCATTTTCTTGAAATTATTGAATTTTTCAAAAACTTCTGACTTATTCTTTAAAAAATATAGAAATGTTTTTCTTGTAAGATCGTCGGTTAAAAAATAACGCTTTCCGCCAATTGAATTTATTTTCATTGGACCGCAAATATCACTATTCTTTGACCTGTTAAATGAATTGATGCACCAGAATCATCAATGCAGAAATAACCACTGACACTGTTGTATACACCATCATTGAATAAGGTATAAGGTGTACCCTTATTTATTCAATGACACCATGCATCAATCCTGTTTCTTTGAAATTCTTCTTTAAAGAATAGCAATCTTTAGATTTATGACTTTTCTTCTTGCAATTAAAACATATTCCTTCAAATCTTGCTTTGTTCGACGAAATACCATTTTTACCATTAAAATCTTTGAAATTTTGATAGTGCTGCTTCATTACTAAAGCTGATTTTCCTTCATTTTCATATTTAGCAGCTTCCGCTAGTAATCTCTCTTTTGACTAAATCTGCAGTTAATTCAGTATTGCAGTTTTCTGGTGCCATAATTAATGGCTTAAAATGTTCTGGTAAACTAACGAAGATCAGAGCAGCTAGATCACCATCCTTTATTTCACTGTCACTCTCCTTTAGTTGGTGGGAAATTTTCATTTTCTGCTTTAAATAATCATTCATTCTTTTACAGTCAGCAAAACGAATCAAAACTAACTTTTCTATTAAAGATGCAACTCTTGAGAAACCTTGGAATTCATAAATTTTCTTCAGTCTATCCCAAACTTCTTTTCCAGTTTTCAGTTCTCTAATTTTCGTGAATATATGTGATTTGACACCAGACACAATTGCTGCCAAAGCCTTTTTCTCCAACTTTTCATCCTTCTTTGTCCCATCCACATAATCCATCAGTTTGCAATTAATTAAATGAATTTCCATTGCATACTTCCAATCCATGTAGTTGTTACTTCCTTCAAGTTTTTCGAAAGATGCAGAAACTCCCGTGAATAATGTAGCCATTTTCCTGATCCCAGCAGCACTTTCTTCACAAATTTAGTTAGATAAATGCAGATCCTGGGCCCATAACCAGTTGTAAATTAGAAGAGACTCAATTTGTAACTTCTTGATTTATGTCTCTGTAACTTCAACAAATTTGAATTGGTTTCAGGGGACCCCAATGATCGCACATTGCGAAGGGTTGAAATCGACGTAATGATCCCGAAAAAAATGCGCGAGATTGCACGAGACGAAAAGTGCACGGATGTCGTCGAGAAGTTCACCGAATGTTGCAAAAATAACAACATTTTGATGACTTTCATGTGTCGCAAAGAGAACGCAGCACTTAAAGAATGTCTGACTCGTTGGTACGCAGACGAAGATTTTAAAAATCGGTGCAAGGAGGAGTACTTAAATGAAAGGAGTGAATACAGAAGGACGGGGGTTACCCAAAAACAGAAACAAAGAATGGCTACTTCAATGTAATTTTTTCTATTGTAGTAAACTAATAATAAATTAATTTTGGTCCATTTGGGGGGTCCACCTCTTCATTATTGTTTCCTTGATTGTAAACTTGTCAATCTCGTTGAAGGAAATTGAGTCGGGGGAAAAACCAGGACACACAATCTCACAAATCAGCAGTTCCTTGAAAAAAAAACGGGTGGTAATAAAGCGATCAGTAATCAATCCAATTTTGATCAGTATAAAATAATAAATGATCAGTATGTAATTAATTTTAGCACAGTAAAAAACTAGAACTGGTCGGTGTATTATTATTACAGGGTGTAACGAAAAGATGGGGACAAAATGAAACCAGAGAGATCTAAAAAAACAATAAATACGAATTTTGTTAAGTTTTACTCACTTTTCGGGCTGTTTCACACAACCGGTTTAACCCCATTAGGTGGGTTTTTCTCATGGAACGTCTGTTCTGGCTTTTTATCGGTTTAAAATCCTCATCAACTACACAAATTATTACGACGTAAGACGCGTGGTAAAAAGGCGGTCCTTGCTTGTATAACACTAAAAAAAGAGACACATCAATACAAATAAATCACCCAAACCTGAGTTTTTTACAAAAATCGCCACCAAATTTAATCCCGGCTTTGACGACCCAATTCTTCGCCCTGAAATAGTAATAGGCGATGTAGTTCTGAACGAAATATTTGTCACTTTTTTTGAAAACGTCCCACAACTGTTCAGCACTTAAACACACCTCGTCGTAAACATCGAGACAATTGATTGCAGTTGTGAGAAAAAACGCCTCTTCAAGCCCCAAATTAACACTTTCACGAATCCCGGACGAATCTAATTGAAATTCGGGCCTGAAATTCGCTAAATCGTCCAAGTCCGGCAATACTACAATTTTACGCGGCTTATCTTTCGCGTAACGTTTGCGGTTATCAAAGACCCGTTTAAACACAATCTCGGGTTGTTTCACCCCGAATTGGGGGTAGTTGCGCGACAAATTCGCCTTCCCGAAATAGCCCATCGAAATGAGCGTTTTCATGTCGTCGGGATCGTCGAGGGTAACGCAAAACCCGTTAAAAAACCCCCTGATCCGGTGCGACACCAAAGGCAATGCCGGGCTTGCTCGCAATTTGCAGTTTTTCTTAGGCCTAGGGGCGTTCATTTTGAATTCGGGCGCGCGCTCACACTTGCGCCAACCTAACCCGGCTTGCTGTTTCACTCTAACACGTGCACAATCACCGTCATTTGTGGCGGTTGGGTTGGTATCGCGTGTCAATAATCACAAGACTTGTCAGGTGTAGTCAAAAAACAGGATACGGGTCCAGTGGTGGTTTTTCGTGTAAAAGTGCCAGGTTTTGTGTGAAAATGTCCACGACGCAAGTTCCCGCAGGGGCGGACCCTAAAATCAAGGAGATTATCACTTCGCTGGACGATGAAAAAATAGGTTAGTCTAACGAGTGGGGTTTTTTCGGGTTAGGGTCACACGGGACGTACCAAAGGGGGGGTCAGGTGTCCCAAATTTGTTAAATTTTTGGTAATTGCCCGATTTTGGGCGAGAAAATCAGGTTGAGCACACTCACGTGACACTTGATGAGTATCAAACCAGTGGTACCAAACATTGTTTGTTTTGCGTTGATTTTGGCGAAATTCCCAGTTTTTAATCAGAATGTGGGCGATTTCAGACATGTTGGCGGCGACTAGTGTCTTGCAGCAGCGGGCCACCGATATCCGGGCTCAGAAAGTCAACTGGCAGTCGTACTTCCAGTAAGTGCCCCCTTGTGCCCCCTTTTTGCGACTCTAATCGCTTGGTTTAGGTCGCAGATGATTTCGCAGGACGACCACCAGTTCATCGCAGCGTTCGATGTTTCCGATAGCGCAAAACGCGAGAAATTGCTCCAAACTGATCGCTTACAATGCGCCCAGACTTTCCTCAATTTGCTGGGGCACGTCTCCAAAGACCAGACGCTGCAGTACATCCTCGTCCTCATCGACGACATGTTGCAGGTGACTAATGGTGGTATTCTCTAAATACAGGCAGTCCCAGCGATCCCAATAAGCTCCATAACTTGTTTATTATAAGAGATATTAACTTTTTCTTTGTTTTTTTTTAGATTGTAGCTACGTTTTTGCTGCACATTTTTAAAATATTGGGGTGTATATGCAGGGTGGCTCAATATAAAAAAACACTAAAGTTATGTTTTTTATGGAACACTCTAAATTTTATTGTTTTTTTGGACGTAGTTTTTAATACTGATGATTTTGATTTAAACTTGTATTGGTCGATTCTGCTTAGTTTTTAAAATAATTTGATTTTTAGGACGAAAACACGTTTTATTTAAAAAATTTTTAGACAAAAACGAAGAATTGTAGAAAAGTAGGACTGTCACTAAAAAGGGAAACGTTCAAACTTAAATCTGTTCTAATTGTTTAGCACATTGCAATTAGAAACGTAGAAAAATTAAGAAGTTTGTTAAAAGTTGAATAACTTGGAAAAGTTAAATGGAACACCATATTTTTTGTTGTTACTGCTCAAAGATTATTAAATTGTCTATTTAAAAACATAAAATTTCAAATGCCTAAAGAGATATTTGACTTTAAAAGTTAATTTCAGCAACAATGCACATTTAGAGTTTATAAGGGATTTGAAAATTCTGCAAAAATATTAAAATTTTAGTTATTTCACTGTAATAAATGATGAATAATGGCCTAAGGGTAACATTAATGTTATTATTAGCTGAACATTTTACTTTTCGACTACTGAAACAATAGTTAATAATTTTTTAATGTTTAAAGTTAAATATCTTTTAAGTAATCAGTAAGAGACACTTAACTGTTAATGTTTTTAGAAAGACAACTTAAAGGTCTTTTAGATGCAAAAATAAAAAATTGGGTGTTCCATTTAAAATTTTTAAGTTACTTAACTTGCAACAAACCTCTTCATTTTTTTATCTCCTTTACTGCAGTAAGCTAAAAAAAATATAACCTTAAAGTTTGAACTTTTTTCTTTAAAGTGGTGAAAGTCCTACTTTTATAAGATTCTTAGTTTTTATGTAATAATTAAAAAAATAGCGTGTTCTTGTAAAAAAAATCAAATTATTTCAAAAACAACGCAAAATTGACCAATAACAATTTGGCTTAAAAGCATCAGTGTTAAATTGCATAAAAATACAATGTGTTCAAAAATGGCTGTTCATCAAGCCGCCTATGAAATTTGAACGTAATGTGCCGCTTAATTTAAGTTGTGAATAAAGTCAAAGTGACAGATCCGTCAAAATCTGCAAAAAGGCTTCGAATCCAAAAACGAAAGAATACACAACAACAAAAATCACGGAAATATAAAACACAAATCAAGGCAAACCCTACACTTGAAACAACTTTGGCGAAAAATGCAAAAAAGTGAGTAAAAAAAAATTCAAAGATTTGGCAGAGAAACTACAATCGTCATGTGGACGAGGCGGCACATTGAATTTGAATTCCATAGTCAATTTGATGAACAGCCATTTTTGAACACATTGTATATGGTGTTCCATTTAAAAAAACATAATGTCGGAAACACCCTGTGTACTTGAAAATAATTTTAGGTGATTCAGGGAATTAGTATCTACGGCTTTCGTAAAAAAAATAATTTTCTAACATTTAAAGGTCAATAATGGAGTAATTTACCCCGCTGGGACAGCCTGTATGTCTTATTTTGTTAAAATGTTAGAATGTTAGCAACAATGCTCTGTTGTGACACCCCTTAAGGGTATTGCTCCACCGTATTGCTCATGACGTCGATTGTCCGTAATTTTACCGCACAACGACTTTACTATACAACACTTCAGTTAACTCTTTTAACGCGTAATACAACATGCGTTTGAAAAGGATAATATGCATCAAATAAAATTAGTTCGTACTTCTGGACAGGGTTGGCAAATATCATGATATTTATATGAATATCAAAATATTATATCGGATATTTATGGATATTTATTCGTTATATATCGGCCTCTGATTTTGGTTTGATCGTTTGAGTCGAGAACATTTATTTTATAAAATTAACAAAAAATAAAAAGTGAATAAATACAGGGTGAATCAATAGTGGGTTACTTCTGACATGTCGTAAGATGCAACCAAAAATACTAATTGCACTTACCACTTGATACTTCGTTTGATTTTTAAAAACATTAATTGAATCAACATTGGTTTGTTACCTTTTAAATAATAATAGTCCATAATGAAATTTTAGCTAAACCGTCAAGATAAACTTGACAATAGTCAGAACAATGTAATTGTGGATTAATTTTGAAATTTTTTAACGATTACTGATCTGACCTGACCTGACCAGCTGGAATCAGTATTATTCAACCAATAATATTATTATTAATATTATTATGCAACCAATAATATTATTGGTTGCATATTAACAAAAGTCAGAAATAACCCATTATTGACTCACCCTGTATATATAAAAAATAAAAACATTATTTTTTAAATAATCTAGACAATGGAATGATGACATCGGATTTCGAATCGGTTGACTACAATATCAAATTCAAATTCGAATCGGAATTCCTTCTCTTGCGTTCTTTTTTCTTATTTAAAAATTTGAAAATTGGGTAGTTGTTAGTATACAATTGTGCATTTCATTTTGATATTTATCGTGATTGAAATAAACAAAAAAATATTATTGATATTTATCGTGATATTTGTGGTGATATTTATCAGGCGATATATATCTGCCAACCCTGCTTCTGGATTTACTCAATTGATAATGGAGCTACAAGTGTAATTTTTTGTTTAGCATTTGAGTAATAATGTATACTTTAGTATAGAGTCAATTATTTATGAATAAAAAAATACAAACTTTAATTAGAGAAAAAAACAACATTACCGGATTGTTAACGTATCAAAATCAAAGATTTATAAATAATTACAATAGCCAAACTAACTCCCCTTATGTATAGATTATGAATCTGCTTTACTTTTTCCGTGTAGTTTTTCTGTAAATCCAGAAGTTGTAGAACGATGTAAATTTGCAGAAATTTTGTTTCTTTGTCGTACACATGGTGTTTACTATTGTGTTCTCTTACAATCCTCACGAAAATTCTTCACATCACTTCTACTCGGTAAAACTTTGTGTGCTCAACTGTAACAGTCCAGCAGGGCTGTGTTCAGTCATCAGTTTCTCAGTTAAATGCATATTTTTTGTTTTCCTGTTTTAGAGTGTTTAATTAGTGGCAAATGAGTAATCGTAAAAGAAGTTTTATTAAAAAAAATATCCTTCACTAGCAGCGCACAGAAAAAAAAGACTTTTAACACAACAAGAACGGGTGGAAAATTTTTAGTGAGAATATTACTCTACAGCCAGCAGTCCTGATAAGGAGAAACGTATGATGATAATAATAACAGGTTAATATACCTAATTTAATCTTTTGTTGTTAAGTTACAAAATTGATCTAAAATGTGCAATAACATTAAGGCTACTTCCAATTCTTTTATAATTGTTCATTGCGACAGGTTACCTTTGCAACATAATGGATTATACAGTTAAAATCGATTTTCCCTTTCTTCGTTTTCTAACACTTCAAGACCAAAGGTAGAATTGTGTACGTGATTTTAGGCTTCTAGATTTCTCCACATATCACATTTTTAATACAATATCTTGTTAATTTGGTAAAACATCGTAAAACATCACTTTATGGTCGCTGTTATTTTACAGAGAATGTTGCTGCAGAAATGTTGCTAACAGAGGGTAACAGAGTTTACGAATACGAATTTAAATAACAGCGTTTTACAGTTTTATAGTAATAACACAGGTCAACAAAGGTTCGGTAACATTGACGAAAATTTGGACAATAGTAGTTTTTTACTTCCTAAATAACAAAATGCATTTTGTTTTTTGACAACACGTACAATTTATTTGTTGCGTTTTCTACCAATTTCTACCAATAATTTATTTAATTTTGATATAAGTCCAGTTCTTAACTTATTAAGAGCTCAGACCAAAGTAGTATGCGTTGCTATGGTTACGCAATTGTTTATTCATTGTTTACTGGATACTTCAGTGTGTCCTAAAGTTAGTTTACTAAATTATTGTATGGTCATAATAAAATAAATTAAATAGTTGAATTATTTTCAGTACTCTTTTGCTTTAACATGGGTGTCAGAACAAAATTGGTAACATACGAATGATACGTGATGGGACATTTTTGTAAAAATTTTCGAAATCAGAGTGAAAAATCATAAACGTGGAAGGTAGTTTAATCAATGTTACCGAAAGTTTGTTCAAATTTGTTGACATAGTAGAAAATAGCATCATAAATCCGACATGAGCCGGATTTTCTCACCGAAAATAAATCGATATTTTGTCAGGAGGACCGCTCACGTGTTGAAATCTTCCATGAATACGCCAGCAAGAAGAAAGAATCAGTCTGGGGGCCCTTCTTGAACTTGCTGAACCGTCAAGACGGATTCATCACGAACATGACGTCACGAATCATTGCGAAAATCGCCTGTTGGTCGCATACGCCAATGGAGCGCTCCGATTTGCACTTTTACCTCACGTGGCTCAAAGACCAGCTCAAAATGCAGGTACGTGTGATTCCCCGGCCGTTTCAAGGCTTAAGGGCAGTTTGTGTCTCGTCGTTTCTTTGGGGGTGACGGCCTAACAAACGATTCGTCTTAAACACTAATCACAGTAGAACGGCTTTTGCTTTGACATTTTTGCCAAAGAAACAACAATCAATACGTTTTGTAGTACGATGATTTAGCCGCACAATTGGCCAAATCGGACGCAACACGAGGTCCAAGTGGTGAACAAGCCACCGAAACTTACACAGAGGTTTCGTTTGACGAACAACAAACACCTACCGAAATTACGGTAACTTAGTCATCGATGCATTCAGGCATTTTTTTCAAAAATTTCAAAGGTTTATGCAACAGGGCGCTGGTCGGTGTTGAGGCATGTTGCATGACTCGCCATTTATTAATACATTTTTCAATCTACTAACAGTGATTTTGAATTTGGCGCCGAAATTTTTTAATTGTTGCCGTACTGACGAGGGCGCGAAATTCAAAAAGTTTAATTTAAATTAAAAAAAAATTTCTTACAATGGTATCGGAGATGAGCGTAGTGTGCAAAATAATGTACCACAGTAAGTTATGAACATAATTGCATATAAAGGACAACAACACACAAAGCCAAACAATGAAAACAGAAAAACAGTTGTAACTAAATATTCGGACAAAAACTATTTCGCGGGTTTAATATTCAGTTACGACTGCTTTTCTTTTTTTAACTGCTTCAGTTATGGTCGACAAAAATCGTGGCTAAAACTGGCGCTTATTTTTTTAATATGTCTTATATCGTGAATTTTTGGGTAATTTCTCAAATGGCTTTTCATTTCGTGTTAAAGAATTTTAAGGATAATTAGGTCCGAACTATTTTACACATTTATTATGTTCACCAAACCATTTGTTATGAGGGGGTAAAATGAAGTAGTTATTTAAAGTCTACTTGCACAAAATATATATTGTAGAATTAACGAAGATTTGTTATGACGTGTTTTCGTGATGTGACATTTTGTTAGAAAATAAAATCATCTTGAAGGTAAAACAATCGAATGGCTTTGTAACATTATCAATAAACGAATTATCAATAAACGAATTATCAATAAACGAATATCTCTTTTTCTATAATAATTTGACGAATTTTGATTTTGATTTATTGTTAAATCAAAAGGATGAATACAATGGATCAAAACAATGAAAAAATGGTTTATAGTAACATTTAATTCACTGATATTGACAAGGCGAATAAATTTAAAAAAGTAAACATTTTATACATTCTTTTGATTCATTTTATTAATCCTTTTGATTAAACTATTGTTTTAATAATAAGATTTTGCGGTTACATGTTCTAAAAATTTAGATTTTAAATAGGAATTCCAAAAAACGTTGTGTGATATACCTGAATAATACAGACTGATCCAGAAAAACTGAGTCTGTTGGCAACAGATTTGAAAGTATTTTTGATCGTAATTTGCTACACTGCAACCGGATTCAGTTTGTCTTAACAATTAATTGACGTACAACCCCACAAAATTGTTGAATTGTTGTTAACTGAAAGCGTACTCCATTGGTATCCTTTAAAATTTTAATTCAGTGTCGCCAACAGACTCACTATTTGTGGATCAGTCTGTAGTTCTAACAATTATAATTACAATTATAAATGTCAAAAAATTCAACAATGAAAAAACGTCAAAAACAGAAAAACAACAATGGTTGTGATTGTGAACTTTATTTTCTAGACGATAAAATTCCATTTCACCATGAAGTAAACACTGGATAAAATACGATTTTATCCTTGAAGGTGGAATAATTTTTTTTTTTCTATAGCAGATGTTAAACTATTTCTTTATCAACTCTTTTGAGTAGAGAAAACAGCACTTTGACTTAGATAAAATGTTTTAAATTTACATTATTCAATTAAATTTACAAATTCCAACATATTAATTTAAAGGATTAACAGATTAACAATAACTTTTTTTTCTTAAACTTAAAGTCCTGCTATAGAAAAAATTGTTGTATTATAGACGACGATAAAGATTGTTTATCTACTAAGTGAAAAAAGTTCACTCGTGACTTCGTCACTCTTGAACTTAAACTTTTCACTCGTAGATAAACAATCTTTTTATCGCTTGTATAATAAATAACTATTTTAATTTTGATTTGATTGAATTTGACTGAATTGATTGAATTTTGATTGAAGGTAATCTGTTTTTTTTTTCGTGAGTAATTGCTTTTCCGTGGCCTTAATAATAATAATACAGGGTGAATCAATAGTGGGTTATTTCTGATTTTTTTTTAATATGCAACCAATAATACTGATTCCAGCTGACCAGATCGGTAATCGTTAAAAAATTTAAAATTAATCCACGATTACATTGTTTTGAGTATTGTCAGTTTGTCTTGATAGTTTTGCTAAAATTTCATTATGGACTATTATTATTTACGAATCTTGATTCAATTAATGTTTTAAAAAATCAAACGAAGTATCCAGTAGTAAGTGCAATTAGTATTTTTGGTTGCATTTTAGGACATGTCAGAAATAACCCACTATTGACTCACCCTGTATGTTTGACGACGGTTTATGAGTGTAGGATATACCGGGTGACTACTAATGATTGTGATTCTTGTAGTCAAGTTGGTAACACATTTGAAATCTTAATTTGGCAACCTTGGCTATCAAATTTAAATGTCAAAATTTTATACTCAATTGTCATTCACTTCCGACCTACGATCGCTGACATGGCAGTCAGGGGTAATATAACAATATAACAAGCTGACAGGGAAGCCAATAATTCAATGTTGCCAATAGATTATTTTGCCTCAATCATTAAAAGTCACCCGGTATTAACTGTTTCAAAACTATAAAAACGCCAACGTTGCATTTTCTCTCAAAATTAGTTGTTATAAATTATTCATGCACTTCAAAAAATGAATAGCTAATGTAACTTATAGTTTCAATGAGAGATCTAATCATTAGTAACTATTTTACATTTTTAATCAACCTTATTTAAAAAAATAATTCGGTAAAATGCGACGTTGGCGTTTTTATAGTTTTGAAACAGCTAATATTATGCCGAGCACGGAATTTCGGACACTACTGTCATTTTTGTTGTCAAAAGGTATGGAGTATTCCATGCATTTTATGTCAACAAAATGTCAAAGGTACATAAATTAATAAATTTTAACCATTATTCCGATTTATTTTATTCTTTATTAGTAAAATTGAAACGTTAACTATGCATTTCATTCTTTATTTATTAAGCGGTGAGTTAAAACTCGTATTCTTGCAATATTTCGCGATAATTTATTGCCAAAAAAAAAATAATTAAAGTTGTTTCAATAGTTCTTGATCTTCCAGAATTTTTTTATTTTTTTACATGGAACATGTTAAATTAGTTCGCAATATTTCGAACAGTTTTTTCTTGTGATAATTTAATGTATTTTCACATTTACTGCAAATCCACGATTTATCTTCACCGAAGATTTACATTTTTTTACTCAAATTAAATAAACAAATATTCAAATGTTTACTTAAGGTGTAGCAATTACTTTAGCTGTGAAAATAAACAACTTCTTACAGGATTTATTAATAAAAAAATACAAATATTCATTTTGTCTGAACATTTAGCTGGCACCATTTACTTTCGAACATTGTTGTAAAATACAGACTGAGCCAAAAGTAACGCACAAAATTCATATCTTTGTTATTAATCATTTTTCAAAAAACATCCTCGAACAGGTCGATTTAATTTTTTTAAATGCTATTAGCCGTTTCAAAACTATGAAAACGCCAACGTCGCATTTGCTCTCAAAATTAGGTGTTATAAATTATTTATGCACTTCAAAAAAACAATAGCTAATGTAATTTATACTTTCAATGAGAGATCTAATTATTAATAACTATTTTACAATTTTATCAATCTTATTTAAAAAAATAATTCGGTAAAATGCGACGTTGGCATTTATATACTTTTGAAACAGCTAATACATTGTGACACCATACTGACATTTATGACGTCATTTGTTTTTTGAATACTGACGTCATTTTTAATTTTTTTAGATGTCAACCGACATTTTTGTAGGGGTGGGCGATATTAAGATTTAAATATCGATAATCGATACATTAAAATTATCGATAAACATCGATATATCGAAATATCGATATATATATCGAGATATCGATATATCGATACTTATCGAAATATCGAAAATTAGCAAAATATCGATATATTATATTGAATCATCAATATTTATTATTACAATATTATTCTTTACAAAAAATTGCACAATTAATTTATGAATTTAGCTTCTAACTAAACTAAAACGATATTATCGAAATTTTTCGGAATATCAATAAATATTAATAATTATCGATATTTATCGGTATTCGGTATATCAATATTTATCGGTATATCGATAATTATCGATATATCGATATTTTTGATAATTATATCGATCAACGATATATCGATATTTTTATCGATATATCGGTAAAAATTCCCAGCCCTATTTTTGATTACCGTTTTAAATAGTACACATCGTTATTTTTCTGGTAAGTGTAAAAAAATTCAAAAAATTAACCAAAAAAATTCAAAAACGAAGAAAATAAAATATGTAAATTGAAAAAAGGTATTAGAAGTTTATACAAAAAGACTTATCTTTTTGTTCTTGGTTTGTTTTATAAAAGGTGATTGTTTTTTGTTTAGTTTTTGTGTTTAGGTTTCATTTAAGTATTTTCATTCTATTTATTAAAAAAAAAACATGAAAAACAATTGCCTTTTATAAAAGAAGGCAAGAACAAAAAGATAAAGCCTTCTGTGTTTAACTGACAATATTTTTTTATTTTATTAAATTATTTTTTTTTATTTTAAATTTCATTTTTAAAATTTTGTTTCTTAAATAATAAACAAAAATGTCGGTTGTCATTTAAAAAAGTTTAAAATGAGGTTACAACTCAAAAAAGCATGACATTACAAATGTCACTATGATGTCAAAATGTACCGTTTAAAAAAATGAAGGGTACAGGGGAAAACGACCTTAGTCCACTTGTTTACGAAAATGAGGTGGAGTTGCAACATTGTAGTTTTTGAGAGTACTATCAGATAAAGCGGGAAATAGCAAATACGACTTTAGTACAAAGCAAAATGTGTTACAAGATACACTATACCGAAAAAAAAGTGATAAATCCACGTTGTAAAACTTTGAATATGATTGTTTGTGATTTTATTTGAGATGGACTGAGGTCGTTTTTCCCCTGTACCCTTCAAATAAAATCGACCTGTCCGAGAATTTTTTTGAAAAGTGACCATTAACAAAGATATGAATTTTGTGCGTTACTTTTGATTCAGTCTGTATAAGATATGACACAAACAAATTTTTCTTTTGGAAAAATATTATTATTTAACTTAACTATTTGTATTTTGCCAACTACAGCAATGGTTTTCGTATGTTTGTTATAATATTTTGTCCGAACATTTAGTTGTTAGGGCACTATTTTCCTATAAATTCATTTTTTCTTATTACCATTGTTTTAGCAAAACAAAGAAAATTACATGACTTGGTAATTAAGTCAGTTACCTTCACATCTATATCGCCCAATTGTTTTGAATTTGTCGCCGAAATGTGAAGTAACAGAGCGTTTGGCAGAAATATTTTTTTATAAATCATACAAAAACAATAATTTCGACAACAAACTAACTAAAAAAAATAAATTTTGGCGCCAAATTTTCTTGGCAGACCCATTAGTTAGATTAGTTTTTGAATATTTTCCCCGATTTTGTGTTTAGAACAACGAATACATCCAGTCTGTGGGCCGTTGTCTCCAAATGATGCTCCGCATCGACGAATATCGCTTCGCTTTCGTCTCAGTGGACGGTATTTCGACCCTTTTGTCCGTACTTTCGGGCCGTGTCAACTTCCAAGTGCAATACCAGCTGATTTTCTGTCTTTGGGTGCTGACTTTCAACCCGCTATTGGCCGAAAAAATGAACAAATTCAACGTGATTCCAATCCTGGCCGATATTTTGAGCGATTCGGTGAAAGAGAAGGTGACTCGTATTATTTTGGCCGTTTTTCGGAATTTGATTGAAAAGCCTGAGGACGCGCAAGTAGCCAAAGAACACTGCATTGCGATGGTGCAATGCAAGGTTTTGAAACAGTTAAATATCCTCGAACAGAGGAAGTTTGATGATGAGGATGTGGCCGGAGATGTGGAGTTTTTGACTGAGAAGTTGCAAAATTCCGTTCAGGATTTGAGTTCGTTTGATGAGTACGCAACTGAGGTCAAGTCAGGTCGATTGGAGTGGTCACCGGTCCACAAGAGTAAGTTTTGGCGCGAAAATGCGCAAAGACTCAACGAGAAGAATTACGAGTTGTTGAGGATTTTGATTCACTTGTTGGAGACGAGTAAAGATCCCTTGGTTTTGAGTGTCGCAAGTTACGATATCGGGGAGTACGTCAGGCATTATCCCAGAGGAAAACAGTGAGTTTTTCTCGTGAAAAATTCGATTTTTTGTTGATTAATTTCTTGCAGTGTTATTGAACAATTGGGTGGGAAACAACTAGTGATGCAATTGTTGGCTCATGAAGACCCCAATGTTCGCTACGAGGCGCTCTTAGCTGTCCAGAAATTGATGGTTCATAATTGGGAGTATTTGGGGAAGCAGTTGGAGAAGGAACAAAGTGATAAGACGGCTCCGAAAGGTGGCGCCCAAGTCGCGGGGAAAGCCTAAATTGTTGTTATTCGCTCCGCTTATTAAATTTCAAGTATTTTATTGTATATATCACTAGAGGAACATTCCGGTTACAAGGATGTCAGGTGTTGCAAATTGTAGATTTGTTTTATTGTAAATAAATGGTATTAACTTATAGGTGTTAAAATAACTCAATCGTTGTCCTTTCCGTTTAAATTTTTAACTCTGGTATTTTTAATATAAAGTGAATTTAAAAAAGACAAGAGGAAATAGCTGAATCGTGTTTATTAAAAATACAGATACAAAGTATCTTCTTGCAACAATTTGCTTGCAAACATTTCTCCCATTTCGCAACAAATGGAGCTCAAACTTTCTTAACAATCTGTACAACATCCTCATCACAAAGAATATGATCCAAACCGACTTTCTGTGGCTGATGCTTCACTGAAGAGCCCCAAACCAAGGCACTGAAAAAAATTAAACCTATTAATTCGGACTTTAACACCCCATTTAACCTCCTTAGGGGCTGATTTTTGTTATAATGTAATTAACTACAAAGTAATCGGTTAGGTAATAGGTTAAAAACCTGAAACAGTAGCTGAAATACATCAATTCGATAACTACAAAGTATTCTAAGTTTTTCTGTTGCAAATTTGTCGGAAAATATTCATAGGCGATTTCGCAGTGATTTTTCAAAAGTTGGTCTTTTTTATAACGAAAAGTTGAATAATTCCGCAATGGAAAGAGGTTATACAAAGTTCCATGTAGAATCACATTGTGCAAAAATATATAAGCTGTTCTATAAATAGAACAGTGTTAGTGTTAAAACACGCTGTATATCTATTTGGTTCACCTCCCTGTATAATAAAAAGATTTTTAGTTTGTGGACTTTAAGTAGATCTATCGGATAATAAAAACGGCATGGCAATATTTCAAGTATCAAAACAGTTATAGACCGATTACACCCCTAGGTCACCCTGTATGTAACTGATTAATTGAATGCAAAGTACAGTGAAATATCTCTTAAAGGACACCTCCTATAAGCGGACCCCTCCGATAAACAGACATTTTTCTTGGTCCCGTTTTGAGCTAATGTATTTTAAATGATACTGTTTCTCTTTTAAACAGACTCCAATAACGGACGCGGACAATGCAATTCGGAACTTGGAAACAAAATCTCTCCTTTAAGCGGACAACATGTCATACACGCATGTGTTGTTATAGTTATTATTATGACAATCTGTCTGGAATCACATAACCCTCAGAACGAGTTAAAGTTATGTGTTTTATTTATTGTACTAGTTCTTATATAGCACTGAGTCATGCAGAGTGGAATTTTTAACTGGAATAAAATACATAACTTGAATATAGGTAATTTTTTGTGAAAATTCCCGAAACAGGTCAATTTTTATTTTTCTTTGTCCACCATTTGGTGCATATGGTTTTTGTTTATCTGTTGTCAAAAAATGCACAGCCACCTCTAACTTTTTTCTTTCAAATGTAACGGTATGTCAAGTGACGCCTCGTATGAAAGAGCACGTCGAAAGCAGTACAATGCACTATTTGTTTTTTGAATATTTTCAAAGCCTGTGTGATAAAAAAATAAAACCAGTTTTATAAGTTGTTCAAAATGGACACCGATCTGTTTGTGGGAAATAACATAACGATAGTAACATGAATTTCTAACATGATGCCTCATTTCGAGTGCGATTTGCCTAATTTGAACTTATAAAAATTGGTTTTTATTTTTATATCTCGTAGGCTTTATATTCAGAACTGGAATAAAATACATAACTTGAATATAGGTAATTTTTTGTGAAAATTCCCGAAACAGGTCAATTTTTATTTTTCTTTGTCCACCATTTGGTGCATATGGTTTTTGTTTATCTGTTGTCAAAAAATGCACAGCCACCTCTAACTTTTTTCTTTCAAATGTAACGGTATGTCAAGTGACGCCTCGTATGAAAGAGCACGTCGAAAGCAGTACAATGCACTATTTGTTTTTTGAATATTTTCAAAGCCTATGTGATAAAAAAATAAAACCAGTTTTATAAGTTGTTCAAAATGGACACCGATCTGTTTGTGGGAAATAACATAACGATAGTAACATGAATTTCTAACATGATGCCTCATTTCGAGTGCGATTTGCCTAATTTGAACTTATAAAAATTGGTTTTTATTTTTATATCTCGTAGGCTTTATATTCAGAACTGGAATAAAATACATAACTTGAATATAGGTAATTTTTTGTGAAAATTCCCGAAACAGGTCAATTTTTATTTTTCTTTGTCCACCATTTGGTGCATATGGTTTTTGTTTATCTGTTGTCAAAAAATGCACAGCCACCTCTAACTTTTTTCTTTCAAATGTAACGGTATGTCAAGTGACGCCTCGTATGAAAGAGCACGTCGAAAGCAGTACAATGCACTATTTGTTTTTTGAATATTTTCAAAGCCTATGTGATAAAAAAATAAAACCAGTGTTATAAGTTGTTCAAAATGGACACCGATCTGTTTGTGGGAAATAACATAACGATAGTAACATGAATTTCTAACATGATGCCTCATTTCGAGTGCGATTTGCCTAATTTGAACTTATAAAAATTGGTTTTTATTTTTATATCTCGTAGGCTTTATATTCAGAAAACAAATTGTGCGTTATACAGAAGTATTGTCATACAGTATTATTATACAGAATTCAAACAGCTCTTTCACACGAGGTGTCATTTACAGTTACATTTGAAAAAAAAGGTAAAGGTAGCTGTGCATTTTTGACAGCCGACAAACAGACTCCATATCCTAGAATACTCCATATGCACCAAAAAACAAAAATTGACCTGGTCTTGACCAAGGACATTAGAGAGAGAGGACGGAGCGTAACCTATACCGTCAATGCTTTAGATGCGGTACCAGTCGGCTACCCTCTAGTACCAGTTTATGACCCTTTTCAAACTACGCGCCACCGTTAGTGACACTATTCACCTCTTTTCAGTGGCGTACCCGTACCTAAGGATTGGTAATTTGAGCATTTTGGCCATTTTAGTGTCGGCTTTACTCCTGGGTGGTTTCGACGTGGTTTTTTTGTTGTGATTTTGTGTTATTTTATTGTTTTTGTTGCTACTGTTTGTTTGTTATTGGTTGCCAAGAATGAAAAAGTGAAAATAATTTTGGTACGCCACTGGAAAGGCACATGTTGCGCTCTATTTTAGTACCACTTTACAGCACTGCGCATTTACGCGGCCATTCCTAAGGTCACTCATCCGGTTAGCTAACCAAAGCTAAACAAAGCTAACCGGATGAGTGACCTTAGCCATTCCGCCTTTTTCAAATAGTATTCCCTCCTGTAATTCTAACCTCCTTGGTCTTGACAAAGTTAAGAAAACAAATAGTTCGTTGTACTGCTTTCCAAGTGCTCTTTCACTCGAGGTGTCACTTGACAGACCGTTACATTTGAAAAAAAAAAGTTAGAGGTGGCTGTGCATTTTTGACAGCAGATACACAAAAACCACATCCACCAAATGATGCGCAAGAAAAAACAAAAATCGACCTGTTTTAGGAATTTTCACAAAAATCGCCTATATCCAAGTTATGAATTTTATTCCAGTTAAAAATTCCACTCTGTATGCATTCGTTAGTACATCCATTGAATAAGATACAATTATCTTTATACTTTACACTTATCTTATTCAATGGTACATCATTTTATTCTTTTATATAGCTTTATCATGGCAAATATTGTTAAAGATGAAGATGAATTGGCATGGAATCATGGAAGTGGAAACGTTTGTAAAATGCGAAGAACTAAAGAATTGAAAATATTGATCAATTGACTTATAATTGGTTTCTAAAAGCGCGTAATAATTCTGGAAATTTTGATCAATTCTGAATCAATTGTCGGGACGAAAACTAAGGAGTAGGCATCTGAAGAGTGTCTATAAAAGTTTTGAATTTGTCACCATATAACTTTTACATACATTTCTGGCGAATCTGCGAGTATCGCGAGTATGTAATAAATTTTTAAGAAAAATTATTTTTTGGAAACAAAAAATAATTATTTTATTAAAATTATAAATTATATAATATTATATATAATAAATTAAAATTATAAAAAATTTATTAAAATAATTATTTTTACTTTGTTTCTATGTAAAAATTATTATTTCTTTTAAGAGGACACCTCCATTAACCGGACAAAAGCATAACACCGTCGGTGTCCGCTTTTAGGAGATTTCACTGTGATCTCTAGTAATCAGATTAATTAGATTAATCTGTAGTTACATTATAATCTAATTATGACCAACTCTGGTTCAAACTAAACAGCCAAAAAAAACTCACTATTTGAATTCTTTCGCGATGCTCCTATGCAGTTTATTACAAAAGTCTTGAATAGATGTGTGTTCCGAGTGTAAAACCACTGGAGAATTGTAATCCGGAAGTTGACCTTTCGGCTTTGTGTAACTAAAATAATTAATTATAAAAAAATCAACAAAAAATGAATTAATTACATCCTAACTAATTTGAGGTACTCCCACATTTTTTCAAGCAAATCGTCGAAATTCCACCTGTGATGGGCCGAAATAGGGACGCAGTGAGGGATTTTGTAAATAATATCGAGCTCCTCAATACTTATTTGATCTAGAATTCAGCCAATTGAATCACAGAAAACGCAACAACTCGGGGGAAAATACCGATTTTGTTGAGTATATAAATGCAAGGGACGTAGATTCGGTTCCCTTCAATGACATCAATTAAATCATCACTGGTGGCGTCATATTTTAGCGTAACATCAGCATTGTGTATTTTATACTCGGACAAAATTGACTTAACCGTGTCCGAATCAAGCTCAGACTGGGGCACCATGCAATTCAAATTAATCCCCCCCTTGTCCTTCTTCTTGAAATAAATATTGGGGGGCTGTTTATTCAGCCTCAAGCCGAACCCTTCCAACTCATGCTCAATCAATTTTTTGTGATGCAAAGGCTTCAGAACATCCAAACACAGGAAAATAAGCGAACACGTCCGCGCGACGGCAATGACCTGCCGGCCTCGCCCCTTGCCGTCCTTCGCCCCCTCGATAATCCCCGGCAAATCAAGTAGCTGGATTTTAGCCCCCTTGTATTTGATACAGCCGGGGACGGTCGTAAGCGTTGTGAACTCATAAGCGGCCACTTCGGAGTAAACCCCCGCCAGGTTACTAAGTAGTGTTGATTTCCCGACTGAGGGGAACCCCACGAAACCAACGCGGGCATCCCCTGTTTTGGCCACGTCGAAGCCTTCGCCTGTGCCGCCACCGCCCCCTTTGGGGGTGATCAGTTCGCGCCGTAATTTGGCCAAACGGGCCTTCAGGAGCCCCAAATGGCCCGCAGTGGCTTTGTTTTTTTGAGTTCGTGCCATCTGGAAAGTGAGGTTAGGAATGGGAAGTGCGGGTTTTTCCACCAGTACTTACTTCCGCCTCGATTGCGGCGATTTTTTCTAAAATTGTACTCATTTTTTCAACTTATGTAAGTGTTTCAAGTGGGAATAATAACGTTTTGTAGGAAAAATGAGCGGGTTTGTAATACACGTTGCTCGCATGCGACTGCGGAATTTTGACAGATAAAAAGGCGCCAATTTTGAATTCTGACATTTTTCTGAAGTCGACCGTAAAGTAACCAAGCGATTACTTTATTATTACTTATTACTAGATACCGGATTTTTAGGAAATTAAAAACCTTATTTAATTGTCAAAAATGATTGTAAAAAAAGAATTAAAATCTGGTAATTTAGGATACATTTGTTATTACAGGAAAAATAAAATAAATAAATATTAAATAAAAACATAATTTTTAATGCTTAAAATTAACATTAAACTTTCTGCACAAAGAAAAAGTAATAAAGAAGTTAATCAATTGTTGAACCTAAATATTGTTCTAAATTTGCTCTTGTAAAATTAATTAGTTTTTTTTCTATAAAAATTTTTCAAATCATTTTATAGGTTGAGATACCTAGAAAATGGACTCACTGTATGGAAATTCACACTAGTATTAGTTCATAGAACAAGAGAGAGGTTCTATGAAGGCATCTGACTTTATTACTAATTACCATTACCAATATTTTTTCATTCAATAGATATGTATTAGCTGTTTCAAAACTATAAAAACGCCAACGTCGCATTTTATCGAATTATTTTTTTAAATAAGATTGATAAAATTGTAAAATAGTTATTAACTGTGTTATTAATGATTAGATCTCTCATTGAAACTATGAATTACATTAGCTATTATTTTTTTGAAGTGCATGAATAATTTACAACAGCTAATTTTAAGAGAAAATGCGACGTTGGCGTTTTTATAGTTTTGAAACAGCTAATATTTTTATTTTCAAGGGCTCGAGAATCTTTAGAATTAAAAGGTAACCTTAAAAAATAATTTAATTACAACAGTAAGAAATTGGAAAAAATGGAATTATAAGAAAGTTAAACCACGAATAACGAAAAATTTTGGAAATGAATGTGAAATATGGTGAAATTAAGCTGAAATACTGAGAAAGTTAAAAACTGTGTGGTTGAAACCCTAAAAAAAAACTGTGAGATTGAAAGACTAAAAAACAAAACATCTTTAGATGTAAAACTAAAAAATCGTTAAATTGAAACATAAGATCTATTGTTTTTATTTAGTTCAAAAATGCTAATGAAAAAATTGTAATAATATCCTATTTTGATGTTTAAGACACATTTAGATACAACAGGTCAATTTAGGAAAATATGAAAAATAAAAAGGGTTTCAAATATTTACATTTTTAACGTAACAAATTTATTCCGAGTGTTAAGAAAAGCCCTTAAAAATTGCGGGTTAGGGAAATTTCCTAAGATCCGGTCTCTACTTATTACACAGTTTATTATTACTATGTGTTATTGTTATTATTGAAATTATTATTGAAAATTGATAACAAAAAATTGGAATTTTAAGCTTAGAATGTGATTCACAACTCGAAAATTTATCCTTGTATACTCACATTCTAAGTTTAATCCGAGGTTTACATTTGAAACACTAGTTGTGTTTTTAAGTTATACTGTGACGCCCTCTGGTGGTCAATCCTAAAATTACTCTTGTGCGGTATGGCGGGAAATTTAAATGTGACCATTACGAAGGTTGCTTGAAGCTGACAAATTATAAATTTTTACCAAAACTGACTTTTGCAATCCGCTCTTTAAAGTTCTTTGAAAATAATATGCGCAACATTTTATTAATTAAATGACCGTCATTTACCAAAAATAACATTTATTCAACAACTGTAACAAAAGTAACTCGACTGTTTTTTAAGGGAAATAGTTCACTCTTTTTTCTTGTTCTGAACCTACACAATTTAAAAATCTTTGCATTATTAACTGCTTATTGTTATACACGTCGTTAAACGAGGTAGACGGCATGAAATACTCTCGTCTTGACATCTGGGAGCTGGGCAATTCCGCATAAGATAAAGGAAAATGGCTTTCATCATAATAACTATTAGATCTGTCAAGATCAAAATCCTGAAAAGGAATGCTTTCCCGACTTCGGGCAAAACTTCTTTGTGATCTCTCATAGAAATCGATATTTGGTACTGGTTTATAGTACTGAGGATTATTCCTATAGTCAAACGGGTCATAATCCCTATCCATGTTTCGTCTAATATAGTCATAACCATCACAATCATCAATATGCCCTCTAGAATAACATCGAGGATTATCAAGGAGGTGTCTTTGACTGTTGTAATGTTCCCTTCTTTCGGGAAAATCTTGTGAAATATTTAAATAAGGGTTTTGACCCAAATCTACATATTGACGATTGCCTGGACGCTCTTCACACATCATTTTGTAAAAATCATTCGGTGTTTCAAAACCTCGACCATTACTTGCAAACATGTGTGCGCGGCTTGGGTAAGGGTGAGGATATGACTTTTGTGGCAAAAAATTATCATCTGGACGGTTTTGATAATGACTGGGGTCAGGCATTGGTTGAAAGAATCGACTTCGACAAATCTGAGTTGTGTTTTTTCTTAGCATTTCAGATGGGGACGGACCTTGGCAGTCAAAAGGATGTTTCATTCTTGCCCCATTTTCAAAAAGACCTTCTTTATCAAAACTGTGTGATTTATCACTTTCCAACACGGAAGGTGATGCACAATCAAATTTCATCAAAGCCGATTCAAGGGAATCATTAAAGGGATCCTCAAATACGTTTCTACCTCCATTGTTGTTTTCTCCTCTACTTTCGGTATTTGTATTTTTGACACCTTGTGTTGAATATTCCAAATTTTCAGTAGCACGTACCACGTTATTACGTTTTAGAGGTGTCAAACTAAAGTTAGTATCACTTTCAAAATAACGGCTTCGGTCGCAAACTTTTTCCACCAACTTCGGTTTTTCGGAAATTTTATTTTTCTGCTCAGTGTAGAAACTCTTAGTTTCAGCCTTTTCCGACTGTGACAATAGTTGATTGTAGTACTGATTCGGGGTCTGAATTTGGCTCAGTTTTTCTTGCCGTTTGGTTGGTGATGCAAATCCGAAGAGCGAAATTGACGCAAAATCACCAACTTTTTCCAAAATATCATTTCGTCTACTATTCTCTTCCATAGATAAGTTGGCACAATCTTTGTCGGTCAGTGGAAAAACGACTTTCTGTTGCGACGAATTTAATTTAAGCGGAGGTCGGGAATTTGCGAAATGTGACTTTTGGGTTTTGTTTAACATCGTTTCATTATTATGGCTCGTAGATGACGATGAGGCGCGACTAGTGGACAAGCTTTCAAAAAAAAAAATAATAACCCACAAAACACTCAAAGAACATACCATTCATTTTCATTCAACCGGTTATAACCGATTTTCGGCGAGAACTTAACCGGGGGAGAGTATGTTAGAGGCGACCTCCACGTTATTTTAGTTGTGCTTTTAGGTTCAATTTTTTCGCTCCAAGAAAATTCTTTTTTATGCGACAATTTCTTAGGAGTATAGTAAAACTTTTTTACTATAGATTTGGCATCTTCACACTGTTATTTAACAAGTTTCGGTGATTGGATTAACTTAAAAAATACTTACCTCAGGTTTTAAACCAATATGGAAGTCGCTACTGACGTTCAATTCACTTTTTGCTTTAGTGTCATTATTCTGGAACCAATTTCTAATAAGAAAATTAAAATTTACAAATACTAACGTCATGTCTGAAAGAGCCACGTGACGGTGAAAGGACATATCTTGAAGGAGCGAAAACGGGAGTATTTTCAATTTTTTCTTCAGGCGGTAAAGGACGAAAAATTGAATTGTTTTGTATGTTTTCTTCACTCGTATTATTATTGTTTAAAGTTATGTCACTGTGAATAATAATCTTGTTCGCGTTTTGCTTCTCAATCTCCATCTTGGCCTTTTTAGCCTTTCAAAAGTGTAAACTTCAATTGGAAATAAATAAAAAACTTACCGGATTTGGTGGCTCTATATTTTTCTTGCACTTCATGTACATATCGATAAAAGTTTGCATATAAGTCGGGTCTTCGTTAGTCTTTTTGGGAGTTTTAGGTTCGGGATTTCTAATTTTTGCCGTTTCGTATTTTGCGGTACAGTCAATGCCCACTAGAGCCAACAAAACATTATTTAATTACACTAATCAATATAAATTAAATTACCCCAATCCTCACTAATAAAATGAGCTTCAATAAATTCCAGATTTTTTTCCTGGAAATCCACAAATCTGACAACGTCCGGATTTTCAATAAAATAAGAATGGCTACATAACGACAAAAATATAACTTGTTTTTAGTTATTTTTTTCACTTACCTGTACTTTTCATAGAGCAAAATATTATTGACAGAGTCACCAATCAATAGATACATCAATGAATTTCGATTGACGGTACACTTCGTTTCCAAATCTTGCGCATTCAACAATGAAACCATCAACCTGATTTGGGTGTTACTGTGCACTTGTAGTTTCATTTCGTATTTTGGTAAATGCTGGACCTGTTCCAAAATTTTGTTACCGGCTGGAGGTTTCTTATTAATTAATAGTTCAATTTCCCGCGCTTCGCACTCTGATATTAATTGAAAGGACGTTTTGCCAGCATTGACCAATTGAGACGACATCACGTTGCCAATTCCAGGCAGCTGTTTGCTAACAAACGGCGAATTTTCCCATAGTTTTACATGAAAGCATTTTGCTAAAATAATTGTGCTGAGCAACGCTTGGAAGCATTTCTCCTTTGATTCCAAATATTCGATCAAACCTGGAAAAAATAGTGAATGAGACAACTTTAAAGTTTAATGGTTTACATTTGACGATTCTTTCGCCATTTCGCATGATTTTCAACGTTTCTGAGAGAATCGAGTGGTCACAAATGTCCAAACAGCCCAAAACTGCTTGAATAATACTGGAAAAAAAATTCCGAAATAACAAACACAGTGTTGGAATTATACCAATTAATTTTCATGTCCAAAGTCTTGATTTTGCCGTTCAGCGGAAATCTTATTGTTTGCCTATTGCGACACTTGTTCAACAAATTCAGGCATTTTTTATCGTTGACTCTCAAATACATTTCGGAAAATTCGGAACACTTGGAGATCAAATTCAGGATTTGTTGCAAAATTTCGCTTCCATTTATCTAAATCACCCGAATAAAAAACTGATAACCGTACTGAGAGAGAAAACAGCCTAAGTCCATTTTTTTCAAAAAATAAATAACACACCTAGGAGAGAGCTTCTGGGATTGGTCACTTTGAAACCTCTGTATTTCCCAAACGAAAAATAAAAGACTTACTTTTTTTGCATTTTTGCCATCCCCATTGCTGTTGCCACTAGCACCTTTTCGGTGGGGAGTGAGTTTTGGTACACTCTGTATATTTACAAAAATTTGAAATTGAAAAGTTAGAGCGACAAAGTTTCACTTAGGCTGTTTTTGCTCTTAAGTACACTCAGAAAAGTTAAAAATATCGTGTCTATCAACCGACCCTCACTACTAGGGTCCTCCTACCCAACCGCAATTGTAAATCATCTGCGAGGGGAAAATTTAATTCGGGATGACAACTTAGAACTTAATTGAGTTTAATTCAGAATTAAATTTTTTAATTCGCTTAACTAACCCTAATGAGGCTCATTAAAATTTAATCCACGATTAAACTATTTTGACATTAAGTTGTCTTTTAAAATGAATTAACAAATGAGTCAAATTAATCGCGATTAAAATGTTCTGTAAACCAGCTCTATAAATATTATTAAACCGATACTTTAATCAAAAGTATGAATCAAATGAATAATACTAATAATGAAAATAATAGGCCTTTATTGAAGAAAAAATAAATAAAATAACGTATGCAAATTCTGTGGAGCGAAGTCTAGCAGCAGGCTGCTCAACTCAACCCCAAAATAATAATAAAAAAGAAATAAAAACAGTATTATATTACTTTTAGTTGACCGTTTATTAATTTCGATATTAATGAATTATTTTATTTAGAAAAGAGTGCGTTAATAGACCTCATTAATACACTCTTTTTCATTAATTCACTCTTTTTGGAATTTTGACGTTTTGATGCTATTTTGATATAAATAACCAGTTATACTCATACAAATAAAAAACAATGACTAACATCATACATTTCAATAGTAACTATGTTTTTGTAGCAAATGTGATTTTTACGTGAAATTGAAAATGTATGGAGTTAACGTTGTTCTCTTCTGAAAATCTTTGTGGAAAAGTGAATTGAAAGTGTTGAAAAATTTAAAAATGGTCTATCTCGAGGACCAACAAAGAATGAAGGTATTGTATAAGGACTCATCTTTATCGATGCGATGAAAAAGATGAATTGGTTTTGATTTGTATTTAATTTCTAATTTTGTCACAAAAAAGAGCTTACGGTCAACGAAAAAATATTGTAATTAACTCGTTTGTTAATGGGCTGTTAATAAATTCAACTATTAAAGGCACTCACTCGCTATCGCTCGTTCGTGCTTTAAACAGTTTCGTTGTTGCGAACAAGATTATTATTCACAGTGATATATAACTTTAAACAATAATAATACGAGTGAAGAAAACATACAAAACAATTCAATTTTTCGTCCTTTACCAGCTGAAGAAAAAATTGAAAATAATCCCGTTTTCGCTCCTTCAAGATATGTCCTTTCACCGTCACGTGGCTCTTTCAGACATGACGTTAGTATTTGTAAATTTTAATTTTCTTATTAGAAATTGGTTCCAGAATAATGACACTAAAGCAAAAAGTGAATTGAACGTCAGTAGCGACTTCCATATTGTTTTAAAACCTGAGGTAAGTATTTTTTAAGTTAATACAATCACCGAAACTTGTTAAATAACAGAGTGAAGATGCCAAATCTATTTTGCTTTAAACAGTTTCGTTTATTAACCGCCTTCATTAACAAACTAGTTTATTAAAAAACTATTATTGGCGTTGGCAGTAGCAACAATGTGAATAAAGTGTTGTAATAAATAAAAATAATAAACAAACAAAATAATAAAAACGTCTGAAGGGTTGTTTGTTACTTTCACCTAGAAGCCGAATATTAATAGTTCCTGAAATAACAGACCACCTTCAACACTTTTCAACACAGATTCGAAAAATCATAAATTAAGTTTTGAAAATCCCACTTCCTTTTCTTACAGGTCACTATGGCCGGTACCCTTCTCGCTTGAAAATGCAATTCTGAATACAGTGCTCCAATAAAAACAAAGTTTAGATAATATTTTTGACTGGATAATAAGTTATTTATATTATTAATGGGATAGAAGCATCATTACACAACGAGTGTGAAGATTGCAGATGAGTAGGTCGTAGACCGAGTTATCTGTAACACACGAGTTAATGTAATATGTTCTAGCCCACGTCTGATATACCAAACTTTATCTACAACTGCCCAAATCTGAAAACAATCTAAATTTGATTGAAAGGAATACAAATTTTATCAAAATTAAAAATCAAGGAAACTTTGACATTTTTATGACAACTACTCAATTTACAATAATAATAATAATAATAATAATAATAATAATAATAATAATAATAATAATAATAATAATAATAATAATAATAATAATAATAATAATAATAATAATAATAATAATAATAATAATAATAATAATAAAACGACCAGTAGAGTAAATTTCAAGAGAACAAATTAAAATTTAATTACGCTTAAAGGCGTTCTAAAACGGCACTAGGTATTTAAAATTAACAGAGTTGAAACTCAGGAGGACCCGAATAATGAGGGTGTGTTTATGGACACTACATTTTTAACTTTTCTGAGTGTACAGAATTATTTCTCGAATTTGTTTACCTGGGTAAACAATTTCATAGTTTCGAAAGCGAGGTAATACTTAGCCATCGCCGCCCCAACCGGAGTCGCCTTGAGAAGGACGTCTTGGTCTATTGTTAACATTCCCGCTTTAATTAATTTATTCAGCTCGATTTGACACATCTCTGGAATAAAAAACATGCAATTGTGTCCCACCGGAACTCATCACCTCCACCTAAAAGCCTCCGGTCTATCGCAGCCGGATCCGGGCTCGGTGGTAGGCCGTAATGTCTCGGATTTTTCTTTGCTCGGATGTAGAGAAAAGTGGACGTAAGCCAACGCAGTGCAACTTCAAGGCCTGTGATGGTCTGCAAAACCACCTCAGCGTTCAAATGCTCGATTAAATGTCGGTGCAAATTCGATTCGATGGGTTCTAAACCGCCGATCATTTTTTCGAACTTCTCCTGAAAAAAGTGGCGTTACGGTCGGGGAGCACACACAATGCAACATTTATTATACACGCGTTACAATTATTCATCGCCTTATTACAATAATTGGGAGTAATTCATTAACACAAGGCGCGTTTTTGTTTGAAAAATATTAGGAATTGTTTATTTCCTGATTTCAAACAGTGACGTCGAACTGGTGGGCCGTGAAATAAATGATGTTATTTTTTATTTCTTTGCCGAAAACTCCAAATTGTGATAAACAAGTTACTTAATTTTAAGCCAGAAACGAGGTATTTTAGCAAATTCTGAGTGCTAGAGACTCATTTTCTTTAAGAGATTCGGATCAATCCAAAAATTGTTTTATTTTATTTTCAGACAAGATCAGACCATTACGAATTGTGATAACTTATTATTATCACTATTATTACAATAATAAAAACATAGTATTGTCTGTTTCAAAACTATGAAAACGCCAACGTCGCATTTTCTCTCATGCATTTCAAAAATATAATAGCTAATGTATTTTATACCTTCAATGAGAGATCTAATCACTAATAACTATTTTACAATTTTATCAATATTAATTAAAAAAATAATTCGGTAAAATGCGACGTTGGCGTTTTTATAGTTTTGAAACAGCTAATACGTACACTGCTTAAATTTTTTTAGGGATATTGGTATTAATTTATTATTTAGATTATTTTTAGCAGATTTAAAGCAGTCTTAAGCCTTGTTGCGTCTAATTCGAAGAATAAAATGTTGTATCCAACTCGTTTTTGTCTAAATCGGTTCATTTATTTCACCCCATGGATGTTAAACGTCTCGTTAAGACGCGACGTTTAAAAATCCACTCGTCAAATAAAAACCCGATTTACACTCAAACTCGTTAAATAAATAACTATTATTATACAAGTAAAGAAAAGTTGTTCATTGTCTGTGAGTGATGTGTTTCTGAGACGAGTGCGGAGAAAGGAAATCATGAACACATAATGCCAACTTTTCTTTACGTGTATAATACAACGTTCTCTCTTATAGGTGCATTAATAAACTTTTGTTACATTTTTTCACCAATAGAATAAAAAAATCACCAAATAGAATAAAAAAAATCACCAAATGGCCACTTTATTCTATCGAGTAAGGTAATAGTATATTATATTATAAGTGATAGAAATGCATCATTATATGCGAGTGAGAATTTTGACCCACCAGTACGCTTGCGCTCGAGTGGGACACTTCTCACGAGCTTTACAATGGCATTTCGATCACGTGTGATATACGACATTTTATCTTATCTTATCTTATTTTATCTTATACAATTGTACATTATACCATTGTTTTCGGTGAGAAAAATCAAATTTCTCTCACAAGAGAGATAAACCTGTCAGATTTATTCACTTGTGAGTATAAAAACAGCTTTATCTCTCTTGTGAGAGAAATTTAATTTTTCTCACCGAAAACAGTGGTATAATATACCTTAAAAACTGCACCTATAAGATAAAAAAAATAACTAAATCAAATAATGTACCACTTGTAGAATAAAAGAAAAAATAAATAAAAATAAAAGAATAAAAGTGTACCTACTACCTCTAGTCGTATATCTATGGAATAAGAAACAACATTATTAATATCTGTAAGAGAATATATTATAAAAACTATTCATCAAAACTTATTGAAATTTGGTACATGTTTAAAACTATTTAAATCCTGTCGTGTCAGATATTTATCAAATTTCTTTCTTCAGTTGTTCTGGGGATACAAGAAGTGTCAAATTTAATATTTTTCTGACCTGACCTGACCTGACCTGATTTTAAGCCCACTTTATCTATTAAAACATGTTTTTTTTTGGAAAATACCCTATTTTTGACCTTTTTAAACATGTGTGCCAAATTTTTATGTCAGAAATAAAGAAAATTACTGTTTTTTATGATTTCTTAAAAAATGTGAGCCGGACGTAACAACTAAATCTGTGGTTTTTGTTGAAAAAAAAATACATAGAAAATAGGAAGAATGACCAAGAATAATAATCTGAGTTAAAACATTACAGATAATGGACTACTATTATGTAATAGGTAAAAGTATAAAAAAAAATAAAAATTGTGACGAATAGAAAAACAAAGTGCGACTTGTAACTGAATCCTGAAGAGAGTAATCAGTAGCAGAAATAACAAGTATAGCTTTAAATAAAAGAGAAAGAGAAGGACCGTTTTTATACTTTTCCCTATTAGGTATGATATTATTTTTCTTGCGTCTTTAAAATTTAGTTGTATTTCTAATCTTTTCCTAACAATTTCTTTTTTCCTCTTCTTAAACAATTTTTGAAAATAAAGGAGAAGTCCTTCGATCTCTATATGATCATTACTCGCTGGCGTTTAAGCATCTTAAATAAAAACACCAACTCCTTTTTCCAAATTCAAATGCCTCATGTTTTTACACTTTTAAATCACTCACGTCCCTTAACCGTCGTCTTTCCGTCTTTTAGAGACATTATTTTGGATATACATATCAACTGTTTCATTTCGAGCACTTGTGAACCTTTTTGACTCAAATAAATGGACCTATCCGGCGGAAATTTGGTTTAATTTTCGTTTTTCAGTTCGGTCAATTCTTCGATATTCATTACAAATAATAATGTTGTTATACAAATAACTGCAGTCGGTTTGTAGGTTGTAAGCTGATGTTGGTGACAGTATTCTACCACTCCATTTTACCAATTATTGTACTGTCAAAACAGTTAAGAAAGATGTGGTTGCGCCACTGAATCATCGCAATTATTACGACTTTGACAGGCTTTTTGCATAGTTGTGTAATAAGTTTGACATGGTCATTCCTTCCTACATATTCGTGAGAATGCTACTGCTCACAAATTCTTCTAATATGCATATAATTGGCTTACCCATCTGTGTGAATGATGGTTGCATCTAATTATTAATATTCATTCGTTTTGTAACATGTTTGGATTTTTACTTGATGCGAATCCTCAATCGGCTAATCTTCCTACGATAATGACTCAATCGAATTGAGAAACGCATAAAGGGCGTACCATTTATCAAAAAAAAAGAACAATAGTTGAAAAGTTTGGCCAACAATTTGCAAAACTCTCGTTTTTTATTAATTAAAACGAGAACAAACAGTTTCCTAAAACTGTGTGAAGATTCCATCACACTTTCCTATGTTAATACCCGATCGTTGCATCTTCCTCTGGAAGAGCACAACCTTGACGACGGCTTGAAGGGGGTCTCATATAAAATCGTACCAGTTCTAGTCTCACTCAGTCTGTTTTTGTTTTTTGGACCATCACAAAAATGAAATTTCTAACGCTTGTTATTTGTTTAATTGCGTCGTGTTTTGCAGCCCCCCAGCAAGGATATGAAGCCCCTGCTCCGGTAAGTCCCCAGTTGGGAGTAACCCAAATCATACGAACTTATCTTTCAGTACGATTTTAACTACAAAGTTGAGAATCCACCAACCAACACATATTTCGGCCAAAACGAAGTCGGGGACATTACCGGGAGGGTCACAGGGTCGTACTATGTGTACCTCCCAGATGGGAGATTGATGACAGTGGAGTATGTCAGCGACCAAAATGGGTACGTCCCCAGAATCAGTTTCTCGCAAAATGGACATCCTGTACAAGGCTAAACCTTTCGATTGTATTTATTTGATAAGACTATTTATATCATTTTTTGTACACTGCTTTCGCAATAAATTATAACTCTCTTACCTTCTCTTTTGATGTAGTTAGGATAAGAGCAGTAGCGTCAGTATCATACTGAGGCCGACCTGCCCTTCCAATCATTTGTAAAAGGGCAGTTTCAGTATAATCCCTAAAACCACCACTGGTGTAACACTTTGTTGATTTAATTATGACCAAATGGGCTGGGAGGTTCACACCCATTGCCAATGTACTAGTCGTGACCAAAACCGGAAGTTCATTGTTGCGAAATAAGTTTTCGATCGCACGTCTTGTTTCCGGTAGCATTCCAGCATGGTGGTACCCCACTCCATGTATAAGGGTTTCTTTGACTTTAGCATCGGAAATTTTTGATGCTACTTCTACAATGCGTTGCTTTTGCTCCGGTTTTAGACTGATGGTCAAGTGTTGAACTATGTGTCTGGCTGTCATTTCGACGATCTTCCGCGTGCTGCAAAAAATCTACAAGAGAATATAACAAAGCATAATTAATTGGAGATAGTGTACAAGTGTGGGCTTTCCGTGCGAATACTGCATCATCAAGGAGTGCAGTTTGTAGTTGAGGGCCAAATCGAATTTGAAGGGAGTGGATTTGGGGGGTTCGTTGTACCCCAGAACGATTTTGTTCAATCTAACTGGGCGAAAATCGTCCGAGAATTTGAACGACTTGGCATTGTTCCACTCGGCGATATCCTCGATGTTTGCGATGGTTGCAGAAACAGCAATGAAACGGATTTTATGGTTTAAATCGTGTGTTTTAACCGATTCTTCGATGGTTTTCATCCGACAAACCTTGAATTGAGTCAATTAAAAGTTTCTCTGGATTAAGTCATACAATTGTTTCGAGAGTCGATCCGCGACACTCTTCATTGAGCAGATGAACTTCGTCAATCATGAAGAGTTTTACTATTTCGACCAAGTCGAGGTTCTCTCGCCATTTGCGAGTGAGACAGTCCCATTTTTCCGGAGTTGTGATTATAAGGTTATAGCTTCGGAGACTTTGGAAGTCGATATTTTCACTATCACCGGTCACCGAAATGGGGTTTATGCCAAAATTTGAGAATCTTTTGTTCCAATCTACTAATCGCTCCTCACATAGAGCTTTCATAGGGCAAACTGCAACGATTTAGTAGATGAAGGCAACAAAAGTGTGATGAAACCTACTGTACACAATTTTAAATTTTGGTGATGACTCGGAAGCTATTAAAAGTCGGACTATGGCTAGTTCGAAAATTGCCGTTTTTCCTGAACCAGTCGGTGCAGACACGACTATTGACTGGTCTAAAAAAAGTTCAATTCATTCCTGATCTATTTTCTTTAATTAAATCACCTGTGTAAAAAGCATCGTCGATTAGTTTTGACTGAATCGGATTGAAGCAGAGATATTCTGCGAAAACTTCTTGGTAAGGCTGAGGTATTTCTTCAACAGGTCGCAAATCATTAAGACTAAAATGTTTGGTTTAAATTAATTTTTGAATAATTACACTACACAAGAAATTTGAAATTTTTCTTTGGCTTTTAAATGAAACATAAGTGTTTCCTTTAACTCTTCTGATTTTAAATATGATGCCAGTTTGATCTCATCAGGTCACGTTTGTAAATAATATCAACAGAAATTTAAAAAAAAATAATTATTACTACAAAAAAATATATTTTTTACAATTGAACCCAAATTAGCTCTCAAATGTAGCAGAACGAATCAGGATGGTTTTTGCAAGTTATTTCCACGTGATTTTTGTTTTTCTGATGTTTTTACAGACAAAGAAACGACTTTTACAATAAACTAGTTTTCACCAGAACAGTAAGCGTTCAAAAATTATTTTGACAACTAAAACTTACAATATATTTTAAAGCTTATTAAAAAATTCGCTTTTACAGTAGTTTTAATAAACTAACAAAACATAAAAGTTATAGAAATAAAAATATCGGAATTTCATGAGTGATAAAATAATAAACATAAAATTAAATTAAAAAAATATAACAAAAATTTTATCATATTCGTGAACTACAAGCTAAGAAGTATTAAATTTTACTCAAATTGTGCAAAGGACAAAATTTTTGTTGAGTAGTGTTATTGAACAGCTTAATCTCAAGGTCTCGCAGTGTTATCCATACGATCAAAACAATTGAACCTCATTAAAAGATTCTAAACCGTTAATTAAATTATTCTTGAATTTGATACGCTTTAGAGCAAAACGAATAAAAAATGTTTTACTGGACGCCGGAAATTAAAATATTAACAAAACATAATAAACTGAAAATTAACATAATTAACAATCAAATGAGTTTTAAAATTTTATGCAAAATAGCGTAAGGTCTAAAAAATAAAGAATATGAAAGAGCCACAAATTACACTTTTTATGTAACAGAAAGCCCAAATTATACCATGAGATTGAAAATACACTGAATTAGAGCAAGCCTTGAAAGTTGAAAGTGAAGTGTACCTGTGTCCTCATCTTTTCATTACACCCTGTGTTGCCGTTTTTGAAGGTTTTACTTATTGGCCTGTTCTTCACTCAAAAACACAAGTAATTATTGTGTGAAAAAATAAATCAAAAGATCATCAAATGTGTCGAAAGTAGTAATAAGTAGGTACGTTTCTCAGAAGAAGCGCAATTATTTGGAAAAAATCGTCCAAAATAAGACGGAAAAAATCAAATTCGTTTGCATTTTAGAGCGTTTATCGTTTATTAGGTATATTTTGAAGATAAATATGCTACCGAAATTTCACTAAACCGGTCTGAAAAGTCACTTATTATATGGACCGAAATTGACATTTTGTTATTTACACATTTTACACTTTTTTCGAATATTAAAGTACGCTTTCTCAATTATAAAGCCAAGACGAAAAAACACGAAATTCGTTTACACATGGTGCATTTTTCGAGCGTTTATGCACGATTTTGAGATAATGCTCCCAAAATTTCTTTAAACCGGTCAGAATAATAATTAAATCTAGCAGAAAATAACATTATTTTGATGTTTTTAAACATTTTTTAGCAAGTTTTTTACCCAAAAAAGATACTGCGCCTTTCCTCACAAATACATATAATTCGAATGATAACAAAATATTAAAAATTTTCGAGTGTTTAAGTTGTTTTGAAGTCAAATATTTTTAAAATTTTACTAAACCGATTTAAAAAAATCACTAAATTTTTAGCACGATTTTTATTAAATTTAACGTTGCGCTAAATTTCCTCAAAAATAAGTCAAAAGCTCGGTCAAAAGTTTACTAAATGTGTCGAAAATAGTATTGTTTATTCTGGCTCTTTTTGATTTGAGTATATGTTTCTCAGCTGGAATCGCAATACGTCCAAAAAACACCAAATCCGTTTACAAATGGTGCATTTTTCGCATTTTTGAGCATTTATGCACGTTTTTAAGATAAATGCTCTCAAAATTTCATGAGATTGAAAATGCACTGAATTAGAGCAAGCCTTGAAAGTTGAAAGAGAAGTGTAACTTTAGTCACATAATTTATTCTTGAGTTCATTTGAGTCCATGATCTCATATTATTAATACATTTTTTCTCTTTGTAAAATAAAATTTCATAACAAAATATTTTTATAATTTTTTAGGAAGGTTGGCAACTCTGTCTACACCTGCCTATGACGTCATAAAATATGTTTTCTGACATCACACTTATGACGTCACAGTTCTTCAACATCACATGATTAAATTCAATTAAAAGAAATTGGAAATTAATGAATTCTAATCAATTAACATGTGGTTTTTATCATTTTTTGGCAAAAATAAGGTAAACCTACCACTTTTCGCTGTCAAAGTTCGGCCTGGCTGAGTCTCTAAGATTTTCTCTCAAAATCTCAAAATTATTTCCAAAAATCGAATTTCGGGCAAACATTTTTGCATCAGCAAGTTACAATTCACCCTAAATACTTGAAACAGGTCCAATTTGTTGATTTCTTTTCAATAATTAAACACAAACACTCACACCACTACGACTTTGACGCGTCTCTTTTTTATTTGTATTGTTGGCAGATTGATGCATTACCCACTTTGATCCATCTGGTTAAAACTTGTAAAAGCCTTTCTGACTAATTAAAAAAATTAAAAACAAGCCAAATCGTATGTAAAATTGTAAAATTTAATTACTTGAACTTAAATTTAGTTTGAATTCGGTGAATTCACCCAATTTCGTGCGAATTTCTGCGCTTGGGCACACCGAGTTTGCCCGACCGCGCACGACCAGTGGTTCGCTTTTCAATTTCTGTGATTGTAAATTTAGAAAAACCGGTCTAAAATCGCCCATTTTTCCATTTATTTGTGTTTTTCGAACACTGGGGCCATGAAGACAGTAATTAAAATCGACTCGCAGGAGCAGAAAGTAAGTTACTGGGAATAACAAAAGTGAGGTTATGTCAGCCTTGTTTATAACCGAAATTTTTCAGGAAAACGTGAAAAATACGCGGAAAACGCTCAAAGTCTTGCAACAGGCGGCCACCAACAAGGAGAACCTGGCCGGTAGGATTCTGGGCGACAGGGACAAATCTTCAGTGTACGTAATTACGGCAAAAAATGATTTTTCTAATTCGGGCATTTCTAGTGTTCGCCACAAAAATCTGGAAGACAAGGCGGTGCAAACGGGTGAAAGCACAATCACTGCCGAAGATTTGACTTCGGAAGAACCCAGCCCTGATTATTGGAAGCGACTTGCAGAAAAGCGGGAGCAACTCCTAAATGAGAGTTTTGAAGAGAATGAAAGGCTCAGACAGGCTGTTGAGGCCCTTCAGGAGGAGAACAAGATCTGCAAGGACATGTTGGACGAGTCCAGACACTTAGTTGAAGTTCTTCAGGTTTGTTTTGAGCAGCTTGAGTCATTTAGCTAATTGTTTTACACAGGAAATGCTGAGTGATGGGGACGCTGACACGACTGAAGTTGCTGAAGAGGCGACTGAAGAAACCAATTGAAATATTACCGTTTTTTTCTTTTTTAATTGTCGCTAATTTTAAGATTATCTAACAAATAAACTTTTTATAAAATCGAGTTTTATTCTCATCTCATCATAGTAGGCCAAATCAGGCAGGTGGCGTCTTTGTTGAAAAAGCAAAAATCACTAAACAATTGTCGAGTTGAGACAGGTGGAATTTCAAATTAATTGGTGAATCAACAATGACTTCTTTAAACACTAGTGCAGTGGCAGAAAATACGCAAAATGTTTCACTAGACGGAAATTCCGCGGTAAGTAAAGTAGTTATTTGCATAAGAAGCACTAAAGTTGAATTTTGAAATTGAATGGTTATGCAACCAACATTACGTTTTAGAATTCCACTCCGGCACAAACGTATTTTTTCACCGGAACCGTTGAGCGCGTTTTAGCATGGAACAGGATGTTTAAACATCCTTGCTACTTCGAAGTCATTGGTAATTACAATAAGTATTACTTCAACAATGCAAAGAGAATAATTTTAGCGTATGTGCTTTCATTGCAAGAGGGTGAGCTTAATTACCACAAAACCATTCTCTTGAAGGATAAAAAGGGGCCCATATTGCAAGCCACCTACTACTCGAACTACAATATTGACGAAAGCGTGATACGTGTCGGCCAAATGTTACGGTATTATTTAAACAGTGTTTGATTTTTTTGGACAAGTTTTTACAGATGTGTTGGTTACATGACTGGTGTCAACACTTTAACCGCTGTGAGCATTAGATCAGCAACCCCTGACGAAGTGGCCGCTTTGAAGCGTTTCTGCTACATTGGTGACTTCACCATTTCTGGATTAATTAATGGCGAAAGCAAGAAATAATTTGTTGGTTGCCTGAACACCAGGCGTGTGATTTGTTTGAAAAATGTCAATAATTTTATATGTTTCCTGTGTTTGATTTCTTTAATAAATGACAACTAGTTTGACAACAAGTTCACAATGCCATAATTATTGTCTCCAATATTTCAGTACATGTGTTTCGACGTGTTTCCCGCAAAACTCATGATTTTCAAACATTATGAAAACCTCGATAAAGATAAAGGGAGTCGATGGCAATTTATAGTGAGTCAAGGGTAAGTATTTGCATCGTTTTTGCGCCCGTTGAAGGGTCACAAGGATTTTTTTCGAAGCTATCGTTTTTTATTTTTTGTCATAAAGAAGCGATAAATACACAATAAAGTCATACCTTTTTAATTTTTTTCAAAATATCGATTAAAAGAAGTGCCCTTCGATTCGCAGCATGAAAAAGAGCGTCAATCAAAAAATCTGAAAGCAGCCCTTCAATAAAAATTATTAAAAAGTTTTCGGAACTTCGATTATACAGTGTGTAACCTGGCCTGACTGTTTAATTGATAAATATCCGACCAAAAAAGCTTCTATTGATTAGTTGATTAATGATTAATTTTATTACTATTTTTTATAAATAATGAGAATTTTTTCGATGCTTTTAACAGTACCTACCTACCTACTTCACGTTTCTATTAACTAAATTCGTATTTAATTGGAGTTTCCGAATGATTTTTCACCGTTGTCTGTTAATCCGATTTGCGATATTGGTTTCTATGCTCTTCCGCAGTTTCAGTCAGTTCCGAACCAATTAATTAATTTCGAACGAATCCAAACAGTGAAACGATTGTAGTAAGGACATTTATTATCTATCACTGTTCAGATTATACCCTCTTGAACGTCCCTTTCACAAGAATTTAATTTTGCAAGATCATCTGATACAAGATAAATCACTTTTAAACGCTGTTGTTTGAATTCCAATGGTCCTATTTTAAGAAAATGAAAAGATAAAGGAAACATGTGTTCTATTGTACCCAATATCCGGCTTGAGACGACCAGATTTGCATGTTCTTAAGTACCTCCTACTGTTTTCCTCAAACTCAAAACCCAAACATATTGCTAACCTAAGCCCTAAGAAAACATTAGGGAAATTTTGTTTTAATTTAACAATTGAATAAATAAACTTACATTCGATAATCCCATTTATGGATTAATAAAATAATTATTTCACCGCCGAGAGAAAAATAACAAAATAAAACAATAAAACCCATTGTTGTTTTTCTGTGTGATATAACAAGCCATAAATCTATCAAGTGAATGTCCCTCTACTATCACTATCAGAAGAAATAACACAATTTTTCCACAAGCGGCAATTTCTTCCCGAAAAAATTATTACTTGACTAGACATGCAAATCAATTCCGCCGATAAAGTCCAACAACTGATAACATTGCAATTGTTGTGATAACTAGCATGACTTGCACTACAACAAAAATTTCAAACAATTCACAAAAAAAATTCACGCTGAAGAGATTTAGTTAAGTGGGTTTTGAGGTAAAGCCACCCATCACACCTGACTAGGACAGTACTGAATGAATTATTTTATCCTTAAATCAAATGCGCATTAATGAATGGACTGTAAACATATAATTGCTTAATAATAATAACGTTAGATTCGTGAGTGAAAATTAATTGTTACAAGCGTTACAAGGACGGTGCAAAGCGGTGTGACAGGAAGTTAAAAATTGCAAATTTGTGTTAGTAAACTTTCTCCTGTGACAACCGATTAATTTCAAATCTCAAAAATGATCTAGATTGACGAATTGAAATTATAATCCGATTAAACAAAACACACTTGAAGTTATCTCGCGGTATTTAATACACCTCAAATTATTATCATTTTTATTATAATTACGATCAAGAGAGGTACGAGCCTCAGTTTGTTCGCCGGATTCGTCGAGGAAAAGTGTTGCGTCGTACCAATTAAATATTCGAACCCGACATTGAACTAATCTAACTATTTTTACAACCGCCCTATATTTCATTTATTACCGACTGATAATTACCACTGCAATGATTATTTCGTAAGTCGTTTAATTACTTCCCACACTTTTTTCACGTTTTTCCAGTTTCAGAAAACCCACAGTCAAGTACTTCGTCATCGCTTTGACCACCATCATAATCCTCGCAATCCTCGGCACTATCATTTTTTTCATCGTTAAGGACCAATCGAGTGACGTTACGTACACCCCCAAGGGGGCTGTCGTCACCAATGGCCATGCCTGTGCCCAAATCGGGGCCTCCATCCTCAATAAAGGGGGCTCGGCGGTGGAGGCCGCCATCGCAGCCCTGTTTTGCGAAGGCGTCTCCATGCCCCAGAGCATGGGGCTGGGGGGCGGCTTCCTGATGACGATTTACGACGCCAAGAATGGCACAGCGTATTCGTTGAATGCGCGAGAGGTTGCACCTCTTGCAGCCACCAAAGACATGTTCAATGGGAGCAGTTCCACGAAAGAGGGGCTTGCAGTGGCGGTGCCCGGAGAGTTGATGGGTTATTGGGAGGCTTACAACAAATTTGGAAGGAACGTGAAGTGGGCCGATTTAGTGCAACCCACCATTGATTTGTGCGAGAATGGAATTTTGGTCACGGATTATTTGGAGAAGTTGTACGCGAGCCAGTTGGAGAACTTCAAGCAGGATCCTTTGATGGCGTAAGTAGCCCAGTAAAATTAGACAAATCGGTGGAAAAAATTTCTAGAGAATTGGATTTTTTTTTTCGCTTTCTATACATTTGGGTAGACATCATAAAGAGTGTCCGTTTTTTGAGCTCCACTATGGAGATCTCAGTAATTATAAGAGATACGAGGTCGGTTAAATTAGCGCAAAGCTGAGCATTGTTATGCTGAACAATTATCTAAAAGAAAATTTGATGTGTCAATTTTAGTTTATGAATTATTGGGAAAAAAAAATTAATTTTCGTTTTTATTTTTTCAAGTGAAAACCAAAAGAACTAGACGTTTTTAAGTGGGACATTCTTGAGGCACTTTTTTACAAGAAATCTAAATCTGTCATCGCCTTTTCCAAGGCGTTCTTGATGTCAGAGTTACTACACTCAACTTTGGTATTTTTGATCCTGATTACAATGATGTATCACGTGATATGATCGAATCTTACATGCTGATTAAAATTAAGAAAAAAGCGTTTTTGCAAAGAGTACTTTGGAAAAAAACGCCAAAAATTTTGTTTAACAAACTAACTTTTGACAGTTATATTAAATATGCGACCAGAATTATATTTTGTCTTATTTTGTTTTGCAAAAAATAAACTTCTAGCTTATCATGTCGTTTAGTTTTTTTATAAGTAAGCTTGGCGGAAATGTAAACCTCCCAGATCTAAATTCAATTAAACCTCCAAAATCTAGTTTGTTTAAAAACAAAATTGTTAGCGTTTATTTCCAAAGCACTCTTCGCAAAAATGTTTTTCTCCATTTTGATCACCATGTAAGATTTGATCATATCATGTGATACATCGTTGTAATCAGGAATAAAATCACTTTTCAAAAATATAAAAAGCGAATATAGCTTCCATAAGAAAAACCAAAGTTGGGTATTGTAACTCTGACATCAAGAATGCCTTGGAAAATACGATAACAGTTTTGGATTCCTTGTAAAGAAGTGCCTGAAGAAGGTTGTAGTTAAAAACGTCTAGTTCTTTTGGTTTTCGCTTAAAAAAATAAAAACGAAAATTACAAATTAATTCAAATAATTCAAAAACTAAAAATGGCACATCAAAATTTCTTTCAGGTATTGTTTAGCATAAAAATGCGCAACTTTGCCCTAATTTAACCGACCTCGTATCTGTTATAATTAAACGTCGGACCAAATAGTACATTGTCACGCCAGCGGCGACGATTTGAGATTGTCCAATTAAATAGAAAGTTTAGATAAAGGGTTGAATTTTTGATAAAAGTTTGTTTGAGGCATCTTATACCTATACGTGGCGGTAACTTTGTTTTTAATCTCTGACGCGACCCCCGTTTAATTTAAATTTTTCATGTTGGATCAATAATTTTGAAAATCGTGTTTTTTAAATTAACTATTTAACCAATAATTTTGCAATTCAGCTCACTTATGTAGAAAACCATTGCGCAACTAATAGTGGCAGCAAATTTAAAAACAAAATACGTTTTTAAGAAAAAAAGTCTCCAAGTTACGAAATTGTGTATTGAAATTTTCAGCATGCAAGGAGCTATGTTAATTACTTAAAACTTGACAATATTAGTTAGATTATCGATATCACAAATCTATAAATAAGTTTTTACAAAAAAAAAATGTTTATTAGACCTTATGGTTTCTGAATTATTAATATTTTAAACCAACGCTCCGACGCATTGCACTTGCACATGCGTTAAATAAATGAATCAACTCAAATTAAATTAGATTTTGACATTTATTTTTATAATTTTCCGAAAAAATGCGATTTTGAATGGATCGAACAGCATAGAAAAAAGAAACTGTAAAACCAACAAAGATTCATAAAACTTGCATACACAAGGTGAATCTGCAAAAAGTATTTTTTACTGTAACTCAGAAATTAATAAACACACAGCCATCAATATTTACTAATAAAATAATTAAAGATTATTATTTTTATGGAATTAATGTAGGCCCGAAATACGGTACGCCTTTGGATTGCCATGGAAACGTTCGCTCACAGCGAGAGGACAGTGAGTCAGCTTAGTATTGATGCGCTTGTTGCGTGGTACCAGCAACGAATTAATTGGCCTACTCTTTATCGTACTATGTAATCTTAGCTTTACTTATAATAACTGAGATCCCCATGGTGGGGCTCGAAAAACGGACACCCTGTATACATTACGTACGACATTAACGACATGTTTCATTATGTTAAGCACACTAGCAGTTTGGCAGTTGCTTATGCTGATGACACAAACTTTCTGGTTCAAGCTGACACCTTAGAAAACGCAAAGAATATTTTGTCCAAGGTTGTGGATAAAATCAAAGAATGGGTATCACTGATGATAATACAAGGTTGCTACATGTTAAAGAAATCAAGATGTTAGGTCTAACCCTTCTTTCAGATTTAAGCTGAAATAAACATACAGATACAGTGTGTACAAAATTATGTAAAATAGGAACTATTGCCAAACTGAAGCGATGAAGTGAATATTTCAGTTCTCTATGACTACGACTTTGTACCACCGCCTCCTTAATGAAATGTATCAATATCCCGCCTGGGCATTTCGTAAAAAATGCATTGAAACTGTGATTCCATAATTCCGCGCGTTGCTATGTGTAGTGCGACAACTTCTGTCGTCAACTGCCAAGAGTGTCAAGTTATTAATGAGCTGTCAACAATGCCAATTTTTAAACGCAAGAACAACGAAACACGAACCAACTAAACAAATAAAGAAAAACGCAACTAACAAAAGCTCGACAGAAAGGATACAACAAAACACCATATGTAAGAGATATTTTAAAGTTTTGAAAAACAATTTACCGTCAAATGCAGGATGTGTCAAATATTCTGCGCAAACTGTAGCACTGACGGGAATCACTTGAACTTGACTAATGCCCAGGCGAGATAAAGTGTCATTCTATACAGACGGCGATGCTTTGTACGGAATATACGTTTGTAAAGTAGTCTGTTATGTGTTCAAAACTAAGTTGGATTTCAGTGACAACAAACTTAAACATGATTATAATACAAGACACAGAGATATGTTTCTGAAACTCATAAAACATCTCTATATCAAAAAAGCATTTACTTTAAAGCACAATACGCTACCTTGTTCTCTCAAATCAATCATCTCCAAACATATTTATTTTTTTAAAACTTGTTAAAAAAGTCCCGTCCTGTATAGTGTGAATGAGTTCTTCTTAAAATTCGCACGTGCTTATTTTAAGCGTCTTTTGTTTTACGTTATTTGTCCTTTTGTTCCTTGAATTATTTTTTGTTATACTATACACATATTTTTTGACTTTTATTATTATTATAATTATTATTTTATATTATTTTTATATTAGTTTTTTGCTAATATACAGGTTGCTCAAAAATTGGCGCACCAACTCAGTGGTACGTTGTTGAGAAGCATGTGTATAATATGTATAATAGATTAGCAGAAAAATCTTGAAAAAATTCCTAGTCATATTTTAAAAAATCTGGAGCTATAAACTTATTTTCTTAACTTCTTCAGTTTTCATTATTTTTTAATGTTTTTATGTCATACTAACACTAAGTAATCGTTCCCTAACAAAACGATGAATAATTATTTTTAAATTTATTATCAGACATTAGCAGGTTTTTGAATTTAAAAAAATTAAAATTCATCAAAAAAATTACAATTTGTAGGTGTGCAAACACTGGGAATTATTTCCTAGGAAATCGTTTCAAAATTAATTTATTTATATTGTTGATCAAATTCTATTGCGATCACGACTGTTAGACAACGTTGCCTCATATCATTTATTTAAAATTTGTTATTCATCAATAATTTTAATACAAAGATTTTTTTTACTATTTTTACCTTTATATGTAAGCAATTCTCTACCACACACCATTGAATTGGTGCGCCGGTTTTTGAGCACCCGGTATCTCGGAAACGGTCACTACTCAGTTTTTTCTTTTTACCAAAATTAAAGCTGATACAAAATTGCATTATTAAACATTAGTATATCATAAGTAGAGCTAGGAAAATATGCAAAATGCATATAAAGTGCATAGGGTAAGGATGCCTATTATGAGACATCTTTTTTTAAAAGTTCACATTTTTTTAAATTTAAATATATTTCATTGGGAATAAACGTTTTCTGAAGGGGGCATATATCTATTTTTATCAGGAAAACGCAATAACGATTCGAATTTGTATTTTAGTTTAAAAGTTTGATTTTGGTTACTGGGACATTTTTTCCTAAAACAAAAAACAGTTTTTTGCAAAGCAAATTAACATTTTCTATCAAAATAAAAAATAACTCTGAAAATAAATTTAAAAATCCTTTTAGGTGTTATATTCATAACAAAGGACACAGAAACACCTTTTTGATTTCATTGCTCCGGATTGCGTCTGCACATCTGTGCCTATTTCAGCCTATTTCAGAATTTTTTTAGAGTTTTGATTAATCGAAAGAAGTATAAAATATTTCGAACAAACGACATGATAAATAAATATTACATAACGTTAGTTCTACGTTAGTAACAATCAACAATATTTTGTTACTATTTTTCATCTTCTTATTTACTGTATCGACGAGAGCTGCAAAAATTTTGGCGAATGGCGCACAGAAATTTATGGCACAGATAACTGATTTCCTGCTGATATAGAATCTCATAATGAACTATGTATTGGCAATATAGAACAGTGGTGCCTTTTTTGAAAAAAGCTGGTGTCTCATATTAGGAACTGTGTCATAATAAGCACCTTTACCTTATGCATTTATGAAATATGCATATTTTGAAAGTTTTTCGGCAGGAAATCCCAAAAACTATTTCATTTGCACTACAAATAGTCTTTCTCTAAGCAGGTATGAACGTCACCAGTATACCTACTGTTATAAGGTAAGCTGGATGTCATAAAATTGAAGTTCACTTTTTTTAAACTGTGGCTAAGAAATCCAATTTTTTTTCTAGAAAAGCATGCGGTAATATTTTGTTTTAGCTCCAATAGTAATTTAAAAAAAAAGTAATTAAAAAAATTAATTTAATGTGGTAAGAATGTACAGGGTGTAAGCGAAATAATTACATTAATTTTAACCAATGGTAGTACTCATCAAGACAAACACGTTTTCAATGTATTTTTTTTTAATCGCATTTTTTTAAATATTTTTTTTCCTCTACAAATTGACGAGCTTTTTATGAAATGCTCCAACAAAGAAAAGTAATAATAAATTTAGTTTTATTTTCATGAATTTGCTTGGAAACAGTAATCTTGTCGACTAGGTAACTTTGTTCCCAGTGGCGTGTAAAAAAATTGTGTAAGATTTAAAATAATTTTAACTCAAAAACTAAAACGTTTTGAAAAAAAAATTATTAGGAACAATTGTTGGTCTTGACGAGTCCTATTACCAGTTAAAATTAATGTATTTTGTACACCACAAAGTTTTACAGCAGTTAATGATGTTTATGATAATCAACCTTAATCTTTAACAAACTGCCTGTGCAAATACAGGTTTTAAATGAAATTAAAGTTTTCAAACGAGTCTTACTAATATATCCCTTTGACACAATATTTTTCTTTTAACTTTTCTAATATCGGAGATATTAAAATATATTAATTGTATTAACTGTATTTTTGTTTATTTGCCAATTGACGTTTTCTACAACTGTTTAAGTTCAAATAAAATAAAGTTTTATTTATTTATTTGTTTATTTTGACAAGGGTGACCCGAAGATATTTACTATACCGATCGGTTCGTCTGAAAGCTTATAGCCTGTCTGCAATAAATCACACAACAAGCTTGCCTGAGTGATTAGCTTGACGGGTTCTCGCGGTTTGGGGTAATCTTAATCTCAATAAAATTTAATGGTGTACAAGCAAAACCTTGCAACAATATGTATGTAGGCATATGTAATAATGCCCCCCCCTTCTCCTCTAATGAAGTGTTGGACCCAATAAATTCAATTTATAGTCAGCTTTTCAAATCATAAGACATTATGTTTTGGAGCACATTTTTTTAAAAGATTATTTCTTTCCAGCCCTATAACTCTCTTATGGTTAGTCCTAAAACAGAAAAGTATAGCACCTTTCTTGTACCAAATTTTATCAGCTTTAATTTTGGTAAAAAGGTGAAAACTGATAGGAATGACCGTTTCCGAGATATAAGCAAAAAAACAAAAAATGGCACCTTTAACCCCCTCACCCTTGGGGACTTTTGATATAATAATATGTTTACGCAAGTCTTATTTTTGTCTAATTGACTGGGCTAAAGGTTTCACCAATCAAAGGCTTGTTTCAGTGCGACTTTTATCGACCCGAGCACTAATCTCACTTATGTGAAGGGACAAGTGGTGAAAAGGCCACAATTGGCCGAAAGTTTGAAAGTAATGAGTACTTCTGGGGCCCCAGCTTTGTATAACGGTCCTTTAACCAAGGGTTTCGTTGCGGATATACGAAACCATGGGGGGATTATCACTGAGGAAGATATGAACACTTACCAGTAAGTTTAATTTTTTTGCAAAGATTTGTCCGACTAAGTGTTTCCGCCGCAGAGTTGAATGGCAGGAACCCATCGTGGTTCAAATGCCCAACAACCAGAAGCTTTACACCGCACCTTTGCCCGGCTCTGGTGTGATCCTCAGTTTCATTATGAACCTCCTTAACAATTACTTGAACAATTCGCAACCCTCGTCCGTCACCAATTGGCAACGAATCGTCGAAAGTTTCAAATTCGGTTACGGCAAAAGGACAGAACTTGGTGATAGTAACTTTGTCAATGTCACAGAGTTGGTCACAAAACTTACTTCGCCGGATTATGCCACCGAAATGCGGCACAAAATCCATGATGGGAGCACCTCCCAAGACCCGACTTACTACGGTGGTAAGACCGTACAACCCGAAGACCATGGTACTGCCCATATTTGTGTCTTAGCCCCCAATGGGGACGCAGTCTCCGTCACAAGCACCATCAATTTATAGTAATAACTGGCCCAGTGTTGGCCCCCCTCATTATAACTATCCCCTGGTTGTAGTTTCGGTGCCGGTTTCATGTCCGAAACCACCGGAATCATCCTCAACGACGAAATGGACGACTTCTCCTCCCCCAACATGAACAACAGCTTCAACGTCCCCCCATCTGAAGCCAACTACATAGTGCCCAAAAAACGTCCCTTATCCTCCATGGTCCCTTCGATTATCGTAGGAGATAACGGGGTTGAACTAGTGATAGGGGCCGCAGGAGGGACCAAAATCACAACCTCTGTGGCCCAAATCGCAGTTAAAAACTTGTGGTTTGGGGTTCCGATCGGGCAAGCAGTGCAGGAGAAGCGGATTCACCATCAGTTGTACCCGATGGAGATTGAGTTCGAGAATGCGTTTAATGAAGTTAGTTAAGGGGGGAGTGTGTTTTTGTCTAAAATTTTGTTTCAGGATCTTGATTTTGTGAATGCGTTGCATGACATTGGGCATGATTATACGATAGCTAAGCCTGGGTCTGGGTTTTCAGCGGTGACGGCGATTTCTCGAAAGGGAGGGGTTGTGGCAACGGCGAGTGATGTGCGAAGGACGGGTGAAGAAATTATTGTTTGATGATTAAGATAGTTAGGTATATTTATTATGAAAATTTAATTTATTAATTGCAAATAAACCACTGATTTTTAATTTGGCTGTTTTTTAATACCTCCCCTCAAGGGCGTAACAGGGTGGGGCACGGTGGGGCGGCTGCCCCACCTTTCAACTTGGAAAATATTCAAAATCAAAAAAATAAACAAATTTCTAAAAACTAATTATCAAATTGGTTGGTGGTATTTTAGCATTTTGAAAGAAACTTAGTAAAGATACTTGCAATATCTTCGAATGAGAATCATATTAACATGAGATCGGAAATAAACTGAATTAGAGCGAAATTTTAGCCACATGTCAAAAAAAGAAGTCAAAAGAAATTTTTCAAAAATTGATTCCTGGCTTGGCAGAATTTCAGAAGAATTATTCTAATTTAATGTTTAATTACGATTTACCACACGTTTTATTGTGCTTTGCAACATTTAATGAAAACAATTAGAGAAGAAGGAACTGTGATACGTGGTAGTTCTTCCAAAAGGACTCAAGAAAATATGATGTGGTAAAAGTTACACGTCACTTCCAAGGCTTGTTCCTATTCAGTAGATTTTCGATCTCATAGTATATTAACTATTCAGTTAATTGTGTTAATGTCATTAGTAAGATAGTAAATTTTGAAAACTGCCCCACCTTTTGTATTGAGCTGGATACGCCCCTGCCCCCTGTTTACAGACATGTTAGATTAACTAACATCTTTACCAGATATTTTTACATAGTCATGCTTCTGCGAGAATAATAGTAATAATACTAAAATGACGTAATCATACATAAATATAATTTAACAGTGTTAAAATGTTTTATCTTCTTACACAAGGAATAATTATTTAATGATATGGTTAAAAGACAAAAACGTAACTGAAAATTACTTTATTTGAAGTTTATTAAGCACCTTTTCAAAAAATCTACCTACTTCAAAACCTGTCGCGGTAAATCTTCAGGAACAGTCCAGTCAAATAAGCCTTTAAATCGAAATGTGGAAAGCTTGCATTTTTGACTAAAGTTATTATGGAGTATTTAAAAACGTTTAGTCAAAGAATTTTTTGTTTAAACTCCCGAGAAAGGGTTGAAAAAACAAAAATAAACGGTTTTTTAAAGATTATTCAAAATCGGTAAGAGCTAGAAAAAAGTTTTAAATAAAAATTGTAAAGCATAAAATATTACACAAAACTCGTGACTTTTTTTGATATTATTCAAATTAACATAGGGCAGTGTCGGATTGTGGACTATAGGGCCCACCGGCAAATACCCTGGAAGGGCCCTACAAAAAAGTTTTTTATAAGTATAGAGGGTGATTTTAAAAACGACAGGCGCTTTAGAATTATTGTTTATGGCCCGATTTCAAAAATTACAAAACTAAAATAAAATCGCTTTTGACGTTGTACTTATAACATGTGCAATTTGTTTTTTTACTAGAAATTCTAGTTTAAAAAGAAATTAATGTTAATGTTAATTATAAGAAAAAGTTGGAAAAATATTAATAGTCTGTCAGCTGGTATAAGCACACACCTGGACGGAGCCTAATTGCGCACAAATGTAAAGTTTACCAAAAGATACACCGATTTTACAACTTTCACTTCCTAATCAGAATCACCTTATGAGGGTTGTGTCAGGCAAGATCGTACAAATGTTCAGCTGCTGACCGAGTGGCACGAGTACCGCATCAGGACCGTACTTAAAATTTTGTATTTGCAAACAAAGCAGAATTGAATAAGCATTAATAACAAGAAACAATTAGAAAATAACTTTCACTAGGTATGATGCTTTAGTTTTAACACATTAGCGGCTGACCAATGTAGCTGTAGCGTTTCTTATGTGCTGTCGACATTTCGTTTTTTCAAATACGGTCCTGGTAAGAAACATCTTCGCATAATTTCCTGTGGTGGATTTATTGAAGTGGTAGCAAACCCTACCATAAACGATCCAAAAGTTAAATACCCTTAAACATCATAAAATCGCTATATCTTTTGGTAAACTTTAAGAGCGGAGGCGGAGCAGTGGCGTATTATTTATTTATTTTTTTTCAAATTTGTTAGTTGTTTTTAAACAATATTTTTTGTTAAAAATAGAATATATTGCACATGTTTGTTATTAAAAAAAATAATATCTTTTAAGTTTCGGAAAGAAAAATATATTTTCGAACTTAAAACAAGAAAGTTAAATATACTTTTATAGTCCAAAATATACTATGACATTTAAAAAAATCTTAAAAGCATCAGCTTATACTAAGAGCCATTTAATTCATTTTTTTTATTTTTTGAAATCGGGCTACAACATTCTACAGCGCCTTCTGTTTTTTAAAATCACTCTGTATAAGATGATAATGGCGAGCAAAAAATTTTGGGCACCTTTGACATTTCGCTGACATAAACGTGTGTAAGTCTCTATCCTTTTTAACAATGAAATATCAAAAATGCCCGAATTTTTTTGTTCTTCACATACAGTACGTACTATTATAAAAACGTAAATTTCTCACATTATAATTAGTTTTTAGTTTACTATTGGGTGATATTAATTCCCTCTTGTGCAACATTTATCTAAATTAAACACAAAAATACGTTAGATTATCATTTTGTTAGTTTATTATACCAAGTTTTTCGACGTTAATTTTAACCTACACAGAGAGGTGCATTTTGTATTACTGAATGTGGGATATCTGAAACTAAAATGTTTGGAAGAAAATAAGTCACACATTCCCAAGTTTGTTTCTTGAGAAAATTTATTAGGGAATATATACCTACAGCTGATTATGAAAAAATTATTTTACATAAAAGCTGTAACTTTTCAAAAAAAAATTAAATAAAATAAAATAATAAAAATTTCATTTAATAATTATTTCATTGTTACTTGTACTTAATTAAAAATTCAATATTGTTTCATGCCTAATTAGTAATTACAAATAAAAATCCCGAGAAAAATTCTAGTTTAAAGTAAATAAAAATGCATTACTCAAAAAAATAGTTCATATAAGAAACAAAAGGGGCTATTTAACAACACTACAGCCATATATAATGTAAAATGCAACTTTACAACTCAATGAAAGAAGTGAGAAACTAAAGTATTAATTTAAATTAAAAACAAGATAAGAGTTTTTAAATATATCTTTAAAATGTCAATGTTTATAGATCGAAAAATAAAAAGGGATAACGGGTTTCGGTTTTCATCAATATTATTTTTTTTAATTTAAGATAAGTAATATCACAAAAGAGTAAGAATAGATGGAAAATTATTTAATCTAATTTTTTGAAAAGTAACAAAAAATGGCCAGGGGCCCGATCCAGCTTAAACCTGGGGGCCCACCGACGGCATAATCCGACACTGTCAGGGGGTGATTAAGTGTAAAGACAATTATAAAAAAATATCAAAAACTCTTGATTGTGATGTAAAATTTTCTTCTGGATTCGAATCCGAAGGTCCTTTTTGGATTTAAAATTGTTTTTATTATGAAATAGATGTTTTACGAAAAATTTACAAAAACCTAAAATTGGTCAAATTTTGTGTTTACATTCTCGTGCATAAAGCTAGAAACTTATATTTCTCAATAAATGCAAATTTTAACGTTGTTACACAAGGTTGAGTTTTGATAAAAAGAAACCGAAAAAATTACATTTTCTTCTAACGTTGCAAATTTGTGTAGTGAAATTTTCGAGATGCAATTTACAATTACTGCACAATGCGCTCGAGGTTTGAAATCGCAGCGTATTTCCCTCTGAAATGTGATCACCGCCTTTGAAAAAATTTCGAGGGCTAATAAGAATAACTTGGTGAGTGTTACAGATATCAAAATGATTCTTGTGTGGTGGGTTAAAAAGCCCTTTTTGTTCTGCATCCCTGTGAAGGGATGAAACTGCAACTTGTCTTGATCTTGTTTGATATCGTACAAGATTCTCGGAATCAAGTCGAGCCTCAAATACGCTCATAAAAGCTCACATTTGACCTTTCGGTATAGACTAAACATTTTAGCGAATATTAGCGTCTTGCCCGTGAGAACGAAAATTCTTTGTCCAAATTCTTGGAATAAGCTGACTGAAGACTCTTTGTCTAAATTCTTGGAATAAGCTGGCTGAAGAGTCTTTGTCTTGATTCTTGAAACAACTGGAGGGGCAAAAGATGAATAAAAAAAGAGGTACTATAAATACGAGCTTCAAACACCTGCCAGGGAGATTGCTAGTCAGTTCTGGATATCTAGCACTTCGTGCATTTTTGACATATTGTCATAGTCAGTGGTGGTTGTTGTGAAGTCTCAGTGACTCACCCAAACCGAGCGGAGCCCAGAAGGGCGAAGCGAAGAAATGTAAGTTTTAATTTGTTATCGCTCGATGCTCCATCTCACTATGACGACCCACGCGGTATTCAGGATAAAGAGATACGGTAAAGATCGGGAATATTTGTCAATGGACGCGTTATGTCCCGAACAATAATTTCATATTATTTTCGTAATGTCGTTTAGACAGGCTGGGGGTTGAATTTACAAGCTATCCCGAATGTTTAGGATAAGTAGGGAAAAGTGGCCCAAAATAATCCCTGCGGGCATAATGATCCCTCTTTTTATTTTTACTATCAATGTTACCCTCTGTGTTTTGAGTGGGTGGTTACGATCCCAAAAAATGGACAAGGTAACATCGCTTTATAAAAATATTTGTGAAAACGCGTTTTTATGCTGCTTGGTCTAAGATAAGTGCTTTTATCTTACAGGTGCAGTTTTTTAGGTACATTATACCACTGTTTTCGGTGAGAAAAATTAAATTTCTCTCACAATTGAGATAAAGCTGTTTTTATACTCACAAGTGAGTAAATCTGACAGCTTTATCTCTCTTGTGAGATAAATTTGATTTATCTCACCGAAAACAGTGGTATATTGTACAATGGTTTGAGATAAAATAAGATAAGATAAGATAAAATGTCGTATATCACACGTGATCGAAATGCCATTATAAGCTCGTGAGAAGTGTCCCACTCGAGCGCAAGCGCACTCGTGGGTCAACATTCTCACTTGCATATAATGATGCATTTTTATCACTTATAATATAATATACTATTAAACTATTGTAGCAGTGTTGACACAGAAGTAGGAGTATTAAGTTGCAATATATTTTATGAAAATACATAGTTCTGCCTAATATTTGACGAGTTTACGAAAATATTAAACAGAGCCGTTATGAAGTTACCATGACCTAATGCAATATGCACACTTTCGGGCAAAATGATCCCTTACTGAAAGATCATGGATCATTTTACTCGCTCGACTTTATTTTTATATTTTTAACAAATACTAAATCGTTTTATTGTTTTTATTTTGTTGCAGATAAGAACATAGTTCAAAAATATAAAAGAAAAACTGAGAGGCAGTTATGGCAGTTGTGCCTTACTTTAGAGGATCATTTTGCCCTACCTATGCGGGTAAAACGATCCTTTTGCAAACATCTACATTACTGTCCTCAAAAAATTGCTTACCTGTAATATAAAAAAAAATTGTAAGGCAATATTTAAGTACAGTCTACCGGCATTCCAAAAAAATATATTTGAACATCTTCTCTTGTATACTTTACTTTTTACAGGCATTTCTAGCTTAGGGGGATCATTTTGGGCCACTCTCTCCTACATCAAGACAATGTATGCGGTTATACCCTTCTGCCTCAACTCTCTCCTTCATTTAAAATGTTACTTTAGATTTAAGATTGGTTTGTAGTGTTGACCATGCTTAAGAAGAATTGCTTTGTTTTGCTATCAATCATACTCCGAGTTATTTGTGTTTTCTAAATTTGAGTTATATTTATATTTTTACTTTGTTTTATTATTTTTATTCATGTACGTATATGTAACCCTTGTTCAAATTATTAATTATAATAAACTAGATAAGGAATTAACACCAAGTTATTATGACTGCAACCCTCTCCTGGGATTGGCTGACCTCGCAACATAACCGAGGGTCCTACGTTCAAATAAATATTTTCTCGTTCTGTTGGTGGGCCCCGCTCGGGCCTTTTTGGTTTCGTCAAAAGAATTTAAAAGCACCCGCCACACTTGCACCAAAAACTTATTTGAAGTATTAGTTTCATTTCGTCTCGATTATGTAGGGGTCTATCTTTATAATAAAAAAACTTTCTTTCTCGCATCTCGAAAATTTCGCTACACAAATATGCAACGTTACAAGAAAATGTATTTTTTTTGGTTTCCCTTTATCACAACCCATAACCTGCAAACCTACGTAAAACTCTGCATTTATTGAGGAATCTTTTGCAAAAAAAACAAAGTTTCTAGTTTAATGCAGAAGGAAGATACGAGGATGTAAACGCAAACTTTGTCCAACTTTAAGTTTTTGTAAATTTTTCGCTAAAACGTCTTTTTCACCCCTTCCGGGGGTTGAAACAATTTTTTTTCGACTAAACATTTTTAAATACTCCAAAATCAAAAATGCAAACTTTTCCACAATATTTCGATTTGCTCCTCGGCTCTGAAATTAATGTTATATTTTCAATTACAATTATTGGAAACTTGAATGAAAAAAAGACTTTTTCCCGCTAAGTGCATCCAAGACTTTGCGAAATTTATTTATACTTCCACTTATTCATACTCATTTGAGCAAAAAAACTAAATAAATAAATTCTCTTTTGTTTTAAAAATAAAAATTTTCCCAACTCAACTGGGCATGAAAAAGTTGTTCTACAATAGTAGTTTACATTTATTTTAAAACGGACAAAAATGCACATTTCCGTACGATTTCTTGTAATTATGAAAAAAAAGTAAGGAAACAAATTACAATAATATAAAGCATGTCAGACATAACAAAATTCAGTATTCAGAAATAAATTGGAACTTTTGGTTATTACGGGGTCACAACTTCCCTGAAAGAATTACTAACGGAAAAGGTACAAATTATCAAGTCGAGACAGTCGGGACACATATCGTAAATATGTGTCAATTGAAGCTTTACTAAATAATCATCATAAAGTAAAGTAACAAATTGTCTGGAGCAAATCAAAGGGGCAACGAATCAATGCAAAGAAAGCCTGTTTAAACAGTATAATAAAATGGACAATAAAGGTCACTAATGTTACTATAATTTATAATTGCATATTGAATAACAAACTTACAAAAGCTCGTAAACTGTCTGGGGCACATTAAAAGGTTACTATTATGAAAGCTTAGGGCATAAGTCAAAAGGGATAAATACACGATGTGTCGCGAGGTAATGCATATATTTTAACCATAGATTGAGCATGAAAATTAAATGGACCCGTGATTTTTATTTTTTTCCAAAAATACAGATTATAATTTTTATCTCTAATAATACTTATCCAATTTTTATTAAATTAGGCATACAGTCATTACTTTTAACACTCATTTAACAGTGCAAATTGTAAGCTTGTTGAAGGGGGCTACCAGATACTGGTGCGATACTGTTGCTGATACCGACTGCATCTTTTCACATTTTACTATTTTACTCGAAAACCGTAGATTTCACAAAAAATTTACAAGAGACAAAAAAGTTTATAAATGGGATAGGCTTTCAAATTCCATTATTACCAAAGCTAGCCCCCTTCAACAATGCCCTAGAAGCTTACAATTTGCACGGTTAAATGAGTGTTTAAAATAACGTCTGTATACCAGATTTTATAACAATTGGATAAATATTATTAGAGATAAAAATTATAATCTGTATTTTTGGGGCAACTTTGGAGGCTAATAATTCCACCAAAAAATTTTTTCGGAAAAAAATTAAAAATATGGTCCCATTTAATTTTAATGCTCAATCTGTGGTTAAAATATATGCATTACCTCGTGGGACACCCTGTATAATATTATTGTCCCAATCGAGACAAATTATGGTAATGGTAAAAAGAAATCATCTAATATTCACCAGACAACGTGTAAGCGGAAATACAAATTACGCGTTATCTGTAAAGGATGCGTCGATAATAATATAACAGGGAATATTTCCATATAAATAAGGGCTAACAAATAACAAATATCCAAAATTAGTTTTGAGTAAATTCTGCAGTGTAATTATTACTTTTTGAGATATATGAAAAATATATTTTTAACAGCCTCTGGTTCAAATATAATTCTAAACTTTTACTTCGAAACCCTGTAAATGTGAAAAGTAGTGATAACTGATAAAGTGATTTGTTTTTTTTTGCTCGGTGCTGTTTAATGTCACATTTAACCATTAGGTAAAGCTCTTGTAAAGACTTAAATCATATGAAAGCCGGTACCTTTATCTATCGACCAGACAAATCCATTAACACGAAAAGAACAACCACCTGCTAGCTAATAAAGTGTCAGAGGGGACAAAGCCCATATAGATGTCACAAAGGCGGACGAAACAGATTCATAATCGGCATACTTACCAACGCAAATTATATTACTTATATTAGTGACCCAACCCGAATGCTATCATCAACAGACAATACACATAGTTATTATTCTATCTACACTCATTTACTCTAGTCGTTACTCTATTTGTATTATACGCTGTAATTTTTGTAGCAAAGTATTTTTTTAATCATCGTAACTTTCACTTTCCTAAATCGCAAAGAACAAAGGAAAACTCATAAACTGTCATCTAATCGAATGCTGGAAAGGGTAAATAATAACGAAACACAAATCACCGTCTTAAAAGTGGTCATAAACACGTCAAACGCGTCAACTTGTCACTTAAGGGCAGTAAAGAGGGTTGAAATGGACACATGGAAACTAAAAATGTAAAAATAAACACAAAAAATTCTAATTTAATCTCGGTAAGAAAAATGCCTTGTCAAAATAAATATTACTCGTAAATCAGATCGAGCCGAATTGCGATAAGTACAGTAATTGTAAAGTTAGACTTTTGGTAATTTAAACCAAGTTTTTTCTAACACCACTTTCTGAACAGAAAGAACTAAAAAAAAATGATAAGTTGCCATATAGTAACAAATGTATCCATATGTTTTAAAACACACAAAATAGGGAAGTTATTCCTAAACATTTCAGTTTTTAAATATTATCTCTAAAACTTAAAATAATAGATGTTCCTAACAGTTGCTCGCAATTTGTGCGTAGCGGGTGGTTTCTTATATCAATAAACGAAATAACCGGCATAAACAGTTCATTCAGCTTATCGGACCAGAATAATTTCTAGTTTCGTTTATTGTTTAGTATTTAGCGCACCACAAAACTTTTTTTTGTACTCATAGCTTTTAGATGGCTATTTCCCGGTGAACTCTAGCGTGTGGGAAATAGCATTTCCCACACTGCGGTGTTTTTTACTTTGCAACAATGGTTAGGGACATTTATTAGGTTGGTATCGCAACCGTTGAGATAAGTGACAGTTCTTGCCAATTTTTTTATTGTTTGACCAGTTACCAACCTATTAGCAAAAAACACTAAATTATAAAAAATATTGAGTTTTCATGTTTTTTGAAAGATTCGTAAAATATATTGTACCCAACTTGTTTGGAAAGTAATTTCCAAACACGTTAGGTAAATAACTATTAATCTTCTCTCAACAGAATTACCTGAATTAAATAGGAATGTTTTTATCACACAACGTCACCGGTATGAAGACCTTGATAAAATTGTTTTTAATGTCAAATTTAATGAAGATCTCATTGTTCGATAAATGAAGATTCTTATCATTGTTGCAATTGCTAAGCCGTTCGTGTGGTGCTCTTCCATTAGCGTTAAAAATTGTTTAAAACCAGGCTTATAACTATAATCTTCTGAAATCTCATTTTTTTATTCAAGCTTAAATGGATTGTAGCTCGGCTATTGTTTAAATTATTTTTTTTTGGAAATCTTCCAAATCAATTAAGCTTTTGTGTACCTAACCAAATCACTAATCACTAATCAATAATCACTTAATCGTGTTTGTAAAAAAATAAGTAAACACAAAAATTGACCTGCAATAATTTATTAACACCAAAATTACACTTTCTCCTCCTCACATTTCATTCTTTCGTCTTTTATTACATTATCATTCCAGTCCTGTATCTCACCAGACGCGAAAAAAATGTAAAAAATCGCCGATGCAACATACCATGCTGCCGCTATGATAAAAACAATCCTCCAAAGGGCCTTATCTGTCTCATCGTAGACCACAACTTGCACCACAAGAGGTGCAATAATCGAAAAAATGTTCGAGGAGCCGTTTGTAATTCCCATCAAAGTCCCGGCATGATTCGGAGCCAAATCAATGTGATTGACTTGAAACCCGCAAAAGACGGCCGCATTGATACCAACCACAATGATCAAAAGGGCCACTGACAGGTCGGTTTGGTCCTCAGGCACAAAACCTAGCGCTACAAGAGCTAGGGCTGGCCCACAAGTCCCTAAAACCCCTTGCGTGATAAAAATGCCCATTACTTGTGATTTTTACCAATTGCGTTAAAAATTTTCCGGACGGAACCCCGCGATAAAATTTTGCGGTTGATGAGGTGGTCCGAAATGGGCCCGAAAACAAAACTGAGGACCCAAAGGGCGAGATAAGGAGCCGCTGATAGTAAACTATTCTACAACAAATATTAACAATTGGATAATAATAAACTGCCATTTTCTAAACAATAGTTATTATTTATATACCAAGGTAATTATAAGAGCCTTAATGACCGTGGGCAACGGGTTTACTGGCCAGAGGGCCGTTTAGGCGCTCAAGGTTATTAATACCCAATAATTCCCATGATAAATAATTTTATTTCTTACTAAACTAAATTTTTACAAAAAATATAATTTTTGACATTTTTTGACAATAAAAAATGTGTCGATTTATAAACATGAGTTAAAAAAGTAAAATCTCGGACAAAATGCAACAAAAGCCGAAGGAAACACGATTAGTTTTGGTTCCGGCAAAGTCTGAAACAATGCACCAGAAGGAATGATCTAAATGATTGAAGAAAACTAAGGATTTATAATTCCGTCCTCTAACTCCCAAGGGAGTTACAGGGTTCTCTATGGTTACCGTAACTAAAACAATATTTGACAATAGATTAGTAAGAAATAAAATATTGTAACTGCTAGGTAAACAATCGTAATGAATTATAGATTGGTTCATTTTTCTAAGTGGAATGTTGAGATCTTAACCAATTAATTAAAATTCTAAGTCGACTTCCACAGAATTTTATTAACTGTATTAAGTTTTATTAATTCTTCAGCAAAAGAAAAGTGGAAAAATTGAAAATTATATTAGGTATAAAAAAAGTTGAAAAAAGAAAAACTGACAAAGTTTTAAAATATTTAATTGAAGACAGAACCATCATCTTTGAGAAAAATGGATCTGGTTGTTTTATAATTTTTGACATGTCTAATAAAACTCTGTGAAAGTCGACTTAATTGGTTATTAATTATGTTTTGCTAGGTAAAATATTATAAACGCTATAGGTAAAGTGTCAGGTGTTCATTATTAAAAAAACTCGCAGCAGGCTATGAAATTTTAACGTATGTCCTACAATTGCTAGTACACAATTTTTATCATTGTATTGTTGGTTGCCTACTACACCAGCTCACCAGAATTCATAACTTAAGATTGATAAATAGTGTTCAAAGGCATGTGTTATGTGTGCTGAACAACAAAGAAGACATTTCCAACAATTTCTTTAAATAATAAATAAATATTTATATAAAAATGTCTTATTTTTTTAATTGTCAAAAAGTAAGGTTATGAGATCTTTCAATTTGACAAGTGTACGAATTATTTACAGACATACAAAACAACTGTTTTTTAGTTGCAAAGCGCTCTAGAGTTTTTTTTTTAAATGAACACTTGTTAATAATCTAAACGTTTTTTTAAATAATAATTTGCTAAGAAAAAATAATAAGAGCCCATTTCATAAATACCTACACCGCTAATGCTACATTAACTAATTGGACATTTAACTTAATGGAGACATTAAAAAGTTAATTAATTTATTGCATTTCATAATAAAATTTAGCAGCGACATTAACTAACGTATCACTAGATATAAATTATTTCGTTTTGTCAAAATAATAAAATAACAAAATTTTGTCAAAATGTGCGTGTAAAACTGTATTTAAAAAGATTAGTGTAATGCAGGACAAGCAGAAAAGAAAACTTGGAACCAATTTTTACAAAGAGAAAGCGCTTTTATTGCTTGAAAAAATATCTTATCGAATTTAAGATGATTGATGGCATTAATTGATCCCAAAAGGTAAGATAGGGAAAAATTGAATATACAGGGTATCCGTTTTTCGAGCTCCATCATGGGGATCTCAGTTATTATAAGAGATAGGAGGTCGGTTAAATCAGGGCAAAGTTGCATTATTGGAAAAAATCAAAAAAATTTAATTTTCGTTTTTATCTTTTTTAGCGAAAACTAAAAGAACTAGACGTTTTTAAGTAGGACATTCTTCAGGCACTTTTTTACAAGAATTCTAAATCTGTCATCGCCTTTTTCAAGGCGTTCTTGATGTCAGAATTACAACACTCTACTTTGGTTTTTCTTATGGTCGCCATATTTTACATTTGTATTTTTGAAAACTCTTTTTGTTCCTGATCACAATGATGTATCACATGACATGGTTGAATCTTACATGCTGATTAAAATAAAAAAAGCGTTTTTGCAAAGAGTGCTTTGGAAAAAAACGCCAAAAATTTTGTTTAACAAACTAACTTTTGACAGTTCTACTAAATATGCGAGCAGAATTTTTATAACTTTCTCTTGTTTTGTTTTGCAAGAAATAAACTTCTAGCTTATCATGTCGTTTAGTTATTAAATAAGCAAGCTTGGCGGAAATGTGAACCTTCCAGATCAAAGTTCATTTAAACTTCCAAAATCTAGTTTGTTTAAAAACAAAATTGTTGGCGTTTTTTCCAAAGCACTCTTCGTAAAAATGATTTTTTCTCCATTTTAATCAGCATGTAAGATTCGATCATATCATGTGATACATCGTTGTAATCAGGAACAAAAAGACTTCATAAATACAAGTATTAAATATGGCGTCCATCAGAAAAACCAAAGCTGAGTGTTGTAACTCCAACATCAAGAACGCCTTGGAAAACACGATGACAGATTTAGATTCCTTGTAAAAAAGTGCCTGAAGAACGTCCTATTTAAAAACTTCTAGTTATTTTGGTTTTCGCTTAAAAAAACAAAAACAAAAATTACAATTTCCGATTTTTTTTCAATAATTCAAAAACTAAAAATGACACAACAAATTTTCTTGCAGCTAATTGTTCATCATAGAAATGCGCAACTTTGCCCTAATTTAACCGATCTCGTATCTCTTATAATAACTGAGGTCCCCATGATGGAGCTCGAAAAAAGGACACCCTGTATTGGAGTGAGAATTTGCGAAAAATACTGGCCTCATTTAGTTTAAAAGATTCATGCCATAGAAATTTAGATTTAAACCAAATTCGAGAATTTAAAATTAAAAAAAAAGCCATAAAAGTAGCTCGGAAAATAATAAGCTACTACGGGGCACTGAAAGCAGACGTTTGGATCCTACTATTGCAGCTATTTAAAAATTAAAAAAAAATAAAGAAAAAACGGAAGTTATAGAGCAAGAACTAATAAAATAAGTTAGAACAGAGTGTCATCTTACGGAAAAAAAATTGTGGGATATTGAGAACATCAAAAAATGAAGCTTCTAGAATTGGAAAATAATTAAAGGACAATAAATGTTTATAGCAAAGTGCTCAGTATTTAAAATTGTAAGTTTTCGTCTAAAGTTTTTAACTAAAGTTTTTTTTTTAGGGGGATGAAATAGACAAACCCATTGGTGTATTTAGTAGGGGGCAGTAAAAAGTGTAGTGTAATTGCCCTTCTTATTAGATAAAAAGACATTTGGATTGAGATACATTTTTTTTAAATATAGATAATCTTTCAAACAGCGTTTTTAATTTTTTTGTTTAGCATTTACTATTTTCATCTAGCGTTTATTATTTTGCTTAGCGTTTGAGATTTACACTATTTAAGAAATTAGTGTAGGTATTATACTTGGCGTTTAATGAAAAAATCTAGCGTTTAATTTTTCCTTTAAAGATTGATTATTTAGTGATTAATAACGTACAGACTGCATGTCAAAGTGCATAATTTTGTTCATATAGTTGGGTATTTCGGTCAGTAGAGTAGAATATCCCCAGTTTTGTCCAAAATTGGCAACGATTATAGCCCACATGGGCCAGGACGTAAAAATCGCCTTCCACGGTGTTGGTACTACTTTATGTTCCTGTTGCCCTAACGTAGCCTCAATGTAGTACCTCTCCTCCTCTGATATCCCCTCATGTTCAGCTGGGCTATTCGACCCCAAAACCACCCACAACACGACCCAGAGCAGCCCAAAACACCCAAAAACGTAAAAACTGACCGGCCAGCCCACCCAACTCGCCGAAATGAGCCCAGTTATGGGCATTGCGATGATGGTACCAAAGGACGAACCCGAATAGACAAACGTGCCCATTCGGGACCGTTCCGGCGTCGGTGCCCATTTCCCTAAAATGTTGTGAACCGATGGGAAAATGAACCCTTGAAACAGCCCCTGCACCACGCGACAGCCCATCACTCCCTTCGAACCCAAATTATCGGCAACCATGGGTGTCAGCATGCAAACGATGGAGTTTATGGTCATGGCAACGACCAGGAACCATCGCGGTCCGTACGTTTTGCCAAACTGGCCTGCGAACACCTGGAGGACAACGTAGCCCCAGAAAAAGGACGAGAGGACGACGCTTTTGTCGTCCCAGTTGTAAGTCTGGAAGGTTTGGTTAGTTTTGGCGTTTTGGGCGAGTTGGGAGGCTCACAGGAATGTCAGGGTTTGAAGTTGTGTTTCTGTCAGTCATTGCAACTATTGCAACGGAGAGATTGACTCGCATTGCGTATGCTATGGCCAGGAGGAGGAAGCAAAGGGTAACTTGAGTGTGTCTGGAGCCGTACCAACTAGCTGGAAGAGAAATCAATTTCAAGGATTTTACCTTTTAGATAACATTCTACACATTGTGTTGCTCAATCAGATGGTGATAAAAATAATTAGCAAAATTTTGTTTTAGTCAAAATATTATCTCTACTTATTTACTTGAACAGCCACAAATTTTTAGATTTTAATTTAAGATTTTATGAACAGTATCAGTAGAAGTGAATTTTTCTTTATAGGAACATATAGGTACCAATCATATTGTTTGCAACCTATTAGCTGTTTCAAAACTATAAAAACGCCAACGTCGCATTTTACCGAATTATTTTTTTAAATAAGATTTATAAAATTCTAAAATAGTTATTAATGATCAGACCTGTCATTGAAAGTATAAATTACGATAGCTATTATTTTTTTGAAGTGCATGAATAATTTATAACAGCTAATTTTGAGACAAAATGCGACGTTGGCGTTTTTATAGTTTTGAAACAGTTAATACAATTAGAGTCACATTTTTAAATTTTTAAATACGAGCAAGAAAAAGAAATACAAATTGATGACGGACGGGACACAAAAAGACCTCACATTTTCATTGTTATGAAATTTTGTTAATTTAAAAGGCACTAATTCCAACAACTATTTTTAAAGTAAAAGGTAAAAAGTAAAAATTCTGTTGAAACTTTTAAAACCACAAAACCGAAGAATAAGTCAATGTGCAACAGTTTCTGATTATTTTACTTTTTGCTTACACATGATGGACGGGACAAAAAATCTTCTGTGTGGAAATAGCTCTAAAAAATTTATTCAGACAGGAAATTAGACAGTTAAAAAATCTTGTTTTTTTTAACAACGTAAGAAATAAGAACAACATTTTATGTTTGCGATAACGGACGTTATCCTTAGTTAGAAAGATAAAAAGTAATATTAGAATATTACTAATCAATTTACTTACCGATTTCCGTTTTCTAAATTGACAGAAACTAGAAAAATACTTTTCAAAAAATATTCAGCAGTTGTAGTAGATACGTCAGTATTTTATGTTATCGCCTACAAGACAATGCATGTAAATTTTAGAATTCAATGAATTACTTCAATTTAAATGATTATCCTCTCCCAAAAACTCTTATGTCGCAAAATACATTAAACACAGGCTGTTCCGTCTAAACCCCTCATTAGAAGTATTAAAAGTTCAAAAATAGTGGTTTATTATACAAGTAAAGAAAAGTTGTTCATTATGTATTCTGTGAGTGATGTGTGTAAGAGTTTCAGAAAGGAATCACGAGCAGATAATGCCAACTTTTCTTTTCGTGTATAATACAACGTTTTCTCTTATAGTTATTAGCTGTCTCAAAACTATAAAAACGCCAACGTCGCATTTTCTCTCAAAATTAGCTGTTATAAATTATTCATACATACTATTTTACAATTTTATCAATATTATTTTAAAAAATTATTCGGTAAAATGCGACGTTGGCGTTTTTATAGTTTTGAAACAGCTGATACATTGAGAAATTTTTGTTTAATTTTTTCACCGATAGAATAAAAAAATCACCAAATGGCCACTTTATTCTATCGAGTAAGATAAACAGATAACTAAATCAAATAATGTACCATAGTAATCACTTGTAGAATAAAGGTGTAGGTATTAAGTGTTATTATTAGCTGTTTCAAAACTATAAAAACGCCAACGTCGCATTTTACCGTATTATTTTTTTAAATAAGATTGATAAAATTGTAAAATAGTTATTAATGATTAGATCTCTCATTGAAACTATGAATTACATTAGCTATTATTTTTTTGAAGTGCATGAATAATTTATAACAGCTAATTTTAAGAGAAAATGCGACGTTGGCGTTTTTATAGTTTTGAGACAGCTAATAGTAAGTTATTAATACCTACAAGAGAATAGTTATTTATCTAAAAGTTGGTACTTAGCCATAATCCGTTAAGTTCTGCTTAATGAAAATATTTTTAAGATGGCGGCACTTCCGGTTATACCGGAAGTCGGTATCAATTTTCTTCTTTTAAATGGAAACCTATGTTTTTCACTGCGTTTTTGGATTAGTTGAGTTATATTAAGGGTTTTTTTATCAGCTTTCTCTATATACCTAAGTTTAACCATTTTCGAGATATTTAGGATTTTTTGTAAATTTTTGGAATTGCAGCTGTCACTTAAAAAATCGGTAACTCTCTTAGTTTTAGAGATTGAGGAAGTTTCTATTTTTTTTTAATCAATACCATTAATAGTCTTCATAATTGTAAAACTAATGGTATTTTTCATTTTTTTATATTTGCAAAAATAAAAAAGTTATGAGACCTCAAAGTTCAAAATTTGACAGATCGCGCGCTTTACTGGTCTTGCTAGGTGTGACGTCACGCGGCACAATGGACTCAGCTGTCCATTGCCGCGTGTGGAAATTTCGATTCTTTGAGAAGCTGTATCTGGTTAAAATTAACATGTTTCCAAAATTCCTTCGTTGTTGCATTTATCTATTGTACTCCTAGATCTTTTATGAATGTTTAACGAACTATTAGCCCTAAATAAAATTTAAAAATTTAGAGATCTCACGCCATAAGACACGAGAACATTACAACATTAAAAAATAAGAAAATCGTAATTTCATATTTTTGAAAATTCTAGGTTTATAATTATAAACCACATTTACTTATTCATCGAACATATCTTCAAAAGCATCAGCAAATAAAGAAATTGCATTTCTGTTTATGCAAGTGTCAACATCTTTTATCAGAAGCCGTTTATAGAACACTTATTTTTTTGTTTTTTATTTATTTTTTTTTTCACTTCACCGTTTCCTTATGCTTACTAATCATTCCAGCACTTATTTCTTATTACTGTTATTCAAAAGTGTTACTCCTTGCCACGGCTTCATATACTACTAAATATATTGTCTTGTTCCAAAGTGTAGCTACAAAATATTTCTTCCCTATATCAAGGGATGAGATATTAAAAAAACAGTTTTTTAGAATAATTACTAATTAATTAATTAAGACTGTGATTTTAAAACAAACTAGGCTTAAAATTTTGTCAAACATTAATTAATTAAATAAAAAAAAACAAATAAAGGTAATTTTGGATTTAGCAAAAAAATTTGTACATATTTTTTGCACAACACACTTTGCAAGCATCGTCAGAATGACACTAGAAATCATAAAATTTCAATTACTTAATATTTTTAATTTTTTTTTAATAAAATTATATTTTGTTAATATAAATATTTCTTATTAATTCATATTTATTATTTATAAGGAATAGTAGAACAATTCTGAAAAAATTCGAAAGCATACAGATATTAGAACTCCCAATACTTCTAATGTGGGGTTTAGACGGAACAGCCTGATAAACCGAATCACGTATTTTGATTTTATTACTGAAATCATTTTGAAATTTCGGGGTCAGGTTGCATTTTTCCTGGAATGGCTGTGAAATAGAAACAACAACATATAGGATGTCCCAGTGATTTAAAACTCAGTAAGGACACCTGTATATTTATTAGTTAGGTTTGCACCAGAACAGTTAATCCTATTGTTTGTTTTAGACCATTAATTTGATTTAATTCGTAAACTTATCAGTTAAACCAATTTTAATTGGTGTGTTTTGCTTATCACCCGTGTTTGTTTGAAAACGTAAAGTCGGAACAATACCAAATCGATGAAAACAATTTAGTCTTGAATTTTGAGAGGACAATGTTATCGCGATTAAGCGTTGTTATGTGCCAGTGTTTTAATTTTAATCATTTTATAATACTAAAACATAAGAAAAGTTTGTGGAAAGTTTTTTTACAAAGATAATAAACGATAAAATTGTGACAAACCTGGAGCTTGAATATCTTCATTTTGGGCCAGTTTTTGGTTAGTCGACATTTTATTTTTACATAAACGTTGATACGGATTGAATGTTTACAACACACTGATTTCGAGCTCATCGAAGAGATAATTTTTATTAAAAATCGAAATGTCAAATGGAAAAATTCATCATCATCAAATCAAGTACCGATTGTTAGTTTTTTTATCAATGTAGGACTTTCTTGACTATTATGGAAATCGTGACAGGCCTGTGCGATTTTTTTAAGGAAGTCGTAGATAAAGCAGCAATGGGGGGTCCGTGCACCTGCTGCACCAAGAAAGGGATGAACATAAAAAAGCTTGAATTGTTTCCTTTGATTTGTGACTATTGGGGTCAAATTATAATTAGTTAGTCTTCTTTGTCCTGTCTTAACAGCTGCTGTTTTATGGCCTTTTGCCAAGAAAAGCAGTGGGTAGGCTAATGGACTAATGGTCAGTGGTTTTCACATATTTATCTTTAAAATGTTAATTTTGAAGAGCAAATGTAGAAACTGCTGAAGGCCGAGCTTTGAAATCTCATTGCGATACCACTCCGTATTCAAAATATTATGTGTATATCTGGTTGCATAACCCAACCGTGGAAATATAAATAAATATATAAATCTTCTCCTGTTACATTAAATCATCGAATAACTATTTGCTAATACAATGCGTAATGATATTCGGTTCAACTTTACAGATAAATGTAAGATTAAACATAAAAATGTGGAAACGTGTTGCATTTTTTTTAATTGCTGACTTATTGGAATACCACACAGGGTTATGCTCTTTAGCTCTTTTATCCGGTTGTGTAATGACTACGTTTTTATTTCACCAACAAACGTAAGCAAAACGCGGAATAAAAAAGTTCCTCATTTCTGGTTCACTAAAATTAGGACAATTATCAAAAATTATCAGTAAGTCCAACGGTCGTTTGTGTTTACAAAACTGGACAAATAGAAGACGGGGATGTTATCAAAATTTGGTATAAAAGCGAAAATGACAACACGAGCCCTCAGTGTGTTTTGAACATCAGTCCACGCGCCATTTTTTGAACTTGGCCACTGCTGGCAATCTACAATAAACAAAAGCCCCGGCTTGACTTTAAACAAAAACAACCGGTACCGGTAAAAAACCGGCACACAACTCAAGGGGAGTACTTCCAAATAAACACAAAGAATGTCGTTTTATTACTTGCCGACAAATGGGCAAAAAATAGTCAAAGTGTTTAGTTGCAAAAAATTATCAAGTTGCTGTGGCCGCCTTGCAATTATTTTTTGGAAGTTTTTCAATTCCGCTCCACGTTTGTAAATTTAAAAAAAACTCAATTCCGTGATATTTCAACAGGTACGTGTTATATTTTACTATTTTTTAATTGATCACAGTTGATAAACTTAAATCAATCGTAGTTTTTATGATTTTGGGGGTTGCTAAGTTTTGCGGATTGTTAGGTTAGAAACAGGCCCATGTGGGGCCTATTTCAGTGACTTGAGACTTCAAATCAAATAAAGTGACCCACAATTGTGTTTTTTGCGTTCGTTGCAGTTTCTTGACAAAACCTGCAAACGTAATCTAAAGTGACAATCGACAGTTTCTAGTTCTTCGAATTGAATAATGTGCGCTTTTGTGTTTTTACCGCACCAGACGATTTCCCAGTTCTTAGAATGCTTAACCGGTTTTAAATCGAACTGACAAGGGTGCTTCCGAGAACTGACAATTCTTTTGCCCCACTACCTGAAGTTTTGTGAGCTTAACAGTGCTTTAAAGTCACCTTGGAGTCTGAAATAAATTTAGTTGACGCCTTTTCTCACGACCTGTCTAGACTAGAAGATTAACTAGACTAGATCGGTCCATTCCTAGAGTCACAAGACGGTAAGTGAAATACTGTGTTCAGTATCAAGTTCTTCTCGACTTAAATATTTTGTATGATTTTTTCAGGAAAAATTGGGTCCATCTACTGAAGCGCAACGCAACCAGTTATTTATTGCTATTTTTATAACTCCTTATTTAGGTCTGGTGAGGTCAGCAGTTGAATAATGGTAAGCACAAGAAAATACTTAAATTTTTATGACTATATGGTTGGGTTCAAACAGTCTTTGAGAAGCGGCCTCTAACCCAGGGGTGGCGTAATTTCTGGTTACCGAACATATAACTGATAATAAAGGTCAACGCTTCATCGAATTTGTGTAAAATGGAACACTTCGAAAACGACAATGACATGGTTTAACACTACCGAATATAACTTATCTTTGTGTTTATTTTCACCAAAGTAATAATTTTTATTATGTAACTGTTTGACATTTATTACTATTCCATTTTGATCGAAGACATTAAAAGGATGGATAGCTTTCCTTTACAAGCCCCACGAACGTTTACGTTAGTTTCACACTTTTCGCATGTGTAAACTGTATAAAAACAACTAATTATGATTGCAATTAAATTCGGGCTTATTAAAAAACACTTTGTTTAATTAAATCTACCTGGACAACAAGGTGGAGCTCGCCTGAACCCACCCCGATAACATATTTATCAACTAACTTCATTTGTGTGTAGGGGAAATGCTAATGCATTCTGACTCGCCCTTCAAAGCTCTTCCTTATTATAGAAATAGTGTTATGATTTTAATGGAATCACAAAACAACAAATGTGCTTTCGCGTGAATTTGAACAACATGCGCATCATGTAAATTGTTTTCATCAGTTGTGCGGAGTATATTAGGAGTTGTAATGATGGGCGATAGTGTACATTTTTCCGCACACTGTGTACCGGGTCAGGCAACCTTATCGCACACCCAAGAAAATCGCGACTTCTAATGAAATGAAAATCCTGAAATTTCTTACACCAGCCTGTACATTGATAAGGACCATTCTCGATTTTTTTTTTGATTTTTTTGTTAATAAATAAAGTCGTAGCAGTTTTGTGAGTTTTTTAACATTAACAGTTAATTTAACTACAAAGTTTTTAGACTATTTAGACTAAGTGAATCCTTACCAGCTAGCCCATCGAACCCTGGTATCAGAATTATAAATTTTTACTTGGTTGATTAAATAATGGTCTTTTTTATTTAGGCGCAAACCAGACGCGTGATTTATTAGAAGATGGTATAATTGGCCAACAAAGGGATCACTTACCAGTAGCCGTCCTTTTTAAAGCCCCTTATTTACAGTCTTGCAATAAAATTGACAAAAACTGATGCCTACATTCAAATATCCCAACGAAATCTTTTACAATCTTACCCCAATTACAGTTCACATTGTCGCCTAAATTTACGATGCCACAAGTAGCAACTCATAAATAAAAATAATTTTTAAAGTTAAAATGTAAAAGTGCGTTTAATTCAAAATCTGATTGGTATTTTTTTCGCTAAATTCGTAAATAATTAGTTGAAGTGAATACGCGTGGTTTAGAATAAAATTCAGAATTAGATTTTTTGATCGAAAATTACTTTTTTTTAATTATTACCTTTATCTGTAAGTGAAAAATTACCAAAAAATTAGGGGAGATACCTTTTGAACGTACAGTCAGGCGTGTAAAATGTAATTTTTTTTTATTTAATTAGAAATCTCCATTTTCTTAGGTGTGCGATAAGGTTGCCTGACCCGGTATAACACTTCGATAGTCGTGGCTTAGTAAGTAAAATATGAACTTTTTCCAAGTTTTGTCCGGTTCCGAAGTGATAGTTTAGTTAATTTTTTTTTGCTGATGTAATCTGAAACCCACTAAAACCGTCAAATCACTCATATCGGTGGCCTTTGAAAGTTAGGCCCTTAACTTCGAAGCCCATTTGTGTCGAAGTGACATTTTCGAGAGCGAATATTTATGTGAGAACTGCAACATATGCAGGATGGAGAGCGTAAAGTGCAACCGATAAAAGCTTCGCCTAAAGCAATTATAAGCTTACCGGGCGAAGAAATATAGAACAAAATTATTTGGTTACAAAAGTTACGGAATAGTAAAAATATAACTAAAAATTTTCAGTTCAAGAAACTAAAATAAGTTGAAGACCTTGACAGGATTAGTTGGAATATTACAATATGTATAGTTCAAAAATGTTTAGTCTATTTCAACGAATCAAATAAAACGAGTATGGTCATTCATCACTCAACGAAACACTAAAAAAAGCGGAAAACTAAACGGAAATCCACTTGATATAGTTATAATAAAATTGTGAAACAAGCACGTGAAGAAACAGAAGTTAAGGATGTGAAGACTCTTATGAGAGGTTAGTTTCTCTCTCTTCTAAGAATTTTAGATGTTTCGCCTCATTTGCTTATTTTATTGTCTGTTTCTAACCTTTAGGAACAAATCTCAATTTTCATAATTATTTGTCTCTTTCAATTGATGGGTTTTCTTGGTCGTTGTGATTTAGATTAACACTGAATTCTTTTCTTATACAGAAACTCTCAATTTGTGCTCTATTTCACTCCAAAAAATTCAAATGTGTCGTTGCCATTTTTTCTCAAGAATTGAAATGTGACATACGGTGCCGGGCTATAAATTTTGTCGACCTTTGACATCTCGCTGACGTAAACGTGTTTAAGTTCCTATCCTTTTTGACAATGAAATGTAAAAGTGGACGAAATTTATTGTCCGGCACTGTACGTTCATTTTTTATAATTTATTAATTTCTAACTTCATTCTCCATAGGCAAAAATTGACTACATTGTTATTTATTCATAAAAACGACATTGAATTTCTTAACATACATAAAAATAAAAAATATAACAAAAGTAAACGTCTTCTTTTATTGATGGAATTGTTTAAATCTGTCTTTGGCATCGTTTCTGTTGTTAGTTTGTGTTTTCTTGTTATCGTTCTATACTTTTTTGTCGTTATTATTTTACATTTTTCAGGCGTTCCAGTTTCGATTTTTTAGTTAGGGCAGTTTTGTTTAAAATGAATCAAAAAATAAAAAAGTAGATCATTTGTGAATTTTTCGCGCAGGTAATCGTTTTTTTTTTTAATTTCGTTTTTGCGAAATTTTACTAAAGCTTCCTTAAATTGGGTTGCAACCTTATTTTCACGCAACTTATTTCGCAAAAGCGCTTCAAAAAATCGCGAAAAGTCGCCATTTGTGTCGGAAATTGTATTTTCTAGTGTTTATGGCCGTTTAAGCCGTAAAATATTCACCTAAAAAATCACCGCTTCAGGGTATACTTTTTTAACATATTTTTGAAGTAAAAGATTATACGTGATTTATTTAAACTGGATCGTGAATAAAATGCTAATTATCATTTTGTACTAATTATAACAATGTCCTGATTGACTGAGAAGACAATTTTGTGTTTTTCAGATTTTCGAGTTTGCTATGTGAATTAATAAAAAAAATGAAGTGGGAGAGGCATTGCAGCACTGATTCCGCTGATTACGAAGTGTTTTATCTAAAAGGAAGCTCAATAAAACTCGCCAAGGTAGGTATACCGCAAAATATGCACCTTATACCCACCACCAACTCCACATTCATCGTCATCACGCACTTGTCGACCTTGAAACAAACCACCACGTGCATTTGTTTTTGTTCGCTTCGGAGCTTTTCGTTTCAGTTTCGGCGTGAGAACTAAGCTCCCATTGGTCGCTTCAGCGGGTACGTTCTTCTTCGTTTGTTACTTTGTTTTATTGTCGGCAAGTCGCTCAGCGCTCTTCAGTGCGGTGCGGGATTCCGCCGAGGAGTGATGTACTTAGTTAGTGATAAAATGTTTTAACGCGAAAATACCAAACAAAGCCATGAATCAACGAAACGAGGAGGTAAAGATTTTTAGTTTGAAAATTTAGTAATTAATTAGAAGAACACGTACCAATATTTTTTATTTATACAAAGCGTCTATAAATGAATGTGGGATTGTAGTATTAAAACTTTGCCGTTTCTTTCAAGAAAAAACGAATAATATTAGTATATGGAAAAGTGGTTTTACTGGTTGCCTGGGTAGATAAAAATTGGTACTTTTCAGAAATTTCATAGAAATAAAATAATTGAATGCGGCAACTTCAAATTCCAGAACCACCCGAGATCCTACATTCTTTTATAAACAGTCCGTACTTACACCCAGCCTATTGCATACTCTGTTTCAAAACTGTTTTTTTTAAATTAGGTAAAAGATTGATGATTAGATCTCTAATTGAAACTATAAATTACATTGGCTATCAATTTTTTGAAGTGCATGAATAATTTACTTTTAGAGAAAATCCGGTGTTGCTATTTTTATTGAAATGGAATGGATATTACAGCTAAAAAAGATACGATGTTTATCTAGTCTCTTGTTTATTTAAAAGTGTGAAGACAAGACTCTTTCAGAAGGCCAACACTAGCTTTTGATAAAATCGTTTCCTGTCAGATATCTTAATACAACAGTATCATTTTGACTAATTATTTTGTTGATACAATCTGCTTAATACGCTATTTTGATTTAGAAACAAAATTTCAAGTGGTTTTATATCATCATAAAAGATAAGAATGGCTGCACCCATACAAAAAAATCAACGATTTGTGCGATTAAATATCAGCCGTGCACGCGTTTCACAGTTTTCTGTAAAAATAAAAAGATGGCCCTTTCAAATCGCATTTTTTTGAAGGGATTTTATGTTGACACTAGTTTGGTGAGATTTTACACTTGTAACAATTTTTAATACACACGTGGTTATGATTTATATTCGCATTTAGTTACTGATATCGACATAGTAGGTGATGTCTGCTTATTTATAATGATAATATTGCACAATTCCTTCAATGATTTGCATCAAATAATAGTCATAACTTGTATCGTATCTTATTACTAGTTTTTTATGCAACTTTTTTAAACTCGAGTCAGTTAATAAATCGCAATAAAACGTGAATACTAATTACAATTAAACAGAGATGTGTAGGGTTTCAAGATCATGTATCTTGTAGTTTTTATTTAATTTCAAATTATAAGTTCGAACATTGTTAAAGTTGTAGAAATGCAAACTTTATTAAAAAAGTGGTATTTATTTCCTTTTCTGGAAACAAGCTTGTGCCAGAGCTTCCATAAAGTCCCAATTAGTGTTCGGTCACGTTTCCGAGTAAAAAGGGCGGATTTTTGCCGCAAACTTTTTACAAAGGGGCCGCTACAATAAATTTTCGAATAAATTTATTTTATGGTTCAAAAAACTCGACTGACTTGTTTGTGTCATTTGCCAACAATATTAAAAACGTGTGATTTGAAGTTTGAACTCCATCACTCATCATGAATGCGTTTTATTCACACGTTTTTCACTTTTTTTTTTCATTGTATGTATTAACAATGCGCCCCTCAAAATCAATTGGGTGACAAGACAATACGCAAAAAAAGTATTAAATATTACTTTGCGGCCTTTGTCAAATCTGTTTGGGTCATTTATTTTATGACTGGGACACAATTATTTGACCTTGAAGCCTGACACCCCCCCTTTTTTGTCACCATACAGGACTTAGGTATAAACGCACCCTCAGCATTCCAATCCCTCTCTAACCCACACAGTCGTATCAGTTGAATCTCGCATGAATAAGCTTATTGTTGGTAGCACAGCAGGGATGTGTGAACATACAGCTTGTTAGGGAGTGGTTTAGCGAAAATTTGAAGGTAGATTAAATTAAATTTGTTTAAATCGAAAATGCATAATTTTCCCAAAAAAATCGTTCTCAAATTGAAGCTTCCAATTTTGAGAACCGCTGAACTAGAATGATCAAAATTAGCGTAAATGTAAATTTTAATATTATTAACTAAACAGCAGAGGTAAATTAACTTCTTGGTCCACTCCGTAATTCTTCCATTTCAATTTGTACTTTGTTATTGAATTTTACAAAAAAGATCAAAAATCCGAATCTCCCATACAAATGAACATCCTACCAACACTATTTAAAAATTGTCAAAACGGTCATGCGCCACCATCTCCATTATGTTTAAGGAAAAATAAAAATGTTTGAATAAGGTATGCACTTTTTGAAAAAAATGTTAAAGGGTTTTTAACTCGTCTGATCATGAGAAATTCACATACAAAATATTATATATTATATAATATTTATTATATCATATTATAATATTATACAAAATATGCCAGTCCTTAAGACCCTGTTTAATAAAGGTATTGTTTTAATATTCTTTAATGCTGTTCCCCGTAATAGCATGAAACATGTGTGCAAAAATCCTAAACAAAAATTTATTTTCCATTCTTGTGTGAAGATATTAGGTATCGTATTCTAGAATTTATAATTGCGCAATTTCCTTTTATGTTATCAAAATATTTTACTAATGATTAAGACGCGAAGTAAGTGTTGATACTTTTGTTTCAGTGGCAGACTGAACCATTTACTGAAAGAGTATTACAACAGTTGAACGACGAACCGAAAGTGATACTGTCATCGGTGAAAAATAGCAAAAGGTAATTTATTTTGAGGTTTTCGCTCCCTTCTTTTTTATATACGAAACGGTTCTCACTGACTCATATATTATCGACTCCTTAAACAATAATAAACAATGCAAGATTTATCGCTTAATAAGATAAACACGAGCCTGTCCGTACAAGTCGGTGTTTGTTAAATTTAAAATTTTTGAAGACAGTTTTTTAGTTTCAGAAAAGTCCAACAGACGGATCACAATGTACCAGATCTGTGTGATATTGGAAACTACGTCGAATGCTCAACACACGAAGATATTATTTATTCCAGCGACACATCTGTGAAATTGCCAGATGATGGTGGTTTTTTTTTCGACATTGAAGAAAAACTAAGCGCAGAAAAACACAATGCGACAAAACACGACGTCGAAAAGGAACTTAGTATAATGTTCCAACATGTCTGTACAGAAGGAGAAGCAATAAAGAAATCGTCGCATCGTCGTAGAGGACACAAGCCGAAGAAAACGAAAAACGTCCGAGAACTGCTCATTCAACTATTCGGAAGTCCATTGGAAGACATCGAAAAACCACCAAAAACGCCCCAAAAAGTGCAAAACCATAGAAGACAATCTCTACCCGTGTCAATTCAAATTGCGGGCGCGCATTTTTTCGAACCGGTGAAGATTAACAATAAACGAAAAAGTGAAGCAGACATTCCCTCGTGTAAAAAAGTGCAAAAAACGGTTAAAGTTCCAGTGTTGGAGGTACTAAACGTTGGTTATCTCAGTGTTGCGGAATTGAAAATACCACCAATATATTCCGAAACTGCCACCGGTAGTATAACACTTGACGAACTGAAAGTGGCCACTGTTGTACACAAACCTCATTTGTGCAAAACTCAAACAGTGACTAATGCGCACATCATTGATCTGACTCAGGATAGTAACAGTTTTAGTTCGACTGAATTCACCGATATTCGCGTGGAAATTAAGGGCGAACAGACGAATGTTGGTTTGTCTATGCCGTCTTTATCACCACTGTGTACCGTTGAGTCTCCAAGAGAGGAAGGAGCGAAATCTCGTCCGGAAACCACATCCGTTCAACCGCCAAAAACCGTAGAAAAAATGGTGTCTAAAACGCGTAGGCAAAGTGTGGACAATGTGCAATCGCAACAGAACGCGCGAATTCAAATTAATCGGCAACAGAGTGCTCCACAACTACAACAAGCCGAGAGACCAAACGTAATAACAGTGCAACAATCGCCGTTAGAGCAGTTGGTAAAGTGGAGGAAGAATCAGCTGCAACCAGCGAATCAACAGCAATGGATTTCCAACGAGAATAACATGCCACAACTGTTGCGAATTCAGCAAAACACACCGAGCGGATATCTCCTGATTTCGAATCAGGTGTGTGGGGAGAAACTATTTCCATATGTTTACAAGTATTACGTATGGAAACAAAAACTTGCTCAGATGATCGAGTTGCAGCGGAGTCTATTCTCCGCAGACGAATTGAAAGAGAATTTTGAGACACTCAATAGTTACTATGAGGCGACAAGACGCAATATTGCCAGGAGATTGATCAAAGAGTTAATACCTCTAGAGATATTTAATTTTGTTCTTAGCGATGTCTTGAGTGCGATATCGACAAAATTGGTCCAGAAGAACTTGGAGGGGGGCATGTACCGCGTCTGTTATTTAATCCATAGCATCATGCAGGGATTTGAAGACGCTTGCATTACACCATTTACCAAGAAGTTCTATAACGTTATTAATACTTCAATGGGACGAATCGATGAACGATCCCGGCAAGGTAAGGCAAAAACCATGGAGGAAGAAACTTGTGGAGGCGAGAAACCGTGGTTCTTGCACAAACACCTTTTATGACCCGTTTCAAACTAACTAACTTTCTTCCCCACTAGAAATTTCAAACCAGTGGTGGTGTAGTCAGCACATTTTAATTTTGGGGACATACGCAGCTTAGCATTGTCAAAATATACTCCATTAAAAACACTAACCGCTAATACTAACAATTAACACTATTACGTGCTATTGCGTAAAACTATCAGGAAGTATTAAAGCAAAAAGAACCAAAATAGTCTGACAGCATAGAATTCATGAAATGCTGATTTGTAGAAACAGCTTCAGACCTGCGTACTGATTGCACGCTTAAGCGGGAAATTTAGACTAGACCATAAAAGGTGTTTGTAAATCGCCAAGAACCCAACATTGCCGGTATAGGGCACTTTCTCTTCAGAAGTTTCTCCCTACACGGAAAAAACATACAGGGTGTTTACGGTCTAGAAGTCGAAACTTTACTGGTATTAAAAGAATGTAGAAATAGGACAACTGCGAAAAAAACTTACGGAACTGTTATTTTTAAGAATGTTTTTCAACTCCGAAGAATTGGTACAAGGTTTGAGGATCACTGGAATAATTTATCTGTTAAAATAACATTTAATTGTCGCAACAAATAAGAATATTGTAACCACCACCATGATTAGGACTTACGGTGGAGCACAAGGTAATAGTAATTGTTGTAGATGAAGCAGCAGTTCACAAACAAATCGTGGGTATTGAGGTAAAAATCATAGTGCATTTTAAGGAAATATGAGTTAAATGCAGTTACCTATGTTTTAAAAAATGTTAAAAAAGCAGTTTCCAAACTTTAGAATTCATTAATTACAATCTGATCTTTTTAGTAAAGGTAAAAATCATTAACTAGTATCACCTGCATTTTGTTGTTAAAGCACTAAAGCTGTTCCTTTTAGAAAATATTAGATTCTATGCACTCTTCTGTTGAACATAAGAAAAAAAATAGATCTGTTTTTGCGATGAGTGACTGAAAAAACATTTTTAAACAAAGCAAAAGTAAAGGTAAAAAAGAACCATAATAAGTAGAGCGAAGGCGGAGTCTAAAATTCGAAAACCTGAAAGCTCGGATAAATTTGCCTCGAGTAACACAATTCCATTCTGAAAACATTGACTTAATATTTTTAATTCATCAAGATGCAGAAGTGATTTAAAACTAAGAGCGAATGTACTGATGTACTGCAATGTAATCAGTAGTACTAATGCATTGCATTACTGGTGGGAGCACCCTGCAGATAATAAAGGTCTACATTTTTAGTTAAGAGAATAGCAAAGAAAACGAATTCCTCCCCACTTTTTTTTGACCAGTGCGCAGCTTTCTTCCGCGGCTCATAAGATTTTGAACCTATTCTAGTAGAACTTAAATACGGCGATTTTGATAGTTTGAGAGAACTTTTTGCTTAAACAAAACAGAAATAAAGATGAAGAGGGAAATGTATTACTGTGGTTGAGAATTAAAATTTTTAAAATATAAAAAAATCTCCCCAGGAATTATTTTGTATCAATATGAAAATAGTCATTCTGAGTACAGAAGAATCAGCGTAAAGGGTCGAGGTAGACAACGACGTAGCGAAACTATTAGCTTATTTAGATCTGCTTGCTTTAAAAGAGTAAATGAAAAAGGACTTGATGAAGTTATACAAGAAAAGACTTGTTTCAGAAGAATTGCATCTTGGTACCACAGTCTTCCTATCAACGTACGTAAACAAAATATCCCATGAAATTTGTCCCGAACGTAGTAGAGATGAAAACTACTATAAAAATATAGAACAAATACTTCTGGAATATTGTAAAATTAAAATTATTATCTTCATTAATTAATAAAGTTAAACAACTATTTAATAGGTAAAATTCATAAAGTGCACACGAGCGTTTTCCTTGATTTTATACTGCGACTTTTCACTTATTCGTAAGTAGTGGTTATCCTTTTAATATTTATGTAGAAATAACTTCTTGAATTATTTTGGGTTTTTATACCAATCAATTATTATTATTTCGTTCATATCTCAAAAACATGAAAATGTTAGTTAATGATTTTTAAAACCTACGAAATAATGTAAATTGAATGATATTCTGTTAAAAAGTGAATTTTTATTTTCTATAGCGTTTTGGGGTTCTTCTATTTATCAAACGTTCCAACCTCAAGACCGTAAACACCTTGTACGGTGTAAGGTGTTTATAAATGATTATAACATCCAGGTGGCTGTGGAAAATTATAAAACAAGAACAACGGCCAATTTGCCGCTTCGTAAAAATAGCTGAAATGAACTCATCAGTCTGACAATTGGATTGACGTTTTTAACCTCTCAAGTTGTTGAAATTAAGCGATCTCAAAATACAAAACACTTGTGTCCTTTGTTTTCAACGCCAACTACGATGTTATAATCATTTATAAACACCTGTATAATGGTCGGACGTACTTACACGCTGACGTGGAAATTGAATTGAATAATCAAATATTTAGTTTCAGTGTTCACAAGCCAACAATTGAAGCGACTGGAATTGCAAATAATGCAGTTCCATTTTATTCAAAGTTGGATAAATGCCAATCTTGCCCAAACAAATCTCACGAACCAAAGACCCAAATCACCCAAAACCAATAAAAGAAAAACAACTGTGATACAGAGCAATCCAGCAAAAAGAAGCGATAGAACGATTATGCCCAGGATTCTGGTACATAACTCGGAAAGTGTCCAATCTAGTCTTGCGCCAAAACCACCAGAGGTTCCCTCGTACAGGAGCTATAACCAAGGGCCTTTGGTGAACGTTTCAAGGCCACAAGAGACTAATAACTTGACGTTTCGTTTGCCACAAGATACTAGCAATTTTACGTTCACAAGGCCTCAAATACCAATCGTTCCAAGGCCGCCACCACCACAAGTGCCCGAAACGCAGCAAACGAGTCTTGTTCCAAGGCCACAAGAAACGAACGTTTCGTCGCTTACAAGACCAAAGGAATTGACTCTTAGGTCGTTGTTAGATTCGCAACAAGCTAGCGCGGAACAAGGATGGAGTAAAGTACCTGAACAAGTATCTACAGTGCAATCAACGGAAACCAAAGAATCGCATACAGCTGCTGTGGTGATTGAAGCAAATGCAGAAGAAGCGAGGAAAGATAGCGACGATGTGATTGATCTCACATGGATTGACGATGCGGACGAGAAGGCAATATACGATGAAATAATTGAGTGTAAAGTGTTTGAGTTTAAAGACGAGTTAAAAAATGAGAATAATGCTCAAGAGACATCGGATCGAGAAGTAATTTTTTACGTCGTTTTACGTTTGATGTATTGTTTTGTTTTTTTCGCGTAGGTTGTTTCACCCGCTGATAGTGGGTTAGGGAGTCCGGTTGAGCAAACCGACGATGGGTTCAAATGTCTCTGTGGGAACAGAGCCATTTATGTGTGCGCTTGCAAGTCGTCGATGTACTGCAGTCAAGAGTGTCAAGTAAGTTGCGAAACATTCAAATTGTGATGTCCTAATGTCTTTTGTTCTTGTAGGTTAACGACTGGATCTACCACCAAAAAATGTGTAATAAAATAAAGTCCTAAAGTGAGGCGTTGTTAAGATCAGTATTAAGTTGTTTTTGGTTTTTTATTGTTTCAAGATTATCTAAATTGTATTTAATCTTGTTGAATATTAGTTTAGTATTTTTTCTTATTTTTGTAATGCATTACCAAAGTTGAATAAAGTTGTTTTGATATTTTTCGTTCTTATTGAGAGGAACCGAAATTGTGTTTTGACCCAGTTTGAGATGATTGATAAACATATTGCTTTATTGTAAACAAACCGATATAGACGACGCTCATCAGCTATTTGAATCACAGTTTTAACATGAGATCGAAAATGATCTGAATTAGAGCAGGATGTGCCTGCGGAATTTTAGCCACATGACATCAGAATTTAAATATTTCGGAAAAAAGATCCCAATTTATTGTTTAACTATAATTACCACACGTTTTATTGTTTTGGAAATTTGTTAAAAACAATTATAGAAGAAGAAACTGGTACAAAAAAGAGTAGTGGTCGTTATTCCAAAAGAACTCACGAAAAAATTATGTGACTAAAGTTATACTTTACCTTCAATCAAGGCTTGCTCTAATTCAGTACATTTCGGTCTCATGGTATTTCTCTTCATGGTCAAAAAGTCAAGTTTACAAATAGGTACCTCGTGTGAAAGTGTTTATTTTATAAGCATTAACTATAAACATAGATAACCCCCGAGTACTTTTTGGTGTAATATTTTTTGATAAATCCTCGAAGACATTCGTATTTTATCGTACAAGTTAACTTGTATTCAAATGACAAGCTCGAAAGTCGTGATTTGCACCGGATTATTTACCGAAAAGACGCAATGAACCTATTCCAATATACCGATTAAAAACTACTGTAACATACAGCACTAATGCTTCTTTTTTAGCTGTCAGAGTAGTAGTAGTATTATTATTACACAATTATGTCTTATTAATTACTGTGTTAATTATAAATCAATATGAATCAGTAAAACAATGAACATTATTTTAATTGTTAAGAACAGTGAAGAAAATGGTTTGGAGAGGATGCACCTGTGTGGGGTGTGACTTAGGAGATTGGTAATGGGTGGCAAAAGTGTTTGCCACCCATAAAGATGAAGGGGTGTAATTTGATGCACGTGTTATTTTTATGTCCAATTATTTTATTCATCCTTTCGTTAATAAAACAAAAAACAATGCACCCTATATTTAGTGTTCCTCAATTAAAACATGTTTTTTCGGTGATTAATTAAAGTATCAATCATAGATATGTGGAAATTGTATACCTAAACAAGTATAACAAAGATTAAAGTTTGTTAGTCGCACGCAAGTACCTTTAGCCATTTATTTGATTAAACGTGAAGGATCCCAGTAAACATTTTTTAGTATTATAAACATTACTTAAATCAATGTTTTGTTACATGAAACATTTCACCCTAGAGCACAGTGAGTTATGTTGATAAATTGTCTGTGAAACATCAAATGTCCTTCCTTTGATATGTTTCACTAGAAACATTTCATTGAAATATTTATGGCATATTTCATTTTACATTCAGGATGGTATGGGAAACATTTAAGCAATATCACAGTTTTATAGATAGTTCTCTAAAAAGTTATCAAAACAAATTCTCAGTATTTATGGGTTACACAAAATCAATGAGTAATTTGCACGTGTTGTATTGTATTGTAATATGCTATTTTTGGTATTTTAAGTTTTGTTGTCTTAGTCATAGCAGGTCATAGTCAGTCCGAAAATCTCTCTGCTTGTGTAAGCAGCTCAGCTTTCAATGTATTTGTACCGACTTGTACTATCTATTTTTCACCAGTTTCATACATGTTTTGTGTTTATTGAGATCTATAAAAAAGAATAAGGGGGCGGAACATATTTTTTTTAAATACTCATTTGCTCCAAATATACACAAATTTATGTACAATATTATTCCACTTTGTGTACAAATTATTGCTTCTTATTTAACAGCTTGTAAAAGTTGCAAAAAATGCATGGTTTAATATGGAATTGTAGGAAAAGCAGACCGTATAACTTTGTTTTTATACGTTGCGTTTATAATACGTATATTAACGTCTATCAGGAGGAGTCGTTTATGGCTCATTAAAGCACAGTGTACCTTAATAAATTTAGGGATATGTAGTTTTCAAGATTTTTCATTAACAATGCGTGGATTACACGTACGAGCGATTTAATAATCATTTTTTCTTTATTTATTATTTATTACCGTTACCAACTGACACAAAATTCCCTAGACGACAAAAAAATTTTTTTAATTAAAATAAGAAAAAAAGGGTCGCAAAGTATAAAAAATAACATAAAATAATCGTTTTATAAGGGTTTTGGTGCACTCATCCCATAGAAAACTCGCCCACGGCTCCTTTTCTAACTTGGGATTCGTGCGCTAAAACAACCCTTACAAAACTTGTTCTTTAATATACTATTTTAATGTTATACTTTAATGTATATTTGATGTATTATCGAATTTTCCAAAAAGAATCGTAGGAAAACATTTCTTTTGGTTTTTGAAATGAGGCAACATGTACAGTTGGATGCAATAAAAGTGTCAGATTTTTATATTTTTCCCTAGTTTGAACATGACTTTTTTTCTAAAAGGTTAAGTTGGAACTGACAATTAATCAAAACTTGACAAATTCAACGCAGTCATCAAATTATCTGAACCGGTAGTTTTCACTGTCCTACGGTAACATTATTATTATTAAGCCTAATCCAGTGCATTTTACTGTACTATAGAGCAATAATTGTTTGAATGTGGCAGCTGTCAAATTGACAATCAAAATCTGTTTCAATCTGAAGAAATTTCAATTTTCCGTTTTTATTGCATCCAATTGTACTCGTAATACTTTTGACTAATATTTTTCTATAAGCTCTTTCAAAACTATAAAAACGCCAACGTCGCATTTTACCGAATTATTATTTTTTAATAAGACTGATAAAATTGTAAAATAGTTATTAATGATTAGATCTTTCATTGAAGGTACAATGTGTTCAAAAATGGTTATTCATCAAGTCACCTATGAAATTTGAACGTAACGTGCCGCTTAATTTAAATTGTGAATGCCGTCAAGTGACAAATCTGCCAAAATAATGCAAAAAGGCATGAATCGGAAAGGAATAAAGAAAACACAACAAAAATCACGAAAATATAAAACACAAATCACGACAAACCCTATACTTGAAACAACTTTGCCGAAAAATGCAAAAAAGTGAGTAAAAAGCTAATAATTCAAAGATTTGACAGAAAAACTACAATAGTAATGTGGACGAGGCGGCACATTGAATTTTAATTCCATAGTCAACTTGATAAACAACCATTTTTGATCACATTGTATAAATTATATTAGCTATTATTGTTTTGAAGTGAATGATTAATTTATAACAGCTAATTTTGAGAGAAAATGCGACGTTGGCGTTTTTAGTTTTGAAACAGCTAATAAATGTATAAAAGTCCTGTACGGCGTTGTCATTTTTTGTTTTTGATTTCAACCTTTGTTTTTTTGTTTTTTATCGAAAATAGTATTTAAAAGCGACACCCGATATGCTTTGTATATTCACCAGAATAAGATGAGCTATCAGGTCAGGTTTTTGGAGAGAATAGTAAAAAACTCGAATTATAGTTTTTATTTTGACCTCTTAATTCCGGAAAAAATGCATGCGCAATGTTTTTCCCAGTATAAATTCCACATTCCTCCGCAACATTCTTCGACTGTCTGATCATATTCCATTGAAAAATTCCTCTTCACCAGAATCCATCTGGTCGCCTCTTAGGTATGCACCACAACGATATCCTTATGCCTGTTCTTGAAGCACCTCCAGAGACCATACCTGGTCTCCCAATCCTCAAAGAACAAGTCCGGCTTATTCCACAACACGTGATGTTGCGCATATTTGTATTTAATTTTCAGGGGCGGATTCAAATGTGGCGCAAAATTCGCCCTCTTGTCAATAATCGAATCGACGTAATCGTAAAACACTGATGCTTTATGAATGTAACAAACAAGGGACATTATTGAGACCACTGCTGCGTGCAGACGATGAGCATGAGTCATTTGGATGCTTTTGCTCTCAAGAGCCGCCTCTTGGATGGACATTGCTAAACAAACGGCTGCTGCAGCTGTGTACCCACACGGAATCTCCACTAGGAATAACACAATAGAAATGTAGATGTTTTCCAAGTGAATTCTGGAAAAACGAGTGAAACGTAGTTAACCAGCTGAAGTAATACTTGTGGACTCCGTGCCGGATTACAGACTCGACGAAAGTTTTGTGCAACAATTCGCGATACCGCTGAAAAAGCAGCTTATCAGTCGAGTTGTAGTTATTCAGCACAATGTTATATTGCGAGTTTCTGAAAAAAATCCGAGGTGCGTCGAACTTGAGCTTATTGTGGCAGCGGTCGATCAAATTGTGCAAAACTCGATTCCCGAGAAGACTATACAGCAGATTTTTCGAAGCAATCAGCTTGAAGATAAAAGGAAACACTTGCTCGGGCAAGCTCCGATTCAAACTCTTGGAGGTGTACAAGGTGGTGACGTGTTCGAGCAAACTGCCGAAATTGAGCAAGTTCTCGTCGGAGATTTTTTCAGAACTTGTCATGTCCAACATCCATCTAATCTGAAACTTCGTTTGACCAAGTTTCAGTTAGGTTTTGTTGAATAATACCATGAGCATTAGATATTTTTCGCCAAAGTTGGCACACATGGCCCTCAGACACGTCTCCAGGCCCTTTTCGAGTGACTCGTAGTTGTATTCGTGATTGTCTTCAGGTGTTAAACTGCGGTAGTACATGTCGAGGAATTTTTCAAGAAGGCGGTCGTTCATCAAATCCCATTTTAAACTCTGCTCAATGTCGAACAACACTTGGAGGATTTGGCGCGAAGTGAGCGCGTTTGTGAGGGTCGAGTTTTCAATCAGGGCTAAATTTTTAGTCAATTAAGGGATTAGGGGGGAAACTTAGGGGTAACAATTCACAACAGCTCTTGCAACATCAAATAACAAATACTTTTTGAAAAAAACAACAATTAGTGTCTTATGATATACAAAACAATTAAAAAACTTACAAATTCGACAATAAATTAAATTCGACATCATAGGAAACAAAAGAGCAAAAATCGATAACGTTCGCTCGGAAAACAAATTATCAAATATATCAAAATTAAGTTGCTTGAAAAAAAAATCTGAGTTCATTTTTGTGCTTAACTGAACGTCTTTTATCACCATACGTAAGTTTGTCCGTCACTTTGGAATCACCCTGAATAGTGGATAATAACAATAGAAACATTTTTTTTCTAACACGTCAGGTTTTGCAGAAAATAAATTAAGTAAATTAATTTTATTACTCCCATGCACCTTCATGCTAATTAAATCTGTATACAGGGTGAGTTTAAAGTAACGCATAAAATTCGTAATTCGTTTATTTTTAAAAAATAAGAAAAATGCAAAAACAGGTAACTTGGCATTTTAATTGAGCTCAAATTTGACCTGACTGAATTAGTCATGGCGGCCAATATGGCGGCGCTATGTCGTCACTACAGATTTTTTTAAATGGAACGATATCATTTTCCTTGTATAATTAGAAGCCCTACTAATAAGGCCTTTACATCTGTGCTACTTATTTTGAATGTGGATGAAGTGAACACGAAAAAAAAATTAAGATTTTCGTAAGTCCAAAATAAGGCATAAAATTCATATGAATTAGACGCTACGACTGATTCAGTTAGATCAGTTAGATCAGTTAGGTCAGAATAGAGCTCCCTTAAAATACTAAGTTAGCTGTTTGTGCATTTTTATTTTATTTTAGAAAAATAACAAAAATATGAATTTTATTATACAAATATCAAATTTCTGCGTTCGGTTCATCCACATTTAAAATAAATAGCACAGTTGTAAAGGCCTATTCTGATTATGCAAAAAGGATGATATCATTCCATTTAAAAAAAATATGATGATCATGGCGCCGCCATATTGGCCGCCATGACTGATCCAGTTGGGTAAAATTTGAGCTCAATTAAAATGCTAAGTTACCTGTTTTTGCATATTTTTAATTTTTGAAAAATAAAAGAATTACGAATTTTTGCGTTACTTTTAAACTCACTCTGTATGTATATTGTAGTGCTTATTAAATAAGTTTTTCTTTTTACTTGTCTTTAATATTGATTGTCAGAACATTCTGAAAGATTTTAGGGCAACAAACACATCAAACCATAGGTTTTAGCCACGCAAACGGCATCGGCATAGCAATGCTCCTTTGAACATTTTAGTTAATATGACTTTTCTTTTTTATTTGTAGTAATAAAAGAAAATACGCTTACATACAGTGAAATTTAATAAAGTTTTATAAAATATTTAAGAATTTTTTTCAGAGGCCTGACGTGATGGCCAATTTTTGAGTTCATTTTTAGAATCTGTGTAAAAAATTACATAAGAGACAACTACTAGATATTAGAAAAAAAAAAGTCATGTTGACCAGTGTTATTACTTATTATACACAATGTTATAGATTTTATTTTTTTATGTATTTTTTTATTAAGTGCATGAGTTTTAGTGTTATTGGACAGGTCGAACAATTATGACATGCAGACCAAACACAAGAGTTGAAAAAACCTCAGTTATAAACTTATAATGCCCCCTGTCCAATAGCCATGCACTTTCCCCTACTTATTATAGAATTTATTTTATTTTCTGAAAACCACATTTAAAAGTTTTCGCGAAGTAAAGTTGATTTTAGGAGGATTCATTTTTAAAAATACTGAAGAAAAAGATTTTTAAACTCAGACCTGATTATATCATTATAGAGTTCAGGAACATTAATTTAATCAAATTGCAAAATTAAGTGAAACAAAATTATCTCTGTAGGTGTGTGTAATTTTGCGATTTTCTTTCCACCAATCGACTTCTCGAATATTTTACATTGAAGATAATATTTTAATTTGGATATTTAATATAAATTCGAAATTGCATTTGGTGGGTTTGGAGGCGCCGATTACGGTGGTTCAGACTTTTACCGTATGTGGCGTCTGAAAATAGTTTTTTTTAAGATATCGCTTTCAAATTGTCCGTGTTTTGTAAATTTTTTTATATCGATTACGAAAGAGTTGGATTTGTTGCAGTAGATTTAACAGATTCGCCGTAATCGGCATTTGAAAAGTGGCAAGTGGCAATATTATAAATAAATATAAATATTTTCTTCTCGAAACTATGAGATTAAAAAAAACTATGGTTTGTATCTCAAAAGGGTGCAGGCCACAAGTGAATTCCTCGGTTAATTTTACGAAACATTTGGTTAAAACAGGAACGGTTAGGTCACTGGCAACTTGTTTGTTTTTCAGCACTTTAAAAGCATTATTCTCGAACGCTACTCAGCCTAGAGCATTTTAACCAATTGTCTCATATTTAAAGACTTTAGGTCCAGAAGACTTTATTTTTTCCCGAGCTTTTTCGATTCTATGTTACCCTTCAGATACTAATGTTGAAATTCTACTTGTTGATCTATAAAATATAATCTCTATAAATATAAATAAATTGAAAATTATAATTTTGCGATCTACTTCCCGGAACATTTGCTACAACAATTTAATTTTATCGAATAGTTTTGCCGTAATAGCTGTTTTTGAAACATAAATTCGATTTAGATCTACGGCAAGTAGATTTTGAGGTACGATTAGAATGGTGTCAGGCTTTTTGTCCTAGCTTTTCTAGTTTCGCTGTAATTAACGTTTGAAATGCTTTTTTGTGAGATATCGTCTTGGAATTCGTGTAAGTTGTAGATTTTTTATGGCGATTACAACGGAGCTGGTTTTTTTACTCTAAATTTTAACAGTTTGGCCGTAATCGGCAACAATAAGTGAATATTACAACACTATAAATTCCCTATTCTCGGAAACTCTAAGACTTAAAAAACTGTTCCTAGCCCAAAAGGGTTAAAATGCTGTTTTTAGACATGTCACAAATTCGATTTGGTCGATTTTGAAGCGCCGATTACGGTGGTATCGGTCTTTAGACCTAACTCTTTTGTTTCGCCGGAATCGGCATTTGTAAATTGAATTGTGTGCGAGATATTATGTAGATGAACGGCGATTACAACGGAGTTTGACTTTTGACTCTAGGTCTAATATTTTTGGCGTAATCGGCTTCTGGAAAACGGCAACCAAACTGAATTTTTATGCGCGCCTCTACTTTTTTTCAGTTTTGCTCCAAGATTTGATTTTTGGGAGACATTCCCTCTTTTTTAGATTTTTGACGCCGATTACGTTGGGTCCGGATTTTTTCGCTAACTGTGCAAATTTCATGTTTTTTGCGTTCTTCTCTTAATTCAGACGATTTTTTACTCACAAATAATCTCCATCATGGAATCGGTCTTTCGTTTCTCGTCGATAGCCAAAAACAAGCGTTCCAATAAATTCGAGCAAAAGTATTCAATATCCCAGATGTTCGCCTCTTCGAAAAAGGTTATAACCGCTGAGAAAATCACCACGTAGTAGGTGGGTATAAGGAACGCCATTAAACTGTCGAAGACTCGAATCGACTTGCGTGCCTGCTTTCTGTAGACTTATTAAAGAATAAACCTCGCAAAAATTTGGTTTTTGCCTTCGCAGCCACTGCATGAGCCCCCCTTCCGACTTGAGTCTCAGTAAGAAATGGTGGATGCAGCTGAGACAAGCCCACACCATATGTGTGGCCAGTTCCGAGCTGATTTTCGTAATGTGGACCAAGTGGATGAAGGTTTCCAGAATCTTGAGTCCCTTAAGGCGGTTCAAATGGACGCGGTATGAGTCCTGGATGTGTGTGAGGCAACATTCGATCAATTGGTTTTTGAGACTTTCGATTTGGACGGCTTTGAGTTGCTTGTGTGATTTTCGGAAGAAGCGTCCGATGTTAAAAGTTGGTTTGGCTCTACCTATGGGAGTCTAAGACACTTGACTTGGATTTTTTGGAGTTACCGTGAAAGCGCGTCCCGACTGAGTCTCTTGCAAACACATTCTGGATCTGTTCTTCGATCACTGATGATTTGATACTCAGGTCCGGCTTGCCGGATATCATCGAAGTCCAGGAATTGGGAGCTCCCATGGTCAAAAGTTACAAAAGAAATTTTAGCCTGTGGCCATTTTGCCGAAACTGTCAACTGTCTAGTTTTATAATCATTTTAAAGTAACTTTCACTTTTGAAATTTATGAAAAGCGTTTCCTAATGCATTTTAAATTTACTATACTGAGAGCGTCTGAAGAGGAGCTGTTCGAACAAGCGCGTGAACCCAAAATTTGAAATTGATTTTTTAAGAAAAGTAATAAAAAATGTTTTTTTACAATTACACTGCCGCTCAAAAAATTCCGGACATTTTATTTTTTTTTAATTTGAAGTACTTAATTTATTTTTTGTGTGAATTTTATTCATTCAATCAATTAACTAGTGTCTTAACGGGATTTAGAAGAAATCTTAACGATTACATTGTACTTTTTGGGACAACACCAGCGTTAAATCGTTTTTCTGCACGTTGAGATACATAATTTCAATTATCACGTTGTTTTTGGTTTAAATTGTATTTTGTTATTCAAAACTGCTTATCAGATAACAATTTGACTACCAGAAATTTCTGTAAAAATTGTTGCTTTAAACAATGATGGCCGAAGTGTTAGATATACTGCATAACACCATAATGCTGCGAAGAAATGTGCAAGACGTACACTTACGGTTTTGTAAAACATAGGGATTCACAAAAAGGGCCGGATCTGGTCCTGGAACCCCAACAACTACTCGAGATGACCGTTTTCTGGGTCTTTCTGTTTTGTGAGATAGTAGATTGTTATCAACTATCCTTGCTGGACGATTAACTGACGTTCGTAAAGTAAAAATTTTACCTCCAATAGTCTGGAGGAGACTCAAGGAAGCAGGTCAGTTTGCTAAAAGATCAGCTGGAGACCCTAAATTAACGGTAGCACATCAAAGATCACGGTTTAAATTTGCACAACAGTATGTAAGTTGAGACAACAACAAATGTAAGAACGTACTCTTTACAGATGGGTGTAGATTTAGTCCAACATCACCAGACGGTCAGGAAAAATTGTGGCAAAGACCAAACGAGCGATTCAGTCGATGCTGCATATCACCCGGAGCTGGATTTAATAAGGCAATAATGTGGCAGTATAATTATCTGGGCTCGTATATCTTTGGAATCCCATACCGATTTGATGCTTGTCGAAAACTGGACAATAACAGCACATAGGTACATTGTGAAGGGCCAAAAAGCCATTCAGTTTATTTTGTTATAATATTACCCACAAGTGTGAGAGTCAAAGCAGAATGTCTTGAGATTGCACAAAATTCGCGGAATCAACGCGAGGGTTAATTAAGCTCATAAAAGCTCACATTTGATATTTCGGCATAAACTAACATTTTGGTCAATAACGTCTTGCCGTGAGAATGGAAAACTCTTTGTTTAGATTCTCGGAATATGTTCGCGGAAAACTCCTTGTTTAAATTCTCGGAACGAGTTCGCTGAAAACTCTTTGTTTAAATTCTCGAAAGAAGCTCGCGGAAAACTCTTTGTTTAAATTCTCGGAATGAGTTCGCTGAAAACTCTTTGTCTAAATTCGTGGAATAGGCTGGCCGAGGATTCTTTTTCTCGAGTCTTGGAACAACTGGAGGGGCAAAAGATGAACAAAGAAAGAGATTCTATAAATACAAGCCCAAAAGACCTCACAAAAGGAGTTAGATATAGATAAAACTTGTTGGCTAGACTCGTCGCCTAGCACTTCACATATTGTCAGTGGTGGTTACTGTGACCAAACTTGTGTCCAAGCTGTCAAGGGGAGCCCAGGACGCAGAAACGATGAGCTGCAAGTCTTGATTTGTATCTCTACTTGTGCTCCTAATTAATCTGACGACTTGTGCATTTTGCCCCTGGTTTTTGCAAAAAATTAACTATTCAAAGTCAGACGTTAGCCGAGTAAAATGTTGCAAATTTAAGTAATGTAGTTTCATGTAAACTCGATCGGATAGGGGATGAGCATGGCGACCAATGCTAGATAGTCACGTTAAGTACATATCAAGACAGTGCCTGATTTGCGCTCCGTTCACAATCTCGCCCCCATTTGTTCATAGGTTATAAATTAAGGAAAGTAACCCTTATGACGCCCCTGTTGTGACCGTCTTATTTTATTATGTAATGTCTCAACCGACATTTATTTTCACTTGTTTATCTTAGTTTTAATCTACCTTATGTTCCATTTTATTGCGTTTTTAATAAAGTAGTTTAGACAGCTCCGAAGCTTAATGACTGCACCCCTTTCATAAATTGGCTGTCCTCGCAACATAGCCGAGGGTCCTACGTTCAAACAAATTTATTCGTTCTGTCGACGGGCCCCGCTCCGACCATTTTTGGTAATTGTTTAAACCATCGAAAAAGCCAGAGAAATCTAAAAACGCCCGCTACAACATCCTCGAATGTATAGAACCACATTTGGTTTCCTATGCGCCATTCATTATCGAGAATTTTCTTTTTTTGGATGATAATGCTCGTCATCACATTGTTGTCTGATATTGGAACAAGTTAATATACGACGTTTTTTGTGGTCAGCCAATAGTTTCGACTTGAATCCAATAGAGCAGGTTTGAGATTTTTTTGATAAAAGAGTGAAACGTCGCCAACCCTTACTGGGGACGTTGAATAACTCAAGAGTGGCACTGGAGGAAGAATGTTAAAATTTTTTCTCAAGAATACATTACCACACCCATCCAAAGCAAACCATATCGTTTAATAAGCGTTGTAAGAGCTCTTTTTTGCAACACCCGTTAATAATCTTCAAATATGTTAATTTCTTAAATATCTTATTGTTCTGTTAACTTCTTGTTGTTTCATTTTGTTTTCTCACTGCTAAAATGCTGTTTCTTGGTAAAACACAATTTAAATATTTCATAATTTTTTTAGCACCACAATAGAAATTTTGGAGGTGTCCGGATTTTGTTGAGCGGCAGTGTATTAGATGTTATTCCTAAATTGAATCATTACCTCACAGGTCAATTTGTACCTCATCAGTAGTACTGTCATGTATGTTCTGGACCAGTGATTGAGGCGTTGGGCGGCGCCTAAGTAAGGTGGGGATGGGATGTAGGCGTGACCTCTAATGGGAAGCCTTGTCGTGTGTGGTGGGGGGCAAAGATGGCGTCGTTTGTGGTGTTGGGGAGCCAATCAGCGCTGTTTGTGGGCTTGTTTGAGCTCTGCGCAGGCGCGAAATTATTTAAAGCTCGCTCTCGACCAATGAGATTTCGCTCAATTTTAGTGAGGCTCAAAGGCATTGTGCAGGCCACGCCCTTCGACCAATGCGAATTCGCGCAATTTCTGTGAGGCTCAAAAGGAGGCGTGTCTTTGCCTGTCGACCAATGAGATTTTGCGCAATTTCTGTGAGGCTCAAAAGAGGTGTGTCTATGTCTGTTGACCAATGAGATTTCTCGAAATTATGGTTTTGGTAGGAGAAAGTATAGACCAATGAGATGATAAGTTTGTGTTGATTGATTTAGATTGAAAAAAGCTATTAGTTTAAACTAAGCTCTCTAAGTGCACAGTTGAGACTTTTTTCCTTGATCTTGATATTGTAATAATCATGCGTTATTTCCGTTTCACTGTTTTGGGCAAAAGTGTTTTTGTGGAAACAGTTTACAACAATCAGTTAAGAAACCTTGATTTCGATGGAGAACATATAAGATTTCTTTATAAACATAATTATTGAAACGAGTGCTACGAAATTGAATTACTGATGCAACATCCATATACACCGATTAATAATCAAGTGAAAGAAGAAGAAACTCCACTTCAATTAAACACAAGTTTTAAGATTGATACAGTGTGCGATGAGAATGGATTAGTTGTTTTAATAGATAAATTTGGTAAATCATGTGAAAAGTATTGAAAGATTTATTTTCATGTTGTACAGTTTAATCCTGTTTATGCTAACTTATATTTATCAGAAATTCTGTGTAATATTAATAACAACTGAATAAATTATCTTTTACTAAACCTGTTGCATTTTTTTTCTCTTTCTTTAGGAGGGAATGGGGAATGGGAATTCAATATTGTTGAAATTAAAGTCTAGAGTTGCTTCTTTTTAATTTATTAACAATTGTTAAAAAGTACAATCTTTTTAAATTCTTCTATTCTTAAATTTATTAAATAATCTTAAGCTAAATATACATATTATACAAATATATATTTTTTCTCAGCAGATAGAGCTAGCTAAGGAGAAAATTTTTAGGTTAGAAGAATCAGCCAATGGAGACTTTTGTTACGGCCTTAATGGAGCGGAGCGACATTTGATGTAAGTTGGCGATGTTATATTACAACAAAGCTGAAGAATTCTCTCGCTAAACCTGTAATTACTTTAAAAGCTAACACTAACACTCTTCAAATTAAAGCAACAGAAGGAACGAACAATTGGAGGATTATTAGGATTTACAAGACGTGTACTCAAACCACATACAACACATACATCAGATTTACCTGTTAACATAAACAGAGTAAATTCTATTCGTGTTGAGTGTAATATTGTAACAGGTTCCTACGTAAACAGCAAACCAGTTCATACAATTCATGAATTTGCTCCTGATGTTCTAAAAGGTGGATATCCAGGTGATTATAAAATAAACGAAGTACCTTCGAAGATTATTTATCTACCCGTAAATGTGAATACTATAAGATCAGTTGAGATACATTTAGTTGATCAAGAAGGAAACTTATTAGATTTTCCTGAAGAAAGAATTACAATAAGACTACATTTACAACCAAGTCTTTGAGACAGCATACCAATGTAGATACTATAAAACCATGGATTTCTAAGAGGAATCTATACAGACAGTTTTTAAAGTCATTAGGATTAACTTTAAGAAATGAGTGATTTGTTAGAAATTTCTACAAGCCCTCAGTATGATGAATCGATAACAAAAAAGACATATCATACCTATTCACCATTTACAGAATTGTATAATGTTAGTGATACAATTCGCATTGCTGTACAAAATCAAGATCTAATTTTATTACCATCTCAAAGTTTTCTATATACTGAAGGCACAATATTAAAAAAAGATGGTACTTTTGTTGACACATTACAATTTAACAACAATTGTGTATCCCACTGTACCTAAATCCACTCACAACGTTTGGAGAATAAAAACTAGCAATCAACTAGAGAAGTCTAGATTTGTAATTTTTGCTCTACAAACAAAGAAAGGATCCAAGCCAGAAGAAGATGCAAGTAAATTTGATCACTGTAAACTTGCTAGTGTGCAAGTACACTAAATTCTGAAACCTACCCATCAGAGAAATTTTATTCATCATTTTTTGACGAAAATCGTTTTGCTCTCCTATATGAAATGTATGCAAGATTTCAAGAATCATATTATGGATTTAAATCATCTCCACTCCGAGACGTTAATAACTTCAAATCTGTTGCACCTATTATTGATAAAAATAGTTATTTTAATAGTTTTTTGACGAAGTCACGAAATTGAAGTTTCTCTTTGAGCAACTTCGCAAAAACTTCACTAAATACTTCACGATGAAGCAAATACTACAGATAATTAGTAGTTACTATAATACTGTTTTCTATATACCAAAGTATGTACAATTGTACATAAAGCAAAGTCTGAAGTATTTGCTTTTATTACTTACTCTAGTATTACTTCAAGTATACTGTGGAGTAAATGCTACGTTAGGTAGTATTTACTTGAAGCAAAAACTACCACGTGAAGTATTTACTTGAAGTAAAAGCAAATACTTTTTTTAATCATACCACTCATTGTGGTCATTGACTGCTCCCAGCAAAAAAAATTAAAACTGGTCCTGTGGATGTTACGATCGAATTTTAAACCAACATTGGTGGAATAAATACTAATACCTCATCATTTTGTTTACTGTTACATGATAGAATAATTGAATATACTCCATTAAGTGGTGACAACAGAAAACTGATATAAAAGAAATAGATATAATGTATTGTAGCAGTATAGTATAGGTATTTTTTGTAATTGTTATGAGGAGAATAAATTAAACAGCTACTTATTTTGCTAATTCTTTTATTATTTTAGTACATTTCCTTTGAATCAATATTAAAAAAGCAGTTAGATATCGTTCTTTTTCCACGGTTTTAGGCGTACGGATAATAAGCGTGAACGTGTTTAGACAACACGTTCAACAAGGACGTCGAATTGGCGTGTGCTAAACTAACGGTTTTTTATTTAGACGCACACATAGAAACGCACACATAGATACTACCTGTACCTGTAGTTGTACCTGGACGGGCAAACTCGTACGGCTAAACCTATAGGAGTTAAACCGTGGAAAAAAGAACGTCTAATCTTAAGTTGTAACACCATCTTCCAACATAAAATCTTTAATTATCCTTATAACATAGTGATATCTTATGGTGGAAATATGCGTAAACGTATGATAATTATAGTATACAAATTTATTCATTAACATTTGGAACTTTTTTTTCGCTTCCCAATAAAAAAAATTCTTTTGCGTTAGCAAGTTACTTGAATTTTGTTTAGTTCAATTTTACGTCTTTTCGTAAAAACTGAATTAGTTTAGTGATATTTGGATTGTTTTTTTTTTAATTCTATACACCTGTCTGTTGCGTAAGAGCACACTGCTTAGTAACAAATTTATTCATCGCCATTTGGAATTTATTTTTTTTGGCTTTCCTAATTAAAGCCATCTGTTGTGTTATTACGTTTTTTAATTAGGAATTTATATAGATGGAATTTATATGGATAGCTTATACGTCCTTGCAAATGAAATCCCACTTACACAAAAACTAAAATATATAACCTTTACATATGCCACAAAAATAAATGCAACTCCTCTCCACCCAAACATCTCTCTAGTTTCGCCTAAAAATCGATACACATGTCCTAACACAAGAGCTCGCTTTGCCCTCCCTTTGCCAGAAAGAGTCCACCAAATACAAACTGACCTAAACATACCATTACCCCAACTGAATGTATCCCAAGTAAGAAACATTCCTCCATGGACCATCCCAGTTCCTTGTATCCAATTGACCTTGGCCAATTGCAAGAAAGAAGACACCCCACATCAAGAAATTGTCAACAGATTCAACAAATGTATTACTGAATTCCCCAACGCTGACCTCCTCTTCACAGATGGGTCCAAATCTGAAAACGGAGTCTACGCCGCCATTTGGTCTTCAGTCTACAAACAACAATATCGACTCCCACAATACTGCAGTGTGTTTAGTGCGGAAATGTATGCCATATTAGAAGCGTTAAACCTTGCTAGACGTTTACCAAACCGCAAATGTGTCATTTGTACGGACTCACTAAGTGCTCTTCACTCGATAAGTCAAATGCATCCGAAAAATCCTATAGCGCAACTAATCAACGAACAACGCAAAACTCTCCATGTAAATGCGAAAGAAATCATCTTTATATACACCCCATCACATGTCGGAATTTTGGGAAATGAAGAAGTAGACATGTTAGCGAAATCGGCACGTCGATCTGAAGGAACTGAAGACGTACAACTAGTAACCCTAGAAGACATCAAACGGTTTATAAAACAACGTGTAATAGAAGAATGGCAATCTAACTGGAATACTAGCACCTCTCATCTTAAAAAAATTCAAAGTGTTGTCGGTACCCAGCTACCATTACCAGAAGGTCGAAAATCTCAAGTGGTCTTGTCTCGTCTGAGACTGGGACATACTATGCTCACCCACTCTTGGATATTTAAAAGGGAAGAACCACCAAAGTGCCGACCCTGTGGTGCAGGAATGACAGTGGAGCATCTCCTCACAGGCTGTCCGGCTCGGGCGCACGGACTGGCGACCTCTAGCTGCCGGGACCTTCTGGGCGGCGGGTGGGAGACGCTCCGGGAATACTTAGTAGAAACGGGAGTTTTCCATAAAATGTAACATCCCACACTGTTATTATATTATATTAATATTGTAGTATATTACTATTCTCGCTAATAGCCTCTGGCTGATGCGATAAATAAATTAAAAAAAAAAAAAAAATTAGGAATTTTTGATTGTATGTATATCTCGTTTCCTCCAACAGCAAAACCCACTCCTTTCGGTCGTTTCACATCCTGGTGATGGAATATATTAACTGTTTCAAAACTATAAAAATGCCAACGTCGCACTTTCTCCCAAAATTAGTTGTTATAAATTATTCATGCACTTTAAAAAATTAACAACTAATATAATTTATAGTTTCAATGAGGGATCTAATCATTAATAACTAGTAGTAAAGGCGGCACATTTGTGAGGGGCCAATCAACCACCTGTCCCTTAAAAAATAAGATTGATAAGCTATGTGCGCTGTACTTTTTATGGGCTGCACAATTAGAAAAGTACATCGCTCCCATGATACGCGACAAACGAATTTCGACCCTACCTAGTCCGCATTCATATTTAAGTCCGAGCCATAGAACAAGAGCGAAATTCGTCTGTCGCGCATCATCGAAGCCATGTACTTTTCTAATTGCGCGGCGTCTACATTGCGGTATACAATAGTATATTATGATACGAGTTTTATAAGACGCATTTTGTCGCACGCACGGAATTGTGGCACGACGAGCGCAGCGAGGAGTGTCATAATGGAGTAAGTGCGACAAAATGCCTTATAAACGAGATATCATACACTATTTTTTCTACTTTGCACCTTTTTTAACAAAAAAATTCAATTTCGAAATTTAGGGAATTTTGTGGCAGTTGACAGCATTTGCGTGGGTCATGAAATTAAATTAATAATGTGGATCGTCATTAGTTTATTCGTAAAATGTATTCTGAAAGTGTCCAAGACGTTTTGCAATGTATCTACCCCTCAACGAATACGGGCTTTTGTGGCAAATACGCGGAATTTGAAAATTGGCCTAAGGAGAATGGAATCTCAAATTACTTACTTGCACTGGCTATTGAAGTCATGTTTGTACACTACTCGAAAGGTGTTCGAAGGGACTACGTATCAGGGATGGTAGAAAAGCCTCTAAAGGTCCGAATTTGATTCATTTGATTAAATTATCACTTGAAACAGGTGCCGATTGACACTGACAGTTCTCTCAGATAATTGTCAAAAAACTAGATTGCCATCATTTTCCAACTAAATTACCCTGGTTTTTAGTGTAATTATTATAGCACTCCGTTGGATATTACGAAACCCAAATGGCGTATCGTAATGACCTCAGTACGAAACAAAAGTAGAAAAAATAAATTATCATTAGTTAGGCAACTAATTATACACCCAACTGACGTCAACCACTAATAAACTGATGAGCCACTTGTTGTCAATGCCTTTGATGTCGGGCGTTTGGCAATTGGCGGCCTTGCTTGGAAATGGACAAACGTGCGCGTAGCTGTAAAAAAAAATCTTCGGAACTACCAGCCCTTTCACTGTTGACGCACAACTGTAACCAATAGTGATGCAGCGCGGTAAATTGAAAATAGTGATTGAGCGCGGTAATTTTTGACTGGTTGACTGTACTCACGACAGCACGAATGAACAAACTTGGAAGCTTGAAAAGTTACTAGAATAAACAGGACAGAGATATATATCTGCACCTTTTTTTCACTAGGTGCTCTATTTGCAGTGCGCAGTAGGGCCCTAGAAAATTTGAACCCAAGAGTGGGGGGAGCGACTCATCCGTAAATCCGTGCCTCAACTATAATGACCCCAACTCAAAAAACACCTGTATACGTAAAAACCTGCTTTTACAACAATGTGAGACATTAACTAGTTGTTGTTTGGCCATAAATAATTGAAAAACAGTTTGGTTAATCGGCTTATCGATCAGAATAGTAGAGGTTAGGAGGGGACCTTAAACTTTGTACCAAATTAACAGTGTTTCTTGCGTAACTGTCGAAATGCAGCAAGCCTTTCTTGAATTAAATGGTGTTAGAACCAACGTTTTGACTTATGGGAAATGGGTGGAAGAATCTTTTAAATCGTCGGAGTCCAAGGACATCATTTTGGTAATTCCGGGGAATCCTGGATTGACAGGGTTTTACAAAATGTTTATGCACACCTTGAATGAGAAAACGGGGTTTCCTGTGTGGATTGTGGGTCATGCGGGGCATGAAATACCGAAAAAGAATTCACTTTTTTCAGTGCAAGCGTTGCACAGGAATGAGGGGTTGTTTGGGTTGAAGGGACAAGTGGAACACAAGGTTCGTGCATCCTTACGTCTTTTTTTATAATTATTCATTTCTAGCTTGATTTTATTAAAAAATACGTCCCAGAAGACGCAAGACTTCATCTAGTTGGGCACTCAATTGGTTCCTACATGATTTTAGAACTACTTAAAGAAGAATTAGTCAGAAATAAAGTCATTGATGTTAAATTATTGTTCCCAGCGTTTGAGCACATGGCAGAGACTGCAAACGGAAAGTTCTTAAATTTCATAAAACCAATCATTTGGTTGGTTGTTTTCCTGTCGTGGGTTTACACAATCTTGCCCTCGATTTTATCGAACTTTTTAATGTACATTTACATGGAGATAATGTGTATACCAAAATTGCATTTTAGAACCATGGTTCACTTAATTGAGCCAAGTATTCTAGAAAAAGTATTTTTCCTGGCCTATGAGGAGCTCGAAAACGTTAAAGAGCGAAACGATACTCTTATTAAGGAAAACTGCAACAAAATCAAGTTCTTGTATGGGCATAAAGACGGATGGGCTCCTCCAATTTACTGTGATAAGTTAAAGGAAGACATTCCTGGAGTCAACACCGAGATGAGTCAATTTGACCACACTTTCGTACTAAAGCAAAGTCGTGAAGTTGGCAATATTGTAGCTGATTGGATTTGTTAATTTTTTTATTGAATAAAGGTTTCGGTTCAAATTTTGTTTGAATTTGGCGCCCCGGTTTTAGTAACTTTTCTGGTAACTTCCCCGCTGCCAACAACTCTTCTCGTAAAAAGTGTTGACAGAAGGTGAGAGCTTAACTCTTAATTTCTAATTATTTCGTTCATCCTTTAATTGTTCACGATACTTTTGCCAATTTTCCATTACTAGCACCTAGTTTTTGGTGTTTGTGTAATGATTTTCAGGTTTTTAGTCAAGTTTTGTGAGTAATGTTTGTTGTTTTTGTAGGTTAGGTCAGACCTTGCTCATCACAGAAATGGTAAGTCTCGAGTTTTATTTGAATTATTTAATGATTTGTGTAATTGCAGCCACGTGAACTTCATGAAATCAAACAATTTCTCCTCACAGCGAGGAGAAAGGATGCCAAATGTAACGTAAATTTTTGCAACTTTTGGCTTAATTTAATTATTTATTGTAGCTGTGAAGATCAAGAAAAACCCGGAAAACACCAAGTTTAAAGTACGTTGTTCAAGATTCCTTTACACTTTGGTTATCACTGATAAGGAGAAGGCTGAGAAGCTGAAACAATCGTTGCCCCCAGGTTTGTTTCACTTTGGTCTTTTAATCACACTTCATTGTTAATTTCCAGGTCTCCAAGTGAAAGAAGTGAAATGAACTTGAATTACTTTTACTTTTATAACTTAAATATAAATGTTAACTGAAGAAAAGTGGTTGTATGTTTTTTCCTTTCCTTTTTATTTACATAGTTGTCTCGTGTTGGCGAATATCGAACTTGTCTTCAGAATCGGAGTGCGAAACGTCGGTTTCCATCAGTTCATACTCATAATATTCGGGTTTTCCCTTTTTTCTGAAAAAGATTTAATACCGGGTGACTGTTAAAAACTGATTCTTGTCAGGTTGGTGACAAATTTAGCAACTTGACCATCAAATTTAAATGTCGAAATAAACCAATAACTTGGGGTTTGAGAGTTGCCAATATACTGGGTGTAGCAAAAAGATGGGGACAACAGGAAGATTCCCCAGCTTCAAAATAAAGCAACTTGGTATAGAGGTAAGTTGAGTCAAATCGCTCTATTTTGAGTTGGGCAAGCTCTGGTTTTCTGTTGTCCTAATCTTTTCGTTACACCCTGTATTTTTTTTATGGTCGCCCAATAGTAAAAATTACCTGTTTTTAAATTTGCCGCAAATGTTCAAATACAGGGCGTAACAACAGATACCACAAATTGCAATTATCAAAGCAGCAACCAACAGTAAACAGATCGTATCAAAAGGTCCCCAGTCACCACTTGGGTCACTGTATTCGACAAATGGGACCAGAGTCGGCATTGAAATATTATCTGCCACACTAAACGAATTAGATAATAAAAAACTTAAGAAAATTAAATCACGTTGTTTCATTTGCCAAATCCCCCAAACCTTCCGTCAAACTTTTCTCTAAATCTTCACCCAACTGGTGAAAAACAGTTTTCCCCAACCAATCAGCAAGGTCATAGCGCCCCATTTGCCTCAACCTGTGTTCCAAACTTTCATGGGTGTCCCCTCTACCTTCACCCTCAGCGGAGTTCCAATGAAGAAGGAGATCAATACAAAGCTCATCTTTCGGCAAGGCTTGTTCTTGTAAAACGAAAATTAGGAAAATGGGAATTGAAGTTCGGGGGTTTACCGGCTTGCCATAGCTCGTTTGGCATCATGTAGGATTTGAAATGGGCAGCAGCCACCAAACGGCGGCATTCTTCAGGAAGGAGGTGATCAGAGAGGTATTTCAGTTCGGCAAAATTTAAGTCTAGAGTTGCCAAAACGTAGGGCAAATCCATAAAGAGAAAGACTTTCATTTTGACAGCGTCAAAGGGGTGGGTGTATATTTGGTTGCATACCCATTCAATATTTTATTTATTTTTTACATTGTGGATGGGGATGTTGTCTAACACGCCAAAAATCCCCCATCAATGGGGACGCAACTCCCTGTGATCATTTGCGCCTTATCACTTAATAAAAACAGGACACAATCGACCACATCCTCAATTTCGGCAAACCTGAAACAAAAATGAAAAAAATGTTTAATTTTCCGTGAGAACGAACCGATTTAAGGGAATTTTGGCCAACATTGGGCCGCCCATCTTAGGGTCACTCCAGATTTTTCTGCCCAAATCCGTCATAACAACAGTCGGGTTCACGCAGTTTATTCTTATGTTGCGAGGGCCGTACTCGAGGGCCACAGCCCTTGTGAAAGCATCGACTGCTCCTTTGGTGGCGCAATAGAGCGAGTGGTTCAAAAGGGCTGCTTTGGACGCTTGGGACGAGACGTTGACTATGGCACCGGGTGATTTCCTGGCAACCATGTCGCTTATCACAGTTTTGGTCACGTTTATCAAAGCTTTAACGTTAACAGCGAACATTCTAAAAGGGTTGAAATTGGCCAAATGTTGCCAATAAGTTTGAGGCTTCACTTCACCTATCGCATTGTTCTTGTGTGATTGATTCCAAGGGGTCAGTGGACGCAATCCCAGCATTGTTCACTAAAAGGTCAATTGGGAAGAGTTTTTTAAGGGCGCTGTTTGTTGCTTCCCAGTTGGAAATGTCAACAGCGGCGAATTCTCCATTGGGTATTTCTTGTTTCAATGATGCTAATAATGTTGACAATGAAAATCGAACAAATTTTATTTTTTAATTTAGTTAGTTATTACCTAAAGCATTGGAAGATAGGTCGATTGCTAAAACAGTAGCCCCACATTGGGCCAATTTCACGGCAAGTCCTCGTCCGATACCTTTGACGGAATTATTTTGTAATTCAACAAAATTATTTTACTCACCGGAGCCAGCTCCTGTAACTAGAGCCCTTTTACCCTTGAAGCTAATTTCCATGACTGTGATATGATAAGATACTGTTGTATCTTAGAAACTACAGTGAAAATTTTAGATTTGAAATGAAGCAAGATTAGATAATTTCATTTTAATAAGATAGTCAAGGTTCACACCCACGGTGTTTAGAAATCGTCTACAAATATTATTGTTTATGACTTTAAAATCACAGTTTGTTCTGTTCTCCCTAATATAATAAAACATTTTTTTAAATCGTACATATACAGTAAAAAATGTTGTGATGTTATTAATTGTTAATAATTAGATTATTAATTTATTAGTTAATTTGACTATTTTTACCTTTATATAGGTTGACCCAGGGGTGCGTAATCGGTCTATAACTTTTTTGCTATTTGAAATATTGCCATGCCTTTTTCGTTATTCGATAAATCGTCTTAAAGTCCACAAACTAAAAATATTTTTATTATACACAGGGTGTTGTATACAAGGTGGTGAATCATAGTTATATATTTTTTTAGATTTTACGCAAAAAAATAATATAACTTTATGTTTACTATTATAGGTCTATCTTTTTTCGTTTCGGAATTATTTAACTTTTGTTATAAAAAAGACCAATTTTTGAAAAACCACTGCCAAGTTGCTTATGAATATTTTCCGATAAATTTGCAAAAGAAAGACTCAGAATAGCCTGTAGTTTTAGCAATAGATTTTTACTTGAAACACGCTGATAATGTACCAAAACACAAAAAGTTGAATAACTCATTTTTTTCAAATGGAACACTATGTATTTCTTCACACGTGTGGATAGCATTTTTCATAAGCTTTCTAATGGTATGTGGTTTGTAAAGAAAATTTGAAATTTTTCTTAAAGAATTCAAAAAAATTTTTCTTTTTTTATTTATTTTATTATTAATTCTTGATGAATGAAATTCATTTATGTATTATTAGTACACATCAAAAAATAAATTACCATTTGACATTAGATTCTAGGCTAACAAATTTTCTTGTATTAAAATACATTTTTTTGAAAAAACTTGAAAAATATTTGCTATACTAACCCTATACCATTAGAAAGCTTTTCAAAAATGCTATCGATACATGAAAAAAATACAGGTGTTCCATTTGAAAAAAATTAGTAATTCAACTTTTTGCGTTTTGACATACTCTGTATGTTTTCTACGTGCTTTAACTAAAAGTCGACTATTTGCTAGAACTACAAGGTATTCTAAATTTTTCTATTGCAAATTTATCAGAAAATATTCATAAGCGACTTCGCAGTGATTTTTCAAATGTTAGTCTTTTTTGTAACGAAAAGTTGAATAATTCCGAAACGAAAAGAGATAGACCATTAAATCAACACAATATTATTGCTGTCTTCTAAAATAATAATAATAATAATAATAATAATAATAATAATAATAATAATAATAATAATAATAATAATAATAATAATTTTTTTAGGCAAAGGTTGGCATTATTTCGTGTATCGTGGGAGTGAATATCTTTGTGTGTTTCAAGAGTGTTAATATTTTGTTTTATAGCTGATAGTATGAAGGCAGTGTTAGTAATTTAAAACAAATAAAAGTTTGACGACAGTCTTCTCGAAATTTTAAATTTTCTAGAAATCTAACGGCTTTCCGCTGTAGTTTAAAAATTCTTTTTGCTATACTCGCGTGACCCCACAATATCAGCCCGTCGCATAAGTGAGTTTCAATCGAAGAAAAACAGGCATTTCTTAAGGTGGATGTTGATACTCCGTTTGTTAAGTTTCTTAATAGAAACAAGTTTTTACATAGCTTTTTTGCTAGGAAGTGTTGTTGCCAATTAAGTTGATAATCAAGTTATACAGGGTGATTCATATAACTTTACGACCCTGACGAATTTTAATTGCAACCCATTATACATTGGAGGTTGAATTGCGCCTAAATTGGCCAAAAAAAACGCCAGAGACTGCAATAAGAACCTAATTTTGTAAGGTTTGCAAGGAATGTCCAAATCACAAAAATAATTATTATTGTTTTTGAATCAAGTTATAATTGAGTAATGTATTACTGGTTGCATTTCAAATTTGTCAGGGTCGTAAAGTTATGTGAATCACTCTGTATACCGAAGAATTTTGTATGTGAAGTGTAGTCATTGGGGATTATAGTACTGTTTTTTAATGTACATATCAGAGTGATGGATTTATTATTAGAATTTAGACTGAGTTGTCAAAAGCCTTTGAAAGATTAAGACAAGAGCACACTGCATGTTCGCCATTCTCAAACGTTGAATTTAAATTTTCCATTAATGTTGAGACCGCCCCTATATAGTATTTCGATTTCTACTAAACCCAAATTGACTATTTGAAAACAAATTATTTATTTCAAAATATTCACGTAATTGAGCAGCTAGAATCTTTTCTAATATTTAGAGAAAATTGGCAACAAAGTTATGAGTCTGTAATTGCATGGGTCATTGTTATCTCCATTTTTGTATATAGGAACAACAATAGCTTTTTTCAAGCAGTCTGGAAAATGTGATGTATTTATGCATTTATTTATTAAGTTTGTTATTGGCTTTTTTCGTTGACCGTTTATTAATTTCGATATTAATGAATTATTTTATTTAAAAAAGAGTGCGTTAATAGACCTCATTAATGCACTCTTTTTCATTAATACACTCTTTTTGGAATTTTGACGTTTTGATGCTTTTTTGATATAAATAACCAGTTATACTCATACAAATAAAAAACAATGACTAACATCATACATTTCAATGGTAACTATGTTTTTGTAGCAAACGTGATTTTTACGTGAAATTGAAAATGTATGGAGTTAACGTTGTTCTCTTCTGATAATCTTTGTGGAAAAGTAAATTGAAAGTGTTGAAAAATTTAAAAATGGTCCATCTCGAGGACCAACAAAGAATGAAGATATTGTATAAGGACTCATCTTTATCGATGCGATGAAAAAGATGAAATTGGTTTTGATTTGTAATTAATTTCTAATTTTGTCACAAAAAAGAGCTTACGGTCAACGAAAAAATATTGTAATTAACTCGTTTGTTAATGGGCGATTGATAAAGCTCAACTATTAAAAGCACTCACTCGCTATCGGTCGTTCGTGCTTTAAACAGTTTCGTTTATTAATCGCCTTCATTAACAAACTAGTTTATTAAATAACTATAAAATACATTCTATAATTTATTTTATAATTTTGACATTGAGACCGTAATTATCAAACGAGGCTCTATTTTTTAAGCTCACGTACCTTAACGCTAGATACTTCAGTAAAATTAAAATAGTTTTTGTTAGTTGTACTACAGTTTCTGATACATAAACGTATAGGATCTTCACAGCCTTTCGGTAAATTATTGACTAGATTTATAGCAATATTTGTAAAGTATGAATTAAAGGTATCACATGTAATGTCACAGTTAGTATTTTGTTTTATAGTTTTTTTGGTATTATTTTTATTAATAATTTTCCACATTGCTTTTGTTTTGTTATTGTTATTTAAAATTAAATCTTCATTGTATTTATTTTTTTTATTTTTTTTTGTTTCGATAGATGTTTCTGAACTCATTTCTTATATTTCTAGAGTTTACATCGTTTAAACTTTTGTAAATGTTATTTAGATAATGAAGTTTGTTTCTCATGTTTTTTAATTCTGCAAGGAACCACTTCATATTTTTATTTTTGTTTGTAGTAGCAGTAATTTTTTTCTCTGGAAATACAAGAATTGATGAACTCTGCCTTATTTAAAACCACTATAATAGGAAATAGGATGTTTTTCTTGTTTTCAAGTATCTAATGGTATAGTAATAAATAGTCTTCTTCTAATTCGGCCCCTTCCAAGTCTGCGAAAGTTGTTTTCCTCACAATTCAAGTTATCAAATTTTGTTTTCGCTGTAAAATAATAACATTTTTAACTAAGTATTAGCTGTTTCAATACTATAAAAACGCCAACGTCGCATCTTCTCTCAAAATTAGTTGTTATAAATTATTTATGCACTTCAAAAAATTAACAGTTAATGTAATTTATAGTTTTAATGAGAGATCTAATCATTAATAACTAGTTTACAATTTTATCAATCTTATTTAAAAAAATAATTCGGTAAAATGCGACGTTGGCGTTTTTATAGTTATGAAACAGCTAATACTTATATTTAATAGTTCTACTTAAATACATTAAAACAAGAATAAAGTTATTATAATTGAATCAGTTAACTTACCTAATTCTGAGATATTTTCGAAAGTACAGTTTTTCTTTACTTTACAAAACTTTGTGAACTTTTTGTAACATAATTTGAAAATTATATCAGACATTTTAACTGACCCAGTACTCATAAAAAATAAAATATGTTTGTGCTTATGTGCAGTCTGTACGTACTGTGTCTCTGGTTTAAACTAATATAAGATTATTGAACACTTTGCAATTATATTTTACACTATAAACTGCAAACATCATTTGAGAGTGTAAAAATGCACTGTAAAAGGTAAAATTCATTTTTTTATGTAATTTCGACACTGACAGAAATTTTTTTTCAATTATAAGTTATTTTGAAAAAATGTATTATGTTAACAGTCATTTTAAACATAATCTAGTGTCAAAATTAACACATGCCAAAATGTTTTTTACCTTTATTTTTTTACTGTGTATAGTACGAGCCCTAACAACAAAAACTAAATACCATTATGTTGTAAACAATTACCAATAAAATGTTTGTTAATATTTGGATTTTTATGAACTGTCGTCAAATTAATGCAAAATGTTCTTTTGTCCAACATTAAAATAAGCGACTATTCTTAAATTTTTGCTCGATTTCTGTTTCAAACTTAACAAAAAAAAAGTCAGATTTTGCTTTAGTTAGATATTTATTCAACATGCTACAAATCCACCATCTATGGGTAAACAAGACCCCGTAATCATGCTCGCCTTATCACTCAAAAGAAACAGAACCACGTCAACAACCTCTTGAACCTCCCCAAACCTCCTCAATGGTATTTTCTGCAACATGGGTTCGGCCACTTTAGGATCAGACCAACCCAATCGCCCCATATCAGTCATAATAACAGTTGGGTTAACACAATTAACCCTTATATTATGGGGGCCGAGTTCTAGAGCTGCGGCTCGAGTGAACGCATCAACAGCCCCTTTGGAAGCACAGTAAACTGTGTGGTGCATTAACCCAGCTAGTGATGCCTGAGATGAGAGATTTACAATAGAACCGGGGGCTTTCCTAGCTAGTAAATTTTTCGCCACGATTCTCGTAACATTGATCAAACCTTTTGTATTGATAGCCAAAACACTGGAAATATATTTGAGCCGAATAAAAAAACAAAGTAATATTTTACCTATCCACGTCTTCCTCTGTGATTTCAGTTATGGGTTTAACCCACCCAAGACCAGCATTATTGACCAGAAGGTCAATGGGGCCTATTTTAGACAAAGCAGAAGTTGTCGCGTTCCAGTCGCTTAAATCGGCACAGATTGTCTCAATCTGGGGGCTTTCTTGCTTTAAAGTATTTAACAGGGTTTGGTCGCGACCTATTGCCACCACTAGGGCCCCACATTTGGCCAGTTGTTTGGCAATTTCGCGCCCAATTCCTGTACAATCATAAATAATAAATTTACGAAAAATTTTATGGTAAATACATTTTTAAGTATTCACTGGTAGAAAAAACTTACCTTTGGTGGCACCGGTCACGAGGGCACGTTTACCAGAAAATGAAATTTCCATGTTGACACTAAATCAAGGAATGGAATATTTTAATCAGAGACGAAGGTCATGCAATGTTAGGTTTATTTACAAGTTATGAACTCCTGATAAGTGACAAAATAAAGTCAAATTGAGTCAAATTTAATTGAATTGGATTATGGTAGGCTAAATAAATCCCCCTAGATTTATTTTTCATGGTGTATTGTCTAATAAGTAATAATAAGCGAAAACCATTTTGAAAATTTGTTCCTCTCACCTATCCACAGATTAGAGATTCGAAAAAAAGGAGCCAGTTCTTTTTCAAAAGATCAAACGTTGACAATTGAAGGGGTGAATGGATGAAGGGACTATGTACATAAAAGTACTCGTAAATTTTGCGCTACGCGCTTTCAAAGTTTCATTTCGAAAAATTGCTTTAGAGTTGCAATTATGTTAGCTACGGTTTAGTAGATTAGAACATAATTAAATATATATTTCTTAAACAAGAAAATAGCCAGTTTCAGTTAGAAATAAGTTAAATGCGTGTGTCACTATTTTATCCATAAATGATACTTTTTAAAATAAAAAAACATACAAAAGGTTAATTTATTTTTAGACTATGCAGCAATAAACTAATATGCAATAAATACTACTTTTATGTAAGTTTTCATTATCATACAATACAAATTAATTGGACATAGCCCCTTTATCCACAACTAACTTGAAATTTTACAGAAAAATACGAATGTGTTAAGCATATTTTGATTAAACTTGATTAAAATTGTTCAAATTTGTAAAAAAGTCAATTTTCAAAAAAATGTTACATAGCCCCTTCATTCACAAAGCCCTTCAATTATTGACATTAAAAGCCTACCTCTGTACCTTAAAAACTACTAAACATAATATTTTCATAAACTTGGTATCATTGATACCATGTAAAAAGATACAAGCTGTTCCAACGATCCGAAAAAGTCCCATAACTTTTTTATTATTAGAGATAGTGACTTTTTCTTTTTTCTGGATTATAGTTGCGTTTTTGCTGCACATTTTATAGTATATTATTTAACGAGTTTGAGTATAAATCGGACTTTTTATTTCACAAGTGGATTTTTAAACGTCGAGTGACAACGAGAGGTGAAATAAATGAACCGATTTACACGAAAACAAGTTGAATACAACATTTTATTCTTCGAATTAGACTCGACAAGGCTTAAAATTGCTTTAAATGTGTTAAAAATAATCTGACGTTTCGTATTGAGAAATGCCAAACAGCTGTTAAAACTGCCTTTCACATGAGAAAAACCGTAAATTCTGACAGTGTCGAAGAATAAAAAATATTGCGGTATGTATACAGGGGGTCACAATATTAAAAAAACACTAAAGTTAATTAATTAAAGTTAATTTTTATTTATGGCGCTTTTTTGCCAGAATTTCGAAATGTAGGAGTCTGTCCAAAAATTCGTATCTTTCTAATCTTTGACCACAAGTCAAAGTAATTAACGCCGTTTAATTCCTGAATGTTTGCCGCATCTTTTAAGTGTTTACTAAACAATCTGCTCAGTCGCATGTGCCTACTGCAATTTTTTAAACATGGCAAATTAAAAATGTCAAAAACTCTTTTTTTCAAATGGCATCCCCTATTTATTATTATTAGCTGTTTCAAAACTATAAAAACCCCAACGTCGCATTTTCTCTCAGAATTAGCTGTTATAAATTAATCACGCACTTCAAAAAATATTAGCTAATTTATACCTTTAGTGAGAGATCTAATCATTAATAACTATTTTACAATTTTATCAATTTTATTTAAAAAAATAATTCGGTAAAAGGCGACGTTGGCGTTTTTATAGTTTTGAAACAATTAATACACTGGTCAAAAGCTATTTTGACAAGCTTTTCATCGATATAAGGTTTATATAGTCTAATCTAAAATTCCAAGTTGCTATCTTAAAATAACAAAATTTCGAAAGACTGTTGGGCAATAAAAATCAAACTTCACACATAATTTATGATCATGTACCTTCTCCAACAGATGTTTTGCAAAAAAGATTTCAGAGATTTCTTTAGACAACAGATTGATATTATTCGGTTTTATTTTTGTTACAAAATTATACAAACTATACAAATTTGCCAACAAAAATTTATATTTCCATAACCACCCATTACGACGTTGAAATGAATTCGACTAAAATAATAATTAAGATGATACAAAACCGCCGTCAATTGGGAGGCACGTCCCCGTAATCATGGTAGCCTCGTCGCTTAGGAGAAACAAAACGGCATCGACCACTTCCTGTACTTCCCCGAACCTGGCCAAAGACATAATCATAATCAAAAAATATTTCTAATAACTTAAATACCGTCCCAATGGTATTTTGTGTAGCATTGTCCCAGCACGTGATGGTTCACTCCACCATTTTCGGCCCATTTCTGTCAGAATCACCGTGGGATTGACCGAATTAACCCTAATGTTGTGAGGACCCAGCTCAAGGGCACAAGCTCTGGTAAAAGCATCGACTCCACCTTTACTCGCCGAATAAACAGTGTGGTTCAAAAGGCCGGCCAAAGAGGCTTGAGATGAGATATTTACAATCGCGCCTGATTTTTTCATAATCATGCTTTTGGCTATTAATCGAGTGACATTGATTAGACCCTTCAAATTCAAGGAAAAAATTCTAAACCAAAATAGGGGTTGCTATCAGACAATAATTCTTTTACCGGTCAATATCCCCTTCTTCCAAATCAACCAAGGCTTTGATCATCCCTTCGCCGGCATTATTGACCAGTAAATCAATCGAATCGATTTGGCTCAAAACCTTCTCCGTCTTGTCCCAATCCGAAATGTCCAAAGACATGATTTCAACTCCCGTTTCAGCTTTCAGTGTCTCTGAAATTTTTTGCCTATGCATGATTGAACTTGTTTCATGGCCATCAGAAATAACTACTTAGTAGGTATATGAAAATAAGTAGTCGGCAATTTCGGATGATTTACCTCAGTTTTAAGCCAGAAACACGCTAAAGACTAAATGCAAAAGTCAATATCTCGATAGATATTGACAAAACAACTTCGAAAATCGTCGTCTTAGGTCAGAATAAGTTTATTTCAAAAACAATTTCAGACATTTTCATGCCGTTTAGTTCTACAATGTGTTTTTAAATGATTCTCATCTAGTCGTCTGTGAATTTCCCATGTAAAATGAGGAATGCCGCTTTATAGAACTAATAACAGGCATTTAGACACTGAATATTACCATTCTCCATTTATTAAGTCTCCAATTCGGAAATAAGCTTCGAGAATAAAAGTGTTTTCCTGCACAGTGTAACAATTTATTAGCCGTTTCAAAACTATAAAAACGCCAACGTCGCATTTTCTCTCAAAATTAGCTGTTATAAATTATTCATGCACTTCAAAGAAATAATAGCTAGTATCATTTATACTTTCAATGAGAGATCTAATCATTAATAACTATTGTACAATTTTATCAATCTTATTTAAAAAAAAATAATTCGGTAAAATACGACGTTGGCGTTTTTATAGTTTTGAAACAGTTAATAGCTGCATTTTAACGAAATTTTTAAAATTAATTATTGACAATTTGTGAATTTCACAACTGACAGTTTTGACATTTATTGACAGAGAATTCAATTGAGCAGAGCGACACAAATTTTTATACATGTAAACCAATTTCAAAGTTAACTATTAACTGTTTCAATACTATAAAAACGCCAACGTCGCATTTTACCGAATTCTTTTTTTAAATAAAATTGATAAAATTGTAAAATAGTTATTAATGATTAGATCTCTCATTTAAAGTATAAATTACATTAGTTATGATTTTTGAAGTGCATGAATAATTTATAACAGCTAATTTAGAGAGAAAATGCGACGTTGGCGTTTTTATAGTTTTGAAACAGCTAATAGATGAGAATCATTTAAAAATATATTGTATTTTAAGACAGAATAATGCTAATTCTGCCATTTCGAGCAGTTTAGTTTATGGAAATTAGTTTTTACCAATAAGGCACTAAATTTAAAAGTCTGTCTGATGAAGAACTGCTTTCAGATTTAGTCAGAATAAGTCTAAGACAACATCGAGCAATTAACCTCTTGTTTTAGTCATAAACGCATTAAAATTTAAAATTTTTGACCTTAATTTTTGACGAAAAAAATACGAAAATTGTGTAATTTTGAGTCAGAATAAACAATCAGCTTCAGACGATTCTGAACGAAATTACTTCTATTGTATTACAATGGCGAGCAAAAAATTTCGGGCACTTTTGTCATTTCATTGTCAAAAAGGATAAGAAGTTACACGCGATTATGTCAGCAAAATGACAAAAGTGCCCTACATTTTTTGCTCGCCATTGTAACCAATTCTAGAGAACCAGCGACAAGGTAATTTATAAGATTTTGCCAGAATTAATAAAATCTTCCATTTTAGTGAGAATGAGTCTGTTTGAGGCAGTTCCTAGCAATTTAGTTTATTTTTGAGTCAAAAACAAATTAAATCTTAAGGTTTTTTATCTCTATTCTGACGATAAAACAACTACAAAACTCAGTTTTTAATCTAGAAATAAACTAAATAGAAAAATAGATTTTGGCGAAACAAGTACGAGATTAACTATGACATTTATCGTAACTCTATTTCAGCCAAAGCCAATGATTTCAACCAATTTCGAAGGATTTAAATTAAATAGTTAAATCAAATAAGACATTTCGTCGTCACCAAATTCAAAAAAATTTGCCGAAACAATCAGCATAATGGTACGTATTTCAGTCACTCTAACGCCCGGTATTTCAGTTGATGGTTAAACTAAAAATATTCTGGTTATCAATTTATTTCTTGGTTTTGGGGCGGCAATCTGAACTACTACATATTATTTTAGTTTTTATTTAATTTTTCATTTAAGAAAAATATTGTGTTGCATTTTAACGTTCTGAGAAACATAGTTTTTCTTGGACATTAATAGATTAAGGGGCGGCAAATTTTTTTGAACAGGTTCGGCGAACTTCGTAACTATTCTTTTATTAGGTATATGTAATACTTATACTTTATTAGTTTCTGCAATTCCTTGAAAATTAAAACAAAAATCTTTATTTTACTAGCAGTCAATTCATTCATCTGCTTGAGGTAGTGGTGTATCCGAAAGTAAATAAGTAACTATATTAGAATAAGATACAGTTTTAGTGTTTACGAGTATATTTGATCTTTTAGAGTAAAAAATATAAAATATTTCAATAAATTTGTATTAGCTGTTTCAAAACTATAAAAACGCCAACGTCGCATTTTACGGAATTATTTTTTTAAATAAGGTTGATAAAATTGTAAAGTAGTTATTAATAATTAGATCTCTCATTGAAACTATAAATTACATTAGCTATTAATTTTTCGAAGTGCATGAATAATTTATAACGACTAATTTTGAGAGAAAATGCGGCGTTGGCGTTTTTATAGTTTTAAAACAGCTAATATTTTTTTATATGGTTTATCAAAAACTAAAAAAATGCCGATTAAGTTGTACTTTTCTTTTGAGAAAATAGTAGTAGTAATAGTAGACAATCAGTACAATATCACAATTTGTTCAGTTGTACTGTCTGTGATTTCAAATTTTAACAAATTATTTAATTTAGTTAATTTTTCTCAGCACGCTCAACTTATAAGTAGTTATTAACGATGCTGTCAAAAATTTTTTGGAGGTGATGAGTGATGACCAATTTTTTCCTGTTGTTCAGAAAATATACGTACAATTTTTTTCTGTGATAAAAAAGAACTTCTAACACTAACTTTGAAACCCCTTTCAATAAACGATGAGAACGCAAAATTTTTACTTATTCTATTCAGATTTGGATAATGATCCAAAAAATTTTGCAAATGCTTTTTTACTCTCTAAAATATTATCTTACCTAATACCTAATATTACCTAATACAACATTTTATTAAAAATTATTTTTATGTAGAACTATGCAAAAATCTTCCGATTTTCCCAGAAGGTACTAAAATATCTGTGCTAAAATATTGGAAGACAATAAATTTTCTTTGAATGAATGCGAAACTGACATAACAAACTGAAAATAAAAAGCTGTCACTTTGGTAAAGAAAAAATGACAGGGGCGGCATTCAGAACATTGCACCTCAGCGGGCTGTAAGGCTAGAGACGGCCCTGGGGGCTGTGAATGGGAAGGAACAATAAAAAAAATCTTCAAAAGTCAAATACAGATTCCTACTTTTCAACGTCAACAACGTAAAATTCTAGCGCGCGGTGTTGCCAAAAAGCTGGGGATTTAACCCAATTTCTACTAAAGCACTGAAATACGCATTCAGAGTTAAAATCTTGGGTAAGATTTACCATAGGTTAGTTACCAAAGATTTTCACCAAGCACTGAAATACCGGGCGTAACGGTTTAGCTTATTTTCGATGCAGAAAGAAGACAAAAATCAAATTTTGGTCGAAATAACTTCTATTTTAACCATTTTTCAACGATTTAACTTATTATAATCCAGCAATCAGATTAAATTTAATAAATCTTATCAGAACAACTAGGAAAATTGTTGTTTTTGCTCAGAATAGGTTTATTTAAGATAATTCCGAGCGATTCAGTTGATTTTATATCAAACCTCGGTCAAGTCATATTAAAGTTTTTGATTTCGATTTTGACGAAACAACTACGCAAATTAGGTAGGTATATCATTTTGGGTTAAAAAAGTCCCTTAATCAATATCGAAACAAATAGATACGGCATTGGTAATTTTAGGTCAGAATATCTAACTCCACTTCAGCTATAATTTCGCATGATTAGTCGATTTTTAAACTAGAAACCTCGCTAGGAACACAATAAATTTAAAAGATTCCGCCGAAATAACTTACAAAAATCATCAAAATAATTCTATTTCAACCATTCTAAACGACTTTGCTTTTTTTAAAACAGAAACAGACTTGGAAATTGTTTAAATTTAAAAGATTTTTCGGTCGAAATAACTTCTATTTCAACCACAAATAACACTAGTTTACAACGTTTTTTACGAATAGATGAAAACAATGTGTATCGGTAGAATAATTAACCCTAAGTCTGATACTGAAGTCTAAAAAAAATTAGGACGTCAAGTTTTTCAAATATTCATTATAAAGTTTCAGTATTTGACAATTTTTGCAACATCAAAAATGTTACAGGCTGATTCTTCTTTTGTACTATATGGGTCAGTTTATCTTAAAGGCATTGGCAACTTATTTTACCTATTTAATGTTTTAACGAAAATTGAAAATTTGGTTCATTTTATGTCGGTAGGTCCTTTTCAAAATTTTCTGGGATGAAAAATAAGCGAGATAATCACTTCGAAAGGATGAAATCCTGACGTCACAACCGCCTCTCATCACAGAGTCCTCTTATCACTGAACCCTCTCATTCACTAAAAACTTGACATTTGACTTGAACATTTTCCACACATCTTCCACAAAATAAAAAATTAACTACTTTCTCGACTTTTTTCTGTTGTAAATTTTGTCTTGAACTTCGCGAAAACATCTCAGAAATTTTGTCAAGTTTATCAAAACTCTGTCAGTGTCACTTAAAAGTCAAAAACTATTTGATCTTACAATTGGACCAAATACTTAAAAGGCGGTTCCAACTTTAAATCGAAATAACTCGAGTTAGAGAGCAGATTCAGAGAAACGGTTTTCACTACTGTAATAAGCGTTTCCAGTACTATCATTTAAGACAAAGTTGATTTTTAAGTTGTCAATGCCTTTAATGTGGATTAGTAGTTAATGAATGACATATTTTTATACCAAAAACCTTAATAACTCTCTTTATAAGACTTTAAATCTTGATGGAAACGTTCATCATGTTCATCACTTAAGCTTCCCAGGTTTTGTTGGGATAATTTTAATACAAACATAGAAAAAGTTGTTTGGCCTTAATTTACATTCACTTGATGATATTTTAAAGCAAATAAAATATTTAACAACTTGTTAATCAGGTCAATAACGAATGCCAAAGACACCACAAAAAAGAATGATTCAAAACTTTTGAAAAATTAAAAATGATACAGATTGTTTCTTTTTTTGCACTGATTAGTGTCAGTTTCTCTTATTGTAACCATCAGTAATCGGCTAACAATTTTTACCCCAAAAACTTTTGTATACTACTTTTCATAAAACTTTAAATCTTGATAAAACGTTTACCATTTGATCGCCTAAGTTTCCCAGGTTTTTTAAGGATAATTTTACCACAAATAAAACAAAATTGTTTGGGCTTAATCTACATCCACTTGACGATATTTTAAAGCACATACAATGTATAAAAATTAGTTTATCACAGAAAAAACGAATTCCAAACTAGACACCAAAAACGAATTTTCAAAACTTAGTGAATATATTTAAAAAACTAGACGTGATAGACAAATGTGACATATATTTTAGTTAGCAGTCAGTAAGAAGAAAACAAAATCAGTATAAATTATCTCTTGGTAAAAGAAAAAACTTTTTCAACAACAAGGATTCAACTAGTAGCTATTTATAGCTACCGACAAGGCACCAAATCGTCACTTTTGGTCAAAAGACGCCTATTTAACATTTCCGAGCGATTTAGCGCATTTTTAAAAAATTTGACTTCGACTTTGAAGAAACAGCAACGGAAATTATTATTTTGCTCATTATTTTGGCTCAAAATAATCAAACCTATTCAGGATTCAGACAGTTGTTCTGGGTAGGTATGTGATGGTTCTGAGCGATTTCGTTTAATGTCTAAACCAGAAACAAACTAAGTTAAAATTTTGCAAAACAATTATTGCATTATTTGTTTTAGTAAAAATTTCGATAAGCGAAAAACAACATGCAAAAGGTTTTGGTACCTACTGTTTTTTTTTTGTAAATGATTGAAGATTGAATACTGTGCTACTTTACCGACCTAAATCAGCTTCGGAGCGCCCCACAGCAATGACTTGAGCCCCACATTTGGCCAAGTGGACCACAATAGCCCTGCCTATCCCCCTTGAAGCCCCCGTAACTAATGCTCTTTTACCCTCAAAGGAAATCTCCATTTTGGAGTGATGAACGAATCAAACAACTTTTACGACTGAATATATCTTTATTAATTATTATTAATTAAACTGCGAGATAGCCGCCATCTACAGGAAGGCAAGTCCCCGTAATCATGCTCGCCTTATCACTCAATAAAAACAAAACCGCATCAACAACCTCTTGAACCTCTCCGAACCTCCTCAATGGTATTTTCTGTAACATGGGTTCGGCCACTTGAGGCTCAGACCAACCCAATCGCCCCATTGCCGTCATAATAACAGTTGGGTTAACACAATTAACCCTGATGTTATGGGGGCCGAGTTCCAGGGCTGCAGCTCGTGTGAACGCATCGACAGCCCCCTTGGTACTGCAGTAGACAGTGTGGTTCAAAAGCCCAGCCATTGAGGCTTGAGACGAGATATTCACAATGGAACCGGAAGCCTTCCGTTGGAGTAACTTCTCGGTTACTAGTTTAGTAACCTGGATCAGGGCTTTGACATTTATGGCGAAAAGTTGGTCAACGTCCGATTCGCTAACCTGGGTTAGGGGTTTCAAAATTGCAAGGCCCGCGTTGTTGACCAGGAGGTCGGGAGAAAGGTGGGATAAGGCATTTTGGGTTGCATTCCAGTCGGATAGATCGCAAGGAATGATTTCGATTGAGGGAACCTCCCCTTTCAGGTTTTCTGCAATAATTGTATTGTGATTTTTTGTCAAAGATTAGAAAATTTTACCCAATTGTTCCTTATTTCGGGCAACGGCCACCACCTTGGCCCCACCCTTCGCCAATTGTTTCACGATGTCTCGACCAATCCCTAATCGAAGTTAATTTCAAAATTACGAACGACTATAACTTAGGAGACGAAACGAGATACAAAAAAAAATAGTACAATCTCGGTGCCAAATCGTTTTAAATTAATTTACATCCAACGAATTCATTATTTACTTAGAAAAACATCCAGAAATGTTGAGCTTTGCATTCTTAACAGATGACAAATACTGATGACGTGAAAAAAATTATTTAAAATTTAAGTTTTTGCTCCGTTCCATGTTTTTCAATACGGTTGCAGATACAAGAAAAATGTTAGCAAGAAAGTTGTAGAGAATTAAATTTCCTTGAAAAAAGTTCCCAAGACCATATCTCTATCTTCAACCGTCTAGACCCCAAAGACGTTCAAAAACGCTGAAGTGACAGATTCGTTTCATTTTACCCGTGGTCAAGTAACGGAAAGTTAATTTATACCTAAACTGTTGAAGATAGGAATATGGTGCTGCGGACTTTTTTATGGGAAATTTAATTCTTTACAACTTTGTCCCTTACATTTTTTTTGTATCTTCAACCGTATTCGCAGCGTTTTGATAACGGTGTAAAAACAATTATCGCTTAAAATTATTATCAATTTGCGTCCCACCTGATATTTGCTCAGCGACAGGGCCGAGCTAAGCCAATTGGCCGCCCGTGTGACTGATTAAAATAGTAGTTAGAAATTACTAAGTTAAATAAATGGAAGCAGATGTTTATTTTAAAATATTTTTCAATATGTAGTATAGGTATTTATAATACACAAAAATAAAACTATTCGTTACAAGAATATTTGTTAATTTTGTATAGGTAGGTTAAATCAGCCGCTGTGTATTTACATACCTAATATTTACATAATTTACGCAATAAATTTACTATAGGCAATTTTCTTTTTCTTATAAAATCTAATTTATCTAGTCCATTACGTATTTCTCTTTCCACTGCACTAGTAAGAAGATTATTAAATTAAATGCCAAAGCACATCGTCGTTCTTAGATAATTTTTGATAGTTTTTAATTCTGAAAAGATCTCCCCAAGCAGAAAGTGGTAATATCAAGAGAATATTCTAACGGTAATGGTAATAGTACATAGTGGAAAATGCTAATACGGAATGAGATCTAATTTTAAAAATTTTAAAAATTATTTTAAGGATCTGTTACTGACTTGTCCTCATTTCCATAATCAAATATTGCTTTGTTTTCCTTCTTGGCTTCACAATTTTGTCGTCTAACAGAATGTTTGAGAAACATATTTTTACTTAATTTTGTAAAAGGTCTAAACAAGTTGTTTTGTTTATGGTTGGACATTTTACTAAAACTTACTTTGAATAGAATGGCATTCCAAAAAACTTTTGGAGACAAATTTGTAACTACAGTTAAATGAAGTACGAAAAAAATACACATAGTTTTTTTTGTGGTCTTTTAATTTTTATGATTTTTTGCGATTTTAAGCTTTTAAATATGCTTACATTTATTCCTTCAGTGTCTTGAAAACAAATTTGGCGATTAGTGATAATAGTAGTATTCATTTTACTCCATTCTTCATCATAAATAAATTTACAAAACGACGAATTCTGACAATAATTGAGAGATATGAAGTTATAAGAGCCTTAGAAAATGGCTGAAGCGTAAACGAAAAAAACGAAGAAGAAAGCACAGACGAGGAGGTTGACATAAGCTTAACTATGATAGAACTACAAAACGTAACTGCAGCTGAAGCCATTTTAGCGCTAAAAAAAAATTAATTCTGAAAAAATATCAGAGATTTGGCTCTAAATTCTTAAAAGAAAAGGTTAAACAACGTAAATTGACTAAATATTTTCCTGTTACCAATTAGTTCATTGTTCACATTTTACTATTATTGCTTTTTTTGTAGAAGTTCGATATACAAAATGTATCACTACACGTAACAACAAATGGTAGCTAACTATTTCATTTGCTCTGTTTGCACAAATATGTTGAGCAGTCTAGTGTTCAAAAAAGTTGTATCTAAATCTGCATGCACAAAAAGCGATAATGCGGTTTGAACTAGTTTGTTTAGTCCCTAGACGTAATTAATTCATTTCAACATGACGACCCAAAAAATTTCTTAAGTTTATATGACTATAACCTTTTTTCCTTAATATTTGCCACAAACAGAGCAATGTTCTTTACATATTAAAGACAGCTTCAATAAATAGTTTTGGATAATTTCGAAAATTCTTTATGACTAGTCGTGTTTTCGAATTTTCTATAGATGATTAAACAGTTTCATTTACAATTTAATGCACGGCCATGAAGAGGTTTCATAAAAATGCCCAATTTCCAATTCGTTTACATCGTAATGCGCTTGCGCAACACAAATAACGCGTTCAAAAATCAAACTCGCCAGATTTTTCGAAAGATGATTTTATGATTTGTTGGTACAAACATTTCTATAGACTACACTCAAATATTGGTTTGTCCAAACAGATTTATGCAAATATCTCCACTAAGATGTTGTAAGATGTAGGACCATGTTTTGTTGATACAATTATTAGGAAACATGACTGTCAAACATTTTAAAGTTACTTCAACTTGTTGGCCGACCCTATTTGCACATACAAATTTGCACAAACATTACTAAAAGTGTAGTAGCGATTCATGTATGTGCATTCAAATTACTCAAACATGTAAGTCATCTTTGTTTTAATGTCTAGTCTCGAACAAATTTTGTTTGCATAATTTTTCTGTACAATCAATTTAATAAAATTTGATTGTACGTTTAGGGGGCCCTATACAAGAAAATTTGTTAGCCTAGATTCCTAGAATCTAATAAGTCAAATGGTAATTTATTTTCTAATATGTACTAACATGACTAATTACATTAGTAATCTAATTATTACTTGATACATAAATGAATTTCACTCATTAGGAATTAATAGTAAAATAAATAAAAAAAGAAAAATTTCTTTTAACTCTAAGAAATATTTCAAAAAATTTTGCAAACCGCATCACTAGAAAGCTTATGAAAAAAGCTATCCATACGTGTGAAGAAATAGATGGTGTTCCATTAAAAAAAAATGAGTTATTCAACTTTTTGCGTTTTGGTACACCCTGTACATTATCTGCGTGTTTCAAGTAAAAGTCGATTATTGTTAAAACTACAAGGTATTCTGTGTTTTTTTGTATCAAATTTGTCGGTGTAATATTCATTGGCGACTTCGCAGTGATTTTTCGAAAATTGGTCTTTTTTATAACGAAAAGTTGAATAATTCCGAGATAGACCCATAATAGTTTACATAAAGTTACATTATTATTTTTGCGTAGAATCTAATTAGACAAAAATATATAGGGTGTTCCATTTAAAAAAATAAACTATGGTTCACCACCCTGTGTATAATAAAAATATTTTTAGTTTGTGGACTTTAAGTCGATCTATCGGATAACGAAAAGGGCATGGCAATATTTCAAATAGCAAAAAAGTTATAGACCGCTTACGCACCTCCTGGGTCAGCCTGTATAGTTTAAGATATAATTTTTGAATTATTTTGATCTCCTACTATTGAGAATTTAATGCTCTATCTGCATGTATTTTTTTTATTCGCCTTGTGCATTATTTAATTACAACTATTTTTATAAATTCATTGCTCTGAAAACTTAGTCGCTAATGGAACAACAGCACCTCTAGTGACATTAACGGAACTATCAAGGATGGGGACGTTTTATTTGTACGTTGTTTCATATCCTAAGTTTTAGATATCCGTATTAAAAAATAATGTAAAATATGGAACAGCTTACCTTGACTTGCCCCAGTCACAAGGGCCGTTTTTCCATGGAAGCTAATCTCCATCTTGGCTGCAATAACAAGGTCACAAGAGTTATCGACTGAGTACTGAGTTAGTAACTGAGTGATTGGTAATGATTAATGAAGGTCAAATAAAAGTTTTTATAGCAGTGGTATTATTTTATTAAGCTTGTACATATCCTCCATCTATTAGAAGCGATTCGCCGGTAATCATAGTCGCCTTGTCACTTAATAAAAACAAAACGGCGTCGGTTACTTCCCGGACTTCCCCGAACCGCCTTAAGGGAATTTTCTGTTTCAAGGGTTCGGCTAATTTCGGGTCCGAATAACCCTTCTTGCCCATTTCGGTCATAATAACAGTTGGGTTAACACAATTAATCCTGATATTGTAAGGGCCAAGTTCTAGGGCTACGGCCCTTGTGTACGCATCTACTGCTCCTTTAGTCCCACAATAGACTGAGTGTTTTTCAAGACCAACTTTGGCCGTTTGAGACGACACATTGACGATAGAACCGGGGGATTTCCTGGCGAGGAGATTTCGAGTGACCATTTGGGTCACATTAATGAGAGCCTTGACGTTGATATCGAAAATACGGTCAATGTCTGACTCGTCAAAAGTTGGAACGGGCTTCAAAATCACAATTCCGGCATTGTTGACTAAAAGATCAATTGGGAAAACGTTGGATAGTGCGTTTTGAGTGGCTTTCCAGTCGGACAAGTCAACGGAAATTGTGTCAATAGACGGGTCCTCGTTTTTTAACCCATCTAGAAAATTACAGTAGTTCAGTGGAATTAAAAATTACAAAAACTGACCCAACAGCTCTTTATTTCGGGCCACTGCAATCACTTTGGCCCCACATTTGGCCAACTGGAGGGCGATGTCGCGGCCAATACCTGCAAATTTTTTGGAGGGTTGTTGTGATTGGGAAAATTTTGGTTTTAGGTACCTTGGCTGGCCCCTGTGACAAGGGCTCGCTTTCCGTGGAAACTTATTTCCATATTTGACACGACTCGACACTTTAAAGACTTGATAATAAATGGGTCAAAACATACACATTTGTTATCATTAAACTGTGTTATATATAAGTCTTCCTAAAATTGATAAACGCAAAAATTAAAAATTGGTGTAAAGTGGAACACTGATAAAAAAACAAAAAACTATAAACCTTTTTGTTCATTATCGATTTTTAACAACTATACCAGGTGGTTCACGTAAGATGACCCACTCTAAAAATTAAAATGCAAACTGTAAACATTCTTTTTTTAACCTTTGACTTATTTGAGCAGTTTATTTCTAAGTTACTAATCGCTGTGTATGTTATTATGACACAGCAAAAAGTAGACGGAAAAGGTGTTTTCTTATTTTATATTTTTTCGGAAAAAATTAATATTGATGCCTCCAAACTGATTTTAAATAAAACACATCTTATTGAATAAAATGAAAATTTTTTTAAGTTCTGTCTGTAATGGATATCTGGAGTAGCCAGGTGCAAACACAGGATGCAAATTACCGACACTCTACTTATTTTAAATTTTATAAATCAGTTTAATTTTAGTTCAGTCAATTTGTGGCTTATTTTTGAACCAGAAAAACTAAACTGTAAAGATCTCATCAAACTGTGCAGCTACTATTTTACTGTTCCAGCCATTTCTAGGCGATTTAAGTTGTTTTTAATCATAAATAAAAAAATTTTAAATGTTTTTTACGAGTCTTTTTGTCAGAATCTGTATCTTTTTCAGGAAATTTCCAAATGATTTAGCTCATTTTTAAATCAGAAAATTACTATTCTAATAACAATATTTATAAAAATCGTCATTTTTAAAGTCGAAATCAGTAACTATTTCAAGCAATAATTGAGAGCAATTGAAGAATACAGGCGAAAAATAATGTCATATTTTCAAAAATTTGAATGTTATTGGCGGGGAAAATTAAGAATTGACTCCGGTCTCCATTTAAGAAAAAAAGAGAAAATCAGTTATTATTATTACACTTCTCGTTTATATCTTTTTTCTCTACGTCTCTTTAGATGATAAAGAGTCCTGGTATAGTCCTTGAATGTCACTGCTTAAAAGACATTAAATAACGCCAACAATATTTTGTTAAAACTAAAACTGTAAACTACCTAACCTACTAAATACAAAATTAAAATTAATATATTATTTAACGAGTTTGAGTGTAAATCGGACGCTTCATTTTACGAGTGGATTTTTAAACGTCGAGTGATAGCGAGAGGTTTATCATCCACGAGGTGAAATAAATAAACCGATTTATCTGAAAACGAGTTGAATACAACATTTTATTCTTCGAATTAGACTCAACAAGGCTTAAAATTGCTTTAAATGTGTTAAAAATAATCTGACGTTTCGTATTGAGAAATGCCAAACAGTTGTCAAAACTTACACAGAAGAAAAACCGTAAATTTTGACATTGTCGAAGAATAAAAAACTTTATTTTTCTCAGAATATAATTAATGTGATAAATATTACTTATTGTTTTTCCCTAAAGATACCCTTCAATGTAGCAATATTGTTTGAACCAGAAACACACTGGTAACTTTAGAAGGTTTTGACGAAAGAAGTAGAAAAATCCTTACTTAAATCATAATAAGCTATTTCGGCCAATTCTGAGCGATTACGAATTGATTTTAATAAAAAAACCTCATACTTGATATTAAATTGAAAGTTGTGTGAGATTTTTTTGAGCTTCATCTCGATTTCAATCGGTTTCAAAGTTTCAGTCATTTATTCTATTCTCTATTCAGACTTTATTATCTGTTTTTGAACAATAATAAACACAAAAATTCACAAGATTTTGTCGAAACAACTAGGTACCTACTATTTCAGCCATTTCTAGATAATTTAAGTTATTGTTTTTAATTTTTAAAGATTTTTTAAGAAAATCGTTAAGTCAGAAATACAGAGTGGAATTTTTAACTGGAATAAAATTCATAACTTGGATATAGGCTATTTTTGTAAAAATTCTTGAAACAGGTCGATTTTCATTCCAGTTAAAAATTCCATTTTTGAATCAAAAACCAACTGCATTCGACAAAACACTCGACAGAACTTCTATTTAAGTTAATTAAATTCCTAACTATTAACTGTTTCAAAACTACACAGTGGGGCAAAAGTACATTACTTTTGCCCTATATTTATGTAAACGCCAACGTCGCAATTTCTCTCAAAATTTGTTATTATAAATTATTTATGCACTTCAAAAAATTAATTGCTAATGTAATTTATAGTTTCAATGAGAGATCTAATCATTAATAAGTTAATAACTATTTTACAATTTTATCAATCTCATTTATAAAAATAATTTGGTAAAACGCGACGTTGGCGTTTACACAGTTTTGAAACAGCTAATACTTCAGACAAATGAGATCAATCTGGCAATTCAGTCAGAAATAAATTAAATTCAGGGGATTTTGTCGAAAATATAAAAACATTTGCTTGAGATCATATCAATGTTAGTTCGTCCATTTCTGAACGATTACGAACTGATCTTGCATAAAAAACATCTTGAATGAAGAGTTTGGATTTTCAATCATCTGCTTTTTCTATTACGGGAGAACATTTTTGCATACAGGTTATTAAGCTTTCAGCTTATTTCAGGCAATTTTGACCATCCTAAAATCTGCTTTTTTTGGAAAACACTAAATTTAAGAGAAACATTTTAACAAAACATTTTAAACGATTAAAAAAACAACTTGGTTTCAGGCGAGTTTAGGTAATTAGGTAATGGCTGATGTTTGAACGGTTAAACGCGTTTGCGAACAAAAATAAATTAATTTGTGTAAAAACACTTAAATGTAATAAGAGGTTTCATGCAAATATAACAACTTCGTAGCGATTTTTAACTCAAAACAACTTTGGCAGTCAATAATTGTTTTTTAGGTAAGAATTAATTATTCAGCCAATTTAGATCGATTTTGTGCCTTCTGTGTCAGAGTCAGAAACATACCCACTAGGCAAATCCAAAACATTTCGTCGAAACGACAAAGGTTGTTTTTTAGCCAAAAAAAAGCGCTTGGTTCGTGTAGTTAATTTTAATAATGTTTATAAAAAGTTTGTAGAAACAATAATAAAAAATTTGGTGCCGTCCGCTCTTGAAGATGATTATCTCAATGTAAAAATAATCTCAATTCCGCCGTTGTCGGGATTAGAATTGTTTTCATCAGTTTCATCTGGTCTTAATAAAGACTTATGGCTTCGTCAAGTGCGACACCGTTATGAATACTAAGCAGGTCCTCGGGCACTTAACCAGCGACGTACCCGTTTTTGCCCCTTAAACAACTTCCTGCATCTTCCAATAAAAAGCTCTCAACTTAACCAAATCCAAGCCAACAAACTGATCAACAATCCTTTAACTAATTCGATAATTTCATCTTGCTCGCATCAGACCTCCAAGAAGTGTTTCTGCACTCGCGACGACCTGCCACTGAGATTTTTCCCCTATATAAAACCGCGTGACACCTGCGAATTATTTTCAGTGATGTGGAAACGGTTTTATTTTGCGATTGTGGTCGTCTGCGTCCCAGTCCTGTCAAATATCTCGCCAGAGCATGTTATCAACAAAGTTCTGGATAAGCTGGGACTCACTCTGGATTATCTTTCAGAACACTACGAAATAATCAATGTTGATTGTTTATTTGGGGTGGTCCTAGCCGGCGGTGAGTCCAACCCTTATCAAATTCTCCCTTTTAATAATACAATTCAGCGATTATCGACGATACCATCACTCAACCAGGGCCCTATCGGGCCCAACTCAAACAGCTCAAGAATAAAACGGGCATAATTTTTGCCAAAACGGCCCCTTTGATGCAACAACAACCCAGTTGGAACTATTGTAAGTTCTGCGACCAGCAACGATGTAAAATTCTTTTTTTAGTTAAACGGAACCACTCAATTTTGGGTAAAAAATTAATAGCAGTTTATCGTTTTTTTTGTTCGTTGTTTTCTCTAAAAATTACGTTAAAAAATGGCCGTTAAAGTTTTGTCAAATTTTGACGTTTATTTCCATATATTAGCTGTTTCAAAACTATAAAAACGCCAACCACCCATTTTCTCTCAAAATTGGCTCTTATAAATTATTCATGCACTTCAAAAAAATTATAGCTAATGTAATTTATAGTTTCAATGAGAAATCTAGTCATTAATAACTATTCTACAATTTTATCAATCTTATTTAAAAAAATAATTCGGTAAAATGCGACGTTGGCGTTTTTATAGTTTTGAAACAGCTAATAAGTAGATTTTGGATGTGCTGATGCACTTTGAAAGCGTTATTAATAGAACCCATTAGTGCTCACTCTTTTTATTTTGTTAAAATTTTTATTCAGTAATAAAAAAATTCTTGAGAACCACCCAAATCCTTTATATTTTTTTGGACACATATTAGGCTACTCTACAATTTATTTAAAAAAAATCGTAAAGTGTATAATACCGAATTAAATACAGGGTGAGTCACTGATATGGACATGCTCGATAACACCCTCACTGTCAATGATGATATCGAAATAAGTCAAATGTCACAGCAAATGGGAGGCCAAAGTGTATTTTCTAAAATTATTTTGCTCTATACAGGCTGTGCCATTTTTACAGTGCAACCTGTAACATAGTTTTTTTTAATGGCATCCCCTGTATATTTATACATATTTAAATTTGCACTTTCTTTCGCTTTACAAATCCATTTAGTTTTTGTAATTTGCTTTAACCGTTCAGAAGTTATTTAATTGTTTCTACAATTTAGTGCGTCTGCAGGCATATAATTAAAAAATCGCAGTACCCTTGGTTTTCGGTATATCAAGTTGGGACTTTGTCCATATGTAAACAACTGTTTGAGGTATCCTTTGGTGGCAAGATCGTCCAATTTCATTGTAGCGTCTCCTTGCTGTGCCACATTCATTTTAGGACAATTTGAAGGACCATAACTTGATTTTTTTAGAGCACCAACCGGTCATAATAGAAAAATTACATTTTTTTTAATGTTAGATTTATTTTTAAATGTCAGACTACAAGCGAGGTGGCAAATATAAAAATATAACATTCCTTCGTAGGTAAACTACACCCCAAATTTTTTCCACTAGGTTTCCTCCTATTTCTCCAAGATTTTGTATAATTTTTTAAATTGAAAAGGACTGGACTGGCTCTTCTTTTTCGGAGCATGTTATTTACTTAACTGATAATAATCACTAATTTCCAAAAAAAAAATTTTACCCAGAGATAATTTATACTTAATTTTTTTTTTCTGGCTTTTGCTCTAGCCAGGTCTAGTTATGAAGACGTTTTACGATGAAATATAGAGTGTATCAAAAATGCGTGTGTGTTAATTTTACCACGTAATAAAACTCATCAAGTACTTACAACAACTTTTCTATATAACATTTTGCAAAATTCTTATTTATTATTTTCACTGTTTTTTTCCTTTTTTGTGCAAACGAGCCGGTCAGTGTTTAATAATTAGTTTGTACACATGGCAACAATTTTCATTGTTGTTTTAAATTGTTTAAATTGTCCGTTTCTATCACAATGAAAATAGTTCGGCATTTTTATTTTTGTACCCATAGGCGGGTACTCGTTTCAATGTGTTATCTTTTACAAATTTTAACTAAATTTGCGAAACTTTTATTGAAAAATTACATTATAGAAAAAATGTTTTATTTATTGAGCTCTGTTACCCATTAAAATTAATACACGTATTTCTGATACACCCTGTATAGGGATAATGGAGATGAAAGTCAAAGCCATCCCTCAAAGGGGTTGTGAAAAAAATATAAGGAAGAATTTTTTTAACTTGAATAAAGAAGCTCTAATAATACCTACTATATAACAAATGCGAAAAAATTTTTCAGTATTTTTTTGTTTTTATCAAATATTTTCTATTGGTTTTTATTTGTACTGTCCTTTTTTAGGATCTGTTTTAGTATAGTATTTTAAATTCCTAAAATCGGGGTTCTTCCTACTTATAATAATATAGCTTCTGGTACTACTATACTAGAGATTTTTTATTATATTTTTTTAATTTTTGTTAACTCTTTTAAAATCCAAGGTGTCAGACTTATGTATCTAACTTAATATTATATTAATAACAAACGCTGAATTTTGTATGGTTATACATTTTTGAGATAGGGTAAAGTTCTCATGCAAGTTTTGTATTGCGCAATAATAAATATGTATTTCTAATTAAGTAATAAATAAATTTAAAGCGTAACCAAAGACATTTGAACCCATTACAATTTGATGCTTTGATATTGTTATTCTCTTAAAGGATGTGACTATGAGGAAGCAGTGGCGTCTCTAATAGCAACCACAGCGTCTAAAGTTTTGGTGGCATTTTTACTGATTTTTTGGTTTTGTTTTGGTAGTTTTTTTTTGTGTTCATGTTTAGTTTAACACACTAACACCAGCTTCAACTAATCTCCTATCAATCAGATAATTAAAATCAAATTTAATTTTATTTATGTTGCCCCCGAGAAAAAGTTAATCCTACGCCTATGGAATAGGCCGCCATATGCAAGCACTTTTTACAAGTTTTTTTTTAACTATCCTTACCTCCAGAGTATTTATTCCTCCATGACATAAACATAAAATTCCTAAATTTTATAGCGGTAATTTCTATTTTGTTAAAGTAAAAAGGTTTTGAGTGGTTAACGTTTTAGATAATATTGGAGATCTAAAAGTTTGTGGTACCTAATTAGTAATAATTACTAAAATATTGGGATATTTTTCCATTGTCAAGAAATTTCAACGCTTGATACCTATAACTTATTCTGAAATTTTTGAACCACAAAAATTAAAGGTATTTTATAATATTGAAAATATGCCAACAACATGAAATTTCATTTTCAAAATTGGTTTTTAGTGTCTCACAGTCATATCTTAAAAAATTTGAACAATATGAAAGCATCAAATTGTACCACTTAATCTTCAATCTATCGCTTATACGCTATTAATAACTGATTTTTTATTTATTTTTGCGCGTCCCAAAAACTTCGAATCGTCAGTAATTTCCGTTGAATTAAAAACCAGTGGAACCACCACCAAAAATTTAACAAATTTTTGCTAGTTGCTAAATACGTGGTCGTTCCCGAATTGTGGCCCAAACCCGTCCGATACAAGTTTGCCGAATTCAGGATGGCCTACGCTAGGGAAAGTCGAGTCAAGACACTTTTCTCGAAAAGGACTTACGAGAACTATACCGAGGGTTTCTCCGACCAGTGCTTATCACTCATCGTCAACAGCACGCTGGATGTGAGAGGCAAAAAGTGCCGTTTAAGCCCCAAATGCCAATTATTCGTCGAAAATTTGGAAAAAGGCGCTGGATACATTTTGACCCACAAGTATTTTTACCAACTACTCATTTGTTATAGTAACACAAAAAATTGTAGGTTGTTGCTTCTGCAAGTTGCTAGAGTGAGACAGTGCAAAATGTCCCCCAAAAGCCTGGCCACTGCGATTAAAAAAGTCTGCGCTAATATTTACACTGAGACGATAAGTGCCGAGTATTTTGTCGGTTTGGACGAGATTTTCGACTTGTTCCTTGAACAAAGTTAGATTTTTTTTAATATCAATGTACAGTCACTTTAAGTTTAATTTTTTAGCTCTTCTTTGTGGATATGAGGGGTATGCCGACTTCCTCAAGTTCGAATGGTTGGAGAAAATCCTTGAAGTCCAATACGACTCCGGTTGTTTTCCTGTGAGGGCCCAAACTAGGACGAAAAGGGAAACTAACGAGTTTAAAGACGGATGTGCTGACCACACCACCGGACTTGGAGCCGCAGTTCTTAGTTTATACCTGAACTATTTAATAAAAAATGTGCATAATGTTGTACTCGCTTCCGAATGGTTTTAATGATGTTTACGCACCCACTTGAATAAATTATGAAACAGCTTATGAGTTTTGAGATTATTAAACACCGGCACTTGGTTCTTTGTGGTGACTTAAATATTGATCTTCTAAAAATTACTTACAATAAAAAGGTGCTTACAGACATCTTTGAATCTATAATAATCTATGTATAACATTATATAGGAGAGAAAATTCAAAAACGCTATTGATTATATGGTCTGTGATCTTCCAAATTCTTGTTATAATACTCACATAGTTAACCCCTTAATAGTAGACCACTTGGCTCAAGTGATGTGTCTCACATACTCAAAATATGATAATTTTAAACTAGACAAGGTATAAGGTAATTATAAAAAAGAATTGCTCATCTGAAAACTTAGATCAACTAAAACTCCAACTAAAATATGAAACCTGTATAATAGTCTCGACAAGCAGAGATACCAACAAACTTTTACATAATTTTGTAAGTAGTTACATTGTGTTATTGTATTGATCTTAACTGCCCACCGATTAAATGCAAACAACACACTGGGACTAAAACAAAAAGTTTGTTAACTCCCGACATTATTGTACAAAGTAATAAATTAAAAGATTTATTCTGGCTTTCTCATTATGTGTTGATGACGCCAAGATTATGTGCAATTTATAAAGCAGAAAAAAATAAACATATGAAACGTGTCGTGCAAAATCTAAAATTTTACACAAGAAAAATTAATGGCCCAGAATAAAACTAGAGAAATTTGGAGTTTTGTTAATTCAACAATAAACAAAAAATAAATAAATAAAAACAACTGTGACAATTTATCGTTACTTACTAATAATAAAATAAGCACAAATCCTACTATTATTGTTAACCACTTTGCCCAACGATTTTCGAATTCAGCTATTCAAAAAGTTAGTACCAATTTCTCTGGTTCTACTCCTACTGCTAATTGTACAAAATGTCCTGCGGTCTCAAACTCTATCTTCGTGGATCAGATCTAATGGTATCCCTTGCAAACTTGTGTATTATATTGTTTCTGAAATTGCTGATGTACTCAGCACCTTCATCAACATATCGCTAGAAACTGGAACTTTTCCATCTGTGTTAAAAACTGCTCTAGCTTATCCTGTCTATAAGAAGAATATCGTCCCATTTCGGTTCTCAATACCTTAGCCCAAATTTTTGAAGAAATCGTTTACAAACGGATTTATAATTTTATGGAAAAATACTCTGTACTTACTGATAAACAACATGCATTCTGTCAAGGGCGGATCCCCCAAACATCAATTTTAATTTTTTAATAAATAATAAAAAGCTTATTAACAAATGTTTTTTAAATAATCACATTAAAAGTCTTTTTGATGCTCATTTATTAATAAATAAATAAATGAATTATTAATTTCTAATGTGTTTATGTCCATTTTGTTTAGTTTCAGTACAAGGAAAGGTACCTATTTGGTGTTTTTAGGTTATCAGTGATAAATTGTGATTTTTGAATGATAACTTATCATTCAAAAAATCACAATTTTCTGGGAACGTTTCGTCTTAATTTAATTTTCTTCAACCCATTTATGAAAAACTACTGACGGCCTGAAGAACAAAATACAACAGAAAGTTGTATTTTTTAAGTGATAGTCCAAAAATACCAAATACTGATACTTATACTTAAAATAAATTATTACCACTTATGGATTTTACAATCGTCGGATAACTTTATCCTGGGAATAAATTTTGAAAAATACATTGTGGTAACAATTGTATTCATAATAATTATACTAGAAATAACTTATCCGGGGTTTATTTGACGATTGTAAAAGCGGCCCTTAATAAAATATTATAGGAAGATTCTCGAAAAGTAAAACATGGAAGTTGCTTAGAAGTTTTTTTACGTCCAAAATTTTTTATTACTTAAACTTACTTAAACAACTGTATGTAAATTAACATTGCGTAGTTTTTTTAATTATTAAAAAGAGTGTGTTGTTTTTGTCAATGAGAACTAATTATTTCAAAAACTTATCGAAACCCACTAATAAATAAACATTATAATCAACAAGTACCTATGTATATCCAAAAAAATGCAGAAGATAGAGGAAAGTACCCGAATATATTTTTTTAAATCAACTATAAATACACACAATTAAAAAAATTAATAAAAAAATTTCTATTGTTTCATTCATTGTAATATGTAATATCCAAATTCTTGATTTAAATTTAAAAAAAATGGACACAGAAAATATAAACGTAAACAAAGTAAAATTTTTATATAAAAGAATCGTAGGTATCCTAATTAATAGGGTATCCGAAATTAGGGGAACATAAAATAGTTACATTTTTTAAATTGAAAGTAAACTATTAAGACAAAAATCACAAACGTATGTCTTTTTTTGTTGTAAATTTCAATGCATATGAGACCATCTTCAAGAAACACTAATTGAATATCTGAAATTGGTGTCCGAAATTAGGAGCAATTTTGCTTTTAGCTTTAAATAATGTCTCTTGAATAAAAACTATGAATAGAAAAATAATTACTTTTTGTAAATATAAAATGCTTATATGCTACCTTTACCTAGTAAACTATGCAAAATTTTAAAAAAGAAAAATGAGCTAAAAAACACCACCTACCCTCTACGAGTAAAAAAACTCTAAAATCAAAGTATCTAAAAAAATATTACAGTTAACTAACCCGACGAAAGCGGAATAACAAATCAAACAAAAAAATAACAAAAAAATGAGGTATAACTTCTAGAAAGCTCGATGTACAGTCAAACAAAATGAAAATGACGCGACAATAAACCAGCCCCTGTTGTGGAGGCCGACCCTTCTAACCGTAATCAGGCAGGGTCGTAAATTATTATCGGATCGCAAACTAAACCTAGTTTCAAGATAAATTTCTTTAGGAGCCGGTTTACAGAAAGCAAAATTAAAATTTAAGTTAGAATGAAACTAATTCAAAGTGAGTTGTCATTTATTTTGCATTAACAAACGTCAAGTTAAATAAAAATGTTGATCTTTTTAATGAAAAATTTAATAAACCATTTCTTGAAGAACATTTTGCATTAATGATGAAATTGACGAGAAAACAAATCATTCTTAATTTAATAATTTTTTTAACTGTTTTTCAAAATACAGGGTCGCTAAAAAGTATGGATACATTTATTCATCAAAACTTATTGAAATTTAGTACAAGCTTAAAAATATATAAATTCTTTTGTTCTAAGGATACAAGGCTAACTTCATTTTTTTTAAATGGCAAGAAAGGTGAAATTTAATATTTTTAAAAAGAGCATTTTTTTCTGAATTTTATGGTGTAACACATGCATACCTTATTTTAATCGAAATTAAAAAAAAAATTTCGAACTGATAAAATTTTCAAAAATGTAAAATGTTATTTGCCTTGGAAATGTTGACTTTATCTATCGTTAGCTTTTTGCCGCTTGAACTTGGACCAAAAAATAAGTAAAAGTTAATAATAATTGTTAAAATAACACTTTTAACTGAAAAAAAAAAACACATAAAAAAAGCAAAACACGAAATACATGTTTTTTATGCTACAAAAGATGTTGCTCAAAATGATTTCCATTGACTTCTTGGCATTCTGTCACCATAACCATCCATCATAAGAGTTTCTCTACTTTCAGTTTCACTTAAATGTACCATTTTTACACTAATTATTGCACACAAGTTTAATTTTTGGCTAATATACAAGTGACAGATCGCTAATGACACTATTTTCAAAGCTAACTTAGTTTTACTTTTGCAGAAATCCAGAATAAAATTTTTGAATTTTTATTTTTTTATTGTCTTTTAATGAAAATAAAGGTGGGAATATGTTACATCACTAAATTCAGAAAAAAATGCTCTTTTAAAAATTATTAGTTTTAACCCTTCGTGTCATTTAATCAAGTTAGCCTTGTATTTTCAAAACAAATGACGGTAGAAAATTGAAAAAATCTCAGATAATAGAATTTAAACGCTTTTAACTGTACCCCAAATTTCAACGTACTCTGTTAAACCGTTCTGAAAATATTTAGCTGTATCCATACTTTTTAGCGACCCTGTATAATTAATTAACATAAATTTTGTACGAAATACGTGTTCTTTATTTTAAACATGATTTTATGTAAAACAACAAATGAATTAAACTATTGTTTTTTTGCGAGAATAAGGTTTAATACCATTTGTTTTATAAAAACTGACAAACATATCCATTGTTGCAATGGCAAAAATGTGCAGCTGTATTATTATTTTTTTTTTTTGACAAAGTTGTTTTATTTAGATTACTTGCACAATTGGGCCTCGATTTCTACAAAATATTGCTGATAAATAGATAAACACTTAATTAATAAATGAAAAGGACTATTAGATTTTTGACTAATTACTGTTTGTGTTTGGAGTTTTTAAACTTTATATCTGATTTATCTAATAAATTCGCTTCCGAATGGTTTTAATTATGTTTACGCTCCCACTTGAATAAATTATTAAATAGCTTACGAGTTTTTGCGATAATTTATCACAAGTATGGCTCGGTTCAAGTGTTTGGTTTTGGTTTTGTTGCTCTCGCCCAGTTTGGGGCACATTGGGGAGGTTTTTGAGGGGTTGAACCGCGTCACAGATTTCGCCTTGAGACATTTTGAGGAGTTTAATTTTGACGGACTTTTGGGCCTTGTTATAGCCGAAGGTGAGTGCGGGGAATATCTCATTCAATTAATTGTTCCAAAGCTCAAATTTTGCAAATTGAGGACTCGTACGCCCACTATGGAACGCTTTTGATGAAGTTTGAAGTGATTCGAGGTTACATTGCGCCGATTTTGCCCAAAACTCCAACTAAAATGATCACTTGTATGGAGTTTCTTGTTTAAAAATTGTGGCTACTTTTGGTTTTTTGTAGTAGAGAGATATTTATTGCAACCTGAAAATTGGTTTCACGAAGTGCAATTTCAAAAATCTTTAGATGATTTAGGGATTTACACAAACTGGACTGTTGATGACTTAATAAAAAACAAACATGCTTCGTACAAGGGTGTGCCAAGTGATTATTGTTTGATGGAAATTTTGGAAGAAAATTGTCACGTTAGCCCGTTTTGTTACGAAATGATGTTGGCACCAAGGGTCGATACTGGTTATCTACTTTCACACAGGTTGGTGGAAATTAAATTAATAAAATGCTCTCAATATTACGCGCTACTATCGGTGTGATGTAGTTAAAAAACTTGACTCAAGCTCTAGCTTCAATGCTTTTCTTATGGGCATTTAAACTTGCCCCTTCTTTATTTTTGGTAAATTGTGTTTCGTCTATAATATCTCCAAAACTAAGAGTCGTAGCGCAAAAATAGTCCTCAGACAATTTTACGTCAAATAGATACATTTCTGATTATTGTGAACTTAATGATTTTTTTGTTGGTCGATAAGTACACGTACTTAAACAAAAAATTTTGTTGTTACTCGCTTAGCGTTGGGCAAAAGTATGGAACCAAGCGTTTTGTGCCTAAACTATGTACTTTACGAAAAAATCAATTAGTACATCATCAACTACTTTAAAAATGTGATCATTTTTCAAGAATAAATTTCGAAATTATTTTGGTTTTCGAGTTATTCAAAAAAATTTTTTATAATGGCACTCTACCACGGCGATTTTTTTGTTAAAAGATTATACTCAAAAATAACTTCTACTGTAATAAAATTAATTTTTAACCAGTGTTTTTTATTAAATAAATTATTAAAATTGCAGTTGCAAAACTCATTACAATTACATTAAAAAAAACATTGGTTTAAAATTAATTTAATTAAAGTAGAAGTTATTTTTAGAACATAATCTTTTACCAAAAAAATTTCAAATAACTCGAAAACCAAAATGATTTGGGAAAAAATTATTCTTGAAAAATGATCACATTTTTAAAGTAGTTGATGATGTACTAACTAGTTTTTTCGTAAGGTACATAGTTTAGACATAAAACGCTTGGTTCCTTACTTTAGCCCTACGCTGTATATGGTTTTATTTGGATTATTTGCACAATTTTAAAAATTAAATAAAATAAACCTGACCTCTTTAAGCAACCAAAATGACGAAAAAAAAAGGAGAAGCAAAAAAAAAGACAAAAAACTAGTAACTAACCTGTCGTAATAAAAAGAGCGAATGTGATAATGCGTATTGTCTGTGTTTTCAAAATTAAGTTGGCAACATTACAAAACTTATGAATAGAAGATGTAAGAATTAAAAAGTCGCTTCTTGTGTGTTTATTCAAGACAGTGATGCCAACCTAATTTTGTAATATTATTGTGTATTGTATTGTACTTATTTGATTTTTGACTAATTACAAGTTGTGTTTCTGGTGTTTAAATACGCTAAAAAGTATGGATACAGCTAAATATTTTCAGAACGGCTTAACAGAGCACGTTGAAATTTGGAGTACAGTTAGATGCGTTTAAATTTTATCATCTGAGATTTTTTTAAAATTTTTACCGTCATTTATTTTGAAAATACAAGTTGTTTTTTTTTTAAATGGCACGAAGGGTTAAGATTAATATTTTTTAAAAGGGCATTTTTTTCTGAATTTAGTAATGTAACATATTCTCACCTTTATTTTCATTAAAAGACAAAAAAAAATTTTAATTTATTTTAGATTTCTGATAAAGTAAAACTAAGTTCGCTTTGAAAATAGTGTCATTAGCGATCTCTCACTTGCACAGGGTGAGTCAATAGTGGGTTACTTCTGACATATCCTAAGATGCAACCAAAAATACTAATTGCACTTACCACTGGATACTTCGTTTGATTTTTTAAAACATTAATTGAATCAACACTGGTTTTTTAGCTTTTAAATAATAATAGTCTATAATGAAATTTTAGCAAAACTATTAAGACAAACTTGACAATACCCAAAACAATGTAATTGTGGATTAATTTTAAATTTTTTATTACCGATCTGGTCAGCTGGCATCAGTATTATTGGTTGCATATTTAAAAAAATTCAGAAATAACCCGCTATTGACTCAATCTGTATATTAGTCAATAATTAAACTTGTGTGCAATAATTAGTTTAACAATGGTACATTTAAGTGAAACTGAGTGTACAGAAATTCTCATGATGGTTGGTTATGGCGACAGAAAGCCAAGAAGTTAATGGAAATCATTTTGAGCAACATCTTTTGTAGCATAAAAAACATGTATTTCGTGTTTTGCTTTTTTATTAACATGTGTTCTTTTTCAATTAAAAGTGTTATTTTAACAATTATTATTAACTTTTACTTATTTTTTGGTGAAAGTTCAATAGGCAAAGAGCTAACGATGGATAAAGTCAACATTTCCAAGGCTAATAACATTTTACATTTTTGAAAATTTTATTAGTTCGATAATTTTTTTTAAGTTTCGATCAAAATACGGTATACATGTGTTACACCATTGAATTCAGAAAAAAATGCTCTTTTTAAAAATAATAAATTTCACCCTTCTTGCCATTAAAAAAAAATCAAGTTAGCCTTGTATCCTCAGAACAAAAGAAGATAGGAATTTGATAAACATCTAAAACGATAGAATTTATATACTTTTAAGCTTATACCAAATTTCAATAAGTTTTGATGAATAGTTTTTAAAATATTTAACTGTATCCATACTTTTTAGCGACCCTGTATATGAAATAAAACGCTAAACTTTCTATTAAAAAAATCCATTTTTAGAGTATTTTATTTGCAAATCGTGCGACTAAAAAAATGTCTTTTCAACAATCAAAAACTCCACAACTTGACAACAAATTTGTGTTCACTAATGTGGCGCGAAATTCGGACAAATGAAAAATTGGATTTTCCAGCTCATGACATTGCTTTAGAGCAAAGTGAGTACAAATCCGAGTTGACCTCAAATTTGAAAAACAACATTTCAGTGGTTTTTTGTGGTCTTGAAGGCTACTCTGAATTTTTGACAACAAATTGGAAAAAAAAAATTTTAGAATGGCAGCTTTCGGTTGGATGTTTCAAAAGTAACAAAGACTCAAATTTCAAGAGGACGAGTAATGTAATAGCTTATGGATGTACGGACCACACCACGGGCCTGGGGGCGGCCGCTCTGGCACTTAATTTGAGATTTTTATTGCAACAAATGCCAAAATATCACTTAAAATAAATTTTTGTACGTGCGCTGCTTTATTTTGAAATTTATGGATTGGAAAATACAAATAAAGGCTCAATTGCATAATTAAACGAGCGTTTATTGTCCAGTGGTTTGTGTTGTCTACGTTAAGCACCGAAAAACTAATCGGTGTATAATTGGTTGCCTACCCTCGATTATTTTTTTTTAATTATTATTATCAATTTAATAGTTTACATATTTAGCTTTCCTTGAATTAATCAATAAATAATAGTCTTGACGTAGCAAAACTGAAGTCATCGGAGTGTATTTAGCGGTTCAGCAATGCGTTGCAAAAAAACTCAGCGGTTGGGGGGTCAAGGCGAATCGTTGCAGCTCAAGAATTTGAATTTTTTCTTGAGAGAACCGTCTAATAAATTCGTTACGATGTTGATTCAATCGTTTTATTTGTGGAATATCTTATCTCATCCGCGTCAATGGTGACATCACTGTTGTGATATTTACAATAGCAAAATAAAATAATCCGCTTGGAATAAACCGCTGGTAAAATAAATAGTTTCCCGTCGTCGATTTGGGTAAAATGTAAGAGTCAAGTGAAAGAAATTGAAACAATCCGCAAGTGGGTAAGCAGGTGGTACACATTCCCATTCTCTCACTTCCATCCATAAATTATTTCCCACACCTAAATGTAAATTTCAATCGGCCAACTTTGGCCATATCCCTGATGGTGAATGAAGTTATATTGGGGAGTAAAAAGTGTTTAGTATTGTCGTCAAGTCGTCGCAGACGACGTCCACCTTCTTCAAGGTCGGTTTTTGTGCTGGTATGGCTCCAAGAGTTGAATACTAACGACTTGCCCTCGGACACTTTTGCTTTTAACGGATGGGATGGACGTTGTTGCCATTCATGGTTCAGGCACCTGTCCAACGGTCGCTGATGATTTGCCAAAGAGAGTTTACTTTTACCACTGAGAGGCTTTTTATGTTAAAAGGACGCAATTTCTCTTTTCGCACCAAGTTTTGCACTTATTTGAACAATTTTCAAATTATTGGAAAGCTGTCAGTTTGTTTGTGTACCTAATACGAATTTATGGCAGGATTTTCTCGTGGTTCGGAACCAAAATTAAAATTGATTGGCTATGGAAATGGAAAGAGTGGCAAAAAACTACCATCAGTTAGGCATCGATATTAAAAATGCCAATAAAATTAAATTGCAAATTCTAGCAAAGAAAGATAAGCGGGTTACGCTTGTTCAAATTGTATTAATTTCTCTTCCACGTTATTTTGCTTGATATCATGACGAATTTTCGTCTTCTTTCATTTGAGAAATATTCAGAGAGAAATTCCAGCCTAAGTCGTCACAAATCTGGATTACAAATAATTTCTACCTGGTTATCCGTTTTTTCTATGAAAGTGTGAAGTTTTGCAAACGTATTTACTTTGAGATTTGTTTGTGTGTCTTGGAACAACTATCAAACATTCAATTGAGTACTCATGATGAGTTAGCAGGAAACTATTGCCAAACGTTGAGCAATTTGACTAATTTGAGTAATGAAAAAGTAAAACTCAGCTCCCAAAAACACGAAACTTTATCTTAAAAGATACAAAATTCACAGTGTATTTTTTAAATTAAAGTTTGGTGCTTTGGGGGACACCAAAAAGATCCAAAAAGAAGATTTGAGAGTTTGGGCAAAGTGTTAATGATGCGTTCGTTCCTGAAAAATATACCTACAAGAAATTGACTGCTACTGAATGAATTTTCTAATTTTTTCCCTTAATTCATTAAATAAAATTTTTGGAGCAGTTATTATAGATTTTGAGTAAGGTGACCAACCGTCCTGATTTAGCCAGGACAGGTTTAGGTTTTTACAGTTTGTCCTGTTTTATTTTGTTGTCCTGATTTGTCCCAATTTTGATACAGACAGACCCAAATGTCCAGATTTTAAGTTGCCACGAAAACAAAATGTATCTACCTAACTAGGATTTCTGATTTATTGCCTTTTCTTTTTTTCTCCAATAATAATTCTCAGAAATTTTCAAATTTTCGAGAACTTTCTAAATCTTTAAAAAAATTGTTAATTACCTACACAAAACATTAAATTTCCAAAGTTTTCAGGTAACGAGAAAAACCGTTCATTTTTCGTCGATTTCTCGACACTTAATATTAATAAGCCGAGATTTCTAAGGAATTCTTGCTTTGAAAAGTCTCCACCAGAAACCTTACATATAACTCTGTAAAAATCTTTTGATCGCTTATAAATTCAATTAAACACAACCCACAATAAATAAATTAAGTTTTGGTGTAACATAAAAATTTTGCAAAAAAAAGCGATAGAATATGTTATACGAAGGAAGATTACGACGATTAAGTAGACATTTAGCGATGACAAAAATACCAGCAACTAAAAACCTTTTTTTTATTTTTCATGCCAAGATTTTACTTTGACATGAAACATGAAAAAAAGGTTGTTAGTATTTTTGTTATCGCTAAATTAAATTTTAATATCCTGATTTTGGATTTGTTGAAGTCTCCTTGATTTTGAGTGTTTCACAACTTCTACGACCAATGAAAAATTAATTAAACATTCATCACAATTTGCCAAAAAAGATTAGATATTTAATTAATTTAATTTCGCAACAACTGTTTTCCGAAACATGGACGTTTTTTTTATATTTTATTTTCCTGCTGAATGTTCAATTTTCCAACAAGAAGATTAAAGTTTGGACAAACTTTTGACGTGTCCTTTTCTAAAAAATATGCTGATATATGCGAGAAATTGAATCGAGAATTGCATCTGAAATCACTCAAAGACATTTCTAAGGTTTTTTTTTTTTAAATTATTAAATTTAATTTGGAGCAAAGTATGAAAACAAAAATCTCCAAAAATTTAGACGATTTATTATTTTTTCCTTCGGATCATTTAATCACCGTAAAAATCAAAATTCTAAAAGTTTATCTCATTTCGTCCCAAAAAAAAAGATACAATAATTAATAATACACGTAAGATAATTTAAAGGAATTTGAGTAGTTTGAACTTCAAGTCTTGAGTTTTTCAACCAAAATTCGGAAAAGCAGGTTTCCGTAAAATTGAGCCTTTCAGTCATTCCATTTATTGAAGGTTATTAAATTAAGGTATTTTGGACTGTAATAAGAATGGTGAGTGATTCACAACTACTTGCCTCCAAAAATGTAATTATTATTTTCTTTCTAAATGTTGAATTTTCTAGCAAGGAGATTAGATAGAGTTTGGATAAACCGTTGATGTGTTCATTTCTAAGAAATATGCAGATTTCTGTGACAACTGAGTCTAGAACTGATTGCAACTCAAATCACCCAAAGAAATTTCAAAGTTTGTTTTGCTTAGATATTAAATTTAATTTGGAGTTTGAATGTTTCACATTCACAGCTTTTACGCACCGAAATTTGGCTCATTTATTTAATTTTCCTTTCGGAATCGCCAAAAAAATCGAAATTCTTGAAGTTTATTTCAGTTTGTCAAAAAAAGACTAGAATAACATTTACGACATTTCATTCAATTTAAAAGAGTCCTGTTATTTATTTGAGCAACATTTCAAATCAAGGGATTCAAGTCGTTCGAAAAAATGAATTTATTTTAACGAGACAAATGCCGAAATAAGCAATTTTTGTATTCCCATGCAATGTTGCTCTTTATTTAAGCAAATAATCCTTTCAAATTAGTTTATTTAAACTAATTTTATATTTTATATTTATATTTTATATTTTATTTGCTTTCTGAAGTTCAATTTTCTAACAAGAAGATTAAAGTTTTGACAAACCGTTGACGTGTCCCTTTCTAAACAAATTGGAGATATCTGCGAAAAATTGAATCTAGAATAAGTAGAATTGCATCTGAAATCACTCAAAGAAATTTCTAACTTTTTTTTTTCTTAATTTATTAAATTTAATTTGGAGGAAAAAGTATGAATGCAAACATCTATCTCTAAAAATTTAAACGCATATTTACATATGGGCTAAATTGGCTATAGCCCAGGGCGGCAATAATATCTTTATTTTGATTTAAAAAATACCTAGTAAATAGAGGGGTTACATTTTTTAAATTAATTGATCACATTTTTAGTTTTCGTCCTATTTTTTTAATTCGTAAGTTTTTAGTTGTTTGGTTAATGAGTTTCAAGAAGTTTTTAATAGTTTCAATACATAGGCATTATTGAAAATTCACGATGAGTTATGGTAGAAAAAGCCTAAGTAGTAAACAATACAGTAAAATGTCTTTGAAAAAAGTCAGCGACAACATAATATTGTAGAAAAATGTTGTAAAAATGACTACGAATCTTAAATAAATACAGGCTGATTTTTTAATAATATTTACATAATAAAAGAGATAGGAGAGTGACATTACAAAGAACTATTTCAGGTTTGTTAATTTAATTTTTAGAACTATCTTGCATTTTTAGAAAACTTGTGCTAGAACTGGATTTGCTGTTTTATTCAAATAAATTGTTAAAGAGTTAAGGATATTACTGAATTTTAGAGAAAACTAATTGATAAAAACAAGTTAAAAGCAGATACATACTCGAAAATTGGTAGAATTTGTTTGATGTTAGACTCTTGAACTGTTGTAACAGTTGTAATATTTTTTGAACAGTTTATGTAGTTTAACAGTTGATTTGAGGTGTCACAAGAGAGGTGTTCCATTTAAAACTTTGAAGGGTAGGTAATTGGTATTACAAATGGGTCAAGTACTACAAATTTCTAAAGTAGGTAAATAATTTGTTTTTTTTTTGAAGAAATGTCAGTCAGGGGCGGCAATGGACATAAATACGCCACTGTTTAGAGTTTAGACGATTAACAAAATTTCGAATTTAGATCTACATTTAACTTAGGCTTACAAAGATTTGTAGATAATTTGGCGCAGATTCCAGTGGTGTTTTTAATTAATCAATTTTTTTAATTTTTGGGGCAAAACCAGGAAAGAATTAACATTGTTTTCTTTATACCAGAATTTCAGTTTAGCTATCTCTTGAACAACTCAGACTTTGTTTTCTTTCATTTCCACTAAAAATGTGGCAAAAATCTGCTTTAATTAAATGAGTAATTTCGGAATTTATAACAGTCCAGACGAGACCGCATTTCCATTCTGCTCTAAAATTAATCCTCTGTGACTAATCGTCCCGTTTGAGGTCCAACTTCGTGAATCACTTATTTGATCGGTAATAAATGCTGTGATGGCATAACCAAGCGTTTCGTTTCCACGCACCGTTTCCAAATTCGGAATAAATTCACACCGGCTCACTTATCTCGTTAATTACAAGTTCGAGGACCTTCGTACCGCTTTCGAAACCTTGAGATGATTTCCGTCAGCTGATTTGTTTTGCTCATCGTCTCCTATTTTATTTTATAACAGAAACAGTGCAAATTTGCCTTGACTCAAGGTGGTGCCTTGTAAGGAATTGCTATCCCTGAAATGTTTCGGTTATAAATTGTCGACCTCTATTGTCACTACCACAGCCTAATCTGGGTCAGCTTATCACATACAAGGCGATTTTACTCCATCGCAAATAAGGGCAAAACCTCGCCAATATCGGTAGCGATGAAATAATAGCGACAGCACTTTAAATGGCTCACTTGGCCCTTGTATGGTGACGGATTTGGCGATTCGAGTGACTCAAGCTGCGTGAAACGATGCCATTATTGGAAAATTGTTAGATTCTTCAGGATTTTAATTAAATTATTAACGAGGGATTAGAACAATGACCTGGGCTCTATTAAGTGCCTGATTTGCACATATCGCAGCAAGATAAGGGTTTGGAGAGTTTTAATTGTTTGCTTATCTCCGGAATTTACGACCATAGCTTTAAAAATAAATCATCAATCGTTTTCAGAATGTTTCGGTCGAAAGAATGAAAAAATGTCCGTTAGTTGAGATAATCCAAAATAAAACAGGAGAATTAAGTCAATACTTTTCCCCATTTTCTTCCCTTTACCTTCTGAGACTAGTGAAATTGTTTTTTTTAACCTAGTTAGAAATTATCAGCAGTCGCCTTGAAACCGACTCAAGTAATTGTTTTGTATCGTCTGTCTTGTTACTAAATTCCTCTTCAGGCCTTCCGATGAGTCCGAGTTAAATGGGCTGTTGTCACGACATGAGGATGAACAGAATGCATTCCAGAGTGCGTTTTCGAAAACTAACGAAAACTGCATTTTGCAAAATTTGTTGAGGAAAGAAAACGTTAACAAACTTCCGATGTGTCATCCAGCAGCTGCCCCGGAAATTGCTGACTTCCCTTGGAGGTTACAGGTGTCCAATATGGGTGTTATGTAATGCTTTGTTCATATTTTTACGAAATTGGCAGATTTATCTTTTGTTACAACAGGACTGACCGATAAGTGATAAGGTTTGAGTGTTGAGATTCATTACATGAATGTAAATTAAAAAATCCAGGACGAAATTTACAACTACAAGCTAAATAAGTTTTATAATTAAAATAGCTGATAAATTAATTTGGATGATAAATAGGTAAATGTACTGTCCAAATTTATTCAAAAAATTTAAATTGGTGTTACAGTTAAATAAAAATTTTAAAGTACGTTGCCCAGTAGTATAGTAGATACTTGAAAACGAATTATTTTCCTTACCTCTCTGATCTAGAGTACGTGAGTGATTTTGATCGATTATGAAAGAATGTGAATTCAGATAAGTAGTTCTAAACAATCAAGAAAGTCTGTCAGAAAGCAAGAATTTTTTCATATTTTATTCTATTTAAAGTTTTGTCTCGTATACATCAATTTTTATCAAAATTTCGTTCTTGACCTAAAATCAAACTTGTAAGTTATAACAATTTCGTTATCAGTAAACAAATGGCAAAATTTAATTTAATTCTGGTTGTAATACCTATACCTACCAAAAATATGTCAATTTCGAAACAAATTCTCAATAAATGTTTATCAAAAGATTTCGTGATAAAATATTGTGTGCAATCAATACTTGCTATAAAACAATATAGATCGCTGATATCCCAATTATACTTTATTTATTACAAAAATTATAAAACATAATTGATCCAGGAATTGATAAAATCACTTTTAAAACTGAAGTTTATCAAGTGCTGACGTCATTTTTATATAATAATTACTTAATTATTTAATTATTTACTTAATTATTTTATTCTTCGACACTGTCAAAATTTACGGTTTTCTCCTGTGTAAGAAAGTTTTGACACCTGTTTGGCATTTTTCAATACGAAACGTCAGATTATTTTTAACAGATTTAAAGCAATTTAAGCCTCTTGTTAAGTCCAATTCGAAGTAAAAATGTTGTGTTCAACTCGTTTTCGTGTAAATCGGTTCATTTATTTCACCTCGTGGATGATAAAACACTCGTTTTCACTCGTGATTTACTCAAATTTTATCTTTTTTAAAAGCTTTTATTTAGCTCACAATGTTATCTGTCTGTCGGTTATTTTTTCGGAGCCAAATTTGAAAGGGTTCCCGTTGTCCCACTGAATTGAAATTTTGCATACTTACTTAATCTGCGTGACAACGCAATCCTATGTAGTTAAATACCCCCTAAAGGGGTTAAGTGGGGTTTTGAAGTTTTAGGTTATGTTTACAAAGGGGTTCTCAATTTGTGAATATGAGAGGGTTCCTGTAGTCGCAATGAAATGAAATTTAACATGCTTACGTAATCTGCGTAGCAATGCAATTCTATACTATATTCTAAAGGTGTTAAATGGGGTTTTAAAATTTTAGGTTATGTTTACAAAGGGGTTCTCGATTTGTACATAACTTATACCGACATAGACGGTATGTTGGTCATTTGGACGTCACGGTAAATGCACAGTGTAATAACAATAAATATATGCAATAAATAAAGACTAAAAAGCAAAAAATAATAATATATAAAAAATGTTTTTTCAAAAAAGCTTTTATTTAAAAGATGCACTAAAAAGTAAACAATAATGTATTTCAATCACAGGAGAATATTTTTTCTTACAGGTTTAAATTCTAAAATTTACAAAAGCTTTGGGAGTTATAAAACTACGTCATTATTATAAAGAATTGTAGAATTATTCTGAAAACAATCAGATGTGTAGAAAAAAACATTTAATAGCAAATGTGTGATTATTGCATTCTGTGTGATTATTGTTTTTTAAAAACACTTTTAACCTGTACTGCAGATACTTTTGCTCACGCTATCTATAAATTGCTTGACCCTGATGACTGGATGAAATAAATTTTATGTTTTTAAGTTACCATCAGTACTGCTAGAACAGTTCAAAAAATCGCAATTGAAGTTCGAACATGACATTGTTTTAGCCTCTTTCATAGGTACATTTGTCTTATTCATTTATTTCATCAAAAATGACAAAAGTAGAGAGGTTTAAAAAAACTACCTAATTATACTTTGAAAATTACATTATTTTGAGCTAAAAACTTATTTATTTTCCGCTAATTCGGCCAAAGATTGCCAATTAAGATCGAAAATGGTCGTTTTTATCTATGTCTCCAACTTTAGCTCGTTTTTATTGAGAAACTAATATTTTTTGCGAAATTTCCCTAAAAAAAAATCTAAAACCACATAGGATATTAGTTGAGAATAATAATTTTTTTAAAGTCTAAGTAATTTGAAGCTTAATTTTGGCTTATACACAGTACACATCGAGAAATTTGAAAGTCAAAAATTACAATACTTTTGTCTATTTGCATGTCTTTCAAAAAACTTACTTATTTCGTATACAATCGTTTGAGCGGACCCAAAACTTACCTATAAAAATAAATATTTTCGCATTTTATCGCTTTATCTTATTTATAACCAAAAACTCATTTAGCTCGTTTTTTGAGCGTTTCGAAAAAAAAAATGCAGAAGATTTTTGATTTTAGATGAGGTGGCACTTTACTGACTTCATCATTGTACAAAAAAGCTTCCCCAAAAGTGACACATATTAGTTGCTACGCTCCAATTTGCCTGGACTTTAATTAATGAAACCCGCTTTAAAAAGCAATTAAAATCAACCACCGAACTATAAACCTCGTATAACTTAGCATCGCATCATGTCTAACTGTTAAATTTTCTTAAAAGTGCAACTTTCGTCCACTTTATGTTGTGGAAAAAGTGGACAGCAAGGCCGGTCGTCTCGCAATAATTGCACTGCCGCGCCATAGAGAAACCAACGATCCCCATATGGCAAAACAATTCTGATTATTTTTCTGACAAGTTATTTGAAACGTTGACGCTGATTTATTTCTTGTTCTTGCTGCACATTCACGGTTATGTCAGTTCTTTAACCTGAAGGAGAACACGGTTTGTTGGACCCGGAGCGCGTTTCCTATGAGAATAACTCGACAGATATGCTGACTTAATTACCTCTACAATGACACCTCAGAGACGGTGACTTAATTAACTCACCCCTGGCAAGACTAATTGGACCAACAACGATCATCCTAACGAGGGTTTTTCTCAATATGGGAATCAATCACATATTTTTGCTTTTTCGCAACTACACAGTAAAAAATTTTCTGGTGTTATTCACACTAAAATAACACTAAGAGTCCGCAGAAGACACACTCTAGAGTGTAATATTTTCTAGTGTAAATTAACTTTTTTGTATATGTATACTAAATGTTCTAACGTACTTCCTGAGTGTACAAAGCACTGAATTCTAGTGTGGTTACAGTGTAAAATTGGTTTAACATAAAGGCATGTATGTACATAACTATTTAACAAAAATATGTTTTGTAACAACACATAAATCAAATAGAACCGTAAGGCTGTTTTCACTTTTGTAGTTTTTAAAAGCTTATATTTAACTCACAATGTTATCTGTCTGTCGGTTATTTTTTCGGAGCCAAATTTGAAAGGATTCCCGTTGTCCCACTGAATTGAAATTTTGCATACTTACTTAATCTGCGTGACAATGCAATCCTATGTAGTTAAATACCCCCTAAAGGAGTTAAATGGGGTTTTAAAGTTTTAGGTTATGTTTACAAAGGGGTTCTCGATTTGTAAATTTGAGAGGGTTCCTGTAGTCGCAAAGAAATGAAATTTAACATGCTTACGTAATCTGCGTGATAATGCAATTCTATATAGTTAATTACCCCCTAAAGGTGTTAAATGGGGTTTTAAAATTTTAGGTTATGTTCACAAAAGGGGTTCTCGATTTGTACATACCGTAACTTATACCGACATAGACGGTATGTTAGTCATTTGGACGTCACGGTAGATGCACGGTGTAATAACAACAAATCTATGCAATAAATAAAGACTAAAAAACAAAAAATAAAAATATATAAAAAAATGTTTTTTAAAAAAAGCTTTTATTTAAATGATGCACTAAAAAGTAAAAAATAATGTATTTCAATCACAGAAGAATATTTTTTCTTACAGGTTAAACTTCTAAAATTTATAAAAGCTTTGGGAGTTATAAAACTACGGCATTACAGAATTACTTTGTTCAGTTGACAACTCCCAAAGCTTTTATAAATTTTAGTATTTTAACCTGTAAGAAAAAATATTCTCCTGTGATTGAAATACATTATTTTTTACTTTTTAGTGCATCTTTTAAATAAAAGCTTTTATCCGCAAACGTCACAAAACTGGCAACATTTGTGACAGAATGGCTCAGGTAAAAGATCTAGTTCTCGGACCACTTTTTTCGGACATGTGGTAAATCATTTTTATTTGATAATAGTATATTATGATACGAGTTTTATAAGACGCATTTTGTCGCACGCACGGAATTGTGGCACGACGAGCGCAGCGAGGAGTGTCATAATGGAGTAAGTGCGACAAAATGCCTTATAAACGAGATATCATACACTATTTTTTCTACTTTGCACCTTTTTTGACAAAAAAATTCAATTTCGAAATTTAGGGAATTTTGTGGCAGTTGACAGCATTTGCGTGGGTCATGAAATTAAATTAATAATGTGGATCGTCATTAGTTTATTCGTAAAATGTATTCTGAAAGTGTCTAAGACGTTTTGCAATGTATCTACCCCTCAACGAATACGGGCTTTTGTGGCAAATACGCGGAATTTGAAAATTGGCCTAAGGAGAATGGAATCTCAAATTACTTACTTGCACTGGCTATTGAAGTCATGTTTGTACACTACTCGAAAGGTGTTCGAAGGGACTACGTATCAGGGTTGGTACAAAAGCCTCTAAAGGTTCGAAATTGATTCATTTGATTAAATTATCACTTGAAACAGGTGACGATTGACACTGACACTTCTCTCAGATAATTGTCAAAAAACTAGGTTGCCATCATTTTCCAACTAAATTACCCTGGCTTTTAGTGTAATTATTATAGCACTCCCTTGGATATTACGAAACCCAAATGGCGTATCGTAATGACCTCAGTACGAAACAAAAGTAGAAAAAGCATTTTTTACTTTTCTCTGTCATCATGACTTACCATTGTTTTCACTTTCTTGTGTCTTTCGCTGCTTCGCTCAAGAGGTGATGATTCCCTCATTGTGAAACGGGAGTCACTGCATTAGTTAAATTAAAAAATACTCAACACATTCGAAAACCTCAACACAAAAATCCGAGACTGACGTTTGCTTATAAACATTGTTATGGTAATGATTCACGTGCAAAGCTTCCTGATTATTTTATTCATTTACCTTTAAATTAGTGTTGCTCAAAATTGCTCTTTACTCTTCATCAATACGTTTGCGGATAAAATAGTATATTTTATTCGGAGTAAATGTGAGTTTATGTAGCTCAGCTAAATTATTTGCCTCATTGCATTCAGCAAAATAAACATTCAGCTTCCCCACATAAACTATCACATTTACCCCTTATAAAATAATCTACTATTTTTAAAAAAACATTTTTTTATATATTTTTATTCATATTTAAGCAACATTAAATCAACAGAATATTATTGATGTCTTGTAAAAGCTCTGAACTGATGAACAGCCTTATTTAAAACCACTATGGTAGAAGGTAGGAGGTTTTTCGGTTTTCAAGTATCTAATAGAATACACGGTGCTCCAAAAATGAAAACTAACTAAAAAAAACTTCCACTTCTGATCTTGTTTAGCAAATATTTTCTACGATTTTCTGAGCAAAACAAAACGTTTTTCAAAGTTGTGCGATGATTACACTTAATATAATTTAATATAAAAAAACTATTTCCGTTGTAACCATGACGATAAAATAGAACTTAAATACAAAATACAAAAAACACCTTTAAAGACTGGGTTAAAAAAACGTTTCTTTTGTGCCTAGTAAAAAATATGAAAGAAAACTACTACAACGTAAATTTGCTATGGAATCTTCTAAAAATTGACGATCTTGGAATATACAAAATTGTTACCGACTTAAAACTAGCCAATATCATAACGGGTCTAAATGTCTAATGTCACACAGTGAAGCAAAAAGGGATATTTGCAGAACATTTAACAGTATCAGTACAAATTTTACAAACTGGAAGTTAAAAGGGGGCCAACAAAATCCTGCAAAACAGTTTTTCAACTGTGTCCACAATCCTATACCAAACAGAACTGAACTAACAATATTAGAACGAATTCCACCACCAGAATTTGTATTTATTGATTAGTAACATATAGTAATAAACATTTTGTGCATAATTTTTTGATATACACAATTTAAGGTAGCGTTAACATAATTTATGAAAACCTTTCGAAAAGAGCTCCAGAGATTGGATCCGTTTTTGTCATGTAGAGAAAGAAGCTCTCCATGGAGGAACTTTTAATGGGAACTCGTGCCGCAAATTGTTGCGACTGCTAGAAGAAAGTTTACCTTTGTCTTTGCTCATTTATATTAACTGCCTGAAATCTTTAAATGACGTCGTTGAATCTGCTTTCAAAATTCCGTTATTAAAAGATTTTGAGGAAAAACTAGAAAATTTTAAAACCGCATATTTGAGTATTGGTATCCCAGTAACTCCGAAAATACACACAGTTTTTTTTCATGTAAAGGAGTTTTGTGGAGCTGTGCAGAGAGGACTTGGTTTTTATAGCAAACAGGTCTCTGAAGCGGTTCATGCTGATTTTAAAACTACCTAGAATAGGTTTAAAATCCATTACCACAATCCGCGTTTGCCTCAAAAATTGTTGTTTCGTACAACAGCAATCACATTTGGTTCTCATTCATAAAATTTACACAAGTTTCATTTTGTTTATAACAAATTAATTAATTTTTTTGATATTTTTATGTACTTACATTTAGTTTTCTGCAATATTAGGGGTGTATTTTTTTTTTATAACTTTTATAGAACATAATTTTAAAAGTAACCACAACACAATTTTGAGGAGCGCTTTATTTCACTCAGGACATAATGACCAGAAGTGGAAAATTTTTTTAGTTAATTTTCATTTTTGGAGCACCTGTATAGTAAACAGTTTTCTTCCAATTCGGCCCCTTCCAAGTCTGCGATACATTAAAACAAGAATAAAGTTCTTATAATTGAATCAGTAGCGTATGTACCTAAGTCTGAGATATTTTAGAAAGTACAGTTTTTCTTTACTTATTTACAAAACTTTATGGACTTTTTGTAACATAATTTGAAAATTATATCAGCCATTTTAACTGTCCCAGTACCCATAAAAAATAAAATATGTTGCCCAAAAACCTGTGCTCATGTGGCAGTCTATACGTACTACATACTGTGTCTCTCGTTTAAACTAAGATGAGATTATTGAACACTGTGCAGTTATTATAACATGAGATCGAAAATATACTCAATTAGAGCAAGCCTTGAAAGTGAAGTGTAACTTTAGCCACATCATATGCTGTGTAAAACCAACATAAGACAACATAACTTCAAAATAACGTAATTAACGTAAACGTAAATAAACGGCTAAAATGTGAGTAAAGTTCTACAGGCACAGCTTGCCTTCCTAGCAAAAAAGCTATGTAAAAACTTGTTTCTGTTAAGAAACTTAACAAACGAAGTATCAACACCCACCTTAAGAAATGCCTATTTTTCTTTAATTGAAAGTCACTTATGCTACGGGCTGATATTTTGGGGTCACGCTAGTATAGCAAAAAGAATTTTTAAACTACAGCGGAAAGCCGTTAGAATTCTGGGAAATTTAAAATTTCGAGAAGACTGTCGTCAAACTTTTGTATGCTTTAAAATACTAACACTGCCTTCACACTACATACTTCAAAGTTTACTAGCTATAAAACAAAATATTAACAATCTTGAAACACACAAAGATATTCACTCCCACGATACGCGAAATAATGCCAACCTTTGGTTAAAAAAAATCAGATTGGCAAAATCAATGAATAGTGAATATCTTGGTGTTAAATTTTACAATGCACTGCCTGATAAGGTTAAATGTTTAGATATAAAAAAATTTAAAATTAGTTTAAAGTCTTATTTAGTCCGCAAAGCCTTTTACAACTTTGACGATTTTATTAATAATTGTAAAAACATGTAATATCTTGTAATTTCCAATTCCATTATCTTTGTTTTTATTTATTGTTTATTGTTTTAACTGTATTGTTTTATATTGACGTTTGTAAGACCTATATGGTTGTTAACAAGAATAAAGATTATTATTATTATTATTATTATTATTATTAATTGAGTATATTTTCGATTTCATGTTATTTTACACTATAAACGGTAAACATCATTTAAGTGAAATAAAAAATGATAAAATGGTCTCATGCTGTTTCGATACAACTCACCGTTTTTGAGTAAAATTAATTTAAACGTTGTTTAAACAGCATGAAAATCAGGGATGAACAATCGTGGGCAGAACTTGTCCTGTAAATGCACTCTAAAAGGTAAAATAATTTTACCCCGTTATGCCATAGAGAACCAACTAACATACACATGTTTCTCAGTAAATGTAACAATTTAATTTTTTATTACTTTAAATTAATAACCTATTACAGCCTATTATATAAAAGAAAAAAACTGCATTTTTTCGCATTTTATTTACTTATGAGTGTATCAAGGAAATAATAGAAAAATGAACAAAACATTTTCAATACATTAGGGTGTTCCGTTTTTATTGTTACAAATTTAAACAGGTGATAGAACATTCAATTTTAAGACAAAAGTTTCTTATAAACACGTATCGAAAAATTCTTCGTAAGGGAGCTACACCCCCTGAAAGGGGTGCTTTTTTTAGTGAGTTTTTCTCAATATTTCAGAAACCATTACAGATAAAATTACAAAATTTGGTGCAGTTAATAATCTTTATACGCCAAATAGAATTTGAAGATCGAATGTAGAAATTTTTAATCAGGGGCGTCCCAAACTGGAGGGGTGTAGGGTAAAAATACCCTAACTCTTTTGGATTTAGTTTTTTAACATTTCCAGCAACAAAATCATAAATTCCATAGTTTTTTACACAAAAATGGTCTCCGTTTTTGAGTAAAATTAATTTAAACGTTGTTTAAACAGCATGAAAATCAGGGATAAACAATCGTGGGCAGAACTTGTCCTGAAGATGCCCCTTGCAAGAACGGACGAAACGTCGACATTTTGTTACAAATTGATGCGGTCTAACCCCAAAAAACCCAGATTTCAATTTGGTTCTGGTCATTCTTCCTGATTTTCATGCTGTTTATGGTCTGTAACAGAGATTTTAAATCGATTTTACTCACAAACAGTGAGTTGTATCAAAATAATACAAGAGACCATTTTTGTGTGGAAAACTATGGAATTTACGATTTTGTTGCTGAAAATGTCAAAAAATTAAAGCCAAAATAGTTAGGGTACTTTTTACCCTACACCCCCCCAGTTTGGGACGCCCCTGATTAAAATTTTTTACATTTGATTCTCAAATTAGATTAAATGTATAAAGATTATTAACTGCACCAAATTTTGTAATTTTATTTGTACTGGTTTGTCTTAAAATTGAATGTTCTATCACCTGTTTAAGTTTGTAACAATAAAAACGGAACACCCATAAGAAAAAAAACCACTTGGTTCCTTGTTGCATAACGGAGTCCAATTCATGTTTTTGTGTAATTTCGACACTGACAGAAAATATTTTTCAATTATAAGTTATTTTGTAAAAGATGTATTCTGTTGACAGTCATTTTAAACATAATCTAGTGTCAAAATTAACACTAGAAAAATTAACCTCATTCCAAAATGCTTTTTATCTTTACATTTTTTGTGTAATTATTGCACAAAATACCAAGAAAAAAAAAGAATCAAATAACCAAAAAGACCAACCAACAAACAACACACCAAAATTTTAAAGACAAACATTATAACACGAGATGCAAATCAAAAATTATTAATTTGTATATTACGTAAAGTATTTACGTTTAAAAGTAAATAAGTCTGTAAATTCATGGAATGTGTAAACATTATTTAATCTATCATTATCATATTTACACAAACTGAATGTAATGCAGTTTTCCTTTCCTTGTAAATGCCTGATAACAATATTAGCAATATTATAACGGTGCCTTTCTAGCAATAATTTTGCGAAAAATAATAAATAATGCAGTACCGCAAAACGGAAATGAGATCGGTATGTGTACTGCAAGTAATCGAAACAAATACCAAAGAGCCGTTTCACAGCGCTGATAAAATCCACTAGAGTGAATCACTCTGACTCAAATTTTTGATAAAGGTAAAATAATTCAAAACAGATGGTTAGCGCGTCTTCTGATGGAAATCTCCGAATTGGAAGCCGATTCAAGGTTTATTTTCCATAAAACACGAAACGGTGTCGGTTTCCTTTTCGAGACATCAACCAATCGCATTGCACTTTCTTTACCATATACAAGACGTTGAAATTTATTATTTGACCGAATTTGTTCAAAATTCGCTAATATGGCGATAATGAGACGCTTATTTTACTGAAATGGGTTAAGTAGCACGTGGTGAGTATTTCTACAATATTGGGAAATTTATTGTTTCGAGGTAAAATTTGATTTATCACGCAATTAAATGAACTCAGGATAATTTACAGTTTCTGCGAATTTCTAATTTCTGATGGTCATAAGCATCCACCAGATGTCAAACAGGTGCTCCTCACGCTTATTATCTCTGACACCGATTTTTCTTATCAAACAATCTCTCTTACGTAACAAAGCACCAAAATAAAATTTATTACTGACCAAATATTTATTAAAAGGCTGAAATCCGTGTCATCACATTAGCACAAATCTGTGAATTAAATTCTTGCCGTTTAGTTTGCAGTTTGAATCAAAAATACTTGGTTTAAATCATTTCCGCTTCGCACACCACAAAGTCGTTCCCAAAGTGATAAGGATCGCGTTTTTTCGAACTGGAACACTTGGAAGAAAGTTGGTAGATCACGTGAAAAGGAAAACAATGCATGATCGCCTTGTTTATGTAATTGTTTAGCGAGAAAGCCATTTGCCTATAAATAAATTTGGGAAATGTTCTGGCACACTTCTTAGGATGTGGAAGTCGCGTTCCGTTGGTCGGACAGTGGTCACTTATCGTGAAAAGGCGGACAGACACACATTTTGACTTATCAGTTTCCGTTTCATGGGTAAAAACGCCGATTCTCAACCAAACACATTCGGGGAAACCACGATTTAATGTCACCTGAATTTATTTAAATCACCTCCTTTTTTCCCACAATGTATTTTGTGTTTTACGATATCTTAGACCAATTATTAAAAAAAAAACAAATCGCAGTTCATTTATTGATTTGGCTGTTTGTGGCCATTGACACGGTTCCAAACTTTCAAAAATGGCACTAAAACGCCTCCCATTTTCAAGCGTTTTAACACATTCAAATTAAACGCTTTCAATTTATTATAAATTGTAATACATGCGAAATGACACTAAAAGCTTAATTTCCCCGGTAAAAGTTTTCCGCAGTCACCGGAAGATTGATTAATCATCACTCCGTTCAAATTCCTCTCTCCCACACTACTATTTACAATTTTACTCACTCGGCGATCTTGCCAGGAATCTAATTACCAAAACAGTAATGATTCATCGATAGAGAAAAGCCCTATGGGTGGACACGTCAGGCCTGAGTCATTGTTGCCAAGATTGGGGTAGGACGAACCTTTCGCAGGACAGTAAAGAAATTATGTTCGTGCTTTGATAGTTTAATTACACTATCATGAATGAGTCAGATGGACTTGAAAACCGAGATTTTGAAACCTTGACAAGAATCCACGGTCGATGCGAATAAATAAATATAAACATGGACGAGATTAGAGAGTTTAGTTTACATTGCAATTATTTATTAAGGTCACTGGAGTTGGATAATGAGAGGGTCTGTGAAGATGAATCGCTGAGGACAATGCGTTCTTAAATTTATCCTAAAAGCAATTTATAGGCTCGTTCTAGTTACTACTAGTTTAAAATGAAGACAGTTTTACCTAAAGTTTGTTTCTTTAATAAGAGCTGCTAAAAATAAAAACTGCATAAAAAATGAGAACAGGCCTGGCAATCAGCATATAAAAATGGAAAGCATATGGGAAAATAAACTACAATAGAAAAAACAACACGTACAGATGTTATCACACGGCGTGATAAAGTGCAGCAAATAGCATTCGGTTTCAGACGGCAATCAACCTCTGAATCATCCCTGTCTCATTCACTTCTGTTTGTTATTTCTACCCCGAAAGTCGACCCCTGCTAAGGGAAATAATGAATCAACAAATGTCCAAACCCATTACTGCTAAAATATGCAATAATCGTTATACGATAGCTGATTTCTGTGGTTTTATTACATTTTTATTTCTCCTTATTTAAATTACAAACGTTTTGAATAAGATATTCACATGCTTTAGGGACATCAAATCCTGACATTTTTTAGAAATTTTTTAACTCCTTTTTTCAAAAAAAATTGTTTTGTGTGAGCAACTGGACCAGATGCGTTTCCGTATTTTCCTATCTGTCTTTCTTTTTGTCTGTCTGTTTGTCTGTCTCTTTGCGCTTTTCTTAGTGAATTCCCTTGTCTTTGTCTGTTTTCCTTGCGTTTTTCTTTCTCTCTTTCTTTGTCCTTCTGTTTTTCTTTTTGTCTGGCTTTCTGTTCTTACGCCTGTCTATCTGCATTCCTGTTTCTGTGGTCAACTCCTTCTATCCCCTTCTCTCTCCTTCTCCTTCTATCTCTCTGTTTTTCCATTTTTTTTACTCTGTATGACACTGTCTTATATATCAATAAATATATTTTTATTTCTGTTCTCACACGATGTTTTGTTTTTTTTTGTGTGATCACATCATGCTTCTTTCTATTTTTCTGTCGATATGTCTCTGTCTTTTTATCTACTTTTTTTATTTTTCAGTCTCTCTTTGCATTTTTTTTCTGTTTCTCTGTCGTCCTGTCTTCCTGTCTGTATTTCTGTGTTTCTTGCTGTTATGCAATTTTTTGTTCAATTTTTTGTGGTTTGTTTCTCGATTTATTTATATTTTTTTGTTTTCTTACAGTCACACTATCTATCTGCCTTTGTCTGTACTCGGTTTTTTTTTCTATTATGTGATTTTATGTGGTTACATACGTCCTTCTATCTCTCTTTTTTCCGTTTTTTTTTTGTCTTTCTTACTCTAGTGGATAGTATTTCATTTCTTTCTCTGTTCTGTCATGCGATTTTTTATCCCATTTTGTGTGTTCATTTATCACATGTGTCTCTCTATTCTTCTGTCTACCTGCCTTTACTTTTTTTACTGTCTTTCTGTCTCTTTTCGCGTCTTTCTTTCTGTTCTTTTTTCTGTTATATGATTTTTTGATAAATTTTCTGTGGTCACATACGTTGTTCTATCTCTGTTTTTCGGTTTTCTTGTTTTCCTTACTCTGTTTTCTTTCTTTTTCCAGTCCCATTTCTGTTTCATTTTTCTGTGATCACATGTGTCTCTCTATTCTTTTTTATGTTTTTACATCTCTTTATGTTTGGCTTTCTGTTTTTCTTTTTTTATCTGTTTTCCTTTTATATCCCATTTCAGTTCATAGTAGAATTTTGCAATAGCGCATTTTAATTTTTTGGGGCACAAATTGATAGTTTCTGTTGGATTTCTGGGCTCAAGATTTGTCGCTGGGATTTAGTTTAACACAGAATTCTTGTTTTATATAAAAAATTCAAATGCGCTGTTGCAATATTCTTCTATGAACTGAAATGGAATATATCTTCCTATCTATTGCTGTTATGTCTTTATTACTTAATTTTTGTGATCACACAATTTTTTGGTCACATGTAATTTTAATGTATCCTCGATATCTATCTTTGTCTCAACTGAGTCTTTCTTTTTCTATGTTTACATCTCTTACTTTCTGTTTGCGATTTTTTGCTCAATTTTCTAACTGATAATAATCAATTATCACAAGCGTCTTTCTGTCTCTTTAGTTTTTTTTTTCTCAAATTGGCTTATTTTATTTTATCATTTGCCTTCTCCTAATGCCTGGAGGCACATGTGTTGACGTAATGAAATACTCGTGTAACCCGGCTTTGAATTACAAAAAGAATAAAATCTCTGTCGTGATAAAATAGTTTCGTCCACATATCCCATGACCTGATTAACAATATAAAAGTGCGGGCCTCGATTTGCCCATTTCCGTAAACAAATAAGGCAAGGACCGTGTCGAAAATCCTACAAGTCAACATTTCAGCCCACGACAAACCTTAAAATTCCGCAACTCTTGCACCAATTCACGTCAAACCCATCCTCCTCACATTGCCATAAATTATGATCAATCAAATAACAATCAATTAATTCGGGGCGTTTTGGGGTCACACCCCTCCCATGGAGTGAGACAGATGGACGTGAAAGTGTGTTATCTAAGCGAGAAAGGAAGTGGCAACAAAATTTTATCCTTATTTGGAAATATCTATTCGCTTCAGAGACCATGTGTTTGTTGTTGATATGGGTGGCTCAGCTTGAATGGAAATTAAACTTTATCTGAAGAGTATCATTGTTATTCCTTCCGTCGCCTTGCCTGTGTTTATCTCATACAACAGCACTTCTTAAATAACGATTTTTTTTGGCTACCGGAAGACTGGGCGTCTGGACGCTGATCAATACTACGATCTAAATTTACGTCGTCTAGCGTGCGTCTAGGCCAAGTTCAAAGCACTCGCGGAATTCGCCGAAAAGCTCGGGAAATTGACACCGGAAAAAGGGCTTCAAGCGCACAGACAGGTGCCAATTTTCATCAAACGGAAATACATAATTTATAGCCAACTGATTAATTATTAAGCAACACCTTCACAATAAAAAAATACAAAAAATAGATATTGTGACGTTTAAATAAATAAATAGTTGCTGGTACTTGCAATTGACGTTCTTTTTTATTCATTTCATAATTTCAGCTGTCCCTATAAATAATAGTAATAATAACAACAGAATTTATATATGGATTCCAAAAATACTACTACAATACATTAATAGAAATCAACACAAAATTACTAAATAATATCAACAAGTGATTAAACATTAACTATGAAAAAAAATACAAACACGAAATTAGCGAAAAAAAATACCAATCAGATTCTGATTTTAACTTTAAAAATTATTTTTATTTGGTCCTTATCAATGTATAGGCTGGTGTGTAAAATTTCAGGATTTTCATTTCATTAGAAGTCGTAATTATTTCAAAGTTAGAAATAGAGGTAAGTATCGGACAGATTGATCAAAGTCCCCTTTAAAAAAAACAGAGTTAGGTATAGCTTTTTTTTTATTTTTTATTATCTATCATTTTCTAAATACCATACTAACAATGAAATTTAACAGTTGGCAATCTTAAACTAGTGGATGCTTTAAGCCTTTAGTTTTCAAAAGTTTCAAAATACCTATAAAATAGTTATTTACCTAACGTGTTTGGAAAATACAATTTCCCACATGAGCACTTTGTTTGCGACACGAGCGCAACGAGGGTTGCATGAATTGCAAATGTGTGAAATTGCTTTCCAAACAAGTTAGGTACATTTTTTTGTAACGAATCTCTCAAAAAAAATATTTTTAATAATTTAGTGTCTTTTGCTAATGGGTTGGTGACGGTCAAACAATAAAAAAATTGACAAGAACTGTCACTTATCGTAAAAACATAACCGTTTTCATCTCAACGATAGCGATAGCGATGACCCTAGTTATTGTTGCAAAGTAAAAAACACCGCAATGCGGGAAAGTCCGTTTCCCACACGGTGGAGATAACCGGGAAATAGCTATTTAGACGCTATGAGTACAAAAAGAAAATTACCGAACTATTTTCGTTGTGTCAGAAACGGACAATTTGAATAATTTAAAACAACAATGAAAATTATTGTTATAAATACAAACTAATTATTATTAAACACTGACCAGTTCGTTTAAACAACAGAAAGGAGGAAACAGAAAAAATAATATATAATAATTTTGCAGTGTTATTTAGAAAAGTTATTGTAGGTTGTAGGTACCTACTTGATGAGTTTGATACATGGTAAAATTAGCATACGTATTTTTGATACACCTGGTATTCCTAGATATCTGAGTGATTTGTTGCATAAGCACTTTTTTGGGTCTGTTTCACTCGAATTTCCTTCCTGTTGTGTCACAACCGGGTTTTTTGATACCTATACGTTTACGAAAAATGCGTGTGATAAACAATTCCAATTCCATGTGAAACCAGGAAAAAGCTTATCTTTATATCTTTCCAGTGATTACGATAATTCTAGAGAGCAATACCTACAACTGATTGATCACTACTTTTGATCATTAAAAATTACCCCCAAATTCAAAGAACTATACAAGAGTTAAAAAAAATTATTATCAACAAACCTTGTTTTTTTAAAGAGGTGTAGAAACTAGAAAAGTTCATATGCGTAAAATTATATAAAACACCCTGTAGGTCAGGTTTTGCTGTCATGGCTACTTAGATTACGCTGTTATCAGGGACATTGTTTAACGGCTGATACAAGGAAAATAATAAGTGTATGACTTCAGAAAAAAGTTTTACTGAGTCAGCTGCTTGTAGGATTACACGTCTTTTTTATTTTTAGATTTATTTTGCAAATTTTAATTTTAATTTATTGTAAAGCGATATCTTTTAATGCAGAATCGAACAAATAAATTTGAGGTCAAAGTTTTTTAAATAAAACGTGGACAAGGGGCTCAAATTTGGGACAGAATCAAACAAAAAAATCTGAATTTATAAGAAGAATAAAGTTGTTCAAATGAGATCATCTGATCGTTTCACAGTATCGACGAGTTACATATTTGTTCATCGGAGAAAAATGTTATCACTTGGGATGACTGATAAAAATAGTTGTTTTGCAACTACAACTTTCTTTGGCAAAAAATAAGTTTGTTTTTGTAGGTAGTATTTCTATTTTGTGTATTTTCTCTGGTGAAATTTCCACCTAAAGCTTTCCCTTTTCGCTTCCAACAGTTTAGGTCAAATATGGAATCGTGTAGTTGACCTTCCCCTAATCCATCATAAAAATTTTCAAAGAAACCGAAAATCCACCCATGAATAGGAAAATCGCGCCATTAAGCGCCCGTCTGTATGTTTAATGCAGTACCTTGCCCATAAAAACCGTTGAATTGAATCAATCTCGCTCGTTAGTGCCATTAATGGGCAAAAAGCGCCGACTTGATTTTATAAAACCGTAACTGTACCAGCGTCCCGTTGGAAGCTGGGGCCTTCCAGTTACCATCAACCATCTGGCGCCGAGCCCCACGTCCCATGGACCCCCATGACATAAGCCTCCAAGGTCATCAAACGAGATGAATCGAAAAGCCGGCCGGCTACTCCATCTCAAGTTAGGTTAGGCCAAAAGCCCTCGACCAATCACAACTCAGCGTCCGCTTTATGCCCATATATGGTAACATTCGTGTTGTGAATGAGCCTGGTGGGGCGGACGAGTCCACTCGCCCGCCACGCAGGGGAGTCCCCACCCGGCCCAGCAACCATATCAACAATTTCCCGGCAATTGTTCCGATTTTGACACAACCCGGCCAAAAACCGCCCCCAAATCGCCAGCCTCAGCCGCCCCCAGCGCGAAAAGCCCCTCCCGGAGCCGTGATTTCATTCGAATCTCCACCCGGACTCACCCGGACAAGTCCAGGTTTTCGAACACCGGCTTGCTTGAATCGCAACCGGCTTTTCATTCGTTGGTCGCTCGTTGGTGTTGTGTGACGTGTCTTTTCAAACGGTGAGTTTTGACAATTTTTTTCTATTTTTTGGGGCTGTTTGGCGCTCCAACCACCTGCCAAGCGGTATTTTTAGCCCCGGCAGGTGGTTGCAGCGGCGCTTGGCCCTCGGCCAAACATCAAAGCCGGGCCGCGTACGATGTTTTATAACAATCCCGACCACTGAGCCCCCAATTACATTTTTTTTTGAACAAATTCATCATTGATAAAGGATTGTGTGTCATGAGGGGGGGCGCGGAGCCCCGATGCACAATTCTTCCTTATATGGTAATGTTTGGAAGCGATTGGCTCTGCGCCACTGTAATCTTGCGTCTGGGAGGGGCACCACGTACGTCAGATATATAGCCAGGGAAATTTTCGAATTTCACAGTACGAGGCTTTTGTGATATTTGTGCAGACGTCGTGGACGGAACTGTGCTTAGATTTTATAATTTTTTATAGTTAATACTAAAAGTAAGTTGAAATTTTGTGTGAAACTTACGTGGGGTGTGGTCGTGAACACTTGGATATTTGGGGCCCCCTTGTGATTATTTTCCGTTACGTTTTAATCGATTTGAATCCAAGTGGTCGGAAGTTGGCAACATTTCGGTTCGTTCGTTTTTTCAACGGTTTTAACAATGCGCAATTAACGGAACGGATTTGATGATTTTAGTCGTTTTGTTCAATTGCTCAGGAATTTTCGATAAAAAAGCGGTTTTTTTTTTGGCTTTTTTCCCCCAAATTAATTTGAAGTGGTGTCACTGGTGTGAAGTTAGCTGCAATTTTTATGTCAAAAAGCAGTTGACCGTTCGGATTTAAACCAAATTTGCCGCAATTGTTCAGGATTTTCTCGTGAGTTGGTTTTTCAGTTCGGGTTCGGGTCCATAAATATGCAGGAGGTGTCTCGTACCGGTTTTAACGGGGTCCATTGTGCGTCTCGTACCGGTTTTCCATCCACGTTCATTGATCGACTGTTGAATCAATCGATCGATTTTAATTTTTTGTCGTTCCTTTCAGTAAATACTAATCAAGATGTGTGACGAAGAAGTTGCCGCATTGGTCGTTGACAATGGATCCGGTATGTGCAAGGCCGGTTTCGCCGGGGACGACGCCCCCCGTGCTGTGTTCCCCTCAATTGTGGGTCGTCCCAGACATCAGGGCGTGATGGTCGGTATGGGTCAGAAGGACTCGTACGTCGGGGATGAGGCCCAGAGCAAGCGAGGTATCTTGACTTTGAAATACCCGATTGAGCACGGGATCGTGACGAATTGGGACGATATGGAGAAAATCTGGCACCACACTTTCTACAATGAGTTGCGTGTGGCCCCCGAGGAGCACCCCGTCCTCTTGACTGAAGCCCCCTTGAACCCTAAAGCCAATAGAGAGAAGATGACCCAAATCATGTTCGAGACTTTCAACACTCCAGCGATGTACGTCGCTATTCAAGCAGTATTGTCTTTGTACGCTTCCGGTCGTACGACTGGTATCGTCTTGGATTCGGGTGATGGTGTCTCGCACACCGTGCCCATCTATGAAGGTTACGCTTTGCCACATGCTATCCTTCGTTTGGACTTAGCCGGTCGTGACTTGACCGATTACCTCATGAAAATCTTGACTGAACGTGGCTATTCCTTCACCACGACCGCCGAAAGGGAAATCGTCCGTGATATCAAAGAGAAACTCTGCTACGTAGCGCTAGATTTCGAGCAAGAAATGGCCACCGCGGCCAGCTCCAGCTCCCTGGAGAAGAGCTACGAACTCCCTGACGGTCAGGTCATTACCATCGGAAACGAAAGGTTCCGTTGTCCTGAAGCCCTCTTCCAACCCTCGTTCTTGGGAATGGAAGCTTGCGGCATCCACGAAACCACCTACAACTCCATCATGAAGTGCGATGTTGACATCCGTAAAGATCTATACGCTAACACCGTACTCTCTGGAGGTACCACAATGTACCCAGGAATCGCCGATCGTATGCAGAAGGAAATCACCGCACTAGCCCCATCTACGATGAAAATCAAAATCATTGCTCCTCCAGAAAGGAAATACTCCGTTTGGATCGGCGGCTCCATTCTAGCTTCACTCTCTACATTCCAACAGATGTGGATTTCCAAACAAGAATACGACGAATCTGGACCATCCATTGTCCACAGGAAATGCTTCTAAATTTCTTTTTCCAACTTGCAACATTCCACTATTTAGTCATCAGTTCAATTTCGTTTGTATATTAACTGCGATAGGAGGCTTTTGAGCCTAAGGAACTGCCATGTTTTGTATGTTGACAACCAATGTACGGTTTCAATATTTGCACTAGGCCAAAGTATTACTATCTATTATAATTTATTCCGTACGCAGAAGACTCTATTATTATGTATTTACTTTAGGCTAACACTTATGGGATAATAAAATAGTTAAAATTTGTAAAATACACTTGTCTTTTTATTTATAATTTATTCAGTTTTTCTACAATAAATACGAAATACCAAGCCGAATCTTTAATTCAATTCACTTGTCACCAGGGGAGTTATAAAAAAAAATTCAAGAGACAGACAGTTAAGAATCAATAGGGGCTTCTTTCCCAAAGTCTATTGTCTCAAGCTAACAGGCAATACTGCCTTTTAGTCAATATTTCACTGACCAAAGAATAACATTTAAACAGCCTCCTCAAATGACTTCCTCTTTACCCGCACTGTTTAACTTTTAAAATACCGTTTTTTAATGTCAATTTAAGACGTGAATATTAAAATATGTAAAACAAAGTGTAAAATTTATATTGGCATATACTTCAATTTTTACAATACTACTCTTATAGTCAATACAATTTCAGACAGTTGTTAGTACAGAAGCAATTAGTAATTAGCTAATTACTAATTAGCAATTAGTAATAATAGTACAAATATTAACATTTACGAAATGAATTTATGCAATGACCCAAGAGAGATGTGGCAAATCTAAGAAGTTTTAAGTTTTAACAAGTTTTTTAAAAGTTATATTATCAAGTAAATGTCTTTCCTGATTAATTAAATTATAAAATATCGTTTTTTTACATCTGTATGAGTTACTTTTACTTAAATAAATGGAGTACAATCGCCCTTATCTTTATCAGTCTTTATCACTAATATGCCACCAAGTGCGGTCGTGTTCGATTGCGGCTTCGCCAACACCAGGATCGGACTCGCCCACGATGCCGCACCCACCGTCTTCCCAACTCAAAAAGGTACGAAACTCTACAGTTGCGACCACTTGGAAAGAAATTACCAGTCCGGTTTGGAACAATTGAAAGTGACACCTGAAGACCATCCAGCTCTGCTCACCAAACCTTATTTCCCGTGCACCAAAGCAACCAGTGAAAAAATCGCGCAAATCATGTTTGAAGATTTTAAAATTCCAGCTTTACACTTGATTTACCCCTCCGTGTTGTCACTCTATAGTTATGGATCCCTGACGGGATTAGTGGTCCAATCGGGGTATTGCGAATCCCAGTTTTATCCCATCTACGAGGGACACCTACTAGAACGGACGATTACAAGGGGGCTCCCTGTCGCGGGTCAATACTTGACTGAATTTCTCCAAAATGTGCTCACAAAAAAAGGATTTCGGTGTGATTACGCCACGGCAAATCGCATCAAAGAGAAGGCTTTTTACGTGTCAGTGGATTTAAGCAACGAACAGGTGAACGAAGAGGAGTTTTTATTACCAGACGGAAGCAAAGTAACGCTCGGAAATGAGAAGTTTTTGATACCGGAAGAGTTGTACAAATCATCAATTGAATACAGCCCCCTTCACGAATTTATTTTTCACACCTTGGGGCGAAATGACCCCGAACTGCGCCTCCTTTTGGCCGAAAAAATCGTACTCGCGGGGGGCACCACCTTACTCCCGGGATTTGGCGAACGATTGGAGCGGGAATTAATCAAAGGAGCCCCCCAGTTCAAGTTTATGTTAGGTGGCGCCCCCCGAGTTGCCTCACAAGCAAATCGCGGAGACTCCGCCTGGCTTGGGGGCGCAGTTGTCGCACAATTATCGACGTTTTCAAGCATGTGTATGTCGCGGGACGAGTACGAGGAATACGGCCCTTCTTTAGTACACACAAAATTTTTTTAATAAAAATCTATTACAAAATCAAGTTATTTTCTGTACAATGGTATTGAAAGTCTTGGCTGAGGGCGAGTCTGGTAGTTCTGTGACGCAGGCTTTGCCTAAGAGGGCCCCAACTCGGGGGTCAATGGGCAAAACCCCCAAAAACGGGACTTGGGCTAGCTGTGCCAAGGCCTCACCGCCCCCTTTACTGAAAATATTGGTGCATTCGGTACACGAGGGGCACACGAAACCGCTCATGTTTTCGATAATTCCAAGCACTGGAATTTCGGTTTTCTTACAAAAGGTTATTTCTTTCCGCACGTCTTCTATTGAGACTTGCTGAGGGGTTGTCACAATTATAGCCCCGTCACATTTCACCGTTTTGAGGGCTTCCATCACGCTTATGTGCTCATCGGACGTGCCTGGGGGCGTATCTATTAAAAGATAATCCAAATCGCCCCAACAAACATCCGTCAAAAACTGCTTAACCATTGCGGTTTTTTTCGGCCCGCGCCACACCACAGCACTGTCTCTGCTATTCAGGAGGAAGCCAATCGACATTACTGCCAGTTTTTGCTCGTTGTCGGCATAAACAGGGACCCAGCTATAAAAAAATCAAGTTTGAGTGATCTAACCTCAAAAAAGTCAAGTTTTTACCCCCCATCGGTCTGGTGGACGTCCTTGCCTTCCAGTTGGAGCAAATATGGGACGCTGGGGCCACACAAGTCAATGTCAAGCAAGCCGATCTAAAGGAAATCGCGTAATTTCAATTTTAGGTGAAGTTTGGGCCTAACCTTAAAACCTTTCTCTTTCAATGTTAGGGCCAATTGGGTGCTGACGGTAGACTTGCCCACACCACCTTTGCCCGAAAGGATCAAAATAACATGCTTGACACCCTCCAACATTGCAAAAATTGCGATAATTCACGTCTATGTTTTGAGGTTAGGTTATGATTGTCATTTTTTAGTAGGGAATTTCGAATTGTGTGGTGGCAACGCTTTTAAATTAATTTATTTTGAAAATTGGTGAAAGCGCAAAACACCAAATTTATTATTATTAGTGTTATTACAAGACTTATTTTTGCGTTACAAATAATAATAATAATAATAATAATACACCTAATTTTACACACTCCTTTTTTTATCTTAAAAATGTTGCTATAGTAACTCGATACAAACAAGACTTTCTAGTCTGTTTTCTTTCCCAACAATGGTATTTCCCTCATTTTGCAAGAAATAAGCAACTAGTTAAGCTTTTTGCAGATTTTAAGTAGAGTGAAGCCGGCTATAAGCACCACAAGCGATTCCAGCGCTTCAATTCGTGACAATTCCACCAACAATGTCCCAAAATTCGAGGATTACCTCAAAAAGCGGGACTACACAGGCGCTATGACTTTACTCGAAGTACAAATAGTGATCACACGACACGAGTTAATACAACAATTTCCAGTTTATGCAAATCCAAGAGCCGGACGTGAGTATAGACCTCTGGATGGGGTACTGCGCATTCCACCAAGGAAACTACAAAAAAGCGCTGTCTATTTACGAAAATTTGCTGAAAGCGAAGCCAGATCTGGACAACCTTGCGGTGAATTTGGCTTGTTGTTACTTCTACTTGGGGATGTACGAAGAATCGAAAGAGATTTTGCAAAAATCGGGGGCCAGTGGGCTAAAAACGCGCCTAAACTTTCATTTGTCTCACAAGTTGAGAGATGAGGCAGCTTTGATGGAGCATCACGAACAGTTGCAGGACGTCCTTGAGGACCAATTAAGTCTGGCAGCCATACATTACTTGAGGGCTCATTACCAGGAGGCCATCGATATTTATAAACGGTTATTGCTACAAAATCGTAATAATCTGGCGCTAAATGTTTACGTGGCGCTCTGTTACTACAAGCTTGATTATTACGACGTGTCTCAGGAAGTTTTGACTTTGTATCTCAACCAATACCCGGATTCGGTCATTGCAACTAACTTAAAAGTACGTGCGTTTCCAGTATAGTTCTAGTTTGAGGAAAAAATTGCAGGCTTGCAACCATTTCCGTCTTTACAAGGGCTCAGTCGCCGAAAACGAATTGAGATCAATCGTCGAACAAAGCGCAAATGTGGGCTTCGGTTACGATCTAGTCAAACACAATCTAGTTGTGTTTCGAGATGGGGAAGGTGCCATGCAAGTTTTTCCATCGCTGGTTGACGTAATACCAGAAGCGAGGCTAAATCTGGTCATACATTATTTAAGAAATGACGATATTAAGGAAGCTTATGATTTGTTACAAGATTTACAACCGGCGGTACCCCAGGAGTACATCCTCAAAGGGGTTGTCAATGCGGCGTTAGGACAGGAGTTGAACTCTGTATTTTTTCTACTAATTGTAAAAAAATCAAATTTAATTGCGTTTTTAAGCCTGACCATATTAAAACAGCAGAGGAATGTTTCCAATTAGTTGGTAGTTCGGCAAGCGAATGCGATACCATCGATGGGCGGCAATGTATGGCCGCATTTTTCTTTCTAGCCGGACAGTTTGAGGAAGTCCTCGTTTATTTGTCCTCAATCAAAAGCTTTCTCCACTCAGGTAAGCTCTCATATTTAGGCAACCAAATATACACCTTTAATAAATTACTTGAGAAAAATGATTATTTCACTGTTGTGAAATACAAGGCAGGATTACAGTTGTGGATGCCCATAAGGTTTAACTTTGGGACCACTTCTATTTTTAATATAATAGCGTAAAAATATTAGAATCCGTAATTATGTTAATATTCATGCCTTATTCGCAGACGATACGCAAGCTGTTTTATCATTTTCAATGATTCAAGAACGAGCTTGCAATTTTATTAATCAAAATTTAATGAAATTTTCTTATTATCTAAAAGCATTGGTTAGAATTTAAATGCGAGCAAATGTTCGTCAGTTTGTATTTCCACAACAAACACAGAAATAAACTCGAAAATGAATCTCAAATTGGTAATACAGGGTGAGTCAATAGTGGGTTACTTCTGACATGTCCTAAGATGCAACCAAAAATACTAATTGCGCTTACCACTGGATACTTCGTTTGATTTTTTTAAAACTTTGAATCAAGACTGGTTTTTGAGCTTTTAAATAATAATAGTCCATAATGAAATTTTAGCAAAACTATCAAGACAAACTTAACAAAACCCAAAACAATGTAATCGTGGATTAATTTTAAATTTTTTAACGATTACCGATCGGTCAGCTGGAATCAGTATTATTGGTTGCATATCTAAAAAAAATCGGAAATAACCCACTATAGATTCACCCTGTATACAAATAGGTGTCTTTATAACAACGTAAAAAATCTTGGAATTACAATGGACTTACTTTAAAAATGTTTTTTTCAAGTACGTATAATATTTTAAACTTAATTTAATAACTTTTTTTAATTTAATAAAATAAAAAAAGATCCCAGTTTTTTTAACATTGCTTTTGCTTTTTATTATTTTTTATTCATCTTCTTTTTCTTATTTTCCTTTTGTTGTTTCATTTTCTGTTTTGTTTTCTTTAAGGATGAGTTTTTGATTTTTAGTTATAGTAAAGTGCAATTTCAGGACATTTGGCGTCTTCAAAAAACAAGGCAGAACCCTAAAAAAATTAGCTGTTTTCCCAAAAGTAAACAACCGAAAAAGACCAAAAATCCTTAAAAAAGCAGCAATTTTTAAGCACCCCAAAAGTACCAAATATCTGTAGACCACCTGTTGAAATCTCACCTGTTGAAAATAATCTAAATTACCTCAAGAACGCCCTAAAAAACTAACAAAATACCTTGTTTTTAAACACCCCAAAATAGCTTTTTATTTCTGGACCAATGATTATGCTCCCCATCGACGATTGTGCACATTGTTAACATTTGTTAATAAAAACTTGCCATCTAAGGGAAAATAATACAATCTGGTGAAACCAGCTGAGGTCTGAGCTCTGTAGCTGTCTGTAGCGTCAGCTGACGCAGACTCCTGTCACATAAGGCCCTTCAAAAATTTTTTGAATCTTGGGATTCGTTTTGAAATTTTATTTTACAACTTGAAAGTTTTATTTAAGAAAATATTCTATCGCTATGAAAAAGATTTTGCGCTTTATCAGGATTCGAACATGCAGCAAATGAATGGACATGTTGTTGAGAAACAGAACTTGTTTGAATTCGGCGAACTAGCCCATAAAATAATGAGATTATTCAGACAAGCAATTTAAAAAAAAACGCAAAAATGAAATATTTAAATCATTACTTCAGTTAAAAGAAGCAAGAGGAGACGATCGACTCACACCGGAAGAGATCAGTAGGTGTAAACTTTAATCATTCGAGGAAAGAACTGGGATTTCGATTTTTCAACTGGAAGAAGATATTACCAACGTCATAAAATGGAGAAATACTTTAAAACCGAAGAGCATATAGGTAGTGTGTTATGTATCGGATTCTCATTTTAAATATTAACGCCTTTGAGACTTATAAGAAGCAACATATTCCTAACATATACTTTTGGTTCATTTTCATAAAAACCATTGTGGTGCAAATGACTATCCTGTTACCATGACAACTCATGTAAAAGTTAATGCCAAGGGTATGCTATTTGCACCACAATGGACACAACGAAACTGCACGTCCAATATGTATATTATAATATTGAAAATTATATAGTGTTATTTAAAGTGAGGACCCGACCACATGACCATATCAAACTTCACTCCTCCGAATTTCCCTAACTTTCCCATGTTAAAGTTGTAGGAGGTGCGCCGACTTTTATGTAACTTTTTATTTAATATTTTAATATTTTTGAAGGCTGAAATTGCATAATCGGCATAATCATAATTACTGAATGTTCAAATCAAAATCTGCTCGATTTGTAATAACACATTATTACCATTTGCACTTAATTTGTATATCAAAAAGTAAATTCACAAATGATAATACGCATTTTTAAAAGCTTTGCATTGTTGTCTGTTTCATATTTTCTGAGCCTGAGAAGGTTCCTGTTATCCGACAGAGCTGGAATTTTGCATAGTACTTACATAACCCCCGTGACAATGCAATTCTATCTAGTTAATTACCCCCTAAGGGCGTTAAATGGAGTTCTGAAGTTTTAGGTTAAAGTTTAAATGAAAATCCGTCACTTTTAATAAGAGTTCAAATATAACATTTTAAGAAAAGTCATCAAAAATGGTGTAAAACGCAGCGAAACTATTACTCAAAGAAAATTACTACTACAGTTTACTTCTTCAATATGAGCATGAATTCATTGGAGATTTTAATGGTGTGAGAGAAGCATTCATGTTAGGTGAAGAACAAATCCGACAAATAAATGCACAAAATGGAGTTGTTTAGGGTGGGTACGTAATCTTAGTAAAGACCGAGGTAAAGACTATGTAACAAAAAATAAAAAACAAAAAAAAAATTGGGTTTGGGTTCTTTATCACCTAACCTTATCTGACCTATGTTGTTCCCTAATATTTTTTAATACTTAACGGCAAAATGTAATAAAACATAAATTCATTTCATCATGTAGTATTAAACACACTTTAAAAAAGTTTCACCCCAAATATTAATTTAAATAAATATTGAGGTGTTGAAAACCGAGGGATTTGAATAAGAATTTTGGCTTTTTTTAAATTTTATTTATTATTATCCGGGTCCGTCAATGAAAAGCCATTTTGGGGTATCTAAAACTGAGAAACTTTGACCTTTTCAATAATTTTAATAACTTTTTAGGACTAATTTTTTTTAGGCGCCAATTGCTCCGGTCCAGAAATAAAAATCTATTTTCGATCGGGTGTTGAAAACCGAGAGATTTGAATAGGATTTTTTGGTTCTTTTTCGATTGTTTTTCAATGATTTTTGTATGTGCGAATTTACTTAGTCCAGAAATGAAACGCTATATTGGGTGTCTAAAAACAAGAGATTGTTCGATTGTTGTAAAGTTTTTGCTTACTTTTAAGGTATCTTTGTTTGATTTTGGTGGTCTACAGATATTTGGGTGCTTTTGGGGTGCATAAAAATTAATGCTTTTTGAGAGGTTTTAGGCCTTATTCTGTTGTTTACTTGTGGGCAAACAGCTAAATTTGTAGTAATCTGCGTTGTTTTTTAAGACGCCAAATTGGCCAAATATCATGATCCAGAAGTAACATTTTATATACCACTAAAATTAATCATAATCCGACCCTAATTGTAATAATATTAATTAGGGCAATTCAGGTAATAACTAATTATTTTTTCCATTAACTGGTGTTACATATTTTTAATTACTGCTTAATTCCTGTTTATGAAAAACCTAAAAAATACGGCTTTACGCAATGTTTAACAAGGCTTGATTCAGGATATTAAATAATCTCTTAATTGCAATTAAATGCATCAAGACAATTACAGTTGATTACAATTCATTGTTTTTCTTATCCCTGGTAGCAAAAACGTGTAGAAAGTGATTAATCATTACGTAGAAATGCTTGTTTTTATTTAATTGGTTTTGTGAAAAAATGGCAAAACATGCAATTTTCCTTCTACGCACTTGACACAGTAAATGAATTTTTTCCAGACGATACATTTAATTTCAATTTCGCCCAAGCCAAGACCGCTTGTAACCAATTCAAAGAGGCCGAAGAGACGTTTCTTTTGATTCAGGACTCGAAGATAAAAGAGAGTCCGATTTATATTTCCAACTTGGCTCGGTGTTACATCATGAATGGAAGGCCCGAGCTGGCATGGGAGCTCTATTTGAAAATGGAAAGTAGTCCCGAGAGCTTCAATTTGTTGCTTTTGATAGCAAATGATTGCTACAAAATGGGGCAATTTTGGTACGCTGCCAAGGCCTTCGATATGTTGGACAGACTCGACCCCAATCCGGAGTTTTGGGAGGGAAAAAGGGGCGCAATAGCTGGAGTTTTCCAAGGAGTGGTGGCCCAGAAATTCCCAGTGGATATGTTGGGCGATGTGTTGCAGTTACTGAGGAGTAGCACCTCGACCCAGGCTGATCAAATGGCCAAAGTAATACGGCAATGGGTGAAGGAAAAAAGAGTCACAGTTTCGTAATAAGTAAATAAGCCGTCCAATATCTAAATCCCCTTTTAGAAGCTGTATTTTCTAGTTTAAATCTAGCAATAAATCGCTTTTCTTTGGAAAAAAATAACTACTATTAAAACCTTTCAGTGCACAACACTTTTTTAATTATTCCTTCTTTGTTTTTAAAAGTATATTTAAGAAGTAACATTTTCAAACATTTTGCCCGATTATTAATGTAAATTAGGTTTGGGCGCCTGTTAAAAAAGATAAATTAAGTCAAGTGGGCAATTCAGTATTTATACGAAAGACCTGAACAATTAAAATATAAATTAATACCCAATACTTGCTGTTGCAAAACTATAGAAAAAATGTCAACAGCGCACTTACATGTTATGGGGTCAAATTGCTCACAAATTAAAACTTTCTGTCTTTCCGTGTAATTCTGTGATAAATTGGATTCGAGTGACAAATTTAGTGCCAAGAAAACCCACTAATTAAAAGAGAAAACCAATCGTGAAAAGTGACAGTTTGTTGTTTATAGTTTTGAAACAGATATTATATTAATGCATTGACAAATATTTTACATATGGGCTATAGCCCAGGGCGGCAAAAATATCTTTATTTTGATTTAAAAAAATACCTAGTGAACAGACGGGTTGTATTTTTTAATTAATTGATAGTTTTTTAGTTTTCGTCGTATTTTTTTACTTCGTAAGTACTTAATTGTATGGTTAATGAGTTTTAAGAAGTTTTTAATAGTTTCAATTCATAGGTATTATAGAAAATTCACGATGAGTAATGGTAGAAAAAGACTGAGTAGTAAACAATATAGTAAAATGTCTTTGAAAAAAGTCAGCGGCAACGTAATATTAGGTATAGAAAAGTCGTAAAAATGGCTACATTTTTTGAAGAACAAAAACTTTTTAAATAAATACAGGCTTATTTCCTAATCATATTTAGAAAATAGAGGAGAGAGTTAAAGACCTAGTTCATGTTTGGTGACATTACAAAAAACTATTTTAGGTTTTTTGATTTAATTTTCAGAACTATCTTGCATTTTTAGAAAACTTGTTCTTGTTATACTGTTAAGGATTTGAGGACATTACTGAATTTTAGAGAAAACTAACTGATAAAAGAATGAAGTTGAAAGTAGATACATATTTACTGTTTTGTTTTTATATTAAAACATCAACATCCCTGACATTTTTTAAGCAGTATATGCAGTTTAGCAGTTCATTTGAGGAGTCACAAGATGGGTGTACTATTTAAAATTTTGAAGTGTAATTTGATTAATTTGTATTACAAGTGGGTCAAGTACTACAAAAACTGTCCTCCTGTCAATAGAAATTGTCTTTTTTCAATGTTTGTGAATTTTTCCTTATTTTCTGAATTAACCAGTAATTTTTTTTTATGAAATGTAGGAGTCCAGTTATCTTTACAAAATGTATTTTGTGTTGCATTTTTACCTGGCACGGCGGAGAGTCTCGGGTGAATAACGCTGTATAATTAATAATAAACTTGGGTAATAAAACAAAATTAGAATCTATTAAGAACGGATATTAAAGCGAGATATTTTACACATCTGAACACATACTTTTTATTTGTAACTATTGAGAATTGAATGCTTAACGTTTGTAATTTTTTTGTTTGTCTAGTGCACCTTAGCACTTAGGTATAATACGTGGTCTATCAGAGGAAAAAATGAGGACTTGTTGGGCAACGTAATCAATAGAGAAATTCCATTGTTTTACGGGAAAGTAGGTGAAGGCTTGGTAACGGAAAGTCATTAAGTAATAATAAATAATTTAATAATTTAATAATTTCCTAGAGAAATAAATACATTCTTCAATTAACTAAACAGACATACAATCGCTCCCTCTCATTCTGTACGTGTTTACAACAAAATATAAATACATTCAGATTACAACGTTATCATCCTGCTTGTTAATCTCAAACTCTTCGTTTTTTAAAATTCAACAATGATTGTTTTATTCAGACTAGTTTTACTATTCTAACAAGGATGATGATTGTCCAGAGCCGGATTCCAGCCAAGCTCTAGTCTACAGTTTAGTACACACACTAAGTATACAACTTAAAAGTATAATACAAGTTGACGATTGGTAAGAGTATCTCCAGTCCACTGGACACTCAAAACGCTTATAGCTACAATAAATAATTAAAATACCGTCGGATTAAAATAATTTGAGATTAAGGCCCTTCGTGTGTTCGACTGTGTGCTACGATCCCAAACTACGGTAATTTTTTAAGTTTTTTCGTTTTATTAAAAAAATATACACCGTAACAAAATACAATCATTTATCACTAGCCAATATGGCTTACGCTCGTTTCGCAGTTTCGATTAACAAACAGAAGTCGGTAATTTGTTATCCTATCTAAGCGCGGTTTAGAATACTTTGATGGTGTTCCCTGAACGTCGGTATGTAGAAGGTACCGACCAGTCTTTGGTGCCACTAGAGCGAGTACGGGTACTCTGCCAAAAACACCGCGAGCGAGGTGGGCAACCCCAGCTTGAAAATCCGGACTTCGGACGCATCCCGCAGCTGCTTATTGATCGCCAGCCGGGCGAGATGCTTCAAGCTCGGCGGACTCGGCTCCTTCCGCAAGGGCCGGTCCAGGTATATGGACGAGAGACACTTCCCCTGCGGGTCCACCCACACCTGGGTGTCCTTCCGGCGGCGCACGTAGTGCTGCACCAGCTCGATGACGCCGGGGAACAGCGGCATGGAGGCCTGCAGGTGGGGCTGCGCATCCAGCCGGAAGCACCCGTTGATGTAGAACAGTCTGACGGACTTGGGGCCGCGGTCCGTCTGCACACTCAACGAGAAGAGAAAACGCGGGTCGGAGGAGTTACGCACGAGGAAGGTGCCCACTTTAGTGTCCTTGAGCAGCTCATCGCTTTTGTCGAAGGTGAGGCCTTCGTAGTACCAGCCGGATAGGCGCAGAGCCTTGACGATGTCCTGGAGGCGCGCGAACTCGGTCTCGGGCTTGGCCTCGGGGGGCGGCGTGGGCAGGCCCCCCAGGGGCGGCAATACGAACGTGAGCGGCACGCTGGGGGAGACTTGGGGCGAAGGGCACGGTGAAAGGGGCGGCACGATGCCGCCGCCGGATAGGACGTGCACCGACCTCCGCAGGGAGCAGCATGGCGGCACCGGGGCGCAGCACGTGAATTGGTGCTTGCAGTTGGGGCATACGGTGCTACAGCCTAACATTGCAGGCATATGCCATGCCCGGAACAATCAGTCTTCTGCAACAAAAATTACAAGTTAGAACACTGATTTTTTTTATTAAATTGATAAGTTGGTTTTGTAAAAATTACTCTTTTACATATTATTATTTCGTAAAGTTGACAGCTACAAAAATCATATTTCACCCAACTCAAAGCTGGAACCCTTCAGCCTACAAACAACAATTGAGCTACATGACTACTTTCTTTATCGCAACAAGAATGTCTGGAAGAACGAATGGCATAACTCATGCCTCCTGTTTATACGTTTTTAAATGTTGCCAATTTAACTTAAAGGCGTTGGCAACTTACAAAAGAACTGTCTTCCATGGTAGTACTGAAAGTGCTTATTACAGCAGTGAGAACTAATGATGGGCATAATTGAATGAATTTTAGGAATAATTCTACCGTTGTCTGTCATTCGAATTATTCGATAGTAGAAAATTATATTCATTCGCCAAGAAATGAATATGAACATACATAACATCGTTTATTTTTCCGTTTCTTTCTTATTTGCGAAATGTCTGACTGATGTCAGCCCCAAAATTAGGCAATGTTTGGTAAAACAATAGTCTTTTAAATTGTACACAATACGACAAAGTCTACTTTTAATATTTTTGTTGTTTAAAACATTAACAATAAAAAATTATAAATATTAGTTCTACGGTTCTACCTTTTTTTACTTAAACAAGTACTTTGTCTATAATCATTTAAATAAAACTTCTACGAGCTGAAATTCGTCATTAAGGTGAACATTTTATGACGTTGGAAATCGATAGTTCAAATTATTCGATAGTCAAAATCATTCGATTGTGCCCAACACTTCTGAAAATCGTTTCTCTGTATCTGCTCTGTAACTCAAGTTACTTCGAAACAGAGTTGGAATTACATCATAACCGCCCATTAATTTAAAAATAACTTGAAATACCTAAAATTATATAATATTGAAGCATAAAGCCATACAAATTATTAAATTCAAACACGATCAAATTGAAAACCCAATGGATTTGAATTAATAACATTAATAATAACAAAAAAAATCCAAAAAATCCTGGATAATTCAAGAAAACCTAAACCAAAAACTTAAAATGAAATTTTTGTATTTTATATTTTTTTGACGTTTTTTGGTCAATACTCATTTGCGATACGAGTTTTTGATATTTCGTGACTTAAAAGTGAATCATTTTCATTTTACAGATTTTTAGTTTTATTATTCGATTCGCATTTCAGTTTCTTTAACAAAAACACCACATTCTCTTCTATAACAATAATAAAATATACAATTCAATGCAACGTCATTTTTAAAGGAGTACGGATGTGATTATTGGTATTTAAAATTATGAAAACTTTAAATAAATTCAAATAAAAAATTAAAATACTATTCTGACAGAATTGTTCTAATTTTTAGTTTAATTAAAGTGAAACCTGATGGATTCGACCTGAAAAACCTGGGAAAAATGCATTCAAAATGCATATAAAACTAATATAAAACAAAACTTCAACCGTTATTTATGAAACCAAATATGCAGGAATATGCAGTAAACTATGTAAGATTGGTTAAATTGTTTATTACAAGTGAAAATTAGAAATTAAATTCGTTTTAAAATTTTCTCCAGGGTTGTTTTCCATTGTTATAAATTAAAAGCATTGTATCTGCTCTAATTCAAGTTATTTGATTCAAAGTTAGAATTATTATGACGTCATAACCTAGCATTTGGTCTAATCTTAAATACCTCAGATGCTTTCTCGAAGTTGAAGACCAAATTCGGGACAGAAAGAAGTCAAGAAAGTAGTTAATTTTTGATTTTGTGAAAGATATGTAAAAAATGTTGAAATATCTGTCAGGTTGGTGACTAAGTCAGGGGCTTCAGTGACAAGAGGATTCTATGAGAGGAGGTTATGACGTCACGCGATTATTTCGCTTACTTTTCATAGCAGGAAATTTTGAAAAAAACTTACTGATATAAAATATCGATATTTTCAATTTCCGTTTAAACATGAAACAGGTAAAATAAGTTGCCAATGCCTTTAAGATCAAAAGCCAATGACAGTTAAACCCTCGAGCACTGTGGTTACGGTTACGGCACTCAAATTACGCCCTAAATTCGCTTTTTTTGTGTTGATTGTTCTTGTGCAAAGTGTGACAATGAAAGAACAAAGGTTCAGATAAATTTCAGGTAGCGCTTTTTGTCAAACAATCACGGAGATTATTTACTGTTTGCGTTGCGAAACTTTTCGAAAAAACAGGTATCTTTAATTCCACGAAATAATCAAGAGGATATGCTTGATAATTAGAGTTGTGCGCGACATACAATTCTCGGAAAATCGCAGACGAAGCTTTATAAAAATACTAATTTATTGTAATTGATACGAAAGGAAAGGTCATGAAAGTTTTCAAAGGGCCAAAGGCCCGATTTATACGATCGAGATCTAGCAACCTGAGGCTAAATGACATAACATTTCACGAATTTATGTCAGTCCATTCAATTACATTACTATTACAGGAGTGCGTGGGCCGGAAGTTTACGAAATTCGATAATTTACGTCACACTAGATAGAAAATCAAACCTGGCCGTGGTCGAAAATTGATAAAAAAAAAAGTTTCATTGATGAAAGGCAAACGATCCTTGAACTTTTATTCATAAAATACGAATCTCGATTTATTAGAAAGGTCAGGTCCGTAACTTAGTAAATACGGCACTGGATCTGTCAACTCACCCAAGGCCAACCTTGATCCAAAAAGTACAATTGTGATTAAATAAACGCGGAAAATATTTTCTAATTATAGCATTTTTTAGTGAGCCAGTTGGCCATGATCAAATAACTGCGCCTGTCATCTGTTATTTCGCGCCGCTTTGATTTGGACATATGGAATAACCGTCCAACATTTGGTTACCGCGTAACAATTCGAGGAATCAAGCAAAGACAAGCCTTTCGTCAATTTTTAATTGAAAACTTCCTGTTCAGGAAAAATCCCCCGCTTACGTACTACCAACCGCACAGAAAAAACACGGCATAAATGTTTAACAATGAAAGTAAGATTCCGTGAATAGAAGACAGTTTTTCCAGCTCGTTCTGGCCGAGTGCTAGACCGGAAACGTTTCAAAACTCGTGGAGAAAGTAATGAAGAGATAAAACCCAAAAATAACCGTGTGTAATTCGTGAGTAATCGCCCGATTGGTTTAATCAGTGATTGCAGTTCACCTGTTGAATACCCCTGTCTAGGATTCAGGCCATTTCCTGTGCTTGAATTTGGGGCCGATTCCTAGTAGGACCCGCAGGTGTGCAGTCGGGCTTTTTTCCAATAGGTGCGACAGAGAGCCCCGCCAGATGCCTGCTCGGTTCCTGGAAGTCTGATCAGACTCCGTTCGCGGAATAATGCAACAAAGCTGCTGCTGCTGCTGGCCAGAAACTAAACTTTGTTGCTTGCCACTCTTGGGCTTTGTGTGGAGGGAAGGTCACCGCCAAAGAACGAATTTCGCAGAAGGTCGCTGCCAAAGGGGCTCCAACACTCGTGGGAGGATTAGAAAGCGAACAGGTCGTTTCCGAGAATGATTAACTCCAATTGATAATTGTATTACTTTGAAGTCGTTTTTACGCCGTGCAAGGCTGGAATAATTAACGCCGGTAATTGGAAAAAGAAAGCGTACTACACCACGTATTATAAAACGAAGCGTGGTCAAGAGTGCGCTGAAAATTTGACAGATTGGGCGCAGCACTCTTGACCACGTTTTTATTTAGACTCCCCGTGACCTTCACGGCACAATCAAAATCGCCAAGGCTGCGATTGTGATAAACAATTAATAGTATTTGCACAAAAGTTTCCGTTTCGGGCCTGGAATTGACTCAATTATCGCAAAGTTAGGCGGAAGTGCGGCTGCACTTGTCACATAAGTCAGATGTTTGAAGTATCGCGTTACATAACACAACGATTACAAATAATGGTAGTATTGCATGAATAAATAGAGTGAGCAGGTGTTACTGAAATTAATAAAATTATGCATTGAATTGTTTTAAATGACAATATAATGACAGCGCACCTTTTATTAGGAATATCCGGATCGGGGAAAAAACCGAAATAAAGCCAAATTTCCCAGAAACTTATTTCTGTTCAAGGTGTGTCTTAAAAAGTTATCGCGTGGAGGAAATGACTGAAAATTCTGCTAATTTCCCTACACAAACACACGAATAAGATCGGATCGCGTTGGCTGGCTCGATTAAGTGATTTTAACGATCGCTAAAAATGCAAGTGGGGGCCAAACATCGTACCAGTGGACTAGAAAAATAATTACGTAAAGCAAACAATGTATAACAGGGCCATAAAAAGAGGTGCTTGAACCGTGTCGATCGCGGCCGGCTTTGATTTTCTGTCAGATTGACAGCGCGCGGCCAACTTGTCACGAAAATTGAGCATAATTTACCGTTGGGTGATTAGTGGAGAAAAGCCGGAAGGAAGAGGTTGTTGAACTCGCGATTTTGACAAAAATCGAATCAAGGTTTGGAAAATGGGAGCGCGCCTGTTTTCCAGTCACATATTTCCCGGGAACTCCATAAATAATTCAGGCCGGCGCGAAAGTACGTGGAAATTCAAATTTAGCCGAGTTTCCCGAAAAATCATGATGGTGTGTTTACGCACGGAAATAGACGCACGCGATCCAGTGGGCGGCGATGGTTTTTGGTCATTCATTTGTTTTGGTTTTAAATATAGTGCGGCGTGATAAGGAAGGCTTGTACCGAGAATCCGGAGATAATGATTTCTCATTAAGAAACTCAATTTCAGGGTCGTTTACATTGTGTCGTAACCATGTGCTCTCGTGTCGTTTCGAATTCTGTCATTGTCCCCCGATCTAGAAGGCGTGCCGCGATCTTGGCCGCCTGCGATTCGCACCAATTTACCTAAGCCTAATCCTTAAGGACACCATCCGAAGAGGCACATTGTGGATAATCCCAAAGTGGAACTTGCACTTATTTATGCACTCGTCCGCTCCACACTAGGCGCACTGGGACACATTTTGACAATAAGACACTTTCAATTGTTCTCCTAGGCCAACTCGGTGACTTTTGTTACACTACTTTTAGGTTATGTTATTGATCGACTTGTCGGCCGAACTGCCGTTTACCGAATGCGAGATGTAAAACGAGCGAAGCGCCGACGACGACGTCCGACCGATCGTCGGTTGTATGACGTTTAGAGAAAGAACACTGGCAATATGTCAATGTCAGAGCGAGACGGCGCGATCGCAGCCTTCTGGGAATGATAAAACGTGTTTTCACTTCACGCTAAGCAGGCTGTGGAGTGGGGCGCTCTGGCTGGAGTATTTCAGGGAATCCTCAGTTCGTAGAAGGTACGTATATATGTATAAATTTAGCCGCGGGTTAGATCCACAACTCGCGTAAACAGAGGTTCTAAAACTGTTACCAACGTCCGCAGGTTGGCAACACTGGCCGAACAGTGACGTCAATTGTGACACGTGTGACGGAGCCAAATGCCAAATGAATAATTTGAGTTGGCGCTGGACAAAACACATTCTTGGGACAGGACCAGAAACGTGGTGGAATTATTAGGATTTATGACATTGCCTAGCGACGGACAATCAAAAGTGTAAACACAACGTCAAAATGGCGTAATTAACATGTCGTTGCCTGGTTACACACTGCACGGATTTTTCTGTTGACATAGTCGAAGAATGGCAGGGCCGGACTGGGCAGCGGATTCGCGGCCCTGTCTCGAGGAATAAGATATTTTTTGACAAATTACACTATTTGACAAATCATAAATTAAAGAAGGGTCGCCAGAAGAAAGTGTCAGATGTTCCAAGTGTCATGAGCCCTTAGGCACTTTAACTTTAGTAGATTTAACTTTTAACTCTTAGTATTAGCTGTTTCAAAACTATAAAAACGTCAACGTCGCATTTTACCGAATTATTTTTTGAAATAAGATTGATAAAATTCTAAAATATTTATTAATGATTAGATCTCTCGTTGAAACTATGAATTACATTAACTATTAATTTTTTGAAGTGCATAAATAATTTATAACAACTAATTTTGAGAGAAAGTGCGACGTTGGCGTTTACATAGTTTTGAAACAGCTAATAGATACCTAAAAATTTGGCAAGTCCCGAAAGACATTGTTAAAAAAATCCTGACCCTCACGAATCCGATTGGATTTGCTCACGTCCATTAATAATAATAATTAACAACTGTTGAAGAAAAGAAAGAACAGGACTTTCACCACTTTAAGGAAAAAAGTTCAAACTTAAAGGATATATTTTCTTTAGCTTACTGCAGTCAAGAAAATAAAAAAATGAAAAGGTTTGTTGCAAGTTAAATAATATAATAATTATAATAATAATTAATAATTAATAATAATTAATTAATATTAATCTGTGCCGAAATATTTTAAAACATTTCGGTTGGCAACGCTAACCCGCCAAATTTCAAATTTTACGAATGAAAAACTGTTCCTCCTTTTATTTCCTCTGTTTTCCCTCCATATACCTGCTTGATGTTTTGTGGAGTACTGGACGCAAAATTGAAATTGTTTATCAAAAAATTGTTGTATCTAACAATTGCACGAGCTACAGTTTTAAAATTTTGTGATGAAAACTGATTTTGGAGCCTGGACAAAGTCCGGGCCTGGAATTGGTGGTGAAGTCACCGAATTGTCTAATTGAAAAGTCATAAAAACAAACAAACAATTAGCGCAATTAGCATTCGTAATGAGTTTTTCTGGTCGTAAATCACCTTACCCACATTGAATTTCATGAAAGAATCGCAGCTGTGTAATGAATTTTTTATTTTATGGATCACTCTGTATTTTTAATTCTTTGAGGGCGTATGAGTCAAGCAAAGTACGCAAGCAAATTTACTTAGAATGTAATGAGAAGAATAATTATAAAAATGCGGTTTTTACTCAATTATTTTGTTATTGTTTTGTGTGCGTCAGGAAGCGGTGAATGTCAAATAATCGTGAGATAGGACAGTTTGGAGTGTGAAAAATTACAAGGAAAGGATTCGTATCTTGGGATTTTTGCTTTTATCAGATTATCAGTCCGTGGATCCGTACAAGTGTTTCAAAATTGATTGATATTCATTCACATACCTACTACATAAATAATAGAAGCAATGTTTTGTCATAATCCACAACCGATGCACCCGATATAATTAAAAAGCCATTCACATCTGCTGCTATATTTATCGCATTTCTAGCGAATGGAATGATTTATCATACATTTACATAAGTTTTTTGTCATAGTTCACGCCATTTGATTGTTAATTCGTGTTAAAACTGTTTAAAACGTTTTTATTTGTTAATCAAATACAGGACAGTTGATAACAGTGCGAGTTCAAGAACTTGAATACGACCATAAAATGCGATTTTCCTTAATCAGATAATTATAGACCGATTTTCAGAAAATCTTGCATAGGAAGATGGTATCGCACTTAAATTAAATATTTATCCATTTCTTAATTTCTGACGCACCTTTGAATTATAATTTTGTTATCAATTCCGGGAATAATTGTGATCACCACTCTATCAATTTACTCAAATTGGAAAGCAAATAAATCCCCCACGAATTTGGCGGAATTGCAGATAATTGTGTAAAGAGTGCTCTTATCTCTACGTAATTACAGAATCATTAGCACATTTCCGAGGAAATTGTTATCAATTTTTGGCGAGATAAGGGAAATTATTAATTATCGCATTTTCACGCGAAAATCTAATCGAAATTCCCATTGTTTTCTAGCAATGGAATGTGCCAAATCAGCGTAAAAGATTTTAATAAATTTTAAAACATTTTGCAATAATTTTCCGAACTATGTACAATAAAAAATGATTTCTTTACGTAACCAAATGACGTGTGATAAATCACGAATCTGATGTAAGGATTTATTTTATTTAACGTAACTCTAATAATAATTATGATGTATCGACTGTCATCATAGTTTTAGATAGGTATACAGTGTAATTTTATTCGGAATTCGCAATTTTCTTCTTATTTGTGCAACGAATTCATCGAGGAAAGCGATTCGCGGAAGGCTTTTTGAATGTTTGCCCCATTAGATGACATGCAATTACTAAATAAATGGAAAATGATAATGGCTTTCAGCGAAATGCAATTACGTGAACCAGTGGCAAATTTTCGGTTATTTGAAATCATTTGACAAGCACTACTGGGCGCAATCTGCAATAAATCTATTTCCACTTGTCCTCATAATCTAATTTTGCCTACGCTTACACCTAATTTTTACTTCATGCCAATTAACTACACTTTGTAAAAAAATAATAAACCAGGTTACCAGGTTGCAACCACTTTTATCCACCCTCTGGTTTACACTGGAGTGGATAAAGGCCGATGTAACCTGGTTTATGGATACAGACTGAACCAAAAGTAACGCACAAATTCATATCTTTGTTGTCATTTTTCAAAAAAATATTCGAACAGGTCGATTTTATTTTTTTAATGCTACATTTTGACACCATAGTGACATTTATGACGTCTTTCGTTTTTGAGTAATGTCGCCATTTTTTATTTTTTTTAGTAACAACTGACATTTTTGATTAGTGAATTTTAGTAGATTAGTATACATTTTTGTGCCTAAACTACTATGTACCTTACGAAAAAAGTAATTAGTACGTCATCAACTACTTTAAAAATGTGATCATTTTTCAAGAATAAATTTTTCGAAATTCCTTTTAGTTTTCGAGTTATTCAAAAAAAAAAAAATTTTACAAATTGCACCCCATTATGGCGGTTTTTTTAGTAAAAGAGTATGCCCTAAGAGTTACTTCTAAATCAATAATACTGTTTTTGAACCAGTGTTTTTTTTTAATAAATTATTAAAATTGAGGTCCGAACTCAATATACGAAGATTTTTCGAATTTGGCCAAAGTGGTTGTATCCATAGATGTTTATAATTGCGAAAAATTTGACGAATCATATTAGTGGATTATAAACATCCATGGATACAACCACTTCGGCCAAATTCGAAAAATTTTCGTATTGAGTTCAGACGTCAATTTTAATAATTTATTTAAAAAAAACACTGGTTCAAAAACAATATTATTGATTTAGAAGTATTAGCTGTTTCAAAAGTATAAAAACGTTAACGTCGCATTTTACCGAATTATTTTTTTAAAAAAGGTTGATAAAAACGTAAAATAGTCATTAATGATTAGATCTCTCATTGAAACTATAAATTACATTAGCTACTAATTGTTTGAAGTGCATGAATAATTTATAACAACAAATTTTGAGAGAAAATGCGACGTTGGCATTTTTATAGTTTTGAAACAGCTAATAATTCTTAGGGCATAATCTTTTACCAAAAAAATCGCCATAATAGGGTGCCATTTGAAAAAAAAATTTTTAATAACTCGAAAACTAAAATAAATTTGGAAAAAAATTATTCTTGAAAAATGATCACATTTTTAAAGTATTTGATGATCTACTAATTAGTTTTTTCGTAAGGTACATAGTTTAGGCACAAAACGCTTTTTCCATACTTTTGCCCAACCCTGTATATATTTTTTTGAGTTAAAAACGTGAAAGTTTTAGATTGTTAATAAAAATAAAAATTAGGAGTAGGTATACAACGAAATCTCCTATAACAACCGCACATTTTTATTAGACCCGTTTTGAGCTAATGCAATTCGGATCCTTCGAATCAAAATCTCTCCCTTAAGCGGACAGCCGTATGGCACATGTGCTTTATTATGAGTACTATGGCAAACCGTCAGAAAATTCGGGTTACTTATTTCAGACTTAAACTGATTCAGATTAAGACCTCGGAAGAGGATAGTTATACTATGTATTAGCTGTTTCAAAACTATAAAAACTCCAATGTCGCATTTTCTCTCAAAATTAGCTGTTATAAATTATTCATGCACTTCAAAAAAGTAATAGCAAATGTAATTTATACTTTCAATGAGAGATCTAATCATTAATAACTATTTTACAATTTTATCAATCTTATTTAAAAAAATAATTCGGTAAAATGCGACGTTGGCGTTTGTATGTATTCGTTTGTACTTCTACATCACTTCATTCTTTTCATACAGCGTAATCATGGCAAATAAAATTAAAAAAGCGTATGTAACATTAAAAGAAAAATAATTGAAATTCAGGATTGGTTTACCCAAAACAAATCGAGTGTAACGAAAGAATAAAGAAATAAGAAAACCCAAGCAGCAAATATACTATTAAAAAAAATATAAAGATGAATTGGTGAAGAAATGGCATGGAAGTGGAAGTGGAAGTGTAAAAAGCGAAATTTTTTTAAAGTATTGAAAATAGATCAATTAACTTATAATTTGTTTATAAAAGCCCATAATAAAAATATTCTGATTTCCGGATCCATTGTCGGGATGAAAGTTATGGAGTTTGCGAAGACATAAAATCAAATTTTTAAGACATCTGAACTCTGAAGGGTTGATAGGAAAGTTTTGATTTAAATTTTAAGTGCATTTCTGGCGAATCTGAGAATAATCTGATGAACAAGATTCTTTTTAATTTGTGTGTCTATGTACATATACGGACTGTCTATAAAAGAGTGTAGGATCTCAGGTGGTTCTGGAATTTGAATTTGCCCCATCTAATTATTTTATTTCTATGAAATTTCTGAAAAGTACCAATTTTTATCGACTCAGGCAACGAGTAAAACCATATTTTTCATATACTAACATTGTTTGCTTTTTCTGGAAAGAAGCGGCAATACCTACTACGATCCTACATTCATTTATAGACAGATTGTACTTTATTATACAGCGTGACCCAGAGAGGTGTATAATCGGTCCATAACTTTTTTGCTACATTGCCATGCAGCTTTAATTATCCGATAGATCTACTTAAATTACACAAACTAAAAATATTTTTATTATACATAGGGTGTTGTATACAGGGTGGTGAACCATAGTTATATTATTTTAAATGGAACATCCTATATATTTTTACATAATGGATTCTAAGTAAAAAAATAATGTAATTTTGTATAAACTATTATGCGTCTATCTGTTTTCGTTTCGGAATTATTCAACTTTTCGTTATAAAAAAGACCGACATTTGAAAAATCACTGTAAAGTTGCTTATAAATATTTTCCGATAAATTTGCAACAGAAAAACTTAGAACATTTTATAGTTTTCGTAAATAGTCAACTTTTAGTTAAAGCACGCAGATAATGTACAGGGTGTACCAAAACGCAAAAAGTTGAATAACTCATTTCATTTTTTTCAAATGGAACATCACGTATTTTTTTTTCATGTGTCGATAGCATTTTTTGATAAGCTTTCTAAGGATATGGCTTTTGCATAGCAAATTTAAAATATTCATCAAGAATTAATAATAAAATGAATAATTTTTTTTTATTTTTTACACTTTAAAAAATAGTACTTCAAATGCAAATCATTACAAAGCTTATGAATAATGCTGTTGATACGTGTAAAGAAATACATGGTGTTCCATTTGAAAAAAATGAGCGTTTTGGGACACCCTGTACATTATCTGCGTGTTTCAAGTAAAAATCGACTATTTGCTAAAACTACAAGGTATACTGAGTTTTTCTGTTGCAAATTTGTCGGAAAATATTCATCGGCGACTTCGGAGTGATTTTTTAAAAATTAGTCTTTTTTATAACGAAAAGTTGAATAATTCCGAAACGGAAAAAGCTAAACCTGCTAGACCTATAGTAGTTAACACAAAGTTCCATTATTTTTTCACGTAGAATTTAATTATGCAGGTATTCCATTTGAAAAAATAAATTGGTTCACCACTCTGTGTACAACACCCTGTATACAGGGTGATTCACATAACTTTACGACCCTGACAAATTTTAAATGCAACCAGTAATTGTAATTCTAAGTGTAATTGTCAGTGATGTCAGGGGTGTCCGGATTTCATGCTAATTAAACATAACTAAGGGTATCAAGTTATAAATGAATAATGTATAATAAGTTGCATTTAAAGTTCATCAGGGTCGTAAAGTTATGTGAATCAGCCTGTATAATAAAAATATTTTCAGTTTGTGGATTTTAATCGGATAATGAAAACAATATGGCAATATTTCAAATAACAAAAAAGTTATAGATCGATTACGCACCCCTGGATCACCCTGTATCTCTTAAGAGGACACCTCCATTAACCGGACAAAAAGCATGTTGCCGTCGGTGTCCGCTTATAAGAGATTTCACTGTATTACCTACATTCTTACCAAATTCTTCAGTCTCTTTATAAACCCCAGTTTATAAAAACTATTGGAAAGATTTTAAATGAAATCAGATAATCTGGGAAAAGTATAGGGTGGGGCAAAATAATGTCACAATGTAAATTGGCTGCCAGTTTGTTAAAAATAAAAATAAATTAGTTTTGTTTTCTCGGAAAGATTATAATATTGATGACGTTAAGTTGAAAAAAGTTCTGAGTTTAAGCTCGTTGATTGACGACAAATTCTCTATCTTTTAACAACGTAAGTATCAAAGCACAATGAGATTTGACGCCATTTGTAAAAATTACGGCACAATCAAACTATGACATTACTTTTGCCCCACCGTGTACTATGACATTACTTTTGCCCCACCGTGTACTAGATGATTTTTGAGTTGAATCACTTTCCCCATTGACGTCATCAGTTCAAGTGCCCGTTCGACCTTTTATCTCTCCGATAATCGATTATTATATCGAGAATTTGATCCTGAGATAATTGATTCATTCTCCGAATCGTGCGCTGGTCCGTTGGTTTTACAGTCGGGTAATGATGGCTCGTAAATTCAGCTTTATTGTCCTTCTCCGAAGCCGATATTTGACAGGGGGCGTGACCCCAAGATGGCGCCGTGTCAACATTTTGACGAACTCTGATAATCGCACCAAAAATGGGCAACATTTTGAATGCAGCTGAACTTTCCTTTCTTTATTCCAAAGAGTCGCGTTTCTCGCGATTCTCGGTAGAAAACCGATAAACAATCGCCCTGATCCATTTATTATTAGAAAATGCGTTCGCCGAATGCTAATTTCGGACCGATTGCATTTAAGTTTTAATTGCATTATCTCTGTTTCGGCCATTCCGGCAGAGGGATCGGCCATTTTGATTGGTTATAATTGCGGGTAATTAGCGTTGTGGGAATGCTAAACAATGGGTTTACCGTTATGTGCCACTTTTTCAGAAATTCATAAGTGGAAGCGTTTACTTTATCATTGTTCGATAATAATAACGAGCGTTCGTGGAAGCGCAACCCGTTGTGGCGCCTCTTTAAGGGCGATTATTATTTTTTAATTACTCACTGATTCCGGGGAATTTTTTCATTGTTTCAATAAATCCGAAGACAGTGAGTAAGCCGCAGTTCCGATAATGGTATGAAGCGTCACAAGGCTTGTTTTGGAACCGTCAGAAATAATAGAATTACCAAGAAAACTCAATTGGTGCTAAATAGGGATGAGATCGATAGCCCAACAAGTGGTTCGATTTTCCACAAATTACCATTCCCCGAACTCCAATAATACGAAAAGAGGTTAAACATTGCCACTTCCACGAAGAAGCTATTGTACGGTAATTATTTAAAAATCAAGCAGACTCCGCTATAGTGCGCACATTCAAATCAATCCGCCATTAAATATGCATATGGCCGTTCCACGGATTATTCTATTTATGTACATATTATAAAAGTTTAATGGCGACGTCAATAATTCACCAAACTTTTGGGCCAACCCGAATTTAGACTCCCGGATCGATCCGGTTATTAATAGCGATTCCGGGAATCACACACCACACCCCCGAATTCGCGACGACGCTGCTCGTAACCTCATCCCGATGATGTTTCACTATCGATTTTTGTGCTAATTGGACGCTGACGTCACGCTAAAGTGAAAGAAACAAAGGCAGTGCGATAGTAGTGTGAAAGGGGCCGAGGAACTTGGTAGAGCTAAATTGTGAAATGTTGTTTACTACAACAAATTAATATCTTTCGATTACAATAATGAAAAAAATATTTTGAAGTGTCATAAATATAAAATGGAATGTTTGATGAGCACTTGAGCAAAACAAGGAAAAATAATAATACTTAGTAGTAATAAAATATGTATGAGAAGAGACAGATAAAAGGAAAAGGAAAACAAACCACTGACTCTCCAACTAATCCCACAAACTGTTTTAAAATAGATAAGACAAGATTTTGGTGATAGATCGGAGATTGGTTAAATTGAAAAATAACAAGGAAAATGTACGCATGAAAAAATCTTCAACGAAGAGTTTTAAACACCCTGTATACAAATTGAAATATTGTTAGAATGTTCCGTTTAAAAAAAATCAAATCGATAGCTTCCATAGAAAAAAGTTATGAAGCAGTAATTAAGAAGAAGTTGCATTCAGTGAGCCGAACTGAGCAATAAACATCTTTACCCAAAGGAATCTATATTTGCATTTTGCTGTAGGTTAATCATCTTCTGTCCTCAACAGCATTATTCAGTGGTATATTGCTTTAGTCAATCTTCACTATTTCGCTTGGAATACTGTATAAGATATCCATGATTACCTACTATAATAGTAAACGATCGCTTCGTATCCGTTTTATTGCGTGAAATACTTTGGTAAAAATTGGTAAAAGTAAAAATGCTTTGGCGCAAACGTAAAACTTTTACTTGTGACATTCAGTCAAAAAATAGTCAATTTAAGACAGCCAATCTTTCCACTTGTGTAATAACTACCTAATTATTTTTGAACAATTTTGTGCAATGTTGGAAAGTTTTTAAAACGCTAACAACCTAAATTGTGTTTTTAATGTAAGCTGTGCTCATTGCAAAAATCATTTGATGACTGTTTTAATAAAATTTTGGATTAAGTTTTGTCTCTAAATAATATTAACACTAGTTTACAAAAAAATGTTTTTCAAGAGATAATTTATACTGATTTTGTTTTCTTCTTACACAGTGATAACTAAAATATATATCACATTTGTCTATCACGTGTATTTTTTTTTATTATATTCACTAAAAGTTTTGAAAATTTGTTTCTGATTGTGTGCATTTCCTTATTTGTATCGCCTTTCTTGCAAATGTAACATGAGATCGAAAATATACTCAATTAGAGCAAGCCTTGAAAGTGAAGTGCAACTTTAGCCACTGCGTAAAACCAACATAAGACAAAATAACTTTAAAAGTGGGCCGTAAATAAACGCCTAAAATGTGGCTAAAGTTCTGCAGGCACAGCTTTCTCTAATTGAGTTTATTTTAGATCTCATGTTATTTTGATTCATTTCACAAAATCCACGAACATGAGCGAGTTAGTTAAATAAAAACGCCAAATTTTTGTTACATTTTTGAAATCGCGATTAAATTGTCGATATAACGCACCCGAGTATCTTAGATTTTTCTACCATAGTTTTTGATTTATGTGTGAAAATAGCGTCGTATATAAACCCACAGAAAAATTTATAACTTCAAAACAATTCAAGATAGTTTAATCAACTTTTTCCCAGTCGATTCTTTAGGCTTTAGCGCATCTTTTGCAATGAAGACGAACTCGGAGTCCGATATTCCATCGCCTACTACGATTTTCTGAGTGAGTGTTAGTTTTTTGCAAAATAAAAAATACTCGTTGTTTTCGGAAGAAAATTAACACTTCCATACCATTCTGAAAAGAATATCTTTCAACAAATTGTAAATTGTATTAGAAAGGGAACAATTTTAAGTAGGACTGAAAGGAAACAATGTAAAACTTTCGAAAAAAGGTTACTTATAAAAAATGCATAAATAGATCATCATTGTGTTTCACACAAGCTGCTATTCTTCTGGTAAATGAGCTCCGACCTCTAGCCTTTCCGACATTTCTTGGCAAGAAAAAAGAGGTTCTTGCAATAATGACTTAATAATAAAACTCACTCTTTTGGTCAATTCATTTAAATCAATCAAATGAGTACCAGTTCAGCTTCCAAATATAATATTGTAGATGTTAAACAAGTAACAGGATTTTGTCATTTTTGCAAATAAAACTCTAAAAATAGTAAACTTGGTTTTTATTCAACCAAAAAACCTTCCCAAATTACAAAATTACTTTAATCATTTCGAAAAATACAATAATTGTTCCAAGCTGCTATTCAAAAAACATAATTGTTGGCTATAAATCTTTAACAATGCAAAAAATCTATTCCACCTTTAATTATACCCCACTTCATCAGAAAGCGGTGGTTATATCTAACACACCTGCATGAATAAATTAAGAGGGAGGAGGAAAATATCAAGTCCAGCTGCTCATGGAGGCACAAGACCATAAACAATTATAAAAGAGATTGACATTCACATAAGGAGCCACAAATTGTTTTGAAATATTGCGGTGACGGTCACACGAAACGATGTTTTCGTCACTTGAACAAATGGTTCCTGGAATAACCCATTAAGATGGTTTGTGATTGAAGCAATTAATTACGTAACGAGATTATGACAGTGCGGATTATGATCTGATAATCTTGCATAAATAGAGCGGCAAAGCTGCAAAAGCTCTAATGGATATGGCCTCCCGCTGATATTTATAATTTCGCTCACTTTTTCCACAATCGCGATTAAAACGGCGCCACATTTTCGCTTAATGGGGCCAAAGGTCGTGCCAACCAATCACAAAATAACCAAGCATTGAATTGTTTTAGGGTCACCCACCACCAAATCCTATTTGCATAGCTTGTTGATTTTTAGATAAAGAGGTGACGCAATTATTAACGTTATTTTCGTGTATAAAAGACAGTTCCGAGAAACTTTCATTGTAAAAATAATTACCAAAGTCATTGTTAACTGCCACCGGATCTACCGTTCTCAATCCTTGAATTAGCGAAATGTTGCAAAATCCGGCGAACAAAGTCGACAGTTCTTTTTGTACAAGTTTATGTTTATTTTCGGGATTGTTTTTGTGCGAACGATTCGTCGAAAATACGTGTCCACTGTACGGGTAATTAATCAATAGTTTCAAGCGGACAAACGCGACAAATGGAGCAAAATGTGTCTGATGCAGTGGAATTTTTTAGCATAAACTTGACAAATGGCTTCCTTTCGGCCCAATTTTGCTATTCAAATGCCTGTGTGGGTCACGGCACACATTTCACCTCCTTGACGAATCTAAAATTAACCCGTCACTATTCTGTAAATAATAATTTTAAAGCTTAGATAATAGCGCAGTCTTTTTCACGGAATCGCGTAATAATCACAACGACCATAATTACAATTCTTATCTTATCGAGTTTACACCAGTTGTTGGCACGCAGAAGGCCGCTTAAAAATTCAGTTTGACACTTGTTGCGCCCTTGCGGCACGCTATCCTATCGAAATTAGAGCACGAAATTGCTTCCACGAAGAGTTAACACACCTGGTGCTAAAACAGGCACGGACCCGGAAAGGACGTTTGCTTGGGATTATCAATATGATGGGGAAATTATAGAGCGAGTTCGGGGAAAACGGGGCTATTTTTAAAAGTGTCGCTTTGAATGAGGACCCTGCTCACAAAGATATGACGGTTGCATTATGTATGAGCTTTGTAGTAAGAAGAAGACGATTATTGGGGCGATGGGGAGCTGGAGAGGTTTTACACACAATAGTGGTTTATTTACAGGACAAAAAATCCTGTTGATTTAATACTACGAAAGTTGTTTTTTCTTATTTTTGGATTTACAGTTACTGGAGCATGTATCATCATAATGCATACAAATGTTATTTTTAGTTCGATTTTTAATAAAAGTAACCGCAGGAATGTTGGCAAAACTAACATTCTCTGATAGTGTTTACTTTATTTTTCGTAGTAGACATAATTTTCAGGTTATTTATTTCTAAGAGGAATTAGAATGGAATTTTCGCATTAGTTTACTGGTTAATTTTCCGAATTTTGGCAGTTTCCTCATTCTAAATTTGTAAATTTGGGCTCTAGCTTAAATAAACTAAATTTATTTATTTTTCCATTAGAATTCAAATATCTAAGCACAGAGAATGTCAGAAAATAAGAAAAAGTCAACTCCACAAGATTCTGTCATTGTTGGTAACTCGAAAAATGCTCGAAAAATGTTAGGGATATTCGTGTTTTAATATACACGGCTCTACAATAGTTAAAAAAGTCTAATTATTCTAATATCAGATAAATGCTATCAATTTTCGAGTGTTGGAATCTGGTAAAAATAAATCAGAAAATACAGGGTGTTAGGGAAAGACTTAGACATCTTTCGTATGTGAATTTGTCATGATCAGACGAGTTAAAAACCCTTATTTTTTTTCTTCAAATTTTTTTATTAACCCATCTATTGAGAGCCACTGTGTGGTTTATGGTAGTTTATTAGCAGTTAATTTTTTCTTTAAACAAAAAGGACATAGTGGAGCATGGACGTTTTAATTTTTAAATAGTGTCGCTAGCATGTTCATTTGGGTGGGAGGTTCGAATCCCGATTGTGGCATAAATTCCTTATTGTTTTTTTTTTTTGGAAAATTTAATAGCAAAACACAAATTGAAATAGAGGAATTACGGCGTGGACCGAGAAGTTAAGTTACTCTGCTGTTTTGTCAATAATATTAAAATTTACGCTAATGCTTATCGTTCTAGTTCAGCGGTTACCAAAATTTGGGACTTTAATTTTTTTCGATTTATAATTTTACTTAATCGATTCGTTTGGCCATTCTCTATCTACCTTTAAACTTTGGCTAAACCATTTCCTAACACGCTGTACAGGGTGTTCCAAGTTTTATGGCCGAGGCAAAAATAAGTATTTCTAGACGAGTAAAAAAATAAGTTAGTAGTCTAAACGATTGACGCCATCATTTGATACTTTGAAGTAGTGCAAAAATTTTTAAGTTATTGCTGTGAGACATTAAAAATTAATTTTGTGATTTTTTTTAAGTTATTGGCGTATTTTCTATATGATAAAATTCCTTTAATTTTTAGGACCGTAACTGCTAAAATAGAATGATGTGAAAGTTGATAGATTTTGAGTAATTAACATTTTAATATTGGAGATCTAAAAGCTCGAATAATTTATGATGGGCTTTGTGGTATTGTGGTAATCAGGTCAGAATTCCTTGACAATAGACCGTTACACTGTTTTTTTTTACACTGTTTTCTATAATATTATATTGTCGCCGACTTTTTTCAAAGACATTTTTCTGGATTGTGTACTACTCAGGTATCATTGGTATTGGTAGGTATAAGTTAACGAACGTTTTAAAGTTTCCATTAAATTAATAAATATCCAATTAGTTAATGTGGCATTAGCGATCTATTTATGAAATCGGCCCTTTTATTTTTATTTTTTTTTATTGAAAAATCACCAAATAATATTATCTAAACTGATATTCCTTTATCTAATCAATTTTTAAAATATCAGACTCATTTTGTGAGACGCCTTGATTGGAAGTTTAATTAAAGGCTTAGTATTTATTTTTTTACAAATTTCTGTAACACCTGTTAACAGTCATATTTAACTAAATCGTTTTATGAACCAGTCATACTCTCATGGCCACATTTTTCAGAAATTACCTCTACATAGTCGCATAATTGTTAACATTTGAGTCAATGATGAATCATCACTGTTATTATTATTACTTTCCTAATGTTAGAAATGAAAAATCTTGTCCCACTTTCCCCTAGAGTAGCTTTGCGCATTCCAGGGTGGTACTGCATCAATGAATCCGTTTCAAAAACGCACAGTTTTTCAGTTGCAGTTGGGTGGTTCTTCTCGAAACAATCGTCTGAATTTAAAGTGAATAAACAGCGTTTTTGCGTATTGATTATCCAGAAATGTCCATTCCCGGAACCACTTATGGCTCTTACGAACCAGAAATAAATCGAGTGTATTGACATTCCTCCCGGAAATGTATTTTGAAGCAAAAAATCGCACGTCATTAATCATAAACTTGGCAGTTATTCTGCCACTTTAGTGCGTGATCGAAAATGAGATGCACAAGTGCGCCATGCCATCTGCTTGGGATGCATTCTAAGAACTCCTCGCAGTAGTCCCATCAATCATAACGAATTTTTCTCGACTTGCGAGAGAGCCAGTGAACTTGAATACCACACATGCTTTCGCATGCAAATCGACATTCCAATAATAGGCTTTTTTCCGACCAGAAATAAATCAAACAGAGGAGATTATTACCGAGTACCGAGAACGCACATGATTGCAATCATGGCGGATTCCCGGAGCGCCAAAGACGGAAAAAATCAAATGTTATGTCAAGCAGATAGCGAAAATTACAGCGAAATGAATGATTCGTTGCGGTTTTTATTGTTTTCATGAATTCACCTCAAACTGCGTCTCAAATGACTCAAATTACACACAGATCCCAAAGCGGCCCCTATCCTATAGCTGAAAAGATTCCCGGAATGGACCCGCCTTAAAGATCCAAAGCCTGCGAGATGTGCATCTTTCGTAATCTGAAACGGGTTGCGGCATTGTTGCCAGGTTCGCTGAAATTTCACCAATTCTGGTGATTTTGATGCCAGTCTGGTGACTGAAATATTCTTTTTAAAACTGAGTATTTCCCCGAACATTTTATACAATTAAATTTTTTCATTTTACAATCGTCGAGGCACTAAATTCGATTTTTAAAATGTGTCAAGTAGTATGAATAGTACAAGTAGGTATAATAAATTAGGACAAAAAATCGTCATATTTCACTAAACCAGGCTGAAATATGACTAAATTAGGCCAACGATGAAATATTTTTTGTTTTTAGTGCATTTCAGCTTGTTTTACCAAAGTTTAGGCTAGGGTTGGTTTTAAATTCGCCTGCCCTAAGTCTTTTTTTAATTGGTAGAAACATTAAATTAAATCGAAGTGAATGTTAGTTTTGCCATTGGATTTAATTTGTTTTTGACCTTTTGAAAACAATAATTTATCGAAGAAGATTTATGTATTTTTCAAGATATTGTCAAAATACCACTCCTAAAAATCGCCGAAATAAATCGGAATTAAAGGTATTTTTGCTATTTTGCTCGAAATAAAAAGAATACATTTATGGTTTCAAAGTGCAAATGTTTTGAAGTTATCTAAATGGGGATATACGGGAGAAAGTCTTCTTGTGCAAGAATTAAAAACTACAGGGTGGCTCAAAAGTGGCGAATTCCGAGTTCAGAGCATTGTAGAGATTACTTCAATAGTCCAAATATAAAAAAAAAATTAAAGATTCGGGGCTTCCCCACAAAGATACATTGGTTTGAAGATCACTTTTTGAATTGCGTTTTCTTCAAATGTAGGCTAAAAATTTCAGTATTAATCCTTATTTATTTCTCAAAAAATTTGCTTCATTTTGAAGTAAAAAAATTTTTAATTTTTGTAATTTTACGTTTCATTTTTAAGAAAATTTACATAATTATTCTCCACACTCATCTACACCATAAATAACAATAAACACTGAAATTTTTGAAGTGCAGCTTCAAACCTATGTATCTTTATGGGAAAGCCCTGAATCTTTATTTTGTTTCTATATTTGGACCACTGAAGTGATTCTCTACAATGTTGTGTACATTGAACCATGTTTCGAGTAGGTACTGACTAGTCCCATCTTCAGTCTAGATAAATATTGGCTGTTTCAAAACTATGTAAACGCCAACGTGACAACGTCGCATTTTACTAAATTATTTTTGTAAATAAGGTTGATAAAAATCTAAAATAGTTATTAATGATTAGATCCCCCATTGAAACTATAAACTACATTGGCTATTATTTTTTTTAAGTGCATGAATAATTTATAAACGCTGATTTTGAGAGAAAATGCGACGTTGGCGTTTTTATAGTTTTGAAACAGCATTAGAATAATAAATGTGTCGTAGATAGAAAATATACAAACTTACCTCCCTAAATTGATAATTAGATGATATAATTTTTTAATAGGTGGCCGAAATCAATTTTACGTAAAGAAAGAACTGAAGATGGTCAGTTTCAGTACCCGAAACCAGTTTCAACACAATTTTTAATTTTTGTGCAAGACTTTTTCTCGTGTATATTTCCGTTTATTTTATTATTTTCAAAAATAAACCCACAATGTATGGTAGGTGTTTTTCTGAGCCTTTTTTAAACCTTCGAGCAGGTTATTGATATAAAATGGGATATTTGCAAAATTTCGATAAAAAATACAAACAACACAAATAAAGTCGACGATTTTATTTTTGACTTTGTCAAACCTTTTTAACCCCCAACTGGTATAGTTATTTCCTGGTCACACAACTCGTTGGGTCTGAAATGACCCAGCTCTAATTAAAGGTAGAGGGTTGCTATTTTTTAAATAGAATATAAAGAATGTACTGCGTAGGCAAAAATAAAAAACATTATGTTAAAAAATATTTGTTGTAATTCAGAAACATAAAAAAGAAAATAAGTAATAAACAACAAATGAACCTCAAACCTATAAAATAGTGCTAATTGACCTCATAGCTCGTGTCCTATCGAAATTAATAAAAATTTTACTGTCCTGGGAAGTAGGGGTATGGAAACACGTTTTTGCACCATAACTTCGGAATCATTTGACCAAATATTACAAAACTTGGTAGACTTACTAAAGAGAACATGCCTTTTAATCTGGTAATTACGAAAACCGGATACATCAACCCAGTTTCCGGTTGCAACTTTTCTGGGTCACATTTTTTGTGTTTTTTTCTTTTTTTGCCCTCTTAACACTACTTTTTTATTGCTTAAATCGATAGAGTAATTAATTGCGAATAAAAAAGTTATAACCTTCTACACTGCTGCTAAAATGCACCGTTTCAAAGTTATTTTAATTTAAACATAGGTTTGCACCTGACCAAAATAAAAAAAGTATGAATTTTGAGTAGTCGATATCCGCAGCAACGAAAGTGCATCTGAACTCAAACCCCTGTCTAGTCCTGTCAGACACTTGTCAACTTTAAGTTTCGACAATTTAGGGCTCTACTTTGAAAATATTCAATAAAAGAATTTACTTCAGCCTCTTAACATAACCTACAATAAACTTAAATCAATTAATCGTTACCTGATTATTTGTTCCATTCGGTAGGTTTATCACATCAAATTCCGAATAAAGATATTAAGATTCTTAAAAGGGCACCACTTCTACGTGGGTGCATCTATTTGCTTGTCATTTATAGTCGTATAAATACGAATAAGTCTGTATAGTGTTATTGACGTAATTATAAGCTTATAGTCCAAACAATTACAATGTATCTTGGAGGTGGTGGGGGTGGTGTCGGGACATTTGCGCCCGGGACACTTGCGCCTTTTTACCTGAAGTGGGTCAGATGCGCCTTATCCGGGGTTAAGCCTGTTACCTATCTGTGATTCAGGGTCTGGTGGGACACTTGCGCCCGCTTATATACTCGGTCCTTATCTAAAAGCTGAACAAGAAAGATAGACACTGACAAAATTTTGAATCCTTTCTGTAATCCAAAACTAAGTTAAGCTTTGAAAAAATTAATTCACCAGTTTAACTTTAAGAGCTAATAATTTTCTATGACAAAGGTGACAAATAGAAAAAAAAAAACTTCCAAAGTTGCCGAAGAAATTAGAAACCAATTCTCTCCTGCCAATGAATTAACCAGTAATGTAAAAAAAATCTTTAAAAGCGTTATTACGTACTGAGTTGCTCAGTTGTTAAAGAAGCATTTCCCAGTTTACCACTACCTAATAAGTATCTAATTACTAAGTGGGCGGCGGTTAAATGCCGCAATTTTTTTTTAATTATTAAAAAATTAAAAACTCAATTTTAGGATTCTTTGGCGAATCTACTGCTATTCTATTAAAGAAGCCGAAAAATGTTTAAAACATAATGTAATACCAAATCAATTAGTGTTTAGTGCAAGTAATTTTCCGTACAAGAGCTGCTTTTGAATGAATTAAAAAAATTGGTAAACAAATGCCATAGAAAATTATCAGCTGGAGAATTAATTTTTACAAAGCTTAACTCAGTTTTGGATTAAAATAAAGTATTTAAAATTCTGTCAGTGTTTAACTTTTTGTCTTGTTTAATTTTTATATAAGTACCAAGTTTATAAGCGGGCGCAAGTGACCCACCAGACCCTGAATCCCAGGTAGATAAGAGGCTTGATCCCGGATCGGGCGCATCTGACCCACTTCAGGTAAAAAGGCGCAAGTGTCCCGGGCGCAAATGTCCCTACTTCGTGGGGGTTGAATTTATTTAATTTGAAAGTGACGTGGGTCATATTTGTTCTAACAATACCAGTTTATGTTATTTGCAAAAAAATTTGCGAAAACTGAATGAAAAATCTTATCACCAATTCACCGAATTCTACCGGAATTGTCATTACTCATTAGTCCAGTTTGCTTCGCTTGATATCGATTTTTATGTTTTCGAAACATTAAAGAAAGTGGAAATTGTAGATATGTACTTATTTGCCGCAACTTTTCTGTGAAATAACACTTTGTGCTTTATTTTTTTTAATGAATCCTGAAAGTGTGTAAAAATATAATAATAATAATAATAATAATAATAATAATAATAATAATAATAATAATAATAATAATAATAATAATAATAATAATAATAATAATAATAATAATAATAATAATAATAATAATAATAATAATAATAATAATAATAATAATTTATTTATATACCTACGGAAAACTCCTTTTTTACAAATTAAATAAAACTACATATTGACGCCGATTCTCTGGCAGCATCCCATTCTGAACCGATATGGAGCATCGAATCTCGAAATCTCGTTTTGCGTAAAACCGACGCAAATTGTACGCAAATCCGCCATTTGGTCGCCTATACCTATACTTTCTCTTAGCGTGACTCGACCCAACTTGACGGTACATGCAAACTTGCAAAATTTAGTTTAGTGGGTCATTTCCTCGGAATTGAACGACTTCGACGAACCAGTACTAAATTGAGCCGTTTCTATTTACGGCCCCGAAACCACCTTTACACATTTTCCCCCCTTTAATTGGCTTCCCGGTACCGGGTCTTGCCTGTTCGTGCTCGAAGGCATTATTACCGATAATAAACACAAGGACAATAATCATTCGGAGAAATCGGGCGTCGCACCGCCATCTATTTTGCGATTTCGGTGCATCGCTGACCGATTCGCTCGTCTAAAATTACAAACGCACTTATAGAATACCCAGAACCGGTGAAATGCTCTTTGCATATATTGATCAAGTCTACGGCGAAACGATCAACGCAAATGACTGTTATTTAGGGATTTTTCGCCGGGAAAACGAAGCCTCGAGTAATTTTAGGTAATTGGGACTAATTCCGATTCGAGAATAGAGTTTCGATGCCGTGGGACATTAATAATGAAGCGGGACGAAAATTACCAGAATGAGCGACGATCCCACCACATACCGGGAAAACTTTCACCCTGATGACTACCAGGAAGCCTATCAGCCGCAGAAATGCGTTTTCCGGTCGTTCACCTGAAAACGCTTATCTCGAAGGGCCAGGAGTTTTCAGAAATGACAATATTTGTCCACTTATGAAGTCGTTAAAAAATCACACTATCAATAATCAGATTTATTTTGTAATTTCAGTTGGTATTATTTTCGGGGAATTTGTCTGTAATGTAGGCACTGTCGCATATGTCATATGTCAATTTGCGCCAACTTCATTCATAGAAACTTGACTAGACGGCCAGAAATAGACTAATTGACAGCGTTTTTCGACAACCAGTCTACTGACGCCCCATTACGCCAGACTCACTGTCGCTTTCGATGTGTCATATTCATATGAAGATTTTATGCAAACTAAACCGCAACTCAATGTTGCCAGCTCAAAAAATCGGACTGTTTTAGCGAAATTTCGAAGAAAAAAAAAACAATGTTTCAATTCAAAAATATGCGTTAAAGCTTGAAAAATGTTTAAAAATAAGACCATTCTCCTCCAAACGTAGAGTTTTTTTGGGTTAAAAAACGAAAGTGAAGGAAACACTAAATACCGTCAATTTCTAGTATTTATTTTTGTGATGAATTCTCATCTGGTTCAAAAAGGAACTAAATCAAACAGACAAGCCATAGTAACTTCAACTTCCTTCTAACTTGGTAATTTTCAGCGTTTCAGCAAATTTTAGCAGATAAGTTAAATTAAACATCATTTCTGCCTAAATTTGGTAAATTTTTGGCTTGTTTTAAGAAAATTATGCAAGATAAAAAATTATTATTGGATTTCTGGCTGAGAACTATACGTATTCGATAATTATTTCGCTGAGCATTTTTAACACAAAAACATTCTTTAAGGTTTAAAAAGTTAAAACAATATGTTGGTCGACTTTATTTGGCGTTTTTCGGTTTGTTTTAGTGAAATTACGCAAAAACCTCAGAGATTTTATTTCGACAACATGCTTAAAAATGGGAAAAATGCTCGGAAAAAATAAAAATGCCTACCACCATCTTCGAGCAATTTTTTTGAGTTTTTATTAAAAAAAAATTGCTAAATAATGAATTCAGTCGAGTCAAGTGAAATAACTAAAACACCATCAATTTTGATTTATTTCTGCTGTTTTAAGACTTGTTTTAAAATAAATATTTCCGTTTTAAAAACTAACTAAATAGAGAAAAAATTTAAAAAAATGTTTTTTAAGAAAAAAACTTTTATTTATAAAAGATTAACTAAAAAGTAGAAAATAATGTTTTCCTATTAGAGGAGAATATTTTTGTTTACAAATTAGGATTCTAAAATTTATTAAAGCTTTGGGAACAGTGCTTAATTCAAGAAAGTAATTCTGTAATGCCGTATTGTTACGACCAATGACCGTTCCCAAAGCTTTTATAAATTTTAGAATCCTAATTTGTAAGCAAAAATATTTTCTTCTGATAGAAAAACATTATTTTCTACTTTTTAGTGCTTCTTTTATAAATAAAAGCTTTTTTCTAAAAAAACATTTTTTTAAATTTATTGCTTTTTAGTCTACTTATTCTAAACGTCTTTTTCTCTAAAATTTAGTTTCGCTATATTATTGCAACATCATTAAAATAGCTGTTAGTATTTGACAGCACATCATACCTCTGTTCTGTGTCTATCGTCCAAGATAAATGAATTTAAAAAAATTTGCCACATTTGAAACGTAATGACAATGATTAGGTATTAATATATTTCCCAATGACCAATATACCGTTTATGTTGGTATAAGTTACGGTGTGTACAAATCGAAAACCCCTTTGTAAACATAACCTAAAACTTTAAAACCCCATTTAACCCCTTCAGGGGGTATTTAACTACATAGGATTGCGTTGTCACGCAGATTAAGTAAGTATGCAAAATTTCAATTCATTGGGACAACAGGAACCCTTTCAAATTTGGCTTCGAAAATATGAAACAGACAGACAGACAACAAAGCAAGTTAAATAAAAGCTTTTAAAAACAAGATAAAACAACATCAATTTCGATCCAATTTGTTGAAGAAACGTGGTTAAACCCTTCAAAAAGGTAAACACAATTTGTGAGAGTTTTTAATTGGGTTCGGGGAATAAATGCGGACAAATATGCTACAACAAATTTCGACTGAATAGGTATTTTTTTTAATTTCAGGTCGGTTTAAAGATATCTCGCAAAGAAACAAATACATAGCACTATTTTTCATTAATTTATGTTCTTGTTTTGTCTTATTTTTATTTGATGAATTTTTAAGGAATTATTTTTTAAGGAGTATAACATAAATTGTTTTCTGCTAGAATCTAGAATAAGTCCCTTTTAGCCACTTCTCAAAAAGTTTTCTTGTTTAAGTAAGAAATTGTCCAAAATTAAGGGTTTTTATCCAAATTGGTGCATAAACCTTTCTTTTGAGCTAGAGTAGGTAAATAAGTCGTTTTCAGTTTGTTCTATGAGAGTTTTTCCGAGTTTCTAAGTAAAGAATCGTCCGAAGTAAGACGTTTTCAGCCATTTCTCAAAGGGTTTTTTCGTTTTTAAGCAAGAAATTGATATTTAACCCTTCGTTAGTGTGGTGGGGTATGACATCCCCCAAAAAAATTTCAATTGCTTAGTATTTTTTAACGCCACCACTGGTCTGTCTCGGACGTTCAGTACCTTCGGCAAAGACATCCGTCTATATTTTGTTGAATTTTATTGCACCATAAAATTCAACAAAATACAGACGGACTATAAATAATTTAACCTATCAATTTAAGACTGATTCCAATCTGTTTAATCTGTTTAGAAAATGCAGTGGTTACATGTCAAAATTTTTCTTGATTCAAATGGGTGCATTTTTTGTTTTTGATTATATTTTTATGGAGTTTTTTTTTATTTGATTGTTTCATCTTTATCCTCTTACAACCTCTTACAACCTTTTTATCATAAAACAGAAATTTTTTATTGATTTTTAATGTAAATAATGAAAAGACAGGTACTCGTAAAAATAAGTTTTATAAACTATTTGTAGCATTTTATTTTATTTTTTTGATATAATTGGTAAATTCACATATAGTACAAATAATAAAATCTTTAAATAATTTTAAGTAAACGAAAAAACAATTTGGGTTATGTCACACCCCACCACACTAAACTCGCCACAATTTCCCAGAACACTAACGAAGGATTAATTTGATGAATGTATTAGGAAAGTTTGCAAAATAGTTGCATTACGGACTCAAAAATGTCTCAAAAAACGTGAAAAGGCCAAAACATTGTTTGCTGTGACATAATTCAGTGATTTTTACTGGAACCGCAAATATCACCATTTTTAGAGACTTTTTGGCTTATTTTGCGGAATTCCTCTAGACATGAACACTATAGCATAGAGTATAATTATTCTTGGATGTTACCAACTTGGTCAGCAGTTGTCAAACTGGTCCCTGGTCGGGTTTGGCCGGCCTCCCCTACCCATTTCTCGAAATATCGCTTCGTTTTATTTGAGAAATTTATTAATGCGTCGAGATACCGATCTTGCAGGTAACTCGAGCCGCATAATTTCATTTCATTTCCGCGAAACTAGTTGTAAATTGAACCGTCAGGATGCACTCATTCGATTAAAAATTTATGAGCCCCCCTTCTGTGCGATATTTTTGATAGATATTATTATGCAAATGAGCTTTCTTCGAAACGCATGAATATTCATTCCCGTCGACTTGTCCGAATTCGCAATTCTTCCCCCCTTGAGACGGGCCTGATGGTCACGCGATGGCTTTGATTAATTTCCGGAATCAGTGACCGGAGCTTTATGAGAGGTCTTTTACGAAATTGTCCCGGCGCGCCTTCCTTGAAATAATCAAACTGCAACAACTTATTGGAGGTTCACACTGGATGAATGCAGGGACGTAACGGCAATTTTACGCCTGAGACGTCGTAAATTAGCGATGGGTCGGGTTTAGAAAGTTTTCCGAGTAGAGTGCACTTCTTGAAATTCACCATACAGGCTGATTCTTTTAGGGCCTACATTAGAAATGTTTTAATTTCTAATATACCTACAGCTTTAAAATTTGGTATACGATCCAAATCGATCATTTTGAATACAACTAAATTATTTTAAAAATGTCTGAACTTTTGTAACAATGAGAAATTGGGGCAAAATTGTCCAAAGCTTGGTTTAAACTAAATGTACCCTGGGAACCGCTTAAATAACGCTCAACATCAAAAAAGCAATTTAAATGCACAATAATTTGAAAACGAATCGGTAAGAAATTACGTTATTCTTTATTTGTACAATGAAAAAATTAGTTGGATTGCTTCAAAAAACATTTCTAACCAAATAAAATTCAATACACCTTCAGTATAGTAAAAAGATTTCTCGTTCTTGCTTTTTCTACTTTTTCTACTTCTTCGGTGAAGTTTTTTGTAAAATAAATGCTACATTGTTGATACTATAGTAGGTATTAATTTTTGAGTAATGACGTAATTTTTTATGAAAACCGGCATTTTTAATTGCTTACTGTTTTTGATAGTACACTCCTTTATCTTTCTGGTAATAAAAAAAATATCTACACAAAACAAAAAAATACTGAAAAGCTTTACCTTGCTGTTCTTCATATATTGTGTTTTAAGGCGATTGTTTTGCATGTACAAGGTGTATCAGAAATACGTGTGTTAATTTTAACACGTAACAGAGCTCAACAGGTAAAACATTCTTTTTATTTGTAATTTTTCAATAAAAGTTTCAACAATTTACTTAAAATTTGGAAAAGAAAACATATTGAAACGTGTACCCGCCTATGGGTACAAAAACAAGAGTACCGAACTATTTTCGTTGTGCTATAGAAACGGACAATTTGAACAACAATGAAAATTGTTGCTATGAGTACAAACTAATTATTAAACACTGACCGGCTCGTTTACACAAAAGAAAGGAGGAAAACAGTAAAAATAATAAATAAGAATTTTGCAAAATATTATATAGAAAAGTTGTTGTACTTGATGAGTTTTATTACGTGGTAAAATTAATACACGTATTTCTGATACACCCGGTATTTTTGAAAATAATTAGCATAGAAACACTTATACAAAAAAATTAAGAACAATCACCACCTATGAAATAAGGTAGGAAACAGATAGATAAAGCTTTTGTGTAAAATTCTCAATAATTCAAATAAACTAAAACTTGAGACAATTTTTTTACATTATTGTTCACAGAACATTTCCGAAAAAAAATTCAGCAACATAGTATTTACGATATTAGTTAATTTTAAGTACTATAAGGAACTGTACAAAAATTTTTAAAAATCATATGCAGGTACAGAGCAACATATTTAAGAAGAAATGCTCATTTCTCATTTCTGTGTGATTATTAGTTTCTACAGGGTGTCCCACCGAAAAGGGCACCCCCCTCATAACTTTTTTATTTATTAATCAATTCCAACAAAATTTAAATTACTCATGTTTGGACCAAGGGTCCACATTTTAATGTAACCATTTTTTTGAAGAGTTTACCATTTGTGAGATAAAAAAATAAAAATCATGAAAAAGATGCAAAATCCTTAAATTACATATTATTAGAAGAAGCTATGTCACATTGCCGTGTTGGCAAACTTTGCTTCAACAAAAGTAATTCAGATTTCCTCAAATTCTTTTTTAAAAATTAAAAAAAAAATGAAAATTTCGTGTGAAATATCATCGTCCATGGAGCGGTGTTGTGAGATTGCTGTAAACAATTACCTGTAAGATTTTGACAACCTGTTGACAACTACTGTTGACAACTAATTTCAAAAATGTTATCAAATCAAGGAAAGTGAGAAATCATTCTAGTGTGGCAGAAATTTTTGCAGTGCCATATAACAATGAAGTTATTAATCTTCGAAATAATTATTATCGTGCTAAATTATGGAACTTTAATTTTTTTCTTAAATAACATTGTTGAACACAAGATTTATTATGAATTAACTAAATATAGACGTCCATAGCAGCACTGAACTGTTTTTTCAATTCAATTCAATTTAACTATTCATTAATCATTATATACATCCAATTTCAAAGACTTTTTCATCAATTTGAATTCTTCCAACTTCCAACACTAACTCGAATTCTTTTTTCCCCTTATCGAATTCTTAATATGAAATAATATGTAATAGCTTTTTTAATGTGTAACTTTGAAACTGATGTGTTCTATCACATTGTTTTTCCAGATAATTTTGTAGCGGATTGTTTCAAATTTTTTGCCTTATACTCGCAGTACTTGTATTTATCTAATTTTCAACATCACCTATTGAAAATGTGATGTGGATGGTAGCTCAAGATGAAAATTCTCGGACAATGCTTTTTCGTCTTCGAAATTGAAAGTTCTTTATTTTTATTATTGAAACCATGGATTGGTGTTTTTTTCTTTTTAGTCTGAAATTATTACGTTTGCACCTCCGCCTACACCCTAAATACAGACTTTTGTTGGTAGATGATATCTAAATAAGAAAGTTTACACTTCTAGCTCTTTGTCTGGCTTCTGACTTAAGCATGTACTCACCAATTTTAATTTCGCTGAATTATTTTACTCTTGATAGCAGAAATTAAAAAAGATCCGCAACATTTTCACGTATTTGTAAACTATTGACAACTAATTGACAGGCATTTAGCGGATTAAATTCATACAGGGACATTTTTTTATTTCTGAACATAGCCCTATGTTCAATCTGAAAAAAAAACAGATCAAAGCATTTATCTAATTTACGTTACCAACGATACGTAAAGGTAATTATTTGATGTCGAGTTATTTGAACCAATTTGAAGTGATTTCGAATATTTATTAAAGTAATTTATCATTCCTTACATGTTACCTGATGATTAATAAATTTCATAAAAATTAATCTTTCTTTTTAATCTTTCTTTACTTAAATAATTTTGGAAGATTTAATTGACAAGTAGAAATTTTCGACAGTGCATAGAATAATTAGTTGCATAGCAATACTCGCAATGCATTGATCTGATTTTTTTCAGATTGAACATAGGGCTAGGAACTCTACATAGGGCTATGCTCAGAGTTAAAAAAATGTCCCTGTATAAAATGTCACGGTGCAGCTCGATTTATTTAAACTCCACTTAGGCTTAGGCAGATATGTAAGCCTAGCTTTGTTAAGCGTTACTTATAAGCCCGACTGGTGCAGTTAGGCCTAAATAGTTACCACCTATTTTTATTGCATTTTTGAATTGACTAAAATGTACTCTAATTGTTAGTACTTATTTAGCTGTATTAGAATTTAAATAGAATCACCTGTATGCATTGCCGTTGTTTTGTTTGAAGCTTTATAAATTGGCCGTAGTTAGCCATCCGCACATTTGTGCGGATGACTATAACTTTGTGTTAGCCGTCCGCACATTTGTGCGGACGGATATTATTCTGGCTATCCGTCCGTACAAATATGACCGGTTCAAGCGTAAGACTTGAATGGAAATTGATAATGACATCACGTCTGAGAAAAGTTATAGAAATTAATTTTCTAATTTATTCTCATTTTCGTGTGATATTCGAAAGACTAGTTTTTGAGGTTTCGTTCGAAATTTCTTTTAAGTTTGCCATTAGAATTATTATTAGTATTATTATTTTAAGTACACGTTTAACTGATTATTTTTTGACGATTATAAAAACCAAAAAAAATTCGATTTAATTTGGTTTACTTTTAGCCGCTTTTAGCTAATTAAATCATTATTATATTTAGTGATAATTTTTTATTTAATATAAACCAGTAATTTTTGCTGTAAGTCTGATGTTTTTTTTTGAGTATATTTTTTTTTTAATTTGATGTCTGTGGAACAAAATCACAATGTTCAAACAAAACGGGTATTCTAACGACAAACTTAACAAACTTAACGAAACGTCAAAAACTAGTCTTTCGAATATCACACGAGTGAGAATAAATTAGAAAATTATTTTACAAAACTTTTCTCAAACGGTGATGTCATTATTATCAATTTGCATTCATTCCAGCCTTACACCTGAACCGGACATATACCTCCTAATGTGTTTTCTTATGATTCTCATCCAGTTAACTTTGAAATTTGTTCACATATAAAAAAATTTGTGCCGCTCTGCTCAATTGAATCCTCTGTCAATAAATGTCAAATCTGTCAGTTGTGAAATTCAATTAATTTCTTTTAAAAATTTCGTTAAAATGCAACTAAATTGTTACACTATGCAAGAAAACACTTTTATTATCGAAACTATTTCCCAATTAGACTTAAAAATGGAGAATGGCAATATTCGATGTCTAAATGCCTGTCATTAGTTCTATAAAGCGGTATTTTCTGATTTTACATGAGAAATTCACAGAAGACTTTCTAACACACAGTGTGGACGGATAGCCAGAATGATATCCGTCCGCACAAATGTGCGGACGCCCGGACGGCTAACCACGGCCTTATAAATTAAAATGTGTTTTTTTGTGGCCAAATGACTCGGTAATTTCCATTTAATAAGAAACCGACTTACATTCGACAAAAATAAATTTGTGATTTTCGTAGGCAGTTTCTTATCAGGCGCTAAACGATAAAGCGGTTTACAGGAACGCTTGATAACCTTACGAAAAGTGTTGCAAACATTCTCAGAATCACACCCCGTCTGACATATTTCATTGATATCAAATGTGTTTTCAATGGACCATCTGTTTGTAACACTGATAAAGATTTTATTTACGAGAAAAAAGCTAAATTCGGATTAGTAATCATCGTTTTAATTATAGCGTGATATCATGGCGCTTAAAAATTTTGACTTTGATTTTGAGGATTCGGTTCGCAGAAGCGTAATCATAAATGAAGCAATAATTCACGTGACGTGTGGTGTTTTATTTGCGATTTGTGCTTCAGTGTTAAAATAAAAGTGAAAATAAACAATAACAAATACCATTTTGAAAGTTGTTTTTATTGATTTTACCAATTTAACTAGTTATGAGTTATGACACTGCGACACCTTACTAAGAATTAAGTGTAGTTTTAAGCCTGGAATGAATGAGCAAGGATGCACGAATTAGCCATCTGTAAATTTCAATGACTATTGTCGTCACCATACCACGAAACGACTTTCACCAGCTTCCTCAATCTCATCAATTACCATTTACGAGAAAGCCTGCAATTTAAGGTTGCAGTAAACTACAATTTAGCACGTAATTGCGGCTTTACAAGCAAGTGGTGGGTGTTGAAACGTATTTTTTTGTTTGAATGGGAGTTTATTTTATTCCCTGGAATTTAATGATGAACGTCGCTTCCTCATTACGGAAGTTTTCATTCAAAACGGCTTAGTTCACAGTTCGCTAAAAGTGCTGTTTGTTTTGGAGGAGTGCAACAACAAACTAATTTCATTCATTAATTCGGAGAAGCTTCTAATTTTAGAGGCGCCGATGGAATTATTAGAGGAGTTTCCGACAAAGTGCACATCAATGAGACAGTTTGAAATTTCAATGGACTTTGGCGGTTTTATCTGCTTTGAAACCCGAAGAAAATGAAAGAATGTTTCAACTGGGAAGAAACTGTTTTAATTATTCTTAGATTTTTCAGCATGATTTATTTTAGAAAAACTCTAGAAGAAGTAAAAAATGCTCTTTAATCTGTACGAGCATTATCTCAAAAAAACATTTTTATCATCTTTTAAGCTCAGATTAGGAAGATCTTATTATGTTAAGAAGTTTCACTTTCGTTTCTTTATCGGCAAAACTGAAAACTTGCTAAAACACTTGAAAAAAGTTCTGAAACTTGAAAAACGAGCAACAAATGTAAGATAATGTAAAGTGTTGCCAGGTGAAATTTTTTGTAAATTAGATGCTATATGGTCAAAAATCCCTAGAAATTCCTAGACATTGCACTTTCCACTTTCCGTATACAGGATGTTTTAAAGTTGGTGAATTCCGAGTTCAGAGCATTGAAAAGAATAACTTCAGTGATCCAAATATAGAAAAAAAAAGAAACGGGGCTTCCCCACGAAAATATAATGGTTTGAAGGTGCACTAAATTAGCTTAATTTGGGAGTAAAAAAATCTTTGCAATTTTCCATTTCATTTTTAAGAAAAATTCCAAAAATTAAAGATTTTTTTTAGTCCAAAATAAAGCAAATTTTTTAAGAAATTGTTTTACGAGATACCCTGTAACATTGGGTTTCAGAAAAAAATAGTATATTTCAAAGAAAAGTTTATCTAACCATTTTTGCTTTAACCATTTAATTAATTACACAATATTTAATTAAAAAAGTGGTGGAAAACGCCTGTAACTATACCTCTGAGATGTGATAATTAAATTTTGGTAATTCCCTCTCGAAATACATATTACAGTCGTAGGTCAGTAGTAATGAGTAATCTTCATAATTCCCTTCCTTTGATAAGTTTCATCGCTAGAAAGATTAACTGTTTTGTTAAAAACAAGTGAATTATTAAATTGTTCTCTAATTTATGACTCTGAACACAAAAACACCCAAAAATCCCTGGATTTTGCCGAAAAAACTGAAAAAATCCCTTTGTCCCTCAGCAGTTTAAAAATCCCTAGACCTGGCAACCCTGGATAATGATCTAATTCTTAAATGATTTTTAACCCGATTTGGCGAGCTTCCCTCAAAAATCAAAAAAATGTTGGAAAAAATTCTTTCATTTTCGATGTAATTTTAATGATTTTCCGGGTCTATTTAAATGACGGTAGGCCATGATTGTGTAAAACAATCTTTACGTTTGATTGTCAAAACTGAAAATGTCAAACAAAATTTGAAGTTAAGACAATTGTGTCAAAATAATTGTGGTTTATTCTTTTGATGAAACTAAAAATTGTTAATTCAGCCAGCTTCTACTGTAAAATCCCTTGATAAAGCCACAATGTTTTTTTTTTATTTAAATCGTTAACTAACTTTAACTAGTTGGAAAACAAATACCAACTATTAATATGTGAAGATACTACAAATAGGAGTATAACCAATTTAAATTCAAATTTCCACAGCCTACTGGGATATCATTTAATTTGAAAAAGAGTATATAATTTATTTATATTTATTCTTTACTAATTTTTTTCTTCGAAATAGGTGATAAAATGAGGTGTAACAAGTCAAGATTATGCAATTTAGTGAATTTTGGCCCAGTTGAGTTTCAATTGATGTTTTATGTAACTCGTTAATTGTGAATTAAAAAACATAGTCATGAAGCGTATCGAAACAAGTCTTTCTAGTTTCTAGTCCTGAAACAGAGAAATATTGTTAAAAATGTTAAAAAAAGTCTTATCTTAAAAATGATTGATTTCCGAAAACAATAGAAGGAAGAGAAAGTTGGTCAACGATTTGAATTTAGAGCACCAATAGTCTTTTTCATTCTAGATACAGGCCCGTAGCTGGGTTAAAAATTACTGCGTGAAGATAACAAAAACTGGGCCCCTGGTTTTTAATATTTTATTATACATATACATAATCCAAACAAACCAAAGATATCGGTGGCATATTGGTGTATATTATAAATTAATAATGTACATATAATGTATTAATGTACCTAGGTAAAAATGTATTTAAGATACACTGACATATAACAGAGATATATACACAAATATTAGCTGTTTCAAAACTATAAAAACGATAACGTCACATTTTCTCTCAAAATTAGCTGTTATAAATTATTCATGCACTTCAAAAAAATAACAGCTAATGTAATTTATACTTTCAATAAGAGATCTAATCATTAATAACTATTATACAATTTTATCAATCTTATTTAAAAAAAATAATTCGGTAAAATGCGACGTTGGCGTTTTTATAGTTTTGAAACAGCTAATACCTATACTATTTATAATTCTACAATTGCACACGCCGCGCTTTAATCGTGGCGAATTCATTTATAATCGAATGTAAGTCCAAATTGTCGAGCATATCTGATTCGATAGAAATTAATGCTAAATTTGACAATCAATTTTGAGTCATAGAACTCTGTAAATAGTTTTTAATAATTTTTAATTTAGAAAAAGATCTCTCTCCTGCTACTGAAATTGGCAAAGTAACATAAATTTTAGGGGCTGTAAATAAATTCGGAAAAGCTGACATTCAATTATTTGCTGCAGAATTTCGACTGGTGCTTTTTGATCTGTGACTATTGCTTTAAATGTGTTGATTTCTTCGAATAACTCCGTACCATTAATGTCTTTATTATCTTTATCTGTTAAATAAATGTCTAAATCCGCACAGTTGTTTTGCAATTAAAATTAAAAAATATATCTTAAATAGAATTTTTTAACGTTATCCAGCATTGAAAAGAAAAAACAAACTTTGAAGTGATTTTTTGGGTCTAAGGTAGAGTCTTCTGGCGACTCGTATGAAAAAAGCCGGTTTTTTTTCGGATTCTATTAAAAGAAATTAGTGGAAAATCAATTTGTTCGTCAATGTCTTTACATATATTTTTCAATATTTCCTCAAAACTCGAATCATTTTCATTGTCTTTAATTAGTTGGAGCTTTCTTTTTTCTCTGACATTACTACAAAAATTTAAAGTTTAAAACTACATTGTTGACATTAACAAATTACCTATTTACAAAAATTTTATAACACTTTTAAATAAAAATATTAATCTTCCAAAAATAAAAAACACTAAACACAACACTTCTTTGATTATTAAAGGTATAAAGCTCATGGAAATTTGAAAATCAAATGAGCAACAATATCAGTTTGACGAATTTATATTGGTACTTTAAAGGATGGCGAAGAAAAAAAAGAAAATTCAGGCAAAATTTGTCAGGAGTCTACAATAATTTTTATCATCAATTGTTCCTAGTATCGCCTCAAGATTTTCTCATTAACATCCGGGAAAGAATTTTCGTACCTAAGTTGAATGAAAGTTTATTAATATCAACAGAATATATAGCCTTATGGTTTTATCTTAATTGATTCATAGACTAAAATACTCTCTACAACTCTGATATAAATCACCGTCGATAATTTTATAGGTAAATGTTAATAAAAAAAATATTTTATTAAAAAAATATACAGGGCTTTCATTTCAAAAGGAGCCAGTCTCAATAACTTTTGACATTGAGCAAATCTGTTTTGAAGCAAAAACAGGTCGATTAGGATCGCGAGGGGGAAGTTCAAAACCAACATTTGTTACATTTTAGGTTTCATCCCTTAATCGGTAACTACCTCTACTTTAAAATTTTAAATGGCACCTCCAACTTTTTGAAACTCTTTCGGAAAGGGAACAAATTAGCGTATCTAACTATCAAAAAAATATTTTTTTATTCGTTTTTTAGTTAGGGGTGGTTTTGTATTTGAAATTTTTACTTATAGTGGCTTTTGATTTGAAGTTTTATTATTAAATAAAAAGTAGGTTTGTTGTTTTGGATTGCACTGGGAGAGCTCTAAACCAACATAAAATACGTTTTAAGTTCCATCTCTTAGTCGCTAACCGAAGTAGGGACATTTGCGCCCGGGACACTTGCGCCTTTTTACCTGTAGTGGGTCAGATGCGCCCGATCCGGGATCAAGCCTCTTATCTACCTGGGATTCAGGGTCTGGTGGGTCACTTGCGCCCGCTTATAAACTTGGTACTTATGTAAAAATTAAACAAGACAAAAAGTTAAACACTGACAGAATTTTAAATACTTTATTTTAATCCAAAACTGAGTTAAGCTTTGTAAAAATTAATTTTCCAGCTGATAATTTTCTATGGCATTTGTTTACCAATTTTTTTAATTCATTCAAAAGCAGCTCTTGTACGGAAAATTACTTGCACTAAACACTAATTGATTTGGTATTACATTATGTTTTAAACATTTTTCGGCTTCTTTAATAGAATAGCAGTAGATTCGCCAAAGAATCCTAAAATTGAGTTTTTAATTTTTTAATAATTAAAAAAAAATTGCGGCATTTAACCGCAGCCCACCTAGTAATTAGGTACTTATTAGGTAGTGGTAAACTGGGAAATGCTTCTTTAACAACTGAGCAACTCAGTACGTAATAACGCTTTTAAAGATTTTTGTTACATTACTGGTTAATTCATTGGCAGGAGAGAATTGGTTTCTAATTTCTTCGGCAACTTTGGAAGTTTTTTTTTCTATTTGTCACCTTTGTCATAGAAAATTATTAGCTCTTAAAGCAACTGGTGAATTAATTTTTTCAAAGCTTAACTCAGTTTTGGATTAAAGAAAGGATTCAAAATTTTGTCAGTGTCTATCTTTCTTGTTCAGCTTTTACATAAGTACCGAGTATATAAGCGGGCGCAAGTGTCCCACCAGAACCTGAATCACAGATAGGTAACAGGCTTAACCCCGGATAAGGCGCATCTGACCCACTTCAGGTAAAAAGGCGCAAGTGTCCCGGGCGCAAATGTCCCGACACCCGCTAACCACCCTTACTTTAAAATTTGTAATAGCACCCCCAACATTTTGAAACATTTTATGTTGGTTTTGGGGGTGCTATTTAAAATTTTAAAGTAAGGATGCTTAGAAACTTGGGGATGAAATGTAAAATGTACTTTATCTTGAATTTGAACTATTTCATTGTCTCTTATTGACAAATTTCTTATTTAAATTAAATTGGCTTCAAAACAAAGGCTACTAGGACTATAAATTTCAAAAATAAAACCGCCCCTAACTAAAAAACGAATTGATAAAAAATTTTTTTCTTTGACAGTTAGAAACACTCATTTTTTCCCTTTCCGAAAATGTTTCAAGAAGTAAGGGGTGCAATTTAAAATTTTAAATTAGGGGTGACTAGCGACACCTAAAATGTGAGTAATGTTAGTATTAACTCTCTCATCGCATCTATAATTGACAATTTTTTTATTTCAATTAAAATGGCTTCAAATCAAAGGCTACTAGGATTAAAAATTTCAAAAATAAATCCACCCTTAACTAAAAAACGAATCAACAAAAAAATTTTTTCTTGACAGTTAGATACGCAAATTTTTGCCCTTACCGAAAATGTTTGAAAACGTAGGGGGTGCCATTTAAAATTTTAAAGTAGGGGTAGCTAGTGATTAAGGGATGAAACCTAAAATGTAACAAATGTTGGTTTTGAACTTCCCCCTCACGATCCTAATCGACCTGGCTTAAAAATAGATTTGCTCAAAGTCAAAAGTTATTGAGACTGGCTCCTTTTGAAATGAAAGCACTGTATATATAATTTTGGGAAAAAATGCGCCCATAGTGAAGGCGCCCGCGTGAAAACCAGGCATACTACGCTGGCCAGCTACGGGCCTGTCTACATATCAATAAACTATTTTCGGTTTACTACATAATCAGCTGTCTGATAAGCGTAATAAAACCGTAATCTACGAATTTTTCGAACATATGTGTAACAACATAATTTTCTGGAAGATATAAATATTTACAATGTACACAAATAGCGATTATCGCGCCTTTCTTCGAAAAATTATGCAAACCGAAGCGAATCTCGCTTTTTCCCCGATCAATAATTTTTTTCTGCCTTAATTAAAAATTCGGAGGCGCCGTCTTGCGTCCCATTTCCCCCAGCATCAATCATCACACTGTGGCATTCAATTTAGCCCGAGAGCCGAAAATAGTGCAACCTCATCACGAGTTAATATTCCCAAGAATGGTTTTTCGACTCAAGGGTTATTCCCCCGTCGAGGAATTCAAGGTTAATTCCGTTTTCAGGGAGAATAAAGCCTCTGACCCGAGAGCAGATGATGGGTATTATTATTCTTGGGTGCATATGTGCGATACACAACCATATGGTCCTTCCAGGAACGCGCTGCGAACGCTCGCAGCTGCAGTTTTGGGAAAAATTAACCACGTATTGCGGGTTGCGTTGTCTAGGCTCGCAGTCTTACGCGAATCACTTGCCGATTTTGCAATAAAAAATGGCCCTGGTTCCATATTCCAGGTCATCTACTCGTAAACATTTACCTAGTGGATGTTTGCTTAACCTCGCGTTATTATTCACGCGAATTCCAAGCGCACGTGTGAGGTTTATTTGAAAGTCTCGTGGTTAATTGATTCTTGGGAATTATGCGTTGTGGTGTTGCGTAAACATTCACATATGTTTGGTGGGGTTACACTCCGGTGCATACGCGGAAACGGAAACCGCTCCGGTGGTTCCGGACGAATAATTCGAGTGGTTGTGCTGATGAAGCTGAATTTTTTGCAGCTACGCCATATGTGGACTTGAATAAGAATTTCATCACGTTTCATAACCGATATGATCTTTGTGTTAAATGTTGCAGAACAATGAATAGCGTTCTTATTGTTCCTTTTATTATAATTATCTCCTGGTGTCTAGGAATTCGATTGCAATGAATTCGGAGAAATACTTGACGATTTCTCTTGACTTATTATTAGAAATTGCACGTCAAAAATGTAAAGTTTGATGAGAAATTAGTAGTGCTTTCTCCGTCCGGAATAAGTAATTTGTACAGAAACGTCAACATTTCACTCTTTTAATGACACTAAACAAAGACAAATCGATTTTCTGCAAAGTAATTAAATCTAGAAAAAAATACTTGTAGTATTCTAGATTAATTCCACAAAACGTTAATCGACGGTTTACGATTGATGATTCGTTTTTTTCTGGAAATTTGTTGAAGTAGAATTACTTTCTGTAGCCTTCACCTCAATTTCCAACTTTGATTTTATTCACTGTTAATGAATCATTGACTAGTGAGGTCCAACAAGTTTGGTTGTGGTTTTATACTCTTCTAGGGATCAATTTTGTCATTTTGTTGCAACAAAAAACATTTCCTTAATTGTTGAGTTGTTTTTTAACAAGAATCTGCCTTATTTTGAATAGTTTTCTTGAACCAAGTTAAACAAATCGCAACACATTTAAACAAAATGAAGCTTCATATATTGAGATTGTTTCGCTGAACTGATTTATTTAAAAGTCTTAATGAATTATTGCAAGAAATCACAAAATCCATTGTATTTTTTAATAAATTTCTTATTGTGTGGTATTTTTTTTAATTGGAAATTTTATTCTTCTAACTATTGTTATTAGACAAATAGTAACTAAAAGGGTGCGAGATGTCAAGAAATTCGACTTATCGAAGTTTGACTGTTCAAGTTCTCGTATAATAATTAATAAATATCAGGATTTAGTGGCTTTTGTTCTACAGAATTCACAATATTAATTCGATAGTTATTGAAGTCCGACTGTATTAATTTTGTGTAAAAATAGTGTTATAATAAGTGATAAATTGCAAAATTACTTTATAAATACATTTTTGTACTCATAGCGTTTAGATGGCTATTTCCCGGTTATCTCCAGCGTGTGGGAAACGGATTTTCCCGCACTGCGGTATTTTTTACTTTGCAACAATGGCTAGGGACATTTAATAGGTTGGTATCGCTATCGTTGAGATGGAAACTGTTATTTTTTTACGATAAGTGACAGTTCTTGTCATTTTTTTGATTGTTTGACCTGTTACCAACCCATTAGCAAAAAACACTAAATTATAAAAAATATTAATTTAAAATTTTTTTTTGAGAGATTTGTTACAAAAAACTTGTTTGGAAAGCAATTTCCCACATTCGCACTTCATGCAACCCTCGCTCGTGTCGCAAAGTGCTCATGTGGGAAATTGTATTTTCCAAACACGTTAGGTAAATATCTATTGTAATTTCAAAGTATATTGTTTGGTACGATCAGTATCATTCTTTTCTAATGTAAATCCGTTAAAAAATCTACCTACAAAAGAGTGTTATATTTCCATTTTTTCAACAAATGTTGCTAAACAAATGAGTAAAGATTAAACAAAGCATAATAATTATAATAATAAATAATAAATGTATAAAAGAACGGAATCAAATTAAACGCTATAAGTAACATGAGATCGAAAATAAACTCAATTAGAGCAAGCTGTGCCTGCAGAACTTTAGCCATATTTTAGCCGTTTATTTACACGTTAGCCACATTTTAGCCGTTTATTTATAGCACTTTTGCAGTTATGTTTTCTTATGCTGGTTTTACACAGCATATTTTGAGCATATTTTCAATCTCATGTTATAAAACACTAGATAAACGCTAGGTAAACAATCGAATAAAAAATAAAAAACGCTTCGTAAAAATAATAATCACTATAGGTAAAAGTTGTAAACGTTATGTGAAAACAGTAATTACTAATTACTAGTAAATCATGGGTTGAAAAGCCAGTGCAATAGCCCTTTAGTAGAAAGTGTACTATTTTTTTTAAATTGGTGCGTTTTGATTTACAAAATCATATCATATAGAACATCAATATTTCGCCGGGGTTTTGTTTATAATATCTACTTATTCTACATACAATGAAGTTCCTCTGACATTAACGTTCTAAAATCAGCAATTTTAAACACAAATACAAAATGTTTCTCACAAAATGATTTTTCTGTTTTTCTCATTTTCTTACTTTTCCTCTCTATAATTATGTTAAATAGAAATAGATATATTTTTATTTTTCTTCAATCACATTGTTTATTTATATTTTTTATTATTTCTTAATTATTGTCTGGGCCAAAACCTTGATCAGCTTTGCTGCTTTTTGGTCCAATTTGTGGTAGGAACAACTTGTAGAAAATTTTAATTTTGTTATCTTTTTTTTTCTTGTTGCAACTAATTATATTGTAACTATTTTACTGCCACCAATAAATTATTATTATTAGTATTAATATTATACACATTTCCGTCGTCTGCGTTGACTGAACTAATTTGAAAATTAACCATAAAATGTCCTATAAGTTTGCTCTGTTTTCTAGAAAGGATAAAATAATGTGTTTTTAGCCACTTTAGTCTGCGCATTTTTGGAGTGAAAGGGCACATTTTTGTGAATTATAACTCACTTTGAAAGTTGCTTCAACGTCAAAACACAAATGCACTACGGACCATTTAATGTGGAACAGTGGTCACAAAAGGACCTTTGTTACACCCAAGTGGTCTAATTCATGGAAGTCATTTTACGGAGAACATCTGGAAAGGTTTTAGTAACCTTCGGACACATTGCCAAAACCTTCTTTTGATCTTTTCGACTCCAAAAGTGCATTTAGTGCGAAATTGTTCGGTAATAAATAAATAGTTGCCTATGTATGTTGTACAACAGTACAACGTAATTTCTGACAAATTTTCTAAACGTTATCCGATCTTCGATTAAAACTGTAAATTCCTCCCACGTTGTCTAAAGACGAGCCATCAGCGTGGGCATTCCTATCACGTGTAATTACATCTGAATATCCTATTTACGACTCCACAAATCTCTTTTGATTTGATTACCTCTTCTTGACCCGTAACGAGAAACCTTCAAGCCAAAAAATCTCGCATGCAATTATTCCAAGTTTACTAATCGCCTCTTTACAGTTATATTGCGAGAAGTCATTCCTGAGCCTCCAAATCGTAGTCAGCCTCGGGACCATTTCATATCAGAAACAAAACCACCGAAGTGGATATTAAACCCAGTCGTTTGCATTCATATTGGCTTAAGGAGATTTCGTAACATAAATTGAATGCTGTTCTTGGAAGCGCTTTTAATTCCGTTTGGCATTTGAAATCTTCCAAGAAAACAAATTACACGTTATTTCACATTCGTACACACTGTATGCATGTGTGCATACAGTGTCATTCTTTATTTTAATACGTTTTTAAATAGGAGCTTCGATCACGCGACCGATTTTTCGATTCAAAGACACCCGCGGTTCCGAGAACCATTTCGATCTGATTAATTTCGATATTGTTTGAGAATTCATACAATCGTTACTTGCGAAAATCAAGTCCGGTTTAATTTAGAAATGGACTCCTTTCGGAGAAGAGATTGTGCAAATTAAGCGCCAAGAATTTTCCATTTGTTCTATCTTTAAACAAATATTTATTTAAGAGTATAGTCTAGGTCAGGTTCAATTTCTGATATGATAAGCGGTACGCGGCGCCATCTTGTGCCTTGAAACGCATCACTCGCAGTTTCCTTCGCTTGGAAAATCCGGAAATTCGGAAAATCTCGCCACAAAACAATTTTTATCCCAATTTTTTGTACTGTTGACATCAAATTTTACGAATTTCCCTTCTCGTTTTGTGATTTTTCCGGCAACCGGAAAATATCGATCGGTGATCAGCTGTTGTTTTCCGCGTTTACCGCACAAGTTTCCATGGAAAATGTGATAAAAACACTGAGTTTACAATGCGTTTGAAGGCCAGTCCCTTAGTTTACCCCCTCAGTTTCCCCCAGTTAGTAAATCCAACTTCGAAATGAACACTTCCTTGAGCCGGGGGTGTTCTTACAGCCCTCGGGAATCCTTCGAATACACTGCACTGCAATTTGCAGCTCGAAGAGGCTCTCTGGAGCAAGTCCGGTCTGTAATTCATCCAGTTTTTCCCTTCCTAACTGTTTTAATGTAGATATTTAATCGAAAGCGGCACGGATCTTGATACAGGACCGGACCCTGCCCTACACCTAGCCCTTCGGAAGCAAAACACTGCAATTGCACATGTGCTCCTCCACGCTGGAGCTGATTTCGAGATTAAAGATTCAGTAAGTGGTCCGATTGCACAATTTTGGATTAATTAAGGGTTGTAGCATGGAGATTATCCCATCCATATAGCTTGTACTTTAGGGCTTTTGGACGTGGTTCATGCCTTGTGTGCTTTAGGATGTAGTGTCGAAGTTTTGACGGCAAAAGGGCTTTCGCCCTTGCATTTGGCGGCGAAAAACGGCCACATTCACGTCGTGAGGTACCATTTCTGTTTTAATGTTAAAGGGGAACACGCGAAGTTTGGTGAAATTATTTTTGTAATATCTTCTTAACCATTCACTTTTTTGGGAAACGAATAAAAGTTTTGAAGATAGAATCTTAATTAAATTTGCGCCAACGTAACACTTTATGTTTCGACTTATTTTTGAAAAAAATAAAAATTAAAATTAAAAACCAAGGTAGGGCGACGAATCTCCATTTTTTGCTGATCACAAATGTATTTTCAAAAACGGGAAAGATATCAAAACGCGAATTTTGTAAAATCTTTTGTCCCGTCTCAATCCTCTATGGTCGAGTCGGGGTATTAGCCACCAGCAAGATATTTTCAGTTATAAATTCACGGATATTTTTTTTAACGCTGAACATAGCCCTATGTTCAATCTGAAAAAAATCATATCAAAGCATTGATCTAATTTACGTTACCAATGACACGTAAAGATAATTATTTGATGTCGAGTTATTTGAATCAATTTAAAATAATTTCGAATATTTGTTAAAGTAATTTATTATTCCTTACATGTTAGTAACATGAGATCGAAAATAAACTCAGTTAGAGCAAGCTGTGCCTGCAGAACATTAGCCATATTTGAGCCGTTTATTTACGGCAACACTTGCGAAGTTATGTTGTCTTATGTTGGTTTGACACAACATACGATGTGGCTAAAGTTACACTTCACTTTCAAGGCTTGCTCTAATTGAGTATATTTTCGATCTCATGTTATTACCTGATAAATGATGATTAATAAATTTCATAAAAATTTATTTTTCTATACTTGAATAATCTTGGAAGATTTAATTCTTAAATCTAATTAATTAATATGCGTGTGATAGCAAAACAGGTTGTAAATAAACTGTATTATTCTTAAAATGTTCAAATATAAAAACAAATATTTTCAAAAAAATTTAATTAAAAACTTCTTTTAATAAAATGTTTAAATCAAGAAATGTTCACTACGCCAGCAAAACTAAAATTGAACAAAAATTTTTTAAGCAAAATGTTTCTGAGCAAAGCGTTCAAAAACAAAATCCTCGTACAACTAAAAGGTTGTATTTATAAAGGCATGTATTATTAAATTAGGTAAGCTGGACGAGTTAAGTCCCTTCTCTCGCTTCTGCGACCCTGTTACTCACTTTTCGTTTTTGAACAATTTAGCACTGAAATTTTTAGGTTATATTATTTTACTTCTATTTTATTTTGATTAAACATTTTTTAGGAATTAACAGTTTACACAAAATTAACTTTGATTCTTTCAAATTTTGTATTTTTTGTATATAAAGATTTTGTTTAATACGTATTTTTGACTTAAATATTTTATAAAATTTGCTTTTTACTTTGAACTTTTTGACGGTGAACCACCCTCCGTTCAGGGTAAAAAATGTCTGTAGAATAAACTTTAAGTAACCAACAAAAAAAATTGTGGTTTTGTTATTTGGACAGAGAACATTTGCCTGTATTTTACGTTTTGCGAAAAGCGGTCTGCAATAGGGTTGTGATAACAAAAAATGTTGCTTTTTTAATTCCTCATCGAATGATATAAAAATTAACAGGGTTGGAGCCATCTTCGACTTTTATTCATTAAATTTGTCGATAAAATAGCGGACAAAACAAGTTTTTGGTAAATAACTCCAAGTGTGTTAGGATTTACGTTAGGGTTGTAATAAGAAAATATGTTCGATTTTTAATTTTGCATCGAATGATATAAAAATAAACAGGGGTTGCCATTTAAAATAAGCAAAAGCTCGAAAGTTTAAAAAGTTTAGAAATAAAGTATAAACACCCTGTAGTAATAGTCTAAAGTAAACCTTGTTTAACACTTACGTAGTAATAAAGTCGTCAAAAAAAGCACTGTTTCTATTTTTTAATATTTTTTAAAACCCATTTTTTTGGTTTTAATTTTTTTTAACAGTAATCCCTGAACCGATTTGAAAAAACTTTAAGAACATGTAATAAGCTAAAAAGGTATCATAATGAGCACAAAAAAATAATAATATGTCGTTCAAAAAATTTATTATGACGTCATACATTTTTTGAGACACTTTGTACAATCAAAAATATTTTGCTGAAATGTGGCCTAGAGTATATACATAACATCTACAAAATATCAAAATTCCAACTTTAATAATAACGGAGCTACAGAAGACGGGAGCTGGGCTGGACCACCCTGTATACATTAAATTTTGTATGTTATTATTATTTAGTAATGATTGGAATTGGCTCTCTTTTATACATTTTTAGTTTACATAATAAATAAACTATTAATTTTTTTTTTCTCTCTCTTAAAAACTAATAATCTCACGTGGAAATGTGCTTTTGCTAAAAATGCTTTATCATTTTCTTATGCATGTGAATTTTTTCAGATTTTTTTCTACAATTCCTTATAATAATAATTATTATCATTTATCAATAAATTAAAAATAATAATAGTATTAAAAAAAATAAAAATTTTAAAACAATTAACCAAATTGTTATTCTAAAACAAGCGATACTTAAATAAAATAAATAAAAATTAAGTACTATTTAATAGCAAACGCTGAGTTCTGTGTGATTATTTTATTACGAGTAATTGTTACAGGCTGATCCAGATATACTGTGCCTGTTGGCACAGTTAAAGTATTTTTGTTAGTAATTTGTGACACTGTAATCGGATTCGGTTTTTCTTGACAAATATTTAACAATTAACGGACAACCCCACAAATTTGTTGCATTGTTGGTAACTCCAATCGTAATCCATTGGAGTCCTTTAAAATTTAAATTCAGTATTGCTAACAGACACAGTATTTCTCGATCAGTATTTGTTTTGCCGATTTATTCAATCCCTTTCAATTTTTTTGTTAAGCTTTTTTTTCGCTTACAGTTTAGAGAATTTTAAGTATTTCACACAATTTAATTGCACAAAAATTAAAATTCAAGGTTATTTGACAATATTTGCTTTCTGGTGAGCTTTCTCAGTCTACCATTAGAAATCTTCATGACAAAAGAATTTTTTTACCGAAAATAAGCAAATTAAATTATAACCTATTGTTTTCCAAAGTAAAAGAAAGATTTTGTCGTATTCCAAACTTTTGATCATTTATCCGTTTTTGAGAAATGAAAAAGGAACACATAAAAATTACTAACAAATAAACATTACTTCAAAAAGAAAAAACATCACTGATGCTTGATGCATCACTAAATTCAGTTCAAAGAATTAATACTTTAATGCACTTGACTGTGGGAGCTTCTCAGCGGCATATTTTATCAAAGTAAAATGAATATTCGCGTTTGGTTCAAAACTAATAATAATTTTTCTAGTTTGTTGGTCGCATTCTATTCGAATCATCACAGTGCATCTTTTCCCTACACGTTTTTTAAAATACAGGGTCGCTAAAAAGTATGGATACAGCTAAATATTTTCAAAACGGTTTAACAGAGCACGTTGAAATTTGGCATACAGTTAAATGCGCTATCATCTGAGATTTTTTTCAATTTTCTACCGTCATTTGTTTTGAAAATACAATTGCTAAATTGATTTTTTTTTAATGACACGAAGGGTTAAAATTAATAATTTTTTTCTCTTTTTGTTTCGTACTAAGGTCATTACGATACGCCATTTGGGTTTCATAATATCCAACGGAGTGCTATAATAATTACACTAAAAACCAGGGTAATTTAGTTGGAAAATGATGGCAACCTAGTTTTTTGACAATTATCTGAGAGAAGTGTCAGTGTCAATCGTCACCTGTTTCAAGTGATAATTTAATCAAATGAATCAATTTCGAACCTTTAGAGGCTTTTGTACCAACCCTGATACGTAGTCCCTTCGAACACCTTTCGAGTAGTGTACAAACATGACTTCAAAAGCCAGTGCAAGTGAGTAATTTGAGATCCCATTCTTCTTAGGCCAATGTTCAAATTCCGCGTATTTGCCACAAAAGCCCGTATTCGTTGAGGGGTAGATACGTTGCAAAACGTCTTGGACACTTTCAGAATACATTTTACGAATAAACTAATGACGATCCACATTATTAATTTAATTTCATGTTCCACGCAAATGCTGTCAACTGCCACAAAATTCCATAAATTTCTAAATTGATTTTTTTTGTTAAAAAAGGTACAAAGTAGAAAAAATAGTGTATGATATCTCATTTATAAGGCATTTTGTCGCACTTACTCCATTATTATTACTCCCAATTCCGTGCGTGCGACAAAATGCGTCTTATAAAACTCGTATCATAATATACTATTAAAAGACCATTTTTTTCTGAATTTAGTGATGTAACATGTTTCCACCTTTATTTTCATTAAAAGTCAAAAAAACTAATAATTAAAAAATTTTATTCTGGATTTCTGCAAAAGTAAAACTAAGTTAGCTTTCAAAATATTGTCATTAGCGATCTGTCACAAAAATTAAAGTTGTGTGCAATAATTAGTTTAACAATTTTAATTAGTTTAACAATTTTAATTAGTTTAACAATTTAAGTGAAACTGAGTGTACAGAAATTCTCATGATGGTTGGTTATGGCGACAGAAAGCCAAGAAGTCAATGGAAATCTTTTTGAGCAACATCTTTTGTTGTAAAAAACATATAATTCGTGTTTTGATTTTTTTATTAAAATGTTTTTTTTTTCAGTTAAAAGTGTTATTTTAACAATTATTATTAACTTTTACTTACTTTTTAGTCAAAGTTCAAGCACCAAAGAGCTAGCGATAGATAAAGTCAACATTCCGAAGGCTAAAAACATTTTACTTTTGAAAATTTTATTAGTTCGATATTTTTTTTAAAGTTTCGATTAAAATAAGGTATGCATGTGTTACACCATAGAATTCAGAAAAAATGCTCTTTTGAATTTCACCCTTCACATTAAAAAAAAATCAAGTTAGCCTTGTATCCTCAGAACAAAAGAAGATAGAAATTTGATACACATCTAAAACGATAGAATTTATATACTTTTAAGCTTATACCAAATTTCAATAAGTTTTGATGAATAGTTTTTAAAATATTTAACTGTATCCATACTTTTTCTCGACCTTGTACATATTATGAATATATTTGCTTAAAATTTTAATTAAAAAAAGTCAAATAATTTTTTTTATAAAAAGTGTTACGTTGGCGCAAATTTTAATTGTTTAAAAGGTTCAATTCCATTTTTCGATTTAAAATTGGACTATAGATAGCGCTAAAAATAGAAAAATAATTTTCATTATACTTGTCTTTGTCGCACACTTGGTCTGTCGTCCCCTTTAGCCTAAATGACCACCAAGTAAAAAATTTTGCCTTTGCTAGGTGTTTATGTGCAGCTGGGTGTAACATAGACATCCGCAATTCTGATAACATTCGGGCCGATATCACGGCTTTGAAATATGGTCATAATGACATAGCCGAGTTGTTGGATAGATTAAGGGTGACTGGGCAAAGGGACACTCTAGCCCGTCAGTTGGTACCAACTTCGAAACCCGCCCTTAGGTTAAACTTGCGGCTTTTGGGGCACTGTGGTGTTGGAAAAACTTCCCTAGTCAAGTCGTTAAGTGCCGGTTTGTTTAGCTCGTTATTCCGACGGTCGAGTTCGCTCCAAAGCAACAAATGTGAGTCTTGTTTTTTTTAAATTTTAGTTTGTTGAAAAAAATTTTTAGCCCGGCCTTCATCCCCCATTAATACCCAAATCGAGATGGACGTCACATCACGACAAAACTCGCTGAGTTTCGAAAGCAGTGGCAATTACCAGTCGACAAACGGCATTAGTGTACAAAACATGGACATATCAAACGTTGGCGAAACAACAGTTTGGGAATTCTCAGGACAGGAAAACTATTTCCCCATTTATCACCACTTTTTATGGCCTTCACTCCATTCGCTTACTTTGGTTTTGTTCAGTTTGGAAGACTCGCCGTCCATTCAAGTGCAACAAGTTTGCTTCTGGCTCAATTTTCTTCTAGCGAGGCAACCGGCCGACTTGCCTTCTTGTAAGAGTTTGACTTTGAGAGCAGAATATTTCCGAAATTATTTAATTGTACTCGTAACAATGGAAAAAAACGAATTATTGGAGAAATATTGTAGAATGAATTTAATTTCTAATTTTTAGTGGTTTTCGGGAAAGCCAATAACCAAATTACTTGTAATAAACACCATGGAAATTATTTAGGGTTATTAATTATTAATTATTTAGAACTTTCAGCAAAATTCATCCTTTCTTACATTTTTATTTGGTTAATTTAGAATTATCTACATGGATTTTGAATGCACTTTTTTCAGGTTTTTTGTATACCTATGAACATTTTAATTTGTTTCGTTTGTTATTTATTTATTTTTTTAATTTTGAATATGTATTTTGGGTTTATTTACACTGAGCTTCCGTACCCCCTTTACCTCTTTATTCTGTCTTGCTACAGAAGAAAAGGTTGTGTTTTTGTTAAAGTGACTGAAATGCGAATGGAATAATAAAATTAAAATGAGAGAAAATAAAAATCTGAACTAAAAATTTGTACAATGAGGACGATTCACTTTCAAATTACGAAATATGAGAAAGTCAATTCTCTAATAAGTAATAATGGTAGTAGGTATTTCTAACAAAACCAAAAAATATAAGTACTGGTTTTTCAGGATTAAATTTTTAACTTCTCATTAAGCTTCAGTTAGAATTCTGTTAGTTAGTTTTTCGGAATGATGTTTTTGATTGGTTTTTGGAGTTGCTCGGTTTTTCAACTTTTGATTCAGGTTTAGAGTCCGTCAACTGGCAAAAGTACACACCTGGGCGGAGCCTAATTGCGCACAAATGTAAGAGGGAATGACAGGGAGCAGTGGCGTAACTAAATTTGTTAGTGGATTATTTAAGAGACAATTGCTTGTAAATAATAAATTCCACTGTCGAAATTACAGTTCAATTGCAACTTCTCCAAATGAGCTTTCATATGATGCCTTTTCCTTTGGTTCTTTGTGAAATCTTGCGATAATAAAGCACATCTACACGTCACTGATTGAAAAACTCCCCTGTTTTTTTACAATGGACTCGTCCGAGACGCGTTTTGGTCATCTACGCATACACGCCCAGGTGTGTGCTTCTGTCATTTGACAGACTCTACTTAAGTTATTCAGAATGTTAAAAAATTTTTTTTTAGTTTTAAATTCAAATCCATCAGGTTGTCAACTTGATCGTGTTTGATTTAATCAATTTCTTTGGTTTTAGGTTTAAATGTTTCAGAATTTTAGAGGTATTTTAAGTTTATTTGTAAATTAATGCTTGACTTTTGCGCTCATTTTACAAAATGTAAACTATGGCAAAAAGCAAAACTACGACGGCAAAGCTGTGTCTTTGTCAAAGGGGTATTAAGGGAAGAGGTTTTAATTGCCCTAAACTGTTAATAAAAAAAAGTAATTAAGAAAGTAATCTGAAACTGAAAATACTGAAAAATTTGAACATCTGAGAAGAACATAGGTATTCACTTTAAAATCTTGAAACCTGTATCTTGAGCGACAATATTTCTAATTAATATCAAGTTGAAAATATGCACATCTAAATTATCTAGGGGACGTATTCAATGCGAGATATATTCACAGAAGATGATAAAAGCTACAAGAATCGGCTAAATGCAATTTTTCAACAAATAAGCATTTACTGAAAATAAAACACTGTTACAAAAATAAAAAAAACTTAACCACCCAAGTAGCACAATATTTTACTGAGTTATCTTTCGGTTATATAACGTTATATAACCGCAATATACAAATCTAACCATTGTTATGTTAGACCAAGCTTATATAACGGTTATCTAACCATGGTTATGTTTAGCGTATATATATAACCATGGTTATATTACGGTTAGATAACGGTTATGTTTCTTAAGCAATATGGCCCATGCTAGATTCAGTGTATACATCAGTTATCTAACCATGGTTATGTCTGGCGTATACAACAAAGGTTATGTGACGGTTATATAATCTTTTGGATATCTTCACAAGGAATCAACAAAAAAACACTGGACAATATTATTGTGCACTAGTGATGTCCATCCCAAACAGGCTGGATAAAAGCACAAATTTTTTATCCTAAACATTTAGAGCCGGTTTACAGAAAAAGTTAATTGCAATAGAATTTTAATCGCGATTAACTTGACATTTGTCAATGCAATTTAAATGGCAACTTTAATTCGAATTAGTTTAATTCTGAATTAAATCTTAATTTCGCTTTCTGTAAAGTGTAAACCGGCCCTTAATATTTTAATTTGCATTAAGTCCTAAGAACTTTGAGTTTTTTTTAGTAAATCTTAGGCAAAAGTTACACAAGAAAAATATAGCAATGGTTATATAAGCGCAATATGAAGGTTATATCACGAAACATAACCGGAATATAAGCGAAATATAAAAGTAGTTATTTAACCACAATATAACCACGCGTATATAATGGTTAGCTAACGAAACATAACCGCAATATAAGTGAGATGTAAGGGCAATTATATAACCGAAATATAACCACGCGTAGATAAAGGTTAGATAACGACACATAATCGGAATATAACCGAGATATAAGAGGAGTTATATAACCGCAACTTAACCGCGCCTAGATAACGGTTAGATAGGGTGGTTAACTAACAGTTAGCTTATAAAAGCGTCACATTTGGGAGCGCACGATTATAATGGAAGGTTATATCTCGGTTATACAGCTTAGCCCACAACTCATTTCCCACCGGAATTATGCTGGTGGTAACACCAATGGAGATGACAAAAATACAAAAAAAAAGTAGGTCTTTTATTCTTCGTTTGAGAGATAAAAAGGTTTCAAAGTGACCAATCCCAGAAGCTCCCTCCCAGGTGTAGTGCTTACAGTAGATGCGTTGCTAAGGAATGAAAAATATTTCAAGTGCACACTTTTATAATCCGTTCTACCTATTTTTAGTTTCTTAGCAACGTGTTTTATTCTCGTAATCGTCCGGAACAAGGCCTTTGGTGATTGGCTACTTTGAAACGTTCTTATCTCCCAAACGCAAAGAGTTAGAACTTTTTTGTAAAGAAACTTTCGATTCAGAATTGCCTAAACTATAAGCACTTTTCCGGTGGGGAGTGAGTTGTGGGCCACTCTGTATAATTGTGATACTAGGGCAGTCTCAGTCGGTTCATAATTAATTATAGTCGAAGTTCCTTTTGTCTTGAGCGCTAGCCCCCTAGATTATTTTAATGTTTTTTTTGTGAAACTCTTACCTTCACCACAAATTGCAAATATAAAATGTATATTGTTTAGTTTGTTTGAAACGTTGAGAAAGCTCTTCGTCTATGGCTTGAAAATCTTGAAATGAGCTTGAAGTTGATATACGACAATGTTTAGCTTAAAATTGTCACATTTTCGACTGCTTCCCCAAATGCAGAATGAGGTCTAAATAGACACTCTTATTTAATTATACTTTCTTGCTAAAAGTTAGAAAACAATTAATGGTCGTTTTATAACTTCTTTTTTCACCCTCCAAATTTCCAAAAACTGTTAGAGGTATTAATTTTTTTCACTATTTTTTATTAAAATTATGACGAATGAAATTTGCTGCTAAAAATGGAAACAATTTCAGCCGAATATGGCCAAGTCATGTTGGTGGCAACCCACGTGGACTTGACTCGCGCTGTGAAGACGCAAAACGGCGAATGGATTTGTCCCGACGCTCAGAAAACGCTCGAAACTGTCCGAAAAATAATCCCTCAAGTCCCCAACCTCATGTCCAGTGTTGTGATAATGGATGCTAACGTGCCAGCTTCTTACCCTTTCAAGCAACTGAAGTCCACGTTGGCTGAACTGAAACAAGAGTGCCTCCAGGTACTTTTCCCAAAGTTCGCTTCCGTTTGTTTTATTTTCGATAATTTCCAATTTTCCCACAGGATTATTTAACTAGTAGAAAGGGATACAATTTAATAACGAGCCGCGTCTTGAAGGTGATTTTTTGTTTTCTTTGTTCACAAACCGTAGCAGCACCTTAGAGTGATTGAAACACTGTACTTCAACCGAACTGTAATGCATTTTTGAATTTCCTAGCAAACCGTGGGGACCTGGACCGGCCTCCTCGAAGCAACATTAACTTGGCTCAACTCGCTCCAGAAAGATTACGAACAATTTCCCGTTTTGTCGCGTTCCACGTTTTCCGAATTGTTGCGAAGTCAGGTCAACATCCTGGCTTCGGACCATCACATCAAAGAGTTGCTCCAGCAGTTGCACTTCATGGGGGAGGTGTTCTGCATCCAGGACTTGGTCGTGGTCTCGGTTTCCTGGCTAGGGGGGCACCTTCTAGGCGAGCTTTTCTCAAACGATTTTTTCCTACATGCACGAGTGACTGGCGTCTACACTAGTGAAGATTTCCAAGCTAGTTTTAACCAGTGTGACGCTTTAGGGGCCTTAGATTTACTCGAAGCTTTAGATGTTTGCGTTCAGGTATTTTGCAGCTTTTCGCTGGGTTTGTGACCAATCGAAATTTCAGTGTGACATTGAAGGGGAGATTGAGTACGAGTTTCCAATTTATAATCATGTGGAGACTCTTGAAGGGTTGTGGGATTCGGAAGATCCGAGATATGCAACCAAAGGATCGCAATATGGTGGTTTAAGGTCAGTTTTCAAAGACATTTTTCTGCTAGGCTTTTTCTACCATTACTCACCGTAAATTATTTCCTATAATATGAATTGAAACCACTAAAAAACTTCTTAAAACTCATTAACCAAACAGTTAAGAACTTAAGAAGTAAAAAAATACGCGGGAAACTGCTATTTGAACTTAACTCCTTTTAACAACTGAGAATTAAATACACAGAAAAATTAATAGATAAATATAGATAAATAGATAATAAATAGATAATAGATAAATAGATAAATAGATAAATAGATAATAGATAAATAAATAATCGAAATGAAATTTACAAAAATTACTACTAAAACCAAAAAAATCTGAAGAAAAACAATCTCTATATACAGGTGTCCGTTTTTCGAGCTCCATCATGGGGATCTCAGTTATTTTAAGAGATACGAGGTCGATTAAATTAGGGCAAAGTTGCGCATTTTTATGCTGAACATTTACCTGAAAAAAAATTTGAAGTGTCATTTTTAGTTTTTGAATTATTGAGAAAAATCAAAAATTTGTAATTTTTGTTTTTATTTTTTTAAGCGAAAACTAAGAGAACTAGACGTTTTGAAGTAAAACATTCTTCAGGCATTTTTTTACAAGGAATCTAAATCTGTTATCGTATTTTTCAAGGCGTTCTTCATGTCATAGTTACAACACTCAACTTTGGTTTTTCTTATGGGCGCCATATTTAATACTTGTATTTTTGAAAAGTCTTTTTGTTCCTGATTACAACGATGTATCACATGATAAAGAAACATGTGTTCAGGATTTTCGAAAAAGCAACCCCTAAGGGAGTTGAATGGGGTGTTAAAATATATTTGAAAATCCGTAATCTTAAAAATTATATCCATCCAAATTGGTACTTGGGATTTCGGTTAAAGATGAAAAACGCATGTTTTAAGTCTTGGCAATTCCACCCCTATGGGGGTTAAATATAAACTTTCTTCATTTTTGAACTTATATTTATGAGAATTTTTATTTGGGCTATAAACTAAAAATAAAAAACGTGTGTTTTATAATTTTTAAAAACCCCACCTTTAAAGGGGGTTAAATATAAAAATCCATCATTTTTGAACTTATATCTAAGAGAACTTGTACTTGGGCTTTTGATGGAAAATTAAGAAACACGTGTTTTATGATTTTTAGAAATTCCACCCCATAAGAGGGTTAAATTTTAAAATCCGTTATTTTGAAGTTATATTCATGAAAATTGATATTTAAGCTTTCGGTTAAAAATGAAGAAAGCCGTGAATCTGGATTTTTCGAAGTTCCACCTTCCAAGGGAATTAAATTTAAAAATACGTAAATTCTAATGCGCTGTGCCTCTTTGCCCAAATGACTCGGTTGTTTGGTGTTCCTGTAGTTAAAAATAGTATATTATTTAACGAGTTTGAGTGTAAATCGGACGCTTTATTTCACGAGTGGATTTTTAAACGTCGAGTGATAGCGAGAGGTTTATCATCCACGAGGTGAAATAAATGAACCGATTTACACGAAAACGAGTTGAATACAACATTTTATTCTTCGAATTAGACTCAACAAGGCTTAAAATTGCTTTAAATCTGTTAAAAATAATCTGACGTTTCGTATTGAGAAATGCCAAACAGTTGTCAAAACTTCCTTACACAGGCGAAAAACCGTAAATTTTGACATTGTCGAAGAATAAAAAAATTAAAACAACTACACATTTATACAAAAAAGAGAAAAAGGTTTTATTATTAATTACAACATTCAGAAACTACAATAAGCTTTGGAACAAGGAATTAGATCATCAGCTAGACGAAAAAAAAACATATACAGGGTTATTCAGTGTAAATGACGACCCTGGCACATATTAAGGTGCAACCCAAAATACATCTTTCACTTGTGCCTGGATCCATGTTCAAATTAATGAAAAACGGTGAATCCAAGTTTGCGCCCTTTGCGATTTGACAAATTGTCAAGTAACGTCAAGAGAAATAATGACAATTATATTAAATCTTGAAAAATAAAAGTAAAACACTTTATAACAAAAGTATAATAACGAAAACAGTAAGAATATAACCTAATAAATGTTTACAAAAGATGTTCAATGTGACTACCATTACTTTGTTCGCAAGCTTCGATCCTATGTAAAAATGAATTTCGAACACGTGCCAGAACCTCTGGGCCAATTGATATGCGCTCCTGTGTTATTCTGTGTTGTAACTCGACCATATCATCAAACGGTGTTGCATAAACTTGCTCTTTCACAGCTCCCCATAGAAAGTAATCTAACGGTGTTAAATCAAAATGACGGTTTTCCACTAGTTGCTCTCTAACAAATTCACAAAATCTTAGCCTTTTTGGAAAATCTGTAACGCGCAATTCTTGAACAGTTTGCGTGTGATATGGATGAAACTTGTTTGTTTTCAATATTCGTGAAACGGAAGATTGGCTAATTCCCACCTGTCTTGCGATGCTTTTCTGTCCTACATGGGGATTTTCTGTGACCATTTCCAAAACTTCCATTTCATGCTCAATGTCTGTGGCTCTTCGTACCCCTCTGCGTTTATCTGAAGGCCAATTAAACCGTAGACACATCTCCAATCGTTTAAAAATTTTGTCCGTTGGTGTCCTCCGACCTGGGTAACGCTGTGCGTATAGATTAACTGCGGCGACAACATTTTTACGACATTCCCCATAAATTAAGAGCATATCAGTCTTTTCGTTATTACTGAATGAATACCGAGGCATTTTTTTAAAGAGCTGTAAAATGTGTCAAAGACTGTCACGTTGTCACCAACTCAAACTTTTGTTAGCAAACTTGGATTCATCGTTATGTATTAATTTAAACATGAATCCAGGCACAAGTGAAAGATGCATTTTGGGTTGCACCTTAATATGTGCCAGGGTCGTCATTTATACTGAATAACCCTGTATATAGAGTCTGAATTAAAATTTACGCGGACGAAGTAGCGGCTAACTGCTAGTAGAAAATAAAGCAAGAAGAAAATAACAAAAAGCAAAAGAATTTCTGGAAAAAAAAACTAGAGATTAGAAAAATATGCTTTTATTTTATAGCGAAAATTGTTTACCGAGAGTTTTTCTTCAAGCAAATAACAGGAATTGTATAACTTTATCGTATTGTAAGAGAGTGATCTTTCAAATATTGCTGTTTTAAACTTGGGTAATGCTAATGACTAATGAGTAATGACATTAATGAGACCGTAGTTATAAGGTTGGCAAGCATCAATGATTCGCATAGTTTTTTTTTCTTAGTTCAAGGTTTAAAATATTGCAGTTGAAATATAACATTTTTAAGGCAACATAAGATCAAGTTGACATATTCTCTAAATCGTAATTCCGAATTTATTACAATTGCAAGATTTTTGTACGTTATTGGAGACACCTATTTCTATATTACCAATTTTGAGATTAATTCTTGAGTTTATTTTTGTTTCTTGTATAAATACAAATTGACGAACATTTGCTCGCATTTAAAGTTAATACTTTTAGAAAATAAGAAAATTTCATTTAAATCTTGATTAATAAAATTGCACATGATTAATGATAAATGATAATATAACTGCGTATCATCTGCAAAGGCATGGATATTTACACAATTTACGGATTCTAATATTTCTGCGCTGTAAATTAAAAATAGAAGCGGTCCCAAAATTGAACACCGGATGTAATATTACCTGCTCTTGATTACTATACCCTATAGTAACAATTTGTTTTCTATTTGTCAGATAGGAATAAAAAAAATTAGATGAAATTTTGTCGAAACCATAAAAAGATAATTTTGCATAGAAGTGAGTGATCCAAGGTGTCAAAGGCTTTGGGAAAATCTGGGAAAATCCAACAGTGTCACAATGGTGGATTTACCTTTATCCAAAACTCTAAAGCAATCATCAAGAATTTTTCCCAGGGCTGTGATACTATAATTTTTTCGATATCATGATTGTTTATTAGTAACTATTCATTCAGTAACGACATAGCTATACACTTGATTAGTTGATTATAAATTACTTTTTCTTAAATTTTTATAAAACTGGTAAAATGCTAATGGGTCTCAAGTCAGAGCATACATTGTGATTTTTAATTTTGGGTAGAGAACGCACTGAAGCAGATTTCCACATTTCAGGATGATATCCAACCTCAATACAGCAGTTAACAATATGTGTAATAAATTTCGTCAATATGGGTGAACATAATTTCAACATTTTTGCTGAAATCCTATCTGATCAATTGATTTAAACTAATGCAATATTTACTAGTTAAATTTTTAATTAAAATAAAGATACTTTTGCCGCCCATTTAGCCCATATGCCACTTTTTAAGGTTGTACACACCACCAGGGACGTACCACCAGTTCAAATCAATTTTTCCCCACATTCAAGTTGAGTTGCGAAGAGCAATTTTGGCCAATTATAGCAACAATGACAGTGATATGGATTTATACCAATGGCACTTAGGCTCAAAATTGTGTAACACTGAACTCGAAAGTCTCATTACGTTGGAAGAAGACGAAGTCGCTTTACAATTCATTGAAATAAAAATCAGGGGACCAAATAATTCCTCGCAATACTGTTTCTACTTTTTGGAGCAAATAATGCAAACGATAAATCAGGCTTTATTGAGAGTTTGTCCCGGACTACTTGTCGAAAAACACGTTCTGAGCCCTTTGGAATTAAAGAGACACTCCGAGGGGCCTTTTTGTTACCCCCCTGATATCATCACTACCGCAATGCTTGAAGCTGAGTCAACTCTCGATGTCGCCTTGTACAACCCCAATATCGATACTCAAGAAACCATCGCCCAGTTAATTATGTTCAGTATGTGTGTTTTTGAGTTTTTTCGCATAATTGATAAATTCTTGTAGGCGATTTGGACTTGGCGAGTAATATACAATGGGGCTGCGCCCTCAAAATCCAAGACCTCGCCCCTCCGATTAGGCTGAAGTTGTGTGGCTTGTTGGACCCCCCGGAGCGCCACGGTCGCGACTGGTGCTTGCTAGCCCTCCGTTTGGGTCTCTGTCAGGATAAAATCGCCGCTCTTGATTCGCAACATTCCAGCCATACGATGAGACTGCTAACAACAGCTGATTGTTCAATAGGTAAAAGTAGTACACCTTTTAGTCGTAGATGGTCACTAAATCTGTCACAGGTGCTCTTATAACCAGTTTGCATGAACTAGACCGACTCGATGCGGCTGAAGTCGTCCTGCGTTCCGCACCCATATTTAAAATTATAGAGCATGTCAGTGTTTAGTCATAGTGAACACTCTTTAGCTCAAGATTCTTCAACGGTCCAATGTCTGTTAGTTAGTGCTTCTACCGTCCCCCTTTTTATTAGTCCAATCGAACAACGAAGTAGTTTACTTATAGTTTAATCAGCTATTACAGGGTTCGTTTCAGTATTATTAAATAAAGGAGATTGTGATATTTATGCTCAGTTGTGGGAAAATATTTTATTGTATAAATAAATGTGATACAAGTTATAGGTGTTTTATTTTGGACTCATTGCTGACTGAACCTTTCTTGACGATACAAATACTCCTTGGCCACGTTATAGGCCTTAAACATTTTTCGGCTCACAAACAGGGAGCCGTGTCGAGGGCCCCAATCAGGTGACGATTTACAAATTTTCAAATGGTGGCCAAATAGACTAACAAGAGTGTGGAAAAAAGCATACAACGTGACAAAAACAAGACTAAACCAAATAAGACTTATCCTAAAAATACCAAGACTGTGAAAACTGATACTTTCTCCAGTGAAAAAATCGTGCAAGTTGTAGGCTAAAACAATCCCTAGAAAAAGGGGATTAAGGACGTAGAGGGTGTTCCAATACACTGACGACCGTATGCCCAACATGAAGTGCACATCGTCTCTAAATTTAGTAATGCCGTAAAAATACACAACTCCAACAAGTTGTAGAGTGTTGAGGAGAGGAACACAAAAGTCGTTTAAAACACTTTCAGTGGTTTTAAACACGGAGTAACCAATTCTCGTTGATAGGAAAATAGTACCGGTGTAAATTATGAGACAGAACGTTAGAACACAAAGTGTGTGTCGTTTTCTTGCCTTTGGTAACGAGTTATAAATCACTTCGGTGTTCAGGCACATCATCACAATCAAACTTCGTAGACCTACAAGCAGTTATAACATTTTCCAAACCGTTTGGTTATTTACCAGTCATGTAACAATTGGATAACCACATGGATATCCAAAACCTGGAACTATGTTCTAGGAAAAACACTGCATCAGGCATCTCCAACTCCTGTTCCAGTTTAAAAAAATCGTCAAACAACATCTGGCTTTGGATACACAACGAAATTAAAAAATTCTGGATTATAATACTGTACAAGACAGTGAATAAAACCGAAGTGACACTTATTATAATTGCCTTGAAATGTAGGGGGCTTCTGAAAGTACTATGGGTGCCGAAAGCAATGAACGCACCGAAACCTAGACCTGGACTACTCAAAGACAGGTTTATTATCCTAGTCCAGGTCTTAAAATTCGACAAATTCTTCACGTCTAGTTGGGTGAAGAAGTAATTAAGGGTCACAAAGCCGTTTTGGTCCGACAGGGGGGCAAAAAACAGGACGATCATTTGAATTGTGGGCACCGTTGCAAGAACTAGTAGGAATTTTTCGGTGGTTTTGGGCCCACCATAGTTTGCGAAAAAAATCAAAATCATTGTGACCAGTGCATAGACTAGCAGTTCGGGTTGGGGGGCTCCTGAAACGTTTTCAGTAGAAGGGTTTAGTGACGGTGTCGTGGTTTAGTACCCACATAACCGGAAGTCTCATCCGTGTTAAGTATTCGGTTGAAATAAAACTGCTCCACGCTCGACTGCCATTGCATCTTGTCGCACTTTTCCCTCCCGTATTTCTGGTTACACTCGAGTCGCTTCGTGTAATTGTCTCGTAAAGTGAAGCAGTTTATCTTATTCCAACTTCTGTTACATGATTTCCATTGTGGTTCGCTCGTGAATGATAAAAACGTGAAACAAAGAGTACATGTACAGAGGAAATTGTAATACGTTTGGTAGAGCAAAAACGTGAGGAAACTACATAAACCGATTCCTCGCAATAACGGACACAAGTCCCACACTCTTATTACTGCCCGGTTTGAGTATTGTCCCAGTGCTAGCTCCATGAACATGCAAGGGATCGTTGTCAGGAACATGACCAGGAGCTGGATCGGGATCAGGAGGAGAATCCCAACTTTGGTTTTGAGGAGCCAAGGACTTGCAAACTTCGGGATTGTAATCCCGGTACTGTAGCTGAACATTGCCAGGTAGAGCCTGAAATTTGAGCTCCACGTTGAGCCGGATTCCACCACCGAAGGCATAGATTTGAAAAGTGCGCGTCAACTTTGACAAAAACTGACAACAAAAAATAGTCAGAAGTGACAACGCGACTTAGTTTTTAGCAACTTAACGACGAAAGGTGCGACATAATCACCTTTTTACCGTTAAAATATTTAATTTATAAAATTGGTGATTGTCCATATGCAATGATCTTGGAAGGGTGTATTGTTGGTTGCATACGTCACTGGGAAGTGTCAATTGTTGAGGCTCAATTTTTACGTTTTATTATTTATTTTCTTAGTTTAAGTGAGTGTTTTAATAATGTTGGACGAGCCGAGCCTTTCTAATATCACGGACCCCAATTTCGGGCGCCCCCCAGAGTCGCAGAACGTGGTAAGTGTCTTTAAAGCAACACGTGTTTTTGTGAGGTTATGTTGACACTTTTTTAAATGACAAAATTCAAATTTTGTAGCTTTTGCAACAATTGGGGCAGCCACACGTGTCTAGTTTCAATTACATGATAAATCAGGGTTTAGACCAGGCGATTGCTGATTTGAATCCTGTTGAGTTTATGGTAAATGGGGATAAAATCACTTTGGAAGTTACTGATGCTAGTCTCAGCTGTCCTTTGGTGCCTATGGGCACTGTTGGGGTTAAAAGCTCCAAAATATTTCCATCGGAGTGTCGGCAAAGGGCCGCAACGTACAAAGGGAGGTTTATCGCGAGGGTTAACTGGGCGATTAATGGGGAACGACAGACGGCGTTTGATAAGGATATGGGCCAGTTGCCCATCATGATTAAAGTAATTTTTATCTTTTGTGGTTTATTAAAATTTGCGAGGGTTTAATTTTTGTAGTCAAATAAGTGTCACTTGAGCGCCATGTCCCCCGAAGACTTGGTCAAACACGGGGAGCATGAGCAGGAATGGGGGGGCTATTTTGTGGTCAAAGGCCACGAGAGACTAGTAAGGATGTTACTAATGACACGTCGGAACTATCCAATTGCTATAAAAAGGTCAGGCTGGAAAGCGCGGGGCTCGATTTTTTCAGACTGTGGTATTTCCATGAGGTGTGTCAGGGAGGACCAAACGGCCACTGTAATTTTGTAAAAAATTTACGAAAAACCGGTCATAATTTTCCACTTTTAGAACAATGTTTTACACTTTGTTACGGATGGAACCGCCAAATTAATGTTCAGTTACAAGAAAATTTTGTACTACACACCTTTAGTTCTGATATTGAAATGTTTGTGCGATTATTGCGACCAGTTTATTTACCAGAAGTTGATACAAGGGTACCAGCACGATTCTTACTACTTGGAGTAAGCATTAATTTTATTAAATCAATACTGCCCTACTAAGCTAAAAAGCAGGATCTCCGTCAAACACAATGTTAAATCAATTGCTTCAGAACTATAAAATTTACTATAAAGGCATTGGCAACTTATAAACAACTTTGTCTTAAATGATAGTACTGGAAACGCTTATTACAGTAGTGAAAACCGTTTCTCTGTATCTGCTCTCTAACTCGAGTTATTTCGATTTAAAGTTGGAATTATGACGTCCTAACCGCCTCTTGAGCATTTGGTCCAATTTTAAGATCAAATAGTTTTTGACTTTTAAGTGACACTGACAGGGTTTTGATAAACTTAACAAAATTTCTGAGATGTTTTCACAAAGTTCAAGACAAAATTTAGAACAGAAAAAAGTCGAGAAAGTAGTTAATTTTTTATTTTGTGGATGATGTGTGGAAAATGTTCAAATATCTGTCAAGTTTTTAGTGAATGAGAGGGTTCAGTGATAAGAGGACTCTGTGATGAGAGACGGTTGTGACGTCAAGATTTCTTCCTTTCGAAGTGATTATCTCGTTTTCATCGCAGAAAATTTTGAAAAGGACCTACCGACATAAAATGAGCCACATTTCCAATTTTCGTTAAAACATTAAATAGGTAAATAAGTTGCCAATGCCTTTAAGTTTGAGGTTTTTGGACGTTTTTTAGACAAAATTAATAAAAAAAAAAACAAATAAATAAGCTTATAGCTGAAAAATTAACAAGTTCACACAAAAAACACATTAAACTTACTGAATGTTGAATTAATGTTGGACGAAATTTTGCAAAACTTTTGGCTTTCAGGTTGAAAAAGTGTTGAAACGCCTTGAAAAGGGAACATACTTATGTTTTTTGACCCAATTTGGTATTTTTCGTTTCAAAATTTGTAAAATGAGTGTGTTTAAAGTTCCAACATAATGCAATGGTGAACTTAATTTAGTAGTTTTTGTGCAAAAACAGCGCAAATTTGACGATGGTTTGGATATTTTCTATTATTTTTGACAAAAAAGTATACAAATTTGGTGATTTTTTTGAAGGATTTATGTCCATTTTCAGTCAAAAACGTGCAGGAGTCATAAAAAAGGTAAAAACAATTTTAAAATTGAAAAATCAACTTGTACGTTCATAAATTTCAAAACATTGTCTTCGGTGTCTTAATTTGGTGTTTTTTGATAAAATTTGGTTTGCCGACTTTTGAATTGAAAATATTTAGGTTTTACTTAGGAGAATTACAGCAATTGTGTAGTTTGTAATGTTGACTTATTTTGTGTTAAAATATCTGTAAAAGACGTTCAGTAGCTAGGGTATGGTGGCCCAGTGGTATAAGCGTACCTTTCAACGGGGGAAGTCGGGTGTTCGAGCCCGCATTAGGTGTGACAATTTTTCTATAAAAAAAAGTGTAGAAAATGTACCTAAGTGAAATATCACGTAAACATAAATCAGAGATTGTGCGAACATATAGACGTAAACGTAAAGACGGAGACATTTAAAAACGTCAGAAATAAGAAAATAATGCGGTATAAGCACATAAAGGCGCCAAATTGTAAACGTAAGACCACAACCTAATAAAGGTAGAAGTACCTTTTGTCAACTTGAGAGAAAAAGATGTGAACGTAAGAGTGTAACATCATTTAAAACGTAAACTTTGAATCCCTATCTAACTTTCTTCTTAAATTATAAAAGCCAAATGACACGACTATTTCTTCATTCAGAACAAGAGCTGAAGAAAGAAAAACTTCTATTTTTGAGAGTGGCAATATAAAATATTATCAAATTTATATGTTTTTAATAGAAATAAGTAAAATACGACAAAGATAGAAAAAAGGGATTGTGAGAACACAGTAACGCAAACGTAACCCAGAAAACTTAAGAGCGGAGAAAAGTAAAGAACCGGCAGGTATATACAGGGTGAATCAGAAATACGTATGTTAATTTTAACAGGTAACAGAGCTCAACAAATAAAACAACTTTTCTATTTGTAATTTTTCATTAAAAGTTTCGCAAATTTACTTAAAATTTGTAAAGGAAAACATACTGAAACGTGTACCCGCCTATGGGTACAAAAATAAAAGTGCCGAACTATTTTCGTTGTGATAGAAACGGACAATTTAAACAATTTTAAACAGCAATGAAAATTGTTGCTATGAATACAGAGTAATAATTAACACTGACCGGCCTAGCTGACCGGCTCGTTTGCACAAAAAAGGAGGAAAACAGTGAAAATAATAATTAAGAATTTTGCAAAATGTCATATAGAAAAGTTGTTGCATTTAATGAGTACAGTGGTGGACAAATTAATCGCGTACACTACGAAAAATCAAGTAACACATTTTTTCTAACTTATTAATGTGTAATTATGTCTTTTTTGAAGTTTGAAGGTATTTTTAGAAAAGAGGTTATACGTTGCAAACAGAAATTGTCAAATTGTCACTCTAATTTAACAGTAAAGTAAGAATGAAACTTTATTTACAAAAATTAATACAATAACAATTCCAAAATTAATATTTTGTTTGATACTTTGTTTGATTTGTTAAGAATGGGTGCAATAAGATCTTGACAATAATTTTTGGTAATTCCAACCGTTTTGGCCCAAAGTTCATTTTCGTTCTCAGACTTAAAGTTCCTTAATTATTATTTAACAAGTGTTTCACCTTATTCAGGATTTGATAGTCATGGTCGTCCAGAACCAACTTTTTTTATTCCCATCACTTCTTTACTCTTAAAATTGTGCTTTTGTTGTTGTATTGGTCTGCAACTGCTCTTATGCTATGACCCTCCTTCAGTTTTGACAGTATAAGAACTTTGTCGTATTCAGTAAGTTTTGACAATTTTACTATTTGACACTGACGAAAATGTCATGCTAATATCTACTCAATCCAGCAGCAAAAATACCGTGTACGCGATTACATTGTCCTCCACTGTACTAGTACGTGATAAAATTGACACACGTATTTCTGATTCACCCTGTATAAAATTGGCCACCAGACGTCGAATTTGTCTTTGCAATGTTATAAATCAATTGCTTTACAATGTACCAGGAAATGAATATTTTTGTAATTAGAAGTTATTGTTGTTTATGTGCGGTTTTTTGTGTTTTATACACAATTTTTTTTAGTTAGTCTATATTGATTTTTAGCTTAAAGGCATTGGCAACTTATTTTACCTATTTAATGTTTTAACGAAAATTGAAAATGTGGTTCATTTTATGTCGGTAGGTCCTTTTCAAAATTTTCTGCGATGAAAAAGAAGCGAGATAATCACTTCGAAAGGAAGAACTCCTGACGTCACAACCGCCTCTCATCACAGAGTCCTCTTACCACTGAACCCTCTCATTCACTAAAAACTTGACAGATATTTGAACATTTTCCACACATCATCCACAAAATCAAAAATTAACTGCTTTTTCGACTGATTTCTGTTCGAAATTTTGTCTTGAACTTCGTAAAGACATCTCACTAATTTTGTTAAGTTTATCAAAACTTTGTCAGTGTCACTTAAAAGTCAAAAACTATTTGATTTTAAAATTGGACCAAATGCTCAAGAGGCGGTTACGACGTCATAATTCCAACTTTAAATCGAAGTAACTGGAGTTAGAGAGCAGATACAGAGAAACGGTTTTCACTACAGTAATAAGCGTTTCCAGTACTATCATTTAAGACAAAGTTGTTTTTTAAGTTGCCAATGCTTTTAAACTGCAAGCAGAATTATGCAATAAAAATGATTGTCGAATAACTTTTTGTTTTACGATTGGTTCTCATAAGACCAAAACGCGTCACATACTAATTAACACATTTGGCCCATTTTTCTAAAAAACTGGAGTTACTCTTTTTAGCTTAGTAGGGCAGAATAATTTCAATTAAAATTTTTTTAGTTGCGTTCAAAATATGTTGCGCAACCTCCACATTGAAAACCTTCACACGCACGAAGATTGCAAAGTTTATTTGGGCAAAATGTTCCGTGTGAAATTTTACGAATGTCCAGACTGGTTCACTGACTCTGAAATCGCCGATTTCATCCTCAAAAAATGCATTTTGATCCACCTGGACAAACCCGAAGACAAATTCAACATGTTGGTCTTCATGTGCCAAAAACTGTTCGTTTTCGCACAAGACAAGTGCAAGCCTGAGGGGGCCGATGCCGTGATGATGCAAGAATTGCTACTAGGGGGGCACCTCTACTTGCAATTGATCAAAGAGCGGTTACAAGGCTGGTTATTCGGACTCAGAACGAATATTTTGAAACGTAGTAGCACTTCAACTGGTCATTTGTCCCAGTCTGAGATTTTGCAAGCTGCCAAACGATCAGGTGGTTTAGAAAATGCATTTGAGTTGTTTTTGGCCACTGGGAATATTAGTAGTTCATCTGGTTTGGGTTTGATGCAAGATAAAGGCTTGACAATAGTTGCGGAAAATATCAATCGGATGCGCTACATGTCTCACTTTAAAGCCGTCCATCGGGGGGCTTTCTTCCAGGAGATGCGGACCACTGAAGTGAGACAGTTGCTCCCAGACGCATGGGGCTTCATCTGCCCCGTGCACACCCCAGATGGGGCCCCTTGTGGCTTATTGAACCACTTGACGACGAATTGTTCCGTTACTGATGTTCCCGATGCAAAGAAAGTTGAAAATATTCCGATTATTTTGACAAGGTTGGGAATGGTGGCTTTGAAATATGTGACAAGTGCAGGGTTTGATCAGAATTATGTGGTGGTGCTTGATGGGAGGGTTTTGGGGTATGTGAGGAGGGATTTAGCACCAAAGTTGGTCGAACAGTTGAGATTGTATAAGATAAAAGGGGAGGAAGTGCCGAATACGCTTGAAATTGTTTTGGTTCCTTTGATGAAAGTTACAGCACAGTTTCCGGGGCTGTACTTGTTTACGGGACCGGCGCGTATGATGCGCCCTTTGTTGAATTTGAAGACGAAGGAAGTGGAGTTTGTGGGGACTTTCGAGCAGGTTTATATGGATATCTGCGTCTCGCCTGATGAGTATTACAAAGGTAGGATTGGTTAGAAATTAATTGCAATTCAATTCATCATTTGTGTCAATGGCAGTAAAAAGTAAATATTTTTTTGATTAGTTTTCAATGGTTCTGGTCTGATTGTCTCCCAGAAGATGATATTATTATTATAAATACCATGTCGAAGGTTTCAATTATTTTAATGAAATGGAAAAATTATTTAACTGGTTAGGAATTTTGCTAACAAAGGTAGAAATAATTAAAAAAATCTCATCAAAGTGCTCTTTTTTCGGATAGATCTTTTTTTGAAGGAGAATTTACATTATAATTTTATTGAAGTTAATTTGGGAAATGACAGACGAGCGGAAAAAGTCTAAGATGAAAACAATGCAGCCTATATATTTTAATTCCAAAAATCTTAGTTGTCACCAATTTTATGATTATCTATTGTCCTCAACAAACGAAACATTACTACTGAAGAAATTTATACAACCCAAAACTATTCAAACTATTCAAAATTGTTAACAGTTAACAGCCCATTAAATTTTAATTGAGCTTTCTACAAAGCGGTTTTAATACTTTTTATCTGTGTAGGTACAGCCACCCAAAATGAAAATGACGCGTCTATAAACGAACGCCTACCGTGCAACCCCGATCCCTTAACCGCAACCAACCCCCGCCATAAATCATTAGAGATCGTAAACTAGTTTTGAGTCGTATTCCACATTCCATTTACCGGCTTTTGAAATGTTTAAGGATTTCTTGATGGAAATTGTTGGTTATCCCAAATGTGAAATAATACAATTTTTAAGTTCTTCGCAACGCGATGTTTCGACGCTTTGAGAGAAGGTCACAAAAATAAAATTGTTAGTTGGTTTGCAAGTTTAATTTATTATTTGGTTGATGCAAAATAAGTTTTAGTGTAAAATCTGCCGAATAAAAAACACGGCAAAACATGGATTCTTATTTCATTTTGTGTAAATTATCATTAAATTAAATTAAATTAATTATTAATTGCACAATCGTTTTTGTGAACATTTTAGTTTACTAGTGCCGGTTTATAGAAAGCTCCATTAAATTTTAGTTCGTTGTGAACAACGTGTTAAATTTTAATGGAGCTTTTTATAAGCCTGCCCTTAATGTTTTAAAAAATTAGAATCGCCAGAATAAAAGTTATTTCAATGAATGTTACGGCAATTCATTCATGGGAATACCCAGATTAAAATTCCGACTATTACCGCCAATAAGATTCACTGGAAAATAATTAACAAACCCGTAACACCACAGGGAATAACTTAAAACCAAAACTGCAACGAAAGAATTTTCAAATTCTTCTCCGAATTGATAAACATTTATAAATTTTCTTGGACAAATGAGAAGTAAAAAAGTTTCATGTTCGTCGCCACGTTTCGACACTTTGAGAGGTCAAAGAAAATAAATTTGTTTTTTGCAAATTTAATTCACTATTTAATTGATGCAAAATAAGTTAAACTAAGTTTATTATAATAAATAAACACTCCAAGTCTTATTTGATTTTATTTAGAATACCATTTCGAAAAAAATGAATAAAATTAAATATTATAAGTAGATAAATTTTTATTGTTTTCTGCATTTGTTTAAATTTTAGAAGAACCCACAAAAAGATCACTATAAATGTTTCCCTCTTTAAAATTGAATTACCACTAATTTTTGTTAATTATAACTTCTTTATTTTAAGATTTTCGTAGTCAATCGTGTTTTAATTAAGTATTTACTATTAAAACAAAAATTGTAATCCAATTGTATTTCAAATATCAAACAAAGACGTTTCAAAAAATTGGAATAATCAGAATAAAAGTTATCAGTGACGTTACGGCAATTCATTCATGGAAATACCCGAATGAGATTCTGACCATTACTGCAAATAAGGTTCACAGAAAATGACAAACAAACCCTTACCGCAGGGGATAACTAAAGGCCAAAATTTCAAGGAAAGAATTTTCAAATTCTTCATAACATAAACATTTATTAATTTTCTTAGAAGACAAATGAGAAATAAAAAAAATTTCATCTTCGTCGCCACATTTCGTCACTTTGAGAGGTCAAAAAAATGTATTTTTTTTTTTAAATTTAATTTATTATATTTTAGTTGATGCAAAAAAAACAATGTTATAATACTATTTCCAATTCATGAATAAAATTAAATACTTATTATAAGTAGTTTAGTTATTTATTATACAACACGATAAAATTAGACTTTATTTTTGAGAGCGGTTTCAATTTTTGGAATTTTAAGATTACAACTTATTTGTCTTAAAGGCATTGGTAACTTAAAAAACAACTTTGTCTTAAATGATAGTACTGGAAACGCTTATTACAGTAGTGAAAACCGTTTCTTTGTATTTGCTCTCTAACTTGAGTTATTTCGATTTAAAGTTGGAATTATGACGTCATAACCGTCTTTTGAGCATTTGGTCCAATTTTAAGATCAAATAGTTTTTGACTTTTAAGTGACACTGACAGTTTTGATAAACTTGACAAAATTTCTGAGATCTTTTCGCGAAGTTCAAGACAAAATTTAGAACAGAAAAAAGTCGAGAAAGCAGTTAATTTTTTATTTTGTGGATGATGTGTGGAAAAATGTTCAAATATCTGTCAAGTTTTTAGTGAATGAGAGGGTTCAGTGATAAGAGAACTCTGTGATGAGAGGCGGTTGTGACGTCAGGATTTCTTCCTTTCGAAGTGATTATCTCGCTTATTTTTCATGGCAGAAAATTTTGAAAAGGACCTACCGACATAAAATGAATCACATTTTCATTTTTCGTTAAAAAATAAAACAGGTAAAATAAGTTGCCAATGCCTTTAAGATTTTCGTACTCAATCTTGTCTTAATTAAGTATTTACTATTAAAGCAAAAATTGTAATCCAATTGTATTTCAAATATCAAACAAAGACGTTTAAAAAATTGGAATATTCAGAATAAAAGTTATCAATGATCGTTAGCTTTTAACAAGGAATTAATTAATTAATGGAACTTTCTATAAACCGGCACTAGTAAACCAAAATGTTCACAAAAACGATTGTGCAATTAATAATTAAAACCATTAAGAGTGTAGACGTCTTTGCTTGAAATTTAAAATAACAATTGGATTTCGATATTTTTATTTTATCTTGTTTTATGTACAACTATTATTGCAATAAGTTTTATATTCTTAAGAAATAAACTATAAAGACGATCAAATTTTTAGTTACAGTTTGTGACAATCAGATTTTAAGTATAATAATTATTTTAAATTGAAATAATTTTTGGACAATGGATATCAAAGTGATCGTTTCGCGATCGCATCACGATCCGCGAAATTTAATTTAATGATAATTTAAACAAAATGAAATAAGAATCCATGTTTTGCCGTGTTTTTTATTCGACAGATTTTAATTGCACACTAAAACTTATTTTGCATCAACCAAATAATAAATTAAATTTGCAAACCAACTAACAATTTTATTTTTGTGACCTTCTCTCAAAGCGTCGAAACATCGCGTTGCGAAGAACTTAAAAATTGTATTATTTCACATATGGGATAACCAACAATTTCCATCAAGAAATTCTTAAACATTTCAAAAGCCGATAAATGGAATGTGGAATACGACTCAAAACTAGTTTACGATCTCTAATGATTTATAGCAGGGGTTGGTTGCGGTCAAGGGATCGAGGTTGCACGGTAGGCGTTCGTTTATGGACGCGTCATTTTCATTTTGGGTGACTGTATGTTTATAGATATGTTACACATTCTTTTTAAACACCTGTCGGCGGCTTATTTTGACAAGATTTGTCTATTTTCTGACTTAGAAAATTTAAGTCATTCAGAATTGACTAAAACATTTTTTAAACCGAAATGTCGTGACTTTCTTAGTTTATTTCTGGTTCAAAAACATGCTGTAAAGTAACGGTGAACCTAAAGCAAAAACAAATACACATTTCATTTCATTTACAATTGTAAGAGAAAGGTGATGCAAAATTTTTATTGAAAACTATCTATGTTAAAAAAATCAAACTTGTACCAATTATTTTGTTGTTTGAACGGCTTTGAATGTCTTTAGGACAAAGATATGGATTCGCGGACTTTTTTGTAGAAAATTTAATTCTTGTACAACTTTTTTTCTTACATTTTTTTTTTTATTAACCATATACGCAGCGTTTTGAAAAATATGAGACGGAGCGAGAATAAGTTTTCATTATTTTGTTCAGCTTATTAAGAATTTGATGCTCAGCATTTGTGCGATTTTTTATTTAACGAATTTTAGTTGCATTTATTGTAGTCTGTTAATTTTTTTTAATCTTCGTAATTTTTTTTCGCACACATAATACATAACAATAGTAGTTTATTAATTATCACAGGGCAACAAATTTGAACAAAGTTTCGGTAACATTGATGAAATTGCCTTCCCTGTTTGTGATTTTTTCACCCAGATTTCTAAAATGTTTACAAAAATGTTCCATCACGTATCATTCGTATGTTACCAATTTCGTTCTGGCACCCATGTTAAGGTAAAAGAGTATTGAAAATAATTCAACTATTTAATTTAACTATTTAAATGTATTTTTAGGGACATTTTTCAAAATAGCCTATACTTTTGGTAACTAGTGGTAATTGACAGACTGAAGTGTCCAATAAACAATGAATAAATAATTGCGTAACCATAGCAACGCATACTAATTTGATCTGAGCTCTTAATAAGTTAGGAGCTGGACTTATATCAAAATTAAATAAATTATTGGTAGAAATTGGTAGAAAATGCAACAAATAAACGCTACGTGTTGTCAAAAAACAAAATGCATTTTGTTGTTTAGGAAGTAAAAAACTACTATTGACCAAATTTTCATCAATGTTACTGAACCTTTGCTGACCTGTGTTATTATTAACCAACAGACAAAAGTTCAATTTTGGTTATACCTACAATAATTATTACAAAATGACAATAATATAAATAAAAATAATAGAATATAAACATAGTACATGGTTCATTTGAGTTTTTAATAGTACGACTATATTAAAAAACAAGTTTTATAAGACCACTCTTGAAGCACGAATTCAGTTTCAAAAACTGAATGTTTTTGTAATTGTTCTGTAATTTGCTCCCTTTTTGTCGTTTTTAAACAAAAATTGTTATTTTAATCGATTTAGGGATTTTGTGACAATTGGTAATGTCTTAATTTTGAAAGCAAAAAATTGATTTAAAATTTTTGTTTCATCCAAATTCTAACAAAAAACACGAATATGGATGTTAATGAAGGTAATCTTGCATGAACGTCCCCTGAAGTTTGTGAAATTGGCAAAAATACATTCGCAAATTTGCTTCCTGACAACCTAAAAATTTTCGTAAAATGTTCCGTGAAATAATGACTATTACATACCATTTCAATTCATAGTAGAATTTTGCAACAGCGCATTTGAATTTCTTGGAGTGAAATGGAGCACAAATTGAGAGATTCTGGTAAGTTTTCTTAGCTCAAAACGTGGCGCTGGGATTTAGTTGAACACAGAATTCTTCTCTTTTACAGAAACTCTTAATTTGTGCTTTATTTTTCACTCCGAAAAATTCAATTGCACTGTTGCAATTCTACTATGAACTGAAATGGGATATATGACATCGCACTTGATGACGTTGCGTGTTTTAATATGCCTATTAAAGCATCAAAATGGTGGCAAATTTCAAAAAATAATTTAATAAGCTAAACTTTAAATTTGTTTATATGAACACTCAAAATATTTGTGTTATTAGCCGTTCATACAACGGAATTATACTAACTGCACATATTCTTAATAAGAGATTGTTGATCTCCCCCCATTCTGGATATACAGGGTGAGTCAATAGTGGGCTATTTCTGATTTTTTTTTAAATATGCAACCAATAATACTAGAATAATATTGATTCCAGCTGACCAGATCGGTAATCGTTAAAAAATTAAAAATTAATCCACAATTACATTGTTTTGGGTATTGCCAAGTTTGTCTTGATAGTTTTGCTAAAATTTCATTATGGACTATTATTATTCAAAAGCTAAAAAACCAGTGTTGATTCAATTAAATAATGTTTTAAAAAATCAAACGTAGTATCCAGTCGTAAGTGCAATTAGTATTTGTGGTTGCATCTTAGGACATGTTAGAAATAACCCACTATTGACTCACTCTGAGCTGTCTATAATATTGTTTGCAACTTTTTATAAAAATAAAATTACATTAAGTTTTTTTCGTTCCTTTTTTTTCAGGCGTTACGACCCACATGGAGCTATCCAAATTGGCATTCCTTTCAAACTTAGCCCAATTAATCCCAATGCCTGATTGTAACCAATCACCCCGTAACATGTACCAGTGTCAGATGGGTAAACAAACAATGGGCACCCCTTGCCACAACTGGCGTTCCCAATCTGAAACCAAACTTTACCGCCTCCAAACACCGGCGACTCCTCTTTTCCGACCTGTTCATTACGACAACATCAAACTTGATGATTTTGCGATGGGCACAAACGCAATTGTTGCCGTTATCAGCTACACTGTAAACCCATTAATTACGAAAAAAATCCCCAATTGAACCATCTGTTCCCAGGGCTATGACATGGAAGACGCAATGATAATAAACAAAGCCGCGGACGAGCGCGGCTTTGCCCACGGTTCGATTTACAAATCCGAATTTGTGACACTTGAACACGAATCTTCGTATTTTTGCCGAAATCCCGAAAAACCGGAACTGGCCGAATTTTTAGATACGGATGGTTTGCCAATCATCGGTCGCCGAATGAAAGATGGGGATCCCCTGTATTGTTACTACAGTGTGGACGAATCGGTGTACAAAGTATCGAAGTTTTCAGGGAAGGAGGAGTGTTTTGTCGACATGGTTAAATTGTGCGCCAGTTTTGAAACAAGCAATCGCACGGCTTGTTTCACGTTCAGAGTTCCGGTACTTCCCCCATATTTTCTGTTTAAATTATTGGTAATAATTATGGTAATTGAAGCGTAACCCCAACGTTGGCGATAAATTTGCAAGTCGGGCCGGACAAAAGGGCATTTGTTCGCAAAAATGGCCCATGGAGGATTTACCCTTTACAGAGACAGGGCTTGTGCCTGATATTGTGTTCAACCCTCATGGGTTTCCCTCTCGTATGACCATTGCTATGATGATTGAAGTCATGGCAGGGAAATCAGCAGCGCTTCATGGGTTGGTACACGACGCAACTCCTTTTAAATTTACAGAAGAAGACACTGCGATTGATTATTTCGGGCGATTGTTGGAAGCAGGTGGTTATAATTATTACGGAACTGAAACCATGTATTCTGGGATTGATGGTAGGGAAATGACAGCGCAAATATTTTTCGGGATCGTTCATTATCAACGCTTGAGACACATGGTTTCGGATAAATGGCAGGTGAGGACAATTTTTGAGTTGATTTTTTTTTATGGAAATTAATAGGTGCGTTCAACTGGTCCGACTGATATCTTGACGAGACAACCCCTCAAAGGGAGGAAACGTGGAGGTGGTGTTCGATTTGGAGAGATGGAACGTGATTCGTTAATTAGTCATGGCGCTTCGTTTTTGTTACAAGACCGCTTATTGCACTGTTCCGATAAAACAACGGTACGTATAATTATGAGTCGACAAAAAAACGCTCGAAAACGCAAAAATAATGTAGTTTTTCACCCTTTTTAGCAAAAAAAGTGCTTTCAAATCTTAAATTTTTAGCAATTATGGTGCTTTTTCGGTATATTTTTGCTGAAATTTTGCGTTAAAACTGTATTAAAACGTGTTTAAACACTCGAAAAAGGTCAAGAAACAGCATTTTTCGATATAATTTTCTGACTTATCGGCAAACTTTTTTTTTACAAAATTTTGCGGAATAATTATACAGCGCGTTAGTGAATGGTTTAGCATAAATTGAAAGGTAGATAGAGAGTGGCAAAACGAATCGATTAAGTAAAATTTTTGTAAATCGAAAATGCAGTTTTCCCAAAAAATCGTTCTGAAATTAAAGTCCCAAATTTTGAGAACCGCTGAACTAGAATGATAAAAATTAGCGTAAATTTTAATATTATTGACAAAACAGCAGAGGTAAATTAACTTCTTGGTCCACTCCGTAATTCTTCTATTTCAATTTGTGTTTTGTGATCAAAATTAAAAAAAAACAAAAAGAAATTTATGCCAGAACTGGGGTTCGAACCTCCCACACAAATGACCATGCTATCTGCAATTTTGAAAAATTCTCAAAACGTCCATGCGCCATTATGTCCATTTTGTTTAAAGAAAAAATTAACCGCTAATAAACTACCATCAACGACACAGTGACTATCAACAGGTGGATTAATAAATTTTTTTTTAATATGCACTTTTTGGAAAAATGGTATAAGGCTTTTTAACTCGTCTGAACATGACAAATTCACATACGAAATATTGCTAAGCCATTCCCTAACACCCTGTATTTCTTGCTAAAACCCGCCCTAAACTCGAAAAAAGCTATCATTGATTTATTTGTGACGAAATTCTTTGAAATAATTGCGTTTCCCTAAATGTTCGGATTGATTCAATTTTCTAATAATATATTAGACGAAAGAGGAAAAAATTTTGTGATTTTTAATTTTGTGATTTTTTAGCTCAAAAGCGTGATAGAAATGTCGAAAAAGGCAATGATAACACCATTTTTCGACCTGACTTGCTAATTTTTCGAAGTATTTTTAAGGAAATAATTGAGTTCTCGCGGAGAAACGTCCGAAAATTCTAGGAAAAATCAATGTTGACCTAATTTAGTTATTTTTCTGACGAAATCTCACGTAAATTATCAGACGAGTGCTTAAACGCTCGAAAAAGGCAATGATATGATTTTTCATTTAAATTTGTAATTGTTCAGTCGGCTCTAACTGTGGCTCTAATTAAATTTCGCGCAACAGCTGAGTTTTTAGCTCAAAAACGTGACACAAAGCTAAAAAAGACATCATTTTTGGACATAACTTGATGATTTTTCGATGTACATATTTTTGACAGAATTGCTTGAAATACTTAATTACATTTTTGGCGGAAGAACGTCATAAATTGCTCGAAAAACGAAAAACTCAATGAGCCATTTTCTCAGACAAGTGTTCAAACGCTCAAAAATATTTAGGTTTTGACTTCATTTTGTGATTTTCCGTCACATTCTAACGAAAACTCGCGAAAACTGAGTTATTTGCTCGAGAAAGACAATGGTAATACAATTTTTGGACCTAACTTGGTATTATTTCGATTTATTTTTGACAAAATAAAAACGTCCCAAACCGCTCGTCAAAACTCACTGTTAACTTAATTGAGTAATTTTTCTACCCGGTTTTTTAGAAATGTCGCAAATTAAACTCAAGTTCTTCTCATAGTAATAAAGCACTTAAACGCTTAAAAAATGTAAAAATGCACTGTTTTTGTCCCCATTTGACAGTTTATTGACAAAATTTCGCGAAATAATTTCGTTTCTGACTAAAAACCTTACTGAAATAAAAAAATGTGAAAATAAATTGATTTTTCGCGGACAGGTTAAACGAAATCTTGCGGATAAACATTTTATTGCTTATAACGGTGTATAACTTTAACACTTGCTCGAAAAAAAGGTAAATGTTATCCTATTTTGTACTACTTTAATGATTTGTAGGTTTGGTGTATCAGAATTTTGCAAAAAAAATCTCTAAAAAAACGCCACCGACAAAAAAGTAATTTTGTTTGGAACAGTCACTCCCTATCCAAAAATATCCCAAATAGATTATAATTTAATTTTGCGATTGTTTTAGGCATTTATTTGCACATCCTGCGGCACTTTATTAGGTCCAGTGACTGTGATAACCCGAGTGGCTGAAAAAGCGAACCAATCCAGTTACAAGGAAACTTGCAGGTTGTGTGGCCACGGTCGAGACATTTCCGAGATACAAATCCCTTACATTTTTAAGTTTTTTGTAACCCAAATGGCTTCATGTAACATAAATGTAAAAATTTTAACACAACACGTGTAAGTTACTTTTGTAATGAAAGAGAAATAAACGATAATAATTTATTTTTGAATCTTCTTGCGGTAACGTGAAACAGATAAAACAAACACAAAAATAAAATAAGTTATCTAATGCTTACTGTACAGCGTTACAATGAAATGTCGGTCATTTTAATAATTTAAGGAAAATTGGCTAGTTTGTACAAGTATTTCCCCGGTTTCGTACAAGTGATGACAACTGTACTCAACCGGCAAAATGACTACTAATACGAGCGTTTAAAGTCAAAATTACGACAAGCCCCCACATACGGGCCGTCGTAATTTGGACTTTACCGGCGATTTCGGCAGTTTATTTGGTTGATTGTTCCAAGTAAGCGATAAGATCTGCCCGCTCTTGCGGCTTCTTCAGACCAGCGAAGACCATCTTTGTTCCGGGGATGTACTTCTTGGGGTTTTCGAGGTACTCAAATAGCGTGTCTTTGTTCCATGTGATTCCTGCAACCAAAAAAAATTGCCACGTCAGGTTGGTACCCATGATGATTTGGGTTGGAATAGCAGTGCTGTCAACTTGGCGATATTGTCTTTCTCAAAATTGTGGTGTTACCGAGGAAATTTCGTGTTATTGATTATTTTAATTCAAAGGGCTTTGAATGAGAATCCTGGTGATTTTGAAATGGTGGTTGCCACCACTGATTTTTTCGATTGGCTACTTGGCCAATGTCACATTTTGAAAAAAGATGGCGGTTTTTGGTGTTTTCCCAGGTGAGTTAATATTGATTTATTTACCTTTGGCTTTATTGGCGTCGGTGTAAGCAAAGCCGGCGGCTTGCCCCGTTTTCCGTCCGATCAATCCGTGCAAATTGGGGCCGGTCTTGTGCTTGCCTCCAGCTTCCACAGTGTGGCATTGCGCGCACCTTTGGACGAAGATTTTCTTGCCCTTTTCGACATCACCAGCTGGTACTCCCATGATGCTCGCTTAACTGCAACTGATAGTTTTCGATAAGTTTTGCAAAAAGTCGCTATCAGGTGATGTAACGCTATCGCAATAACGTCCACGTGCACAGAGGTTAGGCAAATTCCACGGGGCGCACTTTGGAAGCCCGTTGACGTCACACACGTGATTCACAGTCTGCTCGATCGGGATTCTCGCTGATAAGAGATAATTGTTAGGCTAAATGTGGGTGAAGCTGAAGTTTTGAACCGGAGCCAAATTTACTTACATAACCAAAAATTTTGAAGCGACGAATGCGAAGTCAAAAAATTAAGTGTCAAGTGAATAAGGCCACTTGTTCAAAGTCACTTGTTATGTAATCAATCAGCGAATTAATTATCGGAAAATTTGGTCATAAATTACGGATTCATTGCGGTCACGTGAGGTGAAACGACGTGGCCTTTGCCAGTTATGAATGGAGATAAAATTATGAAATTGCGGAAAAATTTAGTACGAACCTGAATTCGCCGATCTTCTTGCTCTCGCGAACTGGAATTCACTGATCGATTTCGATTATTTCACCAACTCCCGCGCACAGGTTGTTTCGTTACGAAATTTTCGGGTTTAGTTCGGCTACTGAGTGCTAGAGGGCGGGCCTGTATTTCTGGTAAAGCCCGCTTTACACAAAATTTTCTGTGAATGTATTAGTGGTTGCATACAGATTAGAAACAAAACGCATAATGCATTATTTTTTAATGTCTTGAAACTGGGTGTGGAAATAACCGAGTCTTCAACGAACAAATGCTTTTAATGTAAATGAGCAGGTAGAAAAACTGTCCCTTACTGAAAATAAATTAGAAATTGCTTCCAGGAAATGATATCACAATAACATTGGATTTTCAAAATTTGTAAAGTAACTTTATTCCACTAGTGAAATAATGAACAAAGATCAGACTTATAACAATCAAATTTTATTCCCTTATTAATATTAACATTAACATTTATGTTGATGGAAAGTTCATTCTTGCCTTACAAAGCCTGCCAAGTTTCATTTTACGAATACGAATATTTTTAATTTAACTTCGATTAATTCCATTTTGTTAATGTGGTAATTGTGGATAAAACGTTGTATTGTATTCGTGTTTAGTCGCATTCTATTCACTTAAGAATGTTGAACACTCGGGCTGACACCCTCGTGTTTAAACATTCTTGCGTGGATAAAATGCTTTCTAAAACACTTATTACAATAAATAACTATTATTTATCATTAGTCTATTATCCCTTTCTTTTAAAACTTTTTAATTTTTGAGTGCGCTCTCTATTCCACGAGAAATTTTTTTGCCCAAAGTGAAATATTAAGACAAAGTTTGTGGCTGAAATAGTTCATATGGTATCGAGTAAAACAACTAGGAATACAGATCACAATGCCACCTGCAGGATATTTTTTAAATTATTTTTCGTAGAATATATTCACGGCTATACAGAGGGAGTCAATAGTGGGTTATTTCTGACATGTCCTAAGATACAACCAAAAATACTAATTGCACTTACCGCTGGATACTTCCTTTGATTTTTTATAACATTAATTGAGTCAACACTCGCTTTTTAGCTTTTAAATAATAATAGTCCATAATGAAATTTTAGCTAAGCTATCAAGACAAACTTGACAATACCCAAAACAATGTAATCGTGGATTAATTTTGAATTTTTTAACGATTGGTCAGCTGGAATCAGTAGTATTGGTTGCATATTTAAAAAAAAATCAGAAATAACCCACTATTGACTCACCCTGAATGATGGAGATATCTGAATATAAGTTAATCAATGCCAGCACTAATAAAAGTAACCTTTTTTTTTGTCGAAAAACGTTTTTCAATATCTCTAATTTAGTAAAGCTTGGGAACTCGAAGATCAACGATCAACCTCTGAGTGGGGAGATTGAGCAGTGGCGTAGCAAGAAAACTATTCTGCGTAAAAAGGGGTTTTAGATGTCTAATTTTTATTTTTTATTCTTTCGTATGATCAATAATAGCAAATGAGATAACAAAAAATCACATCTTATGCATGCTACTTATACTACTGTAAATAATAAGGCAGAGATATCGAAGAATAAAAAAATTAACAAAAAGTAATAACGAGTAAAAAAGCGTTTATTCCAAATAGTTTGCCACTGTTATTTTAACTATAAAAATGTTAATGTTAAATTGAAAAATTAAATATAATTGTGAGTTCTGAGTGTTGATTTGTATTGTGTTTAAGAAATCTTACCAACGACCTAATTATTCTTTGAGTCGGAGTTTTCCTCACTAGTGAGTGAAGATCAACATTCCCTCCTTCAAATTAGCACAAGAATTTGCGTATTATTCACGATTTTAGATAAAATTTAAATACACGACACGCCACTGCTCCATGAGAACACCCCTAAATTTACCAATGGACTCGTCCGCGACGAGTTTTCGTCTCTGCTCTGACGTCACTCCTACCTTACTTCAGTGTAGCGAAGGCGATCAGTGTGCATTTGTTCCGAACGTTATTACGCTTGTTAATCATTACATTAACCAACCAGCAATATCACTTTAGGATTTTAAGTTTTCCTGATGGTTTTGTATTCGTAATGTGTTTCAAACAATGCTAGTTACAAACTTACTGACAGACCCTTACGTAAAGTATTCCTAATCTGAGTATTGTAGTGTTGGTGTCTGTGTCTAAGCTAAAAATGCCACAGTGTTGTGTGATTGGATGTTTTGAAAGACCGGACAAAAAAAGTGCTAAAAATATTAGTTTTCATGGGTTTCCCAGAAGAGAGAAGTCACCGAAGAGATATGACTCTTGGGTGAAGAAAATTTCAAGAGTTGATTTCGTTCCCAATAGAATGACAGTGGTTTGTTCAAAACATTTTAAAAACGAAGATTTTGAAGTATCTCCGATAGTTGTCCAAAATCTAGAAGTTAAACCAAAAGTGGCTTTAAAAAAGGGAGCTGTGCCTTCGAAATATTTAAAAGGTAAAGAAACTGTTAAAAAACGGAGCAAACGCGCGAGTAAAAGATTGCGCCAAAAAAAGGAAGTCACCCCGTCTACAAATGGTAAATATGCCTAAAATAAGTTTTTGCTTTTAAACATGAAGCGATTTTGTAGGTACACACCAAGAACAAACGGTGGAAGAAACCGTTAAAAAAAGAAGCACACGCGCCAGTAAATGTGTGCACCAAAAAAGGGTCGCAAAAATTACGAAAGTCACCCCGTCTACAAGTGGTAAATATGCATAAAATAAGTTTACGCTTTTAACATGAGGCGATTTTATAGGTACAAACCAAAAACAAACGGTGGAAGAAATTTCTGAATTGATACATAGTACATTCTCTTCAGAAGTACAGTGTGAATTGGGTAGCGAAGTTTTCCGAAAATATTGGCTACCCCCAGGAACAGAGTTGACCGACGAGGCTGCAAAACGAACCAAATTTCCTAGGAACAACACATATTCAACTTATACTGCTGCTATTTCTGATTTAGAGTTTTCGAATGATAAAATTAAGACTGAAGAAGACAACGACAGTGATACTTTAACAGAAGATATTGACATTGACGATAACAAGTTGTTTTTTATAAAATGTGAAACTTGAAATTTTTTTTCGAGCGATATGAAATATGTTTGGAGAATAATACAATTTCAAAAAAAATGTTGCTGTTGCAAGTTCGATGTATCTTACAGGACAAAGATTTTCCTCCTTTCTTGCATTTGCTCAGTTTTTGATAAATTCTAGTTGTTACAATATTCTATTGGTTATTTACTTAACGTGTTTGTAAAATACAATTTGATGTGCGAATGTGAGAAATTGCTTTCCAAACAAGTTAGGTACATTTTTTTTGTAATAATAACACATAATAAATGTTTTTTATTATTTAGTTCTTTTTTGTTCAGTTTCAGTTCAGTTTCATTAAAACTTCACGCTGTAAAATTATATCCACCGCTCGTATACTAACAAGTGTTCATTAAAAAAAAAAGACTATAGTTCTTTGGAATTAAAAAACAGTTGTTTTGTATGTCTGTGAGTAATTCGTTCACTTACTTGTCAAATTGAAAGATTTCATAACCTTACTTTTTGACAATTAACAAAATAACATTTTCATAAAAATATTTATCTATTATTTATAAAAATTGTTGGAAATGTTTTCCTTGTTGTTCAAAGCACATAACACATCGCTTTACAACACTATTTATCAATCTTAGTTATAAATTCTGGTGAGCTGGTTTAGGAGGCAACCAACAATACAATGATAAAAATTGTATACTAGCAGTATCAGTGATGACATACATAAAAATGTCATGGCATGCTGGGAATTTTTTAATAATGAGCACCTGCTATGCTATAACTTAAATACCATTACTATTTCTCATACTTACAAACTTATAACCACTCAGAAATCGGCATTTGGTATTAAATAACAAGTGTTTATTTAAAAAAAAAGCTCTACAGTGCTTTGAAATTCAAAAACAATTATTTTGTATGTCTGTGATTAATTCGTTCTCTCATAACAGTCATAACCTTACTTTTTGACAATTAAAAAGATAACAGATTTTCATAAAAATATTTATTTATTATTTATAAAAACTGTTGGAAATGTCTTCCTTGTTAAACACACATAACACATCGCCTTTGAACACTATTTATCAATCTTAGGTTATGAATTCTGGTGAGATGGTTTAGTAGCCAACCAACAATACAATGATAAAAATTGTTCTACGACTTCCGTAACAATCTCAGGGCATGCTGCGAGTTATATAATTAAAAGTAATTAATTACAAATATTAAAATACATAATAATTAAGCTAAATTTTATGATATCTGGTGATTGGTGCAAAATACTTAATCACACAATTTGGAAAAAGAGCGATTTTTGTATTTTTTGGGACGTCAAGAACGGTTTTGAACCAAAAAACGCAGTGTTTTGCGAAATTTCGCTACAGCCACTTACAAAATCACTAAATTCAGGCAGATTAATGTTTTTCGTCCAGAAATGTGAAATTTCGTAAAATTTAAACTGAATTGGACCGCTGAATTTTGCGAAATAATTTTAATGCGGAACAAGAAAAGCCACTAAGCTGTGCACTAGCTATAAAAGACATAGACGTCACCCGTTAGTGATTTTTTCGCTCACTGAAACTTATTCGTCCAGATAGTAAAACTTTTAATTGGCTTTAGTAATTCACTTCCCAACTTTTAGTTTGCTAAAAGTTGAATCCCTCGCCTAAAAGTCCGCTTCTTCTTGCAACATAAACAAGAGGCCGTAATAGTCAAAGTAGCTGTCGCAATTTCTTAAAACCGCACCTTGCTTCTGAAATTTTCATCCAAAGAGCGCTTTTTGTACTCGCCCCTTTCTCTCACCTTCACCTAAGATAAGAAATTAGGGGTTCCGTTGAGATAACCGCGAGGAAACCGGACGTGGTCTGGACCCACCGGAAACGCCTCATATCACTTTTCTTTCGCATCCGTTTTAATGTAATTTACGCGTTTTCATTCCCAGACGTCATGTATCGTTTAGCTTCATTTCGCTAATTCGCACCACACACAAGTGATAGTGTTATCGAGTTAGTCGCGAGCGCGTCTTTTGATAAAATGGAACCCAAAAGTCCAAATTATGAAAAATTAACCAACGAGAAACCGCCCCTTTCGCCCGTTTTAAGGCCTTTCAGGCTGAAATTCCGGAAAATTTTAAGTAGCGGCAGCCTGAAAGTTTCTTCAACTCCTGCAAGTCCAAGCGCTGAAAAAGAGGAGTTTTCGTTTCACTCATCAAACTCGGATGAATCGTTAGTTAGGACCGGGTATTTGATTAGTTTGTTTTTTCACTAAACTAAAGTTTGGTTTTTATTTCAGGAGCAGTGGTTTTTCGTCCAGACCGAGCTCGTTTAGCTCTTCGGATCGGAGTCCTTTAGCGAGGGAGAGTTTCAACGAGAAATTAAGGTAAGTGATTAGATTATTTTAGGAAAAGTTGAGATGATAATCACTGTGATGCGCAATCAGCGCCAGCATTGTCTGGACAAATACACAAATGCAAAGGTTGCGAAAATTCAAATAAACCACAAACTGAAAATGTAAACATCGGTGCTTTGTACCTTATTCGAATATTTGTCTTTTCCAGAGACCTATTTATAGAAATAACAAACGATGAGATCGAGATTGAGAGTCATTAACTGTTAATTATTTTATCTTGTCAAATTTACTACTCGTAGGTACAATAAGAAAATGTTTTAAGATTTGTCAAAACGTAAACGTGGTCTGACCGAATGATTCGATTATATCTACTTAGCAACCTACGCAGATTATTAAAATAAAGTGAAAACCGTATAAGTACACATACCCAAGTATGTAACTTCAGTTTTGATCGTTTTACGTCCGTTTGTAACACTTTATGATGCACGATACTTCGTTACGAGAGTATTTGAAAGTGATTTAATATTTATTACTCTCAGAGAATCAATATGACGACCTTTCCTTGTTTTTCATTAAATAGATTTCGTACAAACCTAAGATTAAAAATCAAAGATGGCAAAAACAACTTATTTATTAAAAAAAAATTGAAACCTTGACCTGTTTTTCACTTTGTTTCTTGCTTTATTTACCCAGTCTTTCAGTTTGTGATGTAACGACACAAGTTATGAAAATTACTAAGAATTACACACGTTATTAGTGTTTAATTAAAATGTAATTACAGGATGTAGTAGCTATATAAAGTTGTTGGTTATTTTTTATCAATAAAAACCGTTTACCGTTATTTGGCAAGTAATAAGTAAGATATTTAATTTGAAATTTTAATTTAAATTATATCGACTGCGAGTAAGTGTTCCATTAAAATACCTGTAAATGTAATTACATTTTAATTAAAGAGACAAAAAGAACTCAGTGATATAATCACTGGGACGGATCTTGTTAATTTTAAAGAGGGACAGGATTAATTTTCGGGCCCTTTTATAAAAAAAAAACAATTAATCAAGAAACTAATCAGTGTAAGTTCTCTTAATTAAAAAATGGTATAAAATTCATTTTTAAAATAACCATTTATAACTGTAAAAAGCACTTTTCAGTTTATAAGAAAGAGAATTTTTTTATGAGTAAAGTGTGTTTTAACGTTTAAATGGGAAAAATATTACCATTTTTTAACCTATTTATGACTTTTTTTTGGCGAAATTTCTCCAAACAAACTCAGAATGATAATAATGAAAGATAATGTCTAATGTCATTTTTGACTTAACGTATGTCAAAAAATATTTTGATGGTTGTCCAACATTTTGAGAGAATTTTTTTAAATGAGTAACCTAAAAGTGCTCTCATTGATACTAGTAATTTATTTGGTTATTTCTTGGTTATTTTTATGTCATGTGTCCATCTAGAAGGAAGGCCAATAACTCAAATTTTTTTGAAACATTTTTTATAGTCACCCGGGATAAATTAAAAAGATAGAACCTACCAATATAATTTAGTGATTTCGAGTTTTGTTATAAGAAAATCTCGCGAAAAACTGAGGATTTAGCCCAAAAATGTGTTTAGCTTTTAAAAATGGTATAGTCGATTTTTTTTTATAATCAACTGTCAAAGAGTCGTCAGGTTGGCATTACCACAAATAGTAAATTTGTGGTAATGCCAAATCCTGAAATCCAAATTTCAGTAACTGCGTAACCCAACCTAAAACTTACGTCCCGATTGTCAAATCTGGTGTGCAAAATGTCATATACCGTATACAGCTAGTTTCGAAAGTAGTAGAACATGAACTTTTAGGGTGATACAGTCTGGTCTTTATCAAAATTTTGACACTGACAGTTGATTATTTAAAAAAATGAACTGTAAGTGTAGCACAATGTAGTACTACATACACCGTTGGGCAAAAGTATGGAACTAAGCGTTTTGTGTCTAAACTATGTATCTTACGAAAAAACTAATTAGTGTATCATGAACTACTTTAAAAATGTGATCATTTTTTAAGAATAAATTTTTTCGAAATTTTTGTGTCTTGTGTCTAAACTATGTATCTTACGAAAAAACTAATTAGTGTATCATGAACTACTTTAAAAATGTGATCATTTTTTAAGAATAAATTTTTTCGAAATTCTTTTTAGTTTTCGAGTTATTCAAAAAAAAATTTTTTCAAATGGTACCGTCCCACGGCGATTTTTTTGGTAAAAGACTGTGCTCTAAAAATAACTTCTGTTTTAATAAAAATAATTTTAAACCAATGATTTTTTAAAAATAAATTATTGAAATTGCATCCATGGATACAACCACTTCGGCCAAGTTCGAATAACCATCGTAATGAGCCCGGAACACAACTTTAATAATTTATTTAAGAAAAACTATTGGTTTAATATTAATTTTATGAAAGTAGAAGTTATTTTTGGAGCATAATCTTTTACCAAAAAAATCACGGTAGTAGGGTTCCATTTGAAAAAAAATTTTTTTTGAATAACTCGAAAACCAAAATGATTTCGAAAAAATTTATTCTTGAGAAATGATCACATTTTTAAATCTTTGATGATGCACTAATTAGTTTTTTCGTAAGGTACATAGTTTAGGCACAAAACGCTTGGTTCTATACCTTTGCCCAACGCTGTATGTAGTTGGACGATTTTTTGAATAATTTTTGGCTAGATTTAGCGAAATTATTGAGATTTTTTATATTAAAAATCTGCATCAACGCTCGAAAAACACAACATTTATGTGATTTTATGTTTGTTTTTGACTAATATTAGGGGAAATATTTAATTGTGTTTTTTATAAAATAACCAAAAAACCGAAAAGTTTTTAGTGAATTTTTTAATTTAAATTTTCGTCGGTCCGATTTGGCGAAATCACGATTCGAGATGAATTAGTTTAATGAGTGTTTCGTTTCGTCTTTAATTTCGGTGAAACAAATTCTGCTATAAATAGACGGGTTGACGAATTTGATTTTGAGGAAACGGAGATGTGGATTTGGGCGAAAAAAGTCAATCAACAGTGGATAACATTTATTTAAATAAAATCGAGACCACTCATTCTATCACCCAAAACACGATATAAATTTCTGATAATTGTTTTATATCACATACGGGTTATGGTATAATCATGTATAACATATTTCTTGTGATAACACAACACATTGTGTGAAAATATAATTACGTGTGTCTTATCATCAAAGGGGCGGACATGTTTATTGTACCACCACACCATAGGGACCACCGCTCTTTGATCCGCGACCAAGATATAACATTTATAGCTAGACGGTGTTCAACAATTGCCATTTGTTATTAATTGATAAATTAAAATTAATGCATCAAGATGGAAGAACTTGTACTGTGCCACCATCAAACTCGCCACATCATTACTACTTAATTAAGGTTAATACAGGAATTCTACAATAGTTTTCTCAATAGTTAATCTACATGGCCATTTGTACGAAAATTTTCGGACGTTTCGTACATACGGCCCTGATATTTCGTGTACTATCGCCTCATAATCTAACAACTCTGTTTGATCAAGAGGTTTGCAAGCTTGAAAACTCGCCACCAAGCGACGAAAATCGACGTTGATGGTTCGGTGGGTTGTTGGGGCGGTTGTTGTTGGGATAAAGTCACGTTTGAGTCGGTCTTGGAATTCTCTTTCTGGCCGTTGATTGCCGGAGACGTCATTCTGGCACTGAAACGAACAAATGGATAATGTTACGGTGTCGTTTTGCGTGCTGTAATCTCGCTGATTTTTACGCCAAGTACGCTCGTGCATTCGAAATTGTTAAAAAATTACAAGAAAAAACACGCAAACTGCCTAATGGAATTTCGGTTATGTCTCAGACGGAATTGAATTGAATTATTAACCCAAAGTGAGCCAATTACTGTTCCAACCACCTGATGTTTGCGATAACTGATAACACTGAACTCGAAGGCCTCGAAAGCGCTGAAAATTAGCTGATTTTGTTTAGATGAGGACTACGATTTTTTTCTTGGTTATCAAAATACATTGCAAAGTCCTCAGAAATTTGACTTTAAATTACGTTTTTTTTAAATATCTTAACAGAATTTTAGTTTTCCAAGAAACAAAAAAAAATTTTTTTGAATAATTTTTCCAGCGGTAGATACAGGATGCCCCAGCAATGTGAAAAAGTCTGTTACTGACCTTTAAATGTTAGAAAATTAATATTTTTTTACGAAAGCCGTAGATACTAACCCCCTGACTCACCTAAAATTATTTTCAAGTATACAGGGTGTTTTCAAAATTAGCTACAATACAAACTTGTTTTTTTAAATGGAACACCTTGTATTTTTTTGCATTTTTGTATGTAGCTTTTAACACTGTTTTTAAGATAAATTATTATTGGTCGATTTTTCTTTGTCTTTGAAATAATTTGATTTTTTTGGCAAAAACACGCTTTTTTTAAATTGTTACATAAAAACTACCAATCTTATAAAAGTAAGACTTTCACCACTTTAAAGAAGAAAGTTCAAACTTAAAGGAAATATTTTTTTTAGCTTACTGCAATCAAGAAGATAAAAGAAATGAAGAGGTTTGTTGCAAGTTGAATAACTTAAAAATTTTAAATGGGATACCAATTTTTTTATTTTTGCATCTAAAAGACTTTTAAATTATCTCTCCAAAAACAATAATAGTAAAGTGTCTCTTGTTGATTACTGTAAAGTTATTTAACTTTAAACAATTAAAAACATTATTAACTATTGTATCAGTAGTCAAGTGAAATTTTCAGCTAATAATAACTTAATGTTACCCTTAGGCCATTATTCGTCGTTTATTACAGTGAAATAAATAAAATTTTAATATTTTTGCTGAATTTTTAAATCCGTTACGAACTTCAACAAATGGTTTATGGTGGAGTTACCATGATTATGATATGGTTTACTATGGTAACAACAATGCTAATGAATAATGTGCATTGTTGTTGAATTAACTTTTAAAGTCAAATATCTTTTTAGTTATTAACTTTAGGCATTTCAAACTTTATGTTTTTAGATAGACAATTTAATAATCTTTGAGAAGCAAGAACAAAAAATAGTCTTCCATTTAACTTTTTCAAGTTATTCAACTTTTAACAAACTTCTTAATTTTTATACGTTTCTAATTGCAATGCCCTAAACAATTAGTACAGATTTAAGTTTGAACTTTTCCCTTTAAAATGGTGACAGTCCTACTTTTCTACGATTCTTTGTGTAATAAATTTTTAAATAAAACGTGTTTTCGTCAAAAAATCAAACTATTTCAAAAACTAAACAGAATCGACCAATACAAGTTTAAATCAAAATCAACAGTATTAAAAGCTACGTCCAAAAATGCAATCAAATTTAGGGTGTTCTCTTTGAAAAAACATAACTTTAGTGTTTATTTAATATTAGGACAGCCTGTATACTATTTGTTTCAAAAAATATAAATTAAGAAAAATAAAAAAGAAACGGAAGATTAAAGATGTTTTAAAAAACACTCTTTACTGGCAATTTTTCGAAATGCTGAAGATTATGTGTATTTCAGGTATTTTTCTAAAATTTAATAAAACAGGTTTTTTTAGACGGAGCAGACGGTTTTCGATTTGTTTCATTGAAAACTTTTTAGATAGTTCGAACTTTTGAACAAATTAAAACATCGTTTTTTCGGTGAATTTTCAGAAAAAAAAGTGACTTCAAGAAAGTGGATTTTTTGAATTTATTCATTCATTCAAGTAAAAGTGTAAATGTACGTGAACAAATTTACGACCAAACTGTTGACTTTTATGGCCAATAAAACAGCAATTCACTGTTATACACTATTTTTACAAATTGTTTTGACAGGTAAAATAAATAATCCTAATGTGAAACATTGTTTTTTTAACCAACTATATTGCATTCGGTATGTTCTTTAAAGCAGTGTCAACAAATACATGTTGAAACTTATTAAATAAGCACAATAAAATTTTACAACGTAAACACAAAATTATAAATTAATAATTAAAACTTTAACAACTCGATATTTAAATTATTTATTTCGCAAGAATGTTTAATAAGAGTTAGAAATTATCAACTTTCCTAAAGATACGATAAATGCGAAATGTTGAAAATTGTGACAGCGCAAACAAATCGATAGAAGCCAAGGGACAGTTTGATCGACCTCTTCAATAATAAAAGGATTATAAAAGCGTTCTAAGTGAGGACGTAAAGACATGATGGTGGATTAAGCAAATGTGAATTTTATTACTTAATTGTTTATTTAATCAAAGTTTATATTTAAATTTTTACCTCATGCAGTGATGTAAAATCTATAAATATGTTCAATTTGATTAAAAAATACTAACGAAAACACAGTTTACGTTTTGTTGTAACACTCCAGCATATGTTGACCCGATCTGTATCAAAGATAGTACAGTGTGGGTTTCGGTGTAATAAAGTAGTCAAGTAGACCGACCCAGTTTTCATTGTAATGTACTTAAAATTACGAAAAAAAACATTGTCAAAGTGCCAAATCTCGCCTTCCTTCACCTTTCGAAAAATTGCAAAACGTGCACTATTTGACATTTAATGACCAAACTTTCCTCTTCTAACAATTATGCAACGAAAAAAATTTGCATACAACTAGCAAATCAGCATGCAACAACTCTCACCCAAACATACTAATTAAATTAGCAAATTTGCGAAAGTGGCGACGTCGCGACGCTACTTTCATTAGAAACAAAAAAAAAAACAACTCACCGGTTTTGTGTTTGTTTTTCTTCGGTCTGTTTTGAGAATATGTGCTTTCTTCGGTGGCACTCGACGCACTAGCGTTATTTTCTCGCAGCGAAAGCGGACAGGACTAAAACGTACCACCACTGACAATTCTGACCCACATTTCGTGTTCGCGTGGACTGTATTTCGTCCTTGTTTAGGTGCGTTTCTGACTGAAACCGGCTGAAACTGAGGATTTTCGAATCAATAATGCTCAGGAGTCAGCTGATCGAAATGGACCGACGTAAACGCTACTACGAACATTTTGAATCGGCTTGTTTACATCTCGCAATTTCATGATGTAGAAGTAGAATATAAAAAAATTAAACTTTTTTCACTGTGAACAGATGGTCTTCAAAATTTCTTTACTAACGTTTAAGGAAAGGTGATGCCAGAAAATATGCGGTATATCCTACTGACTGCGCCAAGTGAAACAGCAAGGTGGTATAATTCCGGGATTGTTACAAAAATTGCTCACTTTTGAGAAAATGGTGCAAAGAAATCGTTTCAGAAAGGCATTCAGACTATACTATACAACTATACAAAATTTAATCGCAAAATTTGGGACGTAATCGTTTCAGATGACTTGCTGCTCAACAATTTATTGTCAAGGTAATTCGAAGTCAAAAATTACACGCTTCTCTGAAAATCATTAGTTTTTGTACATCTTTTAAGTAATTGTCTTTATTTTATGACAGGATTATGTTATTTCAGTTAGATACTAATCGGAAATTTGTCAGAAACAATTACACAATTGGAAAGTTATGAATTATACGAATTGATCGAAATGATGCTACGAGACATAATTTGTGTAACTTCCTGAGTCTGCAATCACTTTTTGCAATTTATTAGAGTCGTAACGAGTGACATTGCTACGATTTGTTAAATAGGTTATGGAGACCTTCTATTCAATGGTTGGGAAATTTTCTGCTAAAAATGCGTCTGAAACAAAAAGAAAACTGGAAAATATTTATCAAGTTATTACTTCAGTGTTGTTACACCAAAGTTTACATTAAAAGATGGTAATTTTTTGTATTAAGAACATAAACAAATGTTGTTTTGTGTGGTTAGTTTTCCCCGAACTGCAAAGCTGGGAAATCTACATCTTGTACCTATTTGCTGCTTCATTAGGGGTACTTTAATTTCATTGATAAATATTTGTAGAAAAATATTCGTTTTTGGACGTTAATTTTGCATATTAATGCAGAAATGGACTTATTTTTACATAACTCACATTAATAATTAATAAAATGTGTTTAGTTTTGGTCGCGTTTTATTCCTGCACATCACGAAGTATTAGTTTTTCGGAGTGCTTTTAACCGGGGAAATATTGACCACATAAATGGAGCACTAATTGCCCTAATTGCCCATTAGTTACTAGTTCTTGCTTTAATGCGGCTATTTCTATTCAAATTTAGCCATTTCCGTAATTATGTCTAATCAATTTATTGAGTTGCTTTTTGTAAACCACCTTCTAACCCTCTGAAATAAAAAGATATGAACCTAAATCCCTCACATAATCAACATTTTTATTACCAATTATTGTCTGTTTTTTTTGCGACCTTTATTCTTGTTTATCTCTCGATATTTCCGATCCTGATGTTCCGGAAAAATACAGCGATTAAAATTTGTCTAAATTTGGGTCACCGACTTTTAATTCGTGTGGGAACATCGAACATCGTTATCAAACTTGAACGAAAAACCTACATTTCCACACTTGTCAAGTTCATTAATATTATAAGGAATTGTAGAAAAATTCTGAAAAAATTCACATGCCCAGAGAAAAAAATTAAGTATTTGTAACAGCAAACGCTGATTTCTGTGCAACTCTTTAAGCAGACTAACAGACATCTTATTATGTCTGTTTGGGACAATTGGAACAATAGTTAAATTTTTTTTAGGGAACCTGCTCCGGTTTTAAATTATATTAAAACAGTTAAAATTTGCCTTTGAGTCATGAAGCTGTGCTAAATTTCAACACATTCCAACCTGTTTGTATTAAAAAATAATAGAGTTATCTACTATTGAATTATTCCATTACTAGCTAATAAACAGGGTACATTCATTAATCATTAGGTATCGACTTAGGGATTAAACCAACAGAAAATATAAAAAAGTACAGTTCTAATAATGATATTCATCCGAAATTTTGCACACAGCCATGATCCGTTACGTCCTGCTGCTCAATGAAAATATTTTCAAGATGGCGGTATTTCCGATTGCGAGATTGGGGTTTTTAGGAAAGACGTTTTATGTTTGGAAAAAAGACGGGAGGCCGGTGATATTGCAAATTCTTGAGCGGTTGGGGTGGAAAATGTGTGTTCAGAGGGAGGATCAAGCGAGGTCACAGAGAAAAGATATTCTGGGATTTTAAAGTAGACGAACCGTGAAAGCTTGAGGATTTCATTCTTTTGAAGTAGAAAGGCGAAGTAATTGGAGAATCAAAATTATTTTTTTTTTGAATCACAATCAATGAAATGGTTTGCTCCATCTGTGAAAGAGGTTCTACATTAAGCATAGTAAAATATTTCTTTTTGGACAGTTTTTTAAATTTTTATTCTACGTTGCACTAAAACATTAGATGGATCGGAAAAAAATGAAATTGTCGAAATAGTTCAATAATGTATAGTAAAAATATTGGTATTTTAAAGAGCTTTAGTCGTATTGAAGATTGCTGTAAATATGTAGACTTTGAATACGAGATGGCGCAACGATGCTAATCTTCAGTTATTTTCAGGCTGTATTTTGCTCCAATTATTCCATTTCAAACCATTAGCATAATCTATTGACTTTTCATAATTATTTTTCTCTTTCAATTGGTGATCTTTTGGCACACTTGTTACTAGGTTCCAATATAATATAGAACTCTTTTCTTTTTTTTTTTTTCTAAAGGTTTGAAATGGCATTTAGTTCATTAAAAATTGAGGGTAAATCGTAAATGAAGAATACAGGCAAAATCGTTGATGACCATTTAACTAAATTATCATTCGAGTTTCTTCACACTTTTTTTTATCGTATTAGCTGTTACAAGGGGAGTCTGCTAAAAGTATTTCTAATAATCACAAAGAAACCAGTGTTTACTATTTAATACTTTATTTTGTTCTCTATGCTCGTGGATTTTTTAATATTTCCCTACAATTTCTTATATTAAATAGTATTAATTAATTAATAGTATATTGTTCCATATGTTAAGAAAAGTGATTGTTGTCCAGTGAGTGTAAATATTTCAATTAACTCGAACATGGAAAAACCACTTTATTCTTCGACACTGTCAAAATTTACGATTTTTCTCCTGTGTAAGGAAGTTTTGACAACTGTCAATACGAAATGTCAGATTATTTTTAGCAGATTTAAAGCAATTTTAAGCCTTGTTGAGTCTAATTCGAAGAATAAAATGTTTTGTATCCAACTCGTTTTCGTGTAAATCGGTTTATTTATTTCACCTCGTGGATGTTAAACGTCTCGTTAACACTCGACGTTTAAAAATCTACTCGTGAAATAAAAACCCGAATTACACTCAAACTCTTTAAATAAATCAATATTCTTTAACTTCTTAACGTATTTTTGCCGAAGAATATAAAAACTATAGAAACAGTAGTAGGTATAATTATTTTTCTCTTTCAGTTGGTGGTCTTTTGGCACTTTTGTCACTAGGTTCCAGTATAAAATAGAATTCTTTTCTTATACAGAAAATCAAATTTTCTAACTACCTATTTGCTGTTTTTTCTAAAGGTTTGAAATGAAATTTACTTCAATAAAAATTCAATAAAAATAAAACGCCTATCTAAAGTTTGTTTTACTTTTTTTTGAATCACTCGCTCGCTAACGCTCGTTCATCGAACTCTTTTATCTAATTTTTCTGATTAAATTTTAATTTTCCTATCTAATCGCTCATCGGATTAAATATTGTGACTAGAGGAAAGTTTGTATTGATTTGCAGTCACTTTATTTGAGTGTTTTATCATTACAAAATACAATAAGCTGTTTATTTAATATATGAGTGTTTTGTGGCTAGAATGACACTTACAATTACCACTTCTGTCGAGGTCAAGGTATATAAATGACTTAAGTCTCGACTAATATAATTTTTTCGATAGTTACCACAATGAAACTAAGCGTAACGTTGGTGTTATTCTTGTGTCACAATATTTGGTCTTACGATTATGAAACGAAATATTTCGAAGTACCTTTAGATCACTTCAGGTAGGCTCCAAACTCTTCGATAGGTGATAATCCCGAGAATTGTAGTTTCACCAACAATGCCACATTTAAACTGAAGTATTTAATCAATGATACTTTTTGGACAAACGATGGCCCGATTTTTTTCTACACGGGTAATGAAGGCACTGTTGAAAATTTCGCCGAAAATACCGGATTTATGTTCGATATTGCACCCAGTTTCAATGCTTTGGTAGTTTTCGCCGAACATCGATACTATGGCGAAAGTTTGCCTTTTGGTAACGATTCTTTCGTGTCACCTAGCCATTCAGGCTACCTTACTTCAAGTCAAGCTCTTGCTGATTTTGTCGATTTGATCAATTATCTCCAAACGATGAGCCTTGAAAAGGTACCAGTCATAGCTTTTGGTGGTTCTTACGGTGGAATGTTAGCCTCATGGCTTAGAATGAAGTATCCAGCATCAGTCGTTGGTGCAATTGCAGCGTCTGCCCCAATTTGGCAATTTGAGACCCCGTGTGAGAATTTTTACAAAGTTGTTACAAAAGTGTACCAAGAAGCAGTGACTAAAGATTGTCCTCTTTTGATCACGAAATCGTGGCCGGCTTTGAGGTGAGTCTTTAGCACCTGGAATAGATGGGTAGAAGTTCCGGTTTTAGAAATATTGCGGAAAGTGCGGAAGGAAAAGCTTGGCTTTCCGACGCTTGGCAATTGTGTTCCCCTCTTGAAACATCAGGAGATGTCGAAACCCTAATCGGGTGGTATTCCGAGATTTTAGTGAACATGGCCATGGTTAATTATCCCTACTCTACGTCATTTCTGGCACCTTTGCCCCCATTCCCGGTTAAAACCTTCTGTTCGCAACTTACGGAAGCAAATATCGTCGATGATAAGTCTCTAGTTATGGCCCTCGGAGACGCGTTACAGATTTACACGAATTTTACCGAAACCACAACTTGTAATAAAATTAACCAAACCGCTGAATCACTAGGAGAGGAGGGCTGGTACTTTCAGGCTTGTACCGAGATGATTATGCCGATGTGTTCCATCGATGGTGACATGTTCGAAAATGATCCATGGGATTATGGAAAATATGCGGGTCAGTGTTTTGAAAAATGGGGAGTTAACCAATCGCACCCAGAATTGCCTGTGCTCGAATATGGAGGGAAGGATATCAAAGCGGCCAGTAATATTGTTTTTAGTAACGGTTTACTCGATCCTTGGTCGAGTGGCGGTGTTTTGAAGAATGTGTCTGAAAGTGTTGTTTCGGTGATTATCCCAGATGGGGCCCATCATATTGATTTGCGAGGAGGGAACAAAGATGATCCCCAAACGGTGATTGATGCCAGGCAGTTTCATGTCGAAAATATTAAAAAATGGATCATGGAGTTTTATTTTCATAATGGGAAAGGGTCTTCCTTCGAGAAGATTAAGTACCAGCATGTAGCAAAAATGTGAATTACCTAGTTTATATGTGAACACAGTAGTACCTAAATAAAAAGGAGAAGTATTTTCAATGTTTTTCTACCCAATTTTTAAATTTAAAATAGTTTAGCGTATCATTCTAATTATTACTTGTAACTAATAGCAAAATCGTTGGTGACCAACTAAATTATCATTCGGGTTTCTTCACATTTCTTTTTTTTATCGTTATTAGCTGTCGTTCGAAGGGGAGTCTGCTAAAAGTATTTCTAATAATCACAGAGAGACCAGTGTTTACTATTAAATACTTAATTTTTTTCTCTATGCCTGTGGATTCTTTTAGTATTTCATTACAATTCCTTATAATAAATAGTATTATTTTATTAATTAATAGTATATTGTTCTTTTCTTTTACAGAAAGTCAAATTTTCTGACCTACTTGTCATTTTTTCTAAAGGTTTGAAATGGAATTTAGTTCAATAAAAATTGAGGGTGAAAAATAAAAATAAAACGCCGTCTACGTTTGTTTTACCTTTTTTTTTGGACCATACGCTCGCTAACTCTTTTATCTTCTGATTAATTCTTAATTTTCCCATCTAATCAACGCAATGTTATTAGAAGCGAGTTTGTATTAGTGACTGGAATCGTTAGGAAACCGCAAACGTAAACCGTAATTTTTGTTTCGGTTTCGGTTCTAACTTAAAGGGAGAACCGATTTTTTTCCCGGTTTCGGTTTTACAACGGTTGAAGGGAAAAGCCCACCCCAGGGGAAAATTTTGAATTTTGGTTTTGGTTTTAAAAGTTGTAATAAGCACACCCAAATTGTAATACAATACTCGTTTACCAATTTTAACATGTGTTTTATCTTTAATTAAAGTATAAGGCAATTTAATTCGTAAGTCCTCGACCATCTTGTGAGTGGTGATAGAAGACATCCAACTGAGTTAGACGTTCGATGATACAAAATTGGTTGAGCCTTTTTTCACGAAATATAACTCTTCAAAGTTATAACTTTGCTCACGATGCGCATGAAGCAAACCAAAATAAGGTAAGGGTTCCCAACTTGATTACTAAAAGTTACTAAAAAGCCGTGGTCTGATTTAAACATTTTCTTGCAAATGCATAAATTTTGTTTTCAAACTGTAGTTTTTATAAACATGTAAAACATTTCGGTCGGCTTCCTCAAAAAAATACCGGTTTGGGTTCCGGTGCCAGTTCCAGTTCTTTCGGATTCGGTTCTAGTCCCTAGTTTGTATTGATTTGCAATCACTTTATTATTTAAGTGTTTTACCATTACAAAATACAATAAGCTATTCAATTATTAATATATGAGTGTTTTGTGGCAAGAATGACACTTGCAATTACCACTTCTGTCGAGGTCAAGGTATATAAATGACTTAAGTCTCAAGTAATATAATTTTGTCGATAGTTACCACCATGAAACTAAGCGTAACGTTGGTGTTATTCTTGTGTCACAATATTTGGTCTTACGATTATGAAACGAAATATTTCGAAGTACGTTTAGATCACTTCAGGTAGGCTCCAAACTCTTCGATAGGTGCGATAATCTGAAAATTGTAGTTTCACCAACAATGCCACATTTAAACTAAAGTATTTAATCAATGATACTTTTTGGACAAATAATGGCCCGATTTTTTTCTACACTGGGAACGAAGGGACTGTTGAAATTTTCGCCGACAATACCGGATTTATGTTCGATATTGCGCCCAGTTTCAATGCTTTAGTAGTTTTCGCCGAACATCGATACTATGGCGAAAGTTTGCCTTTTGGTAACGATTCTTTCGAGTCACCCAGCCATTTAGGCTACCTTACTTCAAGTCAAGCCCTTGCTGATTTTGTCGATTTGATCAATTATCTTCAAACAATGAGCCTTGAAAAGGTACCAGTCGTTGCTTTTGGTGGTTCTTACGGTGGAATGTTAGCCTCATGGCTTAGAATGAAGTATCCAGCATCAGTTGTTGGTGCAATTGCAGCGTCTGCCCCAATTTGGCAATTTGAAACCCCGTGTGAGAATTTTTACAAAGTTGTTACAAAAGTTTACCAAGAAGCAGTAACTAAAGATTGCCCTCTTTTGATCACGAAATCGTGGTCGGCTTTGAGGTGAGTCTTTAGCACCTGGAATAGATGCGTAGAAGTTCCGGTTTTAGAAATATCGCGAAAAGTGCCGAAGGAAAAGCTTGGCTTTCCGACGTTTGGCAATTGTGTTCCCCTGTTGAAACATCAAGAGATGTCGAAATCCTAATCGGGTGGTATTACCTCATTTTGATCAACATGGCCATTCTTAATTACCCCTACTCTACGTCATTTTTGGTACCTTTGCCCCCATTTCCGGTTAAAACCTTCTGTTCGCAACTTACGGAAGCAAATATCGTCGATGATAAATCTCTAGTTATGGCCCTCGGAGACGCGTTACAAATTTACACGAATTTTACCAAAACCACAACTTGTAATAAAATTAACGAAACTGCTGTTGCACAAAGAGTTGGGAAGGGCTGGTACTTTCAAGTTTGTACCGAGATGATTATACCGTTGTGTTCCGTCGATGGTGATATGATCGAAAATTACCCGTGGGATTATGGAAAATACGCGAATCATTGTTTTGAAAAATGGGGAGTGAATCAAACCAATCCAGAATTGCTTGTGCTCGAATATGGAGGGAAGGATATCAAAGCGGCCAGTAATATTGTTTTTAGTAACGGTTTACTGGATCCTTGGTCGAGTGGCGGTGTTTTGAAGAATGTGTCCGAAAGTGTTGTTTCGGTGATTATCCCAGATGGGGCCCATCATATTGATTTGCGAGGAGGACACAAAGATGATCCCCAAACGGTGATTGAAGCCAGGCAGTTTCATGTCGAGAATATTAAAAAATGGATCATGGAGTTTTATTTTCATAATGGGAAAGGGGCTTCCTTCAAGAAGATTAAGTACCACCATGTAGCCAAAAATGTGAATTAGTTCAATACAGGGTGAATTTGATAGTTTGATATATATTTTGTCCGAGAGATAGAGGGTTTTAGTCGGCGAATAAATTTCAATTTACGGCCTTAAACTTTATCAACGAAAATTGTAAAAAAATATGATCTTTGAGGTTAGTTGTTCAAAACCTTTTACATTTTGTTAAAATTTACAAAAACAGCCACAGAAAAAATTGTCTTTACCTTAAAAAAAATATAAAAATGTAAAAATTTTGCATCCATTTTTTTGTTAAAGATATCACCTAATTTCATTCTCTCAAATGTCATCGCCTATAATATTAGCCATGCAAACTTGGAAATAACGTACTCAAAACACACCAACTTCGTTTCCATTGCATTTTTTTGACAACTATTCCGTCGTTAAATTGGAGGTTGCACCCTCAATATCTCAGAAACTATAAACATTCGGATAAGGCAAGTTGAGCTATTTTGGATTTTTTTGAGCTCGACTATCACCCCTTAATAGTATATTACGTACCGCAAACTGTAAGTGCAATTTTTTTGGTCGAGAATGCAATATTGGGAAACCGAGGGTACCGAGGTTTCCTAAGCGTTCGAGACCAAAAGAAGAACTTACAGTTTGAGGTTAGTAAGATATTTTTAGCAATATCTGCAGAAATAAGAAAAAGTAAAACATTTTCTGAATGTATTTTTATGAAAAATCAATAAACGTCAGATTGTTGTCAAATTAAAAATGTGTGTGACGTTCGTTTCGTGTTAGGGATACAAAACAAAAAAAAAACATCACTTTAAATCAGCATTTGTTGCAAAATCAACGCTTCAATACTGTTCTGAAGGTATTTCAAGTGAAAATAGAAAAATTGATGATATTGAAGAGGCTGCAAGGTTTGCTTGTGCATCATTTTTCATGGAACACGATTGGCATACGTAATATGTAATATTTACTTACTGACCACGGGCTGTAAGTAAAATATTATTGCACAGTAACCATGGAAACTTGCACCTGACTAAAAAGTGCCGCTTACAATGAAAGATATTTGTCAGTGAAAGATGACTTACAGAACAGGTATTGCTAAAAATATATTACAAACTATTAAATTCACCCTGTATGTGAACACAGTAGTACCTAAATAAAAAGAAGTAAGTATTTTTAGTTTTTTTTCTTCCCGATTTTTAAACTTGAAATAGTTTGGTGTAATATGCTAATAACCTACTTGTAACTAAAAACAAAGTCGTTGGTGACTATTAAAATCATTAAAATATGTACGTTAACTGAATTATGATTTGAGTTTCTTCACATTTCTTTTTTTATCGTTAATAGTTGTTACAAGGTGAGTGTGTTAAAAGTAATTTTTTAATAGTATACTTTAATAGGTACAAGCTGTTTTGTCTAAACTCCACAATAGAAGAAATTGAAGTTCTAATACAGATAGTTATCTGTACATTGGTACCCAGCCATAATCCGTCAAGTTCTACTCAATGAAAATATTTTGATGATAAATTATTAAATTATTTTATCGAAAGAAAAAAAAAGCTTTTATCCGCAAACGTCACAAAACTGGCAACATTCGTGACAGTATGGCTCAGGTAAAAGATCTAGTTCTCGGACCACTTTTTTCGGACATGTGGTAAATCATTTTTATTTGATAAAGCATTTTTTACTTTTCTCTGTCATCATGACTTACCATTGTTTTCACTTTCTTGTGTCTTTCGCTGCTTCGCTCAAGAGGTGATGATTCCCTCATTGTGAAACGGGAGTCACTGCACTAGTTAAATTAAAAAATACTCAACACATTCGAAAATCTCAACATAAAAATCCAAGACTGACGTTTGCTTATAAGCATTGTTATGGTAATGATTCACATGCAAAGCTTCCTGATTATTTTATTCATTTACCTTTAAATTAGTGTTGCTCAAAATTGCTCTTTACTCTTCACCAATACGTTTGCGGATAAAATAGAATATTTTATTCGGAGTAAATGTGAGTTTATGTGGCTCAGCTGAATTATTTGCCTCATTGCATTCGGCAAAATAAACATTCAGCTTCCCCACATAAACTATCACATTTACCCCTTATAAAATAATCTAATATTACTTGGTTAAATTTTCTTTGTAATAAAATTATTAGAAATATTTTTTGACGTAACTTGTGATTTTTGTCAAACAATGGTTCGGAATGTTTGAAGTTTTAAGTTCAAAGCGTCTTGTTGGCTAGTTTAAACATTCCAGTTCTGTGTGAAGGTGTCAATCTTTATTAGCAATTTACATTTGCCTTTCAAAGCTTCTCCTTCGTGTCTGAAAAGCAATTGAGATTCTTGTGATGTATACGAACAGTTTACATTTTATGAGAAATGGCACTTCGAACAAAAAATCTGGAATACGACCAAAATTAGCGCAATATCTCGTTTCCAGTGCTTGACTTTGAGAAATTACAGTTCTGATTCTTGATAACTGAAATATAAAATATGATATTTTGTTTCTTTACGAGAAGTTATCGATCCGACTGAAAAATGAGACTTCCATTAAATTCACTCGCTTCCGGAAACCGGAAATTCTCTAGCATTCACCGGAAAAAATCTAATAATGATAAATAAATTCGACCAGACGTAATCCAATATATTTATTTCCACAATATTTTATCCTTTCTGTGAACTTTACATCAATTTAGGTACAAATCTTTTGTTGCTTGTTCAGTAATTAAAACAAGAAACAAGCTTTCGGTGTGCGTTTCAGAAACCGTTACGTCTCCTGGTCCGGAAATATATTTTTGCGCTAATCTCTCTTTCAATTTCCTGTTGGTGATTTTCGATTATTATACGAGACTTGATAACAATTACTAATTTAATCACTTGTCTTGGCTCGGCCTGATAGGGGCGCCCCTATTTCCCAACCAACCCTTTGAAAAGACATTGTTTATCTGGGTCTGGCGCCGCGACGGCTGGATTTTCTCGGTAGCTCAGCCAGACACCAAGTCTCCGTCTAAAAAAAGCCACGAAGCTGTTCTTTTCCATTAACCTCAGCAGCAATAGCAGCAGCAGCAGCAGCAGCCACTCGATCCGAATTAAACCTTCCAGTTGCTGCAGCAGCCGCGATCTCCTCGAGTGATCGGTGTTGCGTATTGAGTCACTTTATTTAGTTAGTCTCCTGCTGTCTTGCAGGAATCGTCGAGAGCTTTGCTCGGGAAAGTGAGTGCGGAATTTTCGACCACGTGTCTGTGCTTTGTACATTTGTACAGTTAGGAGTCTCGAATTTTCCCCACAGAGGGACGTGCTCGCTGTGGTCTTTTTTCTCGTTTTTTGACTCGAGAATTCCATCACGGTTGGAAATCGATTCGTTGTTTATTTACTCTCGTGTCTAATCTGGAACGCTAATGAGACGAATTTTCTGCAAATCATACCGAGTGTTCGGTCAAACGGGAGTGGTCTAATCATTAAAATGCCGAAATGGTGCTGCAGAACGCCTCGATCACTATCAACCCGCGGAAACAGAAACTGCAAGAGGGGTCTCCTCAAGTGCCGGCCAGAGGACGATTTGTTGCCAGGTTTGTCGATTTTGTCCCGAATGTAGGTGGGCTGTTATGTCACTGTTTGGCCATGAACGTGTGAGTTTTTGCCGGATTTTAACACCTCGTCGGAGGTGTTTCACAATTTTGTCACATAAACCTACATATCAATTAGCGGTCACATCTGGCTTTTATTTATTTGGCGGTTGGGAAATGCCAATTGGGCTTTTTATGGTTCGAATTACTCATCGCATTTTTTCGATTACAGGAGCAATGAAATGTCTCGTAAAAATGACTATCACTCATGCATTTATAATGCAACTTTTACCTTTCAGTTTCAAGATTTTTCACAATATATCGGTCGCATGTTTCTTATGTAATTAAAGTATGTAATGTCTTAATTGTTTATACATTCATTAGGAAGTTGTTTAAACATAAATTACAAGATAACATTGAATTGTGTGGTGTCACAAGTCGAAACAAATAAATTATTTTGAATTATTTTTCGCGCGTTTTAAACAAACACTCTCGGGCCTTTTTTGGTGTCAGAATCTTGGGTTAATGTCAAGGTTGGATTCAAATTGACCATCTGGACGATTAAGTTTCTTCTTTATTTCCGTTTTGGTGATGTCTAACTCAATATGCAAATTTTATACGGTATCCAAGTTTTAAAATTATACAATCTTCAAGTGTGGACTCGCAGGAAATTCCTGTTTTCGACTTGTCTTATTTATTTTTTGGATTTTGGAGTTAGTACACCAACGCCCCAGTTAGATTTTTTTCTCATTTCGATCATAAACTTTTGACGAAATGAAAGGGCTCTAGAGGATTCTGAAGACTTTCTTCTAATTCTAATGCTTTTTTTGATTTTCCTCTAAGTCTCCAAAGAAGAAGGCAAAATAATTTTCAATTTTCAAACCGATTACTGCGAAAGTAAAAGAGTTAGGACAAAAAATCTTATTCTATCGTAAAAAGCACATCAAAATCTATCATATAGGATGGACTTTAATCGATTTTGACTTTTGAGACATTTTTAAGATGGACCATTTTTCAATTACGGCATACACAGTAAAAAAAATCTGATGTTATTCACACTAAAATAACACTAAGAGTGGTCCCCAGAGGACCACACTCTAGAGTGTAATATTTTGTAGTGTAAATTAACTTTTTTGTATAGTATACAGGGTGAGTCATTCATATAGGCATGCTCGATGGCACCTACACCGTGAATAATATCGAAATGAGTCAAAGAGCACTGCAAATGGAAGGCCAAAGTGCATTTTTTAAAATTATTTTGCTCTATACAGGGTGTTCCATTTTTACAGTGCAGTCTATAACATAGTTTTTCTAAATGGCACCCCCTGTATATTTATACATATTTAAATTTGCACTTTCTTAGGCTTTACAAATCTATTTAGTTTTTGCAATTTGCTTTAACCGTTCAGAAGTAATTTAATTTTTTCTGCAATTTAGTGAGTCTACAGGTACATTATTAAAAAATCGCAGTACGCTTGGTTTTCCGGATATCAAGTTGGGACTTTGTCCATATGTAAACAACTGTCTGAGGTATCTTTCGGTGACAAGATCTTCCATTTTCATTATAGCTTTCCTTGTTGTGACATATTCATTTTAGGAAATTTTGAAGGACCATAACTTGATTTTTTAAATAGCACCTCGTGTATTTTATTACTAGATCCTATACAGTGTCTCATTTTACATCTTTTTTACCTCTTAAGTTTTTTCCTAAAAGTTGATAGTTTGGGAGATAAATCGGTTTTTCTGAAAAATGCACAAATGGATTTTTTGTAACGTAATTTGAAAATCATTTCAGCCATTTTAACTGTCCCAGTACCTACCCATAATAAAAATATAAAAAAAAATGTTTTTAAAAAAAATCTAAAATGTAAAATTATAATTTTTAGAATTTAGAATTTTAACCTGTAAGAAAAAATATTCGCCTGTGATTGAAATACATTATTTTTTACTTTTTAGTGCATCTTTTAAATAAAAGCTTTTTTAAAAAAACATTTTTTTATATATTTTTATTTTTTGCTTTTTAGTCTTTATTTATTGAATAGATTTATTGTTATTACACTGTGCATCTACTGTGACGTCCAAATGACCAACATACCGTCTATGTCGGTATAAGTTACGGTATGTACAAATCGAGAACCTCTTTGTAAACATAACCTAAAATTTTAAAACCCCATTTTACACCTTTAGGGGGTATTTAACTACATAGAATTGCATTGTCACGCAGATTAAGTAATTATGCAAAATTTCAATTCAATGGGACAACGGGAATCCTTTCAAATTTGGCTCCGAAAAAATAACAGACAGACAGACAACATTGTGAGTTAAATAAAAACTTTTAAAAAATGAAATATGTTGCCCAAAACCGTGTGCTCATGTGCAGTCTGTACGTACTGTATCTTATGCCAAAATCACATGTCAAAATGTTTGTTACCTTAATTTTTTTTACTGTGTACTATTCAAAAAAATCGCAAAATTTAAAATAGTTTTATGATTTTGGCAAAACTGTGAGTGCAAGACAATGATCTTTTTTTTAAAAGATAGATAATTAAAAGAACATTCCAACGATAAAAGGGATTACAGCTGAAAATTCGGGAGTTAGGGTCTGATAAACGCTACAGGTATTTACCCGAAATCGATCAAAATCTCGACAAAAATCGAAAAAAAAAAACATTTTCAAATGAGACTAACTGACTATTTGACATGCACTTTTAAGGACTTTAGGGGGTTCTAAAGGCATTTACCTGAAAATGCTAATAACGTTTTTGCATTAAGAAAAAATTAATTTCTTGAGTTTTCGAGGGTAAGTGGGTTTGTAGACTAAAATCTTGAATCTACATCTAATATTCGTTTCTGATATGAAAAGCGCACTTCCTGAGGAAATGCGTCACAATTTGATTAACATCAGCGCCATATGGCTTCTGGAAGAATTTTTCAATTTATGATCCATATTTAAATATTGCATATCCAAATCGGAGTTCATTTGCGTCAATGAATTTCAAATTCAAATAAATACGTGACATTTAGACGCACACCCATCGAATTCAGTTTCAGTTTTTGTTCCTTTGTGGGTCTAAAGTGTTACTGTTAAAAATCCCTTTGTTTTATTAGACATTCGTATTTATCGCCACCATAACAAGGAACAATGTTGTGAAATGGCTCGCGAATGTGGGCCGAAGCGACAAAACGCGATCGTGTCCCGATTAAATCCTTACCAATTCACCGTATGTCTTCGAATTTTTTCGCATTTTGAAAAAGAAAGTGGACGTGACCGCTAAATAAGAAACAAACAGCAATGGCTGTGTTTATATGAATCATTCATTTGCTTTTGTCGGACCTCTGAATTCGTTACACCCCATAGCACGTCGTTGGCGTTTGTTTTGTTTAAATTATTCATCGGTAGCGACTTCGGGGAAGTCGTTAAATAAAGAGCTGCGTCGACCCACCGGGACCTTAATTTCTATCAAAATGCATGCAAACGTTGCGCCCGACATTATGAGTTAAGACAAAAGGAGCAAAACTTTAACTCTGATTTACACGCGCAATCAAATATTCAGGCCAGGTTTTGCTACTTCCTGGAAGAGATTTGCGCAAAATTAGGGCCAATTTTTATGAGGTAACAATAAAATTTACTGGACTTTTGTCCACTCTGTGTTCATTTTTGAATTTACGACTCGGACGTGCGCTGAAATTTTTTGAAAACATAAATTGTTATTTGCTGAATAACGAAATCAATCAATGAAACGACTGGGAAAGGCTACTCGAAATATCGAGCGGTGTATTTGTGCAGTATTAAATTACACAGCCTACGAAAGTCCATCCTACATTGCCTGAAATATGAATGATTTATTTTCACGTGGTTGCAATAACATGATTTACAATTTTTGACTACAAAAATGTTTTGTGTTTGTCGGGACCTACATTTTCGAATTCCAAGATGTTAGTAGTGAGGAGCAAATAGCGGAAAATGTAATATAGTCTGACACAATATTGTGTGAATTTAGTTCTGCGAGTTTTGCAAGTTAATTTTCATGCAAATGGTTTGATCTTGCGTCTGTCTGGAATTGCTCCAAATTGGCATGAATTAGTGAGATAGTTCTTTAACCGAGTAACGGAATAAATTTTCCTCTCATTAGAAGTAGCTGTAAGCTGGGATGCTACATCTTGTGACACAGTCGTATACATTCAGCTGGCGGCTTATTACAACCTCGACTCTTTATTATCAATAACTACGAAGATTATATTTTATAATGGAAATAGTTTCCTACAAATGCGATACCATCTCACAGATAACAAGCCCGAATCCTGCTATAATTAATAAATTAATAGAAAATATAATTCCAAGGGAAAATGGGTTCCACCCCCTCGAGTCCTTCGAGCGCATATTTATTGGCATGGGAGTGCAAAGGTCTTTTGCGACAATAATAAAAATTGCGACGGCCTTGAGGTGCAACCGCTGCGTGTGTTTCGAGATTCTTATTTTTATGTGCAAGCGACTTGCAACAATTTATGGCATTTATCGTCAATATCGAATATCTCATTATATAAAAGAGTTCCGTGACTGATTGACTGACAGACAACGCACAGCCTAAACCACTGAACCTAGAAACATGAAGTTTGGAAGATACGTTTCTTATTAGAGGGTGTAGATAGATGAGGGGCTTTTCGAAAATCAGTCTCCAAGGGGGAGAAATGGGGTGTGAAAATTTGAATAAAAATCCGTAATTTTAAAAATTATATCCATGCAAATTGGCACTTGGGATTTTAGTTAAAGATAAAAAACGCGTGTTTTAAGTCTTGGAAATTCCACCCTTAAGGAGGGTAAACATAAAATTTTGTAATTTTTTAACTTAGATCCATGAAAATTGTCTTTTGGGGTTTCTGGTGATTAAATATCTATAAAAATCTATCATTTTTGAACTTGTAGCCATGAGAATTCCACCACCAAGGGGGTTAAATGTAAAAATTCTTTATTGCTGAAGTAATAAACACAAAAATTGATTCGGTTTAAAAAAGAAGAGACGTACAGGGTGTTTCAAGTTTTAGTGCCAGTCAAAAAATAAGTACTTCTAGTTGTCCAAAGAAAATTTTTTTTATTTCAAACGATAGAGTTTTTAACACGCTTCAATATGATGCTTTAACGTTATTCCACATTTTCAAGGTATGAGCGTAAAATGCAAAAAATTACATAAAAAGTTTTTTGTTTTTAAATTATAGCAATTTTTGTAATAAATAATTAATCCAAATTTAAGTCTAAGTGAAATTCACAATGCCACAGGTATTGACCAAACTAATGTGCATAAAATTCTAAAACGACACAAGGACCATCCGAATCACATTGAGAGATGCACCAAGAATTACCTACACTATTTACACCATTTCGAGTTTTTCTTCAAAGGAGCATTGAAAGCGCATTTTTCAAGTGACAAATCAAAATTATCTGTCTGACAAGTAATGACAGTAGAAATTTTTGTGAATCAAGCAAAGACATGAGCTCTGTTTTCTCAAAGGTGACTATGATAAAACATTTATCTGATCTTATCCACATTGAAATTTCAATTTTGCAAAACGCCTTGAGTTTTTTACTATGTATTTCATTTTCGGAATTCTTACTTAAAAAAAAGAAGGAATTTTATAATGAGAAAATGATTGCAATAATTTACAAACAAAAAAATTTTACTGTAGTTTTTTACATTTCACGCTCATACCATGAGAATTTGGGATAATGTTAAAGCATCAAATTGAAGCGTGTTGGAAACTCTATCGTTTGCCACATAATTTTTTTTATTTTGGGCAACTAGAAGTATTTATTTTTTGACTGGCACTAAAACTTGAAACACCCTGTATATTTCAGGATTTTTAGAACTTCCACTCCTAAATGGGTTAAATACAAAAATCCGTCATTTTTAAAGTTATATTTGTAGGGATTGGTATTTGGGCTTTCATTTAAAAATGAAGAAACATTTGTTTTCAGGATTTTTTGTTAAATAAATGTCAAAATTTGTATGAAAATCTATTATTTGTAAACATAACATCCATGAAAAAATTGTTATAATTATTGATATATTGGGGCTCTCGGTTCAATAGAAAGAAACACGTGTTTTAGGATTTTTGGAAATTCTATCCTCAAGAGGGTTAAATATAAAAAAAATATTTTCATAGTTATATTTGTGTAAATTGATATTTCTAAGGTTTTTTGAAATCTGATCGCAATAGGGCTAAGTAGGGGATAAAAGTGTGTATGAAAATCTCTAAATTTCTAAGTTATACGGGGTATTTGCTAAATTGAGACATTACTTTTAATATGTGATACTAGCATGCATTGTTCTAAGAAGTTTTAACCTCAAACACTTTAGTAAAATATTGATGATAAAAAAGATACTACAATAATTACTTTTTTTTAATTATTGAAGCCGACCGTAATTGAATTTGTAAATTTGCAAAAAAAAATCAGAGGGTCGTTGGTGTTGATCAAAAAACCTGCCACAGTTGCTATATTCTATATATGAATAAAAGTAAAAGATTAAAAATCTGATGTCCTTAGTAATAAGAAGATTGCTTTTTTTAAAGCCCCCATCTTGAAGGGGCAGATAAACAGCAGTGGACTGCAGGTTCCACAATTGTTTGGTAACAATCTACTTCAACACTTATAAAACTTACAAAATATTCAGTTTTTGTTAATAAGTATTTTTGAATTTTGCGGGAATGTATCTCTCTGAGAAAAAGTGCATTATTTTATTATTACATTTAAAAAAAAGTGCCGCATTGGTTTGAGTTGGCGAAATCATAAAACTCATAGATAAAGAGCATAAATTCAGGATCTTTATTTGAAATAAAAGTTTGTACATTGTTCAGAAATGTTTCTCTGTAAACGCCGTTGGTGAATTCTATTAAGTATAAGTGACAATTCCATTCAAATAACGCAGTAAAGCTTTAAATTTAAAAACAACAACAACAAAATTATTAATACTAATCCCAAAAATGATTTGGCAAAATAAAAACTCATTGTAAATACTCGCTCAAAAATACCATGCGATCATTTCAATTTGTAATTAGAGTAGGCGCTTTTGTGTCTTTCTGATTGAAAAACTAGTACAGAGGGAAAAATATATTCTAATTGAATATTACCGCTCAAAACATTATTATTTAATCCTTTAGCTTGATTAATTTTCACATCCAAATTGATAAAACCTACACTAATTATAAATTCAAATGATCACATAGTACTTAAATACATACATTTATAATCAGTGTGAATTAAAATTTAGTAGCTGGTAACTGCTAGTTTTGTCACAATGGTCCTGCGTTCCTGAAGTTGTGCTCCTCGAGTCCGAAACGCGGAAGCGATTTATCAGACTAGTCCATCCGTGACGTGCATTGTGGTCATCGTCGTGTCGATGTCGCGTTTAATTTGACATCTGTCAGCGGGGTTCGTCTTATGACTTATCGTCGTTCGATCGTTTACATTACAAGTGCTCAACTCGAATCAGATAAATGTTGAGTACCTAATGAACCCATTTACAATCTCGACAGACCGTGATCCATTATTAATCCAACCGACCGCACAATTAGTTTTTTAATGGACAGCAGAATACGTCTGTTGTATTTTTTTCCATCCGTCCGAATCTCTGTTATGAGTGTTATGACCATAGGAGTTTAGTTAAGCCGAGTTGTTAACATGAAATTAAATGTTGCATGCATAAGCTCATGCTGTCCCACATATTCGACGACTTCCTCGCCGGTACTATAACATTCCGGACCAGTTCGTGTGGAAAATACGGATGGGTATTAGACCATGTGCTAATAAAACTAATTGCGACGATTGTAGTTAGTATTAAAAATTGGTTTTTTGTTTCGAGCGTTAAAAGTGGGGTTTTCATGGTAACTAGCTCAGTAATTTATTCATATTGGCGGAGTTGGAATAAAAGTTTTACTGCGACGGTAATTAAAGCAAAAGATGAGCAATTCTTAATAACTGAAAACGGCGAAATCTAATTGAAGTGGCTCTCGAGCTCGTTCTTGTATCTCCCTACTTCGGAAAATTGAAACATTTTGTCTCACAATGTTCCCTTGCATGATTATCTAGTGAGAGATGCTTTTTTACTTATACTCTAGTGAAGAAAACAATAAGTAACGTTATTTATTCTTTTTTCTAGGAGAGGTGCACTCAATTTTTAAAAATAGTTTTAAATTTCAAAAAAGACAGGCCAAGCCAAAACTATATTTCAAAATTTTATTTTTAAATTCGGATTTACAACCCCTTTACTAGAAATGTTTACATTTGCAATTTGTGGTGAAGAAAAGTTTTTAGTTAGAAAGATTCAGGATTTCATATCGTTTGAATTTTTCAGTTCTTACTTCTTGTTTTTGTTTATTTTTTTTTTATAACTTTAACAAAGACAAAACATTGTTGTAAAACGCATAAGTCATAACCAAAGAAATCGATAAAATTAAACACAATCAACCAATTGAAATTAATTAAAAACCTGAAAAAACATAGTTGAACCGAAAAACCTAAAATACTTATTAAAATTCTGAAGAATTTGAAGAAATCTAAAAATAAAGCAATATCTGAATAAACCTTATTGCTAAACACTAAAAATTCGTAGGTAGGTAGTAAAATTCTAACTGAGAAATTCAAAATAAAAAAATCAAAATCGAGAAAAATAAATAAGTCGATATCTTCAAAACTAAAACTCAAGATGAGATTTAATATTTTCCGATTTATGGAGTCAGATTTTTTGTTTTGATTAGAAATATGTATCTAATATGTTATTACATCATTAGTCATTACCTACGAGTTTCCGATGTTTTGTGAATGATTTCTCAGTTTTGTAGTGATTTATGAACCTATTAGCTGTTTCAAAACTATAAAACCGTCAACGTCGCATTTTACCGAATTATTTTTTAAATAAGATTGATAAAATTGTAAAATAGTTATTAATGATTAGATCTCTTATTGAAAGTATAAATTACATTAGCTATTATTTTTTTGAAGTGCATGAATAATTTACAACAGCTAATTTTGAGAGAAAATGCGACGTTGGCGTTTTTATAGTTTTGAAAGAGCTAATATATCATTTAATTTTACAGATTTTTTAGTTTAACTTTTTTATTTTGTCCATTTTAACTTTATTATTTGATTTACATTTCAGTGAATCACTTTAACGAAAACATAACATTATTGTACTTTAGTAGGTATATTCAATAAAACATAATAAAACATAAATTTAAATGCAACTTCGGTGTGATTTTTACAGACTGAACCAAAAGTAACGCACAAAATTCATATCTTTGTTATGAAAGTCCTCGAACAGGTCGATTTTATTTTTTGAATGCTACATTTTGACACCATAATGACATTTCTAACGTCATTTGTCATTTGAGTAATGACTAATGACATCATTTTTAATTTTTTTAATGTTGTTTTAAAATTAAATGACAACTGACATTTTTAATTCGTGTTTAAGATAGTACAAATTTTTATCTTTGTGATAAGTACCTATATAAAAGCTCAAAAAATAAAGCAAAAAAAAATAAAATAAAAAATTTATAAAAGTTATTGAGAATATTACACAAAGAGCTTTATCTTTTCGTTCTTGCTTTATTTTGTAAGAGGTAATTGTTTGTTGTTTCTTTTTTTTTGTGTTTAGGTGTCAGATTAAGTGTTTTCATGCTAATTAAAAATATAATAAACAATTGCTGCTTATAAAATATATCAAGAACAAAAAGATAAAGCCCATTTTGTTTAGTTGTTAATATTTTTTTATTTTATTAAATTTATTTTTCCATTTTTACTTTTATATTTTAATTTTTTTTTTCGCTACCAGGAAGATAAAGATGTGTACGATCTAAAACAGTGAACAAAAATGTCGGTTGTCATTTAAAAAAAATAAGAATGACGTCACAACTCAAAAACGAATGACATCAGAAATGCCACTGTGATGTCAAAAAGTGGTATTTAAAAAAATAAAATCGACTTGTTCCAGGATTTTTTTGAAAAATGACTAATAACAAATGTATGAATTTTATGCGTTACTTTTCGTTCAGTCTGTTAGCCTGTGTATAGGAGTGCGGAAATTCAGTTAATTAATCTGCAAATAATCGAAAAAAATTAAAACAGTTATCAAAGACAACAGAATTAAAAACCCAAAGGATTCGACTTGAAAACCTGAAAAAAATGCAACCTTTATTAAATTTGTCAAATGAAACAAATGTTGTAAAATGGGATAAATTTTGCTAAAGGTTTTATGCATCCTAAATAATTTCATAATACTTATCATAATAATGTTATTATTATTATTATTATTATTATTTGTAATTGGATTTACTGTCAGATTTAGCTTTAGCTCTATTGTGAGAGAAATTTGATTTCTCTCACCGAAAATAATGGCATAATGTACCTAAAAAACTGCACCTGTAAGATAAATTATTATTATTATAATTCTGAAAAAGCATAAGTGTAAAAAGCATTTCATCTTTTGGTTAGGGCGGCTGTATGTACTGTAACCCAATTTTCATTTTCATTCAATATAAACTCAAAATTGTGTTTTAATTTATTTCAAAAGTCGGTTGGAGAGAGAAAGAGGCTTAGAGACAGTTTAACACAGTAATAGAAATTGGTAACAATTTATATGTTTAACTAGAAATTGCAATATTATTTTGAATGAATGCTTTCACATAAATACAAAATAAAAATTGCATTTTTCGTAAGTTTATTGTGACAGCTGTTTATATCTAGCGCATTTCCTGTATACACATACTGATATGATGATAACCTAAATATTCAGGTGTTTTTTTTAACTTGTCAAAACTAGATTTGTAACTGTTTGAAATAAACTTTTTGTTTTGTGTAAAATTGCGACTTGTGCACTTAACGCAGCCTAGCTAGATGCATAAATTCCCCTTCCGTCTCTTTGCCATTCTTCCATTACAAAAGTTTAATTGAACGTGCAAAAGCCTCTCCGCCCATACTTCACTTCCTGCATCAAATTTATTTTTATGCAGCAACACCTCTCCATTTTCCCGCGACAAAGCTCGACTCGACTCTCTCCAAAGGCGGAAGAGTAACAATTTTGCAAAAAAGCACTCGCTGATGTCACTGCAATAACAATAACGTTGATGGAGTGTCGGTGATGTTATCTTTTCAAACCGAAAGGGCACAGCGTGCCTCTTCAATTAGATTTATTAAAAATGGGAATAAAGTGGGCGGTAACGGTGACAGTTCGATTCCATTCCTCCCGGAGTGTGTATGTAAGCAACACCGGACAACCTTGGTGCATTCACGTTTCCGGTAGGTACTTTTATCTCTGCCATATCGAAACCCGTTCGAGCAAATGAGATCGGGTCGCGGCGGAGTGGCTAATTAAAAAAATTATTGTATTATTGCATGATTACGCAAACCACTCAGGAGGACAAGGCTTGATGGCCATTTCGAGAAAATACATCACGAATTCCGTGTCGGGACAATTATCCAGTAAACACGAAACATATACAGGGTGTCCCAACTATAACTTGCACCCCCTAAAATCTTCAATTTCGTTCAAGATTGGAGAAAATGCTGAAACAGGTCAATTTTAGTTTAAAGGGGGACCAAATTTTATCTTAGTTTGGAAAATTATTTCTGCATCCCTCTTGAGTCCAGAGCTACTGAGGGGTTGTGTGACACATCATTTTGAAGCTGCTTTTATTGTCTATGCAACTATGTATTTTTTTCCATTTTTGAATGATTTCTTGTTAAGAATTTCGAATTGTTTAAGTCTCAGTGAAATGTTCCAAAATGTCAATCTGAAATACTTTCGCTTAAATTTTGAAGAAGTTTTTTGGTATGGACAGACTATAAGAAATGGTATCTTATCTGGACTACTGTTTTTACGTCTTGAAGTAACAAGAAATTGAGGCTGAAGGTGGTAAAATCATCATTTTTACCCAATATTTTACACAGTACTTGCTTGATTCCGTAAATTACTGTCATTAAATTCTTAAAATAGTTCATAGTACAGAACAAGGCTCAGAGAGCCGTTTGATAACGCTAGAAATGTTAGACAAAGTTTTGAAAATCGATCGTACCATTGTATGGAAGTTGGGGGTGGACATTTTGAGCAATACATTCGTTAAATGTCTTCTAAAAGAAATCGGTTAAAATTGAAAACAAAAAAACCTTCAAAATGTTTTTCCCTCGGATTATCCATTCGACCTCTCTTTCTACTTAATTTTTTTGAAGGAGCTTTATTGTTATTTTAAAAAGGAGAAACATTAGCGCATTATTTCTGAGTCAGTTTATATACCAAAAAACGTTCAAAATTGGAACGAGAGGGTTCCAGATTAACAATTTTTAAAATATCAATGATCATAGCACAACTTTGGGATTCTCGACATAAATCGTCCAAAATTGAAAAAAAGTACATGGTTGCATAGACAATGAAAGCAGCTTCAAAATAATGTCACAACTAAAGTTAAATTTTGATATTGTAGCCAAATCGCCATTTAAAAAATATGCGGATTTATTAAAATACAAGCACCTCATTCTGAAATCATTATTTAGAGACGCAACAACAATTAGTAAGAAAAAAATTAATTTTTTTAAATAGTTTTAGGCATTGTACACAAACTTTGTTTTGTAGAAATAATATTTGTTTTTATTTTTTATATTAATAATACAGAGTGTCCGTTTTTCGAGGTCCACCATGGGAATCTCAGTTGTTATAAGAGATAGGAGGTGGGTTAAATTAGGGCAAAATTGCGCATTTTTATGCTGAACAATTATTATCTGAAAGAAAATTTGATGTATTATATTCAGCTTTTGAATTATTGAGAAAACTAAAAAAAATGGTAATTTTCGTTTTTATTTTTTTAAGCGAGAACCAAAAGAACTAGACGTTTTTAAGTGAGACATTCTTCAGGCACTTTTTTACAAGAAATCTCTAAATCTGTCATCGCCTTTTCCAAGGCGTTCTTGATGTCAGAGTTGCAACACTTAACTTTGATTTTTCTTATGAATGCCATATTTGACACTTGTATTATTGAAAATACAAATACTAACTAGAATTAAGAAAAAAAGGTTTTTGCAAATAGTGTTTTGGAAAAAAAACGCCAAAAATTTTGTTTAACATTTTGTTTATAAGCTTGTCTTGTTTTGTTTTGCGAAGAATAAACTTCTAGTTTATCATGTCGTTGAGTTTTTAATTTTTAAATAAGTAAGTTTGGCGGAAATATGAATCTTCCAGATCCAAATACAATTAAACTTCCAAAATCTAGTTTGTTTAAAAACAAAATTGTTGGCGTTGGAATTGTGGATAAAAATTATAATCTGTATTCTTGGGGCAACTTTGGGGGCTAATAATTCCACAAACAAAATTTTTTGGAAAAAAATAAAAAATATGGGTCCATTTAATTTTAATGCTCAATCTATGGTTAAAATGTATACACTACCTCGTGAGACACCCTGTAGTGTACACCCTGTAGTAGTTCTACAATATGATATTACTTAAATGTTTCCTAAACCATTCTGAATGTGATATGAAATACCTATACCATAGATATTTCAATGAAATGTTTCTAGTGAAACATATCAAAGGGAGGACATTTCACAGACGTTTCATCAACATAACTGTGCTCTAAGGTGAAATGTTTCATGCAACAAAACATTGATTTCAGTAATGTTAAAAGGTAAATTATGATACCAAAAAATGTTTACTGTGTAGAAACGATGCGAGGTTTAGTTGCGACATTGCACTTTTTTTAATAATAACAATTTGCTCGAGAACCCGTCCTCTCGGTCAAAAATGCAAATCCTTTCCTCGCGTGTGTAAAACGGCTGTTTCAGCTCGTTATAATTGGCATCGTCAGTGACAGGATTTTATTTCTGACATAATTCACCCTTTTTGCGATCGTCCAGCCCACACCTGTCCCGTTTTCGAGCTAATTTAACGTGTGCACGTTACCCTCTTCTATTGTCCAGTCTCGTGCGGCGTAATCTGAATAGGCCTTTATTATCTGCCCATAAATCAAAGCCGCACAAAAATGCAGTCATAATTTAATTTGACCATTCTTCAGTTCTTAACAATGTCGGCGAAAAAAATGACTCGGGAGAAAGGATTGTGTCCGGTTTTTGTCGCGATGGGTCATTTCTGCGGACAAAACAAACAGAATTAAATTGCCCCCTAATGGGAACGATTGGGATCGGTTACAGTGCAATTAAGCCTCATTGAAAAATCGACCGTTAGATCGGCGTCACGTGGCTCGAAATTTAATAAAAATATTTACAAACAGGAATATTCTCGGAGCGTGGAATCTATAATGGGCCTTGCCTCAACAAATACTACTCCTATTATTTTAAACTCGGATCCTTTTATCATAAATCTTAGCTAGCCCGGAGCCAAAGCTCCATTCATTGATATATCTGTAAAAAACAATCTCTGGTATGTTCATTACATTTTTTTAATAACAGTTCACACGATCGCGTTACAAGGACGAATTTATTTACGATGAAAAATAACGTTCAATTTCCTAAATGTGTTTTGCGTTCATTTCGCGTGATGGACCCTACCTGATCAAAATTAACGGTATTCCTGACCTGACAGGAATCCAGATGGGCATTACAATGTGTCGCGAGACTGAATCAGAGCAACGACTTGAGGAATGTGACAATTTCTCACCCGGACCCCAAAACCTTAACGAAAAATCGCACCAGTCTTTCTTATTGTTTCAAGACACAAAAATAAATTAAAATTCAGCAGAGATTAATCCATCACTAGAATAGAGCTTTATTGTTAAACTTTCTTCAATAAAGTATAGAGAGACGGAACCCTTTTCTCAAGACAAGTTTAGAGAGAAAAGGCTGCTTTTAATTTAGGTTATAGTTTTGTACGTTTGTCTGATTTTTGTAAAAGCTCGTACTTTTTTATTACAACAAACATTGAGATCGACAGACCTACTCTTTTTTTACAAAAAAATATAAGAAAATCAATATTAATTCGCACACACTACAGGATGGTTCTTGTAAAATGTTTTAGAAACATTTTAATTTCTAATATAGCAGCTGCGACTTTGCGATTTTCAATTTTACTCTTTATTGCAGTGATACAAGTTGTTGAGGCACTTAGTTTCAAAATGTGCAATCTCCAGCTTTAGTCACTTTTTAGGAAACGAAAAAACATTTCACCTTTTGGCAAGCCTTTTACTCGTAGCAAATTTTTTTGTTTAAAATTTAAATACAGGCTCTCCCAACGATCCATAACTCTTTATTATTAGAGATATTCACTTTTTCTTTTTTTAGATTATAGTTGCGCTGCTGCTGCATATTTTTAAAATATTTCGGTATATATACAGGCTGTCCCAATATTAAAAAAACATTAAAGTAATGTTTTATCATATGGAACACTCTAAATTTTATTGCATTTTTGGACGTAGCTTGTAACCCTGATGATTTTGATTTAAACTTGTATTGGTCGTCCTGATGATTAGTTTTTGAAATAATTTGTTTTTTTTTTGACGAAAACACCTTTTATTTAAAAATTTATTACACAATAACGAGGAATCGTAGAAAAGTAGGACTGTCACCATTTTAGAGGGAAAAGTTCAAACTTAAATCTGTTCTAATTGTTTAGCGCATTGTAATTACAAACGTAAAAAAATTAAGAAGTTTGTTAAAAGTTGAATAACTTGAAAAAGTTAAATGGAATACCTTATTTTTTGTTTTTGCTTCTCAAAGATTATTAAATTGTCTGTCTATAAACATAAAGTTTCAAATGCCCAAAGTTAATAACTAAAAAGATATTTGACTTTAAAAGTTAATTTCAGCAACAATGCGAATCTGGGCTTCATAAGGGATTAAAAAATTCTGCAAAAATATGAAAATTTTAGTTATTTCACTGTAATAAATTACGAATAATGGCCTAAGGGCAACATTAAAGTTATTATTAGCTGAAAATTTAACTTTTCGAGTTCTGAAATAATAGTTAATAATTTTTTTAATATTTAAAGTTAAATATCGTTTAAATAATCAGCAAGAGACACTTAACTGTTAATGTTTTTAGAGAGACAACTTAAAGGTCTTTTAGATGCAAAAATAAAAACTTGGGTGTTCCATTTAAAAGTTTTAAGTTATTCAACTTGCAACAACCCTTTTCATTTTTTTATCTTTTTGACTGCAATAAGCTTAAAAAAATATATCCTTTCCCTTTGAACTTTTTTCTTTAAAGTGGTGAAAGTCCTACTTTTATAAGATTCTTAGTTTTTATGTAATAATTTTTTTTAAATAGCGTGTTTTTGTAAAAAAATCAAATTATTTTAAAAACAAAGCAAAATCGACCAACAACAATTTAGCTTAAAAGCATCAGTGTTTAAAGCTACATCCAAAAATGCAAAAAAATTAGGTTTTCCATTTAAAAAAACAAGTTTGTATTGTAGCTAATTTCGGAAACACTTGACAATAATTTTAGGTGAGTCAGGGAGTATAAGTATCTACGACTTTCGTGAAAAAGAGGTTAATTTTCTAACATTTAAAGGTCAACAATGGACTTTTTCACATCGCTGGGATCGCATTTTGATAAATTCAAAAGTACAAAACTGTTTATTTGCAAAAATTGTTGGCAAAAATGTTTTGGAGATTGCATTGTTGGAAATGTGGTGGAGTTCTACACGTTCAAAAGAATTTAAGAAAAACTAAATAAAATAAGCATTTTGATTAGGTATAGGTTGCCCAATAAATACAGATCTCTAAAACAGCAATCACAAAGAAAAAAAATTAAAAACAAGTTTGATAAAAACACATCAAGCAGATTATGTACCAAAGAGAATCTGCTTACTTTGAAAATTTAATTTTACTTTGTATTTAATATGCCTTGGAGATTAAACATTTTGTTTTAATTATTAATTTAAGAGTTTGCACGGTTTCGAAGTATGTACACATTGTATACACTTTGGAACTAATGGCGCGACTTTTATAATGGTAGTCACATTTATAATATTGTGTTTTATTTCTTTGCATTAAATACTCAGGCTTGTGATATCTGCAATTTTGAAAATTTGAAAATTTAAAAAAAAAATGCGGTGGCTGAATGAACTTAAAAAATGAAAATTCAACCAAAACTGTATAAAACAGGTATTCTTATTTGGTCAAAAACCCTCACAAGTGCCCGAAATAAAACCGTATAATACCGTTCAAAGAAGATTTTTTTACACATTGTTTTATTTAAAGAAGGTATATGGTGAATCGTGATGTTGTTTGAAGTCGAAAACGTATACGCAAAGTACGATTTCTAATGTTATTTCTTTTCAATTTTGTCGGTAAATATGAACTTCCACCTCTTTGATGCATTTTCAAAAAGAAATTTACGGCTGGCCCCAGCCTCCAAATCCCAAAAGGTGCGATTTATTCACAAAACAAAATTATCTTTCGATGCTCCCAATATATATTTAAGTATTTTATTTGGCTCTTGCCTCATACGCCAATGGAACCCAGGTCTATAAATTATCTCGTATCGTTCCTCTAAAAATACAACGTTATTTCTCCTGTGGTCTTTGTATCGTGGAACAATACACCGTTCCCAATGGATTTTCCACCTTCTTTCGACTGACCCAAATTTTAATTCTGATTTGATCACGAGCCACCCAAATCCAATAAAGTGAGTTGTCAAAAGCGCTTCCCCTTCGGCCAGATGCAGGCCAATTAACCGGAGCACATGCCCGAGGGTTGTCAAGGATCATTTCACAATCTAAATGCCTAAACCGGCATAAGCCAGCATCGGATACCTCCGACAAAAGAATAAGGGAAATTGCGGATTAGCTCTAGAATTACGTAAGCAGTCCATATAGAAAGCCGCGTTGTTTAATTTCGCTCCGGTTAGTTACACGCAAGAATGCGTCGTTTCTCATGCAGAAAATACGTGTACATGTGTGTGTCTACCTAGGATTTTTTTACTCAGGGATGCTCTATATTTATTAGGTGGTGCCCTCGACGGGGTCATCCCCTGACGTCACCAATATATTGCAGTTGCTATGGTGACCAATCTATAAACCCTTCCGGGTTTCGATTCACAAACATTAATCTCACGGCGGAGACGCTTTTTGACGTCGTGACGCTTGTCATTTCGGCGGACAGAACGAATTAGGCGAGAAGGAGGATTACAGCGCACGACGTGATATTGACATGTTCCTACTTTGTGAATGTTAAACTCACTTTTGCCATGTTTCGGCAAAAACCTAACTCAATTTTACGAAATTCTTTAATATTTTGATCGATCGATTGATCGATTATTAATTCCGCTTCGAACGATATAAAAATAAACAGGGTTGGAGCCATCTTCGAATTTTATTCATTAAATTTGTCATTAAAATAAATATTTGACAAAACAAGTTTTTATCTAACTAAGAATGTGTTATAATTTACGTTAGCGTTGTAATGTGAAAAAATGTTCGTTTTTTTTTCCTATTCCTAAAGTTTAAAAAGTTTGGAAATAAACTATAAACACCTTTAATAATTCATATCATTCAAACTTAATTAATAAGTTTGTGCAACATGTACTTAGAAATAATGTCATCAAAAATAGTACTGTTTCTGTTTTTTATTAATTTTTTAAACTAAAAGTGTAAAAACGAAAAACTTTAGGGACATGTAAGAAGCTAAAAAGGTGTCCTTAGGAGCACAAAAAAATAATAGCATGCCATTAACAAAAATTATTATAATGACTTCATATTTTTGAGATTCTCTGTATATTCAAAAATATTTTCCTAAAATGCGTCCTAGAATATAAATAACGTCTACAAGATATCAGAAGTCCAACTTTACCAATAACTGAGTTACAGAAGACGGGAGCTGAGCTGGACCACCCTGTAACATGAGATCGAAAATATACTGAATTAGAGTAAGCCTTGGAAGTGAAGTGTAGCTTTAGCCACATCTTATGCTGTGCAAAATCAACAGAAGACAACATAACTTCAAAAGTGCGGCCGTAAATAAACGGCTAAAATGTGGCTAATGTGTAAATAAACCGCTAAATGTGGCTAAAGTTCAGCAGGCACAGCTTGCTCTAATTCAGAATATTTTCGATCTCATGTTATATTACTTCATAGTTTGAATTAGTTGAGTTATTTTTAAGGGAGTTTTTATCAGCTTTCCCTAGACTTAAGTTTAACCGTTTCCTAGATAGTTATTTAGGATTTTTTGAAAATTTTTGGATTTGCACCCGTCACTTAAAAAATCGGTAACTTTCTTAGTTTTGGAGATTTTAAAATCATATTTTGAGAATTAAAAGAGAAAGTCTATATCTCTTCTTCAGCTTGTTTAAAATTGGAAAAAAATTAATTAAACCCAAAAATTTTATGGTTAAGTTTGGACAACTTCAAGTACCCATAACTTAATTTTTTTAAATAGGATGTCCCAATTTTTTTTACTAGACGAAGGAGAATTTTTTTTGTATCGATCTGTACTAGTATTCCCTATACCTGTCTGTGATAATTTTCCGCTTATGTTGAATATAAATAAGTATAGGGAATGTTAATACAGATCGATGCAGAATTAAATTCTCTACCATTTAGTGAAATAAAACTTGTGGCATTTTATTTAAAAAAATTGAGTTATGGGTGTTTAAAGTTCTGCAAACTTAACTTTATAAATTTGGGGTTTGTTATTCTTTTTTAGAAATTTGAAACCACCAAAGGATAGACCTAGGCTTCCTCTTTCAAGTGAGCTGAAAAATATTTCCAAATTTTAAAAAAGGGCAGAGTTATCGATTTTTGAACTGGAAAGTGCAAATCCAAAAAAGTTTAAAACCTTAAATATTTCGTAAACGGCTAGATTTAAGTATAGGGAAAGCTTAAACTACTCTAAAGTAACTGTAGTAATTCAAAGAGCATTAAAAAATATTGCTTTTTATTTAAAATAAAGAATTTGATAGCGACCTCCGGTGTAACCGGAAGTGACGCCATCTTGAAAACATTTTCATTGAGCAGGACCTATGAGATTAAGGTTGTATGCAAATTTTCAGATGACTATCATTATTAGAACTCACAATACTTCCAATGTGGGGCTTAGACGGAACAACCTGTATTTTAGCGGTGATAGTTATTTGTGGAACAACCCGGAAAAATGATTTTGTTTCAAGAATTTAATCCTTTTTATTACTTTACAATGCGTAGGTTCTTTCGCTTTATTGAATTTGTTGTAAGAGCAATCCTTCATCCCCTGCAAAGTTGTTTCAGAATTTTCTCATCGCCCCAACCTGCAAACTTTTTATTTCAACATCGTTCCAATTTCCCTCAAAACAAATCATAAATTTTTCAGATAAAAGCTTCCGTGCCTCCGGTTGTCTGACAGTGTTTTAAACACGCGACGTACGAATTGCCCCATTTATCCTAATAAATAATCCTTCAAAGTTTGATACTTCATATCCGGGCGGCTCACATGGAGCGTCGCGACGCCTCCTCATTCAGTTGAAATTCAAAACGCCGGAAACAATCCGATTATAGCGTCTTTCGTCGAGAAATTATCTCATTGGGCGCGAAGTTAACTTTTCTCATTTTCCGGTGGATTGGCGGCAACACGACATAGTCGTAAACTTCCATCAGGGAAAAATTTATAATGTGTAATTTGCTCGTGCAAATAATGCGGTGACAAATGGTCGTGCTCTAGACTCTTCGATGACGTCGTAAATTCACTTTTTCATGCATCGGAACGCGGAGGAATTCTTATCCTACCAATGATAGAAATGCACTTAGTGAGACGATGATAACTCAATGAACATGCGATGGTTTTATGAACGGAGCTTTAGGCGAAAAATACTAAGCTTTCGGGATTTAAAATTCGCTTGCATCGAATCCAATTTATATCGGCTGCGTGGTTTGATTAAATTTTAAAAAGGTCACTCTGGAATTTGACTTTTTCAATTTGAAAATTATTGAACTGTATTGTTGCAAATGCACAGTGGGTTATAAAGTAAAAGCTTGCAGAATTGCAAGGACAGAAATGGAACAAAACTAATTGCTTTGGTCATTAGTCCTTTTCGCTGGTTATTTTATTACCACCAAAGGCCCACGCTTCGAATTGAAAAGTTCGACATTATGCTGTTATTAAAATGCATTCATAAAATTAATCTAGATCAGAATATACTTATGGTAGATTTTAGATTTTTAACAGATGAGACAAATATAAATTAATGAATTAATTGGTAATTATGTGTTCTATTTAATATGGAACTTGTTCAGCCAGCTTGTTAATAATAAAGGTCGACAATTAATTGTAAATATTTAAATACATTACTATACTCTTCTTTATACAGCGTCGCGTTAAAAAGTATGATGGATACAGCCAATGGCGTATTTATGGCCATTGCCGCACTGGGCTACTTAATTTGGCCGCCTCTGACAATAACATTTCTTTAAAAATGAGGAAAAATTTACAAACTTTAAAAAAGACAATTTTATTTATTGACAGGATATTTTTTATCGTATTTTCTTTAGACCCATTGTAATACCAGTTGCCCTTCAAAAACCCCTCTTGTGACACCTCAAATGAACTGTTAAGATAAAAAGTCCAACATGACAACATCAAACAAATTCTATCAATTTTCGAGCATGGAATCTGATAGAAACAAATCAGTAAATTTGTATCTGCTTGTAACTTCATTCTTTTTATCAGTTGATTTTCTCTAAAATTCAGTAATGTCCTTAACTCCTTAACAGTTTATTTGAATAAAACAGCAAATCCATCTAGCACAAGATTAGTAAAAATCCAAGATATTCTGAAAATTTGTTACCTAAGTAACACAAGTTGGTGCCAGCCGGCTCTGGGTGTTGGGCGTGGGTGATCACAAAGAACTATAAACCGAAGTTATTGGGCGCCACTAGTTGTATAACCCCAACTAGAGGGAAAAAAAAAGAAAGGAAAGAAAAAGGGGTTTCCCCGAAATTAAATTTTAATGGATTAAAATATTATATAACAAAAATTTAAAAAAATGTAGGAAATTAAAAATTATTAAAGAAATAAAAAAAGTACTATTCTATCTACGCTGGACAAGTAGACAGGAGAAAAGTGATTCTCTTATACCGATCACGTGCTCGGAATATTATTCTTTGTCGGCCGCAAACTCATAGATCTATGTTTTGTGACTGATATCGATAAGCGCAAAATTAATAACCGAATCTACCAACCGATATGTCCAGAGACGATTTACAACGAAATTATATATATTAAATTACAAAATGAAATCAGCAAAATTACTTTTGATCGTGAGGCGATCAAACAAAAAAAATTGGAAGAAAGAGAATACACGAGGCAGCAAAAAGGCTCGAGGTTAGGGGGTTCCGGCGCGTCCGTAATTAACAAAGGCTTGCCTGACCGTCTTTTCGATGAGGGGCTCCCTCAGAGGTAGCTGTTGACCTCGCAGATGGCGGGTTTGGTGATAACGGCGAAGGACCACGTCCGGAACGAGAGATTATGGGATGTTAGGTCCCCTCGAAGGTTTTACCTCCCCAACTTGAAGCCTTTAAATCGAAATACACACTGAACCAAGAAAACAAAGAAAAGGGCTCATCAGAATCAATTCGGTACCTTTGATGTTGGGCGGCTTCCTCGTGTTAGCAAAAGAATTTTGTCCTGCGAATCCGACTATCCGGCTACGGCGGTGGTGCGAGCATTTACCACGAAAATCTTAGTGAAGCTGCACTCACAACGAATCACTCCATACGATACTTAAATTTTCACACTCGATGACCGCAAATCTCCACAATAATGTGAGATGATCTAAAATCTGATCACTCGAGATGACTCCCACAACGGAGCTAGGACAAAAGTGCTAGAACGATTTCCGTTCGGAGTTTTAAAGAACGAGACTCAGAAAAAAAGTGAAACGGAAACGAAAATTTAAAATTTACGCGCTAAACAGAAGATAAGAGGAAAACTAGGGAGTTTAGAAAGGTAACTAAGATTGACAATTACAGGTTAGATTCAAATTCAAAACAGATAAGAAAATGTAAACAATGACATGGGCAATTAAACTAAGGCCCCCATAGCCCACATGGGAACCCCTAGGGCAGGCAAAAGGAAATAAGGAGGCTATCCGGCCCTAACGGATAGCATTTCCGACGATTTTCCCAACTAAGTTATCAAGGTACCAACCTACGGTTTTAACCGGAAACATTTTCAGGACAGTGGGCACTAAAAGGCTGCGACATTCAAGTTTGCCCACAACTGAATGCGGGACGCACCGAGCCACATATAAGGAAGAAAAAAACATTTCTTTGTAAGGTTGACAAAAAAAAAGCGGACATCACAGAAGGAACAGGAACATTGACGCTCCGACGTCAGCCGTTCACTCTGACGCCGTTAAGGGCATTAAAATTACACCCTGACCCGCCCTTCTAAGTCAGGGTGGATTTTTCAAACGTAACAAATTAAATTTAAAAACCTGAAATAGTTCTTTGTAATGTCTCCAAACATGCACTAGATTTTTAACTGTCCTTTATTTTCTAAATATTATTAAAAAAATAGCCTGTATTTATTTAAAAAGTTTTTGTTTTTCAAAAAACGTAGTCATTTTTACGACTATTTTCTATACCTAATATTACGTTGCCGTTGACTTTTTTCAAAGACATTTTACTGTATTGTTTACTACTCGGGCTTTTTCTACCATTTTACTCATCGTGAATTTTCTATAATATGAATTGAAACAATTAAAAAATTTATACGAAGTAAAAACTAAAGATCTGATTGTTTAATTTAAAAAAATGCAAGCGGTCTATTTATTAGGTATTTTGTTTAATCAAAATAATAGTATATTATATTATAAGTGATAGAAATGCATCAATATATGCAAGTGAGAATTTTGACTCACGAGTGCGCTTGCGCTCGAGTGGGATACTTCTCACGAGCTTTATAATGACATTTCGATCACGTGTGATATACGACATTTTATCTTAGCTTATCTTATTTTATCTCATACCATTGTACATTATACCATTGTTTTTGGTGAGAAAAATCAAATTTCTCTCACAAGAGAGATAAAAAAAAGCTTTACTCACTTGCGAGTCGAAAAACAGCTTTATCTCTCTTGTGAGAGGAATTTGATTTCTTTCACCGAAAACAGTGGTATAATGTACCTAAAAAGCTGCACCTGTAAAATAAAGATATTTTTGCCGCCCCTAAAATTCTGCCGCCCTGGGCTATAGTCCATTTAGCCCATATGTAAATACCCCACTGGATAGAGTTTAATTTTTTTAAACGCTATCTGAAATTGTCCTGGAATTTAGATTTGATCATTTGAAATAAATATTTTGCAGTATTCGAACTTTTTACGGACCTGTATATTTTAATTTATATTTTTATATTTTATATATTTTAAATTATTATATTTTTTGTATATTTGTGCTCTTATTCTTTGTTCGATTGTATTTACTAAATTACATTTTCTTCTGCTCCTAGTTGTATACCATATCGTTTTAAATTTAAACGTCCTTCAGGCTTAATTAAATTTTATGGAATTGACATTCTATTCTAAGGGGAAAATTGGCTATAATTTGAGATAATTCATTTTGTAAAAGATAAGTCCGATTATTGAAAAATTTTGTTGATTTTATACGTAATTGCAGATTGCTATAGAATAAATTTTTTTAAAGAGTGCTGAAGATGAAAGCAATTTATTTGTTGGTTAAATATTTGTGGAGGCTCCAAGTGTTCATTCTGGCCTTGGCGCCGTCCTCAGACCCTATAATTCGTGAGCTTCCATAAAATTTTTAATGGACGAATTTAGTAAAACCTGCGATAGGAATCTTTCACGCTGATCTGATTTAAGAGGTTCTTGCACCGTGTGCGAACACCCTTAATGCTATCGTGTGCCCACATAATTTTTTATTGCGACCATTAAAAAGATTACTATAATAAAGTTAATCGGTAGTCCGAAAAAAATTACTCTTCTATAATTAAATCCACGAGATAATACCTCTAATTATTTTCTCATCTTTTTTTTTTCAGGTAAGGAATTCTCCGACCCGGATAAACAACCCTCACGGTGTGAGTACACAATTTTCTGATTTATGAAATAGTGAGAGATCACCAATTAGCCACGTCACCGGAAATGTTTGCACATGTACGAGTCCGGGTAATTTCCGTTTGACGAATGTCGGCTTTGATTAGTCCGGGGATGGTGATGGGGTTGGTTTAATCAATTGGGGGAGGGTGGAGGAGTTCCCAGAAGTGTGTGTCATGCTTTATGGTAATTGCTGATTCGGTGGTTGTTACAGCGAAGCTGCATCACATTTTAGTTTAGGGAGGTGGATCCAATATCCATACTTGAGTATGGATAACATTACATAGCCTTAATACTGTTGTGATAATGTGATTCGTGCTCAATTAACAATGGATTATTGTATTAGGTGTAATGCTAGACAAAGATCGGTTAATTGAGATGGTCATTAGGCAAATAAAGAGAGCAAATAACAGACGCATCTGTTAGCACTTGACGCAAAAGGAGTCACTTTCCATTGATATTTACAAGCAAGCCGTAATTTGTTTTACATATTTTTATGCTTATTTGAATAATGCAATGCAAATGTTCGCGTATAAACCGAAAGGATTAAATTAAAATCTAATTAAATGTAAACTGTAATATTATCAGGTAGGACAAATTATTATTTTATTTACATTACAACCAGCTCGTAAAACAAAATAATCTGACTAAAGCTAGCTCGATTTAGTAGTGCAAGTATTGAGCGACCAAGGGCGTTCCAGACTAAAAATTTACAATCCAATCTCTTAATTAGCCTCCATACATAGCCATAATCTAGTTCCAGATTAACAAATGGTTAATTTATGAAAGGAAAGTCGCATAGTTGAAATAATAAAAATGTACAAGCGATTTTCCTTGGATTAATTGGTCATTATGGGATTCTCACAGCGTGTCAATTTACCATATAATAAGAAAAAATCCTGTTTGTCTAATTAATTTTTTCTCTCTTGAACGGAGTGGTTTTGTCCCGTTTTTAATTTCGCTAATGTCGGCAATACTTCATGCAAATGAATCTATTTAGAAATCAATAAGTTATAAATAACGCCTATTAAAAAATCGCGCAGATAAACCAGTGATAATTCCGCCGTCGAGCCTCCATAAATCACAATGACACCAACCTGAATAAAATCCCACCTCCATCCGAATTAATTATTAGGAATTTCCTTATAAATTAAAGCGATTTCCTATCATGTCCGCGATCCCCGTAATTTCAAGAATTTTTCTCCGTGCGATTCCAGTGTTTTACGTAACGATGCAGAAATTCCAGAACAGCCACTGTATTATTTCCACGGCGGTACCTTTTATTAGCCATGCAAATAGACGACGAATGGTAGAAAGTTTGCGGCCGGCGTGGTGGTGGTGACGCTAAAACAGTTACCTCTTTTATTAAAAAAAAAAAAAATGACAAAATTGTACCATAAATGTACAGTGGATGTTTGTTTACGAAAGCCATTACCATCCCCTTGCGTTCATTAAAGATGCAAATCGAAAATTTGTAGTACAATTCCTGCAATAAACATGCAAATCGCGCGATTGCGACAGTACTTGGACGTACTGGAGGACACGACGCGCCCATCCAGCGTTTTTCGAACCAATGGGTGCAATAAATACCAGCAATTGCTGATTTTCTATGACTGAAATATAAATAACGTTCACATCTCGGAGTTTTTTACAAAAGTGGTTGATCGATTTTTCAAAAATACGTAAGGGCCAAGGTTATAAAACATAAGTGGCAGTGTTACCAACTGTTCCATTTTTTTCAAACAAGCTTATCAATTATTGTCCACATTTGAATATGAATTGATATTAAAAGCGTTAAAAAGTAAAACGCGAAACAGATTTATTTATTATTGCACAAAATACTATTAACAATACAACACAACGTAAATAAATTAAATTCATAAATATTTCCCAAATTCTCTTTTAGGTATTATAATCCACTGTGCGTCTTTTCAAAATTCTTTTTTAGTTTTGTTTAAAATTTTTCAGAATTACTCTTTCTGTACTCTTCTCTAAAGTCGTTTCTAGATCTAAAATCTGTTTTTTTTTAATTATTTTATAAATTTATATTTAGACTTGTTCTTTTCTAGATTCACCATTAATTCATTACAATTATTTTATAGACTGTATTCGAAATTTTTTTATAAACACTTTTTTACAAATTCTCTTTTAGATTCTGCATCTTTCTGCGTCTCTTCTATTGTTTTGTTTAGAATATGTCTTGATAATTCTTTTGTTAAGCCATCTCTAGATCTGACATGATCATTTTATAAATCCATTTTTAGATCCTTTTGTAAATTCTTTTCTAGATTCTTTAGAATTATTTTCTAGACTCTACTCACCTCTTCTACTTTTTTCTACATTCTCCAAAATCTTTTTAAGTTTCTACTTTGCTTTATCTTTTTCTATAGTTTCGTTTAAATTTCTTTCAGTTTATTTTTCAGTATTATTTTTATGCTCTTCTTTAGTTTTTTTAAATTTCTTTTGTGATTATTTTTTAGTCTCTAGACTATGGATACTCTAGACGTTTCTAAATCTGAAAGCCGGATTCTTTAGATTATTTTCTACACCGTCTCTAGATGTTTTTATAAATTCTTCTCCAAATACTTTTTTACAAAAATTATTTTATAAACATTTCTTCTACATTTTTTTACATTCTCCAAATTCCCTTTTATTTTGTTTTTTACCATTGTTTTTCTATACTCTTCTCTAGATTTTTTGAAAGATTCTTATCAAATTCTTTTCTAAAGCCGTTTCTTACATTTAAATCCAGACTCTTATTCTTTAGATTGTTTTATAAATCCAGCTGTAAAACCAGATTCTTTTATAAATTTTTCTTCAGATGCTTCTTTACAATTGTTGTTTAAACTCTACTCAAAAATCTTTTATAAACGCTTTTTTCTACATCTTTCTACATTTTCCAGATTCTCTTTAAGATTCCCTACTTTGCTTTATCTTCTACAGGGTGCTCAAAAAATGGCGCACCAACTCAATGATACGTCGTTGAGAAGAATGTGTAGATTACGGGAAAAATCTTGAAAAAATTCCTTAAGTCGTATTTTAAAAAATCTGTAGCTACAAACTTATTTTGTTAATTTCTTCAGTTTTTAAGTAACCAAATGATGAATAGTTATTTTTAAATTTACCATCAGACTTTAGCAGTTTTTTGAATTAAAAAAAAATTCATCAAAAAAAAATCACAATTTGTAGGGAATTATTTCCTAGGAAACCGTTTCAAAAATAATTTATTTTTATTGTTGATCAAATTCTATTGCGATCACGACTGTTAGACAATGTTGCCATATATCATTTAAATTTAAAATTCGTTACTTATTACTAACTTCAATACAAAGAATTTTTTTACTATTTTTACCTTTATATGTAAGCAATTCTCTACCACACACCATTGAGTTGGTGCGCCGGTTTTTGAGCACCCGGTATAGTTTCGTTTACATTTATTTCAGATATTTTTCAGCATTATTTTTCTACTCTTCTCAAGGTTTTTCGTAAAATTTTTCTGTGATATTTTTGTAAAGAGTTAAAGACGTCTCTAGATCTGAAGGCGGGATTCTTTAAATTATTTTCTACATCCATCTGCTGATTTTTTCATAAATTCTTTTCCAAATGCTTTTTTCTAATAATTAAAATTATTTTATAAACATTTCTTCTACATTGTTTTACATACTCGAGACTGTACTCTATCCTTCAAAATTGTTTTAAAGTTTCGGTTAGTATTTTTCCAGATTATTTTTTACCATTGTTTTTCTACTCTTCTCTAGATTTTTAAGAGATTCTTATCAAACTCTTTTCTAAAGCCGATTCTACATCTAAAATCCAAACTCTTATTCTTTAGATTGTTTTATAAATCCAGCTACGAGTATAAATCCAGATTCTTTTATAAATTTTTCTCCAGATGCTTCTTTACAATTATTGTTTAAATTCTTTTCAAAAATCTTTTATAAACGCTTTTTCTACTTTTTTCTACATTTTCCAAATTCTCTTTCAGATTCCACTTTGCTTTATCTTCTTTTACAGTTTTGTTTAAATTTCTTTATTTTTGTACTCTTCTTTAGGTTTTTCTTAAAATTCTTCTGTGATTTTTTGTAAGGACGTTTCTAGATCTGAAAGCGGGATTCTTTAGACTATTTTCCACATCCATTTTCCATCTCCAAATACTTTTTACAATATTTAAAATTATTTTATAAACACAACATTTTTCTACATATGTACTACTCCAAATTCTCTTTTAGATAGTACCTACTCTACACTTCAAAATTCTCTTAAAATTTCGGTTAGAATTTTTCGGGACTATTTTTAAGCATTGTTTTACTCTTCTCTACGAGTAGATTTTTCGTAAGATTCTTGTCAAATTCTTTTCTAAAGCCGATTCTAGATCTAAAATCCAAGCTCTTCTTTAGATTGTTTTATAAATCCAGGTATAAGTCCAGATTCTTTTATAAATTTTTCTCCAAATGCTTCTTTACAATTATTGTTTAATATCTACTCAAAATTATTTTATATTATTTTCTATATTTTCCAAATTCTATATTCGATACTACTCTGCTCTTATTCAAAAATGTTTTCGTTTCATTAGGGATTTTTTTTAGATTATTCGTTAGCATTGTTTCTGTGCGAAAGTTGACTAATTCTAAAAATTAATTTTTTCCCACAGTATCTTTATATCTAAATATCAAGAATATTTTTTAAAATTTTTTTACATGATCTTAGAATTCACCGTATTTTTGAATAATTCTAAACACGTTTAAAAGTTCTCAAAATATTCTTAAGATTCACCAAAATTTACGGAAAAATCTATCAGGTTGGCAACACTAATATACGTTGTCAAAACAGTACAGATTTATAGAACTGACACTTTGTTTCCATTTTTCCTCAAATAACCAGGGCAATTCAATAATGAGGAAAAAATCGATTCACCAGCTCACTTTTCAACAAAAAAGACATTTTAGGGACATCTTTAAAAAATTATAACCTTATTGTGTCTATTTTGGTCTTGTTTAAATAAGACTAAAAGGAACCCGTTTGGATCATTAACTTTATTTTTTCTGTTTTTGTAGTTGTTGTAAATCGCCTTATTTCCAATTTAACTAACCCTCTTTATGCATAACGTTACCGTGTATTTAAGCAAACACGCCGTTACGTTAAATACCAGCATAATCCGTGATCTCTTGAGACCTATTGTACCTCCGTCACTATTAATCGAAACAATAAACTCCTTACAGGTAATCCACACCGACAGTTTTCCTAGTTCGTCTACTAAATGAGCCATAGAGGTTCTATAGAGCCGTCAAACCTCATTACATCCCGCAAACATCAGCGATTTATCGAGCTTTATTGTTGTCTAAATTAATTTGGTGTATGATATCCGGCCCGTTGGCAAATAATTACATATCTACATTTACTCGACTCGCTAGCAAATTTAATGTGATCGATTTTATTTTAAATTTTGAAGCTGGGAGATGATTATAAATGGTCAGGGGCGGTTCGTCTCGGATGAAAAATGGGGACGAAAATGGATGACTGTGTCGAGTGCACGAAATGGGTGTTACGAAACATGAAAAATGTCTTGAAATTAATTTGAACAATTTGACGTTTGTTCTTGAAGATATATTTCATGTTTTTACCGGTTTTATTTTTTCTACTTTCACTACAGATTAAAGTTGTTCTCACACGAAGATAAGTGGCGACCTTTAAATAATTTCGGTTTAGGAAAGTCCACACATTCTTTTTGATAATTTTCAAATCGAATTAAATAACGTGTTTGTATCATTAATCTTGTTTTACGTACATGAAATTGCAGTTTGAGATTACAAAGGGTCAAAGTGATGGATAACTCGTTTGTTAAAATAAAATAAATCCTCATTTTGTGGCATTTTTCATTGTTTACACTTGAAGCTTATCGCTTATTAATTTTCGAGCCGGATTCATATTTATTTAGATTAATTTCAATTCGGTCATAGGCTATTTTTGCATCGGTTTAATTGATTTGTATTTATCCCCACTCAATTTTTATTTGCTCAGTTATGTAACACAGTAATGATATAGCTGACCATAATTTTATTTATTTATTCAAAATAATTCAATATCAATTAATTTGCGTGGGCTGTTTACGTTTTTTAATCGCAGTTAAATTTTCGAATTATAATTCGTGATTAATCAATTGTGATAAACTTTTTCCAAAATCACTACCGTGGCTAACTAATAATCAGGAATTGGAAAACACTAGTAAACAGTGATTTAATTAACAAAAACCGGTTCCTTAATTTTAAATTCATTTTTGCTTAATTTCAAAATTGTAACAATTTTTGTTATTCAAATAATTTGGCCGGCATCCTGGCAAGCTTTCTCTTCGATTTAAATTAAATAATGTGCTAATGTCTTTACCGATTTAATTTTTTCAATTCAATATTGGTTTATCGATAAATTCGGCTGGAGTCAGACGATAAGAATTTCAGGTAAAAATAATCATGAAATTCAGATTAAACACTCCTCAGCGTTTGATATTCTCACATATTGAAATTCTTGGCTATCTTGTATCAACTGCCGACCTTATCGAACGTTTATTGAAATTTCACTCGTTTTTCCTTTCATTTTTGAATAAATAAACTGGGCATTTTATGAAAAATTCAGTCACCCATAACTTTCACTGCTTTTATATCGAGTCATAAAAATGAAAAGTTTGTCCAATTTAAGAAAATTGCAACTGACCACAAGCACACATCTCCAGAAACCTCAAATCCTGTGAAAACTGGCAAACAATGCTAATTGCTAGAAGTGTTTTTTCGAATCACAATTCGACTAGACAATTAATTATGAATATTTAAGCATCAGCGTGAGTTTGTGGGTCGAGTGTTAATAGTTTTATCTCCGGATTTTTTCCGGTTTGTTTCTGCTTCATTACAGCAACGTCAAAACATTTCATTACGTTGCAATTATCAAAAAATTTAATTTTACGCTTGCTTGAGTCGAAAGTTTGCTGTGAGAGTAGTTTTTACGCGTCAAAAATCAACAATACGCACCCCTTTCATTTGTTAATTGATTCAAGAGGATCACTGGCAAGGATATCCTGTATCCTCCATGACTAACACAGGACGAAACAATTGCTTTTTATCGAAAAATAGAGAAAAACTTGATTGCACCGAGTGTTTGATCAAGAATTTACGAGCGATGTTTTTATTAGGTAACCAAAGGTTAATTACCTTTGACATGCAAATTCTTCAGGAGGTGTTTATACGTTTCCTGCTGAATTCGAGAATCCTGCTGAAATATTTTCATCGAATTAAATTCAAAAAAATGAAGATTTGTGTACGCATATGCGCGTGCCCCGCATTCAATGAGTGTCAATACATTGCTTTCGTTTCGTCTCTTTTGCTCGTGGAAGTGGCGTTGGGTGTCGAAGAGAGAGCGCCGACGTCAGGAAGATAGTTTTATCATGATCGATGGTCTTGGTTGTTGTAGCAGGAGGGAATCGCAGGCGGCAGTAGCACAGTTGTTGGCTCCGGTGAGTTGTGGGCGGTTTGTTGTTTTCTTCATCTTGTAAAACGCGAGTTTTTTAATTTCGTGAAAGAAAACGCGTGCTGGAAGCTTGTTCTTGTGACGATGTGACGTGCCTCTTCAAAATGTTGAAGATACAGATGCTGGAGCAGCTCGTCAGTAACGAAAACACTGGGTGAGTTTAGCAACAGGTGTGATTTTTTGGCTCCGGTCAGCCGGAGTTGCTGGACATCCTTATCACTTACTTGATATAATAATCCAGTCGATAAGTCACTTTTTACTATTGGAGAAATGCTTCCTGTGTCATTAATTTCCCGAGTAGCTAATTAATTATTCATGATCGGTTTTTGTTGGCGAGTTTCACGACAAAAAACTAGGTTGAAATGCATTCCGTTACGAAAGTGATTGACCATTACTTCTAGGTGTATGTATGAAAGAGATTTAAATTGTACCAAGTCGTGACAAATGATTTAGACAGCTTGATTAATTGCTACTAATTAGAATTGTGGGTCGTTCGAGGGTGTTCCTTATAATTTATTTCGCTAACAATAGCCTGGACTTAAATGGAATGTCGTGAAAAAATTATGATAATTAATATCGGTGCAAAAGTAGATGTAAACTGCGAGTTAATTTGGTTCGGAGGGTCCTAAATTTTTAAGGACACGCCGAGGGTGGATTATATGAGTAAAACGTTGTTTTACAAGTTCCAGTTTTTAAACCAAAGCTGGCAAAATTGAATTCAATGAGCAATTAAATTATCATTTAAAAAACATTAATTAATTCTATGTGTCCATTGTTTATTTTTGCGGCTTGTGGACGTTGGCCCAGGTTTTCGTTCCCATTTTCTGTAACGTTGTGGCAGTTTTTGCTACTCATGTATCTTAACAATTGTTTTTCAGTTTTTTTCAAGGGCAGTTTTGTTTTACCTTTGTTCATAATTTGGGTCGTTGAATTGAAAAGTAAAAGTTCTTGTACCGATACCTACTATTATTTAGTCCAAGTTTCAATTATTTTAATTTTATACCCAGGTTTTACCTTTTATTTTCTACTTGTTGAAACCATGTATTTTTTGCTACTAATAGACTTCTATTGCTTCAATTAGTGACACCAAGAATGTAAATGGTACTGGAGTATAAGGTCGATTTGATGAGTAACCGCAATTAAATCACGGTTGTATAATTGAAATGAATGTGAAATTCATTTTCAGTGGAAAGAATTGGTTGTGGAACGACGTTTTTTGTTCAGGGAGATGAAAAATAAATGACTTTTGAATCTTTTTATTGTATGAATGGATGGAGTACAATCTGGGCCATTAATCTCCACAGCCATTTTTACATTTTGTGGACATAATTAATGACGTTTTTCACTTAGTTATCTAAGATTTTACAGTAAGCGCCAGAAAGGTTATCACAAGACGTATTCAATACAATCACTCCATTGAATAGCGTTTACAAAAACCTGATTATTGCATAGTCTTATCTAACTCATTCGTAACGTAAATATTATGCGAAAAGCTTATTTTTCGAGTTTTTACATTGAAACCACGATTAAGATCTGAGTTTTTGGAATACTAATGCCGGAAACAAAGATTCAGATACTGAGCATTTTCATTTTGATTATGCAAGAATTTTGGTGGTGCCTCCAGAGACGTTTAAAAATTCAAATTAAAAAAAATCTTAGACGTTATTGGTATCGGACTTTCTGTAGCTCTTCCAGTTTCGCTAAAATTGGTGTTTGAAATGTGTAAAGAAGTCAAAATCGCAAAAGTTTTTAGCATATTTCTGTGAAATTATAAGACTTAGAATAAAAATAAAAAAGCCCTCGAAATCCGCTTTAAATTCTCTATCGAATGGTCAAATCCCGGAATCGCACTCAGAATAAAAAAGTGTGGACAATACCGAAAAAGAGTTACTATTACGCTTGTAGTAGTGAAGTAGGCCTCAACTATTTTGTGTCGCAAATTTTACCACTACAATATAGTTTTTATAAATTCGTGGTTATTATTATTACACCTACCAGCTGTTATTTTTACACTGCAAACTTATAATATATTTTACCACTACAGATGTAGTACAATTTAACGTCATACGATCTGTTAAACCAACTATTTTTTATGTAGACGGTACTATAGTAGATGTTACTGTTAAGGTGATTAGCAGTTACTATTACATTTTTGATGGGTATATTTTACAGTTCAACGAGATAGGTAATATAATACACAGTGATTATAAATATCTCTACTTTATTTTATTAAAAAATACATTAAATACCTAGGTACCTATATGTACTTTATAGAACTATATACATACATATTTTCATTTATTAAGACATTGGAATGCAACAAAACAAACAAAATGAAAAAAAAAATTACAAGATTTTTTAATATGAAATAGTTATTTTTTATTTAGAAGCAAAACTAATGGTAGTTCTAACTCTTTGATGGCGTCCTCATCAGCAGAGTAGTGAAATTGTCCCGGGTTGTTACCTCTTAAAAAACATTATCTAAAATACAATCATACAAATAATAATAATATCAAAAGTTACAATAATAACAAAAATTTACTTACCCTGCTGAAATACGGAATGAATTCTTGATGATTCCAGTCTTCACGTAATTGAACATACAGCATAACTTTCCATTATTTTAACTTTAAAATTTTAAATACCACTCAAAGCAAACTTTACCACATCACCACAACTTTAGAATTATTATCAATCATGACAGGGAATGCTAATATAAGAACTTAAGATGACCGTCATTGTCAATCACGCTTTTTCAACTGGAGCTTCTGTTGTTCTATCACTCCTATATGTGGATCTTACTTACTTTTTACATTCTGTAGTGGTAAATATTACAGCTAAGTTGTGATCACGTTAGAATATAACATTTTGTAGTAGTGAATTCTACACCTAAATTGCAGTTGATTTTACTATTCACTTGCTTCGTCAAATCTACACAAGAAAAAAGAGTTTAACTTACTATTTGTAGTAGTAAATTTTACCTCCCACTAGAACTATTTTTTATTAGTAACATCTACACTTCTAGTAGTAGTATTAACCACCTAATTGTCACCATATAACATGTTTAAGAGTTGCATATGCCGTACTTTTTTTACTACTACAAATGTAGTAATAACAAACATCATTGAGTGCGTCCGAGTAACGGTTCTGGATACAGGGTGATTTTTAGTTTTATACTAAAAAATTCATAAGTCGAAGCTAAGTGTACTAGTGTGGACAGGCGTATTTCCGGTTAATTTTACGTATTCTATTTTGACCCTAAAAGTATATTTTTTTAACACTTCAAACGACGTTACTTTTTGTTTCTCACAGACGAAAAACCTTCAAGCTGAGTGGTATTACCTCAACATCCAATATATCTATCGCTGAAACTGAGTGAAAGTCAAGGAAAATTTAAAACACCGAAGCCCTGGAGCGGTTTATTAATAATCGAGGTGTTGGCTTTACGAAATTGAACGTTGGTAGTCGGAATTGCTTGATCGATTCGTTCGAATTTTTTATTCTGGTCCATCCGCCATTTCCAGAGGTTCATTAGTGGCGAGACAAAACCTCTCGTTATTTATATTGTCAAGTCGTTACGTCTACGTTTTCCCAGACAATGGAAGTAAAAGAAACTCTCCTCATTATGTCTCTGATCGGTCCAATTGTTCTTAGCCCAAGCATTTTTTTCCTGCTGTCATTTCTCTACTTCCTTTTGCTATCCTTGACCACACCGGAAGTTCATTCATCGTAAACCACCTCCTCACATCATTAATTAACATCTCTCCCGTGTGACACGTATTAAAACATCAAAAGTTGGCACAACATGTCTTCGGCATGTGCAATTATGACGACGACGTCTCGCCGTTTCGTTTTGTTTTTCCTTGGTTTAATTTAAATTCTAAAGGCGAAACGTGCACGCAATGTGCTGGACAAAGTTGGTAACAGCCCGAATAAGGGGGCTTCGTCATTGTGGGCCAAAAGAGTGTGTCAACAAGGGTGTTGACGTCGAGGAAATACTATAAAAAGACACGGGATTATCGGGCAAAGAGCGGACATGTGGCTTGTATCAAAGTGTGGCAGAAGTACCACCGACAAGAGGAGGCCGCAATGAGAAAAATAAGACGAGATAATGAGAGCCTTTCAGTTTCGTTGATGAATTATAGGATAAGGCGGTGCAGCAGGATCAGCTTGAGGGAGTCTGAAAATCAAGTTTTCCTTCGGATTTTGCAATTTTACATTGAGGCGATTCTCAAGTTTCAAAATAATCGTGAATAAAGCGTGGTGTTTACTATTTGGTAACATTTTGTTTTACGTATTTAAAAAATGAAATAAACATATAACACCTGACAAGAGGACAACACCTTATCCAATTATTAAAATTAGTAATTTTTTGTTAAAGATGACTAGGTTGGTTTTTTCCAAATTGTGGGCGCTTGCTTAAATTCAAAAATTGCATACATGGACATAACAAGATGTTTCGTCTTTATTGTACAATTTCAGTGAACCTGTTGTCTAGACCTTCGATTATAAATTTGTATCTTGCCATTTAGCTCTTAATTTATGAATAAATTCGGCTATCTTTTGCATATTATTAAGATTATTATAGTGTGCGAATTTGCTGAATGCCACGAACAATCTCACCGTTTGATCTTGTTTCAGAATGATTTTTACCTGAACGTTTGGAACGTACAATTTGTTGCTTTCATTTTTTCCATTTCCTAATCATTAGATAACAATGATCGATATTAGTTGTTGATTTTCCTCTTATCCAAGAGTGACAATTAGCGGAAATAATTACAACAATACAAACCCATTCCAAGGCTGGAACCGCTTTGAAAAATTCTTACTTTCGTCCCGTGCCCGCGTTACCTCGAAAGCCCCCCATAAATAAAATCTCTGACAGCAAACATGCTCTTAATTAAACCATAATTAACCACAACAATCGAAATTATAATTTTCAATGAAGAGTTTTCCTCGAGGGGCCGCGCAACCTATAATAAACGAAATTCGATCTGGACTTGAATTTTTTTAGCAGAAATTTTAGAAAGCGAGTCCGAGAGTGTCGAAGAGGAAGCCCGATTTAAACACTAATTCCATTGTGGAAGTTATTTTGTAACATCGCGTAACGAGCATAATGGGCCCGTTCACCCGCGACCCAGCACTTAAACAACCGATTTACTATCGGAAAGCAGTGGCGTTCCAGAGGGCGTGGCTCTTAATCCCGATCCAATTAGACTTAATTTAATTAAGACGACAGGCGGTTTAGGTTTTTGACAGGTATCACGTGTTGCGATTTTTAGTTTATTTGTACAGTTGGTGACACATGCTTTTGTACAGTTACTGACCCAGATAACGCGAACGCGTTTCGCGGATTATAATAACTTACATAATCGTGAAAACCTGACCTTCGTTATGAATCAAACGATGATTAAGGTCGTTTCCTCTTCGATACAAATTGCTCGATTCGAGTGCGTAATGGCGTGAAAAATGTTCGGATGTTTGTTTTCACTCTATTTCAATTCGGTGGGGAAAAAAGGTCAATTAAGGTGTAGCGATTCGATGGCAACTCATTATTCCGACGAGGCGGTCAGCTTGTCTTTTAGTACGAGTATCAATAACAATAGTAACGAGTTCGTGTCAGTCAATTCATGACCACTTTCTCCGTGAGTTTGCATTTATGGCGCGTTTGGAAATAAATAGGCAAAGACGAGACGACAACCGTTTTTGATTTTATTGTGTCTTAAAGTTTGGAAGTGGATTGCTGTAAGAAAGTTCCAAACAACGTGTTTCCATTGTCCTTGTTTTGATTGTAATAAAGGAAAATAAGTGCGCGTTAAGCTTGGAATGCGAGGAAAAACAAAGTTGTTCCATTTGTTTTTCCTACATATTCATGGCCTTATTTCCGCTGTTTTCGCACTCAAGCGATCTACTTTTTGTTCAAATAACGAAAATATTTGTCGTTGACCACTTGCAGGGTTTCCTTCATGAACAATTAACTTTTAACTGTATTACTGGTTGCGTTTGAATTGTTTATAGTGCAGCAAACAATTCAAGACTTCTGTTTGCTGGAAAAAACTTCTTTATTCCATCGTCAAGAATAAAATCGTTTTTTTCATTGTTGAATTTTTTTAGTTTTATAATTGTCAATCAAAATAACTCAGAAATTCAATCGAAATTTGATGGAATAAAATTTTATATTGTACACGACGATAAAATTCACCATTATTTTCTCGAGCGTATCGCTCTCAAAGATAAAATCAAATTTTATCGCCTTGTATAATAAATAACTATTATATTTTGCAGGATCGGATCTTGTCGATTTTATTGGGTAATCAAAAAAATTAAATACATACGGTTTACAATTTTACAAAAAAATAACAAGCGTCTAGAAATGAAAGGCATCGTAGTGTGACCTGACCTGACTTAACCTACATTGGCCTATCCAAGACACACTACGATGTCATTAATTACTAGACGCTTGTTATATACTTTTCACTTTATCATAAAGTTAAATTGTTGTTTGTCATGATCTGACCTGACCTGACCTGACCTAACCTACATTGACCTAGCCAAGAGACTGCCATGTTCATTCATTTCTAGACGCTCGTTATATAGTTTTCAGTTTATCAAAAACTTAAATTGTAGTATGTAATGCAAGATCGTTTAAATACGTAGACAAAAATAATTATTTTTAATCAGTTCGTGATATTTTAACTTATTTGCACGAAATTTCTCAAAATAATTGCGTTCTTTCTTCAACATCGTGCTGAAACGCTTAAAAAATGGAAAAATAATGATATTTTTGTGTTAGTGATTATATGTTTTCACTCGTTATAGCCTTAAAATGAATTTCTTTTTCTCCAACCGTCTTAAAACTTGATAGTTCTAATACTGTTTATGAAAGGTAAAATTGACGTTTTTGTAACTAAGAAAAAAGTTCGCGTTACTAAGACAATGGGTCCGGCGGATAAAAGAAAAATTTTTTTTACTATGAAAAAAATGTGACCCCAAGATTTTTTAAATCATTTGCTACTGTTGGAGAAAAAATAACATGTTTCATTAGGATTAAAAGTGGTTTTGTGCCCCGCAATTATTGCATAGCTCGGCTACGCTTCGCTTCGCCTCGCAATTCAAACTAATTGCTCGTCGGACAAAACGCCACTTTTGATCATCAGAATAGGGATCTTTATTATGTTAGTAATGTTTAAATTTGTTACAAAAATTACAAACGCTGTTGTGTTTTCCTATTGGCATCATTATTATTTAACAATGAATTTTCGTAAACACATTAATAATGAGTTTAAAACTGCCATTATAGATCTTAAAAAAATGTACCTAGTAGAAACAAAAACTTAAAGAATTTCTATGTTTTCAATTTTATCCAAATTTTTGCCCAAAAGTCCTTTTGATGTTGAAAATGGCAATTTTAAAAAATATATCTTTTTGCATCCCGCTCTGGACTCTTAGATTCTTACAATTTATTATATTTCATCGATTTCAGCTAATTTGTGAGTCTCAAAAATAACTACTATCTTTCCTAAATTTTTCTGATAAATCAATAAATTGCATTACACTGGCTATTAATTTTTAAAGTTCATACTGTAGGTAAAATAGTCGATTCAGCCCTTTTATCACACTTTTCCACTCATTTTTAAAATAAATTTTATTTTACGACCCGATTGCAACAATTGTGAGTATTAGCTGAGGTAAGGTCTTACACAAAAATAAAAATTATCTGATGTGTTTATGAGGTTTACATTTCGGGTCAAATTAAGCATTTATAAACAATAGCCGATGTTACGTGCTCTTTTAAGCATTCCCTTGAAATGTTCTTAATTACTGATAAACTGATCCTCTACTTTTATTTCAACTTTCAGCAATTTAACTACTGTTATCGGTATATTATGTATAGGCAACGCTATTTCAGGAGTACATTTTAAAATTTCTCAGGGTGGGCCCGCGGGTGGGCCTGTAAATTCTTGGAGGGGCCTGGCCAACCCCTAGCTGCGTCCCTGCCTCAGAACAATCTACTATTGTTTTCCAAAAATAATTTTAACATGATTCTGTTAAAATTATAATTTTTTCAGTCAAAAAATTAGGAAAATTTTACGGATGACTTTTCTAAAAACGAGCCAAATCGCTTTGAAATGGCTCACAGCTTCTTACACAGTTTCGTTGAAAATATTATATTTCCAGCGATTTCTTACTTGAAAAGGATCATTTTAAAATGGCTGGAATTGCCTTATTTTAACCGAAAATTAGAATTCTCTTACCAGTTTCTTTGCATAATTCCTGGCTTTAAAAAAGAGCAAATCGACTTGAAAGAACTTAAACCGAAGCTTAAGCTTATTTCGACGAAACTAGTACTTAAAATCGTAGTTTTCGGGAAAAATATAGCGATTTAATTAAGCCATTTGAAATCGATTTGGTAGGAATCGTCGAAAATCAGTTAATTTGCAGATAGTTTTATAGTACTCACTTTACGTTTTTAGCTCAAAAACGTGTTAAAGCACTCGAAAAATGTTTTTTTTGTAAACTCTCGGTGTCTTTTTGACATAATTTAGGTAAATAGTTGAGTTTTTGACTAAAAGGAACATATGAAATGTATTTTAGTTGTAATATCTGTCCCCGATTTTAGTTTTTGTCCGTAATTAACTGAAAACTCATAAACAAAACATCAAATAGTTTATTAATCATTTGTGTGCATTTGTAGCGGAATTAACTGTTTTTTTAGTTTTAATTGCGACTGGTGCGTCTCTCAGTCAATTAAAAGCGTTGCTTTTGTTTTTCTTTCCCCTTTATCGTAATGTGGAGCAAACGCGCTTCTAAACGAATAAATTAACTTGACTTGAAATTTTCCTTCAAGGGACAGTTTTAAAGTTTTCATGTCTGTATTTAAGTTCCAATAAAAACAAAGATTTTAAGACTCCTCGTCAAAGCCAATTGCTTAAATTTTCATAAAGGTAACTTTATATTAGAAATAACTGTAAAACAATTTTAAAATTGAATTCGTGTTATGATTGTGAATATTTTGTTACAACCTTGGAGTGATTTATATCTTTATTAAATCGAACACCCACGACTATTGTGAGTGGAGAAGTTTAATGAAATTTTCTAATCGTTTACCTACAACATTAATTCGATAAAATTGCATTTTTCACGTTTCTTTGATCGGTTCAAGTGGGCTTTAAACTTGTTTTTACGATCGTTTTATTAACCCGCTCAATTACATAAAATTGTAGAATTGCAATCGGACTAAATCTCGATTGTTTGTGTCTTATTAAACAGTGTGTGGTGCAAGTTTGTTTAAAACGAAATTTGGGGTCAAGGCACTTTTTTATTCGGGCATATTTCACATTTATGTGGTATGTTATTTATGCTCTTTCATGGCGCATTTTCCTCTCTATATTTATGCCGTCGTGTATTTCCTCGTCCCCACAAAAGGCAATAAACGCACCTCGCATTTCACCTCTTCGTACAACTAAAGCAGCACACATAAACGTCACCGGATTAAAACTTACAATCAACATAAAAATGACTGTTCCGATCACTTGTATTGCAGGCGACTGTACCTACAGGGTGTTCCAACTGAAATGCCTCTCGAGAGTAATTACTCGACTTGCCAATAAATTTCCAACCGCGAACAATAATTGGACGTTGTTAATTGCAAATGAACGTTTCCAGCGTCCGCCAATAAGATTTACGATAAAATAAATATGCAAAGTGTGGCGCGAGCAAACACTGAACTCTCTCTAATTGATAATTCGGTAAAGTCGATTGCAAAAGAAATGTCGGCGTATTGTTGGTTGTCTATCCGGGAGTGCGTTCACCCACTTGGTGCATGTTAACGTAAAGGTACAAGACGTATTGTCTTATAAAATCTGATAAAAGATCGATAAACGAAATACAAATGGCGGCTGAGGTCGTGAACGTCCTTTCGATAAATTTCTTGCATGTCGTTCGTGTTTCGCATCTGCGGAATTGTCATAAATGGTCGGGAATCGACGGGACAGGAAAATCGTCCTGTTGCATTCAATCGATTACGTGTAACGTAATAAATATCGATTGCGATTACGTGACGGGATGGCCGCTTGGTTGAGCGTTGGCGCAACAGATGGCATTGGAAAAGACGCCAGATACATAACTATTAATCCGATGCGGATTTGTAAGACGATAACGCGACATAAGTTCCACACGAGTCAGTTTTCGCCAAAGATAGGTATAGATACACTATGGTTCAATTAAAAAAAAAACAATCATGCGTTTTTTGGTTAGAATTTGACAGCTATCGACAAATGGGAGGGAAATTCAAAATCAAGTTGGATTTGAGCGTATTGTTGATTCCTAATCGGGAAACAAATAAAATAATCATAAACACGTAATTAATTTGGGTTTTCAGTTTGCGCAACGTAACTGTAAAAGTTTTATTTACGATGCAGATTATGAACAGTAACATTACAAAATTATGAGTTGTTTAATTTTTATGAATAAAATATGCACATTATTTTTAATATATCGTGGATGATATGTCAAAAAAATTATATAAATTACGGCGATGTACGCGTTGAAATAATGGCTGAAGGCTTATCACGAAATCTCGCCAGGAATTTTTATGGCAAATTTTAATCAACCGCCTAACCTCTTCCTTCGAAGCAATTTTTGGTGTATACATGGTGGCCCAAGAAAGACTTGCTCAGAGACAGACAGAGACAAAAATAATCATACTCCTTACTGCCATTTTTTTATTACCCAAAAACATTGTATTTTTTTCTTAATTAAGAATAGCAGTTCGAGAGTCCAATCAGAGTTATTTATGGGTTAAAACTACAGTTATAATTAAAAGAATCGGTTCCTATTCAAATAGGTTTGGTACAATAAAACGTGTGAAGCTTAATAATTATCAAATAATTCCTTCGTTATTCTCACACTTGTTGGGATTATTTGCCATAATCTAGAACTTGGTCTTTTTTAACCAACAAAAAATCATCTTACGAAGGGTTAATTTCCAATAGAATGGGATAGTTTTTTGCATTTCCCACATCACAATGGACACACCTTCATAATCGACGTTTAGCAAAACACCCACGTTTCGGATTTTTGCGAGTGTCAAATGTCTAATAACAACTTCCCAAGTGCGATGCAATAAATAACGCAGTTAAAGATACGCGCCAGCGAGAGGCATTGTGTATGCAAATATTGCGATCTTTCCTATTAATTTCAACCCACCAGTTTGATTTATATACTGGGACCGAAGGACGCACTCCCATTATTGTTATTATTAACACGAGGGGAAAAACGCGAAATTGGTGCCAGGAAGAAAAATATGACAAGGGGAGTTGTTGATAGGAAAATGAACACGAAAAGTAGGTTTGTGTAGGTGTTGGACCGATCGGAAGTGACCTCCACTTGAAAACAAGCTACTTGTTTTTGGTTTATTAATAATTATAATAGGCTTTTAGGAAAGCAAATTAGTAAATGGTTGATTTATTGTTCAGTTTTGCATATTTGGGTGCCCGAACCACTCCTAATTTATTTCAAAATTGTATTAAACGCTACACGCAATTTTGTAAATAAATCGCTCCGAAAAAAGCAAGACTTTGATCTAATTCCCAACCGAACCATCCGAATCCTCGCAACTGCCAATTAAAAGTTCAAAAGGTTAGCCTGAACAGTTTTTTCGTTGCCGAATCGATAAGATCACAATCAAAGCTAACAGTACGCAAACTTGACTATTACGTAATTGTCAAGAGCGTCCAATTAGTGCCCGTTCCGGAAGATGGCAATGCAACGACCGAAACGAACCATTTTTAATTGTGGCAAGAGTGTGACGGGTGTGGTCGATTGTTGATGAATGAAGTTGCACACCTGATTTTGAGCATTCACGACCTCATTATCTAATGTGTCCTTAATGACCACATTTTGATTTTTATTGCCGGTGTTGTTTATCTGGCTAATCAGGAATGCGAATGTTTGAACGATCCGGTGACCATCTAGACCGATAAATGCTTGTTAATGGGTTAATCACACGGCGAACACGGAAAATTACTTTACGTTAAAGTTACCGGTCCGGTAATATTTAGCGCCAGAATTGTGGAAATTGAATAGTTTATGGATTTATTGTTCGCGGGAGACCGTTTTAAAGGCGACCACTTTACCGATATTTCGATACAAATAATTGAAATTCGATACGTGATCACGAACTGTCTGCATCACCGGAACAAGGAGCGGGATAACTGTACAAAACACCTTTTACGTCGCTCCATTCACAATTGCTAAATTGGGTATTATAACCTAATAATTTTTTCATTCCCTCTTCTGGTTATTAAGATAATAAACTGTCTATTATCTTTTTCAGCTTTGATTCTAACTGTGTACAGACCTTATTCTCAAATTATACGTTCGATCTGTGTGTAATCTTATACTAGAATGATCCTTTTTTCAATTGCATTTTACTCGCCTACATGTTTTTAACACATGTCTAATGATGTTTCCGCTCTTGGCTCTCTCACGACTTTTGTATTTTTCTTATTCTGCACTCATACACATTTAAATTATGTCGTGCACAAGTTTTCCACGAAAGATCAATCTAAACACGGGAACTGTTTGATGAATAACTTATTCCAAACATATCTTCCAACCATTCAAGCTTATCTTTTCGAGTGTCAATAGTAAAACTTTAGATTCAGGGAGCGAGCTGAATAGTAGATGCTTGTCTGGTACTGTCACATTTTCAAAATTTAATTAAACCTTCATCAAAATGTGGGTTTGCAGGGACTGTAATTTTAACAAATTAAATTCCTGGAGGGTTTAAAAATTGCTAAACTACTTTATTGTAATTGTCCTTCCTATGTGTTGCAGTCGGGACAACCTACAATTACTTATATCCTTCCTTAAGTTCGAGAAGTAATAATAAGTAACGACATAAGTTGACAGTCTCTCTGTTGCCTCAGATTTTTTCCTGTTGTTGAGTGATTGTTGAATGCTGATTTCAAAACAGCCAACAGATTTTTTCTGTCAGCACTAGTTTTAGAGGTGTACCTAGGTATATCATTTCCAGCGAGAGATTAGACTTTTTTAAATATCCTGGAAACATTAAAATCACTAAAATATACCTATTAGCAGGCAGTGTCGGGTTGTGGACTATAGGGCCCACCGGGGAATACCCTGGAAGGGCCCTACAAAAAAAGTTTTTTTATAAGTATAGAGCGTGATTTTAAAAACAACAGGCGCTTTAGAATTATTGTTTATGGCCCGATTTCAAAAATTACAAAACTAAAATAAAATCGCTTTTGACATTGTACTTATAACATGTGCAATTTGTTTTTTATTAGTAAATTCTAGTTTAAAAAAAATAATGTTAATGTTAATTTTATTTAAGTTAAGTTAAGTTTATTTCTTGAGAAAATTTATTAGGGAATATACCTACAGCTGATTACGGAAAAATTATTTTACATAAAAGCTGTAACTTTTCAAAAAAAAAAAAATAAATAAATAAAATAAAATTATGAAAATAAGTAGGAGGTGGAGTTGATATTGTTAATTTTATGCCACAAATAATTTACATGTTTGGTCATTTTTTTTTTGTTAAATACAATTTTCTTGAGGGGCAATGACTATTTTTTTTTCAATACTTCATGTTTACTAGAAATTAATCGCAAAAAATTTTAACTAATAATTATTTCATTGTTACTTGTACTTAATAATTCAATATTGTTTTATGCCTAATTAGTAATTTAATTACAAATAAAAATCCCCAGAAAAATTCTAAATTTTAAAGTAAATAAAAATGCATTACTCATAAAAATTGTTCATATAAGAAATAAAAGGGGCTATTTAACAACACTACAGCCATATTATGTCTTCATAATTTAAAAATACAACTTGACAACTCAATGAAAGAAGTGAGAAACAAAATAAGATAAGAGTTTTTTAATATATCTTTAAAATGTCAATGTTTATAGACCGAAAAACAAAAAGGGATAACGGGTTTCGGTTTTCATCAATATTATTATTTTTATTAAGTAATGTCACAAAAGAGTAAGAATAGATGGAAAATTATTTAATCTAATTTTTCGAAATGTATTGTAACAAAAAATGACTAGGGGCCCGATCCAGCTTAAACCTGGAGGGCCCACCGGGAAAATTCCCGGTTTTCCGGTGGCACAATCCGACACTGTTAGCAGGGTGTTTAGTGCTAATTGTTGGTAATGAGTGTTATGTTGGTAGTATTTCCGCATTTGTAATCCTACGCCGATTTTGCAACAGTCATCTTTTGTACTCCTGTCAAATTCGAATTCAAAACGTGTTGTGTTAAAGATTTGGGATTATTTTTATTTAATGCCGTTTTTTTAGATTGTGTTTTTTCTAGTAAATATTTATTGTTGGTAGTAGATTTGTTTTTGGTTATTTGCAGATTTTAACACGAGGGCCATATTTAAAAATTTTTACAATTCTCCTATGGTAAATGCAAACATTTTTAATTGATTATTAAATGCATGCTTAATCCTAAACATTTTGACCTTAAAAACGTAAAATAAAGCAGAAAAACTAAAATTTGTTCAGATGCTACTTTAAGTGCGGAGTGTTAGTAACTTGTTTTTCACTATTTTCTGGCTGGAAATACTATACTATAACTAATGTTTATTTTATTTGCATTTATTTAGAAAAATACACACAGCTTTTTTAGTCATTTACTTTTCTGTTGCCCCAGCTTTTTTCTGGTGTTGAGAAGCTGTTGGCCGCTGATTTCAAAACTTCCAATAGATTTTTTCTACGAGCTTTTTTTGAGATATATGTAACTCATATTAGAATTTTCTACACTTTTCATAAGCTCTAAAATGGAAACTCGAGCTGATGGTCAAATTTAGACATCAGATTTGAAATCTATACTCCAAAAGTAGAATCAACTGTTAAATTTGCGGCAACAGACAAAAAGTAAAATTTTAAAAAACCACTGTAATTTTTTATTTCTTTATTTTCTTTAATGTAATGTTAACATTGACTGCGTTCTCTAACAGCAGGTGTCAATTGACGTAAAACAAATCATAAATCCCTTTTCCATCTCGCCAATTGCTGTTAATTTTAATCGAAACTGTTCGAATTGGCTTTTTCCATCATCGTTAGGTTCGGTGCGCTTTTCAGCCCTCAATTCATCACCGAATCGTTGTGCTAATAAGGGGGCGGAATTAAAGACGGTAACCGGAAGGAAGTGCACTCGAATCGTTCCTTACTTTTTTCTTTGAATTTTCCCTTTAATATCCATCGTTTCGGAACTGTTCCAATTCGGCACGAGACATTAATTGGAAAAATGATAATGAGTTTAGGAGTGACTTATTCGTTAAGTAAATAAACGTATTGGAATTTTGAAAAAACACATGTCGGAAGAAGTGGGCGTGCAGAGGTGCGTATGCAATTAAAGTTAATGAACCGAGATGGTCGGCATGTTAGGCAAGGTCTCTCATATTTATTTATTCCGAAAAAAAATTGCAGCAGTAGAGTAAACCATTTGGTGGCATCCCCTAACCACTAGACCATAGCGCACGCGACCAACTGACAAATCTGTCAAGAATGATTGAAAAGACACGGTCCATGCCCAACAGCCGGCATTGGGGCAAAAAATGTCACCAAAGGGTTGAAAAATGGCCCGAATTTTTACGGTAGGATCGATTTGATAGACCCTTGGAGGGTGTGCGTCGCGACGCCCATCTGTTCATCCAAACACGCGTTTGTTTCGGAATAATGAAGACAGTGACACAATGAGTGGCCCCTCCATTATGTCCCTCAACGGTAATGACCCGAATTTCGTTTGAACCGCTGTGTATATTTCACGATGCAAATGCCCGTCGTCGGAATTATTCAACGTCACGGAAATGCATAATTGTAGGGGAGTATCAGTTTACATCAAAGGACGCTTTGACACCGCGTCATTACATACCCGGATTTTTCCGGGACTGGAATTCGCCGCTTCTGCCAATTAATTAATTCGATCTTTTCGAGAAAATGCCGCCGTAAATTGTCGAAATTGGACGAGATCGTGGGCTAATCGCACCGATCGATCGAATATATTGTATCAGACCGACTATTATTTTATTTATATTGCACAAAATACGGAAATTTGAAATTTAAATTGACCCGTTCGAATCGTAGCCAAAATGTATTGCATATGCTTAAAGACCAGCCAGACGAGACGGACTTTTGCACAAATATGGTTGTTTCGAGTGAAGGCGAAAAAAGCGGTTTTGGTGCCGTTTTTGTCTGGAAAAAAGTCCATCATCTGTGTGTGGCCGATTTTACCAATTAATAAGGCAATTTCTGTTCTAAAGAATGTTAAATCGCCGGCATCTACTCCCATTTAACAATAAAATCTTCGATCACGTTGTCCGATCATAGATAACAAGTAAAGTCACTCACAATCAAGTCTTCCTAACTTTCCAAGCAAGTTAAAAATGTTGTAACCGAGAGTGTTCGATGACATGCAAGAACAAGATCCCGATCTCAACGAAACGAAAAGTCGTAACCTATTCTCCGGGCGTTATGTAACGACAAATTGAAAAATGATAATGCCAATGTGTTCTTTTCCTCGACACTAATCTCATTATGTCTAACGGATCGAGTTCGTTTCAATGCACTTCCTCTCAATTGAAATATGTGGGTTAATAGTATATCCCGTCTTCGATTTTGCTCATTGTTTGGGTCACCGACCAACAAAAGAATCTTGACCCTCAGGGTGGACTCACGAAATCGAAATTGTTGCCTCTAACACCTCGAAAAGGGGGCATCTAAACCCTTTGTCGTTACAATGACAAAGAACACGCCGGTGTGCGCTTTGTTCTTCGTTTTGCTTGAGTCAATTGTCAGTTCTTGTTTCATCATTAATCTTGGCCTTATTGTTGGCGTGCTGGGCCAGTTTTTTACCACCATTCGAATCACTGAACCTGATTAATTAAAACCGGGGCTAATTGCGTCAGTTGAGATTGCTAACATAACGCAAAATAGTGCTCGTAATTTCTTGATGGTTATCTCGCGACTTTGAAATTTAATACAACGTAACAAACATAATTTTTTGATCAAGGGCTTTATAGCCGAACGAAACCAATAAACCATCCTCTCGACTCGAATAAAAGAAACAATGTGGCGTTTTTATGTTGTCAGCATAAATCACCCGCTCGAGGGGTTGATGACGCGCCATGGAAGGGTGGTGGAAGTGCATCCTGGGCGTTATATCGTCCCGTTTCTGCTGAAATTGCGTTGGGGGTTGTGTTTGCCGCAGTTTTGGTCGAAACTTTCGCCCCAGATTAATGACAGTTGAGTGCGGGATTAGTGGAAGTTGGCGTGACGATGATTATCGCCAGGGGTCGTACTTTAACTATTTACAATATTTCTCCCGGACAAAAGGGATCATCGATGTCGTAAAGTTGCTCGAACAAAAGTTGACACGGTATAATCCAATTTCGTTGTCGATTGTTACCGCAGTTTTGCTCCCTCTTTGTTGCGAAAGTTCGGGATAAGGGATGATGAGTGCTTTTTCTGATCTGTCGCAGAGTCGCTACAAATTAACCAGCTCACAAATCATCGCTCTTTACCGAAATTGCCAACGGGTACGCAAGAGGAGAATTATTCATGCGGGAGGCTTTGTTCTTAGACTAATGAATTCGTTAAGTTGGGGATGTTTGTCGAGATGATCGTTTTATCGAATTTATCGAAAGCGATATTTAGTAGAGATCAGTGCGAGGGTGGGTTTTGTTTCGAATTCGAAAAGAAAATATTATTTCTATTGATTTTTCAACACGGTCTCACGTACTGTAGCGGTAGTAAATTTTTGATTTATTTCTTTTCTTCCTCCAAGAAAGAGTTTACACTTTGGGGCGAAAAGTTTCAAATCCTGATCAAAAGGTGGATTTACACTACATTCTGAAACAACATTAATTTATTAAGACTTCAGATTTCTTTGGGCAGCTTTTAATGGATGATCGTTTAGACTGTATTTTTAGGAGGTTAAAACTCTATTTCGATGGCAAAAAAGGATGTAAAATTACGGAAATAAGTATTAAAATCTGGTAATTTAGCACACATTTTTTATTAATTCCTACAGCAGGAAAAATTAAAACAATTTTTATTGCAATAAATTCCATTACAACAACAAAAAAGACCAAATACCTTTTGTAAACAATTTACAAATCTCTATTGCACAGAAAAAAGCTGTAATGAAGTTAATTAATCGTTGAATAGATATTGTTCCAAATTTGCTGTTTCAAAATTAGTTCGTTTTTTTGCTTCATTTCAACCTAGAAAATGAACTCACTATGTGGAAATACGTACTAGTACTAAAATCAGATACCTCTGCATTACAATTATTGTTTATTCAATTAACATTTTTATTTTTAGTAGATTTTTACATCCACATTTTTTTGTACCTATACAGTTTGTCTTAGTTTGATACTAATTTTTCTACAATTCCTGGGAGTGCTTTTTACAAAAATGTAGTCTTACTTTATCTTTACGAGTTTAATAGCTTCAACAAGTTACAGACTTACTGTTTCTAAGTTTGTTATGTTATTTAGGTACAAAAATTTTAAAATGAGAAAGCAAGTCATTTTTCAAAGTGGCTTCACTAAAATAATGTTGTGCTTGTGCAAGGGTTCGTAAATCTCCAGAATTAAAAGATAGTGCAATCTTAAATAAAAACATATAAAAAAATGTTTTTAAAAAAAAGCTTTTATTTAAAAGATGCACTAAAAAGTAAAAAATAATGTATTTCAATCACAGGAGAATATTTTTTCTTACAGGTTAAAATTCTAAAATTTATAAAAGCTTTGGGAGTTGTCAACTGAACAAAGTAATTCTGTAATGCCATAGTTTTATAACTCCCAAAGCTTTTATAAATTTTAGAATTTTAAGCTGTAAGAAAAAATATTCTCCTGTGGTTGAAATACATTATTTTTTACTTTTTAGTGCATCTTTTAAATAAAAGCTTTTTTTAAAAACATTTTTTTATATATTTTTATTTTTTGCTTTTTAATCTTTATTTATTGCATAGATTTATTGTTATTACACTGTGCATCTACCGTGACGTTTAAATGACCAGCATACCGTCTATGTCGGTATAAGGAACGGTATGTACAAATCGAGAACCCCTTTGTAAACATAACCTAAAATTTTAAAACCCCATTTAACACCTTTAGGGAGTAATTAACTATATAGAATTGCATTGTCACGCAGATTACGTAAGCATGTTAAATTTCGTTTCATTGCGACTACAGGAACCCTCTCAAATTTACAAATCGAGAACCCCTTTGTAAACATAACCTAAAACTTCAAAACCCCATTTAACCCCTTTAAGGGGTATTTAACTACATAGGATTGCATTGTCACGCAGATTAAGTAAGTATGCAAAATTTCAATTCAGTGGGACAACAGGAACCCTTTCAAATTTGGCTCCGAAAAAATAACCGACAGACATAACATTGTGAGCTAAATAAAAGCTTTTAAAAATAATTTAATTAGGTACGACTAATATTTCCAACTGAAAAGTAGAAAAATAAAAAATTCAAAAACTGACATTCTTAGGTTTGGTTTACAGAAAGCGAAATTAAAATTTAATTCAGAATTAAACTAAGTCGAATAAGGTGCCATTTATTTTGCTATGAAATTAAAACTTAATTGTGATTAAAATGTTCTGTAAATCGGCCCTAAGTAAGTAACTTTAATGCTGAGAAACTAAAATACTGAAACACAAAAGCTCAAAAATTGTGACATTAAAATTCTGAAGAAGAAAGTGACAGAAAAACTGAGACACTGAAAAAACTATAGAACTGGAAAGAGAAACACTAATAAATTGAAATACTGAAATTATAAGATAGTGAAACTACGAAAACTGAAAACTTTAGAAAATTAATATGAAACACGAGGAAAGTAAGAAACTAAAAAGCTGAAATACTGACAAACTTAAAACTTTGTGACTGACACACTAAGAAACTATGAGAAAGACTAGAGGCATAAGAAACAAAAAAATTGGGAAACTATTAAGTTGAAAAATCTGAGCTATTGTTTGGAATTTAGGAGAAATAAAAATTGTGGCAAATATTTACATTTTAACAAAACAAATTTTATTTCGAATTTCAACAAAAGCTGTTAAAAAATGCGGATTAGGGATATTTCCTAAGATTTGGTATCTAATGATTAATATAGACTTTGGCAACAATTTCTGTCATGGTTTTGGTGATTCACTGCAATGATCCTCTCTGTCTTTACTTCTCCTGAATGAATTTTCCTATTTTCGTCACGTAGGTGAGAAGTCACTCTATTATGTGTTCATATTTGCGTTGACAAGGGGGAGAGTTTCTACCAGATTTTAATAAAAATTGTCTGTAAGAAACGATGTACTTCACACGGACATGGTATTTGTTTTTTTTTAAAGATTGCGCGAATTTTTAAACCCATTCCCGTTTGCTGCTTTTCTTTGTTTATCTCACGCGATCTTTTCTCTATTTTTCAAAGCATAGTTGTCTGACCCAGTGGATTAATAAACTGTGAAGGCAAATAACATTTGTACCAAAACACTAAAACAAGTAAAAAAACAAGTGGCTTGACCCCGCTTGATGTTAAAGGTGAGAAATCAACTTGCAGATTTGAGCTTTACAAATGAGTTATTACGATAATATCGCGTTGCTTAAACGTCATGTTTTTTTTTTCTTGTGATTGCAATGTTGCACTAATCTACTCTCACTCGTGCAATTAGAAACATCGGCTTTCACAGCAACGTCTTCGTTCGTCTGATGAAGTTATGACTGGCTGAACAATACGTTGTAGATTGAAAACTCGTTTGTCGGTGACCATTTAATAAGCGAAAAATTTTTAATTGAAGACGTGGAAATTGCACGCATGAGAATCGTGCGAAAACAAGAGCAAAATTGAAACCGAGACAGGAAACTATATTATCCCTGCTTTGGTTGGTTATTCGGGACTTAATTAAAAACGAAATCAAAAAGAAATATATCTTGTCTCCATTAAAATTATTGGTTTCATTTCCATTTTTTTATGGCCGCCAACAGGTGATTTTGATGTTTAAGGCCGCTGAACTTGGATTTCGAACCCATACACAGATGTTTGATGCATAATTCCGGCGAAGAGATTTCGTGCACGAAATCGGATAAATCCGATGATTTATCTCGGCGGTTTAATAATGAAGCGTCTCGTTACACAAAAGAAGAAAAAAATCAAACATGCAAATTCGGAGACGCGTTTTACGGTTTATATTCCATTAGTGCACGACGGCACTGTTAAATATTCATTCCGCGCAACATTTCCGAAAACGCGCAATAAAAAGGTCGACGAAAGTCGCCAAATGTCACGGAGGGTTGGTTCGATATAGTTATCAGGGTGGATTCGATAAATGTCGGACGGTGATAGTTTGCCACCCCTAAACGCTAGGGGGTGACTCCAAGCGACGGTTCTTTGTGTTGAGAATTTGCCGGAATTTTGACGGCATAACGATTTTCGCTGGGAAAAAATCTGGACGTGTCTCCAGAAACAAACAATGATTGTTTTTGTTTCTGGAGGCACGTGTCCGCACAATAGTATTGTTGTATCAATTTTATTATTTGTTTGACAATCGTCGCGTGGTGGCGAATAAGAATACAATTTCGAGTCGCCTTCTTGTGGTTGGGAAATATCTGCACGAAGTTGCCGATTCAAAATCGAAATTAATGTAGTTATCTAGAAATTGTGCTTTTGACATTACGTAATTGTGAGATTCGTGTTGTTGGTTACGGCCTGTTAAACGTAATGAGTTTGAGTCATCCTGCACAGATTTTTTTACAAAAATGTGTTTTCCCAAGAGTGACTGAAAATAATAACGTTTAATAAGCGATTAAGAGAAATTCTGGCATTGACCCAATGTGAATTCGCCTGTCATTGGCTTGTAAAAGTAATAATGAAGCCGTTTTTTAGGAAGATGCATAATTTAATGTTTGGTTAACGGTATTATTATTATAATCATTCTTTAATTAAGATTATTTAATGCGAATGGAGATTTGATTATGCGATACGATGTTGTTAAATTTGAAGTACCATTTCGTATGAATATAAATCGCTCTATTTATTATTTACAAACTTTCACTTTTAAATTTTTCAAACATTTGGATTTTATAAACAAACGTTACCTAAACTTTCTAATACAGTTATAGAAAAGTTGCCAATTTTATCCGTTTTACCGTTACATATTTGGATGAAATATTGAGACATCCGTTCATAATTATCGAAAATTAATTACAAAATTATTGATTTTTATCTCCAACACGATTCCTAATTATATAATTTTCAGGAGTATCAAATTTCAGACTAATCGCGTTGGAATCTGAGATTTCCAAGATGAAATAAATCATCGTGAAAACAAAGCTTTTCCCGAATTAAATAAATCAATCCACTTAAACCTTAATTCCATTGAAATATCGATTCAATCCATAACTCGTTTTGTTATCACCGCAACATTTCGAAATGTCAGCAAGAACCATCAATCGGAATTTACATCGTTGTTGTTTTTACTTGAAAACTTTTGCAACGACTATGTTTAATGAGGCGTTAAACTACTTGTCATGAGTTAATTTTTACAAAAAGGATGTTAACTTCAATGTAAAATTATCTCCTGCAGCTTTTTAACAATTTCACAGAAACGAGGTTTGAGATTTATTGATGGCGAGTATTAAACCTTGATGACGTTTTAATTGCAATGCGAAAATGACAAATTAAATTTTTCTATTGTTTGCAAAAAGTGGTCATTAGGGACTTCATGAAGGATTATCCAGATATCTCTTGATCTTTTGCACAAGTAGGAAGGAGCTGTAATTTAATTAACAACGGGGTGTCGCGAGATTTGGAGGAATTAAGCTATTCAACCGTTAAATTAACATAAGAGGATTACTCCGCTCAAATATTAAGCTCGGGGACAAAATCCGCGTTTTTTGTACACAAAACTAGAGTTCTAAAGTTGTATGTTCAAGAACAGAGTAACTCAATGTAATTTTTGTCATACAGGCTGAGCCAACGATCCGAAAAAGCTCCATAACTTTTTTATTATTAGAGATACCTATTGACTTTTTCTTTGTTTTTAGATTATAGCTGCGTTCCTGCCGCATATTTTTAAAATTTTGCGGTATATATACAGGTGTCCCAGTATTTAAAAAAAAAACACTAAAGTTATGTTTTTTCAAATGGAACACCCTAAATTTTATTGCACTTTTGGACGTAGCTTTTAATACTGATGATTTTGATTTAAATTTATATTGGTGGATTCTGCTTAGTTTGAAATAATTTGATTTTTTTGAGTTAAACACGTTTTATTTAAAAATGTATTACACAAAAACGAAGAATCGTAGGAAAATAAAACTGTCACCATTTTAAACGGAAAAGTTCAAACTTAAATCTGTTCTAATTGTTTAGCGCATTGCAATTAGAAACGTAGAAAAATTAAGATGTTTGTTAAAAGTTGAATAACTTGGAAAAGTTAAATGGAACACCCTATTTTTTGTTCTTGCTTCTCAAGGATTATTAAATTGTCTATCTAAAAGCATAAAGTTTCAAATGCTTAAAGTTAATACCTCTAAAGATATTTGACTTCAAAAGTTAAATTCAGCAACAATGCACATTTGAAGTTTAAAAGGGATTTAAAAATTTTAGTTATTTCACTGTAATAAATGACGAATAATGGCGTAAGGGTAAGATTAAAGTTATTATTAGCTGAAAATTTAACTTTTCGAGTTCTGAAACAATAGTTAATAATTTTTTTAAAGTTAAATATCTTTTAAATAATCAGCAAGAGACACCTAACTGTTAATGTTTTTAGAGAGACAACTTAAAAGTCTTTTATATGCAAAAATAAAAAATTGGGTGTTCATTTAAAAGTTTTAAGTTATTCAACTTGCAACAACCCTTTTCATGTTTTTATCATTTTGACTGGAATAAGCTAAAAAAAATTATATTCTTTCAGCTTGAACTTGAAAGTTTTCTAGTTCTAAGATTCTTTGTTTTTATGTAATAATTTAAAAAATAGCGTGTTGTAAAAAAGTCAAATTATTTAAAAAACAAAGCAATACTGACTAATAATAATTTAGCCTAAAACCATCAGTGTTAAGAGCTACATCCAAAAATGCAAAAAAATATAAGGTGTTTAAAAAAAACATAAGCTTGTATATTGTAACTAATTTCGGAAACACCTTGTATACTTGAAAATAATGCTAGGTGAATTACGTCTTTCGTAAAAAAAGGTTAATTAAATTAAATTAAATTAAATGGTATCAGAGCCCCTGGGACCCTTCCATGATGGGCGGATTACTGTTGGCTTTTAAAACTCGGCAATAAAACTAATAAAATTCGACCCTAACAAATGAAAATGTTGAGATTTCACTTTTTTATCGTTATATATGACTTCTTTAATGTCTCTAAAGTTAGTTTACGAAAATATTGTATGTTCATAATAAAATAAATTAAATAGTTGAATTATTTTCAATAATCTTGGGAAATTTGTAACATACATACGATACGTGATGGGCATTTTTGTAAAAATTTTCGAGATCAGAGAGAAAAATCATAAACAGGGAAGGTAGTTTCATCAATGTTACCGAAACTTTGTTCAAATTTGTTGGCCTGTGATTTTCTAACATATAAACATTTAAAGGTCAATAATGGACTTTTTCACATAGCTGTGACACACCCTGTATGAAAATTGTCTACAGCAATCGCACTCTATTAAAATACTGAGTAATTTTTTCTGTAAAGCATTATTTATCTCATTTGTTTTAGAACAATAACTCAAAGTAGGGTTTAGTGCTTTTCCTTATTCGTATGTTACTTTTTTTTCCAAGACATTTGAGCTATTTATTTCACTAAATGAAACTGTGAAAGCATTTACAACCACATTGTCAACGCCCGTCAAAGATGTTTTTCTGTACATTTGTCTTTTTTTTAATGTTTTAACGCCTTTGAACCGTAAAATTGTGCAAAAAAACAATTCCCAAGTGGTGTCACATTTACCCCGAAATATCAGTCGGTGAACTGTTAACCTTTTTCTGTCAACACCGAAAGCTAAATAACAAGCTTAATCCCGAAATCATTATTGACTTTGCGATATTTCACCAAAAACAATGATGTTGTCCTCGAGTGGGTTTTGTGGAAATCCCGATTTGTGGTTGATCTAAATTGCATCCTGCGGAAGATAGAAGAAGGCACAGTATGCAAATAAGCCGCTCCCAATCGCGGCAAATTGGCAAAGCTTGTCGCCGCCCCCGTGAGGAATCGGTCCGAAATCGCGTTTGTTTATTGTCCGAAAAGAGAGGGGAACGGCTCCAAAGGCCAGCGTTCCCCTAGTTTATTTCACGGCGAGAGAGCTTCACTTCACCTTCTCTCTATTCATCCAAACGAATCGCTTTCAGTAGTCTTTCGAACGGCATGCGAAGAGAAAGCTCCGCTCGAAGCGGCTTCAGCCGTCCACACACGTGTGCAATCGCGTCAAGTGCAGTGATGTAACGGTCCAGGTGCAATAGTGCAGTGCGAAAAATGAAGTATTTCAGCACAGGACACAAGGAGTCCTACACTTTGATCGCGCGCAAGAGACACGTGAAGAAATTGTAAGTGAAACGATTGCAATTTCCTCAATTTTGTGGTAATCAGGTCGGTGCGATTGGGGAGAAAGCTGACAAATTCTCTTATCAGATGGCCAAATGATTGATCGGGTTGTGCAAAACTCTGAGATTTTTTCTAAACACGTTCTAAGGGGGGCCCACTGATTCTATCACACTGACAAGTCTTCGACGATAAAAGTACAGTTGGATGTAATTTTATTGTCCGTGTTTCGTCGAGACGACATTACAAACGCATTGTAGACATTTTTCAAACATCAATCATCACTTTCGGTCAAAGAAATATTAACACACAGCGGGTTTGAAAGGCGGATCAGATAAGGCGTTTAATTTCCGATTTTTTTTTTTCAAAATTTTTTGTAACGTGCGTCATAGAAATTATATTTCCAGTGAGTGCCTGGCATTTATTGCAAAATTCCTAAAGCTTGCGCTATTCGGTTTTGCATTAATGCGAGAGTTGTGAAAATGAAATTAAAAACGGAATCGCAAGAATTTATTAGTCGCTGTTTTAGCTTCCGATATTTTACCACAGGGACGGATATTCACAATTTCAATTTTTGTGAGCGAAATAATTAATTAACACTGTGCTAAAACGTATGAAGAAACCTTCTGGTTTAAGAAATAAATTGAGTTTTAGCTTCAAAATGTGACACCATTGTTATTGGATATTTTTTGACGAAATTTTCGGAAATAATTAATAGCTATTAGATTGAAAACATACACAAACGATAAAAAAGCGCAAATAAGACACAGTTTCACAAAAGCGACTCAATTTTGGAAATTTTTCTTATTTTCCGGTTTATTTTTCATTGAGAAATGTATTGAAAACGTATGAACGAAAATTTCATGATTTTTCATTATTTGATTAATTTAATTCCTACTGGACATTCAGTGATCTCGAGTACTTCTCCTTCATAATTAGTTTCGTTGTTTTTTTTGTTTTTTACTCCTACTTTTTTATATCGACAACATGCAAAAAAAACACATTTTCTGATACAATTACAGTAGTAGTAATTAATTGCATATCTACACCTTTTTCAACTGTATTTCAGATAACATCAATTGAAATTCAGATTAGTAACTTGTAATTTAGAAAAAGTAAAAGTGTTTCAGAAAATGTTAATAGAATTTCAGTTTAGTAACTTAGATAGATTTGAGAAAACATTTTTTAAAAGCTTTTATTTAACTCACAATGTTGTTTGTCTGTCGGTTATTTTTTCGGAGCCAAATTTGAAAGGGTTCCCGTTGTCCCACTGAATTGAAAATTTGCATACTTACTTAATCTGTGTGACAATGCAATCCTATGTAGTTAAATGGGGTTTTGAAGTTTTAGGTTCTGTTTACAAAGGGGTTCTCGATTTGTAAATTTGAGAGGGTTCCTGTAGTCGCAATGAAATGAAATTTAACATGCTTACGTAATCTGCGTGACAATGCAATTCTATATAGTTAATTACCCCCTAAAGGTGTTAAATGGGGTTTTAAAATTTTAGGTTATGTTTACAAAGGGGTTCTCGATTTGTATATACCGTAACTTATACCGACATAGACATTTGGACGTCACGGTAGATGCACAGTGTAATAACAATAAATCTATGCAATAAATAAAGACTAAAAAGCAAAAAATAAAAATATATAAAAAAATGTTTTTTAAAAAAAGCTTTTATTTAAAAGATGCACCAAAAAGTAATAAATAATGTATTTCAATCCGAATTACAATTAACGCCTTCTGAAAAACAACTTACGATTCTGAATTACATTTAATGCTTTCTGAAATACAGAGTACTAATCTGAATTACAACTAACATTTTTTGAAAAAAACTTTACCGTTTCTGGAATACAGTTGAAAAAGGTGTAGATGTCAACAAAATAATTTTATTTTTGATTCTACTTTGTGAATTTTTTCATTTTTTTCGGATTTTGTTTGACGAAATTCACTAACTAATCGCCTTTTTTTGAATTTCCTTCAATTTAGTAATCTATCATTATTTGATTTCAATTCTTACTGAAGATTCCGTGATCTCAACTCAAGCCTTGTTCTTTCATAATTAGCTTCTTCGTTTTTTTTTTCGTTTTCTGCTCGTACTACTATTTCACTACGTGGTGTGTTTACTAGATCCATAATTGATAGTTCAAGAAACGAGTTTTTGTGCATCATTCCACTTTGCATTGGTTCTTTTTGTTTCAGTGTTTATTTTGTGGCAAAACGTTGCCACCGTAAAAAATTATCATTAGCACTCAAGTGCTCGGAATAGCCTTTTTAGTGTTTGCGTTAGTGTTTCAATTTTTGTTACGTTTTGATTTAGTGCATTTCCGCGATACGTGAAAGCGTCAGAGAATCGGCGCTGAAAACCGTGCAAAAATCCTCTCGTTTATTAATAGTGCTACGGATTAGCGTTTTTAATCTTGTATCTGCGTGTTAAATAGACTGCTTCTGCTTCAGGGGGTAATAAATCTCTTGCACTGTGTAAGAATCAGTTGCATAATTACACAGTTTCCGCAGTTTCACTGCACCCACAATAATATTAAATTAATGATAACAATTATGACTTTAGAAATGAAGACGTTAATCACTTTCCTTATCGATACGAAAACTGAAATGTAAAAAGGCTAAATGGGAGTCAAGGCCTCGGGAAATTTCTTGTAATTGGTGTAAACAGTTTGTGTATCTATTTCCGGCGGATAAGGTCATTGCGATGACAAATTGTGTGTTGATTAGCATTTCTGTGTAAAGTTTGACCGATAAATGGTAAGTAAATCCGGGACGCGGATTAATTCCGGAGAAATGTGAGTGGCATCTGTCATATGACTGTTTGATTGTTGAGAGAGTAGCACAATTCCGGTTGAATTTCTAGGCGAAACACAAGTAATTTGACTTTTTGTTTTGTGCCGCCATCGATTTCTACTTAACTCAACAATAAAAAGTACTTAGGTTTTAGCCGAGGCTTTCATCGATTCCGTAAGCTCCAGGCGGAAAATAAATAGTTTGCTTTGATAAGATTCAAATTTTGATAAAATTTTTAGAAATTTCAATACACTGTTTACACATTTGATAAAAATTGACTAAAAATCGTTGAAAAGTTCAGTAATCGTCGGGGTTTCTTGATGTGAATTTCCTTAAAACGCTAGTCGGTGTGTTTATCTGTTTACCAAAGCATAAATGTAAGTAGATGAGGGTGAATATTAAATATGCATGCTTGAAGTCACTAAGAAAATATAGTGAAAGTTATTTACGCTACTGAGGAATTCGCCGCAATAATTATGACTCCGTCAAGTCATCAGTTCATGAGCCTACAAATTAAATAATAAGAGGTGTTATTCACAGCTCCCCGTAATTATCATTTCGGATCTTCTCGCATCAATCATGTCTAACAAAGAGCACAGTTTAGCGCACTTAATCGTCGAGAAACTCACACAATTGTCAAATTCCTCTAGTTTGGTGGCCTTTTTTCGTGCAAAATCTCCCCTAGTTTAAATCCAGTCCGCATTCAAATTTATTTTAATTCATTCACGGCGAAGACGTTGCGTCTCATAACCGATTTTTGGTCATGACGTTAATTATGTCATTGTGTGTTTGAAAACAAGTTTCTTTTTACGGCGATCGACACGGTTTGTACAAATTTATTAATTAAGACAATTTCGTACTCTTGCCACTTTCACTCGAATTATTCTGGAGGCAATTAAGCTTCTTCGCTTTTTCATGGAAATGTGGAACGATACTCTGGAGTCTTTGTTGGCTTTATTTCGGCCCCGTTTGCATACATTTTCGTGTGGGAGCGGATATTTGGGTTTAACTTGAGAACGGAGGAAATTACCGGCTTTTATTAACGCAACAAGTCCGGTGAAGACAGGAAATCAAAAGAGTATTGTTTGGATAAGTACTAATTGCTAAAACTCCTATTTCGGTACCAAATAATAATTAAGCGGTTCTTCTTAAGGGGCCGGCTGGGAAATCTCTGTTACACTTTTATCAATACGTGTTACTCACCAACATTGAGGAATCGCTTTATCTCCCGGTATTAGAATTATTTAAAATTATGCAACAAACTTGGCAAAAGACGCAAAAGCGCGTTTGTTGGCTCGACACGTTCGTACAAACGTAAAGATTCAATATTTAAATTCTACGTTTAAAATAGCCGAATTGTTTCACTCAGCACCGTGGCGGTAAAAATAGAAGAAGATCTAAGCCACGAGATCATGCAAATGTTGTTTCAAATCTACATCTTTAATAATAGATCACTGACATGCTGAGCTTTTGTTGAATGCGAAATTTTAATCACTTCCAGTTTTTTTCAACGTTGTTGATATCATCTTACAAGGAAGATACGTCGTGTATGTGTGAAATGTGGATTTATCTCGTTTATGGCAAAACGCCGAGGAAATGTTAAGTAAATTAAATTTTATCGCGTTTGGAACGAAATTGTTACTGGAGTCCGTTTTTAATTGGGGACCTCATGTCCTCACTTTTTATTACAAGAATTAATCTATAACTTTTGTGACAATAAACGGCACGAGAATGCAGAAATCGTAAAACAATAGTTTTGGATGCTTGTTTTATATTTGAATTTTTTTCAAAATTAAAGTTTTGGCGGATTTGGAGCTTTTGAAGCTTCATTTGTCTTGGAAATAGAGAAAAGCTTTTTCACAAAAAGATTTAAAACAATAAATTGTCCTGCAATGAGATCTAACCTTAAACAACCGGTAAGTATTGTGGCGCCCTCCAAACGTAAGTGGCACTTCTTGTCACCTAAATTTTGCATGCGCTAAATTTGAAAAGTGGCATTGTTCAGTTTTCTTCTTCGCATCTGTGAAGTATTTTTGACACCAAACTCTTAACTTATACCAACATACAAAAAATGAGCTTTACATTTGGCTTTTTGTTGTCTTGATTTATGGAATTATTTTTTGACAGCTAGTCAGGAACTTTATAAAAAAAGGTTTTATGCCTTGTTGTATGTAGGGATTACATTGTAAGTTAGCGCATTTATCCGAGGTATAAGTTGAATTTTGCTATTAATTATGGTTAGTTTTCGCATGTTTCCACCCACGTAACTGTCACTGATGACAACTTAACTGTCATTTGGAATTAATAGCGATTCGCTTTGGCAAAAATTCGATAAAATTAGTGTTGAATAACACAATTAGGATGAAATTGATGTCATCTGTTTCGTTTTGCAAAATTACGCACTCTCCATCATGACGCTCGATAAATATTGTGTTGAACAGCCACTCCATCATGTTTTTCTCTCATTTACCATCGCTTCTGTTTTATGACCCTTGTCTAAAATTCAATTTATAAAAGATACGAGAGGAGATTAATTAATTTTAAATTAAGTGTGCACCTAAATAGAACTTTTAATATGAATACAGCTTTAATTAAAGCCAAAGCTTCCAACTTAATAATTGTTTAACTGGGGCGAACAACACCGCACAAATTTATTATTTTTATTGCGAAAGCCAATTAAAATAATTGGTCGAAAAGCAACACTTGCCACATTAAGTTATGAATTTTTCATTGGGGGTCATTTTGTAATAAAGGAAGCGTGCCATAGGTTTTTACATAAGAATTTGTGCATTTTGATCGGCATTTCAGGCGGCGACATTTTTAAATCGTCGCTGACCTGTATCCGAATCGGATTACTTCCGGTTCCATTAGCGTCGCGACCTTTACGTTTCCGACATGATGTGATTGCGGTCGACGTTTCCCTTTTCTTCCACGAATTTTTTCCAAATTAGATAAAATTGCCAATAGATTTTTTAAGTCAGAGCGCACGCTCCTGTGGCCCATTAGCGGCGGTTTTCCTCTTTTTATTCATATTTCCGCCAGACAGGGCGGTTTTTTTGTGCCATGGGCTTATGAATGGACGTATGATAGAATATGAAACGCGATACTTGTGTGAGCGCGGGTAATGAACGGTGACGTACGTCGACGGATTGGAGCAAGTGATTGAATTAATCAGAGACATGTTTTTTTGGTTTGATGGCCTGTCAGCGGGATTTTTTCACTGTTTGTGTGTTTAACTGAGATGTGACAGTGACAGGGTCTCTCTTCAGTTTCAAGCTTTCGAGAAACAATCAGAACACACACATACGCTTCATTTCATTGTAATTTATTCAAACTCAACATGGTCTGTGTCATTTACGACACGTTCCGCTTTTAGGGGTTGGGAGATTTTGTTTACTTGAACAAAACTGGAAACAGGTTTTTCTCATTTTACATTCTCGGGCTTTCACTGATGTGTGTGTGTTTTTTTTTATGTTTGACCCACTTGTGCTTTATGGCAGTTTGTTGAAAACATGCTTGTTAATGGTTGATGTAACAAGTGGTAATAAAAATATTAATAAGGTTGGTTTTTAAGAAGGTATTAATACTTGTGTAGGTTTTGAATTATGGAAGTAAATTATATAAAATTGGCTGAATGCGGTCTGGGATTTAAAATGCGTGAGAGATTTGCTAGAACGGCGTAGTTAACCGGAGTTACCTTTTATGGCACACACATTTATTATTTTATTACGAAATGTACAGGAGCGGATTTAGGCAAAAAATTACCCTCATAGTCATAATCGTTACTTTCTTGATGTACCATACAGTGCTTCCATCAATTAATTAATCGCACAATCAGCACTTTCGACGTCACTTTCCTTTGTGTGCAGTCATTACATGAAATAAAATCGTCAATAATTTCATTAGTACCACTCCGCCATAGGAGTCTCAACCAGGAACTCGTCCTTCTCCATTGTGCCAAAGACACGACATCAGTTAGATATCTTGCCGAGTCATTATACTAATTTTTATAAATCACCATTAGTTTCCGACGCAGAAACAGCATTATTGTGGGGGATGCAAGCGCCATATGTTGTCATATGAGTCACACGCGTTGCATAATCGCTGACCGGAAGTCCGGATAACATCTTTATGGTCATTTATGGTAATGGAGATAACTGAACTGGATGTTTGTTTGTTCCAGGCGCCAGCATCAGAGCAACACGACATGGCATGGGACGACTACATCTCTGACGGGGGTCCAACAGCCCCCGATCAGGCAGAGCCCGGATAGGCTCAAAGGCACAACCTGCGACCTATTCGAGCTCTTAGAAAAAGCCCAAAGTTCCAGATTAGATGACCAAAGATGCGTATTACCAGCCTACTTCAACCAGGTGAGTGTCAGAGCCATAAAACTAGCTAATTTCATGTTTTGTTACTGTTATCATCTCATGGAATAATAGTAGCAAATAAATATTACGATAAGACTTAATTGTAGTACTTAGCTCTTCAAAGTTAGATTTTTAGGTAAAGTTTTTAGCTGTTCAGATTATATTTTCTTGAATTTAGTTGGCAGACCTTGCAACATTAAACAGATATCTATTGAAAAATATCAATATGGTTTATAAAATATTTATCAAAATAGCAAATTCAGCAATTAATTGAAATCCGAAATATGGCAAAGAAAAGAGCGACAAATGAATACGGTTGCTAAGAAAAAGGCATATTTTTTTTTCAAAAAAAAAAGTTATTTGAAACAAAAATATAGTAACATGAGATCGAAAATATACTCAATTAGAGCAAGCTGTGCCTGCAGAACTTTAGCCATATTTTAGCCGTTTATTTACGGCCGCACTTTTCAAGTTATGTTGTCTTATGTTGGTTTTACACAGCACATGACGTAGCTAAAGTTACATTTCACTTTCAAGGCTTGCTCTAATCGAGTATATTTTCGATCTCGTGTTATTATTTTTATGTTTAGCTGAACTTCTTTTATCACCATACAAAAGTTGGTCCGACACTTTTGAAACAACCTGTATAATAACAATATCTTAAAACAATTTTTTTTGTAAATGGACATTCCTGTCTTATCTAATAATAACAAATTAATTTAATGTTTTGTGTTACTTAATTCTCATTCGTAAAAAAGTATTTTCTCAATGATATCCGTTTCGTTCTCTGCAAACATTTTTATAAAAATAAATACTTTGCCCTAAAATCATACAGGTTGAGTCAATGGTGGGTTACTTCTGACATGTCCTAAGATGCAACCAAAAGTGCTAATTGCACTTACCATTTGATACTTCGTTTGATTTCTAAAGACATTTCTGAATCAATATTGGTTTTTTATCTTTTAAATAATAATGGTCTATAATGAAACTTTAGCAAAACTGTTAAGACAAACTTGACAATACTCAGAACAATGTAATCATGGATTAATTTTGAATTTTTTTAACGATTACCGATGTGGTCAGCTGGAATCAGTATTATTCTGGTATTACTGGTTGCATATTAAAACAAAATCAGAAATAACCCACTAGTGACTCATCCTGTATAGCTAGAATATTAATTTAATTTAATGGTAAAATGCTGCTGCCTTGGTTAAATCAGGACAAATATTATGCTTATTAACAGGAGTTAGGGAAGAATTCAACATTTGCAATATCATGGCATCACAGTTACAAATCAGTTTTTTGTAAGAGCCTGAAGTACGAACATTAAATTCCACTGCATTTTAATTCCAAATCCTTTTACCTGCTAATAAAATAATTTTTATTTTTTAAGGTAGGTAATCTTAGAAATTATTTATTTATTTATTCCGATTTTTTTAAATGAGTGAATTGTGAATTTTCACGCAAAGCAAAAATAGTAATTTATCTTACATATACCTAATTAGTAATTATGTAATTTGATTATTTGACTTCGCAGAACAAATCAAGTATTACCATAAAGAAAGACGTGATCAAAGGTGCTTTATAAATTTCATAAACGTATGTCTTGAATAATAACATCAATACCTCTCAAAATTACGTATTTACGATTTTTTTTCAACAACATGTCTTGAGTTAAATATGTATTATTGATTTAAACAAATCATAAACACTTTTTATGAAATATAGTTAATTGAGAGTAAATCGTAAAACGTACTTGTATGTATGTGTGCTTCATACTTCATTTCACAAAAACTTCTATTTTCGTTCTTTTTGGAGCGCATCTTATTAAATTTGTATTTCACAAATGCGGACAAGAAAAAATGAGGCAGTAAATCTGCTCTACAGTGGTTGGTTCCAAAATTTTGATGTGTTGAATCGCCATCAAAATATTTAATTTTGTAATTTTTAAAAAGTCCTTTCTCATATTATTTTTGGGTTAATGAAATTTGGAATGAAATAAGGGCATTGACTAAAAACCAATAGAAAAGGTACGAAAAGATCCATAACGCCAATGGACAAACAGAAAATGCTACTAGATTTGGTGGTAAAGTCGCTAAGTTGGCGGCACTATTTTCGGATTTTCATTACGTGTTGCCAACCTTTAAACTCGCGTTTTCCTGTGCCTATTTCCAGCGGATCTATCCTAATCTGACAATAAATATCCTGTTTTATATGCGAGTTTTTGTGACGTTTATTGTGGAGGATTTATCATCGGTAGTGGTGTAAGCCACTCATTTCTCTCTCGGGCTTCAAATAAATATTTAATCTAGTGTGCCCTGGTTGTAAAAACACGTCGATTAATCATCCACGTTTTTGTATGTTTTCATATTAAATGGTTGTAGCACTTAATGTGGCGTTTGTTGCATAATATTCGAATGCTTCAATCGGGTGTTTGTTTCCACAGTTGTGTCAATATTTACGCCTAAAATAAACTTTGTAACTTTGTGTATATTTGGTTGCCTAACCAACGTCGGGCCTTCCCCGAATTCTCACGTTGCGGTATTCCTCTCACGTTGATTAATCAACCCCAACCAGCGCGCCAACTTTCTAATTAGAAAAATTAATCACACAATCCTCGAATGGAAATGAAACTGAATGAAATCGATGAATATTAATTGCGACTCGCCTACTGCCTTTATTAAAATTTTTGCAACCTACATGTGTAATGGCAGCAGGGGGCGCCACTTGTTTCTTTTTTGTGTTTTTGTTACGATGGTCTTAATTACAAGACACGCGACATTTAACTGTCTAATAAGAGCGAATTCGATGCGATCGAATCAAGGTTGCTCTACATTTTTTATTTGGCATAATTTTATTTTATTGCTTTTATGTTTGTAATTGCACCGGCCCACACCGCGCCTTTTTTGGTCGTCTCTGTGTAATTTTTTGTCAGTTTACATGAAATTGCATCAAAAATGGGTCGGGGCTGACGTGGGCCAACCAACAAGTGAATTATGAAAGAATTGAAGAGTTCGATTTTTTACTGTCGCAATATAATGGACGAGGAAGTGATTGTTTTGTTTTGTAAAATAGATTAACTAGACGAGTAGGAGGCACGGACCTTTTAGAGACCTCCATTAACATGATGTAATTGTTGTTGACTTATTAATGAAGAAAAAAATTGATAAACTAATTAGGTTTGTAATTTCCGGGTGTCAAAATAATGGCGGCTGGAGGAGAGGTCATTGGCGAAAATGGCGGCCGTAGGGGAAGCACGAGTTTCTCCAGTCATGCCAACCATTATTAGATTAGATCAAATAATAAACATCGGAATTCTAGCAATGATGAGCATCAAGAGAGTCATGCTCGACGCGCATTTGTCTCGTTTAGGGACCAATAAACATTATTTTAATGTCCTAGTTTAATTAAAAAAATTGGGGGAATGTCGGATTTCTCAACCGTTGGTTTTTATTACGCTTTTAAGCAATCAAAATCACGTTCGATATCAATCATCCCTTCCTCCGCCACACGAAGGGAGATCTATCGTGATTATCTGGGTGATTTATAAGCAGGGACTCGCGGGAAAATGATGAACGCCTACGTGCACACAACTTTTGTTCTGTGAATGAGTTGTTAAGTAATTAATGTTTTGTAATCAAAGTTAGTAATTGCGAGGGAATGTAATGTTATTGTTGACACGCATTTCAGCGCGTTGTTCGCACAGAGAGGGGTGCTTTTTAAATCGTTCCTTGTCTCAAGCAGCGTCTTCCAACAAGTTATTACTTATTTATCTAATGGCAGCTGTCACTTTTGTTGCCACATTCGTTACATAAAAAAATTCTCGACTCGGCGCGTACATACCTAATTTTTTCTTCCTAGAAGTTTGAATCGCCGCCGGGTCAACAAGCCTCGAACTCCTTCATCTATGTTGTACATACACCAAGTCGTTATTTGAGAATTATGATGCTTCGGACAGTTATCACTGCGTTAATAAACTTGAAACGTCGTCGTAGATTTTGAAAAACCTTTCCCGGAATCGAAAATAATTAAGCCGAGCGATAAATAATCCAGGATGGGAAAAACATAAATCCGGGAGAAATACGTGGGTGTTAGTCGGGAAAATTTATTAACGTAATGTGCGGCTCGGAAAAGTCTCTCGAATGTGTGGGAACTGGAAAAGCATTAAATTATGAGTGCTTGCTGTTTATGGACCCAAGAACATTTTAATTCGGGAAGTGCACCACGGAAACCCCAGGGAATAACGCGGAGTTGGAAGTTTTTCAAACTTTGCCGATAAATCGTTCAGACTTGCCAGTTTCTCGCCTGGAAGTTATGCAACTAATAAAACACCGGGCCGTGTGTACAACCAGCAATACACGACCGGTATTACAGGCGCATAGTTTGATTCGTGTCGGCGCTAATAGAGGGCGACACTATATGGAATATGTATCACAGCCAACCGCGATTTGCATTTCTATTCCGTAAATATTTGTCCGATCAACTTTCGATTTTTTTGAAAGGAAAAGTGAAAGTTGGAATTTTATCAAGTTACTAAAACTGGAAATAGTTAACGATTCCGATCGTTAATCTTATTATAGCCGAAATTCGTTAAAACGTGACGTGAAAAATTAAATAAAGCTGGAAAAAACGTGCCGATTTTGTTGTTCATCGTAGGTAAAGAATGCACTTCCTGTGCGGATATCGATATGCAGGATGTTGGGGTCCCGTGAGATCATGGATTTAAATTGGATAAAGAAGCTTTCGAAGGGCCGCTTGAGAGTTCTTTGTGAATAGGCACGTTAAAGCCCTTTTTATTGCATTCTTCCGACAGCGCAAAACGTTTCGGGCTTTTCAAAAAAGAAGCCATTATCATTCAAATCATCTTGTCTAGTATTTTGCAGAGTAATACAGTAGGGAACCAGCCTGTTTTTTTTTTTCAAAAAATAAATAATAAGTGAACATTTAACACACTTTCTATTTGAAATATAATGCATTAAATATTGTCGGCATTATTTACAAAAATTACAGATGTTTAAATTTTATAAGTCCAGCGTAATATTAATTTTATTAGAAATTGTAAAAAAATTGTATTGTGTATTCAATGAAATTAGAAGACTTTTTGGACTTTGGTAGCATTTGTTTGAATGTAACGTCACCGTGTGTTGCAGGATTTCCAAGAAAAAAAATTTGAAAATAGAAGCCATTTTAAATTTTTCTTACGACACTACTCGAAAGTTGTCAATTTCATTCATCTGTCAAAAACCTAAACGTTATTATAACGCACGGTTCTAACGTAATTGTTTGCTTTTATCAAGTATGTTGCTATTCTGTTTATCTACAAGGAGAGCTCCGAAGCAAGACAACTGGAAGGTGTGAACAAACGTAACAAACTTTGCAGCTTCCTTAAACAAATAACCATTTATTTAAACCTTAAAAATCCAGAATTTTAATACACAGGACACTGTTTTTGGCGGTCCGCCGAAATCACAACTCTTAAGCGCCATGGATGGATGGAAATCTACTGCTGTCGCAAAGAGTATACTGATGAATCAGTTTCCAATACAATGCAAATTGCAGATAAAATTTTAAATGCGGTTCATCGAAACCTTTTTTCAATGAATGTACAAAACTTGCTGGAAAGTGTCTATCGTTGCTCGTGAGCTTTCCGCACTCGGCTGGCGCCTCGTGCGTCAAGATTCTCACTCGCACAATATCACTCACTTTCCACACTCGTTATGTAATATACTATTATATGTTTAGAGCGTTAAAGTATTAAGTCCTTTTTGTGACTTGTGAATAAAATCAAATATCTTTTTGTTAGTCTGATAAATCCACTTACAACAAAAAATTCTATAAAAAAATTACCGCTCATAAATGTTAGGTAAAAGTGTGACGTTGGTTACTAAATGAGAATAAATTAGTCTTGAATATTGAGCACTTTGGACTTGGGCTGTTTTCGCTCTCCTCAGGTACAGATTTTTTTACTTACACTGTTTCGAGCACTGTTTATTTTACGAAGGAAATATTTAGTGGTAAAAAGCAGTTCTTCATTCGCACCTCCTTGCAGGTGATTGATTTGCAGTTTTCGTGTCGGTGTGGGATGTAGGCCTCATTATTGATCTAACTGAACGCTGATGGTACTATATTCGGAGTCTATTAGCGTAAATGGCTATTACTTAGTCACAAGAATTTCATGCATAAATCTAAAGGTCGAAGAGCAAATCTATGTCGAACCTGACGTACCGTAAATAACACCAACCCTGCAGATAAAAATCCGGAGTTGCTAGTTGCTAGTTGTTCGGATCTAATCAAGAAAAACAAAAACCTTATTTACTTTGCGACATTCTCTCGCACGAGAGAACGTACTAATCAAAATAGGGTCTCGCGTTATTCAAAAGCCAGCTAACAAATAGAATTTCCCTCGTTATTTGCAACGCTGGTGTATTATTTATTTTCTTCTTGTTTTGGCTTATTTTATGTTGATTTTCTAACGCGACACGCAAACAGTGAATTACATTATCAAGTGCTGGGTAACATATCGGTTGGAACGCGGTGTTTCTGATATATCGACTTCCGTTCGCCACAACAAACGCCTCCGATCCGACAAAATCACCAACGGAACTCCAAACCCCCCGTCCAAGCTGTGGCTTTTTATTTAAATGAAACGAAAATCTCTTTTTCGGTTCGGTTTTTGAATATTATGTCAAGCCAACTTTTCGCCCTACTTCCGTCCAGGTGAATTTCGCCGGAAGTGGTGGCAGGTGATGACGCAATTCGGCCATGGTGTCTAACTAATTTGGAAGTTTTGGGGGAAGCAAAGTGCGTAATGCTCGCTCTCTGTTTGTCACACATCGATTGTATAGAGGGCTTATCGAGCCTTTGGATTCTTGAGACGTGTTATGATTCTCTATCTACCCTTCCTGATCTAAGTGGAAGCTTGTTTGTGCGAGGAGGATCCATTAGGGAGTGAGTCGTCGCAACCTTTCTCGATTGAATCGTTGCGTTAAACTCCGATTGCTCCGCGAATAATTGATGGATTTCGGAAGTTGAAAATTGAAAAACGACGTGACAGGTGCTTGGACACGTACAGGGTTTAGCCAGGCTTAGTGTTTTAGCCCCTTTGTGTGACATTTGTCGTGTGGTACACCTGCCGGTAATTCATTTATTGTCGGGCGAGTTTATGCGAAAGCTAACGGAACTCTTATTCTTTGTTGAGTCACCTCTGTAACCTCTTTTATGCTCGGACGTAAACGCGAATGGTACGATTTCTTCCCAGAGACACGTCACTGATTGACGAAAATTGATTTGTAACGGGGTTTCAAGTGACGCTCCGTGCGGAAATCCTCTTCCTTCGAGTTTCAGAATTTTTAAGTCACAATCTGTGTTAAAAATTCTGTCACTTTTGCCTTTTTTGAGCCAAAACAGACAAAAAAATTACAAATGTAGATCAAGAATAATATTATTTTACCCTTTTTCCTTATATTTATCTTGTTTTTGAGTAAAGAACTTACTTATTTTGCAAAATAAACTTGATAACTTTTGAGAATATTTAGTAGGGTAATTCCGGTAGAGATGGCCCGGCGGGTGAGGTGACCCACTGAAATTACTCTGTTGCTATATGCAAACTAGGCCCCTGTTCGTTATACCGAGAAATAGTGTTCAAGTCATTACTCATTAGCAATAGTGATATGAAAAGCCGGTGTCAAAAGCAACCAGAAAATAAGTTATATCTAATAAAAGTTTGCAACCATGCTTAAAATTTATCGTTAGCTAAACCATCCTTTCTTATTTATAAAAAATCTTAAACTTAATTCTTCTCAGTGATTTGTAATTGTTTTTTGTAATTTGCCGCCATTTTGATACTTTAATAGGCATATTAAAGCACGTAATCATAAATTACGTTTTGAAAATCCTACTTCCTTTTCATTGATAAAAATAGATAATGAATGGGACTATCAATTTGGAGATTGAATAAAATGTTTATAGCAACACTTTATCACACTGCTATTGCCAAAACGAATAAATAAGTAAAAAAAAATATTTTATTCGTTGTTTTGATTCATTTTATTCATCCTTTTTGGCGAATTAAAAATTTATTCATTAAAAATTTGTCAACCATTAGCTCCTCCATAGTCCCATTCATTATCTATTTTTAAAAGCTTTTATTTAACTTACAATGTTGTCTGTCTGTCGGTTATTTTTTCGGAGCCAAATTTGAAAGGGTTCCCGTTATCCTACTGAATTGAAATTTTGCATACTTACTTAATCTGCGTGGCAATGCAATCCTATGAAGTTAAATACCCTCTAAAGGAGTTAAATGGGGTTTTGAAGTTTTAGGTTATGTTTACAAAGAGGTTCTCGATTTGTAAATTTGAGAGGGTTCCTGTAGTTGCAATGAAATTAAATTTAACATTCTTACGTAATCTGCTTGACAATGCAATTCTATATAGTTAATTACCCCCTAACGATGGTAAATGGAGTTTTAAAATTTTAGGTTATGTTTACAAAGGGTTTCTCGATTTGTACATACCGTAACTTATACCGACATAGACGGTATGTTGGTCATTTGGACGTCACTGTAGATGCACAGTGTAATAACAATAAATCTATGCAATAAATTAAGACTAAAAAGCAAAAAATAAAAATATATAAAAAAATGTTTTTTTAAAAAAGCTTTTATTTAAAAGATGCACTAAAAAGTAAAAAATAATGTATTTCAATCACAGGAAAAGATTTTTTCTTACAGGTTAAAATTCTAAAATTTATAAAGCTTTGGTAGTTATAAAACTACGGCATTACAGAATTACTTTGTTTAGTTGACAACTCTCAAAGCTTTTATAAATTTTAGAATTTTAACCTGTAAGAAAAAATATTCTCCTGTGATTGAAATACATTATTTTTTACTTTTTAGTGCATTTTTTAAATAAAAGCTTTTTTTAAAAAACTTTTTTTTAATATATTTTTTTATCAATGAAAAGGAAGTGGGATTTTCAAAACGTAATCTATGATTCTTCGAAACTGTGATTCCCAGGTAAAAGTGTTGAAGGTGGTATAAAATAATACACATTGTTTTGATTCATTTGATTAATATTTTTGATTAAACTAATGTTTTAGTAAGATTTAGGGCCGGCTTACAGAACATTTTAATTTCAGTCAAATTTTAATTTGAGATTAATTTGACATTTGTCAATGCTTTTTAAAAGGATAGTGTGAAATTAGTTTAATTCGCAATTAAATTTTAATTTCGCTTCTATTAGGACCGTTTTACAGAACGTTTTAATTGCAATCAAATTTTAATTCGTGATCAACTTGAGATTTCTCAGCGCATTTTAAATGGCAACTTAATATCAAATTAATTTAATCGTTGATTAAATTTTAATAACCCTCATTAGGGTCAGTTTACAAAAAGTGAATTAAAATTTAATTCCGGATTAAACTCAATTAAGTTGTCACTTAGATTGCATTAACAAACCCGGAATTAATCCCGAATTAAGATTTAATTGCGATTATACCCGTATTAAAAACGGCAGTAGGTATTTAAAATAAACAGATGGTTAAACGGAATGCAAATGCATCTTTATCACTTTCCCGTCACACCCAACTGCGATTGGATAGGAGCACCGGAATAATGAGGGTCGGTTTATAGACACAACATTTTTAACATTTCTGAGTGTACTTCTATACTACATTTCATTTAGCAAGCAGAGAAGGAAGAACATAAGATTTTAAAGGCAAAAATGAAAAGTGAATGATGCAAAATAAATAAAACGAAAAACAAGACTGTTTATTCTAAAAAAAGAAAAAAAAGTTAGAAGAATATTTATTTAATTTTGAGACACAAGTAGTACATAATCGAAAATGATGGTAAAAGTTGACTGTGCGGTCTGTGGAGAAGAATATAATCAAAAATTATAAAGGAACGATGTAAAAAAAGTAATACCGACTTAAAACTATTTAAACTTCTTTGGGCACTGCTAGTGGGTACAGATGGCCTGAATTTTTTGTATTGTTATTTACCTTTACCTACGCAGTAGAACTGTAGTTGTCTTTGTTCTAAATAAAACATATCTCCTCTGTAGTATCAAAAATAAATTTTTTGTAAATTTTTTAAAAAAGGTGGGTCATCTCTTCCTGAATTACCCTAAAGGTTAGTGTTTTTTTGGCCTGTTTTGGGGAAAATTTCGATAAAACGCGCTGAAGGATAATTATGCTTTTTTGGATAAACAGGATGAAGGATCATCTTTTTTTTTGAGTTCATTGTCTGACTTCCGAAATGGTTTGAGCCCAGGTCTACGATGTTCATTCTTTTGTTGTTAATTAGCCTTGAAGACAAAGCTGCCCCAGATGAGTGATTCCTACCATCAGCGATTTTCAGCCGTTATTACCGTGTGAAAGTTTGCGGAAAATTCGCCCAAGCGCTCTAATGTCGAGAGTCATTAGGGCCCCTCCCTCCTTCGACTTAAAGTTTAATTAGTCGTCGGTCGGGAGATATTTAAAATAGACTAGATCGAGCATTAACCGAAATTAATTTCACAAAGCCTTCGTATGTCCACTCATCCCCTATTCGAATCTATTTATGAGTAAATTGGATTATTCCAAGACGAGATAACGGACAAATTTATTTCCTTGTACTCGATTCCATTTAATTCATAATGGCGTCTCGAGGGGAAGCAATTATTTCACGAAAATTACTAAATGGATCGCGACCTGTCTGACAATGGAGAGGGGCAGAATTTGCGGTTAAATATTACAAAATGTGAACGAGCTACACGGTGACGAACAAACCGTAACCGTGGCCATGATCTGTGGCGAATTATCACGTAATTCTGTTACCAAATTACAGACAAAAAATGTCCCCAATCACGACCCAAAATACCGTTTTTTCGCCATTTCTTCAATCTAATTAAGCGACTTTCACTATTTACACCTGATACGACGTGTCAATTGCAGTGTGAATGGCATTTGGATGTTTGTTCAACCATCCACTCAGCAGTTTTATTATTTATTGGCAGTATTTCCGCAACACCGTGCAATAACTCTGCCAATTATCATTATCTGTGTTTGCTGAACACGAATCGACGTGTCTACGTCCCGAGGGGTTGCTAATTTCTCCCTCAAATCAGAAATTATGACACTCTTATTATTAAATTTTGGGTTAGTAACATGTTGCGAAAATGTCGAAGAAATGCGATATGGACTCTTATTGCTATTAAAGATTTATGGCCCGGAGAATGTGGGTTTATTGAGGCAATCAAGCCAATTCGAGGGGGAATAAAAGCGTTAAAATTGAATCGTCTGGTGTGAATTACGAAAATATCACAAAGAAATGCTTTACGACAGTGCGTAGAGTATACATAATGAGGACTTTATTTTTTATTTATTTAAATGCGTATTGTTGCCACACGAGCCATCGGACAAGATAATTTTCACGTAAAACGAGCGCAATTAGGTGATTTGCACATTTAATAAATTGCTAGTTGTGTTTTTCCATTTTCGACGTTAGGAAAGTACAGTGTGATTTAGTAAAACCTATACAATGTGGAACAGAAATTCGAAGCCGCAATTTATGACTCTGTGCGACCTCGATTTAGAAAAAAATCAAGCACAGCTAAAAATAAAAATTTAAACTCAATTTTGTTTCCGGATTTTGCCGGAAGTGTGTATGTTTTGACATGATTTATAATACAGAGCTTAAAATTTTTGTATTAAAAGTACAACATAAATTATTGGAGTGATTATCATTGTTTTGGTAAGTAAAATTTAATACTGAAAAAATAATGTTCAGTAGTTTTAACTGGAAAATGTTTTTGGCTCACAATACAGTAATTTTCAACGTAATTGAGTGAGTTTTGGTGTCATCAAAATCAGAAAACGTGCTAAAATGCTCTAAACAGATCAAAAGAATGCCATTGTATAGGGTAAAGGTTCCTAATTAGGGATACCAGCTTTTTTTACAAGTTAAAGCTTTTTTCAAAAAAGGCACTACTATTCTATATTGCCAATAGTTCATTATGGAATCCTATATCGAGGGGGTGGTGCTGGAAATCAGTTAACTGTGTCATAAATTTCTTTGTGCGATTTGCCAAAATTTTTGCAACACTCGTACAAATTAATTGTTATTAGCGTAGAGCTAACAATATGTAGTATTTATTTATCATGCCGTGTGTTCGATATATTTTATACTTCTTCCGATTAATCCAAAACTTTAAAAAATTTCTTTGAGACACTTGAAAACTGGCTGAAATAGGCACAGACATGCAGATGCATTGCGGAGAAATGAAATCAAAAAGGTTTCGTTGTGCCCTTTGTTGTGATTATAAAAATAAAGGATTTTTACATTTGTTCACAGAGTTTTTAGCCAGTGGGCTGTGGAAATTTGAATTTAAGTTGGTTATACTGCTATTTTTAGTATCTTCACATATTAATAGTTGGTATTTGTTTTCCAACTAGTTAAAGTTAGTTACCGATTTAAATAAAAAAAATAATAAACCCATTGTGGTTATATCAAGGGATTTTACAATAGAAGCTGGCTGAATTAACAATTTTTAGTTTCATCAAAAGAATAAACCACAATTATTTTGATACAATTTTCTTAACCTCAAATTTTGTTTGACATTTTGAATTTTGACAATCAAACGTAAAGGTTGTTTTACACAGTCATGGCCTACCGCGATATCTTTTATTTTGAAAACGAGTATATTTTGTTTTAGGTAGTTTATGTTTATTTTTTATTTTATACAGACTGATCCAGAAATACTGAGTCTGTTGGCAACAGATTTGAAAGTATTTTTGTTCGTAATTTGCAACACTGCAACCGAATTCGATTTTTTTTTGACAATTATTTGACGTACAACGCCACAAGATTGTTGAATTGTTGTTAACTCAAAGCGTACTCCATTGGTATCCTTTAAAATTTAACTCCAGTGTTGCCAACAGACTCAGTATTTCTGGATCAGTATGCATTATTCAATAAAAAATGTCTCAGTAAAGCTGTTGGTTAATTTCAACTTGGTTCCTTAATATGAAAATTCTCATACTGAGAACGCATACTGTCTCATATTTTTTTAAACAGGCAAATTTCTCATATCCGACACTATCAAACTTTTAAACAAATTTGAATCGTTACTGCGTTTTCCTGATGAAAGTAGATATACACCGAGGTTTTTATTTTACTGAACATAGCATAACACACATAACACTATTAATCGTATGTTCAATTTAAAAAGATTCTAATCAATGCATTGTTAGAATTCTTAGATCTTCTGTATTATACAGAAGCAACGTGTTTTATTCCCGTAATCTTCCGGAACAAGGCCTTTGGTGATTGGCTACTTTAAAACGTTCTTATCTACCAAACGCAAAGAGTTAGAACTTTTTTGTAAAGAAACTTTCGATTCAGAATTGTCGAAACTATAGGTATGCACTTTTCCGGTGGGGAACGAGTTGTGGGCCACGCTGTATAGTGACGAATTTATTTCGCTGAAAATTACATAACACAAATAACAGTCTTAATTGTATTATCCTCTGTTCAGTTTTAAAAAGTCAATGTCAATTTTTAAAAAAAGATGTCTCATAATAGGCATCTTTACACTTAGAAAGTGATAGCTCGTCGCTAGACTCAATTGAATGTAATTTTTGATGGATTTTTGTAAAATAAATGAGTTTCTTGCACAAAAATAACAAAAAGAGTCCAAATAATATTATTAACGATTTATATAAGTGCAAAACTTTGTTTTGAAAGAATAAGTTCTACCGACCAGTGGTGTGTTAATTTACAATTTTACAATCAGATATTTACAAACATCGCCTTTTATCACTCCAAAACAATCGGCCATTACCACCATGTTCAGCACTCGCCACTATCTTGAGTGATTCATGTAGCACAGTATTTTATTTGTAACTGTAGTAGTACTTATCTTGAAGTTAGTGTATCATTATTTTTGTTGTTTAAACAAACACGGATTAATCTTAATTGCAACAATTTAAAATTTTAATGGTTTTCCTAGGCTATAAATTTAACCAGTAACTAAACACATAGATTTCAACTCGGTGGCAAACTTTCGTCGAATCGTTCCACACTTTGATGTAAATTTACACATGTTTCTTCCGCTCGATAAATCGAAATGAATGCAAGAACTTGTCACGGTTCCAAAGTATCGAGTTCTGTTTCAGAACGAACTAATTTATCGTATAGAATAGTTTGACAAAAAGATTCGAGGACGTTTTTGGTGATTATATTCATGCTCTGAATGTACGGAAAATGGGTTTAGTTATATTAAGAGCAAATCTCCTGAAAGGAGACGAATGCAAGTTCACTCGGCATGCTTTTACCTGCACTAACTTAATTCTGATATTTCAAATGGAACGTGCTGTGATGACATGTCATTAAAAGGTTTCTTGCTCGAACTTCGCGAAAATAAACCAAAGAATCCAAATTCAATTCAGACGCGGAAGTTCGCCTACACGGATCATTAATCCGAATTTTATTTTATGATGCACACTTTAATTAATTTGTACACCAGGGTTTGGATTTTATTTATCCGATTTAATTGCTGAATAAACAAACACGTTGCACAACCAAAATATTTAATCATGGTGTCATCATAATCTGTTCTGTTAATTAGAAATTGTGATTTTTTTCCTGTCGAGGGAGAGAAAATTGAATTTTCCCTCGACGTATCGGTCGTATTTCTCTGTGGAAACGAGTTGTTTCGTTCATTAGCATTCACCGTTTCACGTTAATACCACAACAGCGAAATTGTTTATTGTGTTCGTTGTACAGTTACGGAAACAATTAGCATGAAATTACGTAAAAATCCGTACTGAGATCAATTGATGCTAGTCGGATTGCGGTCGTTAACTCACAAAACTGGTGCGAAAATGTTGCATTGTTGTCGTAAATTTGATGTTTTCATTACGAATTTGCTGAGGTTGCATTGCTTTAAAACAAGCAATTACACAAGAGAAATGAAATAATTGGATTATAATGAGTGTAATAGCAATAATTGCAGCTTACGTATTCGAGATACGTTCCTGCAATAAATTTGTTGTTTTATGGTGTGAAAATTAATGTCACATGAACGCGATATTATGCCTGAATTATTACTTTGTTTATCAATACGAGATACAGACGTTTGCTCAGATTTGTGTAAACAAACGCTGCGTTTCCTTCACTCTATTGAAATTTATTTCACCTGTTTGCCGCGATTCCTGCTGACCTAAGAATTCAAATATTTGAAGTTTTTCATTAAATATGTAAGTGACCCTGAAAATGACAATGAAAAACTACAGATGTTGTTTTTTCCGAGTGTTACACTAAAAAATAAAATAAAATAAAATTTGGGTTAACTATTGTTATTTCTATGTATCCTTGTCTTAAGTAATTGTGATTCGTAACAGTTAAAAGAATAATACGAATTTTACTGAAATGTAAATTTAGTATTATTTTCACTCAAGGGACCGCCGCGCCGCAAGTCAGTTCCATAAAAATATTTTTTCAGGTAAGTTGGAATTTCTAAAGCTTATTTCCCTACCTGTGGCTCCTTATAATTACCTTCCTAAATTTGGGGAAGGAAAATTTTAGTTCCTTTTCTAAAGATTATCGATTTTCTAGAACTGTTATTACTGGAGTCCACATTTTAGATGTTTTCTCGAATTTTTTGCCTTTTCATATTCTTTTAACACAACTCGTATGTTCCTTGTTAGCTTAAAAATTCAATTCATTTGACACACATAGCTCGGAACAAACTGAAGTTCCCCGGAAATACCTACTTTTAAAGCCTAAAGGATCTAAACTGCTCGAAAAAAGTTAGGGATATTGATATTTTAACATATTCCATCAAGTATCATCTGCAATTTACTTTTTTAATTTAGATACAAAACTGGTGAAACTATAAACAATAAAAAATAAATCTTCATAGAAAACACTTATTTTTTTTAGATTTTCGAAAATCTACAGAAGTACAGAAGTATGAAAAATAATATCGTAAGTGTTAACGATCGTTAAAATTTAGTAATATTATATCGAGTTTAGTGTTGTAAGAAATAAGTCATCTAGGATAAAATTATCTTGATTGGACTATTTTAGCTTTAAGTCAAGTGATGACCTAAATTCCATTTTTTAAACCTAAATACATCGGTCTTTAAAAAAAATTGCGACCTAAAATTACAACTTTAGATATTGCAAAACAGCACTTGCATAGTTTCGTCTAAAATCTTGATAAAATTTCATCTACGTAACATAATTTTATGGTATCATTAAACAAACTAAATTTTTATCTAAATGTCGGATTGCTGAAATGTTTGTCATCTTTACTGAGGAAAAAATGCGGTATTACAATCTGATCTTTTATCCTTATTCGTCAAATATTTAGATAATATACAGCGTGTCCCGCGAGGTCGTGCATAGATTAAGCATTAAAATTAAATTGACTCATATTTTTTATTTTTTTTTCAAAAAATTTTCTTGTGGAATTATAGCCCCCAAGGTTGCCCCAAAAATACAGATTATAATTTTTATCTCTAATAATAATTATTCAATTTTTATAAAATTAGGAATACAGTCATTTAACAGTGCAAATTGTAAGCCTGTAGGGCATTGTTGATGGGGGCTGCCGGGACCCCCTTGACATAAATTGTTTCATAACTTTGTAGCACAAATTCGTTTGGCTTTGGTGCTACTATAATTTAAAAGGCTATTCCATTTAGAAACTTTTTTGTCTCGTTGTCATTTTTTGTACAATTTTGTAAATTGACTTCAGACCTGTTAAAGGTGCTAATATTATTGTCAAATCTCGTTTCACTCTGTTAAATGTTAAATAAGTGTTTAAAATAACGTCTGTATACCAAATTTTATTATAAGAGATAAAATTATAATCTGTATTTTTTGGGCAAGTTTGAAGGTTAATAATTCCACAAAAAATGTTTTTTGGAAAAAAACAAAAAATATAGGTCCATTTAATTTTAATGCCCAATCTATGGTTAAAATATACGCACTACCTCGTGGGAGAGCCTATCTATATAATGCACAATTTTTTTTGGTCGAAAAATCTGACGGTTTCTCTCCGTTCTGTTGAAAATTCCAGCGAAGCATCTTTTTATTTTTTATTCACGCAATAATCTTGAGTCGTTTCATTGTGTGTCGGTGTCGTGTCCATCTGAGCGCGACCGTCACATCCGTTTCGGCTTTCCGGTGGACGACTAAGTCGGGGTAACTGATGCACGCATGGGAACCATACACTGCAACTATCACACAAAACTACTCCGCCCCGCATGAACACCTATCCCAACGAACGGAAAAAACCAAAATTCTTCGTGCTAGCGAAACATCAGACACGCCTCGTGCATCCACAAGACCTGGAGGCTAACATTAAAACCAAATGATATGGTGCGGAATTAATAGTTGCCGTTCTATGAATTCGACTTTTTGTACACGATTTGACAGCTTAAATCCATTTTGCGAAGATGGCTACCGTGGATTTCTTAATTATGGTGATTTGCCGAAAAGGCGGTCATTTCTATTTTTGAAACGTTCATAATCGAATTGTCATCCAAATAGGTTTATTTCGTTTAAAAAATGTGATTTGCGGTCAGTTGTATACATTTTGAGTTTGTTTGTAGTAATGCTTCGGTAACAGGCGCAGTCAGTAGGACTTATGTTTTCAAAAGCAAAATCATTATTACTGGACACTTTCTAAATAATAATATTTAGGGTGTTCCATTAAAAAAAAACAAGTTTGTAATGTAGCGCATTTCTCAAACCCCTGTGTATTTGAAAATAAGTTTAGCTGATGCAGGAGGTTGTACGGCTTTTTAAAGAAATACAGTGGAGTCCGGTTATAACGAACTCGGAAAATGTATCAAAACCAGTTTGTTATATCCGAGGTTCGCTATAAGCGGTAAACTAAAAAAAGTGGCATTTTAGCAGTTATTTTTACTTTACATAAGTATAAAATAAAACGAAATAAATTAGTATTGTAAAAAAACATTAATCCTTTGCGACAGAAGGAGTATGTATACTGTGCCAATTTGATACTTAGTTGTGCAAATATTGTAGGGGGATGATAGTAGAGCTCAAAAGAAGTGAAAATAACTTAACTTGCGTTATCCGAATATTTATAGTTTCTGAGATATAAAGAGTTTTAGTCGGCCAATAAATTTGGGACCAAAAAAAATTTAAAACAAATATGATCTCTAAGTTTAGTTCTTCAAAATTTATTACATTGAGTTAAAATTTGCAAGAACAGAATATTATAAAAATATGAAAATTTGGCATCGATTTTTTTGGAGAAGATACCACGGAATTTAGTTCCCTCAAATTTCACCTCCTATTAGTCATGTAAACTCTGGAAGAAAGTACTCAAAAGACGCAAACTTAGTTGATATTGCGGTTTTTTTGACAAATTTCTAGACGCTAAAGTGGAGGTTACACCCTCTATGTCTCAAAAAGTAGGTAAAAACATTCGGATAAAGCAAGTTGATTTATCTTAACTTCTATCATAAAATATTATTTTGCATTACTATCAAATTCACACTGTAAAACAGGTTAGAATGTTTTCAGTTAGTAATTCAATAATTTGTTCATCAGTTAACACTTCTCTTGTCGATTTGTCATTCTCAACCTCAACATATTCCTCAAAATTCGGTGAAAAGTTCGTTATAAACGAAAAATTGCATCATATTTTAAGTCAAATCTAGTTCGTTATAAGCGGGTGCGTTATAACCGGACTCCACTGTATTTATTTTCCAATTATTTAAAGGTCAACAATGGACTTTTTCAACTTGGTCTGTTTCTTGGTCCAAAAAAATTATTTTGAGTTAGAAGCACTGACGTTCTCGTTTCTGTTCAGTTCTCTTTCTATTGTTCAGTTAATGGATTATTGGGTAAGGTGCACTTAGTTTCGATAAGATCTGAAGGCAAATATCGAAACTGGTCATCTGAAATTGACTGAATGACAGTAAACAGGCTGAAATATTTTTTTATTGGACTCATACTTTGTTTCTCGTCCTGCGTATGAATCGAAACAATAAAACCGACACAAATCAAAACACGGTGTTTTAATTACTAACAGACCCAGATTTCTAAGATTAGCAAGATCCCATTGTGTGAAAGTAAATCCTTTCAACAATGCGGCTATAAATTACAGTCTTGGTCCCTTTTTGAATTGAACGAGAACCAGTTTTATTGTTTAAACAGGGGATGAACTTGTTTCATCCCGAATTTTATCGTAAGTTTTACGACTAGAAGTGATTTCGGGTCACACAACATTCCTCCAGCCTCGACCATTTTTCATCGAAAGTGGCATTCCTGTTTTCTAGCATTTTTCCAGCAAGTTATTCACACCTTGACCCTCATTGTTTGCATAGTGAAACCAAAGTGGTCGTAATCGTCGACCTTTTCAATGAATGCGTAATCTGTGAGAAAGATTTTGTCTCAGGTACTCATCATAAACCTAATCGCTAAGAGGGTTGTAAATCACAGTCGATAAAAGCTTCAACAAACAAAGTGTTTTCGTGTCGAACTTTTCCCGATTGCTGGAGTATAACCATCGAAGGCACCATCCACCATCTGTCTGAGGGCACATGCTGCCGCTTCCGACACGTAGCACCTGCCGTGGGTTTCACGTGTCCAAAGTGCTTCGACCCATATTATAAATAAATATGTCAGAAGACCGAAAACTTGAGTCCGGTATTTTTCAGGCGAAGCTCACCGGAAAGCCCCGACTTGGTCGCTTTACGGCGCGTTTGGCGAGCTTTCATTGGTCGGTTTGTTCGCTGGAAAGGTAGCAGCATGCTGTGTCCTCAAACTCAAACGGTTTCGAATGTTTAGTTCGCGACTGGCTGTTGTTTCGTTGATGCGTGCTTGTTTGTCTTCATTGCACTATGTAGATTGAGTGGTGCGTTTTTAAAATTCAGCGCCGCGCCAAAAAGTGGTCTAGATGCGTACGTTAGCGGAAACTGATAGGAACACTTTACCGAGAGGGTGGGTTAGACAGGCTGTGATGGGTGTCTTGAGGTGGAAGGATATACCAGCGGCCGGCAGGAGCGACACTTTACACAAAGGGGCCACCCTTCAGGTACAGAGCTGAAGTATTGAACCATTGTTTATTTATAGAAATGAAATAATGTTAACGGACGGAAAGCTCAAACGGAACTATTCCTTTGATAAGATTGTCCAATATTTGTCGTGGGTTTCGTAGCGCGAAACTGGCCCAAATCGAAGGCATTTCCATGCATATAGCACTTTTTGTTTGAATAAGGATCTCGACAATGACTCACGGTGGATTTCTGGATTTATATCCTTGAAGCGGAATTCGGAAAGATAACAAACGTCTGGAAATATCTTCGTGAAAAGCTTTACAATGTAATCCCAACCATTTGCATACAAGTTGGTGGCAAGGAACATGCTCAATTTAATTAGACATAATGTTGTACACAGAAATGCCGCTCTTGGCTTATCGCAAGCCCACCTAAATTATGGCTAGATGTGGCTCTTTGTTACCGGTTATTAAAATGTTATTTGGAAGCTAATTAGAAAAAGACGTGATTCATGGTCGCCCACTGACCTTCCTTCGCTGACGGTTGACATTCGCTCGCACCCCATGGACCCCTCTTGTGTTATAAATCTTGGTTTCACTTTGTAATGGTAGGTCACGTACCCGCCCGTTTCGAGATCTGTTTCCCCGGAATGCCAATGAGATCGGTCTGATCAGCGCTCCGTTTTTTAATTTACTCCTTTGATGTGTAAAAAGATGAAGCCGTTTGCCGTGACTTACTGCCCGATAAACTGGAGCAAACCGCAAGATGAACCGTGGTGCTAAGAAGAAGTAACTGTAAGCCAGAGTCTGGGCCGTTTTTTTATCGACTTATTGGGATGTTCACCACGTATCGGTCGAGACAGACGACTTCCTTCCTGGGATTTTCGCGTTAGGAACAACAGCCGTCGATTCGTTTGCATTAGTGATCGGATGCAATTTCCTTCAGTCGATTTTTGCATTTCGGAACGAAGTATCAATTTTACGCGACGTTCCAAGAAGGCGCGATAGTGTTTCGCAGCACCTGTGGGGATTAATATCGATGACCTGCCACACTTTGAAATGACAGTTCAATAGCCATTGCTGAACGATTTGGAGGAAATAACTCCTATTTGAAAATTTCATTCAAAACGCAATAAACGATCGAGATTTCCCATGTTTACGTACCCTTTCTAGAGGGTAGCAGTCTGAAAATGTTATTCAATTGATAAGTTTTATAAGTAGTAGTTCAGGAGAACAGAATGAGGTAGGTCTTGAAGTGGAATTATGGGGATTCATTCTGTTATTTTGGTGTTCAACACTGTTAACTGAACAAATACAGAGATTTAAGCCTTTTCATGTTTGCAAAAATGTCTTCAGGTACGCGTCTTATCAAGAAACTCAAAGAAGTTAAACAATGCTCTGAAGCAAGAAGCTCTGTTTTTCAAAAACAGCTAAGTTCTTCAAACTATGAAGAACTAAATACTTACAGAGACGAACAAAAAACCTTGATTTACTGTACCCAAAAATTTAGTAAGAGAGTTGCAAGAGTTATAAATCACCTCGGCTCCAAATTATTTTAAATTCAAGTAGTTCGCTGACTACTTGGAAAAAAATTTAGAAATGTTGAACATCGAATTCTTAATAAGCTGAGAAAAACTGACGACTAAAATTTACAACTTGCGCCCCGTTTAAAACGCTACTGAAACGGTTAAAGATACAAGAAAAATGTCAGAAAGAATGTTGTAGAAAATCTAAACGTTTGAAGATAGAGATATGAACTTTTTTAAAGGAAATTCTTTACAACTTTCATCCTTGCATTTTTCTTGTATTAAGGGTTTCGTTTTTCCACTTCCTTTAAATTTCATACTAACATTAAACAGCCATTCCATTTTAATAACGGACGGGACACTGTACAAATTTTTAGATTCTATTTTCAGTTTTTACTAACAGTATCAGTAGAAGTGAATCTTTCTTTATAAAAACATACTACTAGTCAAATTGTTTGCAACCTACAATTAGAGCCACATTTTTAAAATTTGAAATACGAGCAGGAAAAAGAAATACAAATTGATGACGGACGGGACACAAAAAAGACCTCACATTTTTGTCGTTGAACAATCGTTATAAAATTCTGTTAATTTAAAAGGCACTAATTCCAGCAACTATTTTTGAAGTAAAAGGAGGAACCTATTGAAACTTTTGAAACCAAAACCACAAAACTGAAGGCAATGTGCAACGACTTGTGATTAATTTAGTTTTTGTTTACACATGGACATAACGGACGGGACATGACGGACATTTTGTGTGAAAAATAGCTCTAGAAAATGTATTCAGACAGGTTTTAATTATTAAAGACTTTAAAAATATTAAAATTAGACAGTGGAAATTTAAAATTATTGGTTTTGTTTAACAACCTAAGAAATAAGAGCAACATTTTATGTTTGCGATAACGGACGGGACAACAAAAGTTATAAAGATAAAGTAATATTACTAATCAATTTACTTACCGATTTTCATTTTCTAAACTACCAGACACTAGAAAAGTACTCTTCAAAAAATATTCAACAGTTGTAGTACGTCGGTATTTTATGTTATCGTCTACAAGGCAATGTATGTAAATTTTAGAATCCAATGAATTACTTCAATTTAAATGACTATTCTCTCCCAAAAACTCCTTTGTCGTGTATTTTGAAAGAAACTTAACATTACTAAAATCATTTTGAAATTTCGGGGTCAGGCTGTAAAAAAACATTCTGCTCATTGATCCAAACCGAGTATCATTTTACTTAGGGTGAAAAACAAGAAAATGATTCTTTCCATTCTACGTCTGATTTTTTACAAAGTACTATTGTAGTTTGATCACTTATTGTATGTGCCATCCCCAATCCGCACCCAATAGTTATTTGTGTATCAAGGCCGTAAAGGTGATCTTTTTTGGCCGAATCTGTTGTTTGTGGCCGAGGCGTTAGCCGAGGCTCCAATTCAGGTGAGGCCAAAAAAGCACCCTAGGACGAGGTGCACACAACGTTTTTTAGGCGACGATCACAACAGAATTAAAGAATTTGATAACAAGACAAACCAAAAAGACATCTGTCAAATTTAATACTGTTGACAGATCGGTCCAAGAAATTGACAGATGAGTCCAAGAAAGTGACAGAAGTGTACAAAAAAGTAATATTTGACAAATGAGTACAAAAAACGAAAAGAAAACGCCTAAAAAATATTTTACTGCATTTAGTTCATTGTTGGCGAAATTTCAATTGACCCGAACGCGCAAATGTGCGATATGAGAACTCTAATTAGCACCTCATTAACCCGAGTGATTTACGATGGATTTTGACTTTTAAAACGGCATTAATCTCAACTAACGCAAACACGATTTACCCTTTTGCGTCACTCACCCTTGGTGAGGCAACATTTTTGCCTTAATGCTACCTCTAAATTTGATTATTTTTTTGACAGCTTGAGTAATGCAAGCAAAAGTTATGTAAATGAAACCAGAAATAAAAAATGACGCTATTTCCAGTCTTGCAGTCTCTAATTGAATTCCAAGTGACCTGTCATTTGACGACTCCTCTTTCGTGTTGATTCAGGACGCGACTCCACCACATTTCGTCCCTTTATGTTTTAGAAGTCAATATCAAATCAATAAAACCTTGAAAGTTGCGGCAATCATAAAGTGAAGTAAATGTTTATTGGATTACTTTTCGTGGCAGATTTCTCTACTGTCTGAATGAAAAACAAGCCATAAAATCGGACTGAATGCTAATGAAACGCAGGATTGTTTTCCCGAAATTTTCTTATCTCAGCTCAACGTTTCTATGAAAATTCATCAGTATCGATCGGCATCAAAAATTTAAAGCTTCGATTTCTGTCATAAGTGCGTTACATTTACATAATTGAAGAATTAATTAAAAGGAAACGTCCTTGAAACTGCAACCACGCGACCATTTTAAACGCAAAACATAAAATAATTAACTTCACATAAGTGAACTTAACTGCACGCAATAAATCGCCAATCGTGAACGTTGGCCTTTAACTTCAGACTCGTCCAATAAATAGTAACGTGAGGTCATTCGGAACGAAGGTATTTCTGATTTGAATCGATAAGTCAGCCCTTGGGGCCACCAATTTTCCATTTTTCGGTGGGAAAAACACGACCAAGTGCAACGTGTTGCGTTCACGCAGAAGCTAATAAAGGCTTTTGGTTGCACTTAAAAGACTTAAACAATTCTAGAGTCCTAATTCTTAATTTCTGAAGTGACTGCGTACTTGACCTAATTCGATTTCCATCTCGGAATGGTGGCAACTATTTACTTATTCAATATTTATGTAAGCAAATAGGGGAAAAATGCTGACTTAGTCTCGATATCGCGGAGAAATACATTTCTGTTTTTATTGCAACTTGGAAATAGAAATTAGTTAATAAGGAAACAAGATGACTAAGTTCCCAGTTATTAAGAACCCAGATCTCCAATGATGTCATTCGAGCACGCCACTCGCGTATTAAACTAAATTAGCAAAGATTGAAGCAGTGATTTTCGGTCGCAAACGTTAGAAAGTACGCCTTACATAACTCGTTGAATGTCAGTTGTTTCAATTAATAATTAATAAACGTTTCAATTAACATTTCCCAAAAGGTGAAAAGTGTTGGTACTGGTCAGTTCCTGCCTTTTTCTCCTTTTGCTCATCATTCCGGTCACGATCGAAGAAGAGAAAGCTGTTATTTTCCTAAAATGCCTATTTCTAATTGCGTTCACTTTCAGTCACATATTCGACGGTTCGTTTGGTTCATAAATTTCGCCGATGACGTGCAATTAAAAGGGGATGAAATGTTTTATTAATACACAATGTATTTTGCACTCGGCTTGCATACAATGCAGGTCCAGCTTGTAAATCCTCACGTAAGCAGTAAAACCGTGATTTATGGCTTCCTACGGGTGGAAAAGTGGATGGGAGGACGGTAATGAGCACGTTGCTGGATCCTTGACTTTTTAATCGTACTATAGTGAGGCAAAAGTTTGATAGACGATGATGACAAAACGAGCCTTATTTCAGGTCGTGCATTACTAAACTGTTACTTGCCGTTTACTGGTTCAGAATTATAATGAAAAACGCATTAAAGCGCTCACTGGTATAAGGTTACTAAAAGACTCCGCTCGAATTCATTGCGCTGTGTCTTGACTCGCAATATCGAATTAACATCCAGTCCTTGTTCCAGCTCTTTACGAACTTGAACTTAAAAATAAAACTGCTATTTTTGCGATGACCACTAATTTTGCCATAGCAGCAGCATGAGCTAAATGTTCGAACAGAACAACAAACCATTGTATTGTTATTTCGCCGCCCAGTTTTGTCCTTTAGTGGAATTACTATGCAAATGTCCCGCCGGCGCCTGGTCCTACCTGACGATGATCAGGTAGAGGAAAAAATCCGTAAATAATAAATAAGACGATTGTTGTGAATAAATAAGCACCACGTGGGTGTCCTCTCACGTTTCCGGTATCAAAGTTTCATGTGCTTTTGGTCAAAACCAAATATTTCAGTCATGTTTTTGTAGTATCTGCAGTCGTTAAAGTTTATTGTTCTGCTTCACATTTCCTTAAACGTGCTCTTATCTGTCGCCTGTTAACGAGATCCGACGAAACAAAAAAATGTTGCTCGTGTACTAAGCCACCCACGAGTGAAAAGTTTGCGTTTTGGTCGAGTGGCGCGAATTAAAATTTCATCACGGAAGGTGTGTCTTTGTTTTATTTGTCAGGTGGCGAAAATTATGGTGCAATATGTGGGAAAAATGCCCGGTATTTCTCATATAAGGGACGCTTAAAACCGCCGCCAACGTAATGGATAATGTTGCGGAATTAATGATGGTCTTGCAGGATGGGGTTCCTATTCCTACTACCACACGTATGAGTGTGATTTCGGTCGGTTATTGCGTTTTTAGTTCACAAGCTAGGAAATATGACTTCTTGGTTGTAAATTTTACGAGATTTCCGCTAAGATTTAAAAATAAAGGAGTTGTAGAGTTGAACTTTACCGATCGTAGTTCATAAAGTGTTTCGTGGAATGGAGATAAGCTCCTTCCAATAAATACCACTTTAACTGAGGAATCAAGGAATAGCTCCAAGGCAGTGGCGGCTCTGTTCACAGGAAAATTTCACTTTGTTTAATTTTGCACAGGTACACAAAATTTTGGTCCCTTTATCTCTTTTGGGATTTTTGGATAGCCACTTTCTTATCTTTTTTGTTAGCTGAGAGTGAACACTATTGTTGAAACAATTTACGACTTAAGTTGTAAACAACATTATTAAATTGGCAAACACAAAATACGAGGAAATACGTTGACTTGGTTAGTACCTAGTTATTGATGTTCCATTTCCTAATGAACTTACAAATTCAAATTCATACTTTTTTTTAATTTTTGGTCTTAAATGGGCCTTCCCTGAGGGTTTTTTTGTACTCAATTTATGTTTTGAGGAATAAAAAGGACACTCTTTGTTTTACCCTTTCATTTCCTGACTTCCGGCAAATATTGAACCTGTTTCGTGAATTGCAAAGGGACAAATGTGGAGCCTTCTTCAGTTTCTTGTTCTCCAACTTTAAACGTTTGCTTTAGAGGATTACGTCAAATAGGCGATGTTGTTTAAAAAATAATGAAAAAAACCGAAAAAACAAGCGTATCACCTACAGACAACTTATTAAAAATTAATCAAATCACTTACGAATTTTTTTTACAAATTTTTGATGATTGTGTGTTTGCTAGAAAATAACTTTATCCTGTTATATTTTGTTCTTTAGGGCTTCTGTATTGTCTGTGAAAGTTTGTAAATAATTTGACATAATTTTGCACAAACGATTGTTAAGTTCATCTGGATTTCACCACGAATTTTCTTTATGTAGGTACTAAGCCAAAATTTCATCTTTTTAAGCAAAAAGGTAAAGTTTCTCCAATAGTTTTTTAATTTAAACGTAATATCAATAATTGCCATAGGTAAACAAGTTGTAATATATTTTTTAATAAATTTGATTGAATACATACAGGATGAATTAATTGTGGTGTATTTCTGAAATTCCCCTTGATACCGCGTTTGATTTTTAAATAATTGCTTATCCTATATTACTTCTACGAATTTTCTCTAACTTATATACCAATAAATTAGTGAATTGTTCCCTTTTATGCCTTCTGTAGTGTATTTTTGTTTTGCCTCCCTGACTTTTTCACAAGCCGCCACTGCACCAAGTAGCATTGTAGTTATGACTTTGAAAGACATTTGATACTAGTTTATGAGTTTAGCCAATAACATGTGGAAAAGGTCATGCCTAATATGGTGGAAAGTAAATATAAGGAAATGTTAAATGACTTGTAAGACAGTCGGGAGCTTGTCTTGCCGACAAATAAAATAAATTCGAAAAGAGGAAAGTCTCGTCAATGATTAAAAAATCTAATCCCAGCGATCTCCAAAATGCTCTTTTTTGAATCACTTTCAGTAAAAGCGGAAGAGAAATCGCCAAAGTGTCGATAAGTCGAGTATTTAACAACTCACTTAAGCGTAATTATCTATTCCAAGTGCGTGTTAGCTGCTCACTTTTTGATAAAGGTATCTCGACTTTTCCTCACTTGTACTCGTAATTGGCAACAAAACTAGTAAAAATTCCTTTTTCCCATTGCCACGTGTTGTCCATATTAAATTAATAATTGCGCTAATGAGCGTATTTCTCATCGGAGTGGTTGGAAAAAAAATGTAACGATTTATTAGACCGACGTCAGGTGTGTTCTAAGCCTAGACCAACGTTTCGTACATTACGAACAATATTTTCCCAAAAACGTAGCTAATCAACGATGTTGCGTAGAAAGTTTCGTCCCACTTGCCAAACAATAGCGCATCTCTCGCAACCTCCACTGTTTGGAGAAACTGGGAAGTAGGTTTCACAGTTATGTCGTTTGAATATTGATCAAGAAGTAAGTCAGGCCGCGGTGCTGGTCCCATCGATAATAAATGTACCATCACGCACCTGTCGGACAACTAGACCAAGGGGTCAGCTTATTTTTTAAACCAAGAATTTTATCTAATAATAATACTAATAATACGAGCCCTAACAACTAAATGTTTGGACGAAATTTCGTTTTATTTTTAATTATTGTCAAACTGGTTTTATTGCAACTATATTTTATTTATAATTTGCATGGATTCAAACTTATGCAATTCTCTAAAGTGTTTTTGTAATTTATTGTTTAATTTTCAATCAGTTTGACTGTCAAATTTTTGTATTTAACATAATTTGACCTTCAATTTGATGGAATGCCAAAACACTGATTGGGTTTTAAAATATTCTTGACTGTCTTGTCTTGATTCTTGACAATACCAAGAACATTTCTTCACTTTCGTGAAGGACTAATTTTATCAGTTAATGTCAAGTGTTATTGTTTATTCCAGGCGCCCTTGGTGCAGAGACAGCACAGCGTTCCAGGGCCGGATCCCCGGGACGATTGCCGTCTTTCGACCAACAACAACGTAAAAATCTGCACTACACCGCCATCTTCGCCCCTACAGGCGACTCAATCGAGGAGGTTGCTCCAGGAGACGCTCTCAAGGCCGCCCCCATACCCCATGATCGCCGTCCCCGAGAAGGGTTATTGGGTGGATGGTACCGACCATGAAGTCAGTTTTGACCACAGAGGCGTGCCCATCCTCCCGCATCAGACGTGGAGGGCGAAAATCGAAACCGACGATACCGGAAAGTGCTATAGGAGGTTCTACGTCGGAAGGGTAAGTGAACTTTTCATGGTAATAATAATAATAACTTTATTACCAAAATACAAATGTACAAAAAGGCAAAAATTCGAAAAATTGAAAACTTAAAATTTAGTACAGAGCGTTCGTTAACAAATAGTAACAGCAAGAGAAAAAATAAAATAACACAAAACCAAGACTCAAAGAATAATATAGAGTTATAAAGAAATACAACAAAAAAGGTCAATCTCATTTGAAATTATGTTGATGTACTTACCTAGCTGTACGGCTGTAAGGTGAGTTAAACCCATAGTTTGTCCGGTGGAAATTAGCATTTAATAAGCCGTGACAACGGATGATATACGGGGGAGCTCCAGAAGTAAATAATTTTATGATATTCGGACAATCCATTTTGCATTGTTCGCTTTGAAGCCAAAAATTATAGCCTGATTTTTGCGACTAGGTGCAGTCTTTCAGAATGCGGAATATTATCTTTGTTAATTTTTAGTACTCCTTCAATTCTGTCAATAGTTGTTTTATAAAAAGAGTTCCATATAATATATAATATATAATATACAGGGTGTCCCACCGAAAAGGGCACCCCCCTTATAACTTTTTTATTTTTCAATTAATCTAGGCGAAATTAAAATTACACATGTTAACAATGAAGGTCCACATTTTGGAGTAACTACTTTTTTTGGGGGATTTATCGTTTGTGAGATAAAAAATTAATAATTATGAAAAAAGGTATAAAACCTTTAACATTCATATTATTAGAAGAAGCCAGGTTACATTAACGTATTGACAAACAAAATAATTATAATAATATATAATAATATATAATATATTCAAGTTTAGGTCGAACGAGTGAACAAAATAATTTGATTATTACCATAATATTGTTAAAGTCTATACACTGTCTTCTAATAAAACCACAAATACGAAAACTGTCAGAAATAATACGATCTATGTGAAGGTTGAAATTTAGTATTGAGTCACATTTAAGTAATACGTCGTGGTCAATAAAATAAGGTGGGTTCAGTGTAATTTTACTTTTAGTAAATGAAATGGCTTTACATTTTGTAGTACATATTTATTTGCATATTGTTGTCGGAACACTATTTGATCAAATTATTATTAATATCGGTTTGAATTTTGAGACAATCATCAATGTCTCTTAACTTTAAAAAGAGTTTCAAATCATCAGCAAAGAGTAAAAAGTAATAGTAATAGGTAAAACACGTTGCAATATCATTAATAAATAGTAAGAATAATATAGGCCCTAAATGACCACCTTGTGGCACACCAGATGAAACTTTTTAGGTTTTGAAAGATGTTCATTTATATTGACTATTTGAGCTCTGTTGTTACAGATGTAAGATTTGATCCACAACAGAATATTATTTGTTGTTCCATAAAGATGTAATTTAGTTAACAGCAAATCTAAATCAACACGATCGAAGGCTTTAGCGAAGTCTGTGTAAATGGCATCCACCTGATGTCCTGATATCTTCTAGTGCATCACTAATATATTTTGTATATTCCAACAAATTAGTTGTAGTGCTACGATTGAGAAAAAAGCCGTGCTAATAAGGTAGTGTTTTTAAATGTTTGGATCAATCATTCAGATACAATCAAATCCAGAACTTTGCACAGAGTACTTATAACGGCTGTAGGTCTAAAAATGTTTACATGGTTTTTTGAGCCAGATTTTTGAAGTAGTGTGACAAAAGAAGATTTCCATTGAGTAGGACAAGTTCCAGTATCTAAAGATAGCTGAAAGAGTACAGAGATCGGCCACGCTAATGTAGGAGAACAATTTTTGACAACATATGCAAGTATACCATCCGGTCCAGGAGTTAAATTATTACTTGAATTGGAAAGCTTGTTACAAATTCGTCGGTTGTCAGTGTAATAGAATCAAGGATGTTATTATTTAAGAATATATTAGAGTTAGTCATTTTTCTTGTACCGGTAATGTTTGCGTATACGATTTCAAAAAAATCTGCAAACATGTTACAAATAGATAGATGATGATATGTGTCAACATTGTTAACTATACTGTAACTATCTCTAGATACTACAATTTTATTAATATCAGACAGAACGAGATCAAGACACGAATCGTGAGAATTTAAGATGTTATTGAATTGATGAATATCTAAGTAATTAATCTAAGAATTAGAGTTGGACCTAAGTGAGGGAAGGAATCCAGGAGCATTATTATTGTTAGGTAGCCAGGCAAATTATAGTCACCTATTAAATATAAATTACAATTAGGGTTTCGGTCTTTGATGAATTCGACGGAGGTAGGATGGTCTAGGTATATGTTGTTGTCGGACGATGGTGGTATGTAAAGTCCTCCGATAATAACAAGTGTTCAATATTATTTCTGCTCAGATCGCCTATGTGTGGCAATTGTCACAAAAAACGTATGTCTCGGAAACAGTGGCAGCTTTTTAACCTCTTGCATACTTTTCGAGTTTCTGTGTCTTCCTCTAAATTAAAATCAACTTGCAAGTGTTTTCGCTGTGTGTTTTGCCCCACGTGCGTTTTTTTTTATGTTGGCGACTTTGTTTTCGCCCGGCTTGGGCCCGCTCTTCTTTTCTGGACTTTTCACGTGAACTCCGCAATGATTTTTAATTTGGAACAAAAACAATTTATGGTGGAAGCCTATTTAAGAAATGGCACAAAAGTTGGTGGGGTGTGGACTTATTCAAATCAAGCAGCTCTCAATGATTATCTGGAGCAATTCCCCGATGAAGTTGTGGACCGCAAAAATGTGTAAACAAAATGTGTGCAATTCTGTAAGAAAAAGGATTTCAAAGTGCATTGAAGTAGGAGGTGGACATGTTCAACATCTTTTATAATAAAATTTATTCATTTACCTACAAGTGTTCGTTTATTTTGAGTTTTAAAAGAGAAAAGAGGTTAGGTGCAGGCCACATACGAAAAGGCGGCCAAAAATTCACACGTTCAACTGAGATAACGCTTGCAGAGTAAATTCTTGAACGTCTCCAAACAATTATCATGATTTGCAATGTGATTTTTATCAAAAACTCCTAAATGCAAAAATAAGACAACATTTAGACAGTTGATAGCAAACCATATGAACTTATCACGCAACCTACGTTCATGCTAGAAAGAGAAAACCACAACAAACCACGACCAGAACAATTATTGAACACATGTTTTAATGGCATTGGTTGTAATTTATTGAAACAAATATTTTCACACTGATTATATGGCATCTTGACAATACTAGATGAGATATTGGATGATGAATGAAAGTGTGGCAGTGAGTGTTTATATATGGAAAGTGTAACGGCGTCTTCGGGGAGCGAATTTATTAAGTTTGCTTAGGCCCGTTTGAAATAATATAGTGAGAGGGCGAGGCTTATAAGGCAACGTTATGATGTCGAAAGAAACGCGAGCTGAATCTCAACGAGGCGACGGATGTCAGGGATCAAAAAAGAAAGGGAGGTAGTTATAATTAGTGGGATTGGTAACGGATGTCTGTACCTCCAGTGGCGGAGTGACAAGGTATAGACGATCGGTTGGTTTGACAAACTGAGCAGCAGCCAGAGTATTGTTCATTGTGAGAATGTGAAACTTCACACGGCCAGGTCGCAATTACGTACAAAGTTGGAATTAATTGCGTTTCGGTCGGTTGCGATCCGATATTAACATATTAAATGGGAACGTTCCGGTCAACGGTAAGTCACTGGCGCCCAACGCGGGGCCCGTCGGCTATTCATAGACACCTACAAGAAGAGATGCATCTTCCTACGTTGTCGCGAGCGCGCACTATCTCAAAGAATCTCACACAGCCAAGCCTTTGCTTCGGAGGAGGATTAGCGGACGCTAAGAAATCCGTGAATAATTTATCGCGCGTTAGCGAAACGAATCTGATAATAGCGGTGCTTGTCGTTTTGTAGTTTGTTTCTTTGCGGCGACGGCTAAATGGCCAAGATTTTAAACGAGTCCAACGTCTTTTGTTCTCTTGCGTAAGTGGAGCGAGTGATTGTTGGGAGATTGAAACAAACGTGCGACACGGCCTCGATTGACATTTTTCTTTTACCGGATTTTTAACGTTTAGGCACCAACCTGACTGACAAAACTAACAAGAATAAATAGAATTTCCGAGCCAATGCAGCACATGGCGTCCATATAACTCTGCTTTTATAAATTGAAATCGATAGTTAATCTGTTCACTATTAGTACTCGGGCGCACCAGCGGCGGCTCGTTCACAACTAGCTAAAGACAACACTCCAAATCACACATTTTTCTATTAAACTCTTACGAGCGAAATTTTGTTAAAACAAGCCGGAAAATCACCTAACTTATTTTAAGCTAAATATTCAATGATTTTCCGGAATTTCCATCCAATACAGGAAAAAAATCCAATTAAGCCCGAAAAAGATATTTGGATAAATTTAACTTTATGACCGAGAAATTGATATTTTTGCGGAATGCTAGTAAGGGTGGATTTTACAATCGTCGGATAACTTTATCCTGGGGATAAATTAAAAAAAATACATTGTGGTACCAATTGCAACCATAGTAATTATACTAGGAATAACTTATCCGGGGTTTATCTGACGACTGTAAAATCTGCCCTAAACAAGGCAAAGGCAAGTTAAGTAGTTCAAAATCTTTTTTCTCATTTTTAAATGCTTAAGATAATCTTTGAGGTAAAAACTCACTTTTCTTCGATTTTACGCAAACATAATTCATGACTCTTGCTTTCTTTGAGCGTTTTAGCAGGTCTTTCAGTTAAAAACTCATTTTTTTTGCAAAATCAAGCCAAAAATGGTAGTGTTTTGGCCTTTTTTTGTTACATTATCTTGTTTACAAGCGAGCAAATTGTTTACTTCAGGCAATTAATAGTTATTTATTTAACGAGTTTGAGTGTAAATCGGGTTGTTGTTAACACTCGACGTTTAAAAATCCACTCGTGAAATAAATGAACCGATTTACACGAAAACGAGTTGGATACAACATTTTATTCTTCGAATTAGACTCAACAAGGCTTAAAATTGCTTTAAATCTGCTAAAAATAATCTGACGTTTCGTATTGACAGTAGTTGTCAAAACTTCCTTACACAGGAGAAAAATCGTAAATTTTGACAGTGTCGAAGAATAAAGTATATTAAGTTGACTGACTCCCGGTTTCTTGAACGATTTATCGTCAGATAAATTTTATCGGTTGGATAGTTGCTAAAGTAGAGATGATCTGATTGGTGTTTCTATAGAAATTATGGAACCGATAGTATTTATCTAACGATAACTCGTTCGAGAAACCGGGGGTGAATTAGGTAAATAATGATGCTCTTTTGGCTTCTTTAGAGTGATTTCTTTAAAACACATCCAAAAAAATCATCTAATTTATTGAAAATTTCATGATTTCGAAAACTTTCCCTCAAAAGTCCGAAAAACCTCAAAAGAATTATGAAGTTAAAATGTCACTTTTCCCGCGCGAAATTTTGCTCAATAGACATTTTTTATGCCTTTGAGCACAATTTCAGACAAAATCACGTATTTTACATACTTTTACTAGAATTGGTCAAAAATCCCAAATGAATGTCGAAAATTACATTATTTTCTCCTTTTTCGTAAGAGTTATTTGTGTGTGGGCAGTGGCTAGGCTAGGGCTACTTAATTCTGCCCCTGCTTAAAAAAAACATTTATTGGTTAATTCAGAAAATAAGGAAAAATTTACAAGCCCTGAAAATGGACAATTTTTATTGATAGGGGGACATATTTGTCGTGTTTTTGAAATTTGTAGCAGTTAACTGCTTTGTAATACAAATAATTTTTCAAAATTTTAAATGATAACACTTGTCAAATGAACTGCTTTACTGTATAAACTGCTCGAAAAATGTTAGGGATATTGGTGTTGTAATATACACTGCTCTACAACAGTTAAGAGATCTAACTATTCTAACATCAAACAAATTCTATCAATTTTCGAGCCCTGGAATCTGATAAAAACAAATCAGTAAATATTTATCTGCTTTTAACTTCATTAGTTTTATCAGTTGATTTTCTCAAAAATTCAGTAATGTTCTTAACTTTTTCAGTCAGTTGCACCTATTTGAATGAAATAGCAAACCCTGTTCTCTACAAATGCAAGATAGTTCTGAAAATTAAATTAAAAATCCTGAAAAAGTTCTTTGTAATGTCACCAAACGTGCACTAGATTTTGAAATATCTTTTGTTTTTCAAAAAACGTAGCCATTTTTACACTTTTTTCTATAATATTCGGTTGTCGCTGACTTTTCAAAGACATCTTTCTATAGTGTGTACTACTCAGCTTTTTTCTACCATTACTCATGAATTTTCTGCAATATGAATTGAAATTACTAAAAGCTTCTTAAAACTCATTACCCAAACAATTGTGTAGGAACTTACGAAGTAATAAATACGTCGAAAAATGAAAATCTGATCAAATAATTTAAAAAATGCAACACCTTTATAATTATAATTTAACACCTTTATAATTATAGGATAACACCTTTATAATTATAAGATTTATAATTATAAATTTTAAATTACATAAATCAGTTGAAAACTCATTTATTTTGCGCAAGTGTCCTCTAATATGGCAAAAAAATTGCAGTGACAGTAAGAAGAGAATATTTTTTTGACATTAAATTGGAACATGATATATCTAGTGTATTTTTTAATAGTTTATTGGACTTTATTAATGTTGGTTCAGCGAGCTGCCGCTGGAGCAAACACTGAAAGTTAAACTCAACATTTTTATCCTTGATTAATATCGCTGTTCCTGTTTCCCCATTGTTTGAATCATCGAATCTTTCGGTGATTTTATTCTATTGCATCGATTCGTGCTGACTTCAGCGATTTCGGTCGTTATCGTATAGTCGTCTTCATAGTTGACTTGTGATACGATCTGTTTCCGTTTCCGGCTTATATGCCCCTGTTTAATGAACAGCTGCTCCCTCTGTATTTCATTCAACCGTTTTTGTTATTTTTATTACGTAAGTAAGTGAAGAGAAAGGTGCCGAAAAAATTACAATGAGATTGAGTAAGCGCCAAAAGGAATTTTATTGGTCACACTTTGGATTTATTTCGTTTGTAATAAAATACAATTAAAGGTTCATTGTCTTGCGACTCGCGGATGGAGGAGAATTGTTTGCGTTGTATGATATTTGAGTCATAATACGTTTGAAGAGGATAAATAAACAGTCCTCAGTTTTCCAATACTGTTGGTAACAATGTGTTGCTATGGATTTAGTGCAATAGAATTTTAATGAATACATGTGCTACGCCATTGATTTTTTATTACAATAAACCGGACCTTTCCAAAAATATTCAAATCAAAACTTTCATTTCCTTGATTCGTGCGGCAATTAATTAAGTGAACAAATTGGTTGGATTTTTCAAATATCAGATTGCGGTCCAATTAGTCAGTTTGTTCTAAATTCGCAATCGATCGTCTCAACTCTACTAAATCACTAAGCAAGGAAAAAACCATCGCACTTTCACTATTCGTGGGTGTGTTCTCCTATATTATCTCTTTAAACCCGTCATTGTCTACGTCCAAGTTAACAACTTGCCGTTCCCGCCCCAACAAATCCATCATTTGGTAAAAAACACTGAGCGTTTTCACACCCAATCCCAATTATAAATTTCCACGGGGGTGTCACAGCCAAGAAACCGCGTCCTCATTGTTCCTCATAATTCTACCAACAATAGACTTGACAATAATAAGAACTAGGCGTAGGCGTGAAAGTCTCTCGGAAAAATAACAACGCGAGCCTCAACCTCAATCACAAAGTTTTATCACAAGACGTACTGGGTGTCTCAAGGTTGGCGAATTTCGAGCTTAGAGCATTGTTCAGTTGAACAAATATATCTTTTAGGGCCTACATTTGAGAGTTTTTAAGGTTACCTTTTAAGGTTAAGATTGGCGTCCCTTGTAGTCAAGCATATGGCAAATACCTACAGGCATTCAATCAATAAATCCGATAAGACTTGAGTTTGACGAAACCAAATGAATTTTTGAAAACAGCATGTGAAATCTGATACTTTTCTTCCCGGGTTGACATATTTTTTTGCCACAAAGCTTTTACAAATGCAAAATAAATCGAGTTAAAAAAGACCGAAAAATTAAGTCTCTGTAAAGCTGGAATTTAGGAAAGTGGGTGTTCTTCTAATTAGTGGGTTTTCTTGGTCATTTTTCCCTTATTCATGCCATGATGATTAAAAATTCAGTCATAAGTGTGTAAACAAAAATAGCATTAGGGCAGTATTAGGGTCTACAAGAAGATAATATGCCGAAAAACTACATTACATTACATTACATTACATTACAAAAATTGTTTGAAATAGCGAGCCGTCGTGAATTTACCCATAGTTTTGCTCAAATACGATTTCAAGATGATTTAAAAATTAAATTAAAAGTTTTCAATTTGTGAAGGTGAAGGTGCACACTCAAAAAATTAAAAAAGTGAATCCGAATGAAAACTGTCTTATTCTTATTACAAAAACTTGAATAATCCAGAGACACAATACCATTTGAAATAAAAAATCTTGAAAATTGTTGTTAGAGCTGTGTAATTGTTGTTAGAGCTGTGTACTAATTTCAGATGAATAGATGAATGTGGCAATACCTCTAATGTGGGGTTAGACGAAACAGCCTATAATTTATTTGAAAACAATACTATTTATTTTTTACTATATATATTATATTAAAGTTATACATTTTTTCTACTCTCATACCTTAATTGATTCATTAAAAAAGTTTGTGATTTGACTTTAATGTAACACATTAAGATACAGGCTTGTGACCAATGGGAATGCAGTGTGGCGACGATGAGGACAACTTGTGACCAATGAGAATGTAACATGTCATCAACTGATTGCCTTGAGTCCTTGAGCCTGACATTTAAAAATAAATTTGACAATTTGAAAAAAAAATTAAGTTTTTATTTTAACCGATCGGATCGTAGAAACAAAATAGTCTATACAGGGTGATTCACATAACTTTACGACCCTGACGAATTTTAAATGCAACCAGTAATACACTACTCAATTATAATTTGATTCAAAAACACTAATAATTATAAATTTTTTTGTGATTTGGATATTCCTTGCAAACCTTACAAAATTAGGTTCTTATTGCAGTCTCTGGCGTTTTTGTTTTGGCGAATTTAGGCCTAATTCAACCTCCAATTTATAATGGGTTGCATTTAAAGTTCGTCAGGGTCGTAAAGTTATATGAATCACCCTGTATAATTCGCATATAATATATTAGCTGTTTCAAAACTATAAAAACACCAACGTCGCATTTTCTCTCAAAATTAGCTGTCATAAATTATTCATGCACTTCAAAAAAATAATAGCTAATGTAAAGTCCATTCGGAAATAAAATCAATTGTCAGTGTCAAAAATTTTGAAATTATGTTGGAACCCTGCGACATTGCCATAGGAACGAAGCCTGGACTACTAATTTTAAATGGAGTTGCCAACGTTGAAACAATTTGACAATTGATAATTCCGGATGGACTATAATTTATACTTTCAATGAGAGATCTAATCATTAATAACTATTTTACAATTTTATCAATCTTATTTAAAAAAATAATTTGGTAAAATGCGACGTTGGCGTTTTTATATTTTGAAACAGCTAATACACCTATACTTAACAAAACTAAGTGTAAAAAAAATACGTTTGCTCGTATTGCTAATCCTGTGGTTTTTCATTATAACATTAAAGGCTACTCTTTAGAAAACTTTAATCAAATTTTAGATTTAGGTGTTATTATGGACAATGTTTTATCATTTACATCTCATATTTTACTATCACCAGTGTCGCAATGAAGTTATTAGATTTTTTATATAGGAACTCGAAAAATTTTGAGAATATTCAATGTATTAAGTTATTATTTTATGCTCTAGTCAGATCAAAACTCGAATACTGTTGCGTCATCTGGAATCCATATCATCAAACATACATTGATCTACTAGAAAATGTGCTACGAAAATTCTCTAAGTATCTACATTTTAAAAGTTTTGGATGTTATCCATCAGACATTGCGACCAAAAAGATCTCCTTAATGTTATTAATGAGGCATCACTAGTAAGCAGACGAAACATATCGTGCTTAATATTTTTACAAAAAATTGTATCAGGTCAAATATCTAGTCAAACCCTTCTTAGTGATATACACTTTAATGTCCCGCCACTTTTTCGTACAGCACCACTAACAGTCATCACGATTTTAATTGTCCCATAATATATTGTGTGTGTCTGTATAATTGTGTATGTAACAAATTCGATATATTTTTTGATAATTTTACTAATCCGTCGGTCAAGAAACAGTTATTCTCTCAGCTTTACCAATAAATTAAATGTTAAATATTCATCTTCTCCTGTTACTTGTTTTTGTATTATCTGTGGTTTTATATTGTTATTTAAAATTATTCTTATGTTTGTGTTAAAATTATATTTTGTATTACTTACATGTAATTATCCACTATAGACGTTTTTGTCTGTTGGAAATAAATTTACTATTATTATTATTATATGATGGCTATTAAGGCACTTGTACTCTTTACTCGCCGAGGCTCGTTTCATAAAGTTGCTATTTACGTAGCATTAACGAATGTCAAATTATTCAGTAATCACTAATCAGAACTAAAAATTGATAAAAGATAAATAAATGTTCTGTAAATCGACAAAAATCTACTTGCCTAATTTGCTTTTTAAACTTTAGTTTTGTAGAAATAAGAATATATGAAAATTTCAATACACAAATTCGTTAATTTCTTTACTAATTTTCTTTTCATAAAAATCCAATTTTCCAAATTTTGCTATTAATATTTTATGTACTCTGGTTTGTTATGTAAGCGAGCTAAATAATATGTGATTAATGCTGTGGTAAATAATAAAGTTTTTCGAATTGTTAGTTAAAAAATTTGTACAAGACGTGGCTCTTAAAATGGAATGTCTGTTGACCAGAATTCCTCTCGTTCTAGGAGCACACATCCCTTATCGGCAACGACGAGAACTTGGGCCCTGTCCTCCTCTCGATCAAGACCGAAAACGTGGCCAACCAGGAGCACACCCGCATCCTCCTCCGAATGCGCACCGGGACCATGCACGAGATCGTGCCCTCCTCCTGTCTCGGAGAGAGCCCCAGCCCAGCCCGCATGGCGAAACTCCTCAACGAACAGCTCAACATCGACAACTTCGTCCCGGTGTTGCACCCGAAAGCATCCCAACTCATCGCCAACTACGACGAGCATGTCCTCGTTACGAACTTCAAATTCGGAGTGATGTACCAGAAGTTCGGACAAACGACGGAAGAGGAGCTGTTTTGTAATAACATCACCAGTCCCGCCTTTGATGATTTCCTTGCGCTGCTTGGCCAAAGGATACAGCTGAAGGATCACAAGGGATACAGAGGGGGGCTGGATATCCAGAACGGGCACACGGGGGATCAAGCCGTTTACGAAGTGTTCAAAGATCGCGAAATTATGTTTCATGTCTCTACCTTGCTGCCCTACACGGAGAGTGACCCACAACAGTTGCAGAGGAAGAGGCACATAGGCAACGATATCGTGGCTATTGTTTTCCAAGAGGAGAACACGCCGTTTTCGCCAGATATGATAGCGTCGCATTTCCTGCACGCGTTTATCGTAGTGCAGGTGGTCGAGCCCAACACACCCAACACAAGGTAAACACACTTATTCTCAATTTTTGTTCGTTTGTTCGCGATAATAGCGGAAAACAACATTTTTTGGTCCTTCGGGCCGGATATAATTAATAATATAGACTGAACCAGAAATACTGTGTCCGTTGGCAATACTGAATTTAAATTTTAATGGATACGAATGGATACGCTTCCAGTTAACAATAATTCAACAACCTTGTGGGGTTGTACGTCAAATAATTGTCAAGAAAAATCGAATCCGGTTGCAGGGTTGCAAATTACGAACAAAAATACTTTCAAATAATTTTTTTAATATTTGAAGTTAAATATCTTTTAAGTAATCAGTCAGAGATATTTAACTGTTAATGTTTTTAGAATGACAATTTAAAAAAGGTCTTTTAGATGCGAAAATAAAATATTGGGTGTTCAATTTAAATTTTTTAAGTTATTCAACTTGTAACAAACCTCTTCATTTATTTACCTTCTTGATTGCAGTGGGCTAAAAAAAGTTATATCGTTAAAGTATGAACTTTCTTCTTTAAAGTGGTGAAAGTCCTACTTTTCTAGGATTCTTAGTTTTTATGTAATGTTTTTTTTAAAGTGTTCATTAAAAAAATCAAATTATTTCAAAATCTCCAAGATACTAATAATAATACTTTATTTCCCATGATAATTTACATTATGTAGGAATTGTCACTATAATACAGACTGTTTATAAAAGAGTAGGTCTAAGGTGGTTCTGGAATTTGAATTTACCGCATTTAATTATTTTATTTCTATGAAATTTCTGAAAAGTATCAATTTTTATCTACCCAGGCAACCAGTATAAGCAATTTTTTCACATGCTAATAATATTGTTTGTTTTTTCTTGAAAGAAGTGGCAAACTTTTAAACCTACTATACAATCCCACATTCATTTTGTAGACACTTTGTAGAATAAAAACACACACAGAAACATTAAAACATTCCTCCAACGAATAGAAGCACTGTGCAAGAAAAGATTTTAATTCACGTTTAAATCTTCTGTGAAATGTTTTAATACACTTTAACCTGTCAGGCAATTTATAAAAATTCTTAACCTAGATATTTTGGTGAATTTTGTGCATTAATTCTAGCACATGATGCATAAAAATTATTTTTTTGACGTGTAGTATATTCGTAGTTTTAAACACTCGAGACAAATTTAGAGTTTTATTGATAAAAACATAGGAACATATTTCCAAAACAAATACTTACGTCAAATGAAGAATTTTAAATTCTTCAAAATATGGTCTATAACTTTACATCGAATGATAATTTTTTGTGCTATCAGAATACTATTATTCAAAGTGGAGACTCCCCAAAAGCAAACACCTTACCTCAAGACAGAATCAACTTTTGCATAATAAATTTTGATTAGTTGAGAATTATTTAAAACTTCAGGACGAATGATAAAAAGGAACTTTAACGAAAGTAATTTGGAAATCACGTTCAAGCAATGGCTTTTCCAATTAAGATGTTCGTCTATATGTAAACCAAGACAAACTACCTTTCCTGACTAGGTACTGGTCACACTTGCATTGCCACATAAAATATTAATATTTTCTACTTTTTTTTGATAGTTATGAATACTTAGTATTTTAATTTTTTGATTATTAAAATGTAAGTCTCTTTCATCAAAAAAAAAATTGATACTTTACTCAATACAAGGTGTAACGAAAAGATGAGGACAACAGGGAATCAGAGATTCCCCAGTTCAAAATAGAGCAATTTAACCCAACTTACCTCTATACCAAGTTAGAGGGCGCCAAAATTCAAAAATTATTTTCGATTTTTTTAAATAACTTTTTAATGGAATAATCGATTTGAATGAAATTTGGTACAAGTAATTTGCCATCAAAACCACAGGTTTTGGTGCTATTTCTTTTGTTTTTTTATTATTGTAATAGTTATTTACCTAACGAGTTTGGAAAATCCAATTTCTCACATGACCACTTTGTTTGCGGCACGAGTGCAGCGAGGGCCGCATGTGGGAAATTGCTTTCCAAACAAGTTAGGTACAATATTTTTTGTAACGAATCTCTCAAAAAAATATATTAAAAATTAATATTTTTTATAATTTAGTTTTTTTTGCTAATGGGTCAACAGGTCAAACAATCAAAAAATTTACATGAACTGTCACTTATCCTAAAAAAAAATAATCGTTTCCATCTCAACGATAGCGAAACCAACCTACTAAATGTCCCTAGCCATTGTTGGAAAGTAAAAAACACCGCAGTGCGGGAAAGTTACTTTCCCACACGCTGGAGATAACCGGGAAAACGCTATCTAAAAGCTATGAGTACAAAAAGTACTTACCTGAACTACTGAAGACATTTTAAGATAAATTTTTGTTAAACGTTATCCGAGTGGTGTAATTCTTTCTTTATTCGAAAGACCTATTCTTTTTGAACAACTTTTGTAACTTCCAAAATTTTTTGTATCGGCCTCGGTTTTGGAGTAAAACAATAATTTAAGTCGACGTGTCAAATTTTTTGACGTTCGCCAATTTAGTATTATTGGGTTTCAAATTATTTTTTTTTATTTTGGCTTTGATTCCTTTATGTACGTGTATGTTAGATAACAATAATGTAATTTGTTATTAATATAAACCAAAAAAGGCATTTTTCGACAAAATTGTGAATTTCTAAAAATCGTTCGATTTCTACAAAACACAACTAATTAAAATCTAAACTGTCGTTATGGAAAAATTATTAATTACAATTATAATAAGTAAACTATTCATTAAATAATTAAATGCATTTTTAAAACCAACAATAATAATTGACGAACGTCCGAAATGTTGACACTTCTACTTAAATTATTTTTTTATTCAAAAACCAAGGCCGATACAAAATTATTATAAGATATAAAAAGTGTTCTGGAGTAAAGGGTCTTTCGAATAAAAAAAGAATTACACCATTAAGATAACGTAAAAAAAATATGTTCTAAAATGTGTTCAACAGTTGTTAGGTAAGTACTTTACATTAACAGAAAAACAAAAGAAATTGCAGCAACACATGCGGTTTTGATGACAAATTACTTGTACCAAATTTCATTAAAATCGATTTAGAAGTTACTAATAAAAAACCAAAATAATGTTTTAACTTTGGCGCCCTCTAACTTTTAAACGGTGCAACTTTGTGTAGAGGTAAGTTGGGTTAAATCGTTTTTAACCTTTCCTTTTTGTCCCCATCTTTTCGTTACACCCTGTATATCAGAAGATTCTTAAACATTTATTTGAACCCTTAAAACGGCAAGGGGTGAGGAGTGACTCACGTCTACAACATGACTAACGGTCCGTTTTAGTCATCGTAATCAAGAGTTGGTTATTTCTTCGCGTTATGACCTCGAAGTCACGTAATTTACGATTTTTTCATTAATTGGAATCGTAAATCGCGAGACGATGTGGGAAACGTAATAATTATCATTAGAACAAAGAAAGGTAATTGTTATCGTTCTCTAACGGGAAATTTGACTCAAGAAGACTTCCGTCTCGGTTTATCAAACTAAATTTAACGTTTCCGTAAATAATCTTGCCTTTGAGTTAATATTTAACAAAATTGTGTTAGTGGGGTGTGAGGTCCCAGCTGGGACACCCCCTGTATGCGATAGCTGCAGCATGCACTCGCATAAATAATGCACAGCACTGTGAACGTTGGCTAATAACTAATTTAGTGCAAGAAAATGAAGTTTACATTTAATTTTAATTAAAAGCGGTGTTCGAGCAGCATCAACATTTAATTACCGTAAATTAGCTGAAACAGTATTAATTTCGGCCGAATTTTCTGCAATTGTTGACTTTGAGATAAAACAAATTGAAAATGATTAGAGAAGTTTAGCTCAGATTGTTATTCCATAAAGTAAGTTTATTTAATTGGATAAGTTTTAACAGCGCATTGAATTAGTACTGTCAAACGGAGATCATTAAAGAGCATTTGTTGACTTTTTCCGACTCGAACCGTTACTTCAGTCCCTAGTTTTTAAAAGTTTGTACATTCGTTTTGCTTCAAGATATTTGTTCAGTTTCGTTTTTTCTTAATTGATGTTGCCGCACTTAATTAGTTGTTTTTCTCCAGGTAAAAGTAATTGATTCTAATGTGAGATGGCCAATTCTGCACCTTACACAAGATTAATACCATAATCGGTCGAGACTACAAAAATTAATGCGATCGCCGGTTTCGCAACTTCATACTCGTTAATTTACAGAATAAAATCCGGTCTAATCAAGCGTTTTCCGTTATTATGAACAGACAGGTCGAAAATTAGGTCGACGACACTGTCACTCACACGTTTTTACAGATATAATGCGAAACGCAGTCATTTTTATTGTGACAAGACAAAAAACTTTCAGTTTTCGCATTTTTAATCACCTAAACGAACGTACAACTAGTGAGTGGGCAATTTTTTGATTAAAAATCGGTTTTTGGCAACAAGCCGTCCAGAATGGTTTAATAATTAAAACTGATAAAAGTTTTAATATTGCCACAGTTAGTGTCATAAATTCCGGAATAAAGCTGGTCGAGTGTTTGTGATAGTGTTGCGGCAGAGTTATTGAAAAATTTTGACAGAGAAAGTTCAATTTCTCGTCACTCTCACAAATGCCAATTGATTGAATGCGATTTTCTTAGTAGTTTCTTCCATAAAAACTCGTCATTTTTTACTTGTCGTAGCAGGTGGAAGACTTAATGGATTCTTTCAACTTTTACATTCGTAATGATTTTTCAACCGTTAATTGCGCTGAACTCGGCGTTGCATAATCGTAATAATGCAAATATTTTTTCAAAAATATGAATAAAAATGCGATAAAACTGTAGTGTTTCAAAACATAATTTACATGCCGTTACGGGAATCATTGAATATTTTTCAGGCCATATTTCAGACACTCGCATTGATTTTTACATTAAGCACGTTGGAAAGAAAGCTCGTGACTCGATGTAGGTTTATTAAACGCAATTACATCCACTTGTTTTGAGTCGAGCGAGATTTTTTCCAGTAAAATTTAAACGCAGCCACTTGTAGTTGCAAGCTAATTTAAGCAAAAATAATTGTAATCAATAAAACACACTTTTTAAAGTTTACCTAATTTTCCCAATAAAAAACACCACAGTTCGGCTGTATGAAGGGAATTAGGTTTCCAGCTATTCCAGGAAAATGCAACCTGACACCAAAATTTTCAAATAATCTTATTGGTAATGTAAAGTTTCTTTCAAAATACACGATCGGTTTATATTTGTGTATTTTTCAACAAAAGTTTTTTGTTGTGAATTTAAAATGGGAGAGGATAATCATTTAAATTGAAGTAATTCATTGGAATCTAAAATTTACATACATTGCCTTGTGGGCGATAACATAAAATACTGTTGACAGCTGACGCACTACAACTGCTGAATAATTTTTGAAGACTGTTTTTCTAGTTTCTGGTAGTTTAGAAAATGGAAATCGGCAAGCAAATGGATTACTTTTTTAGCTCCGTGTTCTCATATCTTACGTCGTTAAACAAGGCCTAGAAATTTTAATTTCCACTGTCTATTTTTGATATTGTTAATAATTAAAATCTGTCTGAATAAATTTTTTGGAGTTATTTTCACACAAGATTTTTTTGTCCCATCCGTTGTGTAAATAAAAAGTAGAATAATTAGAAGTCCTTACACTTTGCCTTGTTCTTCGTTTTCGTGGTTTCAAAAGTTTCAACAATTTCCACCTTTTACTTTAAAAATAATTGTTGCCTTTTAAATTAGCAGCATTTTTAACGATTGCTCAACAATAAAATGTGAAGTTTTTTTCTTGTGTTCCGTCCGTTATTAATTTGTATTTTTTTCCTCCTTGTATTTCAAATTTTACAAATCGTCGTCTTAGAGTGTAAAACTGCTAACTCCATATTATGAAAATTTTCAGGACAAACCACATAAAATTTATTCGAATTGCTGAAGAGCAAAAAGTAAAATTCGTAGTTCATTTATTTGTACTATTTTCTATAATTAAGTAAAAAAAAGAAGCAGATATTAATATTTAATTTTTTATATGCATTTTTGTTACTTAGCAGGTTTTCTTAGGAAATTTTAATATATTCATAAGGAGTTAGCTGGATTTTTCTGAGAGTGGTAAGTTGGAAGATTTATATTATAACGACAAATCTTTGATCTCATCCGAAGAAAAAAATAAGACAATAAAAAAATGAAAGTTGAATGTTAATTTTGTTGAATAAACTTGTAAGAAATGACTTATTATGTAATTCAAAACAAAATTATTTTTGAAATCTTCAGTTTCAAAAGATTCAAGAAACAATATCAAAATATAAAAATTTTATCTTTAAAGTTTTGCCGACGAGTTTTAACGTAAAAATATAGGTTGACTGAAGTTTAACAGGATCTTGTAACACCAAAGCAATAATAATACAAATTAGGCTTTTTGAATTAAGTAATCAAACAAAAACATTCAGTTTCACTTTCACTCATATTGTAAATTGGTGTAAAACTGACGGTAATCCTCCGGCAAAGACTTCTTTAAATAATGCAGATCTTCAAACTTCCTTGCACTGATTTTTCTCTTAGTTTGGTGCAAATTTTCTATCTCGGCAAAAGGCAACGGAGTAATCTGAGGTGATTTTCTTTGCGGTAATAATTGCTAGTCTATACTATACCGCAAAGTCTGGATATCTGTTACCTTATGCTTTTTGTTGTTGTTCAAAAAGAAGTCGTGCGATGGTTTATTTGATGGACTTCTAAATACTAAATACCAAGAGTCCTGACACCCTAAAGCAGCCACTAGCCACTAGTCGGTCCGGTGTTAAAATCCTCAGCAGGCTAAGTTAGCCTGTTACAATATTTATTTTTTTGTGAGCATTTTTCCTTTTTGGTAGGATTTCTTAGTAAATTTTAATATAATTTAAGGAGTTAACTGGATTTTCCTGAGTGTGGTAAGTTCGAAGATTTATGTTGATGACGACAAATCTTTAATCTCATCAGAATAAAAAATAAGACAATAAAAAAAATGAAACGTGAATGTAAATTTTGTTGAATAAACTTGTAAGAAATGAATTACTTATTATTAAATTAAACGTTATGACGATTACGACCATTTTTATACTTAGCTTTTTTGAATAGCTGATGCACTGCCTGTATATAAGTATTGTTTAACCTTTATTCTTTTTGTTTAAATAAATTTAGTTTCATAGTTTTTTGTTAGTTATGCTTCTTGTTGTTGTTCAAAAAGAAGTTGTGCGTTGATCTGTTGATAAGCTTGATTAAATACTAAATACCAAGAGTCCTGACACCCTAAAACAGCCACTAGTCGGTCCGGTGTTAAAATCCACATCCGGTCTAAGGTAGCCGGCTACAATTATCCAAAGGACAAAAAGACAAAAATTTAGCTGTGTTACTAATCACGCAGTTTTGATAACTCATGACCACTGTAGCATTTATCTATTTGGAATAGCCCTTCGAAAGATATAAATAGGTATCATCTGATAACAAATACAAAAAATGGATTTAGCAGGTTTACACTCTAAGCCGACGAAATGTGGCTCTAATTGTAGGTTGTTTGACTTGTACTATAAGTTCAAAAAAACTGTAAATAAAATTTAAAAATGAGTGCAAAATGGAATGTCTGTTTACCTTTTCTGCATTCGAAGGCCCTTTTGTTTTCGCAAAAATGAGGAAAATGTACCAACTCATTAGCATTCTTGTGTCGTGCGACCGTAGAATAAACAAAGTATGTCCCACATTAGTGGATTTAAAAAATGACGAAACTCGAGCCGTGAGGAACGTCCTTGCAATTTCTCGCACCGATCTCTTATCGCATTACAAACACACAAAGATATCTTTTGAGGAAATCCTATGCAAACAAGCTTTCAAGCATTCAAATTTCAGGTACAACGTGAGCGTGACGGCGCGTGACGACGTCCCCTTTTTCGGTCCGACGCTGCCGACGCCCGCCGTCTTCCGTCACGGCCCCGAATTCAAAGAGTTCCTTTTGACGAAGTTGATCAACGCCGAAAACGCCTGTTACAAAGCCGACAAATTCGCCAAATTGGAATTACGGACGCGCACTTCGCTCCTCCAAACCCTCACCGAAGATCTCAAAGAAAAAACGAACGAGTTCTTAGGCGGAAGTGCCACTGTCGTTCCCGGAACTCCGAAGAGCGATTCCGGACCCGGATCGCGCTTCATCGACACCGTCAAGAAGGCGTGGAGTGCGCGAGTTAAATCGAGTCAAAGTGTCGATAATAATCTAGCAAATGCGAATGGACACGAACGGCTGTCGAAGAAGTCGAGCCAGCCGACCATTTCCGAGTCGACGCCATCGGTGTGTAGTTGCGACACTCGGATCCGGCTCGTTGCTAATTTTTTTTTTTTTTGGCAGAGTGGGCGTTCGCTGTCGAAAAGTTCGATCGTTTCGAATGGGAAAAAGAGTCCGAATTCGTCAACGGCTTCCTCGCCCGACCTCACAGCACACGCTCATGCACATCCTGCACTGTCGGAAGCTAGCGATGATTCGTCCCTTACCAGTGAGGACCTGGAGGAGCACCTGGCTGGGGGTTATATCGACAGTGATACCGGTTTGGAGAGCATGTCGAGTGCTGAAACGGCAGCGAAGGCCTGCAGCGTATGCCAAGAGAGACCCACGAGCACGACGGGCCCCAGCAGTAGCGAAGTGCTGGCCCAGGAAGTTGCCAAACTCAAGTGTGATAAACTGGACTTGTTGAGACAGAATGTGGTGAGTAGATTCCAAGGGCCGTTAATTTCCATATTAATGTGCATCAAGTAGGCTGTGGGAGTCCAAATGCACCTTTAATTTTAGTTACTAAAAAGTCACTAGATGCACTCCAATTCAGAATAAAATGGTTAATGATGCCAACATTTTTTGTTTGTCACCTTAGATTAATACGTTGTTAATTTTAATGAATTTTTTGCTACCTCAGAAATTACGATATTAACTAGCTGTGTACTTAGCTACTCACAGTAACACTGCGTTGACTGACAGTAATGTGCTAGTAATTTATTTGGTTACTTCGATGTGCATGTCGATTGTTTATGGTCAAAAAAACTGTAAGATTTGACAATAGCTACAAAATTAATTAAAATACGGGGTGTCCCAGCGATATGAAAATGTCTATTATTGACCTTTAAATGTTAGAATTTTTTTTTTACGAAAGCCGTAGATAAACCCCCTGACTAATTTAAAATTATTGTTTTCGAAATTAGCTACAATACGCACTTGTTTTTATAATGAAACACCCGTGGGGACCTTATAATTTTTTTGCATTTTTGGATGTAGCTTTTTACACTGATGCTTTTAAACTAAATTATTATTGGTCGAATTTGCTTTGTTTTTGGAATAATTGGATTTTTTTTACAAAAACACGGTTTAAAAAAAATATATTAGATAAAAAAGTAGGACTTTCAGCACTTTAAAGAAAAAAGTTCAAACTTACAGGATATAATTTTTTTTAGCTTACTGCTGACAAGAACAAAACTGAAGAGGTTTGTTGCAAGTTGAATAATTTGAAAATTTTAAATGGAACACCCAATTTTTTATTTTTGTACTAAAAGACCATTAAGTTGTCTCTCTAAAAACATTAACAGTTAAGTGTCTCTTGCTGATCACTTAAAAGATATTTAACTTTAAACATTAAAAAAATTATTAACTATTGTTTCAGTAGTTGAAATGTGAAATTTTCAGCTAATAGTAACTAACGTTACCCTTAGGCCATTATTCGCCATTTTTTACAGTGAAACAACTAAAATTTTAATAATAAGTGTTCATTTAAAAAAAACTCTAGTGCTTTGAAATTAAAAAACAATTGTTTTGTATGTCTGTGATTAATTCGTTCTCTTATAATCTTACTTTATGACAATTAAAAAGATAACACATTTTCATAAAAATATTTATTTATTATTTAAAAAAAACTGTTGGAAATGTCTTCCTTGTTCAAACACACATAACACATCGCCTTTGAACACTACCTTGGGTTATGAATTCTGGTGAGATAGTTTAGTAGGCAACCAACAATACAATGATAAAAATTGTTCAATGATTTTCGTAAATATCTCAGGGCACGCTGCGAGTTTTTTAATAATGAACACCTGCTATTTTGCTGAATTTTTAAATCCCTTTGTGAACTCCAACAAATGGTCCTTGGTGGAGTTACCATGGTTATGGTATGGTTTACTATGGTTACAATAATGCTCATGCATAATGAGCTTTGTTGTTGAAATTAACTTTTAAAGTCAAATATTTTTTTTATTAACTTTGGGCATTTGAAACTTTATGTTTTTAGATAGACAATTTAATAATCTTTGAAAAGCAAGAAGAAAAAATAGGGAGTTCCATTTAACTTTTTCCAAGTTATTCAACTTGTAACAAACTTATTAATTGCAATGCGCATTAGAAATTAGAACGGATTTAAGTTTGAATTTGACGAATGATTCCAAAAGTTGCAAGGATAATAATTTTTAAATATCAAATAATTCCTCGAGTCGATTGGAGTTGGTGCTAATTGCGCGATGTTTGCAGAGCTGTCAGAGGGACATCAAACGGCTAAGAGAGAAGGAATTGAGTTTGCAAGGCGACCTGGAGGCGGCCAAGAAGGAAATCATCAGGTTGAGGGAGCTGCTGAAGGATTATAGTCCCAATGGGGATAGATCTCCGGTTTAATTATTGTTATTATTGCGTTTCGTTGCGGTAATTATTGTTTTAATATTTAAAATAATCGATTACTTTCTGTTTTCTTCTCAAATCTTTACATAGCTGATATGTAAACGGTGTCAATTAGATGTTTGCACATTACCTACACATAGATGCATCCACACAAAATACGTATTTCTCTTCACTGCCTTGTGATATCTGGGTTTTTGTTTCGCGTTTTCTTCCCTTTATGAGTAAACAGGGGATTTTCGTTTTTTATTTTAGTTGCAATACTCGAATGAACAACGAAGATACTCATTGAGGGAGTGGGCCTTTTTCTTTTTTCTCTTCGAAGAATTGTTTAGTTTTTTAAATATTTATTAATATTGTCTTGTATAGTTATAATACAACTTTACCAACAAAATGATACCAAAGTTAACATTCCCCAAAAATTCTGTTTCAGAAATTAAATTATTTACTAAGTGTACATAACAAAGTATTTATTAGTTTGTAAGGCGAGCAGAGTTTCCTGAGGATATTGTTAATAATGTAGATTTCTATGTTTTTACTCTGTTCATTTTTTTTAAGTTTGTACAACTGCAATATGTATTACTAAAGTTTAGTATCCCATTACATTAAGTTTTTATTTTGTACATAGAAAACAACACGATTACATATTCTTCTTACTGAGAACTGTAATAGATGTAATCAATGTCTGGCATTTAACTCCTCCAGACGAATCTATGGCCTTCTTAGGACGATCTGAAGTGATACAAATATTCATTTAAGTGTAATACGTTACAAATTACAATTACATTATTTAACTCTTTATTCGAAAGCTTTTTATTTTAAGTACCTAATAATAATTCATACGATTATTAAGTGTTCTTTGTATATAGATTATGTAACTCTTTTATGTACCTTGATTTGTCGTAACGACGATGTTTTCTGCAAATAAATTCATTAAATCAATCCGTGTTTTTTGCCTTTTTAATCCCTTGTAAACCGGAACAAAAGTGTAATTTTTCGAAGAGCCCGTTTTTGTCGAATTTTTTGTGACTACACGAAATTTTTTGCCCCATTTTTTGTGACTGTAGCTGATTTTTTGCTCAGTTTTTTGTTACCCTATGCGATTTTTTGCTCTATTTTTTGTAAACTCCGAAAATTTTAATCTATTTCCAAGCGCTAGCAAATTTACAATTTTCGGAAAGTGGTTTTTTGTGCAATTTTTTGCTCCCACACACGATTTTTTGTTCTACTTTTTGTAAACTCCGAAAAATTGAATTTATTGCTAAGCGCTATAAAAATGTTAAATTTTCGAAAAGCGAGTTTTTGTCGAATTTTTTGTGGCTACACGAAATTTTTTGCCCCATTTTTTGTGACTGCAGCTGATTTTTTGCTCAGTTTTTTGTGATCGCAGTTTATTTTTTACCCAATTTTTGTTGCAATTTGAGTGCTGGAGACCACGTTCGAATCGCTTCAGGATAGATTTGGAAGGGTTTCAACCAAAACACCAAATGATACAAAAAATTTATTTCATAACATTAAAGATTATAAATTTGTTTTTGGTAAATAATTATTTCTTTAACAACGTTAGGAATGGGAATATGGTTAATAACAGTCAAAAACTGAACATTATCCTCCACTTTGAACTTTGAAATGATAAAATTGCGAGCGGTATTTCGACTCAACTCGACCAAAGAAGGCACTGCTGATGCTTTTCCTAGTATATAACTATACTCCTCAAACAATTGCGGAAATTTATCTTTAAATTTAAACATATTAAAAAATTTCAACATGTGTGAGAAACACTCAAGATCTTCTTCTTGAAAACGCTCGATCATATTAATACCTAAATTCAAATCGTAGGTCAAAAATGCCATAAAATTGTGACCCGCATAAGAATCAAAGTTGCAACAATGGTTTCGAATTTTGGCAATATTCAATAACATTCGGTACAATTCACAAAAACCAAACTCGAGATAAACTTTATCCAAATATTGAGAAGTGATTTCATATCCCCGACTTGCACAATAACACACAAATTGTATTGCAAATTGTTGTAAAAACAATGAGTGTTTCTGACGCAGATTATCCAAGAGCGAAAACAGTGACTCGTTCAAAATATAACAATATGATAACATGAACCAAAAATCTTCAATTGTGATCATGTCACAAGTTTGTGTTTCAACGTTCATTAAACGAAAGATTTGCACTGAGTAGCCAAATTCGTTTTTAACAAACGGATCAGCAAAAATCGAAACAAAATCAGAATCATCTCTGAAGATTTGAGCTGCCAATTCTTTGAGTTGTTTTCTAGTGTAGATGATGTTTCTTGTTATTTTAACGATTTCCTTCAGATACGGAGACTTATTCTCTATTGCTTTATATAAAGTTAGCAAACTGACTTCGGTGTGCTCATCAAAAGTTAAGTAAAAAAGACTATCTACATTTTCTCGACAAATATCATATGGCAAAAAACCGCAGTTGTCAGTAATCGTTACATCAGCCCCGTAGTATAAGTACGTATGTACTAATTTTATTAATCCAACTTTGCAAGCATAAAATAGAGGAGTCTGACCGTCGCGAGCTTGAGCGTTGATATCAGCCCCATGTTCCAACAACAAACGCACGACATCAACGTCTTTAGTGTGGTGCAACAAAGAATCCCCGTTAGGGTAGCGCAAGTTGGGGTCGGCCCCCTTTTGCAACAATTTGCGAATGTAATACACGTTTTTAAGGGCAAGTATTAAGGGGGTTTCCCCGTAGAAATTGACGGCATCGAGTCGAATGTCCTCCACTTCGATTAAACAATCAAAAATGGATGTTAAATTAGCATTTGATCGAACAGCATGGTGAAGAGGAGTATTACCTCTGTTGTCATTGATGTTGACCGAGTTTCCATCCTGCAAGAGGCGACGAAGCTCAACGACGTCATTACGCAAAACCGCCTCAATTTGGGGCGACAAAACATACGGGTCTACGTAATCGAAGCAGTCAAATACGTCGGAAGCCCCCTTCAAACGCATTCATTCATTTAAACTGGCACCAAAACAGTTACTTACCCAGTCGATGTCGTAGAGTTCGTCCTCGCTGCTGGACATTCTAGTTACCCCAATCTTGAGAACAGTTATTAATTATTATTATTATTATTAAAAACGTTTTGTTCACTAATCATAACCTCACTTTTATTGTTTATCTTTCGACAGTTCTCTGTAGTACCGGCTTAGTATTAATTCATATTTGATTTAAAAAAAACACGCACAAGGAACTCATTTACGTAAAATCTGCTTTCGTTACCTCAAACTCGCGCAAAAACAATGATACGATTAAATACGGTATGTGTGGTTGGCAAAAATTAGATTAAACAAGCATTCTTGTAAAACTCGTGTATTACTGGTTGCCTATCTTATCAAACAGAAAAATATTTTTTATTTGAAATCTCTTCTCTCAAATCAGATTATCAGTCGGCCTCGGGCTTCCTCGCCACGACCGCCAGGTAGCAGAACGCGCCACACCTGGGTACAGGCTGCGCGGCTAGGAAGGCGCCCCCATCTGGCGAGTTCTCATACAGCAGGGGCTTCCTCCCCGCTGTCGTTTCTTCCATCTTTTCGAAGGCCGCAGCCTCGTCCCTTGCCTCGGCCTCCGCCCCACCTGGCTGTAATCCGCATTAATGATTTTTACCGGCCTAGGGCTGTATTTACCAAAAGATGGGCGATCGACGGGAGGGGCTTCTGGGGCGGGTTCTCGTTGAACGGCGGCTGCAGCTCCCCGTTCTGGATGTTCACGATGAGATAGTACATGAAGTCGTTGCGCAGTTTGATCTCGTTGAGGGTGCGGTTGCACGTACTTAGCTTCTTCATCCATCGCGTGGCCCTTGTCTTGTCCTCGTGCTTGGCGAGGTTGTTGAGGAGGGTCTTGGCGATGAAGAGATTGTAGTTGAAGTCGTAGTTGAGGTCTTCGACTTTGTCGGACATTTTTTGGGAGTTTGCACGGGAATGTTTGACGTTGAATGACAAGACCGAAAAAATGTCACTAAGGCTCACGCGATTAATTCAGACGATAAATACGTTTATTTTATAAATAAAGCTGTACAGTGGCTCATATACACAATATTTACATTTATTAAATACTTAAAAAAGTCACAAAATGTATAAAGCAAGCAATAAAAAAAGAATAAAGTGATTTACAACTTATTTACTTTTTATTACAATTAAATGAGAGTCCTGATGTCACACTTAACGGCTTCCTGATTAATTCGGACTCCTTCGTGGGTTGGCTTTTGAGGCGTTGTTGGAGTTGTTTAAACCTATATTGTTACAAACATATTTCCAATAAGTATTTTTTTCAATTTCTGATTGTTTTGTTATGTATCATTCTTTTTTTCCCGTGTTTTCTTTTCTCAATCTTTTCAGTCAAAAATGATACAAAATAGTTACATCATTGTCTCACTTTACAAAAATTACACATTAAAACCACACACTCTTGTACAAATGTGTAATTCTTGTATTATAAATTATTACAATCGTGGAACATTTGGGATCACTAAAAGTTTTAAGGAACGACAAGGACTAGGGATTAGGGACTTACAACATCTACATGGTTGGTATGCACTTTTTAAACCTTAATTTTAACAAACTTAAAAATTGCATACTATACATAAATAACTAAATTAAGTACAAGTCTTATAAAATATCACAGTTTTGTACAATTCGAATTAATTTTTTTGTGTGTCTGTCGATATAATATCCTGTAACAGTCAGATTAAATCATAAGAGAGAGAAATAAATACAACACATGCAACCTATAAATCAATCACAGATGAGTCACGAAAATAAAAACGCGGTTTTTCGAAGCGAAACGTTTGTTTGTTAGTGCACCGATTTGAAATCTTTTTGATACTAACGTACTAGCGAACAATTTTAAACTAAAAATAATAATAATAAGAAATGACGCAACAAAACACAATACCTGCTCCTGACTTCCTTTCTTTTGCTTCCTCGATTTTTTCCCACTCGGCTCGGTGGCAGCCCCCAGTCGCAAGTGAATCGGCAATTTCCCTTCTAAAAAAACAAAAAATATTTGCAATTTTTAAAAGTCAAAGAAAACTATAAAATTATTATTGTTGTTAGAAAAATTAAACTACTTAGGCTAAAATTAATACAGTTTTTTCGATAAGAAAATCACCAAGTTACACAAAAAAAAGCTAAAATCTCAGTCTTATTCGGAATTCCGCCAAAGATATTAAGTGTGTTTTTGAGCTAAAACTTTGTTTTTTCCTGTGAATCAGTCGTAATTATGCTCTTTGTAAGAGTTTTAAAACACATTTATGAGCTAAAGGTCCAATTTGTTTTAGAAGATATTGTTAAATTTCACCGAAAAACTTTTAAAACATTAAAATGAAAAAAAATATTAAATAACTCTCGTGTTCTTCAAGAGTTTCAGTACATTTCTCAGCTAGAAAGACAATTAATTAGCGATTTTGTTTTGAAAAAGAAGCAATAAAAACTGAGTTCTTTCAAAAAGTTTCGTTAAACCGGTCCGAAAATCACTATACTGAGACGAAATTGACATAATTTTTGCATTTTTGAAAACTGTAAGATCTTGTCAAAAAAGTACAATTTTTTGGAAAGTTTTTAAGTAAAACAGTAACTGCCTAATTTACATCGAAAATGATACAATGTAGCATTGTCAATGGTTTTAGTACATTTCTAGCTAGAAACGCAATTATTTCGCAATTTTTGGGACTTTAAGAACATTTTTGAGCTAAAAATAGTTTATTTGAAAAATTCTACGAAACCGGAACGAAAATCACTTAATTTTTGCCATATTTTCTGCTTGTCTATGGCCAGAAGCGCAATTATTTCCAAAAATTTTGCCAAAGATAAGTCAAAATAACATTAATTTTACCTTGTGAGATGGTTTCTGAGCGAAAGACCTGTTCTTTTCCGAAGGTTTTCGCTAAATTGGACCAAAAAATCACTAAATAGGTCGCACAAGCCATAATTTTTGCCTTTCCGAAAGTTTCAATATAATTTTAGCTAGAAATGCAATAAATATATTTTGCAAAATATAAAGTTTTTCGAGCGTTTAAACATACTTTTGAGCTGAACTAATTCCTTCCCCAAAGTAATTCGCTAAATAAGATGAACAAAGTGTCGAATTAGGTCGATATTTATTTAGTCTCTTTAGATAGTTTTCAGGCAGAATAATCTCAGAATTGGGTTGCATTTTTCGGACTTAATATTTATTAGAATTAATTAGTATTAAGTCCACGAGTGACTCCTCCATTATTTTTAACAACTTCTACACATTATTCTCAGCGGTTTTAACGGTTTAGAAAAATGACACAAAAAATGCGTACCTGTATTTTCGTCTTTTTTACTCTTTTTCACTTTCCTAAAGCCAACTCCTTGGAGTGCATTCTGCAAAAGCCTCGACGGCACGACGTCCGGAAGAGGATGTTTCTGTCTCTCGGCTCGTTTCCGACTCAATTGCGTCCTCAAATCACCTAAATTGAAAATTTCAAATTCCTAAATCACACACTTTAAAATTACCAACTCACCTTCAGTCACACTGGACTCAGCCTTCTCTTCCGGTTTCTCATCCGCTACTTCCACCTTCCTCACTTTTTCTTCCGGTTCGCTCTTTTCATATTTCGTTGGATTTCGAATTTTGATTTCGATTTTTCTTTCACTGGCAAGCTTAACCTCCGGTTTCTTTAACGGCGTCCGACTTCTAAACCGTTTCCTCTTGTCGGTTTTCTTCTCTTCCAAACGCAGATCGGTCTTCACTTCGCTTTTCGCACCGTTGATTAGTTTAGTAAATGGCAAAATTGGAACTTTCTGATTCGTTTCTTGCTTGGTTTTAAAGCGTCCTTCGTTGTCACTGTCCGATTCTTCATCGGAGAAAAGTGTATCGAGTTTAGGGTCTAAAATAATCGAATCGTCGCCTTCCAGCAACGCATCTTCATCGATTTCTTCTTCTTCTTCTTCTTCCCCCTCGTCTTCGACGCGTTCCTCCTTCTTCACTTCATCACTTTCGGGTTTCTTCAAACGTATCACACCTTCAGTCATTGTTATTTCGTTACGTTCAAACTTCTTTCGTCGCGCTTCCAAAACCGGATCTTCCTTCTCTTCTTTCTTCAATTCTTCAGTCTTGCCGTTCTTCGCACCTAACCTTTCACGAACCGATGATTGTTTCTTCGGAGATGGGCGTGGCGAAACTTTGCGGACCGGTGACGGAGACAGGGAACGCCTCAAAGGCGATAAAGACGCCCTAACAAAACAAATTATAATTTTTTAACTAATTGGACATTTAATTTAATGGAAACGTTCGTTAACTTATTACATTTCATAATAAAATAACGCAGAGCCATTAACTAACGGATCACAACATAAAACATAATGTTGAGTTCGTCAAAGTGTGTGTATTAAACTGTGTAACGATTCGTGCATAAATGCATGCCTGAATATAATGTGGAACAAGCAGAGAAGGAATCGTGACAGTAATTTTTTTGCTTGAAGAAATCTTTTATCGATGAATGACAAAATTAATTTACCTGAAAAAGTAAGACAGAATAAAAGTGAATATAAATTAATTTAAAAAATTTTATGTCAGAAATTTGGAACAGATTAAAACCAAGTTCGACAATTTGAAAAATAACAAAAGATAATAATTGCAGGCAATAATAAATATGTACCTGAAAGCAGATTTGGATTCCACAGTTGAAGCTTTTAAAAATTATAAAAAAAATACAAGAGAAAAACGAAAGAAGAATTATAAAAAATAAGTTAAAGCAGTGCCATCTTACAGAAAAAAGTTGCGGGATATTGAGAACACAAAAAAAAGATGCTTCTGGAATTGGAAAAAAATTAAAGAATAAATGTTAAAGAATAATTAATAATAATTTTTTGAGAGGTTTTACTAAAGCAAATCAAGACGGTTACTAAAGTAGGTCAAAAAGTGCAAAGTGTTAGTCAGAAACTCAATAATAATTAATATTAATAATTTCGGTAAAAAACATCATCTAAAATAACCTAAAATATGTATTACCAAATTAGTTAAAAAAAATTGTGTTATTTTCGTCTCTTTCTCATCGTGTAAGTGTGTTTCTAATCTGAAACAGAACCGAAAAATTGCCAAACTAGGTTGAAAATGTTATTATTTTTGTCTTATTTGTTGACATTGCAAGAGCTTACGAAAATATGTTGAAAGTGGTTATTTTTGAAACATTTGAATACATTTTTGCATTAAAGCTCAGATTTGCGAGATATTTTGCCGAACCGGGCCAAAAAATCACTGACTTATGTGAAAAATGACGTTCTTTTTTTTGTTTTAACATTTTCTGAAATGCGACATTATAGCTGGCATACACACACAGATTAATCCGTGCGTTTTGAAAACCGCGGTTTAAACCGACGGTTTTATCTTCTTGTTAGTGAGTACGTACAGTAATAAAGTGTAACTTTAGGGCAAAACTGTTTTAATAAAAACAAAGTTAATATTATTATTTGGTTGTTTTGAGTAATTTTAACTGAGATGTTTTCGAAGGTGTTGTTTGTTCAAAAGAAATTATTACGAAACTTATACAAATTTATAAAAACCCATCAAGTATTATGAAAAATTAAATGTAGAGTACACAAAAAATTAAAATTCAGCATACAATTCACATAAAGTTTTGCAAATTACACTCTATTATCTCGAAGCTGATTTTAATCAGCATAGTTTTAATTTATGCTTCGAACATCAACAAACAGTACCTAATATACTAACTTTAGAGCATTGTAGAAAAATCATGTAGACTGCGAAATATATTTTTTATTTACACTGTTTGTTTCTGTTATATGCAGATTAATTACTCGACACCGTGCTCGACACACAAGATCAACCTTTTTTTTGTTGGTAAACATTTTATTTGACACTAAAACTGTGGCCTTTTCGTACAAAACTTTCGTCAAGTCGAAATTCCACAGATCCGGTTTCATCTGCGGATAAATCCGCAGCAATTCGCCCATTAACGGATGGTTTGGCACGTGGCAGTTTAATATAAAAGATTTATCCGAGCATTTTTATTTTGTGTTAGTGGACAACAACGGTTTTGACGCTCACAGAACCGCGGCTTCAAAACGCACGGATTAATCGGTATGTGTATGGCCAGCTATTTTGTCAAAAATAATTCAAAAAATCACCAAACAACAATTTAGGTTTTTCTATATTTTCCCGAACAAGTAAGCAGGTTTCTGAATAAAAAAAAACACTAAATTAGGTCAAATATAACACGCAATTATTATTTGAAATATTGACACAATAAATAGTCAAAAAATGACTAACTTCGTTTAAAAAAGGCGTATTAGCACGTTTTTGAGCCAAAAAATCATTTTTTTGAGAAACTCGAAATTGGACCTAAGAAGCACCAAAATTAATTTAAAAGTGATATTATTATTTTATTAAGTATTGATTCGGGTGCTTTGATTCAGTCAGAACACAATTATTGTGTTATTTTTGGGGCATTTAATGTGGTTTTAGATTTAGAAATTCAAATTCTGGGGAGATTTTGCGAGCCAAAAAATGTTGTGAAAGATGCCTTTTTTTTATAAACGCAATTATTTTTTTTACTTATTTATTTATTTATTTTATTTATTCCTCAAAAATTATCTAAAATATCACCAAATTAGTAAAAAATTGGTGTTTTTTATATTTCGAGCGAGTAGCATGTTTCTATATTAAAAAACAACACTAAATTAGTTCAAATTTGTCATTATTTTTCTTCTTTTGAGATTGGGTGATGCTTTTATAAACTGTGACAGAAGTCATCTGAACGTTAGATTTATTTAGCCACTTTATTTGGATAAAAAGATAAAAAGTTAGAGCAATGATACGAATTGCTCCTTATTTCAAGAGCTATCATATGATACCAAAAAAATCTGGATTTGAGTGGTCATTCGATTTCCATAAGATGCGAACGTTCTTTGAAAGTAATTTTTTCCCAAAACGATTATTTTTTTCGTCTATGCAACAATCACACTCTTAGAAGATTAATTATTTACGTTTAATGCGATCATGGTGATATGCAAATTTTTACATAATTTAAATGTAGAATTTATGCGTTAATGGGCGAAAATTGTGGCTTTAAAATTACAGCCATGAAATCAGTTTTGAGTTAAAGTCAACATTTACTTTAAATAAAGAACTAAATTTGTTTATAAAATCGGCCCTTAAAGGGGCATTAGAGTACAGTTAGAGTGATTATGAAATAAAGTTTTGAATTAAAGTCAAATAAAATTTAAATAGAGAATTATAATAATTTCGCACCTTTTACGGAACCTGACCGGAGTCGGACTCCGGGAGTACGACCTGCGCTTCCTCTTCTCAATTATAGCCCGATTTTCCATCACAAAAGCGGCACTCCGGGGCGACAGTGGCGCCATCATCCCATTCCCAAAATCGGTATTAATACCAATGGGAGAAAGAGGACGGTCGTAAATAGGCGGGGCGATATGCAACGGTGGCAACTGAGGAGGTGGGGCTTCGTAAATAGGCGGGGCGGCGTAAACACCCTCAAAGCCCATATAAGGCGGAAACGGCGGAATTGGAGGCGGGACAAATGCCACAACAGGAGGCGGCAATATCTCCGGAGGCGGCGCTACGGGATGTACTAAACTGGGTGGATGAAACGGCCTGCGAGGCTTTTGCCATTTTCGCCGAAAGTTCGGTGATTTTTTCACCTCCGGTTCCGGTTTTACATTTTCTTTGACGGAGTTTTCCCCGATTATTTTCTCCTCGGGTTCGATGACTGAAACTTTTCGTTTTTTCTTAGGTTTAGGTGGCGATTTTTCTGTGACTCCTTGAATTTCATTTTCAAGTTCAGCCATTAGGGCCTCAAGGCTGTTTGAACGGGTCAATTCTGACTTTTCCTCCGTTTCGGACTTGGAAGGTTCCTCCTCAGACTCATCGTCTGATTCATCCGAATTATCATAACGGTCAAATTTGCTTGAAATCGGGTCAGAACGTTCTGGTGATTTGTCCGCTTTGCAATACCTGTCTTGTGGTAGCACTAATTTTGGGACATCTTCAGTCGCACTTTTCGTACTTTCTGGTAAATTCTCGTCTTCGGTGACCATTGGAACGGCGATCAAATTCGAGTTTCGTGACCAACCGTTAAATTGGCCCTAAACACATGTAAAATCAACACAAACGTAACGACTTAACTCAAACTCACGTTTCTAGGAATGCGACCTTGTTGTAATCTCGAAAATTTGCCCCTCTTGTGCTTGCCTCGCGGTGACCCATTAAAATGATTCCCCTTGTCTTTAATACCACCAAAGTGAGCCATTTGTTGGGCCTCATTGCTAGCCTTACGTTTCAAAGACTGTAAAGCTGCTAATCGTAAAGCTTCCAAATCTTCATCTTCTTCTGGAAAAGACAACTGGGAACAAAAGAGGGTGTCATGACAATGTTACCAAACTTTACAAAAATAACGTACAACAACGTACAACTACAAGTCAGTAGTTATAACCAAAGGTTTTACCTGAGTGTTGTCTTCCATTTTACAATTTTTTAGCTATTTATCGATTGAAATCAAAACATAAATAAGTGAACAATATGGCGCTGACAATTCCAGGATTTACTATGGAATTTTCCATCGGTGAGGTTGGTAGTAGCAAGGTCACTAGTTTCTTAACTTAATTAAGAAAAACGGAACGCAAATAAATATTTGCCTATTAAAATAGTCACAGTATTTTACCGCGACTCCAGTTTTCTGTGTTTCAAGTTTAATAAATAAATTGATAAAGTAAAAACGCAAATCAATTAAAATGGGTTGGCCGCCCTGATTTAAAAAAAGTCCCTAGACATCGATTGTGGTGGACTTGCAATGTGTTGTCAAAATAGAATTTAATAATAACAAATATCAATTTTCACAGAATGTATAAAATTTAAACTAACTATCTTTACAAGTTTCGTAAGTTTAAGTAATTTTCCCAATTTCCGGCCGCTTTCCTCGAGTTCAGTGTCCCCGTTCGCCGGAAAATGGCCAATTTAGTGTACCCCTAGCCCGAAATTTATTTATTTACACCTTTACAAACAATATTTAGTACAAATTATTCCAAGATTCAGAGATGCGGGTCTGGTAAGTCAATTCTAGCAATTTTTCTTTCACTTTCCATTGCTCCGATTGTAGTTGATAGTAATTCGATCTAAAAAATGGAGGTTGAAGCTCTGCCTTTGCCCGAGTCCGTTCCTGACTTGCCTCAGGCGCCCCCAAATTTCCCCAAACCCGACTTCACGGAGATAGAAAATGACTTCCCCCCTGACAAAACTGACAGCCCCCTTGCAAAACCCACGTTTAAGAGCACCCTCCAGGCGAAGAAACGGCTCCAAGCCTTTTCGAGCACGCGGCCGGGGTCCCTCCCAACCTCTCCTAAAAAGATCAAGCCGGTTGAGGAAAAAAGCGACGACGCGAAAAAGCCGACAAAGAAAGCCCACTATCACGATGACAAGGCGAAGGCCGTTATTGAAGAAATTGAAGAGTTGAAACGGGAAGAACAGGCGTATTTGGAGTTGCAAAGACAGGCGGTGAGGAGGTCGCGCTCCAGGACGCCAGGTGAGGATTCACTGCGCCCCTTGTGCCGGTGTGACGTACGTTTCAGATAAAGGCAGGTTCAAGAAGGTGGAGAAAAAGGCCAGGAATTATAGGAGGCGCTCCAGGTCGCCAACGCCCGAAAAACCACCCAAGAAAATCGCCAAAAAGGCGAAAAAGTACCCGAAAAATTGGCGCGAGTTTTACGAGTTTGAGTCAACATTTGAATTGAATCGCAATTTTGAAATCGCGTCGCCTGTGGGGAATAACGAGTATTATGCCATTCTTGTCAAGTACAATTTTTGAACCAGTTTTTTAAGGTTATTGAGGCAATTATCGTTTGAATCTCCGTCTCTGCCAATAGTTCCGTTTAAAATGAAGACTGTAGACAGGGAGGATCGAATTATACCATTTGAATATATCAGGTGGCCACGTGACCATTTTTAGCGGCAAATTTAAATTATTGTTTTGTTTCAGGTATACTAAAAGTAAGCCAACTGTGGCCTACAGTGTGAACTGTGCTACAATAAAACCGTATCATTTGTCACGACAAACGATTTTGGAGTCACTGCCAAAAGATATTGTCGCCAACATTGAAAACTTATATTCAAATTCAATTTTGTGAGTGTTTTGTTTTATGGGGTTAAATTTAGTGACTTTTATTTTGTTAGGTTTGGCGATGCGAAAGTTGCTGTATCGAAGTCCTGGTATCCGAAAATATGGAAAGATTCAGAAAATGAATGTAAAGTATTGGAAAATTCGGTTGGTTTGAGTTTTCTCCAAACTTACGTGGGTGAAGAAGAAGAGAATGAAGCAGTTGTTGAAGTCGTGGAACCCAAGGAGAGTGTTAAAAAAAAGAAGAAAAAGAAGGGCGTCGAGAAAAAAACGAAAAAGCACAGCAAGGAGGGCTTAGAAAAGAAAAAGAAGCGTAAAAAAGACAAGACAAAGAAGCGGAAGCGTGAAAAGGAGAAACGCAAACATAAAAAAGCCAAAGAAAAGAAGAAGAAAAAAGAGAAATCGGAGAAAGAAGAACCGGTGAAACCAAGCAAGCAAGAAGTAATCGAGGAATTGAAGAAAATAGACGAAAAGTTAGCAAAGAAACGCGAGGAGAAAATAGAAAAAGAAGCAAAACCGGAGAAGGAGAAATCTCGGAAGAGGAAACAATCGGAGACTGAAGAAGACGCAAAACGGCCAAAACACGAGAAACACAAATCAGAGGAACCGAAAATTGAGCACGCCCTCAAAATCAAGCTTGAGAAACAGAAAGAAATGAAAATTGAGCGACGAAAATCACGATCTTCGGAAGAAACCCGGTTTGAGGAACGGAAAAAGAAGAAATCGCGTTGGTCGGATGATCCGAAAATCGTGGTCGATGAAGAAAAAACGAAGAAAGATGCGACTCCTGACACCGATGAGTATCACTCACATTGGGAAAGTGACGACGATGTTTCGTCTTCGTTCCCTCGTCAGGGCTTGAAGGTGAACAGGTCGTGGGAAAGCGATGAAGAATTGTTTGAGCGGAGCCACAATCGGAATAAATCGCAAAATGACAATTATGCAAATCTCGAAATACCTCTTAATATTAAAAACTTTTCGCGAAGATCAAATTGGGACGATAAGCCGCTCTCTGTGGTCGACGAATTGAAATTGCTGGAAGAAGAACGAAGAACACTAAGTGAAGAAAGACGCAAACTCGAATTGGAAAAACAGAAGATTCTCAAACTGCAGGAGGAAGTTAAACTTGACGTTGAAGAAAAGAAGATTTCGGTTTCCGAAGATGTGAAATCTTGCACGCCTGAACCAGGTGTTAAAGTGAAGAAGGCAAAGATTGACCTTGACTTTAGTATAGACAGTCTCAATAATAGTCTGTTGAGTAATGTCAGTTCGACCGAATCGAGTTTTCCGGCTGCGGTTCTCGAAAACGAATATGAGGAATTTATAAAGGCGGTAAGTACGGAAACTACCTCACCTACAAAGAAGAAAATCGAAAGGAGAAGTTCAAGTTCGTCCAGTTCGAGTTCGTCGAGCTCCGACAGCGACCACAAAAAGAAGAAACGCAAGTCGAAGTTGAAGAAAAAGAAGAAGAAGAAACGCGAGTGTGAAGGTTTGCTGTTGGGAAAACATAATGACATTTTCAACGAATTCGATATTCCTGTTCCTAGCGATCTTCCCGAAATGGTCCCGACCCCGGTACCAGTCCCCTCTCCCATAGTCCCAGTCGACTTGATGTTACCACTTACCACACCGATTCTACTAAATCCGTTAGTAGAGAAGCAAGAAGAAACATCCGAGTCAGGTCTAGACTTATCGAAACCGTTTGTGTTCCCTTCGATTGTTTTACCGAAGAAGCCCCCACTCGTAGACAACTCGAACCTCAACCTGAATGACGACTCGGACAGTGCCGACTTTACCGACAAATTCGTAAAAAAACCCGAACAGAAAGAAGAAGAAACCACCGAAAAACTGGAACCGGAACCGCAGGTTAAAACTGAACCGGCACCAATTGTGGAGGACATCAAGAATGTGCCCCTCCCACCGAAGGAACCCTCCCCTAAACCCGCCCCTGAACCACCCAAACCCGACCCCGATCCGCCCAAACGTTCCCTCTCCCCACAACGCAAGAAAGAGAAGAAGCGAAGTCGTTCGCGCAGTCCAAAGAGGCGGAGTCCTGCCCGTCGTATGTCCCCACCTGCACGCCGTCGCCACGCCTCTCCGCGCCGCAGAACTCCTCCCAGAAGGCGGGGGCCCTCACCAAGACGTCGCTCCCCTTCACCAAGGAGACGATCGCCTCCCCGTCGCAGACGGCGCTCACCTACGAATTCTCCGCCCCGTTCTAGGGGCGGGGCCAGAAAGCGATCGCCCTCGCCGCGGATTCGTCGAGCTTCGCCTCTCAATTCGCCATTGGATGGTTTTAAGAGGAGTGTAGCCGATTCGACGATCAGTGACGATATGTTACCGCAACCAAATCATGAGGATTACGTTGAGTCGCCGCCTTCGTACATAGGCGGGGCTAAATATTTGAAGAAAAGGACGTCAGAGTCGCCACAAATGTCGCCACGGAGAATTTCATTGGACGATAGGATTAATCAAGTGTTGGGATTGGAGAAGAACGAACCGCCCCCGCCACCGAAAATACCCGAACCGTACCCGAACTATGGCTACAATCATCCTTATGGGCAACAGTATCCGCCATATGGACAGTATGGGCCCAAAAATGACTACATGCAACCATATGGACCCGTTATGTTTACACAGCCACCTCCGCCAAATGTTGTCAAGTCAGTTCCAGCCACTAAAGTCGTCCAAGTTGGAAATATTTTACAAGTCGTTCCGAATGACGAAATGCCGCCTCCTGTGCTTGAAAACAAGGTTTGTTTCTTTTTTGCGTTAATTGAGTAAGGAATTTAATTTTGTAGACCCCTGAGCAGAGCCAAAAGATCGTTCAAGTCGGTAATATGCTACAAATCGTCCCGGCGGCGCAGATTCCTGAAATAGCGGCACCAAACAACCAAATCGGGGAAACACCGGAAAAACAAACAGCCGAAGCAACCATGAAACAAAAAATCGCTGAACGTAAAGCCGAACGCGAGAAACGACGCCAAGAACGCGACCGTCGCCGAAAAGAGAAAGAAAAGAAACGAAAAGAGAAGGAAAAACGCAAACAATTGAAACTCAAATTAAAAACCGAAAATATGATCAAGGTAACCGTTGATATTAATTAAACAAATATAAACCATCATTACAGAAAGCCATTCAACTCGAAGCCGAGGCCTTGGCCAATGAAATTGAAGAAGAGGCCGAAAACGTAGAAACACCCGTCCAATGGCCGCCCGTGCCCGTCGTCGTTTCGGCCACGCCCTCTACAAGTAAAGGGATTTTACTGGCTCAGGGGGCGAGGTTAGTTTCAGTCCATTATTATGCTGTCATTGTTTGTGTTTTTACAGCAGACAGCGAAAGAGTGTTCAGTTTGCGGACGGGGTGCGGCCTGGTGAGGGCACGTCCCCTTCAGGCGGGGAGGAATTGTCGTCGCCGCCTCCTAATCCGTGCAAGTTGAAAGAGAAACGGTACAAGAAACTAAAGATTCCTAAGAAGACGAAGAAGAAGAAAATCAAAGTGAAGGTGGTGAAGAGAGTACAAAGTTTGGACGACGACGATGATGATGAGGACGATAATTTGCCGCCGCCGCCACCGCCTCCAGGGTCGCCGCCACCTCACGTGTTCCCGTCGAGAATCAAGACGCACACCATCAATAATGTTCATCATTACGTAGGGAATATTTTGCAGAGTAGTCCGGCGGGGTATCCGTTCAGACCCCCCATTCCGGTCGTGCTGAATCGGCATCAGGGGCCCCCACCGTACATGCAAGGCCCCTTTCAATCAGGTAATAGAAATTTTATACGATAATTTTCGCTAATTGTGGCATTTCAGACGTAAATAGCCTTTCACATCAGCCGTTTCAAGGTGTTTCATCACATCATTAAGCCGGAAATTTAAAAAGTTGTAATAAATAAGTGTTTATGTATGTACATATTCATTTTCTATATTAATTATAGTTGCGATTATATAGAACTTTCGTATCGGTAGACTGTTTTATAATTTAAGGAACTGTATTATTTTAAAAGTGTTGGAATAAAATATTTTGCAATACTTGACAATTCTCGTTTCTTGTCGTCACGTGAAAACAAAACAATTTGTGATTGGTGCGCAGTGACGTATTCTGGCGTTGCTACGCAACAGCAACACAATATACAAAATCTGTACTGACACTTGAAACTTGTTTATTTATTTTTTGAGATGGCAGAGCCGACCCAAACCGATTTATTGGAAGGTAATCAATTAGAACAACTGTATTTTATTTAATTACCTTCAATGTAGCCGTGAAAGAGTCGTTGCACAAGGACGGCCGTTTAGAGAAATTTAAAGCCGAGTTGAGGGCTGCCGTAATGTCAGTACTGAACAAAAATTCACCTGAAGAAGAGCCCCCCCAAGTGCCGGATGAAACGCGATTTATTAATGAATTGATTAGGGAATATTTGTCTTGGAACGGTTATTTGTACACTGAACAAATCCTTGCTGCAGGTTTGTTAATGTTTTGCTAATTTTTCTCTAACTATTCGTTGAAGAATGTGGACAAAACATGGAACGTTTGAGTCGTGATGTCCTGACGACCAAACTGGGGGTCATGGACGATTCAAGGACTGCGAAAATTCCCTTATTGTATTATATTGTGTCAGCATTCCAAAATCATGAAATCAACGAGGAAACTTAAAACATATTTATTAGAAAAAATAATACAAAATCAATCACTTTCAGTATTCGTGTTTCTTTGATAATTTTCAATTTTACTTTGGGTCTCTTTGTCCTTAACCAACTGATCCACTGTTATACTGCCATTGTTGCAACCAATATACGGACACTGGGCCTTACTTTTCCTCGACTTGATATATTGCAAAATGAATTTGTAATCATAGATATGCCCACACTTTTTACTCTTGTAGGGATCTCGAATCACCATTTTACTAATCGGGTCCACGGGTGGCGTAAAAACATTGGAACAAAAAATCGAATCGCCCATTTCTTCATATTCCGTTGCATCATCCTGGCTTGGCTCTTGCCCGACCTCTTCAATTTCGTGGTCTCTAACCCCCATAAAAACCTCCTTCCAGATTTTTTCTTCCGGATAATTACCACTGAACGTTTGTTTTTTGCTGGCCAGTCGCGTGTTATACAATTCGTCGATATCGACATCGTGGTTAGTCGACTCGTTGTTAAAATAATCCAAAACTTCGCGGCAGGCCTCTGAAGATTTGGAAGCGTTGAAACTCACGAGACAGTAATCCTTCACGATTGCATCCAATTGCGCCAACTCTCCGGCTTGTTCTGGGCCGTCCAAATGTGTTTCGATTAATTCTTTGCATGTCTTTAGGGAATTAACACAGTCTTGGAGCAAGCTCTCCTGTCTTTCAAGTTGTGACGCCATTTTTTTGAAATAATTATTTACCGTTCAGGGGCACCAATATAAACGCGCATTTTTGCACAAATCAGTCAAAATGAATTAATTACACAAACTTGCACTTTTGCTAAAATGAAGCATGAATAGAATTTTGTATTTTTATAATTTTCTATAAGGGCAAAGTGGATTATTTTGTTGTTTGATTCAATAATACAACCAAGATTACAACCAACCTTGACCACCCAAAATCCCTACTTTACTAACCTCACTTTTACCGCCACATTAAAACGTAAATTATGGCACAAAACGTGCCAAATAAGCCCGAAACTCAAGAAATTACCGAAGGACTCGTCAAGATCAAAACCCTCGGTAGTGTTTTTTACAACCCGGTCCAGGAATTCAACCGTGATTTGAGGTTAGGTCTGCCACATACGAACCCGTAACTTCACTTTTTTACAGTATTGTGGTCTTAAACACGTTTGCGAAAGAATACAGAAGTGATTCTCAAGCCGTACGGGAGGCTGGGCGCAAATACGACGACGGGATCAGTATTTTAGAGGCCCTTTCTGCCACTGGTTTAAGAAGCATAAGATACGCCAAAGAGGTCAAAGGCGTTAAAGAAATCATCGCTAATGATATCTCAATTAAGGCAGTTGAAGACATAGAACGAAACATTTGTGATAATGGTGTTGAAGAATTAGTTGTAGCGAGTCACGATGACGCTACGTATTAAACAATTTCTCACGATAATTCCCTTCTAATTACAATTTTCAGTATGTTAATGTATAAAAATCGTAAAGAGCGTCGTTTTGATGCAATTGATCTCGACCCCTACGGTTGCCCCTCTATTTTTCTCGACTCAGCAGTCCAGACAATCAAAGAAGGGGGCTTATTGTTAATCACAGCCACTGATATGGCAGTACTTGCAGGCAACTCCCCTGAAACGTGTTATAGCAAATATGGGGCTATATCACTACGCATGAAAGCCTGCCACGAAATGGTCAGCCCTCACAAACCAATTTCCAATTATATTAACTAAATTTCAGGCTTTGAGGATTCTGCTACAGTGTATTGAGTCACACGCGAACAGATATGGACGCTACATAGCCCCCTTGTTGTCTCTATCGGCCGATTTCTACGTCCGGGTTTTTGTCCGAGTGTACACAAGCCCGAAAAAATGCAAACAAACATTAAGGTGATTACCACAAGTAGTAGAAAAAATTAATTAACAAAACAATTAATTTTTGTAGTAAATTATCAATGGTTCATCACTGTACCGGTTGTGGCAGTTACGTGTTACAGCCCTTAGGTATCATTAAAACAAACGAAAAAACGAAACAAATGAAATACGGTTTGCCAACTCGGGGGTTCCCCAAAGTTTGCGAACATTGTGATCACCCGTTTCATGTAAGAACAATTAAAGTTCGTAGCAGTGTTTATAATTCTTTTTTATCGTATAGGTAGGGGGCCCTATATGGAACGCCCCCTTACACTCTCCCGAATTTCTAGCAAAATTACTAAACGAAATCCCGGAAAATTTAGGTACGTTTAAACGTATACAAGGTGTCCTGAGTGTAATAAACGAGGAGTTGATCGATGCCCCCTTGTATTACACTCTTGAGCAATTGAGTGGCACCTTACACGTCGAGACGCCTTCGATGGGGGCTATCAGATCGGCGATTTTAAACGCCGGCTTTCAAGTATCATACACTCACATGAACAAGACCTCAATTAAAACAAATGCTCCCAGTGAGTTGCTTTGGGACGTGATGAGGGCCTGGGAGAGCCAACATCCTGTTAATAAAAAGAGATTGGTTGAGAACAGCCCCGCTACGAATATTTTAAAGAAGGAAAGGAAGTTTGAGGTGTCGTTTGAGCACCACGAAGGGGCAAATCCCCAGTCGAAGAAAATGGGCTTTTTGAGGTTCCAGCAAAACCCGATGCCGAATTGGGGCCCCGGAACCAGGGCAACCGCCATGTAATTGTTTCATTTAAATGTAAACATTAATTTATTTGTTTTGCAGGGTGGGAGATAATAAATTAGAGAAAAGGAAACGAAATCAAGGGAAGCGGAAAAGAGAGGCGTCCACTTAATTAAAATTATTACTAATCGCTTATTTAATACTTTTTATGACAGTTGGGTAATTGGCCGTTTGACTGTCAACAAGTCACAGCCGCCTTATATAAACTTTAAGTTTGTTTATCTTAATTATAAAAATAAAATTATGAACTAAAGTTAAGCGTGTGTAAAGGTTGACACCCGACCTCGCTGACTTTTTTTATTACCTTATCAAGCAAAACATTGTGCACGTCCTCTATGCCCCCATCAGCTGAGACAACCTCCCATTTTTCCCGTCTACTCAAGTCCCGAAAAGACTCCGCGACTTTTTCCTGTGTTTCCCTATTTTCATAAATCTCACTACCATAATTGGGCCGCTTGACCATTTCTGCCTCACTCAGAACTAAAAGAAGCACTAAATCGGGCTTTAATAACCCGTTTTCGGGCTCTTGACACCACTTGACGCTCATATCTGTAAAAAATTGAAACAATAACCGTCACTTGTGCACCCCTTTGGCTCACTTTTCTTAACCGATGAGTACACAATCCCTGAATAAGAGTACCGGTCAACGACCAGTGTCACTCCCTGTTTGAGGAGCTTCTCCATTTCGGCTTTCTTCTCCCATCGATTTGCGGTAAACATGAGATGAATTGCCTCGTCACAAAGGTGGGTTTCTTGCTTCAGGTATCTGTCAATGAGCGCCCCGATACTAGTGGTGCGGTCGGGGAAGGTTATGAGCGCTGCGTTCACACTTCGGGCTTTGAGCGACTCCACTAATTTCTTACATTGTGTGGATTTGCCCGACCTGTCCACTCCTTCGACCACGATAAGGGCCCCTCGCTTCAAACCGTTCATTTTAAACAAATTTCGAAAAGTGGCAGTTACAATAATAACATGTTCAAATGTGGGGAATTTCGCGACTCCGGTTAGTGTTGCCAACATTGCTTTGTGATGGACTCCGGTTGTTTTTCTCCGCTTTGTTTTGGAAAATTCCGGATTGTGATTTTTAATTCAAGGGTCAGTTTGAGTCTTCCGCGTGTTTCGCATCATTTGTGTTAAAATTTCCACGTCCAGGATTGTTTGCGTATTAATTGTGAAAATGTGGAAATTCGCGTTGGGTCAAGTGACATGCGCACTTTCCCCGGAAAAGGGAAACTGACACTGACATTGGCCTAGTTGTTTTGATTTTTTAGCTTGCCTGCATTTAAGTGCAGCTGCAACCAGGAAAACCCCAGTCGGTGCTGAGGTGTAGAGTTGGTTGCATCAAACCGGGCGCGATGATGGCCACCAAGGGTTTCAAAGTCACAGATTCTGAACGCAAAACACGTGTGGGCATTGCCGCGAAAACCCTCGATGATTTGAAACGCAAAACTGTGGAAAAATTCAAGTTGGAGCTATCCCCTGACGACATTTTCCTCCAGACGCAGGACGGCACTTTGGTGGAAAACGACGAATATTTCCAGACTTTGCACGCGCAAACGCTACTCATTTGGGTAAAAAACGGGGAGAAGGCCCCCACTGACGCGGAAATCTTGTACAAAACTATACGCGAAGTCAACGACGAATATTTGAGCGCTGGGGAGAAGGTTCAGGAGTTTTTCACCGAAAAAATGAAAAATAAAGTTTTCAAGTTGGCAGAAGTGCTCCGCGGGATCGACGGCGACAAAGCCAAGTTCAGTCTCAAGTGCGACCACCCTGAGTGGTTCGAAGGTAAGTAGCCACGCCCTCACATTTCCACCAACCAGGGCGCGATCCGGGTCACGTGTCTCTCTCCCGGCGCCCTGGTTCGCTCCCCTCCACTCTCACATTCAAATCTGCTCATCTCAGGCCTTGACACCAATGCAAAAACCAAAGAGGACTATATGTTTAGGAGGGCGCAGGACCGGATTCGGACCTATTACTACAAAACCCGAGAGGAACTGTTGAAGGAGCCCACGCTGCCCCAAAACCGGTTGCGAAGTCTCATCGACGAGCTTCAAAACCGACTTAAACTGTCCAAATTCAACGGGCATTTCTTCGATCGAAGGGAGGACAAGAGCTTGTGTGACGGCCGAGGGGAGTTCACCTGTCAGGGCAGGTGGAACAAAGACATGTGTCTCTACAGCCCCCAACATCGTATTAATCCTTACGAAAGCAGGGAGGGAAGGATTATTTTCCAGACGTGGAATTTGGACCACGTGGTTGAACGATCGAGGGCGGTTATACCCGAAATCGTGAAGGCTTTGAAAGACGCCGAATGCACGATCGTTAACGATCGGGAGGCTTCGGTCGATGTCAAAGCCATCTATAACGATCTGTTCACATTACACAACTTGAAGTTTGTACATATTGTGTGTCATGACAAAGGTAGACATAGCACGAAAAAGGCAGGGCCGTATCTGCTTTATTAAGCCCACTTCCTTGATAAATCAGAGACGAACCGCCCATTAGTTTTAAGACATTAATATGATTTCGGCTTATTAAGCTAGAAACTAGTAGTAAGCGACCCAAGGGCAGAAAATCTGTAGTTACTTATAGTCTTTAAGGCTTTTCGTGTACAACTTCCAACTGCCAAACTTTTTGTTTTATTACAAAAGACTGATTTTGAGAAAAAATGAGCTTAACCCATCATCGGGTCTGTCACAGAACCATTATTTTTTTAAATCAATGTAACAAAAAATGTGTAGTTAGAGCGTTACGTTCGTTATCCACAAATGCTTATCAAGTTATAATGTGATTATGCTATACAATAAGACATACACTTATTTATTATAGTATTGTTGAAGTAGTGGCTTGTAGCTTCTAGATGCAATAATAGCGTAGTTGGGGATTGCTGGTATTGTAAAAAAAGGCTGTGTCGGGATTGTTATCCCCTTGTTAGTATTATATGACTATATTAATCATAGATTAGCCAATCATATCATACCGAAAAAATATGACTGAAACATGTTGACTGCCATACAAGTCATACCTTGTAGAACCTATATATTCAATAAATAAATGTTTTATCTCAAAAAACTTTTATTGCTATTTAATCCGAGTACAGAGAACTCCTACTTTACAAATTAAGCAATTGATTCACACATGAATGATTGATATAAATTAAAAGAAATGGAAACAAATGAAATGGCTACACCGGACTCTCCTACCTAAATAAATCTTTGGTTGTTACGTCAATACATTCGAGACCTGCAATAAAATAACAATAAACACTACCTGTTGTCCATCGATCGGACTGAAAATCGGGTCAAGGATGTGTCCTACTTTTCGCAGGTAGCTTTTTGGGTCGAATCCCTGGCCGACCTCATTTCGGTCTGACCTGAATCGGCCGGATTGACCTTAGCACAGCACTGACCCGATTTTGGGGACAAAGGGTCAACAAGGGGCCGCCAAACGAACTTACAAAGAAATTAAAACTGGCTTCATTCACAAAAATATATTATTTCAAATCAGAGAGCGTAGCTACTTTAATAAAAGTAGTTAAAAATAATGTTTTTCTATCAGAGAACATTTTTCCTTAGGTTTTACGATTTATAAAAGCTTTGGAAGCGGTCAACTGAGATTCTGCAATACTGCAGTTCATAGTTCTTTCATGAATTTGAAAATCTTAATCTGTAAGTAAAAATATTCCGAAAGAATTTTTTTTAATTTTTTTTAGTCTTTGTTGTGATTATTAAAGTAAATAAACTGCACACAAAGTAAGGATAACACAAACCCTCTCAAATTTCACCAGCAAAATATGTAATATTTAAAAAAAACAGAAAAAAGTTTTTAATAAAACAGAATATACAGGGTGTTCCGTCTAAACCCCACATTAGAGGTACTGAAAGTTCTAATAAAGATATTTATCTGAAAATTGATATTCAGCCATAATCTGTTAAGTTCTGCTCAATGAAAATATCTTCAAGATGGCAACTTTCTTATTTTAAATGGAAAGCCATGTTTTTCACTGCGTTTTTGGATTAGTAGAGTTATTCTAAGGAAGTTTTTATCAGCTGTCCCTATATCTAAGTTTAGCCGTTTTCGAGATATATAGGATTTTTTGAAAATTTTTGGATTTGTACCTGTCACTTCAAAAATCGGTAACTCTTATTTTTAGGGATTTCGAAATCATATTTGGAAAATTAAGAGAAAGCTTATATTTGTTCTTTAGTGAGTTCAAAATTGGAAAAGTTAATAAACCAAAAAATTTTAAGTTAAGTTTGGACAACTTCAAGTAGCCATAACTTATTTTTTTCAAATAGGATGTCCCAATTTTTATTTTACTAGATGGAGAATTTTTTTCTGCATCTATCTGTATTAGCACTCCCTATACCTATCTGTGATAATTTTCAAGTTATGTTGTTTTTTTTTTGACATTGTATAGGAAATTCCTAACTAACCACAGCTATTTTTGCATAGTTTGCCAAAGAAATATTTCTGATTAAACAAACTACAAACTCTGTTCAAAATTGTGTTATCCGTCCCGTTGAAAAACTTTAATTTCTCACAATTTTTCTTTCGTTTCCATGGCAACCTATGAGAAAAAAGGCCTATGGCCAATTAATTTCTCAATCCCAGCAAAAAGTTATTGTAACTTGAAAACAATTAAACATAAGTTTAGGGAATGTTAAATTCTCTACCATTTAGTGAAATAAAACTTATGGTATTTCATTTGAAAAAATTGAGTTATGGGTGCTTAAAGTTATGCAAACTTAACTTAAAAAAATTGGGGTTTGTTATTCTTTTTTAGAAATTTGAAAACACCAAAGGAAAGATTTAGGCTTCCTCTTTCAAATGAGCTAAAAAATATTTCCAAATTTTAAAAAATGGCAGAGATTGATTTTTGAACTGGAAGGTACAAATCCAAAATTTTTTTTAAAACCCTAAATATTTCGTAAACGGCTAGGCTAGTTAGGTATAGGGGAAGCTAATGAAAACTACCTTAAAATAACTCTAGTACCGAAAGTGTCGCCATCTTCAAAATATTTTCATTGAGCAGAACGTAAGAGATTATGGATTATATACTTCTAATGTGGGGTTTAGACGGAACAGCCTGTATTAACCGTGCCAAGTTTTGCGTCATGTGTAAGATTTCGCTCAACCGCACCGAAAATTCTACGCAATTTTTGCTTTTTTCGAAGGTTTTTAACAAGTTGTTAGCTAGAATTTTTCTTTTCTCAAAAACATTAAATTATGGCAAAGTTATTTTTTTGGTGTGTGTATTTATGTTGCTAATTGACATTGAAATGTCATTTAAAAATCGTGTTTTCTATGCGAAAATATCCAAAAATTGAGCATTTTTTACTGGTTTGTATCAAAATCACCCCTTACCTCCTCAATTCAACTTGGAAATAAACTGCGACAAGTCGTACTCATCATCGTATTGCTTCTGATCCCACAATTCGGGCAACGTCTCTAAAATGGCCTTGACACTCCCACTTCCGCCCCCATCTCCTGCATTACTTCCGACATTGGACGGTTTATGCGAGAACAGATCCAACAACTGATCCGTTCCCATCGTTTCCAACTTACTGTTATTCCCGCTGATGATCGTATTGACCGTCTGGACCTTAAACTTCTGCAAACTAAACAAACCAACCGTAATTCCCAACTTTCTAAACATTTCCCAAATCCAACCCACCCCATGATTTTCTCCTCCAAAGTCGCTCTCGTTATCAATCTGTACACATTCACAACTTTCCTCTGACCAATACGATGTGCTCGGTCCATGGCTTGGAGATCTTTCATTGGATTCCAATCGTGTTCGACAAAAATCACTGTATCAGCGCCGGTTAAATTCAATCCGAGACCTCCAACTTGTGTTGTTAACAAAAGAACATCAATTGATGGATCGTTATTGAATCGAGTGACCACGGAATGACGTTGACTGGGTGGAATTGAACCGTCAAGACGGAGATACGTCACACCTGGCATGTGTTTCTTGAAGAGGTCTTTCTCGATGATGTCCAACATTGCTTTAAGTTGACAAAAGACGAGCGCTCGGTGTTGGTTCACCACGAGTTCGGTCGATTGCGGTTCGGTTACACCGATTCCACAATCTTGCAGCAATTGCCTAACAAACAAAAAAGTTATTTTTTAAGTTGGATAAACTATTTTTTCTTGTCAGTTGGCAAAACTAGATTTTACCATAAATTTTTTATTTTTTCCAACGTTTAAACACGTGTTTGAAACATAAAATTTTTTTCGCAAGATAGGCCAGAAAATCACTAACGAATAAATCAGGTCGAAAATGACAATTTTTACCATTTGTTTTACGGGAAAACGTAATTATTCCGCAAATTTTGTGCAAAAATCACGCAATTAGAATAGAAAATTTACAATTTTTGCGTTTTTCAAGAGTTGAAGCACGTTTATTTTCGAAAGATCTCCCAAAACTGGAGCGAAAATTAATTAAATTAAATATGACATGCTTTATTAGTTTTAGTACGTTTTTTAGTGCAAAATATTCCAAAAAATAAGCTCAAAGGTCACTAAATCAGGTGGGAAAATTTGTAAAGTTTGACAGACTATTTAGGGAGTGGTTTTGAAAAAAAATCAATCTATTCGCGATATTTTGTTAAAACCACTAATAAATCAAGTAGAAAATAACAATAATTGTATTTTCTAGTTTTAAATTAGAAACGCAATTGTGTCGCGAAACATTGTCAAAAGTAAGCTAAAAATTTCTAAATTATGCCTTGTTCAAGCAAGCATTTTACATGATTTTTAGTTAGAGGAGTAATTGTTTCACAAAACTCAAATCTAAGCAGAAAATTCATAAAAACTTCGTAATTTCTGTAAAACCAGGCCGAAAATCACTAAATTAGGTCACAATATCTTTTAACAATTTTATCAACTGTTTTAGAGAAAAATTTTGCGAAAAATAAATCATTAAATCAGATCGAAAGTATATAGGGTCGCTAATAAGTATAAGTATGGATACAGCTAAATGTGTTTTTTAAGTTGTGTTATTTTGACAAATATTAACTTTTTATTTATTTTTTGGTCAAAGTTCAAGTGGCAAAAAACTAACGTTAGATAAATACAACATTTCCAAAGCTAACAAAATGTGATTAGTTCAATATTTTTTGACAAAAATGCTCTTCTTAGCAATAATAAATTTGATTCTTATTGCCATTAAAAACAATCAACTTAGCCAGAAACGTAATATTTTCGACGTATTTCAGCATAAAAATTATCAAAACGCATTAAAAATAGTTATTACTCAACCTAGATTTTTCGCAGGATATCCATAAAACGGACCAGAATATCACTAACCAATAAATCGGGTCGAAAATGACATAATGACATAAGAAATCGGGGGTTAGTACGTTGTTTTAGATAGAAATCTTGTAAAAAATAAGTCAAAAAATCTTAGAGTCAAAATAAGCCCAAAGATTTCTGTATCATGTGGAAAATGTGTGCTTTTTGTCTTTTTGTGGAGTTTAGAATCATTTTTTAAATAAAAATTCTGTCCAATATGTTTAATAGTACTTCGTTACCTGTGACCGACAAATCACTAAATTAGGTCGAAATGCCATGATTTTTGTATTTAACATGATTTTTTTTAGCCAGAAACGTAATATTTTCGACGTATTTCGGCAAAAAAATTATCAAAGCAAAATAAAATGGTATTTACGCAAAAAGTCTGTTTTATCATAACAATTTGGATGGGTTTACAAAATAAGCTAAAAACCATCCATTAATTGCTGTATTCGTTTGTAGTTTGTGTACTCAAAGACCCCTAAAAAAGGCAAAAAATACTTTATTTTTGACCAGTTCAAATTGTTTTTTTACGCACCAAGAAAAGCAAAAATAAGGTAATTTTTGTCTTAATTACTTACTTCAAAGCCGGCAATTTTGCCGAATGACTGATATCGTCCAACTTCGAGTCTTGCGTCTGCAAATCGGCCAAAATCTTCCCATACTGCGGATGACTGGCATTCAGTACCAACTTCGGATGATTACAAACGTTTTGCAAATAGCGCAAAGCTTGAAAAATGTGAGTGTTGCCTTGCATCGAACTCGCCGTAGCTCCCGACGAGATAGATTCCTGTAATGTTTGATGCGCTTGCGATTTGGAAAAATCCTCATACAATCGCTCCTGAAGCGGACTCAATTCGCAATAGTAATCCTGCGTGATTTTCGGCGGTAAATCATCCAAAACATCCTCTTTGACGCGCCGCAACAAAAACGGCAACACCTGCCGATGCAGCGCCTCCATAGCCAAAGCCCCAGCCTCCTGCTCCTTCGGCAAAGACTTCGGGTCACGACTCGCCAAAATCGGACGCGAATACCGGGCCGTAAACTGTTTTTCCGTCCCTAGGAAACCCGGCATAAGAAAATCGAAAAGACTCCACAATTCTAACACATTATTTTGGATCGGAGTTCCGCTCAGGATGAGTCGGTAGTTGGCCACGAGATTCTTAATCGCCATACTAGTCCGCGTCTTGCCGTTTTTAATCACGTGACCCTCATCCAAAATAATATAGTTCCACTTAATGTTGCTAAAAACTGCAATATCTTTCCGGACTATATCATACGAAGCTACGATCAAATTGTGTTTTTTGAATTTGTGTCTCAATTTTTCGCGTTCTGTGGGCGAACCGTTATATTGCAACGGTTTGAGGTACTTGTGTGATAAAAACTTCTCCACTTCGTAGACCCAATGTCCGGTCAAAGTCGGCGGGCAAATGACAAGTGACGGTAGCGGGGCACAATCAGCCGACTTTGTTTCTTTATATTTCTGGTCACGGTAGTAATGATCTCCTGCCAACATACAAATACTCTGGATGGTTTTCCCTAAACCCATATCGTCGCACAAAATTCCGTGCAATTTGTATTTGTTTAGGAACGCCAACCAGTTAACACCAGCCTGTTGGTAACTCCTTAATTCTGCAGCGATTGGTACCGGAACCACATAATCGGGAATCGTAGTTGGCGAAAGCAACTGTTTTAGAAACTCCCTCTCGCGGTCACGCCTCTCACTTAAAATACTTCCTTTTAAAGATGGCGGTTCGGGTACACCACCATCCAGCGGCATCAGTTGTACCAACGTGGCGAAACTATGCGTTCCCATCAACCTTACACATTTATTTTGGTCGGACATGCGCCCCAAAAGGGGGACCACCAACAAGACAACGTACGGTATTATATCAAATTGGAGGGTTTCGATAATACAAGCAATAGCCTCAACGGCCCCCTGCCGGTCAATATCACAATCAATTGCCCCCAGTTTGGGCAAAACCGTCTCCACTATCACCTCCATAACACGGACAGAGTCCAACTTGGCGAAAACGGCAAGACAACGTGACGCCAGATGGCGCACTGCGCGATACGGATGCGATAGTAGGACACACAACCGTTTCAAGGTTTTCTCCATCAGGAGTGGCCTTAGACTCGCATGGAGACTTGACGAAGTGACTTCAAGGACTTGCAAAGCCCAAACAAGTCGCTCCGACTCGTCATCTTTCTCGTACCAACTTTTAGCATCGAAATTTTGAGGATCAATGGTTTCACACAATTGGCCAACCATCAATTCCCACAACTTTGGAATTTTCTCTGGTAATTCCTCCCCAAAGTAGGACGTAATCGCGACTAAAGCCAGCGTAGCGCCGCGTCTTTGCACCCGATTAATTTTCTGGTTTTCATCTTCTTCCTTAAATAACTCATCGAGGGGGATGTCAGTGGCAGGGGGGCGCCCGGGGCCCCGCCCCGACGAATTCGAGCGCCGGAAAGCCGCCCGTTCCGCATCCTTTTGTTGATTGTTTAAAGTTACAATCCCGTTGTAATTCCCCGGTTTGGCCCAACCCAATTCCGAACTGTTGTTGGCTTGTTGTTTGTGAATCACTGGAGTAAATTCGGGGTCGCACCTCAAAAACGTACACAAATTCACTAGAATTTTATCGTTGGGACACGGCGAACGGCCACGACACTGGTCCAAGAGATGTGCCAAATGTTTGGCTGTGGTTTTTTGGAGGTTTTCGTCGTTTTCACGTTTGACCGATTCCATAAGTGGCTTCGCCACAGGTGTGAGTTTCTCGGGGAGGGCTTTGAACATGACGGTGGCGCCGGCCAGTGCTGCCAATGTGCTAACGCTCAAAGTCAATTGATCGTTGCTCGTTTGTACGACACTGTTCTGTATACTGCGTCTCCTCTCTTCTAGACTTTCTTGGACTTTTGTTTTGAGCTTGATTTTGACTAGAATCTTTTGAGTTGTTGGGCCGGTTAGTTCCTGGATGCGTTCCAAGGTGAAAACACTATCGCTTTCGGTCGTGTTAATTGGGACTTTGTAGTGTTTTAAAGTTGCCATAAAGTCGCGCGTTTCTTGTGTCAAACGCGTGAAACTGAGTGCGATTTCGTCGAAATAGACGCGTTCGTTGAGACAGTCGTGAAGTCGTTTCTTTAAGCCTTCGGGACAAGTCGGGGTTTCACGGTCACGTTCGGCCCATTCGGCTATAACCAAGCCGGCCATTGTACGCTGCAACGCCGACTTGGAATTTAAATGAACCAAAAGGACTTTCTCGTAACATTCGACTGGTTTCTCAATGTTGCCACTGTAGTCGATACCAGGGGCCGGTTTAATGATATAACAAGACAAAAGTCCCAACATCCGTGCTGTCATACATCTGACTTGGACTGCGTTACTTTCACGTGTGGCCAATGGCGTGGTTTCGGTCCCCCCAATAAAACACTTAGGCATGACCACAACATGGTCAAAATTATTATGCAAACCATCGCTGGTTTTCTTGCGATGGCTTTTCGCATGTATTAGAAAATTCGGATCAAAAGCGACTTTCGTCGACTGCATACTTAGAAACAACCAATAAGTTATAAAAGGACAGGCGGCGTGTAACAATTCGACTAAACCGGAATTCTGGACTAGTTGTTTCCAGACGTGTTCAGCAACGTCTCTAACGTCACTCTGTGGTTCCACCAAGACGCGTTGGAACACATGTCTCATGGCGTCTTGTAACAACTGAGCCTCCCATGTTATCGGAGACCCATCAATGGGTCTCTCAGTCAAAGTACCCAACGTTTGTAGCGTCGCTTTACGTACAGACGAGGCACTATGACTCAAAAAGGGCCACAATCGAGGCACAACTTCATTCAATGGTTGTGGTGGTAGCAATTGTTGGGCTTCTGGTAGGTTCAAAATGGCGGCCAAAAGACCCATAAAACTATTACAGGCCGCTGCAAGTTCATCCTGTTCGGCTAACAAATCCCACAATTTTGTTACAACGATCGGAACTGATTCGGGAACCAATCGTACCAACTTTGCTGTAACCGGAATCAAAGCCGAGGCAGCAACAGCAGCGACATCATCAACATGATCGGACAATCCTTGAAGTATAAACGGAAATGCTTCCGGTAGTAACGTATTGACCATATCCTCGCGAACGGCGAGTAAATACTTGAGCCCTAAAAGGCCCCCATGTCTAGCCTCCCACTCTTGATGGCCCAACAATTGGAGCAAAATTTTCAAAGCTCCCTTACAACCACTCTCTTCCATTAACTTTAAAACGGCACAAAGGCTCTGTGCACATGTTTCACGGACCGGTGCTACCACCGCATCCGAAACAAAATCACCAAAACGGTCAAGTGCTAGTACGCACAGTAGGCGAATTGCCATGTCCTCAAGCCAAATCTGGTGACATTCTTGCATTTGTTGAGCGGTTAGGTTGGTACTCTTGCCGGCGCCGCGACCATGAACTGTGATTATTTCACGGAGGGCCGTAGCGGCACCGTGACGCGTCTCCCAACTCGAACTGAACAAATCCTGGCTGAGGGAATCACAGAACCATTCGAGAGGCCAGTCGCCAGAGTCGGGATCAATTTCCGGCACATCTGGGAAAAAAATCAATTTTTATCTGAATTATTTAGTAACTTTTAAGTTAAAGGTCCTCTTTACTCAGATAAAATTTTGTCTTTCGTTATTCTGTGACAGGTTTAAAGACTTGCATAACGCAATGTGGTATGTCATGGATGTTTGAAATCGCCTCTTGTAAGTTCAGGTTAATTTTTGGATGGAATTGTGAGAAGCCTCTACTCAATGCATTGGTAAAGGTAGATATTCAAACATTTGAAACTAAGACAAGACACCTAGATCAGTGTCAACTGTGGGCAGTTAAAGCGTGAAATGGAATTAAAGACTATTTTTTTTCATGGTTTAATATGTACAAATAATACGATAATGATAATTAATAATAAAACAAAATAATACAAATTAATAAAGTATACCTACTAACATTAAATTACTATAGGGCAACAACCACTCAAGGGATTTACGCACATTTAGTCCCGAGCTATATACGCTTTTTCTTGCACTTCCAAAGTATTTATTTTTTTGCACTTCCGAGACTAAAATAGATACTTTAGTTTCTGTCTACAGGGACTAAAGTGGGTTATTTATTCCCTAGGGTTTAAATATGGACTGAACCCCGAAGAGAGTTCATTTATTCCCTATGGAATAAATCCCATTTTAGTGGACAGAGTGTAGACACAGACTAAAGTATCTATTTTAGTCTCGGAAGTGCAAAAAATATTTTTTTATATAATAATAATACAACACGTATATTACTTAGGTTTACATTACAACCCAATAAACAATTCCGGAAACGAGTCTATCGCTTCTTATGTCGAGCAACACAGGTCAAGTTTTTTTTTTTTTGAATAGAGACATCGCACAGATAATTTAATTTTGTCACAACACTTTGGCTGTCCTGTCAAATTGTCAATTTACTATAAAAATGCGAAGCGTAACTACTGATCAGTTGAGTGCTTGTCTTTTCTTCGAGAAAAAGTCTCAATTTGTTATTCTCTTTATTTTTTTCTAATCATCAGTGTTTCAGGTAAACTTTTTCTGAAAGTTTTACGAATGTAAATTTATCTTTGTTATTACTAATAATTTAGAAACTTATGAAACGGTTTTAAATCTCTTCTTACACAAGCCGATTTTATACCTGGACGTGATAAAGGAATGTATTTTTTAATGACATTCGCTTACAAAGTTTCATTTTTTGTCTGTTGTCGGAACTTTAACTATTGATTCTGTACACTACTGGAACGTAGTTTTCAAATCTGACGTAAAAATTTGGATAGCAGGTCGAAATTACATTTCAAAGTTGTGAAAAGTGTGTGTGTATTTGTTGAATTTGGTCATGCTATGTTACAAAGTTGACAAAGTCTGGACCCCTAAAATTTTCTGTGGCATAATTAAGACTGAAAAAATGATAAAATAATTGCACTTCGGTATGGAACAGAGCGAATGTACGAATATGCCTCAGGAGAAACGTTATCGACGTATAAATTTAATAAGAGTTAATATTATTAACTGAATCTCAAAAACAGCAGCAAAAAAAAGACATCAGATTCATTGTAAACAAATTCTATTGATGTTCTTTACTTTGTTATAAAGGATAATTTTCTTTTGGCATCGTCACAACTGACGTTACCAGCCCCTGGAGCCTATTTCATAAAACTTTTTACAAGTGATTTACTTGTCACTTGTGGACTTAGTAATGTAATGTAAGTAATAAACACAACTTGTAATTTTTATTAAACGGGCCTCTGGCGTCATGAATCATCCCCTAGAACTTGGGCTAGTTAACGATGTTGCAATGTTGGTTGCATAGTTACAATATTTTTTTGTAAATATTTAAAAATTACTTAATTTATAAATGAAGGGGTTCCGTGGCGGAAAAAAGTTTTACACGGGCTACATAATGAATTAACTCTTGACTAAATAATGCCAATCGTTTTTGAGAAAACTTTTAAAGAAATTAGCGTTTTTTTTTAAGAAAATTAATCACTGTCAAAAGAATACCACCGTAGCGGATTAAGACCCAGTTTCTGAACACATATTTAACGGAGAGATAAATTTAAACCTCAGTTAAAACATATCAACGCCAATCAGATACGCACTACCTTAGCAACTAACTGAGAGATAAAATTTAACTGTAGTTTAATCGTACAAGAAACCGAGCCATAACAATGTCTTTCTTCAGATGTTACAAAATAGAGGATTTTTTCAAAGAGTAATATACATTTTTTATAACGTTTTAAAAACTTCTGTACATGTTGGCGAGTAGATAGAGGACCCTTAAACAATTTATTTTGGCAACCCTTCATACTGAAAAAAAATCGACGGTCAGGTATATTCTAGCAAGTATTTTCCGTTTTGCAAAATGCTTTTCGAAGAATTAACCTATACAAGGCACCGCGATAAATAAAAACAAAAACACCAGTGCTGATAACAGTAGCGCATAAAAATCTCCAAAAAGAGTGCTATAAAGTTGCATTTTGCAACACCGTTTTTTTTTATAAAAACAACGAAATACAATAAAAACACTTACCCATGCTGCTGTTACTTTCGTCTTTGACTTCGATCTTGATTCGTTTTTTCTCGGGTTCGTCCCCATTGCTCGTTGTTTCTTCCGGATCGCGCGATCTTTGTTTATATACCGCTTGTCTCGCTTTCCTTTTCGCGCGATTCATCTCACGCGAACTCAAACCTTCGCTAACGCTGGAAATCAAGTCACGGAGCGGTTTCTACAATTAATATAAACTTTAGCATAAATAAAACCAAAGTAACGTATAACATACTCTCGATATTTCGTTATTTTTTTCACAATTTTCCGGCATTGAAACAATCAAATCCTCATTACTGAATAAGTTGGATGTGTCGATTCCGAAACGGCCAGCGACCTCTAGACCTAACCTGGCATTTAGAATTTGCCTTTGTTTAGCCATTTTTTCGCGAATATCAGTCGATGAATCCTCCTCGAGGTCGAACTCTTTGCCCTCTGAAGCCATCAAGTGGGTGCTGTTTTTGAGGACTTTGTCCATGTCAAATTGGTGGAAACGTAAACGACCCACCGTTGACAAAGGAGGTGTTTGAGGCTCGTCCTCTGCCAAAACAAACACCCTGTTTTTAATTTTTAAATATTTATTCACGATAAGAAATTTTACAATTTCCTTGGCCTACTTAATGCATTCATATTAATCTTATCGCCGCCATTTAATTCAAACATTTGAACACGTGGTCACAGCCGCCCATATACATAAATATCAAATACTTGCAGCTGCCACCCCTCGCTCATAAATTATTGTCCGAACGGAAATGCGATATCGGGAGTGTCGCCTACTATCGACCATTTCTCACGGCCGATTGAAATTATAAATTTAAACACGCATTAAACAATATCAGTAATTAGTAATTACGCTTTCAAACAAACTTTTTTTGTTGTTTAGTTATCAAAGTTATAAAACTGGAACTAAAACGGTCTACAATTTCTCTACGCTCGGGGCAAATTACGAAACGTCACAGTCTAGCAATTTCCTCAATAAGTCAATTTTGACAGTTGTAATTAAGTCCAACTGTGTAACCAAATTTGCGAATCGATCTCTGACGTCACAACTTACCACGGCCGGGCCGGGGTTCCCAGGGGGGCACATTGCTGACGATTGCCCTGACCGCTTCCGCGGCCGCAATCCTGGTCTCCCAATTGTTGGACCTTAGATAGGTCGCGGTTCGGGTCAGTAACGTGGTCAATTCATGGGGGTGCAGCTTTTGTACTTCCCCCAGTTGTTTGGCCGCGGCGGTTCGAGTGACCGCCGAACTGCCCGTCTCCAAAAGTACAAACAGTCTGTCCAACCTGATAAATGATTTATTCGAAACTGTCCAAGATTTTTAACACAACTCTCACCTGCTCGACGTCATGATTAATTGGGGTTAACGCGAACATATGGAAAGGCTCCGATTCGATCTGGAAGTGCGAAATTTGAGGATGAGTGAGGTCAAGTGCCCGATTTTCGGGCTAATATGGAGATCGGAGCGTTGGGGAAAATCGGGGTTTTTGGGGGGTTTGGGACCGGGGGCACTTACTTTAAGGCCGGAGACGGTGTCACTTGATCGAAAGGGACATTTTGTAACGTTTCATCATCACTTTTCGTCGTTTTGATGGAAAGATTAACGAAAAATTCGGGTTATATGACGATTTAAATGAAGGGAAGTTCATGATTCTACGATCAAATTTATACTGACAGCCATGATGAGATGAGCGCCGACTTTATGCCACGATATGGCTGTGATTGGTCGAAAAATTCACCAAAGGCGTGAAAGGGATGATTAGTCAAGAGGTCACCCAATTTCATTAAATTCCTCAAAACCACTCCTAAAACCAAAATTTCGGCAAATACCAACTGGCTGTAGTAACGCATTTGTGAACATTTGTACCGTTTTTGAGGTAAACGAAAGGATGATTTTTAAACCGTGGTTGAACCGAAGTATGAACACGGCTCTCACCTTGACTTATTTACCTCAAGTACTGAAAAAAAGAAAATACAAATTGTGAAAATGGCGGCTGGTTCATCTCTCAAAAAAAATCGCCCAAAAAATCCCAAAAATCGCACAAACAAGATACACCTGGTTTTCGACGAAAAGAAGCGTAGGTTCGTTGAATTCCCCCGTTTTTACGTGTAACCCAACACGTGTCACACTTTACATAACCTCACTAGGGATTTTCTCACTGGTTTCCACAAACGCAAACTCCAGCGCAAGAAAGAGGCCCGCGAGAAGCTCGAGCGCGACTTGAAGGAGGAGAGGAAACGCCTCAAATCTGAAGCTAAGGAGTCTTACAAAAAATTGGTTGTCTCCCACCGGCCTATTCCCGAGTTGGAGACTCTCCTCAAAGAGGAGTATGAGGACGACGATGCCACTGTCAGAATTGAGGAGTTATCGACCGATGTGATTGCCAAAGAAAGTAATTGGATTGGTGCCAATCAACCGATTTGTGAAAATGAAGAGGAAGAAAGTGAAGTGCCTGGAATGGAATTAAAGAAGAGGGAAAGTAAAGTGAGTCGGAAGTTTGATTCAGAACGAGACGTGAAGCGATTACTCAAAAAGGAGGCCACCAAGAAGGTGCAGAAGAGCAAAGTGTTTCAGATGAAGACGAAAGTTGAGGGACAGAAGCAGAGGAAGAAGGCCAGGCGGGAAAACAAGCAGAAGATGAAACTTAAAGAGAAGAAGAGGAAACGGCATTGATTTGTATATTTTTGTATTGAAGGAATAAAGAATTTTTATTACATTGAGGTTATGTCATTGTGACTAGTTCCTAGTGCCCTAGCGTTTTATTTTAAGATTTTTTTATTACATCAATATTCAATTTAAATAGTTATTTGAATATGGAACAGTTTTTCGGATTAATTATTATATCCATATTAATTATCGAATTTAAATTGACAACTGTTGCTAACTTCACACTGTTCAATTCGTATTGCGCGGGATTGCGCCAAAAGTCAAAAAATGTAGTCCGTTTTCGTGTATTAAACCATGTTTTGTGTGATTAATTCAACTTTGTGATCATTTATCTATTTTATGTAAGTGATTTCCGCTCCAGTGATGTAAGTACGATCACATTTTTTGTTAGGTTAAGTCATGTCAGAGCCCGACGAAATTCCGGCTTTTTCCATTTGGGAAACGTTCAGCGAGACAATTCCGGCCCTAATGACCATGAAACCGTCGGAGAAGAGTGCCGAACATTTGGCTAAAATAATCAAATCGGGGGATTTCACAAATATTTTCGTCTACAGTAGGGACCCTTTGAGCAGTCTTGAAGACTACCGGAGGATCGCTGGGAAGTACAAATCCTTCACGACGTGGTTTCTTGGCCGGTTTTTCTATCTATTGAGTTGCGAAAAGTTGTGCAAAAGTCACAATGTTTACGTTGAGATTCAGTTGTGTGTCTTGGAACAATTATCAAACACACAATTGAGTGTTTACGATGAGTTGGCAAGGGACTATTGCGAAACGCTGAGCAGTTTGTGCCATTTTGTCAAATTTGGGCAAAGTAATTTAATTGTCAATGTTTTCGTTCCTGAGAAATACGCAGATTTGTGTGAAAAATTGAACCTCCAACCGATTGCTATCGAAATCACTCAGAAAAACTTCCAGGATTTTTTCCTCAATTTGTTGAGGATTATTAAATTTATTTTGGGGCAAAGTGTGGAGTCTGAGCGTTTCACAAGGGCCACGTACCGGAATTTGGACGACTTGTTGTTTTTTCTTTCCGATTGTCCAATCACAGTAAAAATCGAAATTCTAAAGATTTATCTCGACCTGAACAAAAAACTCGACAAAAGGAACAATTTCGGTGATTTAATCCAGTTTAAGATGGAACTGTTCGGCCGATATTTCGAACAGTTGATTTACGAAATTTACAATCGTAAAATTGCGACAAGTACGAAGGAATTCGAGTCGCTTGAACTCATAATTTTTGAGTTTTTCGACCAGAATTCGGAGAAGCAAATTTTCGAAAAGTTGAGCGAGTTTTTGCTCACCGAAACCGGCGAAATTGTGCCATCAGAGTCACTCTTGAATTTTTGTAAACAGAAGAGGTGTAAACCCTTGTATGGAGAATCCAATTATGAAAGCTTTGTCAAATCGGCGTTAATTGATTTCAATACGTCGGTATTGTGTGGTTTTAAGGCATTTTTATTATCCCATATTAGAAATATAAGACAGGAGGGTTGTAAAATCAAGTGTGCAGATTCGGACAAATGGAATTTTTTTCGTGGCCAATTTGTACAACAAATTGACGCCACCGACTGCACTAAAGACTGTAAAATTCCTCAATTTCTAAAATTTCTGACCCACCTGGCAACAATCCTTACCGAAGTCATAATCGAAATGAAAAACACGAATTTGGAATTTTTTGAGGAGAAAATTTTCTTCATCAAAATCCTCGCACTCCTCAATCGGCATTTCGCCACGTGTGATAAGGACGTGCCCATTTCCTCAATTTTCGACTGTTTTTTGAGTCTAGTCTTTGTTACAAGTTCCTCAAACGCCAGTTTTTTCTTCGATGTATTTTCCTGTATCTTTGCTCAACATCAACTCAACTTTGCACACTTTCAAGGCACGAGCGATTTTCCACGATACAAAAAGGAAATGACCGAATTTTGCAAACATGTCACTCGCTACACCTCAAAGGACGACGCTTTTAAATACTTGAACGAATTTTTGGCGCGAATTTCAAGCGGTTTTTTCGAAATCGCTCAAATTTACGAGATTGAATCAAACTTTATGAAAATCACCAAACAAATGAATAGTGTGGGGGTTGTGAGGAACTTAGCCAATATTTTGACGATTTTTCAAAACCCAGATCGGGTCATTTCGGAAATTCTCGCTCCGGCCCTTTCGTCATATGACGATCAGGTTGTAAACGAAGTCACCGAGGCTCTGCCTGACATTATTTGTGTCTCGTCGAGTGATTTTGTCAAACTGACACGAATCGAAAACTGTCAAGTCAGAATTGACATTTTTTGTAAAAAATGTCACCCCCAAAAAATGACAAGTGGCGGCTTAAGTGTCACTTTTGCCAAAGTTGATGTCGATTTGACAAGTCTACAAGGCGCAATTTTGAAAAACGTCCTCAAATTCCTCACTTTTGACAATGCGGAACTCAAATCTAAAGCTTTAGAGGTGTTGCCCTTTTGCTCGAATCACATCCTCAAATTCCATTCGGGCAACGTTGCGAAAATCTGGGTCGAAAAAATGGGCGATTCTGATGAAAACGTAAGAAAAACGTTTGCAACAGTCGTCCCAAAAATTGTCAAGTGCGCTCAAGAGAATCCAATTTTGAGTGACACAATCAAAAGTGAAACAATTGAAATTCTCTTCAATTGTTTATTGAGGCTTGGCAAAAAGAGTCTCCAAACCTCCGATTTTAAATTACAAGAGACACTCTTGTTTACGATTCAGGAAATTTGCAATGTTAAGTGTGACAAAACTGTATTACCCACAATTCGAATTTTGATTTATTTCATCATGTTACCAACGTCTAAACATTCGCTAATCGCTGTAAATAAATTTTTCAAGTTGGCTGAGATTCACCACACGACCCCCAGCCAACTTTACAAGCGGAACAAGCGCGAGATGTGCGAAATTATCTCACATTTGTGTGTTGTGAACCAGACTTTAATCAATTACCCACTCGCTACCTCGTTGTGTAAAATCTCAGTAACGTTAGAGTTTTACGGTTCTAAGGATTTTGTCACGCGAGAGTGCCAACACTTGTTGCCGTTTTTTGTCCATAAAGCCATAAAAAGTCCGGTTGTGGGGAATTTAATCGAACAGATGGCGCTACTTGTCAATGTCGGATTATCCGAACTGTTGGCTAGCATCTACGGAAATATTTTCCTCCACGTTTTCCTCAACGGAACGAAAGACGATTTCAAACAATCAACCCTTTACTTGGAAAAAACAACAGGGTTGCCATCCGCAACGCTACGAAAGCGCAACCTTTGGGTGATCCTCAACGAACTGTTGCTCAATTTCCACGAAAAGCGCGACAAAGTCGTTCTTGCCTTGCGATTCCTGGCCAATGAGGACGCAGAAACGCGAACAGATGACGTTCGCGAGTACCTCCAATCGCGTCTTTTGGGCCTTTTGCAACACTTTGATTTCAAACTAATGGCCAAAAACACCAACCGCAAGGACGCAATTTTGCTGAGCTTGGCCGACTTTCTCACATTTATGGGCCCGAATTATGTGACACCACTTAGATTCAAAGTCATTGCAATGTTGCGAACGGCCGATTGTGGGGACTTCCCCGACTTGAACTGTGACGTTTGGGACGCGTTTATTCGCAGTTGCGAGGTGGGAACTCTAGCATCGCAATTGGCCACAATTTTCGTATCGTTGCTACCACTCATCAACTCATGCCCCAAAAAAATCAACAATATTTTCAAATTCCTAGTTGTTGAGAACGAGACGCAAGCCAGGGATTCGATTCGAGATTTGTTTTTTGTTGACGATCCGAAAGTCGATGCTTTGGTCGTGCAGACGATACGAAAGTACGTCCGAAAGTTCGACGATTGTGGGCTGAAGGAGAAAATACGGATTTTTCTGAAGTATTTAACGCATGAAACGGTCGAGGTGCGAGTGAGGAGTTTGAAACAGTTGAAGCGTTTGATGGAGAAAAATCGAGAGGAGTTGGATCAGATGATTCTGGGCTACAATGGAATTGATCCCATTATTGTTGAGTTGATCGAAATTTTGACGTTGGGGTGTCGGGAGAAGGACCCCTTGCTTAAATTGGCTTGTGGGGAGGTTATTGGGGAGTTGGGGGCTGTCGAACCCGCACATCTCCCCCGAAAATACGCTCAGAACAGTCGCTTTTTCACTTTTTTTATGGACGATGATGGGTTCATTACTAATGCGTTGAGTGAGCTCACGAGGGCGCTACAAGGAGAGAAAAACACGGTTGTACGTAAAAAATCTAAAAATACAGGGTGTCCCAACGATTTTAAAAAGCCCATTACTAAACCTTAAGGACCGGTTTATACAAGCTTCATTAATTTAATTCGCAGTTAAAAGCGTGGTTAACTGATCACGTGACCAAATTGAACCAATTTGATTGGTCTATTTGCGTTGTTAGCTTTTAACAACGAATTAAAATTAATTGAAGCTTTCTATAAACGGGCCCTAAATGTTCGAAAATTAATCTTTTTCTTTACAAAATCCGTAGATACTAACCCCCTGCATCACCTAAAATTATTTTCAAATATACAGACTGTTTCAAAAATGAGCTACAATACAAACTTTTGTTTTTTTAATGGATCAGCCTAAATTTTATTGCATTTTTGGACATAGAGCTTTTACTACTGATGATTTTGATTTAAACTTGTATTGGACGATCCTGCTTAGTTTTTCAAGTAATTTGATTCATTTGACGAAAGCACGCTTTAAAAAAAATATTACACAAAAGTTAAGAATCCTAGAAAAGTGGCACTTTCACCACTTTAAAGGGCAAAGTTCAAACTTAAATTTATACCTGCAGTGGGGGGTTGCAATTTGCAACAAAATGCACCAGTTTCCAAAAAGCGCTCTAAAATTTTCGTTTTTATGTTATCGTCCTGCGCACCAGTAAAGTATTGTTGATAACATTTTGCTAACAACTTTGTTTTTCCTTGACTGTGCCATGCCTCACATGTTTGATCAGCAAAAATTCTTCGCCTGAAGATGATACAATAAAGTATCGAAACGTCGCGATGAATTAATAGTTTCATTTATCCCGTGTCCTATGTTTTCTATATAATTCCTATGTAATGTAATTAATTCAGGGTTGACAACATCGTCAAAGTAATTTCCGGTAAATATGTATTGCATTTTGTTGTTTATTTAAAAAAAAAAATTACTCACCCATTTTTTAAAGAAAAACAAGGTTGAAAAACTTTGTATGCCGTAATGAAACTGTAAGCTCCACACTTTTACTGCTGGTATATTTTCATTAGCTAGCTTTTGTGTTTTTGTTGGTGTGACACAGTATTCAATTTTTTAGTTTGTTATTAGTTTTTTTTTGTTATCCAAGTACAATTGAGGGGTAAAATGCAACAATGACTAAAAGTTACAAACGCAAATTTGGATGCAAATCATATGCAAATTATTCAGAACAAACATTGAAAAAAACGTTGGCAGATGTCAGGACAATAATTTAAGACTTTGTAAAGCTCAACAAAAATATGAAGCATGGAAAAAACAATAAAAAGAAAACTAACAAAAAATACTATACACGGTATCCCACGAACGAGTACAAATATTTTAATCATAAATTAACAATTAAAAATTAATTGATACGTATTTTTTACTTAAAAAAAATTGTTTTCGATTTATTACTTTTTAAAAATAGCCCCCAAGAAAGACGTTTGTTTCTATATCTTGAAAAATATTTAACCAATTTTTATGAAATTTGGCATGCGTACATTATTTTTATTTGTAACATGACAGCGTAATTTGCATTTATGTAGGGTGCCCTAAAAGGGGGCTGTGGGTACCCCCTTGGGATAACTTGTTTTATAACTTTTGAGCACAAATTAGTTTGGCTTTGCCATTATTGTCATTTGAAATCCCATTTCATTTAAAAACTTTTTTGTTTCTTGCAATTTTTTCTTAAAGTTAACGGTTTTCGAATAAAATGCAAAAATGTAAAACGATGTAGACAGCATCACAAGACATATCAGCGCTTATTCAAAGCTTCCTCTTGTGAAATCTGTCAAAATTGTGTTTCAGAATTGATTTTTAAAGCAAAATTGATTCAAGTAAAGAATGCTTTATGTAGAAAAACTAGAAAGAGTACTGGGAAACCTCATAGAAAAATAATGTCAAAACTCTAAAGTAGCTGTAAACAAAAATGTAAACTTTGACACCTGATGATTTAAAAGCACAACTTTTATGGTAATGCAGTATGCTTTTTTAAAAATCTGGGCATCAAATTGAATTGAAAAACACTTTGCCGCCTGCTTTGAATAAGCGCCGCTATGTCTTGTGATGCCGACTGCATCGTTTTACATTTTTGCATTTCATATGAAAACCGTTAATTTTAAGAAAAAATTACAAAACAAGACAAGAAAGTTTCTAAATTGAATGGGGTTTCAATTGATAATAATGGCAAAGCCAAACTAATTTGTGCTAAAAAGTTATAAGACAATTTATTCCAAGGGGGCACCCACAGCCCCCTTTTGAGGCACCCCACATAAATACAAATTACGCTGTCATATGATAAATTTAAAATAATGTTCGCATGCCAAATTTCATAAAAAATGGTTAAATATTTTTTAAGATATAAAAATAAACATCTTTCTTGGGGGCTATTTTTAAAGAGCAATAAATCGAAATTCTTATTTTTAATTGTTAATTTATGGTTAAAATATTTGCACTCGTTCGTGGGACACCGTGTATATCAGTTTGTTATTATATTTTTCAATAAATATAAATTTTCTCTATAAATTGGTCACATTCAGGAAAAAATAATTAAAAGAACTTATAATTTATTCTTTTTCCAGTTTTTTAATCGTTTTATTGTTTTTGAATAAGTTACTGTTATTTTTACGTTTCCTATATTGAACTGGAACTTCATATGAATAAAATACATTATTTTTGCTAAAAACTGCAGTCTTTTTTTTATACAGGGTGTTTACGGTCTTAGGGTTGATATGTGTGATAGAAGAACCCCAAAACGCTTTATAAAATAAAAATTCACATTATAACAAAAAATCATTCAATTTTCATTATTTGTTATTGTTTGTAAACTGCTGCTTCGACTACAACAATTATTACTATTACCTGCTATTACCTTCACCGTAAGTAGTAGTCATGACATCCAATTCATTATTTCAACAACTGTAGTCCATGGACATAAATTTGATGAAAAACTTCTATTAGCAGTTTCAAAACTATGTAAACGCCAACGTCGCATTTTACCAAATTATTTTTATTCTTTAACACTGTCAAATTTTACGGTTTTTCTTCTGTGTAAGGAAGTTTTGACAATATTTGGCATTTCTCAATACGAAATAACAGATTTAAAGCAATTTTAAGCTTTGTGGAGTCTAAGTCGAAGAAAAAAATGTTGTATTCAACTCGTTTCCGTGTAGATCGGTTCATTTATTTCACCTCGTGGATGATAAACCTCTCGTTATGACTCGACGTTTAAAAATCCACTCGGCAACAAAGCGTCCGATTTACACTCAAACTTGGTAAATAAAATACTATTTCAAATACGGTTGATAAAAATGTAAAGTAGTTATTAATGATTAGAAAGTCTAGATCAAGACTGAACTTTTGACATAAAAAGTTTTATTTTGCAAAACGTGGTTTTCTCAAAAATCACGGTAAAACGTCGAAACTGTCGCAAAAAAACCCACTGACTTACCAATTGTTTTGTAAAAAAAGATTATTTTTCTAATATTTAAAGGTCAATAATGGCCTTAATCAAATCGTTGCGACACTCTGTAATAATGTGCCTAAAAAAGTGCAAATTTTGTAGAACATGGACCGCTTCGCGGTCGCAATTCAAGAAATCCTCAAGAATCACGAAATTTCATCAGACGAGTCAAGTGCTCGGAACGATTTATGGAAACAATTCCCCGAAAGTCAGCAGGAATTAATGTTGCCGTTGTTGACTTCGCGCTATATCGTGTCACAAATGCAAGAAATGGATTTCCCGAGCCCGATTTACGGCAGTCCGGAGGGTTCCTCCTTCCAAACGTGGCTTTACAAGTAAATCTGGTTGCAACAAATTCCCCCAAAACCCCAATTTTGTTCCAGTTGGACCCGAAGTCTGATCATGACATTGCCTCAAGCGAACCAAACCGTTTTAATCCCGTGCCTACCTGCCATGAAACAGGACAATCGCATTTTGATGCTTTTCCTGCCTCATATCCTCCTGCATTGCATAGTTGGCGATTCGGACCAAAATCGCGAAAAGGCCTACGCCGAAATTAAGGCAGTGGTTGGGACAAAACGAAACGATTTTTTCCAGCTTCGATCAATTCCGTCACCGAATTGCGGCCCAACGCTCGAAAAAGAAAAAAAGACGCAATGTACGAAAGTTGCGTTCGTCGTTTTGGACTTTTTGGATCGGTGGACGCGCGAATGGCAATGGAGTAAAGGTTCAACGGCGAGGAACGATCCAAATTTTGTCAAAATTAAGAGCTTCGTGGGAAAATTTTGCAAGTTGGAGTTGGCCGTTTGTAATTTTTATTGCGGGGAATACCCGAGGGCCTTGATGTATTTGGAGGATTACGTGGCGGAAAATCCGGGCGAAATCTCGCGACAATTGACTTTCCTGGCAGAGGTAGGTGCGATTTGTTTTGTGAACGAAACGAGAAACCCAAAAAATATCTAATAGTACGGCGGAGTAAAAATGATGGTGTTTCAAGCGTTACACGATTAACTAAAGTTGTTAAGGATATTTAATGTCAATTCTTTAGAAATCAGGAGACATCTTAAATATCGCATTTTTACATAAATATCTGAAGAATAAGATAGATTGCCTTAAGGGCAGTCTGATTGTCTGATCATAGGATGCGATTTCAAATCTGCCCATTAGTTTTGCTCTTACTGTAAACCAGATAATATATGTACATCTCTTTGGTTTTTACCTAAACGGAGGTCTAAGGGCTGTTGGGTCATAAAAAGTTACAAATCATTTTGCGGTTCTAGTCAACGAAAATAAAACTGTTACGGAAAACACAGTTCCTCTTTCAAATGTTGTGAATCGGAAAACGATATTACTTAAAAATTCAATTGCAACGCCCACATTTATAGACGGTAAATTAATTGAAGTGGATGACACTAACGTTTTTAAGAAAATTTTATAAGCTGCTCCGTACGGGCAAAAGACATGTACATATTCATATTCAAATATAAATAACGAATAGGTATAGTCGATTTTTTTTATAATCAACTGTCAAAGAGTAGTCAGGTTGGCATTACCATAAATAGTAAATTTTTTGAGTTGGTACACTTTTTTACCTGGCACATACAGTTTAAAAATCTTTACAAATTTTTAAAGTTGTCTTTAAGTGACAACACGTACAACACATGGATTTAATTCAGCGATTTACGAATCCAAATTTCAGTAACTGCGTAACCCAACCTAAAACTTACGTCCCGATTGTCAAGTCTGGTGTGCAAAATGTCATATATACCGTATACAGCTAGTTTCGAAAGTAGTTGAACATGAACTTTTAGGGTGATACAGTCTGTTCTTTAACAGAATTTTGACACTGACAGTTGATTATTTAAAAAAATGAACTGTAGGTATGCATCACTTCAATATACAGGGTGCTCAAAAACTGGCGCACCAACTCAATGGTACGTTGTTGAGAAGCATGTAGATTACGGGAAAAATCTTGAAAAAATTCCGAAAGTTATATTTTAAAAAATCTGGAGCTACAAACTTATTTTGTTAAGCTCTTCAGTTTTCATTATTTTTTAAAGTTTTTATGTCTCACACTAAGTAATCGTTCCCTAACAAAACAAGGAATAGTTATTTTTAAATTTACTAGAAGACAAAAAATAAATAAAATTCATCAAAAAAATCACAATTTGTAGGTGTGTCAACACTGGGAATTATTTCCTAGGAAACCGTTTCAAAATTAATTTATTTTTATTGTTGATCAAATTCTATTGCCATCACGACTGTTAGACAACGTTGCCACATATCATTTATTTAAAATTTGTTATTTATCAATCATTTTAGAACAAAGAATTTTTTTACAATTTTTACCTTTATACAGAGTGGAATTTTTAACTGGAATAAAATTCATAACTTGAATATGGGTGATTTTTGTGGAAATTCCCGAAACAGGTCGATTTTTGTTTTTTCTTGCCTATCATTTGGTGGATATGGTTTTTATTTATCTGCTGTCAAAAATGCACAGCCACCTCAAACTTTTTATTTTCAAATGTAACTGCATGTCAAGTGACACCTCCTGTAGAAGAGCACTTCGAAAGCTGTACAACGCACTATTTGTCTTTTGAAGATTTTCAAAGCCTACGTGATAAAAAAATCAAAACCAATTTTCTAAGTTGAACAGTTTTTAATGAAACAAATGTTCAAAATGGGCACCGTTCCTTTCCTGGGAAATAATATAACCATAGTAACATGAATTTCTAACATTTTGATTCATTTCGAGTGTGATTTGCCTAATTTCAACTTACAAAAATTGATTTTTATTTTTTTATCGCGTAGGCTTTGAAAATATTCAGAAAACAAATAGCGCATTGTATTTGCTTGTAAAATGCCCTTTCACAAGAGGTATCAGTTCTATTCCGTTACATTTGAAAAAAAAAAGTTAGAGGTGACTGTGCATTTTTGACAGCAGATAAACAAAAATCATTTCCACCAAATGATAGGCAAGAAAAAACAAAAATCGACCTGTTTTCACAAAAATCACTCATATTCAAGTTATGAATTTTATTCCAGTTAAAAATTCCACTCTGTATGTAAGCAATTCTCTACCACACACTATTGAGTTGGTGCGCCAGTTTTTGAGAACCCGGTATTTTGCTGTTTCGTAAATACGTTATTAGATATTAGCTAGAGTAGGCCAACTGATAAGGGATGGGACTCGTTAGAGTGGTAGCGAAAAATTTTTTTTTGTTTTCATAGCTCTTAGACAGCTATTTCCCGGTTATCTCCAGCGTGTGGGAAAGTAACTTTCCCGCACTGCGGTGTTTTTTACTTTCCAACAATGGCTAGGGATATTTAGTAGGTTGGTATTGCTATCGTTGAGATGAAAACAATTATTTTTTTACGATAAGTGACAGTTCATGTCAATTTTTTGATTGTTTGACCTGTTACCAACCCATTAGCAAAAAAAACTAAATTATAAAAAATATTAATTTTTAATTTTTTTGAGAGATTCGTTACAAAAAATATTGTACCTAACTTGTTTGGAAAGCAATTTCCCACATTCGCACTTCATGCGGCCCTCGCTGCGCTCGTGCCGCAAACAAAGGGCTCATGTGGGAAATTGTAACATGAGATCGAAAATATACTGAATTAGAGTAAGCCTTGAAAGTGATGTGTAGTTTTAGTCATATATTTGCTGTGCAAAACCAGCATAAGTCAACATAAATTCAAAAGTGCGTCCGTAAATAAACGGCTCAAATGTGGCTAAAATTCAGGAGGCACAGCTTGCTCTAATTCAGAATATTTTCGATCTCATGGTATTTTCCAAACACGTTAGGTAAATAACTATTTCGGCAACTGAGCGATTTCTCTGAACTGAATTTCTCTTTTTTAAAAATGCTACTTTGAACTCATAGCCACATTTGTGACGTCGTTGGTTTTTGAGTAATGACGTAATTTTTAAATTATTTTAATGACAAGTTATACTTTTGTTTGCTGTTTTGCTTTAATTTTTTTAGTTATTAAAAGGGACCGGATTTTTAGGAGGTTTAAAAGCGCTATTTAAGTGTTAAAAAAGGTTATAAAAAAACAGACGAACAAAGTGACTAAAAACCTAAAATACTGAAAAAAACTATAAAATTGGAAAAGAGAAACACTAATAAACTGAATCATTCTAAATAAAAAAAAAACAATGACTAAGAGACTGAAAACCTAAAAAACTTAAAAACTGAGAAGCTGAAATACATAAAACTAAAATACAGTGAAATTAAAATTCTGTAGAATTAAGTGACTGAAACACTAGAACTTCAAATTAAGAATAACAAAAAATTGGAAAACTGAAATTTAAAAATTAGTAAGATTGTAACACCACGAAAAATTGAAAAATTTAGAAAATGAATATGAAAGATATAAGGAAAGTAAGAAACTAATACTAATAAAAAGCTGAAATACTTAAAAACTGTGACTGGCACACTAAGAAACTATGAGAAAGATTAATAGCCTAAGAAACATATAATCTCTAAAAGTAAAATAAAAAATATTGTAAATTGAAAAATCTGATGTATTAAATACTAATAAAAAATTGAAGAAATATCCTATTTTAAATTAGGAAGGTTAAGCACAACTTTAGGATGTTTAAAACAGATACAACAAGTCAATTTAGGAATTTAGGAGAAATGAAAAGAGTGTCAAATATTTACATTTTTAACAAACAAATTTATTTCGAGTTTTAAGAAAAACCCTTAAAAATTGCAGGTTAGGGATATTTCCCAGGATCTGGTCCCTAGTTATTAGATATTAGTAATAACTATTACTAATAACTTATTACTATAAAACTAAAAATGTGTACTATGAAAAACTGTAAAAAAATGCCGGTTGTCACTAGTTTTATTTATCCAATACATTTTTTCCTGTTAAAAAAAAACAATAGTATATAAGTACATTAATTTTGCCCAGTTTTTTTAAAACGAAACATCCTTGGTGGATTCAAAGTCAAAGATGGTTTATTGAAATGAAGTAACATCATTATCGCTGAAATAAAACTTGCTCAGCTAATGCTTTCCACGACACGCTCGCCTCTCGGGGCAAACCCAACGAATTGAAAGCCAATTTTAACACTCACAACCACAAAATAGTCAGTTTTTCAGAAATGACAAAACTTTTGAAGAATCCGAACTTGGTAAAATATTAAGTACATTTTTATACACACGCACATGTAATTTGATAATGTTATGCTCAGTAAATTCAGAGATATTTATTTATTCACATTTACATTGACTTCGATAACTACATAAATATTTTTTTATAAACATTGAAAATAGTTAAGCGCCCTACAGTTTTAGATTTTCAATGCCCAGAAAAAAATCACTTTGATTTCTGCCCATTTAGAAGAAAAATATTGTCCAAATCTAAATTCAAAACAAGTTTTTTTGTAATAACAACGTGACACATTTTTCTTTTTTTATGAACCGTTCAGCGCCCTAGAGATTTTAATAAAACTGTGTAATTTGATGTATGATACGTAGACCAAAAAAATTTATTTAAAGCCAAAATGTGGCCGAATCAGTTTTTTGTCAGGGTCAGACTACCCTTTAGTAGTGGTGAATTATCATTTTTTTAGAATGAACTCACGGGATTCCCTGGCTTTTTACTCGCGTCATTGTAATACTGATTTGCAGCAATTTTAACATTTAATTACAAAATAGTATATTATGATACGAGTTTTATAAGACGCATTTTGTCGCACGCACGGAATTGGAGTACTTACTCCATAATGGAGTAAGTGCGACAAAATGCCTTATAAACGAGATATCATACACTATTTTTTCTACTTTGCACCTTTTTTAACAAAAAAAAATCAATTTCGAAATTTATGGAATTTTGTGGCAGTTGACAGCATTTGCGTGGAACATGAAATTAAATTAATAATGTGGATCGTCATTAGTTTATTCGTAAAATGTATTCTGAAAGTGTCCAAGACGTTTTGCAATCTATCTGCCCCTCAACGAATACGGGCTTTTGTGGCAAATACGCGGAATTTGAACATTGGCCTAAGAAGAATGGGATCTCAAATTACTCACTTGCACTGGCTTTTGAAGTCATGTTTGTACACTACTCGAAAGGTGTTCGAAGGGACTACGTATCAGGGTTGGTACAAAAGCCTCTAAAGGTTCGAAATTGATTCATTTGATTAAATTATCACTTGAAACAGGTGACGATTGACACTGACACTTCTCTCAGATAATTGTCAAAAAACTAGGTTGCCATCATTTTCCAACTAAATTACCCTGGTTTTTAGTGTAATTATTATAGCACTCCGTTGGATATTACGAAACCCAAATGGCGTATCGTAATGACCTCAGTACGAAACAAAAGTAGAAAAAAAATCTTATATTTAATTTTTTGGGGCTTAGGCTAAATTTAATGTTAGTGTTTTTCTTTTTCTCATACCACATGACTGGCACTAAAACTTGAAACACCCTGTATATTGTTTTTAGTTTAAATGCAGCACGTTTATTTAATTTTGTGTAATTGAGTGATTCCCCTGTTAAAAATAAAATAAATTATTATTATTATTATTATTTTGAAAGATTTACGCCCAATTGGACGAACCCGACGGCGTGGCCGGCGTCACAGCCCTCCAGCCGACTGAGCCCCCAATCGAGCAGCGTATCCTCTCCCTCGAAGTCTCGGGGAAGCTCTCAGACGCGGCCTCTTGCTACGAACACGTCCCCCAGATGAAGCTCCACCACCTCAAAGGCCTCATCCAATGCTACCTGGACCTGGACAACGTCCACACAGCCCTGCACGTCGCCCAAGGCGCCCTAGATCGCCAACCCGAGTTCGGAAACATGCTCCTCGAACTCCAAGCCGAACCCTTGTGGCGCCTCGGCCAATACGACGACCTCGCAACTCTCCTAAATCGCCAGGAAATGACCGAAAACAACTCCTGGGGCGTCAAAATCGGACGAGCTTTACTCGCGTTTCAAAACCAAGACCGCCAAGCGTTTGAAACGATAATCGAAGACATCAAGAGCCAACAAGTCGATTTTTTGGGGGCTGCCAGTGTCGAAGAAGGGGCCTACCAGCACGGGTATTGTTACATCAGTCGGCTTCATGCCCTCAATGAATTACAACAAGTCGAAGAAATCACCTATGAAATACTTGCGAGGGCAAATGATTGCGAATTCGCCAGTCGCGTGATTGAAAACTTGTCGAAAGAATGGGAATTGCGAATCAAAGTCGTGCAAGAATCAGTTCGCATAATTGAACCACTTTTGTGTCTCCGAAGAGTCGCAATCGAACAATCGAAACGTCTGATCGAAAATCGAGTCGCTGTGGCCGTCCCGATGCTCAATTCTTTGTTGGGCGAGTGTTGGTTGTTGAGTGCACAGACGGCTAGATCGGCCGGTGTGCACCAACAAGGTTTCACCCACACGCTTAAAGCAGAAGAGTACAACCCGCCAAGCTTGTTCGTCGAAAAGAGCAAATTGCATTGGTGCAGAGAGGAGCATGAGCAAGCATTGACGACGTTAAGACGCGGCTTGGAGATTTTACTACCTGATAATTCGAAAGAAGCGATCGCTGCGTTGTCAATTGAGAAGAGGAAGATTTGTGCGGAAGCGAAATTGTTGATTGCCTGTTATAACGATTCCGTTTCGAATGTCGATACTGATATTAAAACGGCGAATTATCGGGAGGCCAGTGAGGTGTACAAGGAGTGGGAGACGGGGCTGGTAAGTTAGTAAGAAATGGAAGAAAAATAATAAACGCTACGTGAAAACAATAAACTCTAGGTGAAGACAGTTTCTGTCTATCATATTTCGTAAAGGTATTTGAACGCTGCTCGGAATTTCGGTCCAAATCTTTGGTGATAATTGATGAGGAATGACAATGAAAAGCCCAATCATTGACGGCTTTCACCATTAATTGTTGTGTTAAAAAAAACACCTTAGAACGTTAGAAAAGATTCATTAATGTATATTTTTTTATATATTTATATTATTATAAAGAAACCTAATGGGCAATGCTCTAACAAGTCATTATCTTCTTACTTCGAAATTACCAAAGAATATTTTTTATTCGATTTTGCCTTTTAAACTTAATAAGTTTATTTGTTTCAAAACAACCTAACAATGCAATTGTTTATGTAATAGCGGTGCAAAAATTTTAATCCGCAACTGACACAACCTTATGCACTAAAAATCACCTTAAAATGATGCGTTCCGCAAAAGAAAGAACATCATTTCTTTACACAATAAATACAAAAAACATTCCAACTTGGACGCAGCTTACGCAGTTAAACAAACAGCTGGTTAATGACAAACTTTAGCCGCTCTCGCTCGTATAATAAATAACTATTATAATAATTATATAAATAATAAAATTATATTTTGTTACCATTGTAACATCAACGATATTCCCATAAATGCCCGATATTCGGTTGAAACAGCTTTGCTAATAGTGATGATGATACTGATAAATAAAGTAGGATGAAGAAAAATGCAAGCACCGAAGGCTTTCGGCTTTTAACAAAAATGCAATGTCAAAAGACGTTACTAATTGTACATTATACCATTGTTTTCGGTGAGAGAAATCAAATTTCTCTCACAAGAAAGATAAAGCTGTGAGATTTACTCACTTGTGAGTAGAAAAACAGCTTTATCTCTCTTGTGACAGAAATTTGATTTCTCTCGCCGAAAACAGTGGTATAATGCACCTACAAAACTGCACCTGTAAGGTAAAATTTTTTTTCTTTGACAGTTAGATACGCAAGTTCTTCCCTTTCCGAAGATGTTTGAAAAAGTAGGGGGTGCCATTTAAAATTTTAAAAAAGGGGTAGCTAGCGATTAAGGGATGAAACCTAAAATGTAACAAATGTTGGTTTTGAATTTCCCCCTCGCGATCCTAATCGACCTGTTTTTGCTTAAAAATAGATTTGCCCAATGTCAAAAGTTATTGAGACTGGCTCATTTTGATATGAAAGCCTTGTATAGCTATTTACTATAGAGCCCTGAAAATAAATTCCTTATAGAGTCGTAACAAAATTCACATTCTCTAAGCCTCTCTGTAAACACTCGCATTATAGCGCTATAATTACCCATAGTTGATGACGCTCTACAGATGCTCCGCCAAATTAAATTAAATTAAAATAAAAAATTTGTGGTTCTAGACTAATTTTGTCCACCAAGAAATGGTCGAAAGTATGGATAAACATTTATATCAACGTCCGTAATAAATAATTTGTAGAAATTTAACGACGGAAAAACAAGACAAGGGCAAAATATAGGCGACTTGTTAAAAATCGAGTTAAAACTGCGTTGGCAAAGTAGAAAAAATAAAATTGACTCTTCAAGAAGAAAGAGGTCTTTCTGTTTGGGGAAAAGTTGCTCTGTTTGGGGAAAAGTTGCTGTAACGGGTTTCTGTAGAGCTCCAGTGGTTGGAGGTTTACAATTACATTTAGCTCCGTTAAAGCCAATGTGTGAAAAATTCCCGTCCCTACCAGAGAGACACTGACACCTGAAAATTTTCTTGAATCGGAAGTCCAAGAAACCGTGGCGATCTTTGAAAAAGCAAGTATTAAAACAATAGGCGAAGAATTTTGCCCAATATAGAAAAAATGAAAACCAAGATCAGCCAAAACTAAAAGAAAGAACATTACTTAGAAACAGCAAAATTTAAATTTGAAGTGTCAAAATAATAAGTTATATAGATTTATAAGAAACGAATAATTACCATCTATTATTTTACTATGTATTTCCGTTAGTATTAAACATTATTTCTTCTAATATAATTTTCTCTAGCAATAATTACATCATTGAACTACTTATTAAATTTTGGAACCAGAGTGGGAGAACAAAGTAGCAAAATACCGAAGAATACCAATTTATTTTACAGGAGAATTGCCATTGTTACTATAGCAATTTCTCGTTACATCAGGGGCTATAAGTCTTTGCGGTGCCCATTTTTCTCACCATAACTTTATAGAAACTTTAAGGTTATAGAATTTAAGGTATAGAAAAATATTTCTTTAAAGAATTTCATTTCAAAGAGTTATAGCGCTATAACGTGTATTTTTTAGCACCATTGGAATCAAATTTTAATTTCTGATTAATCTGAAACAGAGAGTAGTATTAGTAAAAATCGGGGATTTCCCCCTATTACAAAGCTTGCTTTGTTTTAGGTAAAACTGGCCCAGTTCTACGACCGCCGCTTCGAGAATTTCCCAGCCGAAGAGCGCGACAGCAGCAAAGGCAGCGAAATGCAAATCTGGATGATCAATTGTTTTTGCAAATCGCTACGTTACGGAACGGCTTTCGTCTACCAATCAATGCCGCGATTACTATCACTTTGGTTCGATTACGGCACCCGACTCTTGGACGTTTCCGATACAAAAACCCGCGAAGAACGCAAGAATAATCTAATCAAAATGACAAAACTCATCGATTACGCGCTCGAAAACCTTCCGACTTACGTGTTCTTGACCGCTTTTTCGCAAATTATTTCGCGCATTTGTCATCCGCAGAAAGAAGTTTACGTCGAGTTGAAGTCGATAATAATCAAGTTGTTGCTTAATTATCCCCAGCATAGTCTCTGGATGATTATTTCCGTGATCAAGTCGAGTTATAAAGTGCGTGCGAGGCGTTGTGTCGAGATTTTCAGCGACTCGAAGTTGAAAAGTGGTACAATGCTGAAATTGGTCAATGATTTTACGAGTTTGGCGGAAAAACTGATCGAATTGTGCAACAAAAGCGTACCACAGGACGTTGAAACGACTACTGTTAGTGCTTTGTTAAGGGCGCTCCCCCGAATGTTGGCCAAGCCAGAATTTAGCGAAATAATGATCCCTACACATAAATTCCGGAAGTTGGTGCTCCCAAATCCCGATTTTTCCAACACTCAACACAATCCCTTCCCGAATCATTACGTACACTTAGTAGGGATAGACGAGGAGGTGACACTTTTGAGGAGTTTGCAACGGCCGAGGAAAATCACGTTCCGGGGCTCGGACGGTAAAGGGTGAGCATGTGCCCAAGTAAACAAAACAAAAAAAAGTAAACAAAATCGTGATACTAGTTAACGTGGGAGCGTTAACAAAAGTCTTTTTAAAATTATTTATTTTCATTTTATTTACACTTGATATTTATATTAAAACTTCACTTTTACAATTATTTCACTTTTTACATTAATTATTACTTTTACAATATTAGCACCACGACTAAGATTATAACAGACTGGACAGACTCTAAACACAGACTGTTTTCGTATTTTCCTAATCTGAATTTATAATAATGATTCCTGCAAGAGTTGCAAGGATTTTGATGATTGAGGTGTTGGAAAGCGCGTGTCGTCAATGGATCCTTATGGAAGGTTCTATGCTGATCCATGGCACGTGTATGGTGATAACATAACATACTACTGTACCTTCATGTTTTAATTTTGTAGAATAAGTGTCGTGTTCGGAAGTTAGAGTTATAATTACTAGTCTCAAAAATAGCAAAAGCTGTGATATTTTTGGTCTAAGTAGAGTTATGATTAATCCAGTAAAAGAAATTATCCTATTACCCCTAACAAAATTAATCAATACTTGTATAAAAACCTCGACTTCCGCATTGCCTATAACTTTGTGTTAGCCGTCCGCCCATTTGTATGGACGGATATCATTCTGGCTATCCGTCCGTACAAACACAATGTGTGTTAGAATGATTTTCAACTGGTCGTCTGTGAATTTCTCATGTAAAATCAGAAATGCCGCTTATAGAACTAATGACAGGCATTTAGACATTGAATATTACCATTCTCCATTTATTAAGTCTCCAATTCGGAAATAAACTTCGATAATAAAAGTGTTTTCTTGTATAGTGTAACAATTTAGTTGCATTTTAACGAAATTTTTTAAAAGTAATTAATTGAATTTCACAACTGACAGATTTGACATTTATTGACAGAGGATTCAATTGAGCAGAGCGGCACAAATTTTTTTTATATGTGAACAAATTTCAAAGTTAACTAGATGAGAATCATAAGAAAACACATTATACAATGTGTTTTTAAATGATTCTCATCTAGTCGTCTGTGAATTTCTCATGTAAAATCAGAAATGCCGCTTTGTAGAACTAATGACATGCATTTAGACACCGAATATTACTAGTCTTCATTTATTAAGTGTCCAATTCGGAAATAAGCTTCGACAATAAAAGTGTTTTCTTGCACAGTGTAACAATTTAGTTGCATTTTAACGAAATTTTTAAAATTAATTAGCTGACAATTTGCGAATTTCACAACTGACAGTTTTGACATTTATTGACAGAATTCAATTGAGCAGAGCGGCACAAATTTTTTTCCATGTAAACCAATTTCAAAGTTAACTAGATGAGAATCATAAGAAAACACATATGTCCGGTTCAGGTGTAAGGCTGGAATGAATGCAAATTGATAATAATGACATCACCGTTTGAGAAAAGTTTTGGAAAATAATTTTCTAATTTATTCTCACACTCGTGTGATATTCGAAAGACTAGTTTTTGACATTTCGTTCGAATTTTCTGTTAAGTTTGTCGTTAGAATACCCGTTTGTTTGAACATTGTGATTTTGTTCCACAGACATCAAATTAAAAAACAATCTCTCAAACAACCCATCAGACTTACAGCAAAAATTACTGGTATATATTAAATATATTAAAAAAAAACGACTGTATTTATATTTCGACAACTTATTAACAATGTATAAAAAACGACTGTATTTTTATTTCGACAACTTATTAACAATGTATCTGCTGATACACTAAAAACAGCATATTTTGCTCTTTTAAATGCAATTAACATATGGTATTACAATTTGGGGTTACTCTTCTATTCGTCACAGAATATTTTCATTACAATATAAGATTATTCGGATAATGGCGGGACTTCAATACAGGGCTGATTGTAAAATGGCTTTTGTAAAATTTAACATTTTAACTCTACTTTCTTTATATACACATTAGTTCAAAAGTTTTGCATAACCTGACCTGACCTGACCTGACCTGACTTGGCCTGTTTGTTTTTTCGACGTAAACTACATTGAAGACGGTTGGAATATACTTCCTAAAGTCTTTAGAGCTTAAAAACATACTACTAGAACTCATTCGGAACTCGTTATTGCTGCTAGAGAAAATGACAAATATTCTGCAAGAACGAAATCTGTTCTTTTTGGAAACATGTGGGGGCGTTTTTTAGTTTGTATTAATGTATTGATGCCAGAGGAAGAAATACGCTGTGCAAGTAGTAATCATTTTTTGGTTTGATGTGGTACATGCAACATGCACTTTTGTATGAGAATTTTTTTTATTGTGTTAAATTTCTTTAAAAGAAAACGATAGTTGAAACCCTATTCTCAATTACCAATTATCATTCTAAACTCATAGTTATTTGATTTTCGATATGAATTATAATCAAATTAATCTAATATACAAGAAATAAAGTGATGCAAAATTTTTGAATCTACAGGGTGTCCGTTTTTCGAGCTCCACCATGGGGATCTCAGTTATTGTAAGAGATACGAGGTCGGTTAAATTAGGGCAAAGTTGCGCATTTTTATGCTGAACAATTACCTGAAAAAAAATTTGATGTGTCATTTTTAGTTTATGAATTATTGAGAAACATAAAAAAAAAATTTTCGTTTTATTTTTTTAAGCGAAAACTAAGAAAACTAGACGTTTTAAAGTAAGACATTCTTCAGGCACTTCAAGAAATCTAAATCTGTCATCGCCTTTTCCAAGGCGTTCTTCATGGCAAAGTTACAACACTCAACTTTGGTTTTTCTTTTGGATGCCATATTTAATACTTGTATTTTTGAAAAGTCTTTTTGTTCCTGATTACAACGATGTATCACATGATATGATCGAATCTTACATACTGATCAAAATAGAAAAAAAAGCATTTTTGGGAAGAGTACTTTGGAAAATTTTGTTTAACAAACTAACTTTTGACAGTTGTATATTTAATAGAACTGTCAAAAGCTAGTTTGTTAAACAAAATTTTTGGCGTTTTATTTTCAAAGCACTCTGCAAAAATAAAATATTTAATGCTAGCAGAATTTTTATAACTTTGTCTTGTTTTGTTTTAGAAAAAGTAAACTTCTAGCTTATCATGTTGTTTAGTTTTTAAATAAGTAAGCTTGACGGAAATGTGGACCTTCTAGATCCAAATTCAATTAAACTTCCAAAATCTAGTTTGTTGAAAAACAAAATTGTTGACGTTTTTTCGAAAGCACTTCGCAAAAATGTTTTTTTTTTCATTTTGATCAGTATGTAAGATTTGATCATAACATGTGATACATCATTGTAATCACAGAAATAAAAACACTTAAAAAAAACAAAAATCGAATATAGCGTCTATAAGAAAAACCAAAGTTGAGTGTTGTAACTCTGCCATCAAGAACGTCTAGAAAAATACGATAACAGATTTAGATTCCTTGTAAAAAAGTGCCTGAAGAACGTCCTAGTTAAAAACGTCTAGTTCTTTTGGTTTTCGCTTGAAAAAATAAAAACGAAAATTACAAATTTCCATTTTTTTACAATTATTCAAAAACTAAAAATGACATGAAATTTTCTTTCAGATAATTGTTCAGCATAAAAATGCGCAACTTTGCCCTAATTTAACCGACCTCGTATCTCTTATAATAAATGAGATCCCCATGGTGGAGAAAACAGACACCCTGTATGTATGTGTATATTGTTTATTCTCTAGTCTATATCAGAAGAAATATGCATAAATCACACGAATATTGTACCAGAGGTAGATTGAACATTGTACCAGTGTACGAAAGATTAACTCGAACTCAAACCTGCAACAGATTTTTTGCTATTGCTTTTTACAATAATGTTCTGCCTAGTGATTTCCGAGACCTACCTCTGGAAATCTTTAAAAATAAACTAAAATCGTTCCTAGAAAACTGTTTTTATAGTCTATCCGGGAATTAAAATCAATTGTCAAATTGTTTCAACGTTGGCAACTCCATTTAAAGTTAGTCGTCCAGGCTTCGTTTCTATGGCAATGTCGCAGGATTCCAACATAATTTCAAAATTTTTGACACTGACAATTGATTTTAATTCCGGATGGACTATACAAGTTTGATGATTTTTTAGCATGTAATTTTAGTGAATTGTAGCCTAGTGACTTGTGTTAAAAATATTTGTTTTATTGCACCAATAAATTTATTTATTGATTTATTACTTTCTACTTTCAGTTATATTCAAATGTTGAAACCGAAGGACGACCTCAGGAAAGACTTCCGCTTGATGGAATTCAACGATATTGTGAACCAATTATTGTCACGTGAACCGGAATCGAGACAAAGACGGCTCAATATAAGACTGTACTCCGTATCGCCCCTCAATGAGGAGTGTGGGTTAATTGAATGGGTGCCGAATCTGGTGGGCTTGAGGCCCATTTTGCAATGTTTGTACAAGCAACGTGGGGGCGCAATGACCAACAAGGAGCTCCGCGACGCCAGCTGCAATATCCGGGACCCCCTTACGAAAAAACGCGACGTTTTCATCAAAACCCTTCTACCAAAGCACCCCCCTGTCTTAGGGGATTGGTTCCGGAAGGCGTTTCCGGACCCCCAGAGCTGGTTTTTCGCTCGGACTGCGTACATAAGGACTACGGCGGTTATGTCAATGGTGGGCTATATCCTAGGATTGGGTGACCGACACGGTGAAAATATCCTTCTGGACTCGACATGTGGTGATACGGTGCATGTCGATTTCAATTGTCTTTTTAACAAAGGGGAGAGTTTTGAGTGGCCAGAGAGGGTGCCCTTCAGACTGACCCAAAATATGGTGGCTGCGATGGGGCCTTTGGGGGTTGAAGGAGTGTTTCGGAAGTCTTGTGCCTGTACTTTGAGGGTTTTAAGGACAAATGCGAATACTTTAATGTCGATTGTGACCCCCTTTGTGTATGATCCGCTCGTATCATGGCCCCACGTGGCCAATCACAATACAGCAGAGAAAACAAATGAACAGGTAAAGTATTGGGTGGTATGATTTAAAAAAGTACTATTTACTTGACATATTTTGATTGATTAATCGTCCGTAATAACTAGTGAGGCTAAGTTAGGGGGTTAATTGAAGAAGTCCGAACTTGTAAAAACTTTCTTTTATTTTAAATCGACGCTTCGAGTTTACCTTTACTTAAATTATTCATGACTAGAAAAAAATATTACACCATTATTAAGAGAATTATTATAAAAGATATAAGGCAGTATGAATAAAGTGAAGTAAATGCTTTTACTTGCAATAGTAAAAGATAGACGTAATTTAAATCTTATGAGAGAGAAAGATAAAACTATAAGCTTTTATTACATTTTATTCATACTACCCATTATCTCAAAAAAATTGTCCTAAGTTAAAATTGGTGGGCATGGATATGCAAAAATTATTCATTATGAAAATCTACTGAAATATACAGGATGTAAGCGAATAAGTACATTAATTTTAACCAATGGTAGAACTGGTAGTGGTAGTGGTAGAACTCATCAAGACAAACACTTTTTCTACGTACCATTTTTTCAAAATCGCATTTTTGAAAATCATTTCTTCCTCCTACAAATTGACGAACCTTTCATGAAATGCTCCAACAAAGAAAAGTAATAACAAATTTAATTTAATTTTCATGAACTTGCTTGGAAACGGTAATCTTATCGACTAGGTAACTTTGTTTCCAGTGGCGTGTAAGAAAATTGTGTAAGATTTTAAAACAATTTTAACTCAAAAACTAAAACGTTTTGGAAAAAAAGTTATTAGGAAAAATTGTTGGTCTTGGCGAGTTCTATTACCAGTTACAGCCTGTATACCAGCGCATTTGAATTTTTTGGAGTGACATAAAGCACAAATTGTGAGTTTCTGTATAAGAAAAGAATTCTATGTTTAAACTAAATGTCAGAGATAAATTTTGAGCCAAGAAAACCCACGAGGGGCTCCTCTCAATTGGTGCTCCATTTCACTCCAAAAATGCAAATTCGTTGTTGCAAAATTCTACTATGAGCTGAAACGGGATATACCATGCGATCATTTGAATTTATGATTAAAGTAGGCGGTTTTGGGTCTTTGTGATGAAAAAACTAGTACAAACTGAGGGAAAAAATGTATTCTACTTGAATATTACCATTCAAAACATCATTATTTGACCCTTCAGTTTCATTAATTATCACATTCGGCGTTTTTATTCAAATTAAAAATCTGGCAAAGCCTCCTCTAATTATAAATTCAAATGATCGCATGGTAGTTTATTAGTTGATAAAAGGATTAAAATATTACTTACAATTAGAATCGGATGAACCCTGCGAGAAAATGTATTGATATAAGTAATAAAGAAGAATTGAAGCTTTTATGAAAATTATTTGAATTTACCGAGACATATCATCAATTTTTGTCTGCTATTGTGATGGAATTTGTAGTTGAGACTTTAACAAAACTACCTTTTGAAATACCATTTTTTAAGCTTAATTATGTAGATGATTCAGTGATGGCCATACCCTTAGATATGATGAACATTGCCTTAACAACATTTAAAAGTATACATCCTAAGATCAAATTTACAATAGAAATTGAAAATCTGAATAAAGTACCATTTTTAGACATTCTTCTTATCAGGAAAAATTAAAAATTAAAGGTAAAATTATTACAAACTGGTACAAAAAACCATCTAGTACTTTAAGAACCCTTAACTACAATTCCCATCATGATTCTAGACACAAAAGAGATCGGTCATTCAAAATCTCCTATTATAGAGCTTTTTGGAAGAGAACTTAGAGAAAATAAGAAATATTTTAAAATTTTACGAATTCCCTAATTACTTTATTGATGCTCAGTTTAATAAATTCTTTCGAAATAAAAAAATAATAATTCCATTAACATAATTACAGATAGACTAAATAAAAAGATAAATAAACCTTATTTTAAATTTCCGTTTATTAAAGATATTACACATAATAATATAAGAAAATGTTTTCCAAATTTTAAAGTTGCTTTTTATAATATAAAAACAATAAATTCTGTTTACACCAAATTAAGAATTTACAATGTCATTGATAAAATCCCATGTTTGAACTGTGAGAAATGTTAGAGAATAGTTTATGTAGAGTTCCTAGCCCTATGTTCAATTTGAAAAAACACAGGTCAACGCATTGCAAATATTGCTATGCAACTAATTATTCTACGCGTTGTCAAAAATCTCAAACTGTCAATTAAATTTTCCAAGATTATTCAATTAAAGAAAAATTAATTTTTATGAAATTTATTAATCATCAGGTAATAGTAACATGTAAAGAATGATAAATTACTTTAACAAATATTCGAAATCATTTTAAATTGATTCAAATAACTCGACATCAAATAATTATCTTTACGTATCATTGGTAACGTAAATTAGATCAATGCTTTGATATGATTTTTTTTCAGATTGAACATAGGGCTATGTTCAGAGTTAAAAAAATGTCCTTGTATAATTATTATTTGTAACAAATAGAAAACCCACTATAAAAGAGTGAATTTATAAGTTTTCTTCCATTTTTTCCAGAATTCGTACCATCAAAAAAACCTCTTAAATGGCGGCTTTTCTCGTGGGGTTCATTATCCGATTCTAAATAATATTTTAATCGTTTTATAAACTAATAAACTATTTCAATAGATTTTCATATTGAATAATTTTAGTATATCGATGCCTACTAATTTTAACTTTTTTTGAGGTAAATTTTTATCTTTTAATTCTCTTTGTAACTAGTGTAATATTTTTTCCTAGTCATGAATAAGATTTAAGATAAAATCGAAACGTCGACATAAAAATAAAAGAAAATTTTTACAAGTCCGGACTTCTTCAATTAACCCCCGAACTTAACCGTACCATGTACTCTTACTTGAGGTAGAAGCATTTACTCTGTAGTATAACTTTTAAATAAATATAATAATATACTTGGAAGTAAATGATACGATAGGTAGTATTCACTTGAAGTAAAAGCAGATACTTTTTTTTAATCACACCACTCGCATGACCTACTATTTTTTTTCTTTTTCAGGCCCTTGACCATGTCAAAAACATCCAATTGCGATTGCAAGGAATTATTGTAAAAACGAAAGACCGCTCCTTGTCAATTCCTTTATCAATCGAGGGACAAACGAATAGTTTAATAAACGAAGCGAAGAATATCGATAATTTGTGCCAAATGTACATAGGTTGGGGTCCTTACCTCTAAGAAACAGCAACTGTATTTTTCTATTTTGTTTTCTATTTTGTGCTCTCTAAAACGACCTTAATTCTCACATAATTATGAAATGTTTTTTGTAAATCAACTTGGAGACTTTCATTGATTTGGCGCAATTTTCCCTCGCTTTCCCCTGCCACAAGCTGCGCAATGCGTTTGCTGGGGCAGTGTACCAAAACAACGGCCGAAATCACGCCTGAAAATAGTTTTTTTTAAACGACAAAATTGCAATGTTCACCACACCTTTATCGTTAATATTGAAAAACTCTATTTCGGGTTTGAGGGTGTAGGGGATTTCCTGTGGCAAAAAATCGAGTAACTTCGCCTTGACACTATCAACAATGATCTCTTCGGCGGTTTTGTCCGACCATATCTCGCCCGGAAAAGGCCACTCGCCCGGTTTTGCACTGCGTATTAAATAATCCTTGACTTCGTCTAGGCCACTTCCTGTGAGGGCTGAGACCATGAAAACGTCGCTAAAATGGGGCCACCCCCGAATTTCTTTATTCCTCAGTGGTTTGCTACCCGGAATAGGAGCCCCCTCGATGCAGTTTTCCGTTATTTGGCGAGTAACATCAAGCAGCTTTCGCTTAGATTTGATAATATCGACTTTATTTAAAACCAGAAAACTGGGCTTGTTTTTGTTCTCTTCAAGCATACGAATCACTTTTATGTCGAGTTTTTCACGCGTCCAAATATTACTAGCGTCGTGAATAACCCCAATTACGTCGGCTTCACGTAATGAGGATTTGCTATCGCGCAAAAAGGATTTTTCCAAACTGAATCTGGAAAATCACACGTGATGTTTACAAATTGGTGTTTTTGCTCCTACTTTTTGAATTCCTGGAAACTAACAAGGCCAGGAGTGTCGAGAAAAACTATCTGGGAATCCCCTTCTGTGAAAATCGCCTGGGACTTGGCACGAGTTGTGTGGACTTTACTAGACGCTGGGCAAACCTATTTTACTCATTATTTGGAGAAATGGGCAGAAAAGTGGTCAAACCTTTCGGTCCATTAAATTATTGATGAAAGTGCTCTTGCCCACATTTGGGATACCTATCACTGCCACTTTCAGCACTTTGGTCACAATGTCCCCATTTGGGACTAAATCTGGCACTCGTGATGCATTTGTGCTGAATTTTACCTCAAATCCGCGAAAAACTAAGCCGATATTTCGCAACATTTCGTGTTTTTGAGGTTAGTAAAAGTGAGGTTAAGTGCGAACGAACAAGTCGAAAAATCACGATTATTGAATTAAATTGTGTTAATGAATTGTGAACGAAGAGTCGCTAAACACTTCACATGTTTCATTGTGTGTTTGCAATAATGTTTTCACCGTTTTTCCCTTTTTAATTCAAATTTGGCGCTTTTGTCCCTTATCTTGGTGCCGCACGGTTGGTAGCAGATTTTAAAATCTTCCTGATTTGTGTTTGTAAGCTTCATTATTGTAATAATTAGCAATTAGGCTCCAAACTTTGCTCTAAAATGCCGAAAAACAAGAAGTCTAAGAAGTCCGACACGTCTGACTCCGATTCGGGTCCTGAAGACGTAAATATTTTTTACCGGTGTTACCTAACCTCACATTTAATTTTCACAGAGGGGGCCCGTTAAAAAGCAAAAGACACAGAACAAGTCCAGTGGAGACAGCGATGAGAATTCGTGGGATTTGGGAAAGAACCGTTTCGTCAAATTAACGGAGTTCAAGGGGAAATGGTATGTGAATATCCGCGAATTTTATAACGCTGATGGGGAGCTGCGCCCCGGCAAGAAAGGGATCATGTTGACCATGGAACAGTGGCACAAATTCAAGCAGGTTATGCCCGAACTCGAGGACGCAATTAAGCGAAACGTTTGAGTTGTTTTTTGTATTTATGATCAAATAAAGTTGAGTCATTACTTGATTGTTTTATTTGGGTAACAACTGAGTAAAAATATATCTTTGATATAATACGGGCAGGGCGTTAAATAACAGGAAAAACAATTATTTACATAAAATTAGGATTTAAAATTTTCTAGTCTAGAAACACTTAAACATCGCTCGTTTTTATGTCGCTATTTGTACACGCTGGAATGAAATTTCCCTGTTCTGTACCAAACAGAATCTCGGAGCCCGGGGGTATAAAGTCGCCACCCGAGTCCGAACTGAAATAATTTGAAGACTGAAACACGTTGGTGTTGTTATTTGGAGCGTCATCCTCGACTAGATCGTTATTTTTATTAACATCTAATAAATTTTGCGTATTTTCTTCAGCTGTGGCCCCCTCGGTAGTGGCATTGTTGTAGGGGTTTCCCACATATTCAGAGTATAACGAAACGGGACTGTTATACAACACTGGAAATGTGTGACTTTGATTTTTGGCGTATAAGTAGGGCATGCCGGGCTGGAGCGTCGGTTGGAGGAACGGGGGCGGTGGGGGCGGCGGCGCCGAGGCAATCGGCGTCGAAACCATCTAAAAATAGTCAAAATAAAAAATTAATTGATGGGGTTAATATACATAAAACTAAATTTTATGCCATGCGCTTTCAAAGTTTCATTTCGAAAAATTGCTTTAGATTTGCTAACATTTACTAAAATTGAACGTAATTAAATATAGATTTGTTAAACAAAAAAAATAGCCACTTTCAGTTAGAAATAAGTTAAATGTGTATATCCCATTTCAGTTCATTGTAGAATTTTGCAACAACGCATTTGCATTTTTTGGAGTTTCTGGTTTCTTGCCTCAAAATTTGTCGCTGGGATTTAGCTTAACACAGAAATTATTTTCTTATACAGAAACTCTCAATTTATGCTTCAAAAAATTCTACTATGAAATGAAATGGGATATATGTCGCTGTTTTATCCATCATAAATTATACTTGTTGAAATAAAAAAAAACATACAAAAGGTTAATTTATTTATAGACTATGCAGGTAAGTCCGTAAGTCAACTAATATGCGATGAATAGTCAGGGCCAAGCTAAGCCAATTGGCCGCCAGTGTGCAGGTCCCAAATATTGCGCCCCTCTTACTCTGATTAAAATAGTAGTTAGAAATTACTAAGTTAAATAAATGGGAGCAGATGTTTATTTTTTAGATATTTTCAAATAGTATATTTATACAAAAATAAAACTATTCGTAACAAGAATATTTTGTATGGATACATCAGCTGTTGTGAATTTACATATATCCCATTTCAGTTCATTGAAGAATTTTGCAACAACGTATTTGCATTTTTTGGAGTTTCTGGTGGATTTTCTGGTTTCAAAATTTATCGCTACGATTTAGAGTTCTTTTCTTATACAGAAACTCTCAATTTGTGCTTTATTTCACTCCAAAAAATTCAAATGCGCTGTCAAAAAATTCTACTATGAAATGAAATGGGATATAATTTACACAATAAATTCACCTTTCTACTCTAGGCAAATTCTTTTTATAAAATCTAATTTATCTAGTCCATTAGGTACTTCTCTTTCCACTGCAGTACTAGGAAGATTATTATTAAATCGATTTTGGGACATCATCATTCTTAGATGATTTTTGATAGTTTTTAAATCTTCTTCCTAAGCAGAAAGTGGTACAGTAATAATACATAATGGAAAATGCTGATACTAAATGGGACCTGATAACACTAAACATAAAAACGTGAATTTTAAAATAATTTTTAGGTTTTGTTACTGGCTTGTCTTCATTTCCACAAAACAAATTGCTTTGTTTTCTTTCTTGGCTTCACAATTTTGTTGTCTAACCGAAGGTTTGAAAAACATTTTTTTTAAATTTTGTAAAAGGTCACAAGTTGTTATGTTTATGGTTGGTTGGACATTTTACTGAAACTTACTTCGAATAGAATGACATACCAAAAAACTATTGGAGATACAAAGTAACAGTTAAATGAACCATGAAAAAATTATAGATTGGTCTTTTGTCTGTGCTCTTTAATTTTTCTGATTTTTTTGCGATTTAAAACGTTTGTATTCGCTTACATTTCTTCTTTTAGTGTGTTGAGAACAAATTTGGCGATTAGTGATAGTAGTATTCATTTTACTCCATTCTAAATATTTTCCTCTTACCAATTATATAGATCACTGTTCAAAGTTTACTATTATTGCTTTGTTGTATTAATTACCTAATGAACAGTTTAACAAAAAGTAAATTCGGTTGAGTGAACTATCTCGATTTAACGAATGGTTTTTTATAGTTCACATAATGGAGATTATTTATATTGTGTTGCCAAAAAAAGAAGGTCGGCTGTATTCATTAACCCCTTTGATTGCATTCAGGCGCTTAATATCAAGAACAAGAACGCATTCGCGAAATAAAAACTATTAACTGTTTCAAAACAATAAAAACGCCAACGTCGCATTTTCTCTCAAAATTAGCTGTTATAAATTAATTATTATGAACTTCAAAAAAATAATAGCTAATATAATTTATACTTTAAAGTTTCAATGAGAGATCTAATCATTAATAACTATTTTACAATTTTATCAATCTTATTTAAAAAAATAATTCGGTAAAATGCGACGTTGGCGTTTTTATAGTTATGAAACAGCTAATATTGTGTTACGAGATTTTATTGTTGAATGAACAAAACTTTTAATGGTCAAACCTATGGTCAAATATGTTTACAAAAGTAAAAAAACGCCATAACAGCTAGACCATTTCTTTATAATTATTTTTCTTTTTTCTTTTAATTTTAACTCTCATTTTGCCAAAGGTGACATCGACAAATAAATTTTATAATAAAGCCATTTTAACGGACACAGCACAAATTTTTTGATTTTATTTTCAGTTTTTACGAAAAGTATCAGTAGAAGTGAATTTTTCTTTTTATAGGAACTTAGTATCAGTCAAATTGTTTGTAACCTACAAGTAGAGCCACATTTTTAAACTTTGAAATACGAGCAGGAAAAACAAATACAAATTGATGACGGACGGGACACAAAAAAGACCTCACATTTTTACCAACATAAGACACCATAACTTCAAGTGCGGCCGTAAGTAAACGGCTAAAATGTGGCTAAAGTTCTGAAGGCACAGCTTGCTCTAAATGAGTTTATTTTCGATCTTATGTTATAAACCGAATCGTGTATTTCGAAAGAAACTTAACATTATACTAAAATCATTTTCAAATTTCGGTGTGTCAGGTTGCTTTTTGCTGGAATGGCTAAATATCTTGTACATAGCCCCTTTAGCAACAACTAACTTGAGATTTTACAGAAAAATACGAATGTATTAAGCATATTTTAAAAAATTATAAAAAGTCAAAAGCCCCTTCAATTAAAAAACATCTAGTAATTTTAGTGGTACCAACTGACACGTCTGCCAGTTTTTCAAATTTTCACACAGTCTCACCTGTCCCAAATGTGCAAAAAGTGGCGAGGAGACTTGTTGTTGACTCGTGGGGGGCTGCAGGATGATTGACCTGGTCGCATTCTCGATATTATGCTGCACGACCTCCTCCACGTGTTCCCGTTTCCCCTGTTGTTCCCTGAACAACTCCTCCTTCATCCCTGGGAGGAATTTATTAATCCTGTCCCACGTAGCCGCCCAGAGAGGGCTCTTGCCGTCCGGTCCCTCAAAAACCTTCGCTGAATCCATCACCAGGAGCATGTTTTTGAGAGATTCCGGAATGGCTTCCGCCAGAAGATCACTCTTATCGGCGTGCATGTACTTATCAATGAAATCCAGGATAATCAACCATAGATTGGAGAACGTCGGGAGCGAGAGGAGTGGAGTAAGGTGGTGGAGGAACACTTTGGAGAGGACGGTGGCAGCACGCATACGAGTCTCCTCCATGGCGATGGGGTCCTTGGGGTCAATGTTACTCAAGAGGTGTGCCAGAAGGGGGAAGAGCACCCGGTGGAAACACGCCTCCCATTCGGGGCCCGTGAGAGTCTGCAAGTCGTGGACCAGGAGCGCTCTCTGCAGGTACGTAATTGCGCTCATGCGGATCTAGGGCAGAAATTTTATTATTATACAGGCTGTTCCAAGTTTTATGGCCGAGGCAAAAATAAATATTTCTAGTAAAGTAAAAAAATAAATTAGTAGCCTAAACGATAGGGAATTAATTACGCTACCATCTGATATTTTGATATTGTTCAAAATTTTTAAGGTATTGGTGTGAGACATTAAAAACCAATTTTGGTAAAAATTTAGTTTAAGTTAATGGCGTATTTTCTATAATTATGGTAAAATTCCTTTAATTTTTAGAGCCGTAATTGCTAAAATAGAATTATGCGAAAATTGATAGCTTTTGAATAATTAACGTCCTAATATTGAAGATCCAAATGCTTCGATAATTTATGGCAGGCTTAGTGGTAATTGGTGTTCAGGTCAGAATTCCTTGACAATAGAAAAAGGTTTGCTATGATGTTTACAATCTTTCCGGGGTAAAGCGGTCTATTATCAAGGAATTCTGACCTGATTACCACAATACCACAAAGCCCGCCATAAATTATTAGAGCTTTTAGATCTCCAATATTAAAATGTTAATTACTCAAAATCTATCAACTTTTGCATCATTCTATTTTTTCTATTTTAGGAGTTACGGTCCTAAAAATTAAAGGAATTTTATCATATAGAAAATACCCCAATAACTTACAAAAAAAAAATCACAAAATTAATTTTTAATGTCCCACAGCAATAACTTTAAAAAATTTGCACTATATCAAAGTATCAAATGGTAGCGTCAATAATGCTCTATTGTTTAGGCTACTAGTAGCTGTTTCAAAACTATGTAAACGCCAACATCGCATTTTACCAAATTATTTTTTTAAATAAGGTTGATAAAAATGTAAAACTATCAATGATTAGATCTCTTGTTGAAACTATAAATTACATTAGCTATTAGTTTTTTTCAAGTGCATAAATAATTTATATCAACTAATTTTGGGAGAAAATGCGACGTTGGCGTTTACATAGTTTTGAAACAGCTAATAATTTATTTTTCTACTCGACTAGAAATATTTATTTTTGTCTCGGCCATAAAACTTGGAACACCCTGTACAAGACCCTACAAGACGATAACATTTTATTTTTTATGAAGTTTTTGAGATTTCGCTTAAATGTCAACTCATTTTTATCTTAGTTTCGGAGATCTCCTATTCGGACATCCAAAATGCACCACCCTGTACAATATTTTGTTTCCATCCTCCATTATTTCAATTGTTACTTTGATTAACAGTTATAAACGTCAAAAAATTCAACAATGAAAAAGACGTCATAAACAGAAAATCACAATAATGATTGTGAATCCTATTTTACCGCTTATGGTGGAATAAATACAAATATTATTAATAGGGTTGGAAGCGCGAAAAAATGGGGTTGAGTGTGCGACGCTCAACCGTATTTGTGTTTCCAACCTTGTCTAGGGGAGTGCTAACCGTCTCTCCTTTCATACTACACAATCCATATGTAGTTGTCCCACTGTATATATTACTAAGATCGAACGTCTAACGTTAGTGAGATATAACAAAATTTCAACAACCGATTAACGAACTGTTAAATGGTTTTAAATCAAATAATTAAATATTTTATACATTAAATACGCCCATATTGAATTCGTTTACGTCAAATTATCGTTATATCAATCTATTGCCAATTTTTATTTTGGCGCGAAATTCAAATTACCTCTCTCCTGACATCGCAACACAGCCTGGCAATGCCTTGAAGTAAGGGGCACCAACCTTGTGTCCACAACGACGTTTCTTTTGCCAAAGCCCCGCCTTCCTCCGCCCACCATTTAAAAATTTGGGCGGTCCTTGTATGCAACGTGTGCATCAAATCCAATAACTGGATCGAAATTTGGTGATAACCACTAGGCACCTCCTCCTCGTCACTATCCTCGTCCGGACTACTCGTCGGACTTCTACGTTCCGGCCCTTTCCGTCTCTGTCTCCGCCCTCTAGCTTCCTTACCCCTCCTTTGTCTCCTGTTACCGTGAAGACTCGCCTCAACAAAGGTCCTAATACAATGAACGCAATCGTCGAAATTATAAGGTGTGATGTGAGCCACATCCCTGACCAAAAACGCGAGACTTTCACAACATTTGATCAAACTGCTCGGGTCATGCGGCCCCAAATTGCGTTCAAGAGCGAGACTGTATTGACTTGGTGGGAGGGTACGCCCCACCACGGGTTGAATCTCGCCTTCGTTACCAACAAGTATCCACCCACAGGCGGGGCTTTGTGGGCGGTGCTTCGGACTTTTGCTCAATTCGGAATCGGAGGTGTAGCCACGTTCGGGCGTGTCGTCGTCGGAAGCCACACCTTCGCCGTCCGATTTGGTGGCAGGGTGGTCGTCCGCGATTGCTTTAGGAGGGACAGCGCCCGCCCCCACACACTCCAATAGGGTGAAAATAATCGTCCAGTCTGTCTCGGTGTGAATGTTCTGGGCGGAGGTTTTAAGGAGTTCGTAAAGGCCGAATGAAATTTGGCGCGAAATTCGACACAGAGTGGAGGATTTGAGGAGGAGGAGCATCTGGAGGGATTGGAGGACAATGGGGCTCATGTCTTCGTTGCGCATGAGGCGGATTGCAATACGTAGGAGACCGATGACTGATCGTTCTAGTAAAAATTGATAATCGAAGACTGAGGAGTTCATGACGAGAGTGTAGATATGGTCACGGACGGTCTGCCATATTGTCATGACTCGATCCCTGCAAACGCAATATTGTTTTAGGGAAATCCAGTTTTTCGTAGTTGTGGTGGCATAGTAATACAAGATGTGTTAAAATGATTTTTATCTAGTCGCCTGTGAATTTCTCATGTATGCCGCTTTATAGAATTAATTACCATTATCTATTTTTATTAAGTCTCCAATTTGGAAATTTAATTTTTTAGTACAGTCAAGGAAAGTGCAAAATCTTATTGCCCTTTGTAACACTTTTGGTCTGTCACTACAAATTAACGACGTCACTAGGGTTCCTTCTACGACGGCAACATGCCTTGACAATATCTTTACGAATCTCCCAAAGGAACATCAAGATAGTGGTGTTATGAATCCTGGAATGTCTGATCATGGAGGTGCAGGTCAGTATATCAGTGTTCGGAGGCGGAGACTGATAAACAGTGGTCTTTTAAAAGAAAATTTACTGTGACTGGTTACAATAACATGTGTTAAGATCTAAGTGGAATGAATTGAGACTCTTATTTCCAGTCCAATCCTAATAATGTTGAAGAATGTACTTTATCGTTAGTTAACACTTATATAACGCTAATTAGCTTGCATTTACTTTTCAAAAAAACCACCATCAACTGGTTTACTGACAACTTAAGAAAACTCAGAGATATTGTGATGGCCCTACAAACCATCCCAAATGTTACAAATGACCTCACGATATAGCTGTTTTTAGAAATCAAAGGAGAAGATAGAGAAATTGCATTTTGGTTAGAAAAAATCAGCTTTTGACAATTTTATTCTAAACTCAGAAAACAAGAGCTGTTTCAAAACTATGTAAACGCCAACGTCGCATTTTTCCGAATTATTTTTTTAAATAAGATTGATAAAATTGTAAAATAGTTACTAATGATTAGATCTCTCATTGAAAGTATAAATTACATTCGCTATTATTTTTTTGAAGTGCATGGATAATTTATAGCAGCTAATTTTGAGAGAAAATGCGACGTTGGCGTTTTTATAGTTTTGAAACAGCTAATACAGGGTGATTCTTAAATAGTCCGACAAAATTTTATCACAGCTTTCCAAGGATAAGCAGAATCGATCTGCATCATATTTACGTTTTTATTTCATAGGGGTAGAAACCACTTAATCCGTGCCACTTACGACGCTCATGAGTTCAAAGTTTATTGGAAAAAATGTACTCGTTTTCATCATGAATATCGATAATAAACAGTGATCATTGTTGCACTGATCAAGTACATTGTCATCAGATGATTATCATGCTTTCCACTAACTGCTAATACTACTTACGAACACATCAGTGGCGTACGCGCTTTATCTCCAACATAACTTAAAAAAAAATATTTCAAAGACGGTTATACAAGGAATTTTTTTACTATTTTTCCCAACATGTACTCATTTGATACTATCATGGGTAGAATTTTGTCGGTCCATTTAAGAATCACGCTGTATAGAGGCAATTAGAGGGCGAAAACTTCTAAACTACTCTCCCCTGAATATTTTAATGACTTTTTACAAATGAACAACTCTTTACTGAAAATGATCAAATTAATAAATGTTTCTCGATTTCATTACCTATTATCAAAAGAACCATAGGTTATATTGTTTATCCTTTGACCGCTTTGATTAATAATTGTTTTGCAAATTCAAATTTTCCTGACTGCTTAAAACTAAGTACTTCCTGTGTTTAAGAAAGAAGATGTAGGTAGATATCTTGGATAATTACCGACCCTTAAGTAAATAAATAAAATGTTTAATTAAAGAACGTCTATATAACTTTTTTGAAAAAGATCATTTCTTTAGCGAATGCCAATTTGGTTTTAGGCCAAACAAATCGACTACTCAAGCTCTACTTACATTTATGGACTATGTAATTGACTCTCTTGAAAACGGTATGTTATCATCAGCCACGTTATGTGACTTAAATAAGCATTTGACTGTGTAGACCATAAATTACAACTGGCTAAACTTGAGTGTTATGGAATTATGGGGGTAATAGGGCGTTATAATTTTTTGCCTCATACTTAACTATAGAAGACAGTCTGTCGAAACAGACAATAAGAAATCGGAAGCCAAGTCTCTTAGTTATGGTGTACCCCACGCATCGGTTTTGGGACCTCTACTTTTATAATATATATACTAAGGATCTGATTAAATCATTTTCTAACAATACTAAGGTACTAATGTTTGCCGATGAGACCATGACACCACGCTACTCCTGTCAAATAAAAACGGCCAAGACTTGACAACAAACAGAACGAAAGATGGGTAATATTCATTTATGGTTTAATCAAAACTTATTAACTCTGAACTAGTCTAAGTCCCAAAACATAAATAACTTGCAACTACCACTTATGATAAGGTTAGTTGCGTGAAATTACTAGGCTATTTAGTTACTATCTATAATATCTATAATATCTATAATATGTTAAATTAGAAAATCCACGTTGAACATGTTGCTAAAAGGCTGTCCTCAGTAACGTTAATTATTAGGAAATTAAAAAAAAATAAATTATGAGGTTCTACGAAGTAACATGTGTTCAATATTGGTTCTGGTCGTGGTTTGCTGAGGTTTTCTCTTTCTAGCATGAACGTAGGTTGCGTGATAAGTTCATATGGTTTGATATCAACTGCCTTATTTTTGCATTTAGGAGTTTTCCATAAAAATCACATTGCAAATGATGATAATTGTATGCAGACGTTCAAGAATTTACTCTGCAAGCGTTATCTCAGTTGAATTTTTCGCCTTCAAAAAAAAGTTATAAGAATAATGGAAGGGGTGCGGTTTAGAGAAACCTGCAGACCACTGTTTATGAAAAAAACGAATTATGACGATGCCATTTATATCTTCCAAACTCTTTTGGAGATACGTAAAAATATTGCGAGATATAAAAAACAAAGCAATGTTCACGACCAGAATACAAGGGAGGCTCTAATGACTTGCGTTTGACTAAGTTCAAATTATCAAAGTCGTCGTTACTGTTACTGGACCTTAAACTTTACAACAAATTGCCGCTATATATAAGAATTCTAGATTTGCAACGTTTTAGAGGGCTTCTCCTTGATAATGGTTTCTACTCAGAGTAAGAATTTCTGGGTCATGATTTTTAATTATGTCTGCACTGTAATAGTAATTGTTTTATTGTTTGTACATATTATTGTTGTTTTCTACTATTATTTGTATTTTTTTTAACTGTGATGACGTGTTTAATTGTACTATGTATACAAATGGCAAAATATATTATTAATATGATTATTATTGTTACTGTTATTATTATTATTATAAGCTTCGATAATAAGTGTTTTCTTGCACAGTAGTTACTTTTTTACAAAACTTTTAAATGTTAATTAATTGCCAATTTGTGCACATTTTTTTACATGTAAACCAATTTCACAGTTAACTAGATGAAAATCATTTTAACACACCTTGCATAATCGTTATAATTCAGTTAACGTCACCAAATAGCTCTGTTCTTTGTAATTTTTGAATACTTACCGGTTTTGTATCACAATTTTGATCAAGAGTTCGAGGAAAAACACAGCGACGTTTTCATTGTAATTGTAACCGAGGCTTTTTTGGACATCTGGGGGCCTCGATAGTTCGACCAAAGCCCCAACAAGGGCCTTAAGTGACTCGTCGTGAAGAAACTTCGAATCGGATATAACCAAATCAAAGTTGCACTCCCTTATAGTTTCTTTCGCCACATCGATGTGTTGTTGTTCTTCAACAGTTGGTACTTTTGATAAATTCTCACTCGAAACCATGTACGAGTACAACGAACTGAAAAGTCCACTTTCTTGTTTTTGCAAATTTTCCACTTCCTCATAAACCAAATTAATTTTTCCGCTACTTTCGATAAAATCCTCAGCTTCGACGTAACTTTTCGGCAACAAACCCAAAACGTACAACGACAAAACCAAATCAAACAAATTCTTCCAACCTTCTCGAATATTATCTCCGTGTTGGTGGCACAAATCAAGGACGCATTTTAAGGCCAAACGTGCCTTGATGTTGGCCCCAAACATAATAATGCCGTTGTTTGGTCTTTGCAAATTATGGAAGTTGGTGAATTTGGCTAGGGTTTGTATCAACATGTCGAGATTGTTCGATATTGCGAAATGTGACGAAACAAATGCGCATTTCTGGAATCCTGTCATTGCCTTTTTGTAAATCAGTTGCTCCTCTGATTTGTCGAACAAAAAAGACAGGGCGGACACAATGGGGCCCCAAATCAATTGAAACAGTTCCTGGTCGAACTGCCCCCCGTTGACATGGTAGTAAACACCGTCTCTGGAGGCGCCTTTACGCAAAAGGACCTTCCAGAGGTAGTTTTCACGGACGAGGCCCGTTTGCTCTGCCGGCATCACGATCTCATCAGTCCTGAGAAAATATTTTCACATTTCAAAAGGACAAAAAGGAACACGAGATTCTCCAAGTCAAAATAAAACGATTTAACTCAATTTACTTATACCAAGCTCAATGAAACATGCTTATGCCGACGACTTTAACCTTTACCTACACTTCTCCCAACATCAACTTCCTCAGAAATGCTTAGAAATTAATGCCGACTTAGAACTAATCTCGAAATGGTCTATGCAAATGAACTTACAACTTAATTCTGATAAATGCAACAATACTAGGGAGGTAATTAAAACCAATTAAATATTGTTATTAATAATAAAAAAATCCCTACGTTCAATTCAATTAAACACATAGGACTCATAATAGATGATGATTTTCATTTTAATTATGGTCCTAAAAAAATCTTATTCTGCTCTTAAATTATTATACGCGAACTATTTAATTTTGAATTTCAAATTATGTAAAAAATCAACAGAAAGCTTAGTTGTGTCATTTATGAAATATTGATTAATCTTATACTATCCCTGTTTAGATAATATCACAAAGTAACGGGTGTTCAATAATTGTTCTGGTCGTAGTTTGCTGTGCTTTTCTCTTTCTAGCATGAACGTAGGTTGACGTGATAAGTTCATATGGTTTGCTGTCAACTGTCTAAATGTTGTCTTATTTAGGAGTTTTTGATAAAAATCATATTGCAAATCATAACAATTGTATGCAGACGTTCAAGAATTTACGTCCCAAATACTCGAGCTACGTTGGTTGAAATTTGAAAATATGTATCGACACCAATTGGGTACATTTATGTTTAATTAAACTTATGACAACTTCGTCTCCATCCTACCTTAGAAAAAAATTTAGATTTAAAAAAAGCATTCATAATGTCAACATTCGTCATAATACTCAAATCTATATGCCTCAGTTTAGTACATCCATCTTTCAACGCTCGCTAATTTACAATGGCGTTAAAGTTTTTAGGCAGTGCCTCCGCTGCCGGCAACGGTGCCCAAAAAATAGAGGATACCTGCCGGCGTCGGTTGCCCGCGCATCTTGCTTGAGACTCCTTCTGATTCTAATCATCTGATCCCAGCAGTGGCGCTATGTGCAGGGGCTTTAGTCCGTCAAGTGCATAACCTTATAATTTTAGATAATATATCTTTAAGGAATCATATTTTGAGAAATTTTATTAACAAAGAGCGATTTGCGAAAGTTTTTTGATGACGAAAAGCCTAGAAACTGTTAGAAGTGTTACACTTTCTTTAAATAAAAGATTCAATCAAAATTGTGGAGGGAACACATAAAACAAAAAAAAAACACTATCACTGCAGATGATGTTGGACAAAAAAAAGCTTTTATAAAACAAAGTCTGTTATTAAAATAACCTCCAGGATTTGACTTTAAAATTAAAAATTTTTAAACCCTGGTAAAAAATTGAAACGACTTTATGATCTAAATATTTTAACCCAATACCGTCATGCTGCTTGAAACGTTCTTTTTTAAAAACAAATTATTTTTTGAATGATAAACGATTCTTTTGTATGCCCGAAAATTTACGAACACACAGGGTAGCTTCAAAAAATGATAAGAAACAAAAATAATAAACTTGCATCATAAGAATGTTTAGGTGTATTACATAGTGAAACTAGCAATAAGAATAACCTATTTTCTGAGATATAAGTATTTTACAGTTTCAGTCGTTTAAAAATCCATCCTAAGCTAAGAAAATATTGCTTTCGTCTAGAAAAATATTAAATATTAAATTCTAAAAATTGTCTGCCGGCGGCTTTTCCGGATTCCGTTGCCGGCAGCTGGTATGGGCGCCGTTGCCGGCAGCGGAGGCACTACCAAGTTTTTAATTCCACTTAGCTTTTTCAGTTGAATGTTTCGGTGAATAAATTTCGTACACTCTACAAAGATTTCTTGTTCTCACATGGTTAATTATGGTTTTCATCATCACATGCTATGTTTCCATTCCAAATTCACTCTTTTGTTTCTTCTTTAGTTTTAACTTTTCTATTTGTATTCCTCTGAAGTTATTTGTATTACTTGTTTTATTTTTATTTTTGTTTAATATTTTTTTTATATTTTTATTTTTTTATGGGGTTGAGTTGAATAGTCTTCGGCTAGACTTCGCCCCACAGAGTTTGTATATTTATTTATTTATATTTTCTTTTTCTTTAATAAAGGACTATTATTATTATTATTTCTTTTGTTTTTCTGTTATTGTAAAGTACTTTTCTAACAACTATTGAACACATTTTAGAACATATTTTTGTTATACGTTATCTGAATGGTGTAATTCTTTTTTTATTCGAATGACCCTTTATTTCTGAACACTTTTTGTATCTTATAAAAATTTTATATCGGCCTTGGTTTAGGAATACAAAAATAATTTAAGTAGAAGTGTCAACATTTCGGACGTTCGTCAATTATTATTAGTTTTAAAAATTCATTTAATTATTTAATTTGATTATTCAATTATTAGTTTACTTATTATAATTGTAATAAATGTAATCCATAACGAGTGTAGATTTTAATTAGTTGTGTTTGGTAGAAATCGAACGATTTTTAGAATTTTACAATTTTGTGAAAAAATGCCTTTTTTGGTTTAAATTAATAACTAATTACATTATTGTTGTCTCACACATAAAGGAACTAAAGCCAAAATAAAAAATAATAATTTAAATAATAATAATAATAATAAAAAATGGGCGAACGTCTGAAATTTTGACACGTCGACAAATTATTTTTTTACTCCAAAACCGAAGCCGATACAAAATTTTTATAAGTTACAAAAATTGTTCAAAAGGAATGGATCTTTCGAATAAAAAAAGAATTACACCACTCGAATAACGTATAACAAAAATTTGTCTTAAAATGTGTTCAATAGTGATAGGTAAGTACTTTACAATAACAGAAAAACAAAAGAAATAGCACCAAAACATGTGGTTTTGATGGCAAATTACTCGTACCAAATTTCATTGAAATCGGTTATTCTATTAAAAAGTTATTAAAAAAATCGAAAAGTAATTTTTAAAATTTGGCGCCCTCTATAATATTTAACTTTTTTAACGGGCTGTTAAAATTTAACACTGGTTAAAATCAGAAATCTAAGAATTTTATTGGTTATTGCTATAGCAACAACGATTAAGGGCATTTAAATTTTAACGGTTTTATTACAGAATACGCGCTTAACACTGGTATAGAGATAAGTTGGGTTAAATCGGTCTATTCTGAGCAGGGGAATCTCTCACCATCTTTTCGTTACACCTTGTAATTAAACTAAAAAAAAATTTTACCTAATAGCGTTGTAAATCTCGTCCAGCATATCCTCGTCGAAATCGTTGCCTCCGTTAACCCCTTTAAGGTTTTTCTTAAACCCGGCAAGTGTCATTGGAGTTTTTTGCTTCTTCGCATTTTGATTATGTTGGTCCACGTTTAGTATAATCACAGCGTAGGCGAGTGTGAAAGCCGCATCAACATCGGCAAACGGTTCGCCGTTACTTTTCTGTAAAAAAACCATCAAAAAATTCAAATTTCGCGCCGCAGATACGTACATGCCAGTGCTCCGCAAAATGTTCCATCAGAAGCGAAATAATGGGGGCTTCCCCTGGCAATCTAAAAGTCTCCAAATAGTGTCGTAACGCCTCGTCGATTCTCGTATTTGTGAAATCAAAAGTTTTCAGAAACGCCTCAAGGACTGCGACGTTACTGCGATTTCCTAAAAATTCCCCTATCATTTTCTTGTCCAGTCCGGAATTTTCCTTAAGGAAAAGCGCTATTTCGTGAGGGTCGAGCTCGCTTTTCAATACGCCATGCTCTTGCAGGAACTGGATGCCTTTTTTGGGCTTGTGGTTGAAGTGGTCCGTGCCGGTTGGGAGCCACTGGAATTGGAAAAGTGACAACCAGTTTTTTACCCAAAACTTAATTTATTTTTCGACTTCGTAAGGAAGTTTTGATAGCTGTTATTTTTTTTTAATTTTTATTGTACTGATGTACTCAAAAATCTATTGAATGAATCTATTGACAAAAGTGTATTTCCCAAAGCTTGAAAAGAGTCCTAAGATAAAATCACCAACATGCTCCCAAAATTTACGTCCTATTGGTGTTTGTTCGGTTGTAGCTAAAGTTTTCGAAAAAATTGTAGCAATAGTAATATTTTGACATCTAATCAGTCTAGGTTTCGAACTCACCATGGAACTTAAACAGCTCTGACTTACGGAACTAATGAAATCGCAAGTGCAATTGATAATTCCCAACCAACTATTGTAGTATTGCTTGATCAAATGCTTTATTATTATGTTATTAACTATTATTATCAAAACTAAAATACATAAGAATGCAAGAAAATGTTTTGAATTTGTTTTGTAGTTATTAAATATAGAGGAAATAAAAAGTAAATATTAATAATATCATTGAATCTGCATTTCAATGTATTAGAGCTGGAGTGCCACAGGGCAGTGTATTGGGTCCGATGCTGTTTTCGTTATAATCGGAACTGTTAGACAGCGATCTTTCATTGAAAATAATCAACAACTGAATTTAAACAAGCAAAAACTTACTTGGACATATTCTGGGAAAAATTTAAGAACTTAGTTTGATAGTGCTTTTTCTTTTGATGAGCATGTAAAAAAAAAAATTTCAATGTATAAACTCAAAAATCATTATCAGTTTAGGCATTTAGATTCACAAACGAAATTGAAACTCATATTGAATATTGTTGTGTGGCATATTATGGCTTTCTGTCTCAGCATAACCGCCACAAGTTACAAAGAATACAAAACTCATGCATCAGACTTGTTTGTAATGTATGTACATACAGTCGGGTGATTTAGACATGTCATGCCAATAAACCCCGGCTTTGGGATCGGTAGGTACCTACTCCGACCACAACCATCTGTGGCAGTAAATTATTTTTGTCGTGAACTTTGAAACACGAAATAATTTTACTTTTCAACTGCTTAAAATTTGATTGCATTTTATAATGTTTTTAGTAATTTAAGGACCGGTTTATAGAAAACTTCGTCAAAATTTAATTCGTTGTTAATCGTTAACAATGCGAATGGACTAATCAAATTGCTTCAATTTGGTCACGCATTTAATTGCAAATTAAATTAATGACGCTTCTATAAACCGGTCCTAAGAATCAGTTTACAGAAAGCGAAATTAAAATTCAGTTCGGGATATAAATCGGAATTTAATTCGTTTAAAATGCATTGACAAAATGTCAAGTTAATCCCGAATTAAAATTTGGTTGCAATTAAAATGTAAACCGGCTTTTAAAGTCACCACCAATTTTAATTTCACTTTAATTATCATTTAATTCGTATTATGAAGCAAAGTTAATGTCGAATTTAAATTTGATTGCCACTAATGGCATATTTGAGAATGGTGCTTTTTAGGGACTCTATTATAATAACGTATTATATTAATAACAAAAATTTTACGAAACAACAAATTATCAGAACTAACTTAAAATAAGAAAGATTAAACTAGTTACAAATCAAGTTGCCATTTAAGCCATAGGGCCGGTTTATGAAAGTGTCATTATAAATTAATTGCAATCAAACGTCTGATTAACTGATCACGTAACCAAATTGAACCAATCTGATTCTCTCTTTCATCGCGAATTAACTTAAGAATAAATTAAATTTTAATTCAGCTTTCTACAAATCGGCTCATAGGGTCGGTTTAGAGAAAGCGAAATTATAATTTAATTCAGAATAAAACTAATTCGAATTAAGTTGTCATTTTGTTGCAATGAGAAACGTCAAGTTAATCGCGAATTAAAATTTAATTACGATTAATCTTACATTGTTTAGATTTTTTTTATAAAATGTTAGTTCTGAAATGTGTTGCTTCGTACGCATTTTTTTGACAGAATTCCATACAATTTTTATTATTAATATTCAATGATCGAAATATCAAAAACTAATAACTCAAAAAACAAACAATAACAAAATCGTGTCAAGGTTTTTTACTACAAGAAGGGTGCACTTAGTTTCCGCTAAATTTAACAAAATTACAAATTCAGTTATCAAATAGATCCTTAGGAGCAGTCAAATTTTAATTTGAGATCAATTATATTTCACAACGTGAATTAAATATGACCTTCATTAGATCAATTTTTTAATTTTTAAGGACCGATTTACCGAACATTTTAATTGCAATCAACTTGACATTTGTCAATGCATTTTAAACGGCAAAATATTCCGAATTAAATTTTAATTTCGCTTTCGTAAACCGACGCTTAGGACCGGCTTATATGTAGAAGCGTTATTAATTTAATTTGCAATTAAATGCGTGACCAAATTAAAGCAATTTGATTAGTCTATTCGCGTTGTTAACGATTAACAACGAATTAAATTTTGACGCAGTTTTCTATAAACCGGTTCTTAAGATTACTAAAAACATTATAAAATGCAATCAAATTTTAAGCAGTTGAAAAGTAAAATTATTTCGTGTTTCAAAGTTCACGACAAAAATAATTTATTGCCACAGATGGTTGCGGTCGGAGTAGGTACCTACCGATCCCAAAGTCGGGGTTTATTGGCACCCGACTGTACGTCATAGAGAACACATCACTTCATATCTTTTACAATTAAAAGAGCTTAATATTGAGAGAAGAACTACAAGTTTATACATAATGATTCTGTGCCATCTTCTTAAGATTAAAAAACCTGTATATCTGTTTAATTTGTTAATTCGCAAAAGTGATATTCATAATGCCAATGTTAGAACTAATTCGTATTGTATTCCTCAACATCATACAAATAAATATAAAGGCAGTTTTTCTTATTTAGCCCCGACACTATTGAATTTCATTAAATATTTAAAGATGCCACCTAAGTCCTTTAGAAAAAAAATTAATAATGTGTTATTGTCAAATGTTGTGCAATGTGTTCAGTAATGTTTCTGTCTAGTTTATAATAAACTATAATAAACACCGTTTACTACAGGGCAAGTGGAAGATAGCAGCTGCTAACTGTTCCCCTTTGTGAATGTATATATTTACATAAAGTTTATAAAAGCTAATTAAAACAAAAACAATGAATTTTCGCAATTAAGTGAGTTTTAGATTCTGAAAAAGGCCATTACTTACTTTTTTGATGTTTTTTTGGGCCATGAGCTCATCCTTGCTGGGAATTTGATCGGAGATTTTCTGTCTTGTCGACTTGCCGATGAAATTCGTGATGGATTCGATATTTTCGGTGCTTGACTCGAGTTTAACCCCTTCTTCCGACTCACTTTTCTCGAAACAGTGTTGTTCTATGCTCTCTATAACCGTCAACAGCGCATCTAGTGACAACATATGCGTGTGATAAACGCCAGAAGTGGCCGAAAATGCGTTTTTCGCCAGCAGTTTAGTCAAATCCTCGTAGAGGTTTGTACAGTACATATTACAATCGTAATTTAGGTAGAGTTCGGTCACAAGACCCGGAATTCGCCATAACTGAAGAATATTATCAAGGGCGATTTCCTTATGTTCGTAGGAGATTTTCCCCGAATCGGTCACAATGATATCAATTAGTTTAGACAAGTAGAATTCTAGTTGGTACTTGAGGTGAGTTCGCAACGACTCGAACATTAAAAAACAGACTTGTAGATCGGCTGCGAAGACCGACAATCGTTCCGAAGTCAACAGCTACAAAAAATTCCAAAATAAAAGTAAACACATTAAATGGGGACTCACAGAGAATAAGTTTCGACACAAATCGTCCTTGACTAGCGCCAGAAGGGGTGAATATTTACCGATACTGTCAGCCCCCACTTCAAAAGCCACAGTGAGCAACGTGAGCCCCAAATGAATCATAACATCGGTGTTTTGCTTATCTAACGGGTTACACAGACTGATCAAAAACCTAAACAATTCTCGCACACACGCTAGGCCGTAAGGAATCAAAACAACCTCTTCGCCCATCTGTTGCGTGAACCTAATCCCCCTCTGGTTGACATAATCTTGCGTCTCTTCCACTTCAGGGGCTGTCGGTTCCTCCTCGTGATTTTCGTCCGGACTTGGCGGATCCACATTTATCTGTACGTTACTTTCGCCCGTTTCTGAGAAATTTGAGGGCGATTCTGTTGAATTTTCGGGGGTATTTTGCGAAATGGACCCCTGCATGTCAACTATATTCCCTGCAGGGGTCATGGGAGTCGTCGAAAGGTGATTAGTGTGATTTTGGGGCTTCAGTTGAGTCGTGGGAGACGGCGTGTCCTCCAAACTTTTCGACAGTCGGAACGACTTTTTCCGTTTAGTTCGGGTCTGTTCGATAGCCCCCGGCCTCATTTTGAACTGTTTGACTGCACACAAGTCATCGGAAAATTGAGGGAGACGCATAAAGACAAGTTGGACCATGTCTTTGAGGTAGTGTTCGGCGGTGCGTCTCAATAATTCTGCAATTTTAGTTAAATGAGTGAATAATAATAATAACTTTAATGCCAAAATACAAAAAGGCAAATTCAAAAAATTGAAAACTTAAAATTTAGTACACAGCGTTCGTTAACAACAAACAGCAAGAGAAAAAATTAAATAACACAGCATTCTTAAGATAGGGAAAAAACACAATACTCAAAGAATAATAAAAAGTTATAAAGAAAGTAAAAATCGTTTCAGAGTTATGTCACTAGAACAAAAAAGGTCAATCTCAGGTGAGTTAAACGCATAGTTTCTCCGGTGGAAATTAGTATTTAATAAACCGTGACAACGGATGGTATCCGGGGGAGCTCTAGGTAATGTAAGACTTACAGTGTCTGAACTCCCCCCTAAATCTGTCAACTTAGGCACAGCACAAAGATGGGACCATTTCAGAAAACTGTTGGTAGATGCCGCCACCACAAATACAAAAAAAAAAACGAAAATCTTTATTTGAAATATTTGTTTGGTAATTTTCTTACATTAAAGTGCCAAAGAATTGCGTACATAGTGAAAGTATTTTATTTGTACCGTTTTTTACAACTTTGTTTGATTGTGGGACCATTTCGGAAACCTGACGCATGAGGTCGCTGCGAGAAAAATTTGACATTCTCACAACTCAAATATGAAAAAAAATTATTGATAATGCCAATTGTATTACCAGTGCACTTGCCGTTTTGAGTTTTACAATTTTAAACTCTGATTTTATTTACGGAACGTGGGCAATTTTTTATAAGTGTCAACAATATAGCGCCATCTACCAGAAACACTTTCAAATGGTCCCAAAATTTTCTCAAGTCCCAGTTGAATTTTGGCGTAGGGAATGGGGGGGGGAGTTGAAACACTGTACCTTTTACCATTATCGAGCTCTAGAAGCAAATCATTTTATACTATTCGAGCAATCCAATTTCGAAAATGTCAAGAAGTTTTCATAAAATTATTATCATTTCGAGCTTGGTATTGCAAAAAGTTCCACAAAAATGTGAAAAGAAAGCGAATGCAAAAGACAAGTGTAGATTAGGGCAAAAAATAACTTTGTTTATTGGGAAAAAACTCATTTTTTGTTTTGAGACAATTTGTGTGAGATCTCGTATCGAATTAGGTAACTGAATTGCATCCAAACTATTTTATTCTATGACAAATTCCGTATCGATAACAGTTTTAATATTTAATAAATAAATGAAGAGACAAAAAATGTTTACTTAACATTCTCCAATTTTTAACAAAAAAGTTAAAAAAATGCAAAATATTCATCAATGAAACAGAAACCAATTAAATAAAGGTCGCACTTGACTAAGGAATAGAAAAAGTGTAATTATTTTTTTAAACTACATAGGTACGGCTGAAGAAGTATTTAAAACTTTATTATTTAAAATTTAAGGGTGAATAGATTATTACATTGAAAGAAGGATGATACGTGTCAACATTGTTAACTATACTGTAACTATTAACTCTAGATACTACAATTTTATTAAGTGAAGTGGGAGAAGGGGGCTCACCGTTTAGGCGCGTCTCGAAACAGATCCTGAAACACGACAACATAATCTCGCAGAGACTCTCATTGGTGAGCGTGGCCCCTTCGGGGGCCAGTGTAAGTGTCCGCAAAACTTGTAGAATTCTCATAAGGACAACTCCATCTGAGCTCTGGTCTGTTCCCACAAAGCGGGCATGAGTGACCGCATCGGCGATGCTGTGCACGGTGGTGGGCACCGAGCTGTGCGTGGGGTCTACAAGGGGGCTATCAGGGCGAGTTTGGGGCACGTGTGCACTCACCGATCAATCCATACGCTAGAAATTTGTTAACGGCGGACAAAGCGAGACTTGTGACCGGACCAGTGGTTTCCTCCGATCGGATCACTTCCAGAAACGGTCCCAAATAAATGTTCGCTTGCACGAGACGCAAATCGTCGATTTTGTTCAGGATTTCTTTAAGTTCTTGAAAGTTTTTCATAAGGGGTTCGTCGTCGTCTTGGTGGGAGTGGGACGACCAGCGGGCGCCGCGACGCATCGCCGTCATTAAAGTGCACATTTCGCCCCTTACGACGAAAATACCGTTGCCCGGAAGCGACATTTTGGCCCGTTTTTTCAAAATTTGCGATTTTCGCTGTTTACATACTTGACACCACCAACACGTCAGCCTGACGTTTCTCGAAATACTACCAACCCCGCTAGTGGAAATTTGACAATTTTTTACAATGGAACGGCCCCAAAAACCCGGCAGTTGATACAAGAGGCCACCTTGTTTCCCTCCAGTTAATTATATTGTCTCCTTTAATTCGAAAAACACAAAAAAGGCCCCAATCATGCAAAAATCGATTTTGTCATATTGGTGGCACTGGTTAGACGTCAAAGCCGTAAAACGTGACCTAACCTTAAAAACACATGTGTTGTGAGTTTAGTGTTTACTTCCCAAAAAATGGTAAAAAGTCAACCGAATGATGACTCAAACGAGAAAAAATCGCATCGGGACCGGCATTCAGGTATTAGTTATTTTGTTACGTTTCAATTTTACAAAAAAGTGGTTCAGGTCGCAAAGCTGAGAAAAAGAAGGGCAAAAAGAATGCAAACCGTTTGGAAGACGTCCCTGATAAACAGCGCAACCCTAAAGCCTTTGCCTTCAATTCGGCCGTGCGTGCCGAGCGCAAATTCCGCCGGAAACAGGATATTGACACGAAAAAACAGCATGTTCCTCTTGTCGATCGTACCCCCTTGGAGCCCCCTCCGATTTTAATCGCGGTAGTGGGCCCCCCAAAGGTGGGCAAAAGCACCCTAATTAACAACTTGATCAAATTGTTTACGAAATCGCCCCTTGTCGAAATCAAGGGCCCCGTTACGATAGTCACAGGTAAAAAACGGCGAATCACTTTCATCGAGTGCAACAACGATATAAACAGCATGATCGACTTGGCAAAAGTGGCCGATTTGGTGCTTTTATTGTGCGACGCGAGTTTCGGGTTCGAAATGGAAGTTTTCGAGTTTTTAAACATTTGTCAAGTCCATGGAATGCCCAAAATTATGGGCATTTTAACCCATCTGGATATGATCAAAAACGCGAAAACTCTGAAAAACACGAAAAAAGTCCTAAAACACCGGTTCTGGACCGAAGTGTACCCCGGCGCTAAACTTTTCTACCTTTCCGGACTTGTACACGACGAATATTTGCGTAATGAAATACGCAATTTGGGGCGTTTCATTTCCGTAATGAAGTTCCGCCCCCTGACGTGGCGCACCACTCACGGGTATTTACTAGCCGATCGGTACGAGGATTTAACCAATCAGGAACTGATCCGGCAAAATCCGATGTGTGATCGTAATATTTCGCTTTATGGGTATGTAAGAGGCGTGGCGATTAAAAACCACGCCTCCATACATATCGCCGGGCTGGGCGATGTTAAAATTCACGACGTTTCGTTTTTGCCCGACCCTTGCCCACTCCCCGAACAAATCAAGAAGCGAGCATTGGTCGAAAAGGAGAAGCTGATCTACGCCCCCTTTTCGGGAGTGGGGGGGATTGTGTACGACAAGGACGCGGTTTATGTCGAGTTGGGGGGTTCACACAGTCATAGTAAGAAAAACGAGGACGAAACTGACATTGTTACCAACTTGATCGATACGCAGAAAACGCTAGATGTGAAAATGGCGCATTCGAAGATACAAATTTTTACGGGTGGGAAGGAGATAACGGGCGAGGAGTTTGGGGCAAGTAGTGAGGAGGAGGAGGAACAAGAAACAGAAACGAAACTTTACGAGAAGAAAGAGGGAGAAGAGAAGGAGGAGGAAGATTTAGAGGGCGAATTGAAGAAATTGAGGGGAACTTATGGACGGTTTAAGGAAGAAAGTGTGGAGGATGATGGGAGGGTTAGGAGAAGAGTTGTTTTTGAAACAGGAGATGACGAGTTAGCGAACAGTATTGAAGATTCAGATGGTGAGAATTCGGATGATTCAGTAGAAAAACAGAAAACTAAAGATGTATCAAAAGATAAAGAAATTAAAGAAGACAAAGATAATAGTATGAAGAAAAGGGCAGAAACATATTGTGGAAATAAACCCAGAAAAACCAATTTTGAAGAAGAAAATGCAGATGATGAAGAAGACAGGGTTGAAGATTCGGATGAAGAAAATGTAGATTCGGATGATGAGGATTTTAATGCTTTGACGACACAAGAGAATAAAAATGGGGCGTTTGTGCGAAAGAAGAATGAACAAGAAAACAAAGATGATGTTCATTCGAAGATCAGCAACATTTTGAAGAAACTTGACGAAAAGAAGAAAACTACACTTGTTGAAGAGTCTTCGGACGAATATGAAGAACAGGATGCTGACAATGATAATGACGAGGACGCGTCAGAATCTGAAGATTCCGATGAAGACACTGAAGATAACGACGACGTAAAATGGAAGGATAATCTGGCGGAAAAAGCACACACTGCCTTCTTGGATCGTCAGAGCACCAATCAAAACCTCATGAAACTCGTTTATGGCGTTTTCGACGTAAAGAATAACAAAAACGAAGACGAAGAAACACAAACTGAACCGGAAGAAGAAGAAGAAACAATTGGTGGTCTCTTCAAAAAGGTCTCTCGCACCCAACAGAAGCTCAAACTTGACAAGGACACAATGAACCTTCCTGAATCTTCCTTAATACAACCATGGAATTCCCCTGTCAGAGACTACCTGAGTGAAGAAAACAAAGCAACGATAGTCAATTGTTTCGTTACCGGCAAATGGAAAAGTTCAGAAGACGCATCGGAACTTCTAAAATTGGACGATGCCGAAGATTTGAGCGACATGGATGCGGAAATGTTTGGCGACTTCGAAGATCTGGAAACAGGGGAAAAACACACGAAGCGGAAACGAGACGAGACGGAGAAAGACGAAGAGGCCGACAGGCAAGCCTTGGCCGAAAAGAAGCGCAAATTGAAGGAGAAATTCGATGAAGAGTATGACAACACGGAGAAGAACTCATATTATGACGATTTGAAACAAAGCGCGGAAAAGCAAGCACAGTTGAATAAAACCGTATTCGAGAATATGGCCGATGATGTCCGAGTGCAGATCGAGGGTTTCCGGCCGGGGATGTACGTCCGAATTGAGATTCGGGACGTTCCGGCTGAATTCGTGACGAATTTTAACCCGACTTATCCGTTGATCGTCGGTGCTCTCAACATGGGGGAGGAAAATATCGGTTACGTCAACGTGAAAATAAAGAAACATCGATGGTATAGCAAGATTCTCAAAACGGGGGATCCCCTTATTCTTTCTCTCGGTTGGCGGCGTTTTCAAACGCTCCCCATTTATTCGAAACTGGAAGACGATTTAAAGTTTCGTTACCTGAAGTACACGCCCGAACACTTGGCGTGTAATGCACATTTTTGGGGCCCCATAACGCCACAAGGGTCGGGTTTTGTTGCTTTGCAGTCAGTCGAGTCCAACCCTGAGATTTTGAAAAAGCAAGGGTTTCGTATCGCTGCCACTGGTGTGGTCCAGGAGTTGGACAAGTCGACGCAAATCATGAAAAAGTTGAAGTTGGTGGGTCACCCGTTGAAAATTTACAAAAAGACCGCTTTTATCAAAGGAATGTTTAACACGGCTCTCGAAGTGGCGAAGTTTGAGGGGGCGAGGATTAAGACAGTGTCGGGGATCAGGGGGCAGATTAAAAAGGCGGTGAACAAGCCCGAGGGCTGTTTTAGGGCCACGTTCGAGGATAAGATTTTGTTGAGTGATATTGTGTTTTGCCGGACTTGGTATAAGGTCGATGTGCCCCAATTTTATACTCCCGTGACCACGCTTTTGCTTCCGGAAGATAAAAAGAACTCGTGGCGCGGTGTTAGAACGACTGGAGAAATCAAGCGGGAGAAAGGCGTTAAAAATTTGCCGAATGAGGATAGTTTATATCGGGTATTTTTTCGTATTCTTTGTGTTGTTTTTTTATTGTTTGGGTATTTTTAGCCAATTGAGAGAGAACCTAAGCCGTTCAAACCCTTGGTCATTCCTGCCAAACTACAAAAAGCCCTACCGTACCGTGATAAGCCTAAACATGGCGTCAAGGCCACTGATAAGAAGAAGGCTATCGATAGGGTGGCTGTGATCCGCGAACCCTACGAACAAAAGGTTGTTACCCAATCGTTGCTTCAGTTTCTCACTTTATGTTTCAGGTCTCGAGCTTGATGAAAATGGTTAAAACGAACTACGAGTATAAACAAGAGAAGGTTAAAGCCGAGACTCAGGAGAGACTAGAGAAGCACAGACAAGTAGTCGAAGCACAAGAAACAATGAAGGAAAAGAAAATCAAACAGAAGAAAAAGGAAGTGTTCCGTAAGAAAAGCAAAGCCCAAAATAGCAAAAAATAAATATATTTTGTACAATTTATTTACAACTGATTTTTTAAAACCTTGTGTAACAATTGGTGAATTTCAAAAATGGTGTCTTGTCGTACACTACCACTGGCGATTTTTTTCAACTGTGCGCCAACAAAGTCCCCAAAAATATCACACTCGTCTTTCGGGGACTTCCCCGCGTCGTCCTTCAGCCGTTTTGGCGGCGGTGGCGAGTCAGGAATTTCCTCCTTGATTTGTATTTCCGGTGATCGTGAGCCGTCACTTTCGAAAATTTCTTCGAATTTAACGGAAGGATCAACATGGTGGTTCAGAAAATCCAGTTTTTGGGAGTACCAACTGTGACACTCCTTGAACAAAAAAATAACAATTTTGGCCGATTTAGGGGAAAAACCGACTTCGTTCGTGTCTGTTTTCTCGTTCGTGTACTTTGCTATTAAATTGTTCCACTGTGCGATGATTTCGATTTCAGTTACGCCAGGACGGACGGCTTGTAACGCCTCAACTATGTTACACAAACTGTGTTTTTTTAATTCATTGTTATAGTAATCCTCATGGCTTGGATTATACAGAACTGGGTGTTTTTTGTACTGTTCTATCAAGGCTTCAATTTGCGCCACATTCCAACGAGTCTGAAAAAAAAATTCGTGTATTTAAATGACATGTCAGTTCGTAGTAGAATTTTGCAACAGCGCATTTGAATATTTTGGAGTGAAATAAAGCACAAATTGAGAGTTTCTGTATAAGAAAAGAATTCTGTGTTAAACTAAATCCCAGCGACAAATTCTGAGCCAAGAAAACCCACCAGAAAAATTTTAATTTGTGCTCCATTTCACTCCAAGAAATGCAAATGCGTTGTTGCAAAATTCTACTATTAGAGAGAGAGAGAGAAATCTAATAATTAACTGTATCATTTATAACTGTGTTAATAACTATTGAGGTTAAAATAAGGAAATAGAGATAACAAATTAATCTCTGCAGCCATGTCTACCAATTGTAATTTATAGGAAAAATATTTTGAGTCATGATTAAGATTAAGACTCTTAACATCGACTTAAAATATTTTTTTTTACAAGTCCGGACTTCTTGAATTAACTCCCTATTTCAATCCCAATAATTATCACGGACGATTAATCCGTTAATTTGTCAAGTCAATAAGTATTTTACATTTTTATCAAAAAAAAATTAGTTGGTAAAATGCGACGTTGGCATTTACATAGTTTTGAAACAGCTAATAATTATCCAAAAGTAATAACCTGGCTAAAATCATGATTGTGCTCCTCGTTGAAGCTCTTTATTTCTAAACAGTCCCCCTCTCGGGACGCTCGCAGTTTAATAAAGGCATTACAAGGCGCTTCGAGTCGAAACGAACTGAAAAAATCCCACAAAATTAACCAGTCATACCAACCTAAATCCTCACATCGATTTCCTCAAACCCTTACTCCTTGATTTGTATTTTTCACCTCCGTGGATGCACGAATACGTTATTTCGTAGTAAATCAATTCCGGATTAATGAAACGTTTAATATTGGGGGTTGAGCTGATTTTGCGACTTGACCGTTTCCAGAATTTTTGACGTTGAAATAACTCGTATTGTGATACGAACGAGGTCAATTCACTATACGAATTGAACGTTTTTCCGACAAAAACCATCGGCGCGGCCATTACACGACGTCACGTTATAACGTGAGAATAAGAGTAGGTCGCGTGAAAGCAGGTTTCGCGCTTATCGGATTTAGGTCGAATGCAACAACACGTAAACATTTATTAAATAAAAGTTTGAACATGAGCCCCGCCCTCATAAGGGCGGGGCGAAACCTAACCACGCCCCCAACATCACTCTTTGGCCTCTGTGTGTTGATTAATGACGTGAACCTTAAGAAATGTCTCGGATTTAGCCTTAAAGGGACACTTGTCACACTCCAACCACTTGATTTCATCAAATGATGTATGTTTGTAAAAGCAGTGCCGACTAATCCCCGATTTGTACTTGGATTTAAAGTCACAATGGGGGCACTCGTACTCCGAATGCTCCTTCTCTTGGTGCACCCTCAAATCCGACATGGTCGCCCCCTTGTAGGGGCACTTGTCACACTGAACCCCCGATATTTCATGCACTTTAATCACGTGATTGGTCAATTTCCGCTTGGACTTTGTTTTAAATTCGCAACGGTCACATTTGAGCCACTCGCTGTGTTTGTAATTGATGTGCACTTTCAGTAAAATCCGGGTTTTGCCCACGTAGTCGCAATGGGAGCACTCGTGAGTGGCCTCGTGCTTGATTTGGTGTTTCAGGAAGCCCTTTTCCGTCGCAGCTACATAAGGGCATTGTTGACACTGCAGGGGGGCTTCAGAGGAGTGCTTTTTCAAAACGTGGGTTGCGAAATGCGACTTGTGTTCAGTCTGGTAGGAGCAGTGGCCACATTTGAAGGTTTTTTCACGCTTGAAGTTCATCTCAGGGTGCTTTTTCTCGATGTGATTGAGGAGAAAACCGTCAATTTTCGTTTTGAAGGGGCAAGAGGGGCACTTGAAGCCGTGGGGGGTCCACTTGAAGGGGAAATGTTCGGCTTGGAGCTCCACGGACGTGTCGGGGGGCTCGGGTTTCAAAATTGGTTCCTCCTTAACGGTGATGTCTGAGCTTATGGGGTCCATGCTTAATAAATAGGGCTCTAACGCATTTTTTGTTCAAAAAATTGCGTTAATTTTGAGGTTAGAATATGATAACAACAAACATAGACATAAAGTAATAGATAGCCCAGAATAGCCAGTGTTATGAGCTGAGAAACTGCTATAACTAAACATTGGGTTAAAGATAATTAAAGAAATAAATAAAATAAACAATTAAGTCAAAACTTTTGCCCCAAAATCGCCAGTTTTAATCTTAAAATTATATTATTGTGAGCCATAAACATAATAAAATTAGATAGTTGCTTTAATTTTTTTTGCCGTGTTCTTTAACAAATTTTAATTCTTACGCAGCGTTGTTTTTAAGTTCAACATACATTTTCATCTAATAGACAATGTTGTGGTTCATTTCCAAGTTTTTAACCAAATTTTGTGTTTCAATTAGCGTAATATTAGGCAACCAACATTACTACCAGGGATTACCACGGTAATTGTTTCAAATTTTTGTTAAGCTAAAGTCATAGTCACCGGTAAATTTTTCTACGGGAGACCAGTTACTGTTTGATTTGTATTTTTATTGATATTGCAGCGCCTAAATAGATAATTATTTTTTGATTTTCGAAAATTTGGCGGTTGAAAAATCCCTGGCCCCGCATTGGTCACTCCTTGTTGATTAGTTCAACAGTTGGCACGTTGGTGGCGCCATCCCTCATTCTTCATGGCATGGCGGCCACAACATATACGTGATAAAAAGTGCTTCTTTAAAGTTTCTTTAGTTATTATTAAAAACTACAGTTAATTTCCCCCTTTTTCTTCCTCGAAGAAGTGTTTACGTTCGTCCGTTCCACCACCACGTCGCTTCCGTCAAAATGTTCCAGTGTTGAAAAAATGTGTTGTGTTTATGTTTTCCGTACAAAAATAACATTCGGATTTTCACCGGACGCGAAAAAGGTGAGTGATTTCCGGGCGAGTTTTTCATCCAGAAGCTCGTTTCGATCACGAAAAATGGGTCGGAAAAAATTACGCTCGTTTTTTGGGCTGTTTTGTAATGTTAGGTTAGAGCACAGGGACGGATTCGGGGGATTAGTGTCACGGAGGCGACAATTGGGCCGGAATTATGCAAAATTTCGACGGAATTGTGGCTAGACATGCGATCGCACACCAGACACCGACACTGTAATTTTATGGCTTGTTTGTGCTTTATTTATGGCCGAAGGGAACAAAGAGTTAATTGCTTGTAATTGGAGTGGGAAAATCGATTTTTCGCTACAAGAATTTCACTCAGTTAAGGGGGCGAACTGCCCTCGAAGGCGGCCGGGCTGAGACAACTGTGACAAGTCGTTTTCACACGTCTAGGTTATGTTGTGACACGGAAAGCACTTTTTTTCTTATTCAAGATAGGTTTTCAAAAATTCGCATTTTGTATTTTTTATTGTAATAATTTGAAGACACCGTTCTTATCTATTGTGAAATTTGAAACGAATGAATAAGGTTGTTATGGTTACCCACAGCCAACTGGAATCCAAAGATTTTTGATTTTGAAGTTTTGACAGAGCCAACTAAGATAAGAGATTTTTCTTATCAGTAAATCAAATTATAACAATACAAAATAAAACTAATAAAAATTACTACATAGGTAATTGGTTCTAAAGTTTCAAAGTGAGTTTTGTTTTTTACTTTCACAGCCACAGCTTATGAAATATGATATTCAAAAATTTTAACATTCGTGTTCCCACAGCCAACTGAAATCAATCTCAATTAATATTGTCTGTCATTTTGAATTAGTTTCGTGTGTGATTTTTGCCAAATTGATACAATGATACATATTTTGGTTTCTTAAACGTCACAGCCGCCTATGTTGTTAGGGAAAGTGTCATTATTTTCTGCATTCCGTGTCTTTTATGGCTTTTGTCATTGCAATTTACGAGTTTTCTCATGAATAACATTGGGAGTGCGGTTCGTGATTCACTATCAAAACATGTTAGAGTCTGAAAACTCTCGTGTTAACAAAAAAATCATAAATTTGATACAAGCGCCAACAATCTCATGCGATAATTGAGCAAATATGTACAGACTGCAACTGATACGCGCCTGTTTTTTTTCTAGAGATTATGCGGATTTGTTCGCTGTCTTTTGTTTATTGTCAAAAACATTATTTCAATTGAACTGAAAATTTGAAATTCGCGATAGCGCGTGCAAAGGTTAGACGGATTAGACGCGGTTCAAAGGCAAATTGGTGAGATTAGAAAGTCGGCCGGTGCCGAAAAATTGAAAACCGTCCGTCACGTGACCATAACCGTTAATCACGGCACACTGCGGCGGCGAGCGCTTCCTTTAATTAGTTAATTAACCGGTCTATCTTGGCCATCTACGATCACGTGCACGCTTCGAAAAATCGTCTCTTGGTGAAGCTTGATGTAAAAAACAAAAGACGATCCGTCACGGCCGCGAGACAGGCGAGCATCGATCAAGCGTTTGCTTGTCAACTGCAAAATCCTCGGAGAATTTTGCTCGAGATCGAGTCGGCTAGGTGTGTAATTGTTTTCGAGCGCCCGTTCGTGTTTTGTTTTTAGCTTCCATCCCCGAGCGACTTGATCAAATATTCAACGTTGTACATGCAAACGGTTTTAGTGGCGACCTTGACTTTAACTCACTCCAATACCAGGTCCACGATTTTTTACCGATAAATCTAACAAAAAAAATTGAATAAATAGGGACATAGCCGCCCTCGATAAACACCTTCCGCAAAGCGGTCGCCGACGTCAAAGGTGCCGCTGTCATCAAACAACGACGAATCGCGGCATCCTTTCAGGTTTAATATCGCCCTCTTTGTCTCACTGTGTGTGGACTTAAAAATTATAAACTCGCTTGCTTTGATGAAGCTGGGGCGCGACATTTGTTCATTTGTTTTTTATTTTTTAAGTGAGTGTCGAAGATGGCTTTGAGACCGACACTTTGTTGACTTTTCTTAGCTCAATGGGGCGAGGGGAGGGGGCGAATTCGACACATTTTTTTCGCCATTCGGTCACAAAAGACATAAACCGCTGCGTCATTCGTTTCCATTGAGTTTTTTCTATCGAAATCTAGGAGAATTTCCGGTTTAAAAGAGACAAAAAATACGCTGACGCTCAATACCTAATATTCGGTGGTAGCACTGTCGGCAAAAAATAACAATTGTCTCATCTCCAAATTTATTATTTCTTAATAGTATTTTCTTTTATTTTGTTTATAACCCAGTAAGTTGAAGTAGACGAGAACTTCTAATCCGACTTGACGATATTTTGCTGAAAAATATGTATTTTTTAATTAATTAATAATTATATTATTATAAAATTGGCAATTTTGTGTAATTTATTTGATACATACAGGGTGTGTCAGCGATTTGAAAAAGTCTATTATTGACCTTTAAGTGTTAATGTTAATCCTTTTCTTTACAAAAGCCGTAGATGCTAACCCCCTGTATCACCTAAAATTATTTTCAAATGTACAGAATGGAGCATTTTGGATGTCCTAATAGGAAATCTCCGAAACTAAGAGGTTTATATCGAGCGATCCAATGAATTTGTTATTAGGGTTGGCGCTGGAACTGAAGCCGCCGTACGTCTTCTTGAATTGATATCTAATTTTGATATTTTTTTCAAAAACGTTAATTAACGTTTGTGCTTGCAACAAAATGGTGAACACTTTCAGCATCTGTTGTAATTTAAGAAAATTAATAAAAAAACCTTTCCATTGTAATCATTTTTCTGTTCTCTCTAAATCTTTCATTCGCCATTTTCTATTTTACAATTGTCATTAAATGTGACGTTTGTCGCGATGGTTCAATCCCAGACATGCCTAAACCGTTTCAACGCCAACTCTAGTAACAAATTTAATGGATCGCTAGATAGAAAACCGAGTGCCACATTCTCGAGTCCGTTTTTTTCCTTTTTATAAAAGATACACATTTGATACAAAGACGTTATACAGACACTTTTTTACGCAGAATTTAATAATTTTAGCAATGATTTTTTTAACCATTTGTTTAGCTGCAATAACATAAAGTTGTATTTTTTAATGAAAATCATAGGCGGCTGTGACATTTTTGAAAAGCTTATATTTTCTGATTTGATGTCTATGTGTGTAATACATTATTTTTAAATTTTTTAAAAAAAATTTTACTTTTTCTTTATAGAAGACCATGAAAAAAAAATTGGATTTTCAATTAAAATTATGAAAAATATATTACCCAAGTATTTATAATTTAATGATTGTTTAAACACTAATTAATCCAAAAACAGCATAATACATTATTATTAGATCAAATGTTTTGCGATTAATAAAAATTATTTGTTTTTAGATTTAAAATGGCAAGATTACAGTGCCATTTTATTTTCTAATTAAACATGAAATGTCGGAAAAAGAAAAATCTTATTAATTGCATAATTGCCTGGCAATAAAATTTTATTTTACAAAAAAATGTTACTCCAAACACCAAAATTAAATCCCATTTGCGGTAAAAAAAATATATAACATTGTCAACGTCACCTTTATTGCACTTTACTAAATCATAAAAAAGTGTTATCAAATGGTAGACACATCGTTTTTAATTTTCTGCATATTTTTTATCTAATTAAAATCTGCGAATCTGTTCAATTGAAAATAACTTTAAGATAGCTTATTTTTATAATATCACAGTTTTTACTTTAGTAACCGTTCACAAAATTTCTAGATTATTCACACCTTTTATGTGAAATAATTTTTCCATGGCCAACTACTTTCAAATATTTTAAATATATTTTTTTATCAAAAGTACTATATAAAAATATCAAACTGTATTTATATTGTTTTCAGTTCAGAAAAAAATAAGCTTTTCGAAAATGTCATAGCCAACTATGGTTCCTATTTAAAAAAATACAACTTTATGTTATTACAGCTAAACGAATGGTTAAAAAAGTCGCTGATAACATTATTAAATTCTCTGTAAAAAAGTGCCCGTATAATGTAGCTAATTTCGTAAACACCCAATATACTTAATAATAATTTTATGTGAATCAGGGGGTTAGTGTCTATATCCTATGTCAGTTCATAGTAGAATTTTGCAACAACGCATTTGCATTTTTTACAGTGAAATTCAGCACCAATTGAGAGTTTCTGATGGGTTTTCTTGGCTCAAAATTTATCGCTGGGATTTAGTTTAAATACAGAATTCTTTTCTTATACAGAAACTCTCAATTTGTGCTTTATTTTTCACTCCAAAAAATTCAAATGCGCTGTTGCAATTCTACTATGAATTGAAATGGGATATACGGCTTTCGTAAAAAATATTTCTTATTAATTTTCTAACATTTAAAGGTCAATGATGGACTTTTTCAAATCGCTGGGACACTGTATGTTTAGTGGACGGATTAAGGTAGTTCCACTGTAATTACTTTTATTTGGTTGTTGAGTTTGAGTTGGGTCATTATGTTGGTAAAAATGTAGAATTGTTGGTAAAAATAACTGTCTGGCCCGTTGGTAACTTTTGTACTTTTCGATTGGTAGCCATAAACATGTCATTCAACAAAACCCAACACGCCCCTGTCTGTTGGATTAGGTCTTCGCTAATAATAAAAATACAAACTACCCTCCGTGTGTGAGTTTTCTTCCGAGAATCGTTCCTTTAACCTCGCTTCCTTCTCTCTCTATCTTGATAAAAAGCCAATTTCCGTCTCACTCTTCGAAAGCAGCAGGGCCAACTGTCTGCCCGTAATTATACAGGTACGCGAGTAAATTACCTGTGGCCTTATCACGTATTTATTAGTACTACCAGGAAATGGGTTTAAAACGGGGTGAGGTGGGTGAAATTTTCCAAATATTGAAACGAACTGAATTACTTTCCACTGGACGCTTTCTTGACCATTCGATATTTTCATATCGAGTCAGGGGAATTTGAATATTTCTCGCCGTTCGGAATTCTTTAATAATTTCATTTCCGCGTTTGATATTCGCCGCCAACTTGACAATTATTTACACAATCATCAATCAATGACAGATAGCGTAATCTCAGTGTAGCGGCAATAATTCGTCCCGTACCATACACCTGTCAAAAAATTATTGCATTTGTTTGGACGGTTTGGTACCGCTGGGTACCGGCGAGGGTCAGCAACCGCGGTACCACTGGCTGCCTCTGGGCTTCAAAGAAGTTGTGCCGCCCGCCATTCAGCCCCCCTTACGTCCCGCGTGCCGCATTCTGTACCGTTCGACAGATGTGAGGCAGGACCGGCTTTCGGATAAAGTGACCAACCCTTCTGGTTTCGCCAGGACTTCTCTTTGTGCGTTGTCCTGATTTTTTACGTCTCGTTCTGGTTTTTCATGTTTTCTTTGTTCTAGAATGGAATTACAATTTTTTGTCCCTCTGTTATGTCATTCTTATTATTGTTGTATTTTTTTTCAAACATTACCCTGTTTTTTGTTCTATTTACATTTGATTTAATTCATTACTTTATGGCCAAAATAGTTGTGGTTCTTATTGGGCGAAATTATTGATGGCCGGTCACGTGGTGTTGCGGAGGAAAATCGGTGATTGGCCGAGGGTGAAACGCGTGCGTCGCGAGGGAAAACCCGGAAAACTTTTCCCGCGATTTCAGTTTTCTGTTGGCGGTTTTCAGTCGAAGGTGATTGTGTTTTGTCAAGTGATGCGAAGGTATTGCAATTTTTTCGAGTTTAATTAAAACAAAGGGCAAGACCGGCTCTGGCTCAAGACATTCTCTTCCAGCAGACGTCGGTCGAAGCAAAACCTGCATTACTTACATACTTTATACAGAGCCATTATAACGTTTTTATGAACGCAAACGTGCACTTTAATTAATTCACGGTTTGACGAATTTTTGAAAAAAATAAAGTACCGGCTTTCTCAAGACAAGAAAATCACTTTTATCGCAAAACACATCGTTTAATTTTTTTTCAATTAACAAAGTACACGGAACAATCAATTCCTGAAATCGAATGAACTTTCCGATTTATAATTGCAGTCTAAAAATTTTTCCTGCGAAAAATAGGTATTTCCCCGGTTTTTGTTAATTTTTAAAGCAGACCGAAAAGAAGTTTTCTAGTCTCGCGAGCCGTTGTTTTGTTTTTCACGCCGCTTAGAATTAAGTGGTTATAACTTAAAATGCCGTTAAATTATACACTAACATGGCCCTTCTCACCCCTATAATAACACGGCACGATTTCGACGGCGATCGCTTTAATTAATACCTTCACACCAGTTTAAGGAAGGCGGAAAAAATAAAACATAAAACTTGGCCACAACCGATCAATTTTGAATTATTTTTGTGATTAATGCGACATAAACGCCGTCAAGTTCGTAAATTTCAAATATCGATGCTAGGTATGCAACTGCCTGCACACGCGTGCATGGCTGGTTGCATAGCCCACAACACAATTTAAATAAAAATTGTTTGTTTATAAGTTTGAAACTGTAATTACACAAAAACAACATTACCGTAATGCAACTGATTTAGTCCGTGCTTGGTGTTAATTTCAAGGCCTTGTTATGCCAGGGGGCTGCGATACAACCACTTCACTTTTTAATAATGGCAATAATTTTTTTCAATGTTTAATTATGCAAAATTTGTTTCTTTTGTCTCAAATCTTGTGCCCTGGTGACTTCCTGACGGCGTTTCAGCCCCTGCATGCCCCTCATAATGCGTCGGTTGCTCACAAAAGCCTTTGGCTTTTTTAAGATGTGGTCCAATCGATCGATGGTGCCTCCAACCCATCTCATTTCTCTCTCTATTTCCATGGCAATATCTGGCTTAAGTAATAAAAATGAGCCTTAGGACTGTTGTGAAAAAGGATCTGGTGGCTGGAAAAGAGCGAGGAGCCCCCTTTTGTCTAATGAGTCATCGATCGAAGAAACTCTTAGGACTTTATCCAGTTGTTCATTGCAGCATTTGAACATTTCCTATTCGCCTGTCCATCATAACGGACGCTTCGGGTCTGATTTAAGTGGCAGCTGAATGCGAATTTATTAAAATAAAAATAATTTTTTCGTAATAATAGGATAAGGGGTGTATTGTGTGTTTAGTGCCGTTTCATAATAATATTTCAGTGGGGCTCCCCGTTGATGAAATGCGGTATGTTTTGCATGGTTTGGGCTTTTGTACGCCTGATTGCGTTTTGGCCGAAATTATATCATGGTAACGTGATGTAATTGGATATGACAGGTTTTGATTTTTTTTCCTACCTGAAATAAATCTTTTGTTTGGATTTATTAAATATGATTTAATATTTCCCAACCAGGGATCCATTACGAAATAATGCGAGCAGAAGAAATGAATAGGGCTGCGCATTGTATGGTTTTGTTCAGATGCTCTTCGGGTATTGATCGAAGAGTCTACCACTCCCCAAGGGGCACCCGCTCTGGCGTCCATATTTGAATTGTTTTATGATGAGGGGATTATCAGGAGGGGTCCACGAACCCCCTAGACAACTTTTTTTCAAAAAAAATTTTTTTTCAGTTTTCATGATGAATCTGAGGCGTTGCGCCCCCTGTAAGTGCCCCATCTCGCTCGGCTCGTATCGGGGGCCTCTCTCAACATGAACGACCGGGAAAAAATCAGGTCCAGTGGCAAACAGCACATCTATGAAGGCACTTTTGATTACACTTTGCCAAGGCCCCCCGCACTGGGAGAGGAGAGGGCTTACAGCGCGTCGGAGCGGGGGGCGCAGCCACTGCAGATGGACCGCAGGCACTACAAGTCTTCCTCTCCAATTCCAAGTAACACAAACAATTAATTAAACAAAAACAAAAAGAAATAATATATTTTTTCCTCAGAGGTTGATTACGACGACGGTAGCAGTTATCGGCCTAACTCGAGGCCTTCGTCGCGTCACGGGAAACCGCCGGCCTACCTCGCATGGGCCGAATCGCTGCATAATCTGTTGCAGGATTCGGACGGTGTGAAATTATTCTTGCGTTACCTCGAATCGGAAGGGCCCCATCATGCCGACACGTTGCGCTTTTGGTTCGCTTGCGAAGGCTTGAAAAACCACGATCAAGTCGAAAATATACAAAAGTTGGTTAAATTGATCTACAAGTGAGTCGCGATTATTGCATATTTGGGTTTTGACTGGCATTTTTCAGGACGTATTTTTTGAAATCGGCCCTACAAATCAACGACGATCTGAAGAAACAAATAATGAGAAATTTAAAATCGCCCCAGTGCCTTGAACCACCCATTACTCTCTTCGACGAGGCCCAAGCACAAATCGAAAACCTAATCAATAAAACTACTTATCCCAACTTCCTCAAAAGCGACATCTATCTGCAATATGTCCAAGTAATTATGATTCTTATCAACACTTTCTCAATCAGGTCTAAATTGGTTTAAATCAGTATTGTTTTTCAAATTATTTTGTTGCACGCTGCATTAATTTTTGGGAAAAAATTAAACGTTAGATTATTTCATTAAGGGTAACCAGGAGTGAACGAGCAACTCAGTTTTCAGCACTATTGTTCTTTTCCAAAAGCAACCAGTAATACACCCAACCTAGGCAGAATTCAGTCTTTACCTGCACGGGTTGGGTTAGCAAGGGTCATAAAATGGAAAAGATCAGTTGGCTAATATTTTAATCCCTTGAATTCGTGGAAGGTGCCCCAGAAACTTTTTAGAAAGCTAAATGTTTTGAGTTTTATAGTTCCAAACAATCAAAAATAATCGGACAAAGATAATTTTGACTATAAATCAAAGTCAATAAACATTAACGTGAGACCTATTTTTGAGTTTAGTTACAACATAAAACGCCAAATTTACTTATTTTATAACAGATAAAATACACTCCATCACCACAGTAAAACTTTTTTTTTTTGTTTACAAATTATCATGGAAAATTATTTTGAGTATTTTTTTGTGGAAATGATAATAAATACGAGGTATGGTGTAAGTGTAAGTAAGATTAAATACAGCTTTTGAAAAAGTCACTATTAAAAAGTCAAGAAGTTGGCCTGATAGATAAATAAAAACCATTTTTAGTAGTCACTCCAGATCGGATTTCTGCACTTGTGGAATCCAAATACCCAGCGACATCAAGACATAATACCCTAGATCTAGAAGAAGTCTGGTGTTTTAAATAAATTAAATTAAATACCGCGTTCAAAAAATCAATCTAAATTTTGACAAAACATAATCCTAATTTTTCAACAAAATTTCTAGGGACAAAAACAAAAGTGGCCATTTCTTTACCAAAATTTTGACTTGTGAAAACCGACTATAAAAAAACAGTTTAAAAATTACGCATTTGTGTACCAATTTCAATGTCAAATATTGATCTCAAACATGACAAAAGCATATTTTGTGTTGTTACAAAGCAATTATTTAAAAAAAATTGTTACGTGAACGTCAAATCCAAAAAATCTCTTAACGGCAAAATTGTTTTTCTCGTTTAAATGTTTCAACCACTGGTTTTCTAAAATAACCGAAAATTATTGTAATTACACAACAATAAAAGTGATCACAATCCATCCTTTACTTGGGTTGGGACAAGCACAGGTAGCGGCAACAGTGTTTTATTACATGGCATTTGTTAAATTAGTTAAAAATTAATATTTTGTCATAAATACCAAAACCCCAAAACGAATTTTTAAATAAATAACGCGACTTTTACATCAGTCACATTATCTCAAAAACACTTTTTTTTAAAACCTCAACGCATCAGCCTATAAAATATTTTTTTGAATTATCCTGCAAAAACCCAGATCGATTACTTTAAAAGTAACTGAGTAAAGTTGTTTTCAATATGAACATTTTTTTTAAGTGGTTTACTTTTTTTTTAAATATGGCAACGCATCGGCTTGTAGAATTAAAAAACCTTTAATTTGATGTTAATACTTGAAATTCTGTTGTGCATTAAGAGAAAAAACTTGCTTTCAATATGCTAACGTCTCAAATCGTTGGTCGCGGACACCCTTTTAAACGCTAAGTACACTTCCTAAGTATAAATTATAAATGCTAAGTAAAAACAACAATCTCTAGGTGAAAATAATAATTGCTAGGTAAAATTAATAATCTCTGATTCCCTGTTGTCCCCATCCCCATCTTTTCGTTACACCCTGTATTACTAGCAAGTTTTCTTTTAATACCAAGCATTTCTACTAGATTATTTTACCTACCGTTTACAATTTTTATTCTTAGAAAATGAATGTTATTTATTTACCTAGCAGTTTATTAGTTTCCTTAATTTTTCTAATCAATAGTCGGTCGAGAATGCAAGCAGCGACGACTTCAACAGCGAATCGAGCTCTTCCAGCAGTTCCCTCAGCAACAAAGATTTGGGAAACCTGGCTAGCGGTTTGGGCCCCCTTCCCACCCTACACGAGGGCATGGAATTCAGTCTCAACACCCAGCAGCCCCTCATCCTAACTCCAGGTGCACAACACCCAAAATTTAATTTAACTTGTTTCACAAAACAGCACTGTTTAGGTACAGCCAGTGTCAGTACGGGTTATCACACGCCAACAGTTCGCCTCACCAAAGACATGCTCCTCCGATCTCAAAAACATCGCGCTCTGGACATTCGCCCCAAATCCGAGACCTATGCTGGGTAAGTACCAGTCAAATTTTTATTTTTTTTCACATCACGCTTCAAGCTTGTTTTCCTTTTATTTTCTCGTTTTGTTTTTGCGTGTGATTGCGTAGTTTGATATACCGAAGCAGTGGGGCTCACGTCGCATACAATTCCTACAACCCGGTCTCGAGGCAAGATAGCGAAATGCAGTCGCTTAGTAGTCATTCAGATGCGAGGACCGAATCGGACAATATGTCCATAAATGAGAGCAATGTGTGAGTATTCAATCAGGGGGGCGAAGTCTTCGGACTCGAGTACCGAAATTTTCATTTTGGTGGCGGGGACTAATCTTGAACTCTAACAAGGGTGATTAACAACAAGCACGGCGAGTTTGGGGCGAATTTTGATTATTTTGAGTGTTTGTTTGGATCAGAAAAGTGAGGTTATGTCACTTTTGAATTTTCAAGCGAAGCGTTTAAAAAATCGTAAAAACGTGAATGTTTAAAATTGTTACCTACTGTTGAAACTGGAAGTACGTCTCTGGACCTAAACGTCGCTCGTTATGTTTTTTATTCTATTTTTACCGGAATACTTGCAAACTTTCAGTGACTGTTGGGACTTTTTGTTACTCAGTTGGCAACACAAGTAGTTAACAAAATTCAAATAATGCAAGTTTGTAATTTTTTCATAAGTTTGAATGCTTCTAGGGTTCCACTATATCATATTTGGCATGTAATTGTTCTCTAAAAAATGTTAGTATAGAAATTCTTAGTTATATTCTTATATGTTGAGTTTTTATTTGAGATTTGTTTAGTTGAAGTCAGTGGCGTGTAAATATAAAGCGACCCACAAGTTTCTTCATTTTGGTTTGATTTTTTTTACTTTTAATACTTTTACATCACTTTTATTACCAATAAAATTTCAAAGAAATGCAGTGCCAATAATTGCTTTAGAAAAATGTAAACCAGTGGCGTAACAATTTGATACTTTTTTCAAAGTCGTTCAAACTTTTTGTGCTAACAACAGTAGGGGGCAGTCTCACCAGTAACACTTCGTATATAAACCAAAACAAGGTACGGTTGCATGAATGCATGCCGTCTAGTTCTGCTCAAAGTTGTGTCACGTGACCAGTGACATTTCCTTTGATCGTCAATTTTTCTTGCCAGTGACGGTAGACCAGGTCGTTCTTATCGTAAATCAGTCGAAGAGAAACAAATGCGTCAATTTGCTGCCCGTAATAAGGAAACCAACATGAACCAACGTGTCATACCACGAACCCAACGCATGGATGTGGGTAACAAATGCCTACCAATAGAAGAACACGCCGCTCTCTTGATTAAAAAGCTCGAAAATCTCAAACGCGAACAGGAGAATCAGGAGTTGTTCCAGCGCCGATTGAAGGAGGTATGGTTTAAGTAAGTTTTTAGTTTTTTTTCTTAGGGGAATTTGTTTTTTTAGGGCGATTCGCTCAGTTCGCTGGATGATAAGTTACAAACGCGCGATATCGAGTCGGCCATGCGCGAGGAATTACAGTTTCAGGATGACAACGATCAGGATATCCTCGACGAGCATGTCTCTCGTGTGTTTTCGGACCATTCGTTGTCGATCTCGCCGGGATTGGTCAGTCCGAAGGCGTCGTCCCCGCCCCGCGGCCGCTGGAGCCAATCGCGAGCGCGTCGTCGCGACAAGGACGTGTTTTCGATCTTTAGTAGCGATTCGGGTAATGTTCACGATTTCGCGGAGTCGTCCGAACGTCTCCCGAAGTCAAAAAGCGTTCCCGAATACAACGATGATCGGTTTTCGCGGGCGGCGTCGTGTCGACGATCGGCGAAGAAGACGCTCACGGACTTGACCGACAGCGGCGTTTCGGTCGTTTCCGACACGGCATCGGTCGTGCCCGTGCCGAAAGACAGTCGTGTGCTGACGTGGTTATTGGAATCGGATCGCAGCGCTAAGACCGCCCCTAGCCACGCCCACAGCGAGATGGCAGTGGGGAGGAAGTACGCCAAGAGGTACGGTTCAAGGTCGAATTCGTTGGAAAGGCCAGGACCGGCACAGCCCTTCATCGCCGATCCGAGCATGCCGCCGTTGCCGTCGCCGAATACTGACATACAATTGGAGGAGATTAGGAGGCGTTTGACGGAGGACGACGGCGGGAGGAGGTCCAAACAGAGGTGGGTGGGGCCAAAGCCAATGCAATACTCTGATTGGTGGTTTTGTGCAGGTCGTCGAAATACTACCCGGAGGTGGCGCAGAGCGGCCAATCAACGTTGCGCAAGTCGACCCGAGGTCAAAAACCAACCCCTGAGGATGTGACGATCGTTGTTTTTTCGTTCTGCGATGAGCAATTTCCATACAGAACGAAAATACCAGGATCGCAAATTACCTTACGCCAGTTCAAAGAATACTTGCCGAAAAAAGGAAATTATCGGTAATGTCGCATTTTACTTTACCGATTTTTGTCTAATGATGGGTTTAGGTTTTTCTTCAAGACGGTTTGCGAAGATCAAGTGACCCACGAAGAGGTGAGCAGCGACAGTGAAGTTCTTCCATTGTGGGAAGGGAAAATAATGGCACAGGTGAAGCCGATCGACTGAGTTTTTTACGTTGAGAAAACGTAAAATTCGTATTTATTTTTTGTTACAACGACGAAAATGGCGATAATTTTCAAAATGATTTTTTAAATTAGTTTTTGGTAAATTTTATAGTCTGTTTTTGTCGTTTTGTTACACTGCCACGGTATGTTGTAATTGTTTTTCCTGTTTGGGGGAAATAAAGCAAATAAAAATGCACATAAATTTGTATAGTGCTTTAAAAACGATAGTAATAAGATGCCTAATTCCGGGACTATAATTTTTGAGAAATTACCGACAGAGTCGCTTTGTATATAACGAATAGCGATTTTGTCTGTTTTCTTTTGCAATAGGTGCAAGACAAGTGCCTTTTTTGAGACGGTTCTTCGGTTTTTTTTATCTATAGAGACAATCAGAATTAAACGGGCAGCTGATTGCTATTTTTTATTTCTAATTTTAAGTTTTTCAATTTTAGGAATAGTTCTTCATATACCTCATTTCTCTATTTCTCTTTTTAGAATTAATTCTATGAAAAACTCTTTGTGGATTTGTTTACTTAAATTATACGTTTTAAGTGTAGAACTGATTTTGTATAATTAATTAATGTATTTTTTTTTTGAAAAAATGTCTTAAGCGAAACAATACAATTGATACAGTTTTGGCGAGTTTTATTTAATTTTATTCCTCTATTTTTAGAGTATTTTTCAGAGTATTATGTATTTTAGGTGCCATAACCGAATTCTTATCGTTTGCAGTGGCGTAGATTACGAAATTTTTACAAATAACTCGAGTTTTATTATAAAAGTACGACTTTGGGGCGACCCATAGTTAGTAACATTGTTACGAAATAAAATAGTTTTTTTAATTGTTGCGTTTTATTCAAAAAACCCCCACAGTTCTGTACCTTTTTTCCGAGAGGAAGCCACCTTACACGAAAACCCTAACTCCGAGAAACTAACAGATGATGTGAGATTCAAATAAACTTTCAAAGATTCCCGATAGACTTGACTGACCAAAGAAACTACGAAGAACCCAAACTTGATCTAGAAAAGGTAATAATCCTAACATCATCCTGGAAACCTTGTAAAAAAGCAAAATAAAAAGCCAGGCAACCCACAACACACCTGTCTTAATGGCACTGTGACAGTTTTTTATCATTTCACTTATCGTCAAAATTTTTGTGTAAATATGAGTCAATCGCCCCCTGTGGACCTCTACTTTTACGTAAAATGTGCCAAGCCGCTGATTTTTGCCCTTTCATCCCTCTCAGGTACCCCTTGATTTCCCAAAATCCCTGCATTTTGTGCCCCTCAGACAGGTCGCTGGCATGTGCTTGGCTCAAACGTTTGGTCGAAGACTCCTCCCTGTCTGAATTACAAAAGAACAATTACGTCAAACTCCTAATTTACTTCCTCCAGAAACGCAAACTCGGACCCCCTTTCAACAACCACCCCTCGAAAGTCAAAGACTTGGCCGAAATGCCTCAAGTCGGTTGGTACCCCTGTTTGATAGTCTAATCAGGTTTTACAGGTTTGTCAGACTGACGAAAGCCCTCGGGCGCGGTCGTACGGTTACGACTTTTCCGGGGATTTACTCAATTATGTCGCATATCAGGACATTGAGGATTTCGGGGTTCATTGTTATTATGCAATGTCTAAACAACCGATAACGGTTTGGGATAGGTTTGATAAGAGTCTTTTTCCTACAGGGATAGAGAGGAGGCCACAAGGGCCAGATCTGACAGATGAAGCCGGCCAAATGAAGGCGGCGGTGTCAGGTTTGTGTTCAAAAAAGCGCGCCAAAATTCTAACTTTGTGACCGCCAGACAAGGAATTGGAGGAGAAGAAGAACGATTTCGCGGTAAAGCTGGAAAAGAAGGTCAGGGGGGAGAACAAAAAGGTCATGTTTTTGGTGTCTCCGATCGGGACAGAAGCCGAGCCCGACGACAGGATTCCCCCAAGTTGGGGCTCCAACCTCCTCCTCGACAATTTTGACAAATAAATAAATCATTTGTTTCGCTGTTACTTGGCCACTGAAATAAATAAAATCTTTCAAAAATCATTCATGTCAAAATTTTTGCGTTAAAAATGGTTTAAACTTTCGAAACCCTTTCAAAATTCACAATGGAGAATCTCACCGATTTTGATTTCTACTTGAAATTTACAAAGCCGCTTGTTTTGAATTTGCCCAAGATCGACGGTAGGTGACCCCATTTTTGACAAATTCCTGATTTTTTGACTTTAGATCGGGTCTTGGCCGCGGCTTGGGTCAAAAAATTGAAAGGGGACTCAGGGACAGACGAAAACATTAAATTGGATTATTTGAAATTGCTCTTGTTTGTTTTACAAAGGAAAAGACTTGCTCCTCCCTTCACGGAGCATCCGAATTCAGTGCAAAAACTCGAGAAGTTTCCACAAAATCAGACCGTGAGTCACTTCATTGTAGTTTCAAACATTTTTGTATAACTTTGAACAGTTGGTGGACGTGGCAAAGAAGATTATTGAAGGAGAACAAGCCGAAAAGCGGGAAAAATTTCGAAAACGTCGCCACGGCCAATCCGGGGATTACCCTCCTTACATTTCCGATTTTTCAGCCGATTTGCTCGAATATGTGGCGGTCCAAGACATCGAAAATTTTGGGACTCATGCTTACTATGCCATCTCTAAACTCCCACTTCAAACGTGGTACCGCGTCGATAAACAATTACTCCCAAAAGGTCTCCACTCCTTATTTTCCAAATGTTAGTAAAACGCAAAATTGTATTTCAGCTGCTAAAAGCATGTTGGAAGTAAGCACTCCTCCCCCAACACTGACCACAATCCAATCGACACCAGAATTAGCCGAGAAACCACCAGGAGAACCGCCTACAACGTCAGAACCCACCACAGAACCTCCCTCCGAACCCGAACCCCCAAAAGAAGAACCCACTCCCAAAAAGTAACCCTTCCAAACTGAAATTCCCCGTTTAATTTCCCGAAAAATAGGAAAAAAGAAACGAAACGGTCATCACTAGGTGCCACACCTCCCTCACGCCCCATTGGTAAATTATCCCCGCCCCCCGAAGACCGCGAACCACCCAGTTGGGGTTCCAACCTCCTCGAAGCCAAATTCCTGGAAGGGGAGGTAGAGGAAAAATTGCCTACTGAAGAAAGCTTCCAACCACCGGCCTCGTCCACCATGGCTTCAGTCCAAACACTTTACACCCAGCCCAAAAAACCAGTCAAAAAACCCTTTCCTAAAGCCCGGCCCACGCGAGCGTCTCTACTGGCACAGAAGAAGAAACAGGCGGAGCCTCCACCCCCACCTCCGAAGAAAAAAAAGAGTAAATCAAAGATTGGAAAGCCGAAAATTTCGGTACCTGAAGTGATTGAAGAGGAAGAGCCTCCCCAAAAGCCCACCAAAGCGATCAAGGGGAAGAAAAAGGTGGTCAAAGAGGACAGTGATTTGGAGGATTTCGTTCCGGGTAAGTTATGATTCAAGTTTGTGTTTTTTATTGAGTGAATAGAGGCTGATGCGTTTCTGGACGAGTACGATGCAATGCTTGCGCAGATGGAAGCCGAAGCCTTGGCGGACTTACAAAGTTATGTGGAGCAACATCCGGACGTGGAACTGCTTCCAGATGACCAACTCCCTTCGTTTGATGGTAAGTCACTGGGATTGGTTTAAGTCATGACTTGACGTTTTTCCGTAGAGGATAACATGGCCGCCCATTTGGCGGCTATGGAACAGGAAGCTATGGACGATTTGCAGCAATTCGAGCGAGAACAAAACTTGCCTCCTAATGATTTATCTCCAGTAAAGCCACTAGTTAAATCTCCCAAAACTCTGCCTTCTGCAAAGAAAGTGGGGCGAATCCAGCCACCAAAAACGTTGAGGAGGCCTCCTGCTGCTCCTCCCAGGGGGCCCACTCCTCCTCGTAGATCTCCAACACCGTCTCCTCAGCGTAGATCTCCGACACCGTCTCCTCAGCGTCGGTCTCCGACACCACCTCGCCGATCTCCCACACCTTCGTCCCCTTATCGATCTCCGACACCGTCTTGGTCCGCCTCAATTTCGCCTCACCCTTCTGAGGTGGTGGAGCTATCAGTTGAGGAGGTATCAGAAGATGGTAAGTCGTTGGTACCTTGGGACCATTTCTTATTGGTCGATTTGTTAGTTGTCGATTCATATCTTGGCGAGATCGACGAGTACGACGCAATGCTCGACGAATGGGAAGCCGAAGCCAAAAAGGACTTGGATGATTTTATGACAGAGAACCCTGAGTTGGAAATGATTCCCGACGACCAACTCCCTTCGCTTGATGGTAAGTCCAAAAATGGTTTAACCCACGACTTGACATTTTTCGGTAGAGGATGCTATCATGGCGGACATGGAAGCCGAAGCAATGGATGACTTGGAGCAATTTCAAGATATGTCAAAGTCAGGAATTGCAAAAAGCTCACTTTCACCTTTGCCAAAATCGCACGACGTGTCAGTCGACCCGGACGCTTCCATCCATCTTTCGCCTGAAGCTCGCGAGATTTACGAAAGTATGATGGAAGGTGCGGGAGTTGATGGGTCTCCATGTCCCATCAGACACCCAACACCACGTCTGACCCACGAGGATGAGGAAGTACCACAAGAAGTAGTAGAAGAGAAAGGAAGTCCAAAAGTACGAGAATCGCCATTGCCTGAACCTGCAACCACTAAATCATCGCCAGGTCACACGGGCAAAGATCCACGAATCGTTGGTGCTTTTAACGAAATGTTGAAGAAAACCCGGCAGTTGAGTCCGACCGTCGAAGACGAACACTACGAGTTAATGGAACGGATGATCGAAGAAGATATGCGACGATCTGGTATCGACCCACTTGCCAAAGAAAAAACCGTACCATTCCCTCCAGAGAAACGCCGAGCGCAACGCAAAACCTTCTTGGACTTTCACCACAAAGCCGACGCACAATTGGAAGCGTTGGCCGAAGAAGAAACGGCAGAATTCTACCAAACGGCACCTGAAGATGATTTTGAAGAGATGGAAAAACTGATCGAAAAACAAATGATCCGTGAAGGTTTCGACCCGCATTCAAAACCTCCCGCTCCCCGACCCACCCCACGCGAATTTATGAAAGAAAAGGAGAAGTATTTCGCTTTGCAGGAGAGAATCGATCAACAACTTGACGAATTGGTGGAACCCCTTACTCCCGAACCGTATGAAGACTTGGCAAATTTGGGAATCCTCGAAGAAGAAGAGTTGGAGAAGGCGTTTAGCCCCGTCGAACGCCGATTGGAGGACATGAAACATATTTACCATGATTGGTTGACGTCGGCCCCCGCGTTGGAGGGCGTCCCCGTGGTGGTGCCCCACCACACCATCGAGCCACGGCGACGTCGTTACGACCCCAAGGATTTTCCAAACGTGACGGAAAAGCCAGATTTTCACGAGTACGAGTTTGATATTGATTGGGAGTCGTGGTATCCTCCTCCCAAGCCTAAGGAGAAGCCCCCAAGTGACCCGCGATTCAACTTCCCACTTTCACCCACACCTACAATGGAAGAGTTCACCGAAATACCGCAATCTCCAACCCAAGTCTTGGCCAAGTACTCTCCGGATCATTTCAAGTACAAATACGAAGAACCGGAGATCAAGTACGACGAAATGAGACCAGTTACCGCAGTCGAAGGGGATGAGTTTTCGCCAAAACGGCCAGAACAATATTATAAGCAATTTGTACCTCCGAGTTACTACGATGAGTTCTTCAAAACTATTGTCCCGACTCAGATGGGGGAAGAGTCACCTCCAGGTTATCTGGCATCGCCTGTATCACCCCCTGGGAGTCCTCCGATCGATTTGTTAGAACTCAAGAAAAAATTAATATTTTCAGCGAGGGAGGATAAAACACCAACGAGACAAGTACCAGTGAGGAAGGACAGCAGGTTTTCGGATGTTCAAGCTTCTAGGCGTTTGTCGTCCATTTATCCCCGGAGCACTCAAGTCCGAACGTACGGACGCGCTCCAAGTCAACGAATACCAAAAATCGTCGAAAGTGCCGAACCAGATCAAGAATTATTGCCACAAATAGATAGATACATCCACGTTAGTCCGGAAAAAGTCGTTCCGGATGTATTTGACTTGCCCCCGATTTACGATGTAGGCACAGAGTCACCTCCCGCTTCTATGTTCGGTCAACTGGACTATTCACCGGAAGCGGCGGTGTCACCGGACAGGCTACGGGTCCAAATGGAGATACTTAGCGAAAAACCACGGCCAGGCAAATTCAAGAAGCGTCGATTTCAACCGCGATTGCCTGGAATTAGTAACGTGGTGGAGGAGCAAGGCGGGCCCGAAGAGTGGGAACAGTACGCGGACATTAAAGCAAAAGCGGGAGATTTTGATTTTGTTACCGCCGAACAGTACAAACAGAGGCGACAGAGGCGTGTTCCCGGCACTCCGCCTCTGGAAGACGACGAAGAAATTGAAAGGTTGTAATAATACTTATCTATACTTAAATTGTATTTGTTTTTTTCTTGTTTTAAGGTTCAAGAGGGAGAAAAGGTTGCAAAAGAGGCTGCCTGCGGTTGGTTCCCCCGTTGATTACCCCCCAAGTCCGTTGTCGCGGCGTCCGGCACCCGAATCCCCCGGACGGTTTGGGCCACAACGTAGAACGCTCAGAAAGAGGTTAAAGAAACGCAAATTGGACTTTACTGAGCCTCAGACGGATCCGGATGAAAGCCACGTGGAAGTGACCGAGGTTGCGACTGAAGTAGTGGACGATGAAGGAGAACGCGAGTTGTTTATGGAGAATGAGGAAGTTGATGCGCTTCTGGCTGGAGGTGGTTTGCCGCGTGAAATAGAGTTGGAACAATGGTTCGAGTGGTTGTACGGACCGAAGGGACCCCCTAAGTCACCCAGAACTCCAGAAGCTGACATGATCGACGCGGTTGCTGAGCCGTTCGAGGGAGAACTTCCGGATTTTTCACCAGTTTCGCCATTGAGAGAACTGGGAGTGATTGAGGAGACGATGGCTAAAGCGAAAGCAGCTCCCATTTATGATGTAAGACGCTACAGGGAAGTCCATCCGTAAGTGTGATACCTTTTGGATATTACCAACCAAGCGTTTAAATTTGCGATTTGTTACAGGCCGCGCACAAAACCCCGTATCTTGCCACGATTGGTTGAAGATCCTGTGGAAGAACAAGGAGCAATATATGATGAGCAATTGGAACAAGAGATCGAGACTGAATTACAGCAATACAGAATTCAGGAACAAGAACGAGAGAGAGCGGAACAGCAGGAGGCCAGAGAGAGACTAACTCTATTGGATGAGGAGGTTCCCGCCCATCTCCCCTCTCCCATGAGACCACCTATCGTACAACAACCACCGGCGCCTCGTAAGAGAGCTCCACCTGTAAGACGCGAAGCGTCCCCTCCACGTCTACCTCGACCAATACGCGATATTTTGGATACTGAAGAAATGCCCGAACTTGTCTCGCCCCGAACTCCTGATTTGTGGGTTCCTGGAGCCACGCCTCCATCTACTCCCTATTCACCAAAAATTACCGAACTTGTGGTTGATGCGCTAGGAGATGAGGGCCTAGACACGGAGGAGTTTCCTGATGGTTATCAAACACCGCCTCGGATACCAAGGCAAGGTATTCACTTCGAGAAAGTGACTCCTGAACCGAGACGTCGCGTGAGAGGTTCGCCTGAAGTAGAAGCGTTGTTCGAACTACCTGAGTATCAAGACCAACCAAGGACGATATTACGAAGATATGCTGATTGGCAGGAAACGGCACGGACTGCTAGGAGTTTGGAGGAAGTTGAGACGCGGTTTAAATTCCCCGATCTTCGATATGAAAGTATGGTAGATCCGGCAGCTTTGGGTCTCTTTGAAGCGGTTCAAAGACGGAAAGAAGCCGAGAGAGCAAGAGCAGAAGCCGAAGCTAGAGCGAAAGCTGCAGCGGAAAGAAAAAGAAAAGCTGAAGAAGCAGCAAAAGCTAAGGCTAAGGGTAAGGGCAAAACCATCAAAGGTCGCACCTCCAGAACCAAGTTCGAGTACACGCAAACGACTCGAGAGAGGGCAAAGAAAGAACCAGTAGTAACAAAGACACCTGCGAGGAAAGTTGTCCAGCAGGAGCCTCCGCGTATAAAAGCAGCCGAACGAGTGGTTCCACGTGACAAAAGGTCCCGCCCTTGGGCCGAATCCAGGAAGAAGATAGCGAAGGACTTTGAGACTCCCAGCAGATCTCGCACTTCGATTCGCGGACAACCGTCCACATCTCGGGCCAAATCGGCGCCGGAGAAAGCGTCGCAACGGCCGTCGTCCACATCCGTGCGTCAGCGTCCGTCGGCACCGGAAGTTGCCGCAGACAGAGCGACGGCTCGCCAACAAAGACCCAAACCTTGGAAAGAGCCCGTGCGAAGACCATCACAAACGTCCGCCACGCGACGACCGCCGCCGGCTGTAAGGAGAGCCCCTCCGGCGCAACCGCCCCCAGGTCTCGCTCGCCCCGTGGACCGAGCGGCGGCGCGCGAAAATCGCCCGCGACCGTGGGCCCAGGGCCCCCAAAGGCCCCAACGGGGCTCGAGCACCTCGGTGCGGTCGCAACCGTCGACTCAGTCGGTCAAGTCGCGCAATTCAGTTTCGTCAATTCGGAAATTGAGTTCGGAGATGGACCGAGCCAGGGCGAGACATAATCGAGCGATGAAGGACGCGGATAATTACGCGACTGGCATTGAATCAGTGCCCAGACCCAAACGGACTAGACCTCCACCTGAAGGAACGCGTGGAACGGCTCGGGAAACGAGAGCCCGCCCGTGGGCCGAGCGGCCCCCTAAAGCCCCGCCCCGGGAGGGGCCGAGACCGCCCCCTAGAGGGCCGTTCCGGAAGCCACCACCGCCTATTCAAGGCCCAAGACGGCGCAAAATCCAAGCGGTTTCGAAGATTGATACGGGGAGGAGGAGGCCGAGTCAAGTTGCGGAGTACGACGCTGTCGCGTTGCAGGATTTGGGGTTGACGGTGCGCGATTTGCAAGAAATGTATTTGGATGATGAAGGTATGTTGGGGTACGAACCCAGTTTTGAGATGCGGGGGCCGTTTGATGAAGCAACGAGGTATTTGGACGAGGAAGAGGGTGGTTACATGATTGAGGATATGGCGAGTAGGGGGTACGAAGACGAGTGGGAGGATTTAGAGGCGGAGTATGGGTATGAAGGGGAGGTTTCGCTTCCGGAGTATGAAACTCAACTAGAGATGAGCGAATATTACGACGAGGATCAGGAAGAAGTTACCAAGACTTTGACGATTGCGAGGAAAGAGGTTTCGCCGAATGAAGATGATTATAGTGGAAATGTGACTGTTTTAACAGTTGAAGCATCAATGGGATAAGAAATTGTGATACTTATAGAAAATTTTACAAATGTATTGTGTCTGATTTTTCAACTTGGAGGGCAAAAATAAAGTAGTGTGTAAGACAAAAACGAGTGTTTTATTCAGAAGGCGTGACTTCAGTATAGTTTATTGCGTAGGTGCCTATAAAATCTAGGATTTTAGTGGCAATTTTTGACATTTGGCGAATTGACAGTCAAAATTCTTGTTACGGACCTCAAGTCAAAATTAAAAGTACAATTCAGTTGATTATTCATGGATACTCCACAAAGATTTAACTCTAGAACAGAACCCTGGGATGAAGGAACGGCAAGGAAGCAACAAGCGCCTGTCCAATATGCGGCAATAATGGAACGTCCGCTTAATTTGAAGAAAACACAAGCAAGGTATCAATACTATAACAAATACGATGACGATTATGGAGACGAGGAAGACTTTGCTTTTGAAGCCCCTGAACCTGCACATAAAGACTATCAACCTAAACCTCGAAAACTTGAAAAGCGCCCTGTCCTTGAGTACCAAATGGCTGATTTTGAAGAATTGGGGCTAACTCAAAGCGGAATACCTCGAGTAGGGAAACAACACAGGGAATACGCGGAAGATGACCACCAATGTAGTGAGTCATACAAGCATCCCAGTTATGGGTATGGAAATCCACGAGTGGCTCGCAAGTCCCGTCCTGGAAGTACAACAAGCTCAGGAAGAGGAGTACCTCTGATTGAACCAGGTGAAACGATTAGGGTACTCTCGGTTACACCGGAGATTGATGAACCGATACAACGGAGCGAAGCGGCGTTTCTGCGAGCGGAGGACCCACTTTGCTGTTAAAAATATCTCAAATAAATTTATTAACATGAGTCTATCGTTTATTTTTTAATTTACGATTCCGCCTATTTATATGCAACTTATGGTACAGGACAATAATACAAGTTGCATACCTTCAATTGCAACTTAATTAATAAATTACAAAATTAATTGTTACGAGTATGAGAATATTTGGAGAGAAATAATTTAATAATTTGTCTTAATGGGGGCAAAAAATTATTGGTTCCGTTTTGGTGTTTTCGTTTTTGTCCGGTTGGTAGGTAAAGTAAACATGGCGGAGGATGGTGTGAATTCTGTGGACAATAAACAAACATTTTTTAAAAACGGAAATAAGCAATGGGTGAAACTGAACGTAGGCGGGACGTATTTTTTAACGACTAAAACGACGTTAGCGCGCGATCCAAATTCATTTTTATTCAGACTAGTCCAAGAAGATAGCGATCTAATTTCAGATAAGGTGAGTGTCTTCAAATCAGTCTCCAGGCTCTAAACTTGTGGCTTCAGGACGACACCGGCGCTTATTTAATAGACCGCGACCCAAACTACTTCTCCCCCGTTTTAAATTACCTCCGCCACGGCAAACTAGTGATAAACAAAGGTCTCGCCGAGGAAGGCATCTTAGAAGAGGCTGAATTCTACAACGTCGCAGAACTGATCACTTTAGTCAAAGAACGGATATGCCATCGCGACAATCGACCGAGCAAAGACAGCAAAAAGCACGTCTATCGAGTATTACAGTGCCATGAAGACGAGCTCACTCAGGTGCCCCTCTGTCACCTAACCTACAAACGTCACACATTGTGTTTTCCAGATGGTGTCAACAATGTCCGACGGCTGGAAATTCGAACAACTAGTTAACATCGGCTCGCAGTACAATTACGGGGCCGACGAACACGCCGAGTTTTTGTGCGTCGTGAGCCGCGAGTATGGGGCCCGCGAAGGCATTGAGGTGGAGCACAGCGACAAAGCGAAAGTGTTGCAGCAAAAAGGCTCCCGAATGTAATTAGTTTTAAAAACACACGGACTGAAACAATATCGGGGGGCGCAGCCCCCAGACATTTCTAGGATTTTTTCATGTCAATGCTGCCGCTACTCAAGATTTTGCTTTTTATTATTTACAACATACAAACGTCATTTATTGAGGTTAGGACGCCATTTTTCGTGGCAACTTGATATACAAAAAATACTCGAGCCATTTGACATTAAATGTCGCTTGTCTTTAAGACAGGGGGCTTCACTCGAGTTGAATTGTGTGGTATACGTCCGTCAAACTCTGTTCTTTTGGCGTATTTTAGGTCAGGTGCCTTCAAAAATCAGTTTTTCCAAGTAAGAGGCGAACTTTACGAAACGCGGCAAAAAATTGGAGGTTTAATTATAGTATATTTTGTGTAGTTTTTTTCCATTTAAAAGTGTGTCATATTTACGTAAACGCACAAAATGTACTGTAACCATTTGTTTTTATCTTGCTTCAAAATCATGACAAAAATTAAATCACTAAACGTTTTAAGCAATACACTTTACTTTCTGGGTGTTTTAACACACTAACTCAAAAACTCCCTTAGTTGGCGGAACTGTTTCTGTATAAATCAAATCGTTATTCCTTCTTTAAGAACCTAAGCGTCTGTATAATAGATCCTATTTTGTACGGGCTGTCTCTAGAGTAATGTTTTGTATATTAAACGTTTGTTTATATCAATAAAATTGTGCAATCAAATCATTTATTAACAAAAAGCCTAACCTAAGACGTAGCCACTTGTTTTAGTGGGTTTTCCAAATAAATGGCCAAAGCATTCGCCTTTTCTTTCAACATCCCGAATCCTACGTTATTTTTAGCGTACAGACAAAGCAATAAATTCGCAACTTGTGTTATGGCAATTCGTCCATCAGTACACTCGATTAGGACCATCTGGGGGTGATCCTCCCTAAAAGCATTGCGACCGTTTTTCTCATACGCACTCCAAATATTACTAGCGATGGCTGCAGTCACCCGCGCATCTCTATCACCGTAACCACTGTACGCCAAGAGGGCCCCTTCTTGATTCAATAACCTAAAAAACAAATTTCAAAAACACACTTTGGGGACACAAAAACCTACAGGGTGTTTTCGACGCCGCCGGTGTTCGCCTGACTCAAAACTTGGGTCAAAGCCTTCGGTTTTAACATTTTTTATCAAAAAATAAAGAATTGAAACGTCAAATATAGACGTGTGTTGCCAACATAAAATTCACCTGACTCGTGATAATGAATAAGAATTACTTTTTGAAATAAAGTAATGCAATATGTTGGTAAATTTCTCAACATAGATGTATTTAATTAAACTGTTCTTTAAATTTAATTAAATGAAATAAACAGCAAGTGAGAAAATAATTGCATTGCTGCCAACAGCACGCCGTTGAATAGTTATTTGTTTTGATTAATATATTAATTCCGCATTTATGCAAATTGTGGTCCAATTAATATCGTGTTGGATTTAATTTGTCAGCTTTTTGCTTATTATAGTTGCGTAAAACGCGATAATGACTCAGTTTTCGTGTTTATAAAAAATCAGGGTCAGCAACGTAACGGTGCAATAACCCTGCCATTTTGTGACTAGTGTTAGCTGGTGTTGTTTTTGTTAAATAAAATGTGTTTTAACACCGTTTTTGCCACGTTTTCGCCATCTGATTAAGTGTTGGGATAACAAAAATCAACAATTGGTGGTAAGTTTTATTTCTCTTATCTCAATTGTACAAAAAAAAAACATAACCTAACTCTTTGGACTGGAATAAATAAATGATTTATCTGGCGTTCCACGCGGGATGGCAGTCCCGGCTCACGCTCCAGAATTGGCTCAAGTCGTGGTAGACTTTTTTGTGCCTTTGGTTGTAATGCAGAGCCTCACAGACTCTGCAATAGTGGTAAGACTTGGACTGGAAGTACCCGTGCTCGTTCAAGACCTCAAAATCCCCTTTCCACTTGTAATATTTTCGGAATTTGCCGGTTTGGTTCAAATAGAGGATGTACTGGGCCAAGTCTTTGGGCCGCGCGTAATCATCGACGTTTAAATACGAGTCGGGCGGCAGCAATTTCCTGTAACTCGCCACGGAAGCCCCCATAACAACAGGGATCGAGTTTTTCGCATATGCGTTCCACCAAAGCTTCTCCGTGACGTATTCATCACAGTTGGAGTTCTCAAACGCTAAGTAAAACAAATACTCGCCGATTTGTGGACAGTCCATTTTGAAATGCCCTGGACACCTACAACCCCCATGAATCACCCCTCCAACACACCACACTCGTATTACGTTTTGATCGTGCCGCAGCCCCCATACGTGTCCACCGCGATGTGTTTTTGCAACTCTTTCACGTAATCCCAGCGCTTGTTGTTGCCCCCACAATTCGAGCCCATAATAGCCACCAGGACGTCCCGACGTTTCAAAATCGAGTCACCCTCGAGGGGCGTTTTGCGGATGACCGTGCGCCCATATGGGACTGGAATATCCGAATCCATCCTGAAAAAAAGTACAGTCGAGGGCAAAAGCAATGCGATGTACAGTAGCTTCTACCGATATGTCATCGACCAGTTAAAGACTCCGTTGTAGTTTGTGAGGTTGTTTCGCGACAGGAACGTGTGATGGGGGCTCTCGTCGGTCAAAAAAGCCCAAATTTGGGACTCGGGGGAGGTTTTACGTAAGGGGAGATCCCCGGATTTCATTCGATGCAAATGAAATATGACGATATCGGCAGTTTTCAGCGCCGTTTCGTTGTAGGTTAGTTGACAGTTTTTTACCGAACAGTCGGAAAAAGGATCGACGCTGAAAATTTCAATTGTAATTTGGTTTCTAGTGGAATTAAATCACTTGCAGTTGGTTCCCGAATTGTTTTAAATGCCGGTTTTCGATTGACTTTCCGTATTTCCATACTAAAATCTGGTACTTTTTCCTTGGGATGGGTACGTCAGGTGGTTCCTCTTCCAAATATAATATTCGGCCTAGTACTGATAAATTCGATGTCTAAGAATGTTAGTTATTTTTAGTGGTTTGAATTAATTGTTTCTATACCGACTTCTTTCTCGGTTAATCCTCTCCAAGTTTTTTCCGGTTTTTCATTTCTTAATGTTATTTTTTCCAAAAATAAAGTCGTACGTTGTTCACTATTATAATCGATAGCTTGTAAGTTTGGTTTATTGATTAGCATAAGTAAAATAGTTGTTGACGTGGCTGTGGCTAATAAAATGAACCATTTTCGCTGCGATATCACTACAGCCATAATTGTTACAGTACCTAAAATCTTATATTGTACACACAACTGAAAATAAACTACATACATACAAAATGTACTGATAATTTTGATAAGAACGTTACTTCATGCTATAGCTTTTGCCGAACTAACCGGAAAGATTAGGTGGAAAAATGTATCGTTCAATATTTACTTTCGACACGAACGTAGTTTGTGGATTATTTGGCTATAAAATATGGTCTTAGCCCACCTGTCAAATCTCATGTGATACTGGATCAGTCATTTGATCGTATCGCTGCACACTTGATTAAAGAGTAATTTTTTCGTTGCATGTTGACAAAAAATTCACAAAAAGCGAATCAGTCTTGCCAATTGTGACAAATTGAATTCGTTACACTTTCTTACCTTATTTTGACATTCTGCAGGAACCGTACCATCACAGACTAAAACTATAACAATTACATATTATTTTCGGAATTGTTATTTTCATTTTACATATTTTCACTTTTTTATGTTTATCACAAGACCTTTGACACAAATATCGGTTTCCGTTCCATTATCTTATGTCATATCGTCGGTGGTGTTTAACACAAACTGTTTAATATTTACAATAAATAAAACTTTTACTTCGTAACTGGTTTATCTCTGTATGTGTGGCGTGTGTGTGAGTACGTTTTGTAATAGTCGAGTTAATTAATGTGCAACCAGCAGCATTACCAACCTTGACACTTTTAGTCATAAATTAGAGTAGTGTGACTTTAGACGAAATCTACGTAACCTTGATACACTTTAAAGGGTTGGCAGTGCTTGCGTTATTGTTTTTTATTATTGGAAAGGTTTAAAAAAATGAAAAATGGCGCGCAGTTTGAAACATTGGCAATATACTCACGTTGATTGGTTTTTCATGTTGGGTTACCATAGATACCGATTTCTGTAACACCGCAACGTTGCTTTCACTGTTTTAACATTATTGATCGTACACACAGGCGACTTGGTTTCTTTTCAGAATTTTAATAGCTAATTATTACGTCACACGAAACAACTGATGATCACTATTGCCGTAATTCCGATTATTGACCAATGAAAGCGTTCACTTTGATATTTGAACCAATCGATAAAACAAAAGAGTTTCAGGTCACGAGGTAATCGGCGAAAAATGGGCGAAAAAAATGTATCATTTCGCCACAGTTCCGCTTTTTCGTACTATTATTGTTATTATTTACGTTATGTCATCCGTTACGGTTTAATGGTAATGAGTTGCACTTTTTTTTCTTTAAGTTGACGATGTCGAAACTGCACTTTGCATAAAAACTTTGAAGGTTAAGTGAAACTTCGATTAAACACCGGAAGGATGATAAAAGTGTACTTAAAAAGCAAGTTGGCTGGGGATTTAAATAAGGAAAAAAAGAATGGCATTGTACCATTACAGTATTCAGATTTACTACAATCAAGGATAATTGTTTTTACAATAATGGAATTACAGTTTTTGAAGAAATCGTGACAAAAAACAAAATACATGACGTCAACAACCCTGAATAAGACGATGGGTAATTATAAGCCAAATAATCAAGCAGTCTACAGTTCCCAAGGTCACAGTTTGCAATTCGCATTATCTCAATTCTGTGGGCGTTCATTGCATGATTTGAGAATAAATCGGAAAAATTCGATCGTTCTTAAACCTCGCGCCCTGTAATTACCGCGAATCCGATAAATAAACAAACCGGCTTTGAAAAAAAGCCGAAAACCGTGTACCAATCTTCGAGTCGAAAAAAACTCGCTCTGTAATTAGATCGCGGGGTTGGTCGGGGGGAGTAATTGTTTGTTTACACGGTTGTTAGTCGGGTCTTAGTTGGCTTGGTGCGTGTTCTCGTCTCGCTCTCGCACCATCGACGATAGATTAAAGATAATGCGACGAGACAAGGATGTCGGCTTTGGTGTGACAGTGAGGGAAGATCTTGTTAGCATGAGTTATAGGCACCAGTGGCGTAGCGCCTCTTTTTCATGTCTTTTTTCGAATCAAGGCGCCTTTGTTGCACGACTTGCTTTGCGTTTGGCACAAATGAAACGAAAAGATTGTCACACAAGTGTCAAATTTTTGACACTTGTGGTGTAATAGCAAGTCACGTAATCGTATAAAAACGCTTGGCCGGCCGCCGCTGCTAACCAGATGGACCACGACGAAAAAGAGTAAGGAGGCTGGGTTAGTCAACTGTTTTCAAAGCTCGGCGCAGGGCCACCTACGACCGGGACGCGAATAATTCGCTTTTTTGGGGGATTTTCGAGTGAACGCGTAATTCCAGTGTTGTGGTAACGCGGAAATGAATTATTAATGCGATTAGGGGACCTTGTACGATTAGGTATGCAAAGAACGCAAGAAACTGGTTCGGAATTTGATTTTGAAGGGTGGTACCTCATTTTGACATTTGTCAATTAGTGGCAACTTGATGAAAAACTTACCCTAGAGATGATCGCATCTCGGCGCTAACTGAAAAACTCTTAATTCTCCTGAAGGTTTTATCCGATCGTTGCATTATGCAAAAGTGCATTAGCATCATTGTTGAGTCACTAAATGGTGTCATTTATTGTGTCTTCAAATCCCAAAGAGTTAAATTGCTAAATCTGAATGTCGCAAACGGCAATTCTAGGTATTCTGACGATTTATTATTGTTGTAGGGCCCCAGAAATGGTGAGGCTTCCACATGTCGCGACGTCTGCCCTCGACACATTGCCGCACCACTTCTGACAATCCTTATCAGGTAAGTGGCTTTTTTGAGTGTGTCTGGAAAGAGCGAAAAGAGACGTACTCTTATCATTCATACCCTTATGTCTCTGAAATACCACGAAAGAATCTCTTTACATTGTTGAACAGCGGCCAAAAACAACACGGAAGATCGGATTACTTGGAGATAATTGCTCTTTTAAAGATCCGTCACGCGATGCCTTGTCTTCGTAGCCAACGCGGGAAACAATTTTTTTTTCTAAATTTACAATCGTTAAACGAGCTGTCGAAATTGTGTTCAGATTTATTATTTTGTCGGATTACAACACAAAATATCATAAATCTAATCACAATCGTTAGTCGGATGCAAGGATAAACAACTAGCTATAAACTAATCAAATTGCCCTCTAATTTATTTTTACACCGTCTAACCATTATGGTTAGACAAGGCACTTATTTTTGAGTGTAAAGAGACATAACTTTATTGTTAAGGTGTATGTATCTGCTAGTCAATTTTGAAATTCTCCTTATATGATATAGCGGGAAAAATGTGAAAATACATGAAGTTGACATGAAATACTTGAGGTTGTGGAGTCAGATTCTAATATTTGTTGGTTCAAACTTTTGGAAAACCTGCGAACGTTTTGAAAGATTTTTATTGGCACTTTGGTACTTTTTGCTGAAGTACTTTAAAGTACAATGTGTTAGAATGATTTTAAAATCAGAAATGACGCTTTATAGAACTAATGACAGGCATTTTGACACCGAGTATTACCATTCTCCATCTTTTGTCTCCAATTCGGAAATAAGCTTCGATAATGAAAGTGTTTTCGTGCGCAGTGTAACAATTTAGTTGCATTTTAACAAAATTTTTAAAATTAAGTTATTGACAATTTGTGAATTTCACAACTAACAGTTTTGACATTTATTGACAGAGAATTCAATTGAGCAGAGCGGTACATTTTTTTTACATGTAAACCAATTTCAAAGTTAACTAGATGAGAATCATTTAAAAACACATTGTACTTCAACCTAAAAAGCAGTAACTACAGCTGTCAATGTCAAATTTCGCAAAGGAACGGTTCAAAATCCCAAAATCGTCTAGCTTGAAAAGTGAGTACGTATTGTATTGTTTGTTTATTCTTTAAAACAATTGTTAAAGTGTTGTCATGTTGGTATGAGTCACTAAGAAGATTATTAAGTTGGCAACGTAAAATGAATAAATTCCAATTTTTATTTTTTACTGAATAATGGTCTGTCATTAATCATTATCGTTTAATTCTTCTCTTTTTTTTAAGCCTGTTGCAACTTTTCTGACATTTAATTTTTTTGTTTTAATTTTTTGGGTGGTAATGTCTTCTCTTTGAGGGAATTTTGACATTGACAATTATTTAAAAAAATTAATATATATATAAATAAATGTGTTTTTGGGTTACGTCGTAGAATATTTCGATCACTGTATGATTGTTTTTTGTATAAATATTTTTTAAGCTGTCGTATTCCAAGACGTAATGATGTAAGAATAAGAACCATGGTGTTAAATATGCGCAAATTTTTAGCCTTGCGGCCTCAAAAAGTCAACTTTTCCCATCCTGCACAATGGAGGGCATTATGATTAATTTATAATTTTCATCCCTGCTTGCATTCGACAATAATGGAGCTCAGCCTCGAGTTTAGATTGCGCTAATATTTGCATTAGTATTAAATTCTAGTCAGTGCGAATTGGGATATTATGAAATTTGTATTGTCTGTTCTGAGAATTGTTATTTGAAAGAAGGTAAGTGAAATTTAAACGATAAAACGTACTGAAAAGTTAAATCGAGAAGGCTGTGGCGTAAATATTTATTTTAGTCGTGCCAACTGCAATAAAATAATAGTCCCTAATAAACTTTTCATTGTTTCGTCTTTATTTTCCTAGCAACAAGTAGATTATTATTTAACTATCCATTGTGCGGTTTATTGTTTTATTTTATGTAAATACAAGTGTTAAATTAGAAAATACATATTGCGCAAAACACTTCTTAATTTATTATTTTTTTACCCACCATGCGTTCGACTTTTATGATCAAAGGAGCCTGTGACTTGAAATTGAGTTGGCAAATTCAGTACTGCCAATAATTATTTTGTCGTAATTATTCAATGTTGCCAACTTAATTTGAGGCCACTTCGATCAGCGAAGTAATTGAGCGCGTTGTACAAGGATTTGCAATTAAACCATAAAAACGATTAAATTGCGATTACTTTAAATGCTGCCACCTTGTAAAAACAAAACGCCTGTTTGTTATTGCTCCAATTTCGGCGTTTTTATTTTACCCCCCCATTCAGATCCCGCTTTTCACGCTAATGGTGTAATTCAAGAGCCCTCATTTGTCCTTTCATCCTTTCAGTACGTCTCTGAGTATAATTGAATAAAGCGAGCGGTGTGTTTGTCTCGGCGTCGAATTATTTTTAGATCGTGTGAAACTCTCACTTTAATCGTTTTTAGCCGACAACAGTCCCGGCACCGCATGGTTGCACCCACCACCATCACCACCACCTCCAGCATGAGCGGGTGCCCTATCGCAACGGGCACACCGTCATTGATACGGCCCTGAGCGATGACACACTGACAGACAGTTACGACCATTACCACAAACACTATGCTAGTTTTTCAGACGAAAGCGACGACTGTCGTAGGATATCCCGGAACTCCCGGAAACTCCGGGACAACCCCACCGTCCACAAGGACGTCCGGCGGGTCTACCCCCAGGGGTTGTACCAGGAGGTGCCAACGCAACAAATGTAAAACCCAAAATCCCCAAAACGCAAATATCAATGATTTTGTAGTGAGGCGCCCCGGCGGCCCCCCGACCGCCCCCAGAGCTCGATGAGCTCGGGCGTGACCAGCGCCATCGTGGACGGCTGTGGCGGCAAATGCCAAACGTTCGAAAATGTGTGCTATTTTTTCCTGCAGTTGGTGTTCATGATGGGGATTTTGATCGGCGTCAGCTTGTGCATTGCCGGCCTGGTTTTGCGCAAATCGGCCGCGCGGAATTTGCAGGTCTTGGTTTATATTGGGATTATGTTGGGGATTGTCAGTGGCGTCCTGTTGGGGATCCAGTGGAATGCGCGCCATGTCGCGAAAAAGCGAAAAATGGCGGTGAGGAACGCCAAAAGGGGGCCCATTCCGCTGGAGACGCTCCAGCCAAGGGGGCCCGTGCCCATGGTTGCGGTACAGGAGGGGCAAAGGTGAGGGACGGAAAGGGGGAAGGCGGGACTGACTGGTGTGTTGCAGGGTTGTACCGCAGGTTTTGAGGCCCGTGCACGACCAGCAGGGGATTCCCTGGTGGAGGCGCAAGGATCTTGTTTAAGACTGAAGTGTACAAACTGTATATAGGATATTTTTCTACCTCTTCGTATTGAAGTCTAGTCTAGGAATTAAAAGCGAGCGATAATTCTGTTACGGAAATTTATTTAATAAGAAAAATTGTATTAAGTACAACGAATGTTTTGTAAATTTGTTTATAATAAAAACAGCCGTTTTTTTCATACAACCTATAAATAAATTACGTTACAACTAAATAAATGCAGTCGTCATGTCTTTTAAGTACGGAATATTTCAGATCTAGTATTACGAACCAGCGTAATTTTTTATTTTTTCCTACGATAACACAGTGCGAATATTTATATTTTTCTTGGTTGGGTTTTACCGAAAATAAATTATTTTAAGCGGAAGCATTCGTTTCTCGTCACAGTTAATCAAGTGGAAAAGAAGCGGTGATAGTGTGTATAAAACTAAAAATGAGATAAAAATACATTCTATACAAATGTAAAATTTTCGTGGACGTGAATTAAGTCTCTTCATGGGCGGATGGGTTTAAAGGACGTAAAACAATACGGGGGTCGCTCTCAACCATACGGTCCGTATCTTCAATCCTAGCAAAAACAAATACAAAAAATTAATATATTAATGGGCACACATTTTTTAAGAAAAATAATAAATACAATCGTTTTTTAAATCTTCCTCACCTCACAGACCTGTTGATTCTAATTACGTCGTTTTAAATATTTATTAAACAGCTTACCCCCGGTTTCTTGAACGAGTTATCGTTAGATAAATACTATCGGTTTCATAATTTCTATAGAAACACCAATCAGATCATCTCTACCTTAGCAACTATCCAACCGATAAAATTTATGTAACGATAAATCGTTCAAGAAACCGGGGGTTAATAATTTAATATTTGTAGTTGAATAAAGGACAATTGAAGAAAAATACTAGTGTTTATTTCAAAGTAACGTTTCGATAACGGCCGTTATCATCTTCAGACACTTGGACGTGGGAGGTGATAACGGCCGTTATCGAAACGTTGCTTTGAAATAAACGCTAATACTTCTCTTCAATTGTTTTTTATTCCACGAAATACGACAAGTATCAACCCTTAAAGACACAAAATCAAATCCTAAAAATTTTAATGTTATTATAGTAAAACCTAACATTGAAATGTCATGAAAAAAAGATAGTGTCATAAGTAGTCATATACAAGACCCCTAAAAAATATCAAAAAATTATGTTCCATTTTTTTTAATAAAAAATAAAATGAAAAAAATGAGGTTTTTTCATTTTATTTTTAAATGTCCCAAAATAGGCGAGTATGGAACCAAGCGTTTTGTGCCTAAACTATTTACCCTACGAAAACATTAATTAGTACATCATCAAGTACTTTATAAATGTGATCATTTTCCAAGAATATTTTTTTCGAATTTTCTTTTATTTTTCGAATTATTAAAATTTTTTTTTTCAAAAAATTTGACGAATCAAATTGCTCAAATACAAAGTAAAAACATCCTTGGATACAACCACGTCAGCTAAGTTCGAAAAATTTTCGTAATGAGCTCAGACCACAACTTTAATAATTTATTTAAAAAAAACACTGGTTTAAAAACAATACTATTGCCACCGACTATTGCATTAGAAGTCAATTTTAGAGCACAACCTTTTACCAAAAAAATCGACGTAGTGGGGTACCATTAAAAAAAACTTTTTTAATAACTTGAAAACTAGAAGGAATTTTTAAAAAAAAATTATTCTTAAAAAATGATCACATTTTTAAAGTAGTTGATGATGTACCAGGTAATTAGTTTTTTCGTAAGATACATAGTTTAGACACAAAACGCTTGGTTCCATACTTTTGCATATCTTTGTATATTGTTGCTAAGACCCTCAAAAAGTTAGGATATATTTTTCATGCGATTTGAACGTAACATTTTTTATAGAAAAATAAATCAATCGAGTATTTAACCCGTTTAAACTCTGATACAAATTTAAAATGAGGTAAAAACTGACCTGTGAGCTACTGATTCAATTTAGGAATAACATCCAATTGTAAAAAACCATTTTGTTTATTGCTTTTCTTAAAATCTTAATTTCAAATTTTCAATTCAACCTTAAGCAACTCATTTACTTACTTATAAATAATCCTTTTGGCTATCAGGTCCTTTTATTAAACAAAAATTCTATTTACAATAAAAAACACGGAATGCTCTAAATTACAATTACAACCTCACGGAACACATTAAAGTGCGTAATTCGCAATGTGAAACGTCCTATCGTTGTTTTTTATTGTAAAAAATTGTTTAATAAAAGGACCTGATAGCCAAAAGGATTATTATTTATTAACAAATACAAAGGTCCAAGTAACTTTTTTAATCATTTACTTACTCTTTATTTTCCTGCGGCATTAATTTACTTTGCTCGGTGTCCTCCTGTGCCGGCTGGTAGGCCACTTCGGAGACAGGGGCGTATTGAGCCGAAACGAGAAAATCGGTTGACGGATTAACTGTAAGGGCTTGACCTCCTGAGGCATTCAAGTGGTCTTTGGCGTTTCTCCAACAAATCCGGCGCGTGAGCCGCATGAAAAACACTGAACACAAATTACCAAGTCCGTCCCTGTCTTGTAAATATTTACCAAATAGGAGTATCGATAGCGCGAAAAATATTGCTCCAAAGATTGTGATTATGAGATAGAGATCTTCCTTATCTTCGGGGGTGTCCGAGTACCCCATGGCGCCGTGTATGAGCATAACGAGACTGCAACAAGGGGGCTGTCAGCCAGACAATGACGGGGCTGTTTGGGGCTTACCCGAGCGAGAACGAGGCCACACTTGACGTGATGAGCACCACAGGGAGGATGTTCCGGGAGGGTAGGCAGGTGAGGCCGCAGGGGCGCCTGGCCGCCTGGCTCATGGAAGCCAGATAGCTGATGGGGCGGTCCTGCCACCGCTCCTGGGGGCCATTGGCCTCGTAAGTGACGGTCGTGGGTTGGTAAACGGCGCTGCTTTGCGACATTGCGTTAAATTCCCACTTTGGCTGCAAACAAAGGAGCCGAAGTGAGGTTATGGTCGTTAACGTCAAAACAACTCGAAAAACGCTCCGATTTCACTATTTCACAACACAAATGCACGAAATGAGAGTAATTAACGAAATTTTGGGGCCGTTTGCACTTACCGGGCCGTTTCATTCGTACGATTCGATGCACTTTGACAGATGTCAGATGTGGGGACACTGGCGTGACTTTTCCGGATTTTTTCGAGAGAAAAACACCCCGAAACGGGTTTTTCTATTTCATATTCAAGGTTCGAGCGGCTGAAAAGGTGGACTCGACACAATTGGTGCTTCCGCAAGTAAAACCAGCGGCGTCACGTGCGGAAGGGGCGAGGGAAATGCGGAGGATTTATCGCAGGCGGCTGCTGTCATTGACCCGTCAATCACTTTAAATTATGGAAAAACATGGGAAAAACTAACAATTTTTGACATTTCGTGTTTTTTACCTAGCGAGGTTTATTTAGATTAAATTGATGATTTCTACCAATGTCTACGCCTCTGAGCGGTGAGTCACCGCAATAAAGAGAAACTAATGAACGCTTTCGAGAGTGCTCGGAAAAACATTTGACACTGTTTAGTTCATGTGGGACTTTTGAATTTTCATTTTCAGGTGTTCTTGGCCTTGTGTTAGTGATCTAATTTCAGATTTAAAAAAAAATACGCTGGGATGGAAAATAGCATAATTGTCATCAAGGTCACAACATCATAAATATTAATAATGCTAAAAATAACCATACTACGACTTAATTTAGTTTTATCACATTTTTCCTTTCTATTAAATTGATTGTCATATCACCGGTGTTTTAGGGCCTTCAGGTGATAAATTTCCTAAATGATGGAAAATTAACGTGAGGAAAATTTGGACGTATTTATAGCGGTGTTTGGGGATTTACCGTGTCGTGGGAAATTAAATAAATGCAACATTTAATTGTTTGTTTGTTTATTTATTTAAATTATTTATTAAACACTATTTTAGTAGCGTCTACACTAATATTGAGTGTACATAAACACATATTGGTGTTTTCTATTACTGTTTACTTTTTATATTTGTAAACAAAATTAAACAAATAAAGTAAAACCACACAACAAATTAAAACCAATCTCCAACCAAACCCAATCTCTAAGTACATCTTGTAAACTATTCGAAGCAGTAATTTATTTTCGGGCTTTATTAAAAAAAATACTGCTTTCTATTAACTGATAAAGATAATGCAATAACATTTAAATTGAAAAAATAACCCAATCGTTGAAGTTTGCGCAGTCGCGAATTTAGGTTCTTTGCCGCCACGGGCTAAATAATTTTGGTCGCCCATTTCTTCAAAAAAAACATTTATTAGAGAAATAAAGAAAAATTTACAAACCCCGAAAAAGGACAAGTTTTAATGACAGGGGACAGGGGGAGATTTTTTACCATACATTGGAAATTTGTAGCACTTTACCCCTTTGTAATACAAATCACCCTTAAAAATTTTAAATGGCGTCAACTGTTTGAAAAATGTTAGGGATATTGGTGTTGTAATATACACTGCTCAACAATTTAATATTTAAATTTAATATTATTCTATTATCTGTTTCAAAACCATAAAAATGTCGCATTTTACCGAATTATTTTTTTTAATAAGATAGATAAAATTGTAAAATAGTTATTAATGATAAGATCTCTCATTGAAAGTATAAATTACATTGGCTATTATTTTTTTGAAGTGCATGAATAATTTAGAACAGCTAATTTTGAGAGAAAATGCGACGTTGGCATTTTTATAGTTTTGAAACAGCTAAAAGCATCAAACAAATTCTAACAATTTTCGAGCAATGAAATCTTATAAAAACAAATTAGTAAATTATGTATCTGCTTTTAACTTCATTCCTTTTATCAGTTGATTTTCTCTAAAATTCAGTAATGTCCTTAACTTTTTTTAATCAGTTTATTTGAAAGAAATAGCAAACCCAAACATCATAGCACAAGTTCTATAAAAATGCAAGATAGTCCTGAAGATTAAATTAAAAAACCTGAAAAAGTTCTTTGTAATGTCATCAAACGTGTTCTAGATTTTTAAATGTCTCCTTTATTTTCTAATATGTCTATTAAAAAATCACCCTATATTTATTAGAGAGTTTTTCAAAAAACGTACCCATTTTTACACTTTTTCCTATATAATATTACATTGTCGCTGACTTTTTTCAAAGACATTTTTCTGTATTGTGTACTACTCAGGTTTTTCTACTATTGCTCATCGTGAATTTTCTATAAACTACTAACAATTAAAACTCATTAACCAAACAATTAAGAACTTATAAGAAGTAAAAAATACGGACGAAAACTAAAAATCTGATCAATTGATTTTAAAAAGCTAGCCCTTTTTTTTAATCAAAATAAGATATTTTTGCCGTCCCTAAAATTCTGCCACTCGGGGCTAAGGCCTATTTAGCTCATGTGTAAATATGCCACTGAGTTTGCGATTAACCTATTTTTGGCGAATTTCTTCAAATAATAACTAGTTTATAGTATGTCTGTTGCCTCATATTTTTTTGCTTTTGTTCAATAATCATTGGACACTGATTTCAAAACTGCAAACAGATTTTTCCTATCAGCTCTAGTTTTTGAGATATAGCCGACTCATATTAGTATTTATTTAGAAAAATGCACATGTATTAGCTGTTTCAAAACTATAAAAACGCCAACGTCGCATTTTACCGAATTATTTTTTTAAATAAGATTGATACAATTGTAAAATAATTATTAATGATTAGATCTCTCATTGGGAGTATAAATTACATAACCTATTATTTTTTTGAAGTGCATGAATAATTTGTAACAGCTAATTTTGAGAGAAAATACGACGTTGGCGTTTTTATAGTTTTGAAACAGCTAATATATCCCATTTCAGTTCATAGTAGAATTTTCCAACAGCGCATTAGAATTTTTTTTGGAGTGAAATGGAGCACAAATTGAGAGTTTCTGGTGGGTTTTCCTAGCTCAAAACGTGTCGATGGGATTTAGTTTACACTTTTACACAAACTCTCAATTTGTGCTTTATTTTTCACTCCGAAAAATTCAAATGCGCTGTTGCAATTCTACTATGAACTGAAATGGGATATAGCTTTTTTATTCATTTACTTATCTGTTGCCACAGATTTTTCCTACCAGCTCAAGTTTTTTAAATATACACTCACATGTGAGTTACTCACATTTGCACTTTCCGCACTTTTCATAAACTCTAAAATGAAAACTCGAGCTGATGGCCAAATTTGCACTTCAGATATGAAATCTACACTTTTAAAGTATATAAAATCAACTGTTAAATTTACGGCAACACACAAAAAGTGAAATTTTGTAAACCAGTCAGTGTAAGTGTAAGATTTGTGAAAAATGTTCAAATATTTGTCAGGTTTTTGGTGATTGAGAGGGTTCAGTGATAAGAGGATTCTGTGATGAGAGGCGGTTGTGACGTCACGATTTCCTTATTTCGATGCAATTATCTCGCTTATTGTTCATCGTAGAATATTTTGAAAAAAACTTAGTGGTATAAAACGAGCAATATTTTCAATTTCCATTAAAACGTAAAACAAGTAAAATAAGTAGCCAATGCCTTTAAATAATAACTAAAAAAGCTTAAATAATAATTTTTTACTTATCTAATTTAGCAAAAACCTTGGGAAAAAATGAGTTTTTAGCTAAAAGAGGCAAGTGTAAGTAACATCATTTTCGACGAAACGCGACATTTTTTTCTTAATTTTTGATGAAATTTTGCTTTTTCAGACCTAAAACGTGACTGATTTTGACGAACCTTTGTGAAATAATATGTAATTACATTTCCGAATGAAATTTAAATCATTCAACTAAACGTAAAAGCGACAGGTGCGGTATAGCAAAATTTCGCGGACAACTGCGGTTGTTTCCCAGAAACATACTGAAAACCCAAAAATTACCCAATTTTTCGTCTAAACAACGGCGTTTTTTACTTGAAATATGCACTGAAACCACTCAATTTCGTGTTTTTTCGAACCGATTCTGACTGACATTTTTGGCGTATCATTACATTTCTCATCCCCCCAAAGATCATAGTTAAATGAAAAATAAAAAGAACTCGCTCGGGCGATATTATGTCGATTCCAGGTTGCTCCGGGCGCCCGGAATACTGGAAATCGTTAAGAAGCTGCTTTTTGACAGTTTCGGTCACCAAACTTTTTTGTACAGTCAAATCTCTATAATCCGATCTAGTTATAATTTTTTTCCCATTTCACTTTTTCCTTTGTGTCGATTTTGAGTGTTGTTGTGTTCGGAATTCCTGGTTCATCGATAAGACAGAATTCTTTGTCGGGTGAAAATCAGCGCGCCTTGTAGAGGTCATCGCCGATGTAGTAAAATCCCCTTCAGCGCATTCTTCTTCCGAATAGAATTCGAATCGGGCGCGATATCGACTCGCCCTACCGCCGAAAAGGAAGAAGAGTGGCGGTGGCGGCGGCGGCGGCGGCGGCGGGCGGGTCAGCAAGAGACCTAAACTCGCGCACACGACGTGTTGCCACCCCTCTATTTATGTCAGTTTGGCGCCCCGTTCTCGATGAGGGCCTTGCCTGCTCCCTGCTAAGACACACACTTCACCACCGTATTATACCTCTAATTAACTCTCTCTTTCATTCACTGAAAAATTAACAAACGAGTGACTGACGAGTGAACGAGCCTTTTAATCTCTCAGTGATCAAGTGTGGATTCTCTGCTCTCTTATTAACATCTATCTAATCTCACACTTCTCTTCTGACAAGGTAAATTTTTCGCCGGCTTGAACAGCCCCATGGAATCTGATCGCACTCAGCGGACACGAACCGATTTCACCTCAATTATTTACGATAATTGCCCGATAATTACCACATTTTACAACCCGTTTCATTCATTTTTTAACAACAACAAACCGGAATTTTTTATTTAAACAGTGGTTAAGATTGCCATCGACACTCATTCAGAATTTTTTAATTGATTTTGCGATAATGAGGTCAATTTCTCGGGGATCACGCAAAGGGCGTGGGTATTTTGGGCCCCGACTGGCCCAGACAGTTTGGTAATTTGTACTTTACGGCTGTTGCAGTTGGTACAAGTGGAATTTATGACACAATTTCATTTTTACTGCCTTTTGGTAGGGATATAAAAAGTTACATTTATTTAGTTGGCACTACTGCAAAATTATGAATTTCCGAATTGATTTCTTGTTTGTTTCAGATCGAGGTCAGATAATTGAATAATCAATCAGTGATTTTGATTCATCTTAGTTTTTGGTTTGTTAAATGTTAGTCGGCCTGATCAAAAGCCAGTTTAAAATTCTACAATGGGGATTATGCAGATCGGGTTCGCTGCCAAAATGATTAATTGCCCGAAACAGATTTAAATATTTTACTCTCGAAAAATTGATTAATTCATTTACATTTCGTGATTAATTATGTTGGCAGCAGTGTACATTTTGACATCGTGTAAGAGCTAAAAGTTCGGCCGGTTGGCACTACTTTTAATTGTGGCACCAATTATGCAAATGTGTTTTGATGACTCTTCGAATAACAAACAATTTGTATTAAATTAATCGTAATTGGAATCATGGAGCAATTTCGTTAATGATTTAAATTGAATGGAAACATCTTTTCATAATTTATTTGGCACTTATCGATTCGAGTCATTTTAATTTGTTTTGATTTCATTAAATTTTTGATCGATTTATTGTTGTTGGTAATTAAGAAATTAAAGTTTCATGTCCCTAGATATTTAATCGGCAATTTTATCAATTATTCAGCTTGCCAACGTTAGAAAAATTTCTTGGGCTCATCAGGGTCGTATTTACACGCTTCTCCGTTCGAAAAAAAAACTATGAACCCATCAAAAATCCCGTGTATAATTCATGGAAGTTGTTTGATGGGTCTCGACACGCGACGGTATTGACGCCGAAATGTTTGGTCGAATCGGGGGAATAACCCACTTCCACTGTACAAGATTTTCGTGAGAAAAAATCCAAGGTCGTTTGTTTTGTTGCAGGAGCATGTCCGAGTTTCGCCCCTAACCTTTGCACTGGTATTTGGGGTCGAAGGGGGCGCATTCGGTAAGTGTTATTAATAGTTTCGCCTTGAACTTTGCGAGAAAAGGCTTCCACTTTTAACCCGAAAACAAACCTCATTATAAATGCAACGCGGGCCGAACCAATCAAAACTTTAATTGATTTTATTCGAGGAGTTTGCGATTTCTAGGGGATGTACCCGAATATTGATTTCTTTCGGGGTTGCCAACCGGACCGAAACGATTTCATTAATCCCAAAAATGATTTATTAACGACATTTCATGTCGTTGCCAACTACGTATTTACTCAATGAATGTAAACACTTGACTTTTGTTTTTTTTATCTCGCACCTATGCAGACGTTTCAGTCCGAGTTCAATTGTGTTGGCAGCAGTGTGTTAAGCATGTTGATCAGAGTTGGGGTGAGTAGGTTGGCACTGATTTTGAATTTATAAATCGACTTGGCTTATTGTGCCATTTGCGTGATTATTAAACGTCACTCGTTTCGTTTAATTATGGAGGAGTATTATAGTAGCGATGACGAGATCGCCTGTGGCCCTTTAACGTTGAAAGAAGTGAAAAAAGAGCTACAAAACGAACCGAGAAAAATCGAACGGAGTTGCAGCGATTTAGGGCGATATTCCTTACAAAAAACTGTCAAACGAATCAAAAGTAAAGAACTCGAAGATGTGACCAACTTAACTTTAAATGACACGGTGAAAGAGATGGAAATGGCTTTGCAATACGGCCTTGATTATCACATGGAGGACGAAGACCAGTTCAAGAAACCCCCAAGGGCGACCAAAGCGAAAAAAACGCCCAAAAATAAGTACGATTATGTTGTCAGCCCTGTCGCGAGGTACATAAAGACCAGGGATTTTTGGATGAATAAGGAGAATATTGGCAGTGCCAATGCGAAGAAGCTCACTTACAAAAACTGTTGATTGTACGTTTCGTTGCCATTAAATGCGTTTTTTAATATTGGTATAAGTATCTGTACGTTCATTCAGAATTTTCTAATTGATTTTCGACTAATTAGGTCAGTTGGGTTGTAATCACGCAAAGGTTCGTCTGGTGACGTAATATCCACAAGGTTGGTGCTACCGTACTCAAAAACCCTAATTAAATAGTAAACCTGCCGTAAAATGTCAAAACTTCGTAAACCTGAATTGCCGTTATTTAATTAAGCCGACCTCAAACAATTTTAATTAATTAAAAGTAAATAAGGTTGGCAGTATTGTAAATAATTCATTGTTATTTAATGACCTTTGTACTGGATTATTAAATAAGAATTGAAGTGAGACTAGTGAGAGGAATTTAAAAAAGATCACTCAATACGCGATCGACCGGATTTAATAGTAATAAAATAATGCAACCTGAAATAAAACTACATATTATAGGACAACTTTTGTTACTTTTTTTGACTAGATAATGAGATATACAGGCTGTCTCAAAATTCAGAGCGTTGTTGACAATCACTTCAGTATTTCAAATATAGAAACAAAATAAAGACTCGGGGCTTCCCTACAAAGATACACTTAGATTCGAAGGTGCACTTTGAATGGGGTTTTCTTCAAATGCAAGCCAAAAATTTCAGTTTTTATTGTTATTTATGGTGTAGATGAGTGTGGAGAATAATAATGCAAAACAGTTTCTAGAAAAATTAGGTTTATTTTAAAGTAAAAAAATCATACATTTACCTATGTAATTTTTCATAAAAATGAAACGGCAAGTAACAAAAATTCAAGTTTTTTTTACTCGAAAATGAAGCTAATGTTTTAAGAAATTGTTTTACATGATTATTCCGAACAATCATCTACAAGTTATGTCTTGCCCCCGTAACCCGATCCAGGAATGACGCGGCATGATATAACAGCGTTTTTAGATTTGTAGTTTTGTAGTTCAGTAGTTCCATTTGTACTGCAGTTGAGTTAAGTTGTATTTTTTTCAATAAAAAATTATAAAAAGTAAATTTTGCGTTTCACAAAATTTAACTTACACCATAAATAACAATAAGCAGTGAAACTTTTAGTCTGCATTTGAAGAAAACCCAATTCAAAGAGTGATCTTCAAACCAACATATCTTTGTGGGGAAGCCCCAAATCTTTATTATTTTTTTTATACAATGTGTTTTTAAATGATTCTAATCTAGTCGTCTGTGAATTTCCCAAGTAAAATCAGAAATGCCGCTTTATAGAATTAATGACAGGCATTTAGACACCGAATATTACCATTTTCCATTTACTAACTCTCCAATTCGGAAATAAGCTTCTATAATAAAAGTGTTTTCTTGCACAGTGTAACAATGTAGTAGTATTTTAACGAAATTTTTAAAATTAATTAATTTCACAACTGACAGTTTTGACATTTATTGGCAGAGAATTCAATTGAGCAGAGCGGCACAAATTTTTTTACATGTAAACCAATTTCAAAGTTAACTAGATGAGAATCATTTAAAAACTTATTGTATAAAGTGTCTATACATGAATGTAGGATCGTAGTAGCTATTAAAAGTTTGCCTTTTCTATCAACAAAAAACGAACAATTCTAGTGTATGAAAAAATTTGTTTTACAGGTTACCTGGGGCCTATTTCATAAAACTTTTTACAAGTGATTTATTTGTCACTTGTATACTTTTTCTATAGTAATGTAATGTAAACTTGTTACTTGTAAAAATCAACTTGTAATTTTTATGAAACGGGCCCCAGTATAGATAAAAATTTGTACTTTTCAGAAATTTCATAGAAATAAAATAAATGCGACAAATTACAGTTCTCGAACCATTCCAGAACCACCTACCTAAACATTCTGTATATTCGGACTACTGAAGTGATTTTCTACAATGCTCTGAACTCGAAATTCGCCAATTTTGAGACACCCTTTACAGGCTGTTCCGTTTAAACCCTACATATCTGTTCTTCAGTGTGTTCAAAATTGAAAAAAAAGTTAATAAACCCAAAAATTTTAAGGTTAAGTTTGGACAAATTCAAGTATCCATAACTTAATTTATTCAAATGGGATGTCCCACTTTTTTTTTACTAGATGGAGGAGAATTTTTTTCTGCATCGATCTGTGATAATTTTCAAGTTATGTTGGTTTTTTGACATTGTAGGAAATTTCTTACTAACCACAGCTATTTTTACATAGTTTGCCAAAAAAACATTTCTGATTAAAGAAACGTCTCGTTGAAAAACTTTAATTTCTCACATATTTTCTTTCGTTTCCAAGCAACCTATGAGAAAAGGCCTATGATTAATGAATTTCTCAATCCCAGCAAAAAGTTATTGTAACTTGAAAATTATCAAACCTAAGTATAGGGAATGTTAATACAAATCGATGCAGAACTAAATTCTCTACCATTTAGTGAAATAGAACTTGTGGCTTTTTATTTGAAAAAACTGAGTTATGGGTGCTTAAAGTTCGTCAAGCTTAACTTTAAAAATTTGGGATTTGTTGTTCTTTTTTAGAAATTGAAAACACCAAAGGAAAAATCTAGGCTTCCTCTTTTAAATGAGCCGAAAAATATTCCCAAATTTTAAAAATGGCAAAATTAAAAAATTATCGATTTTTTAACTGGAAGGTGCAAATTCGAAAAAAAATTAAATGCCCTAATATTTCGTAAACGGCTAAATTTAGGTATAGGGAGAGCTTATAAAAACTACCTTAAAATAACTCAACTAATCCAAAAACGCAGTAAAAAAACAAAGCTTTCCATTTAAAATAACAAAGATTATAGCGACTTCCGGTATAACCGGAAGTGCCACAATCTTGAAAATATTTCCATTGAGAAGAACACAACGAATTATGGCTGAGTACCAACCTTCAAATAAATATCTTTATTAGAACTCCCAATGCTTCTAATGTGGGGTTTAGACGGAACAGCTTGTATATTATTTCAAACCTTTGGCATGCCATTTAATTTCTCATATTTAGTTTTCGAAAAAAAAAAAAGGAAAAGTGTGGTCGGATTTGTATGCAACGATTTTTGGTTGGAGCGCCCTCGCGCCCAACTTGCGAACTAATTAAATTCACGCCGAAATAGTAGGCGAGCATTTCCGCTTGTGAAAAAGGTCGGTTTAATCGCGAAAGTTCGCCCCTGTTTGATTTCCTTCCGTCTTTCGCGTCGAACATATGCCGTTTAGTTGAGCACCGCCTTATTACAATAAAGATATTCATCGTATTATAGCTCGGTTAATTAACCGCGGCCTGAATTCCATTGAGTGCGTTCCATGTAACGTCGTCCTTTCGTAAACAATTGCCATCGTTTTCTACCCGACCACTTTGCATATTATCCCTCTCGCGGGAATAATCGGGGAACAAATCCCTCTAATAACCAGTTTTTGAGCGGGAAATTTGAACGCGGCGTTCTATAATTGGAAACATCCATTTAAATAATTGTTTCGGGCGATGCCATGCATCTTCGTTTCAACTTTTAATTATTGTAAGTAGCTCGACGGGACGCTAACTTTTGTTCTCGTGATGTAATTTTAACTTTTTAACTAACGGCCCAATTAGACTGAAAGTTTTCAAGTTTTCATTATTGATCACGTGGCCGGCGAGATGTGTGCTAAGTACTAGGCATGTAAATCCAACGACACGCCTTCGGTGCGTTAATTGCGTACTGTCGGTGGTTGCATATGTTCCAGGCGAATTCACAAGTGATATTGCATTTTTAAAGTGGAAACGCTTCGATAACGATTCGATAAAAGGATACGGTTTGAAACATTCTTACATTCATATTTTATTCAAGGAAAATCCGGGCGCAAAATAGGGAGGAATTACATCGGCAATATCAATATTATTGGAGATATATTTCCCGGGATTTTATTGAATCGGAGTGATTTTTTGACTTTGCATCGCTGTGAAAATGTTTCTACTGATAGTAATTTTTAATGCATTAATCCATTAGTCGATGAATTCGTCCGATAAGCGCGAGTAGACAACCGCCGAAAGCGTATATCATCGATCAGGGGCTGGGGTGTGGTGCAAGAAACACGATGCCACAATGTGCTATTGGCATCTTCAATGTAAATTGCCTACCGTTAATTGGCAGCATCCACGATTAAAGCGCATATTTTAGAGTGACACTTGAATTTCTGAAAAAAAACCTTTTGATCGAGTTCGCTAAATTTAGATAGTCTTATGAGTTATGAGTTATAAGTTATGACTCTTATGAGTGAGAATAATTTTGCGAAATGTCCATAAAAAAGGCAAAAAAAACATTCGATGGTATTAGTTGAAGATTATTATTTTTAAATTTTTCAAATGCTTAAGCACGTTTTTAAAGTATGTCTAAGAAATCACTTTTCATACAGGTCAAGAAATTATAGCTATATGAAGGACGCAAATTACGCTACTTGTGCTTTTTTTGAGCGTTTAGGACATCCTTCAGTCAAAAATTTATTTTGCATAAGATCATAGAATTAGCCCAAAAAATAATAAATTAGTTACCGATTTACACAAAAACTGTCATTTTAATTTAATGATATTTTAATTTTTGCACGGTTGCCACCTTAAAATGAATCCTTCCAACGCCTACTTATTCGCTGCACCTAAATATGAAAAATATAGGTACAGGGTAAAAAAGCCTTTTAAAATCATGTGTTCATGATATAAAGCTCAAACTACTCCCTTCTGTTGTGTTTCTTTGGAATGCTGTATTTCATAATTTTTAATAATAATAATTAAATAAATAATTCCGTAAAATGCAACGTTGGCGTTTTTATAGTTTTGAAACAAGTAATACACATTTCGATCTTTAGGTGCGAATCGCGCAATTATCTGTATACCTCTTTTTTTTTAATCAACTGTCAGTGTCAAAAATTTTGAAATTATATTGGAACCCTGCGACATTGCCATAGGAACGAAGCCTGGACGACTAATTTTAAATGGAGTTACCAACGTTGAAACAATTTGACAATTGATTTAAAAAAAATCGGAGTATAGATGTCTTCATTCTTCTGAGGGGGGTAATGAATTTTCAAATTTAGATTTTTGCTTAACTGCCCAATAACTAATAATAGCTGTTTCAAAACTATGTAAACGCCAACGTCGCATTTTACCATATTATTTCTTTAAATAAGATAAAAATGTAAAATAGTTATTAATGATTAGATCTCTCATTGAAACTATAAATTACATTAGCTATTATTTTTTTGAAGTGCATAAATAATTTATAACAACTAATTTTGACAGAAAATGCGACGTTGGCGTTTATATAGTTTTGATGCACTTTATCCTATGACCTTTTTCGTTAGATCTATGTTGGTTTTAAGTTCATTAAATTTTATATTATATGGAAATTTATGTTCTTTTGACAAGTTTAGAGTGAATGCGTTACAAAACCAACAAATTACGTTAAAAATTACCTCATTTTGTGGTTAAAATTATTTTCTTTTCCTTCGAATCAGGCCGAAGATGAGAAACTAATTTTTGGCAACATTTACCTAAAAACGTAATTAGTTTAAAGCGGTTTAAAGTTATAAATTTTGCCTTTTTCAGATGCTTTTTTTAGTAGAAATTCACCAGCGAAATTTTGTTCAAATGTCAGTGACATTATCGCATTTCAGTGCGTTTTTCAGCCAAGAACTTACTAACTTTGCATAAATACGCTAAAATAAACCAAAAAGTCACGAAAGAAGATTAAAAATTACATTGTTTTAGCTCTTTCCGTTATTATCTTATTTTTGAGTGAGCATCTAACTTTTTGCGAAATTTGTAAATTGATGTTACTTTGGCATATTTATTAGTGAGAAACTTACTTTTTTTTCAAAATTTCGTTAAGACAGGCCGAAAAACCAGTTGATTATTTTTAAAATTATGGTATTTTGAACTAAAAACTCATTTATTTTGCATAACTTGCTAGAACAAACAATAAGCTTCAAAGTTACATCATTTTGTTTTTTTTTTTGTAATATATTTCTCTCGTTTTGAGTAGAAAATTCACTACCATTGCAAAATTTTGTAAAAGCTGACCAAATTATGTTATTTTGGCTTCTTTAGCCCAGTAGCGTGATCTAGCTCATTTCATGATCGAAAAACTTCCCTTTTTTCTCGAAATTTTGTTAAAACTGACCGTAAAATTAAGTAGTTACTCCTTAATTATTTCAAAAAATACGATATTTTGAGCCAAAAACTTATTACAGTAAAACGTCACAACAACAGACACCGATGGGGAATCTTTAATTATCCGTTGTGGAGAGGTGGGCAATTTTAATATAAAATTTTTTTCTTAAAGGCATTGGCATCTTATTTTACCTATTTTATGTTTTAATGAAAATCGAAAATGTGGTTCATTTTATGTCCGTAGGTCCTTTTCAAAATTTTCTATTATGAAAAATAAGCGAGATAATCACTTCGAAAGGAAGAAATCCTAACGTCACAACCGCCTCTCATCGCAGAATCCTCTTATCAATGAACCCTCTCACTCACTAGAAACTTGAAAGATAATATTTGAACATTTTCCACACATCTTCCACAAAATAAGAAATTAACTACTTTCTCGACTTTTTTCTGTTCTAAATTTTGTCTTGAACCTCGCGAAAAGATCTGAGAAATTTTGTCAAGTTTATCAAAACTCTGTCAGTGTCACTTAAAAGTCAAAAACTATTTGATCTTGAAATTGGACCAAATGCTCAAGAGGCAGTTAGGACGTCATAATTCCAACTTTAAATCGAAGAAGAAACGTTTTTCACTACTGTAATAAGTGTTTTCAGCGTTTTTATTTAAGACAAAGTTGTTTTTTAAGTTGCCAATGCCTTTAAATAAACAAATGTGTGTAACTGTTACATAGAAATATGACAAACCGAAGAAGGTATAATGGATTGATTTGCTAATCCCTCAACATAACACCACAAAATTCGAAGGAAATAAACAGATTTTTTATTGAAAAAAGTTTCAATTTTTTTTTTATTGTTTGTAGGAGCCGTGCTTTTTACAATAATTTTTTACATGACACATAATTACAACAATTTTTTGAACAGCTTCAAATGTTCAGACAGCATGAGTTTATTGTGGTGCTAATGCAAGATTCCTCTTTATTACCATCATCTTTATCAATTTTTTCATCACGTTTTTCTAAAAAATTTTACACACGGTCATCCATATTTAATTCTATTCTGAATCTTCGGTATACAATTTTTTGTCCATTTCTACATAATCCATGAAACAAATGTTCGTTTTTTACACCACCCCCCTTAAATTTATACAACGTTATGCTATTTGGGTTTTTTTTTGTCCTCGTCCGCTGTAGAGAGGGTCCGTTGTAGAGAGTTTTTTTTATATTATTTTCCAATGCATTTGTTTCGTTCCTACAAAAATGTCCGTTGTGAAGAGGTGTCCGTTATCCGAAGCTGTCTATTAAGGGAGGTTTTACTGCATTTCTCATAAACTCACAGGAATATGTCACAAAATCACGAAAGGATATTGAATGTTTATTAGGTATTCTGGCCTTTTTGTTAGAGCAAGTCTTTTATAAAATTTTGTTAAAACAGACCAAAAAAAATACGGAATTACGGTTGACGTAATTGTTGACACTGAGGGTTTTTTATTACTGAACATAGCATAACACACATAACACTCTTAATCCTATGTTCAATTTAAAAAAATTCTAATCAATGCATTATTAGAATTCTTAGATTTTTTCTGTATTGTATGGTGAAGAATTTATTTCGCATTACATAACACACATAATAGTATTAATTGTAACATGAGATCGAAAATAATCTCAATTAGAGCAAGCTTTGCTTGCAGAACTTGAGCCATATTTTAGCCGTTTATTTACACTTTAGCCACATTTTAGACGTTTATTTACGGCCGCACTTTTGAAGTTATGTTGTCTTATGTTGGTTTTACACAGCATATGGATGTGGCTAAAGTTACACTTCACTTTCAAGGCTTGTTCTAATTGAATTCTAATTGGGATCTCATGTTATTATCCTCTGTTTAGTTTTAAAAAGTCGATGTAAACTCAATGCAAACAGTTCCATAGAAACGTCTATATTCAGCAAAATAAAAACCTCAGTGTATAGTTTAGATTAGATCAGCGCTAGCGAGACGCCACTGAATTTTAGACTTGTATTTTGAGTCAAAAATAGGCGTTTGTAGTACGGTGTGGAACGGAAATTGCTGAAAACGAAGATTATTTGAACTTTTTATACGAGTTTTCGTTGTATTTTTAGAAAACCGCATCGGGTAGTTTATGGCGATTTGTGAATTATTCCAGTTCGCTCGAATCTAAGTTTTTGCTCATAACTCCGGAACTATTCTGACAAGATGAACTAAACCTAATCTCGGGAAAAACAACCGAATAAATCCCGCAAATAAGCAAAAATTTGTGTGTTTTCCGAGTGCCGAAACAGCCCGGAATTTTCCGGTTTTCCCGACAGACTTGAACTCCGGGCTATAAGTCAACATATTCTCAATCGAAAACACGAATCGGCTTCATTAAACCGATTCGGTTCACGTGACCGCAATCAACCAACCCGGAAACCCAAAACCGGGCGATATTCTCGCCACCATAAATTTATGTAACTCTAGTAATGAGTGGCTCAAATTTTTTGTCAAGTGTCTTGGCATTTATCAAATCTTATCTCAGGACACGGGAGCGGTTTTCCGCATTTGCGGCCATCCCTCATCTCTATCTCCCCTTTGACATTATGAGCATTTCCGGGTTCGCAAATTAACGGCAATTACAATCGTTCGGCGGCAAATTTGAATCTCATTAAAGCACTCGTTTCGTTGTTCGGCCAGAATTTGGTTTCGGTGGTCCGGCCTTGTTTACTGCGTTCCTCCTTTCATCGATTCGTTTCCAGCTCGGTTATTGTTCGTATTAAAATGGGTCGGATGAGATAAAGTTTCGGGGTTCGGAATGTCGCGTGATTCGGATTAAGCCGGCTATATTTAGGGCCAGTTGCATGATATTATTTTTCTATGCAAAGAGGGATGAAATATGGAGAGGACCGGCTCGGGCTACGAGAAGCTTTTCCGATTTTTTCCACACCAAAAAAAATTTCCAACCGAGGATATTTCGACAGTTGGAAGGAAACAGACAGGGTTGACACAGGAAACAACATGTCAATTTGTCCCGAGCGACACTACTTTAGCTCGAATGCCGCATTTATTTCATTTTCATTGCGAAAGGGGAAACGGAGCGGAGATAACGGCCCGAAATGGGCGCTCGCCATCAAAGTAATTGAATTTTTGAATTTGCCGCCCAATTTTAATTATCGCCCCAACAATTTCTTCAGTCTCAAAAGCACAATTCGTGCATAATAACCCCTAACGCAAAATGCCACCCCTTGAAAATCAATCGAAGTAATAACTCGCTAAAGTAAATAAAACGGCGATGAATTCGTGTGTGGCGCCACTTGTCGTAACGTATCGATCCGGTCGGTAAGGCAAGATTCTTCACAGCCGGTCATTTGAAGCCCCATGTCGCCACTAGATGGGGCATGGGAAGGAACAAAAAGAAAAACAAAATTCCTAAATAAATTACATTGTATTTCGTTCGGATTTTTTGTTGAGTTGTCTTTGACACTGTCGGATGTAGGTTGAAACGTCCTGTTTCTTTTTAATCAAAATGTCGTTCTTTTGGCAGTCGACTTCGCCGAGGTTTATCGAACACAACAACAAGTTTTGATTGATTTCGTAGTATTTCAGGTGGTTTCTGCCCTCCAAACAGTGGGGGATTTGTTGGGCGTAGACCTCGATTTGTTTTCGGATTTTTTCGATTTGATTCCAAATTTCTTGTTCTTCAGGAGTTAGCGAACTCTCTTTGGCTTCGTCTTCAATCTGGCCGTCCGTTTCCTCAACTATGAACGAATTCTCGTCGGCTTTCTTCTTCAGTTCGCTTTGACATTCCCTGATGTACATCGAGACCAAGTCTTTTCTTCGTTTCAACTTTTCGTTTTCTTCGCATTTGATCTCGTTCAAGCCGAAGGCGTTCATTAGAAGATTTTGGTTGATGTCGTAGAATTTCAGTTGGTTTCGGTCGAAACACAAGGGAATCTGGTCAGCGTTGCTCTGGACTGAGCTTCTGATATCTTCAATCTTCTCCAAAATTTGTTTCTCTTCCTCGGTGTAATTTTCCTGGTCTTGGTCTTTCCTTGCTTCTTCTTTGGTCCCTGTTTTTGCTATCGTGACGTACATTTCTTCTTCCCGATTCATTTCTTCTTCTTGTCGTCTTACATTTTCTTCAATTAGTCTTATTCGTTCTAAGTCATGGTGCCCTGTCTCTCTGATATTTTGTAACAGTGATCTGGCATTAATTTGGTACCTCTGTGGGAACGTGTCTTCTTCATTTTGTACTTCATTGACTTTCTTCACTTCCGCCACCGGGAAGTCATCTTCAAAATCTTTGGAACCACTTTCTTCCTTGCAATACACGTCGGCCACAATACTGATTATTAGTTTTACAGTAAACACGATCAAAAGTAGTAACAAGGTTGCAAAAAGTGTCCACCACACCAAATCCGACATTGTGATTAAGTTGATTTTGTCATGTTTTTCAATACAGTTATTAGCAATTTACTACTTTCTCTAATCTTTTTTTATCAGTATTGGCTCCAAGGCGTCTTATCGCGTCTTATCTTTATCCGCCTATTTAATTTGAATAATCAGTTACATAATAAAAACATGGTTGCCAACGTTTCAAGTGCGGCAATATTTTACATCATTCATAATCCTGGCTCTGTCTCTGATGTCGGCTAAGCCTCTTACGTTTCTTTTTCCCTCTTTGCGAGTGGCACTTGATCATTTCGATCACGTTCCAAAACAGTACAAAACGTGTCATCACGAGCAAGTTCATCAAGAGAGCCGCGCTTACGCCCTAATTCGTCCTAATGAAGCAAAGACGTGCCTTAAGGGGGCACTAACGACGTCACAATTCACTTTTTTCGGCGCTGCGACGACCACAGGGATTTCCCTTAAATATTTATTAGGTTGGTATTTGTCCGGGGATGCGGTTTATCCCCGAGCAATAGTCGTTGCGTTTTATTAAGTTGGCAATGGTCGGGATGGAAATTACTTACGATTTTCGATGACGTTTAAATCAGAAAGAATAAATCCAACGTTTGGAGGTAATGAGAAGAAACGAAAAACAATTTCCGAAGGGACATTGAATGTTTGCCAACTTGAGAAATTGGAAATTATGCACTCGTACCAACCTAATGTTTTATCGATGGAAACAACCACAAAATGTAATCAGGCGGGATGTGGCATTATTTAGTGGTAGGTACACATGATGGGAAATAAATGGGGCAGCATTGCCAACGTAATAACGAGGAAATATTGCGTGTTGAATCATAAAAATGTGATCTTGAATGTGTAGTGTACGTTTTCGCTGTGGCGCGAAATCCCTAAATAAAACATACAGTGCTACCAACTATGACAAGCAATTAAACCAAAAAAATTAAAACGCCACTTTGCACTCCAAAATTATAAAGTACCTACTCATTGTTAAACCCAGCTAAGACTACCTGGGTAGAAATAAATGCACAGTAGGTATCACATAATGTGTGTTTAATCTATCATCTATTCTCAAATTTAATAAAAAAATATTGAGTTTTTTTAGTGGAGACATACTGTATAAACTATAGCTTCATGAACAGATATTTGGGGTCCGAAACAATTATGGCGTGAAATTATATCTAGAGAAACTAAATGTGGTGAAAAAATCGATGCTCTAAATGTATTTATCTGAAGATTTAAAAGAAAATGTTTCTTTGGAAATTTGAAATGAACTTCTTATGTAAAACTATAGTTATCTAAATAGGATCTTAAGAAATATGGATAGAATTAATAACGAAACATAAAAGAGTCGTGGTATTATTATTCTTATTATGGTTGCACCAATTTTTACCAATGCATCTTATACAACAACGAATAAAAAGCTGTTGAATATTAAGAATATTTGACGAAGTATAGAGTCTATGTGTCATTTAGACTTTAGAGGTTTTGAAGATCGCCAATTTCTTGTGAAATACCAAAGTGGGAATAGTCATGGGTCCATACTCTTCCCTACTCTTGCTATGATAGTATATCCCATTTCAGAATTTTGCAACAACTCATTTGCATTTTTTGGAGTGAAATTGCGAGTTTCTGGGCTCAAAATTTGTCGCTGGGATTTAGTTTTACACAGAATTGTTTTCTTATACAGAAACTTTAAATTTGTGCTTTATTTCACTTCAAAAAATTCTACTATGAACTGAAATGGGATATATGTATGTGTTTTTCGAAGTAAAAGGAGTTTATGTGGATCAGGTAAATTATTATTATTTGCTTCATTACATTCAGCAAAATAAACATTCTGCTTCCCCACATAAACTATCACTTTTACTCCTAATAACATAATTTACTATTTTCACAGATATTTCTCCTCGAAATAAATTTATTCGACAGTTGTAAAAGCCGCCCTTGTAAGATATATGTATGTTTTTTGAAAATAATAAAATCTTTGGGACAAAAAGCTATCGACGAATCCATAAAATAAGTTTTTATTGTTGATTGTTTTTTATATCACGATATGATCAATACAATTTCTGATAAGTGGTGGCAAGTAAACAAAAATATTTAAAAACGTTGACTTACCTTCTAACTGCAGTTTGTTTCCCAGTCTCAATATTTTCATTTGTACGCACAATACTTGCTTTTCCTGTTAACACTGTGGCGGGGCCCACCAACAGAACGAAAAAATATTTATTTGAACGTAGGACCCTCGGCAACTGCCTGTTTCTCTATGTTGTTTAATGACTTAAGGATTAAAAGCCGGATTTTAGGACTTAAAAATGTGCTAAAGGATTCTAAAAAAAGGACAGTAAAAATATAAAAGAGGACAATAGCAAAATATAAGGTCATAAGATATTAGAAAAAATACTTGATAAAAAACAAACAAGAAAATATTTATACATTTTTGCGCATTGTTAATACGTCTTATATCCAAAATTAAAAAATAATTATAGATTTTTTAGAACCCCTCTGAAGGGTGATCGTATGATGATGAAATTTGTGAGTTTGAGGAAACTGTTAGGGGTGTCTTGACTAAACAGCAATTATGTATTATGTATTACATTATTTTTAGAATTTCAAAATTTATTTAAACATGCAAGTCATTGGTTTAGCGTTAGGCGTATAGCAGGTAAAAATTTTGTGGCTTAGTTTTTCAAAGACCAGAAAGTCATGGTGGAAATTTGGTCGAAATCGGAATACGTCTTCATAGGTAGAACCAAGCTAGAACTTATTACCTCTCTAAAAGAGTTAAAAAATATATTATTTGTGTATAAAAAATTGAAAAAGATTGCATCCTGGTTTTTGAACAAAATACGTTTTATTTGCCGTTTTAAAATTTTAGGATGAAACAATTTTGTGTATAATATTCCAACCAAATTAGTGAAATAATTAAATTAAATAATTGTTATTTTGGGTTCCGCTGATGGGCTTTAAATAGAATCAAAAAGGCATTTTTCCTAAAATCCGGTTTCTATTATTGATAACTGCGATAATTTTTCATAAATACTATGTCATATTATTTAATTGAAAAATTTTAAATTACACCTTACGTTTTCAGAAATTTTCTTTTCCATAGTCACCGTTTATCAGAAATTACATTGATCATATGGTATTTTCTACATTATAAATAAAGCTTGATATGATTTTCCCACATGTTCGTAAATAAATATTTATGAAAAATGACATAAATGCAAATCAATTTTTTGTACTCATAGCGTTTAGATAGCTATTTCCCGGTTGTCTCCAGCGTGTGGGAAACAAACTTCCCGCACTGCGGTGTTTTTTACTTTGCAACAATGGCTAGGGACATTTAATAGGTTGGTATCGCTATCGTTAAGATGGAAACGGTTATTTGTTTACGATAAGTGACAGTTCATGTCAATTTTTTGATTGTTTGACCTGTTACCAACCCATTAGCAAAAAACACTAAATTAAAAAAATAGTAATTTTAAATTTTTTTTTGAGAGATTCGTTACAAAAAAATATTGTACCTAACTTGTTTGGAAAGCAATTTCCCACATTCGCACTTCAAAGTGCTCATGTGGGAAATTGTATTTTCCAAACACGTTAGTTAAATAACTATTGCAACGTTTCTTCATTTGATTAAGCTGCGTCATTATTTGGACAAATAAAGTAGTAGCGGGGAAATCTCTTGGAACAGTGTCATCATAACAATAAATTTAAAATTTAGTAAGCAAACGCGAATCGATAGTTATGGACTGTTTCTTTTTATCCGATTGTGTGCATAAAATTTTCAGTGTTGGCATTGGGGTAGTCACTAAAAATAAAATCAGGCGTCTTTCTTAGAGCGTTTGTTTCCCGTAAGAGCTCCAATTTGCAAATGGTCCAATAAAGTTCGATTTTCCAGTCGCGTTATTCCGTTTTCAATTCAGTTAGCTTTTGTTTCGCCGATCCAATTACATGTAAATTCAATTGAATATTTTATTAGCGGCGTCATTATCGTCAGTCTTATGGAAAAACGCGTGCAATTTCCGCCCACGCACTGTCTGATGTGCCGACATTTCTCTTTATTACGTGCCGTTTTCCGGGAGTGCTTTCTTATTATTCCGGAAACACGCTCATTTCACGGCCATTCGCAGCACAGTTGAATTTGGCGCTTAAAGTGCGAAAGGGGTGGGGTGGAGTGCCGTCAATTCTACTCGGATTGATCGGTAAAAGAGTCCGTGCTGTCCGCGGCACCTGTAGATATCGGAAAAATTGCATCCGGTCGGGTGAATTCGCTTAATTTCGCGAAACGCCGCCCCACCGTCACACCGAAAACCGCCGCCAGTCTGTTACCGGGCTCGGTGATAATCGCGTCCCTTCCTTCGCCGCCTCCGACCGCATTCCGACTTGTTGATTCGCAAATGACCGAAATTCGGGACGTTTCATAAACGCACCAGTGCTCGCGTTTCGCGATTTATGCACCAAGTGCCTCGCGGCGGCTCACACCGGGGAAAAACCGTCTGAAACTGGGTCAGAGGTGGGTCTGATTTCATTAATACACACGTTTCACGACGGTCGGCGGCTTTCCGAAGGAATTCCGAATTAATCGAATCACATAACTTTTTCGAAAAGATCTCAGTTTTAGGTTTTTAAACCAACGTTTCAGGAAAAATAATACGGTGGAGTCCGGTTATAACGAACTAGGAAAATCTATTAAGATCACTTCGTTATATCCAAGGTTCGCTATAAGCGGTAAACTAAAAAAGTGGCTTTTTAGCAGTTATTTTTACTTTACATGTAAAATAAGACGAAATAAATCAGTTTTGTAAAAAAACATGAATCCTTTGCGACAGTAGGAATAGTGTGAATTTGATAAATTGTAAGGGGGTGATAGTAGAGCTCAAAAGAAGTGAAAATAACTCAACTGCGTTATCCGAATATTTTCTGAGATTATAAAAAGTTTTATGGTGGTATTCTCTAAATATTTGTTAAAATGTTAAAATGTTAGCAATGTTACGACACCCCTTAACAGAGCTGTTATAATTTGCGATTCTCGAACTCCCTCTGTTTAAAATAAGGGTAACAGTGTTCGAAAATGTCATTTTCGAGATAATGGGTGATATTGATAAAAATAAGCAAAAGCTTGCAGGCATCTGCTATTTAGAATAGTATTTTCTGAAAAGTAAAAGCTTTTACTAGTAGCAATTGCTTGTTTTCATATTAATAAACAAATGCTTTTGACGAAAGCAACTGCTGGTTGTTTCACAAGCAATTACTTATAAGCGTTTGGCGTCTAGATCACAGAGTTACATTTTTAATAATGTCGAATTCATAGACTACGAAAGTGTACAGGGTGCTGCATTTTGGATGTCCGAATAGAGGACAGGGATGGGCGTTGACACGTCGACTTTGATTGTCTACACGACGTGTCAACAATTGCGTCGACAATGTCTACAATGTCAACAGTGTCAACAATGTCGACAATAGGTCGACAATGAGAATTTGAGGTTATGTTGTGATTTATATCACATTTTCTTTTGAAGAAAAAATTCTTTTGAGAACAAAGACGAAGAGGCTAAAAATAAAGAGTGAAGCGTAAAAACAGAAGAAAAAGAGACTAATTTGTTTTATTTTTTTGTTACCATTTATCGAGAATTTTATTTTTATTTATTTATTTTTCTATCACATATTTTATGTTTTAAAAAAGTTTTAATCATACATTTAAGTTTTATTTTTAACAATTATACACCAATTTCATGGTCAAATACCAGTTTACTGTCAAAATTTATTATTTCTTTATTGTTGACATAGTTGACATTGTTGACATCACTTCAAATATCGACGTCGACGTAATTGTTGACAGGTCAACAATTGAATTGTCTACCTTGTATTGTTGACACGCCCATCCCTGATAGGGGATCTTCGAAACTAAGAGGTTTTAGAGAAAAACGAGTGACACATCCTCAGGTCCGTTTTTTGAGAGAATAATTTTGGTCAAAACCGCATCCCGCTATCGTCTTTTGTTTTCGACTTATAAACAAAAGTTGAAATTTTAGCGAAATCTAAAAAAATTATTCATATCTTTCTTATCATATAAGATACACATTTGAAACAAAGACATTATAGAAGCACATTTTTACAGAGAATCTAATAATGTTATCAGCGATTTTTTTTAATCATTCGTTTCGCTGTAATAACAAAGTTGATTTTTTTTTAAATAGGAATCGTAGTTGGCAATGACACTTTCGAAAAGCTTATTTTTTTCTGAACTGAAAACAATATAAATACAGTTTGATATTTTTATATACTTTTGATAAAAAGGATATTTTAAATATTTGAAAGTAGTTGGCGAGGGAAAAATTATTTCGCATAAAAGGTGTGAATAATCTAGAAATTTTGTGAACGGTTATTAAAGTAAAACATGTGAAATTATTATATTATATTATAAAAATAAGCTATGTTAAAGTTACATAAAAACACTTTTTTTGATTTAATGAAGTGTAATGGAGGTGACGTTGATAGTGTTATGTATTTTTTGATTTGATTTTGGTGTTTGGTGTAATTTTTTTGTAAAATAAAAATTTTATTGACAGGCAATCATACAATTAATAAGATTTTTCTTTTCCCGACATTTGATGTTTAATTAGAAAATAAAATGGCACTGTAAGCTTGCCATTTTAAATCTAAAAACAAATAATTTTTATTAATCGCAAAAATTTGATCTAATAATAATTTATTGTGTTATTTTTGAATTAGTTAGTGTTTAAAAAATCATTAAATTATAAACACTTGTTGGGTATATTTTTCATAGTTTTAATTGAAAATCCAAAATTTTTTCATGGCCTACTATAAAGAAACATCGAAATGTTGTTTTTTTTAAATATTTAAAAATAATGTATTACACAAATAGACATGTCAAATTGGAAAAAATAAGCTTTTCAAAAATATCACTGCCGCCTATGATTCCTATTTAAAAAATACAACTTTATGTTATTACAGCTAAGCGAATGATTAAAAAAAATCGCTGATAACATTATTAGATTCTCTGTAAAAAAGTGCCTTTGTTTCAAATGTGTATTTTTTATAATAAGGAAGACATGACTTTTTTAAGATTTCGCTAAAATGCCAACTTTTGTTTATAAGTCGAAAACAAAAGACGATAGCGGGATGTGGTTTCGACCAAAATTATTTTCTCAAAAAACGGACCCAAGAATGTGTCACTCGTTTTTCTCTAAACCTCTTAGTTTCGGAGATCCCCTTTTCGGACATCCAAAATGCAGCACCCTGTACAGACTTTAAGATGTGAACTATTTTTAAGGCAAAATCTCTCAAGAGTTCTAGTATAGTGCATTTTTTAAATTTGTCTGCGTCCATAGATTTGAGTTTCCAAGAAAAGCGTCAATTATTTTTCATAGGAACTCTAATTTTTCAAACTCTTCCAACTCTAACAATTACTGGCATTTATAAAAAACTATAAATCCAAACAGCCAAAATTTAAGTTTCCAATGCCGTTTATTGCTAATTTAAATCAATGCGATTTTACATCATTTTGCATCACCACTTGTGTTTTTTCATTATTATTATTTTCAAGAGAATGTTCTGATATCCGCTCTTCGCTTTCTTCTCGAAAACGATACAACTTTTCATAGTCTTCTCTGCTGATGGAATGAATCGGATGGAATTTGTTTATAATGTTTAGATTGTTTGGACCGATGAAACATATTATAAATTTTGTTTGACCCGTCTCCAATGCTTATAAGTTTTACAATTTTCCACTACTAATACAACTTACAGCAGAATGTCGTTTTTCAAGCACTTACTTCCTATACCTAGCAAAAGCATTTAGTAGTCATGTCCTACTAGCATTTGCTAAATTTTTATTAATATTACTTAAAGCAATTGCTTATAAAATCGCCAGTGAAAGCATTTGCTACCGTTTATTAATACTGTCAAATGAATGTCGATTTTGACGTATAGCTTTGATTCCAATATTTTATTCGAAAATGTCAAGAATTTTTCATAAAATTATTATTTTGAGCTTGGTATCACAAAAAGTTCCACTAAAACGTGAAAAAAATCCAAATTAATGTTATTCTGTGCTCGAAAGACCTTACGAGTACTATTATATGCAAAATAAAAGGAAGAAACACAATTTGGAAGAAAGTTAGTATTATTGGAGGACAAACAATTTTATTTGCAATAAATAATACAAATTTAAAAATCTGTTTTATTTTCACGGAATAATGTGACCAAAACGACGAGTACACAGTGTTAAATTTTTTATTTATACAAATTTCGCGTTCCTGGCAGTTTTTAAGTGGTGTTCATTGTCACAGATTTTCTTTCCAACATAAGTGGATTATACAGTAAATTTTTTTCTAAGATCTATATTTCCTTTCATCATTTTCTAACACTTCAAAACCAAAGGTATTGGTGATTCTAAGTTTCTACTTTTCTCCACATATCACATTTTTAACACAATATCTTGTTAATTTGGTAAAACATCGAAAAAATGTACGATCTGTCACTGTCACTTAATTTATGACGATGTTTTTATCGCTGTTATTTAACACAGTATGTTACTGTAAAAATGTTGCTGACAGAGGGTAACAGAGTTAACGGAATACCAATTTAAATAACAGCTGTAATTTTTACAGTAATAGAGCAATAACATAGTAACAGAAGTAAGAGAATAGCACCATTAAATTTGGGACCAACAAAAATTTTAAACAAATATGATCTCTAAGTTTAGTTCTTCAAAATTTATTACGCTGAGTTCAAATTAGCGAGAACAGCCGTTGAAACACGAGTCCTTCCATAAAAAAATGATAAAAATATAAAAATTTTGCATCGAATTTTTTTGGCAAAGGTACCATGGAATTTCATTCCCTCAAATGTTACCACCTGTTAGTCATGTACTGTTTGAAAGAAAATACCCAAAAGACGTTGATATTGCGTTTTTTTGACGAGTTTTTAGACGCTAATGTGGAAGTTACACCCTCTATGTCTTAAAAGTAGATAAAAACATTCGGATTAAGCAAGTTGATTTGTTTAGACTTCTTTTGAGCTCTTCTCTCATAAAATATTATTTTGCACAACTATCAAATTCACACTGTAATTATGTTTTAGAATACACGTTTTCGCAGATTAGAATGTTTTCAGTTAGTAATTCAATAATTTGTCCAATCAGTTAACACTTCTCTTGCTGATTTTTCATTATCAAACCCAACATATTTCTCAAGATTCGGTGAAAAGTTTGTTATAGACGGATTTAAGTCGAATAGTTCGTTATAAGGGGGTTCGTTATAACCGGCCTTCACTGTACTCATGCATTTGTTTGGGGCCGCTGAGTCCGCCCCTGAGTCGCAATTAAAATTCCTGACGCAAATGATCGAGAGAACTTCATCAAGTATTTCCGAGACGCCGGCGACCCAACTTCGGCCAATTGAATTTTTCCCCCGAGAGCGGCACAAAAAATATTGATTTGATTTCGAAACACTTGTGGATGGTTTATGACATGACATGTAATTAGTTGATCCGATCAAATGATTACGAGAGTTGTAATTACAGGAAAGTTTGTTATCGCGAAACGTTCAGAGATTTTACGAGAGTTTTCAAAGCGGCTCTTTTCAAATCCTCATCAAAAAGTAATTCGTTCATTGTACCAACTCTTCGGGGATTTTATCGCTCCACTGCGTAATCGTCTAATTTACTTACTTGTACGCCACACGCAACTACGTCCAAATCATTTCTTTACGGATATTGCACGACGAATGATCCATCACTGAGCCGACATCACTTCCGGAAACACCGGAAGCGGGATAATTAAAACGGCCGCTTTTGACTGATAAATATTTAGGCCGGAAATGGCCCGTTTGACGCTTTTTTGCCCTAATTTTTCACATTGCCACCTTACCGTCGCCTATAGCAACTCTGAAAACAGTGTCGAAATGAAATTTGAATCTGTTGCCAACCTCAACTTGCGACCCTTTCAAACCGGAAAATTAGGTTCCTATTCAATACCAATAGAAGTGTAATTAACTTAAGGAAGATTCAAATAAGATTCGAAATTTGATGGTTTTGTGTTGTTTAGCTATAGTTTTCTCAAAAGCAAACAACCATAATTTTGAAAATATTTTCAAGATGGTGACACTTTCGGTACTACCGTAAGTCGTTATCAACTGTCTTATTTTAAATTTAAAGCCATGCTTTTTAATGCATTTTTGGAGTACTGGAGTTATTTTAAGGTAGTTCTCACAAACTTTCCCTATGCCTAGATTTAGTGGTTTACTAAATATTTAGGGTTTTATAATTTTTTTGGATTTACACTTTTCAATTCAAAAATCGATAATTCTGCCATTTTTAAACATTTTGAAATTGTTTTCGGCTCATTTGAAAGAAAAAACTTACCTTTGGTGTTTTCAAATTTTTAAGGAAGATTAGTAACCCCAAGTTTTTAATCTTAAGTATTTAGAATTTTAAACATCCATAACTCAATTTTTCAAATAAAAGGCCCCAATTTTTATTTTACTAAATGGGAGAGAATTAAATTATATATCGATCTGTATTAACATTGCCCATACTTATGTTTAATAGTTTTCAAGTTACAATAACTTTTTCTTGGAGAAATTGATTAGTAATGGCTCTTTTCTCAAAAGTTGCCATGGGAAAAAATGTGAGAAATCAAAGTTTTTCAAATCAAAATTCAATGAATTTATTTTGTTTTAACAAACAGAATTTGTCGTTTGTTTAATCAAAAATGCTCCTTTGGCAAACTATGCAAAAATAACTGGTTATTTTTGACAATGTCAAACCAATATATCTTGAAAATTATCACAGATGCTAGGTATAGGGATTGCTAATACAGATCGATGCTCTTCCATGTAGTGAAATAAAAATTGGAGCATTCAATTTGAAAAAAATGAGTTATGGGTACGTGAAGTTCTCTCAACTTAACCTTCAAATTTTGGAATTTATTAACTTCTTTTCGAATTCCAAGGACAGATATAGGTTTTCTCTTTTAATTTTTCACATATGATTTCGAAATCCTTAAAAATAGGAGAGTGACCGATTATTGAAGTAAAAGGTGCAAATCCAAAAATTTTCAAAAAACCTTAAATATCTAGAAAACGGCTAAACTTAGTTACAGGGAAAGCTCATCATGAAAACTCCCTTAGAAAAGCTCGATTAATCCAAAAATGCAGTGAAAAATATAGCTTTCAATTAAAATAAGAATGTTGATTGCGACTTTTGTAACCAAAAGTGACGCTATCTTCAGAATATTTTCATTGAGCAAATAAACTTAACGGATTATGACTGAGTAATAATTTCCAGATAAATTTCATTATTAGACCTTCCAATACTTCAATATTTCTATGTGGGGTTCCGAAAAATTTGCAGTAAATTTTTTTTCTTTTTTTTGTGGTATTACTACAGTTCGCTAATTCAAAAATTCGAACATGGCCATGTTATCTGAATCATCCTGTATCTATATGAGGAATTTTTCTAGTTTTTTTCTTATTACCACTGAGATACGATCGCTATGTTATAAATACTTGAAATCAACAATTTTTTTAAATAATTTGTTTAGCTGTAGAGTCGGATAACTTTGAAACTTTCCAATAAAGTGAAGTGTTTTACACTACATCAGAAGAAACACAACTTTTCTTTCAGCTGAAAAACCGGTATCGAAATGAAATTCGAACGCGTTGCCAACTTAAACCAGATTATTTTCCGCATTTTTATTGCCCCATTTCGTGAATTTTGCACGCCTTCTGAAATGAATAAGAGATGTCACTAGTGGTTGAATCTCGCCGTTTCTTCCGTGCCGCCTTGACGGTCAATTATTCACTAAAATATTCACTTTAACGAAAACTTAAATAAACAAAACGGCGATATTTCGTGTTGCATTTATGCAGAGTCTAATTAAGAGCAAAACCGACTTTATAAATATTAAAACGAGGTGGAAGTTGTTCGGGGAATTACACCCGGTCCTGTGTTTTTTCCTTCCGTGGGGTCGAAGTATCGATTCGGTGGCGAAGTAAACAATTTTCGCGACCTAATGGTCTGTTGATCGACGTTTCGACCTTTAAACGGTGTCCGCGAGCGTCGTAAATGTGGATTAAATGGTAAAATTCGTTCCGTTACTTGATTCGTTCCGACGATAGGTCACTGGAATTGTTTGCATGTTGGAGGTTCGTGTCGATCATATCGCGGGAAATACACGAAATCTTCGGAGCCCAAAAAGCCACTCTTGTTCACAAAACGGGGTTTGACACTCGGACTCGATTCGTGATTAATTGGACTTATTTTAAAACGAGGCCTCCGAAATGTTTTTACGTGAAGTAAATCACTAAAAATTGACCTAAAAACGAGCTTGACACAATTGTTTATGGCCACGTTAGCGTGCCGTTGATACTTCGAAACTACACCAAATCCTGATGGAGAATATGCCGCACAGTCGTTTAGTCTTCATTTCAAGTCTCTACGACAAATGTTACAATATTATCGAAAGTAGTAATGCAATATAATAATGATAATAATAATAATTATTATTATTATTATCTATTGGTAAAAAACGTTGTAAACTAGTGTAATAATAATAATAAGAAGATGAAACCAATGTGTATTGGTAGAATAATTAACCCTAAGTCTGATAGTGAAGTCAAAAAAAAATTAGGACGTCAAATTTTTTAAATATTCATTATAAAGTATCAGTATTTGACAATTTTTGCAATATGAAAAATGTTACAGATTGCTTTTTCTTTTGTAATATCAGGGTCAGTTTGTCTTAATGTAGACTAGCAGTAATCAGCTAACATATTTTTATCCCAAAAACCTTAATAACTCTCTTCGCAAGACTTTAAATCTTGATGAAAATAATTACCATGTTCATCGCTTAAGCTTCCCAGGTTTTGTTGGGATAATTTAAACACAAACATAGAAAAAGTTGTTTGGGCTTAATTTACATTCACCTGATGATATGTTAAAGCAAATAAAATATTTAACAACTTGTTAAGCACGTTAATAACGAATGCCAAAGACACCACAAAAAAGATTGATTCAAAACTTTCGAAAAATTAAAAATGGCACACTTTTTGCACTGATTAGTGTCAGTTTCTTTTATTGTAACCAGCAGTAATCGGCTAACATATTTCTATCCCAAAAACTTTTGTATACCCCTTTTCATAAGACTTTAAATTTTGATGAAAATGTTTACCATTTGATCGGTTAAGTTTGCCAGGTTTTCTAATGATAATTTTACGACAACGAAAACAAAAGTTGTTTGGGCTTAAACTACATTCACTTGAAGATATATTAAAACAAATACAATGTTTAACAATTAGTTTATCACAGAAACAACGAATGCCAAACTAGACACCATCAGAAACAAATTTTCAAAACTTTTAGTGAAATTAAAAAAAACTAGACGTGATAGACAAATGTGACATATATTTTAGTTATCAGTGAGTAAGAAGAAAACAAAATCAGTATAAATTATCTCTTGGTAAAAGAAAAAAATTTTTTGTAAACTAGTGGTATTATTATTATTGGTGTTGAGAATACAAGTATTTTGCACAGGTCAAAAAAAGCACAGACGATAAGTGAAATAGATGAGAAAAAAAAGACAAAAGAAATAGCATTATTTAACTTCACTTTGTACATTATTATTGTAAACACTCAAAATCAGTGAAGTCACATTCCAAATATTCCGCAATAGAATAAAAGCTTTTGTAAGCTAAGTAATTTTTGACTCTGACAAGGAAACTATTAGGTGGTAGGTGCTTGATGTAGGATGGTAGTATGTTATAACATTTAATACAGAAGTAATTGATACCATGTCTTGCTTTAGTCAATCGTAGATTATTAAAACAAAGGTCTTCAGTTCTTGTGTTGTAGTTATGAAAAGAGTTCAAGATGGTGTACCGATCCTTATTTTTAATTACATATTCTAAACATTTAATAGTTATTTAATAAATTAGTTTTTTAATGAAGGCGATTAATAAACGAAACTGTTTAAAGCTCGAACGAGCGATAGCGAGTGAGTGCCTTTAATAATTGAGTTTATTAATATTCCATTAACAAACGAGTTTATTACAATATTTTTTCGTTGACCGTAAACTCTTTTTTTGTGACAAAATTAGAGATTAATTACAAATCAAAACCAATTTCATTTTTTTCATCGCATCGATAAAGATGAGACCTTATAAAATACCTTCATCCTTTGTTTGCCCTCGAGGTAGACCATTTTTAAATTTTTCGACACTTTCCATTCACTTTTCCACTGGGACTATTAGAAGAGAATAACGTCAACTCCATACATTTTCAATTTCACGTAAAAATCACGTTTGCTACAAAAACATAGAAATGTATGATGTTAGTCGTCATTGTTTTTTTATTTGTATGAGTATAACTGGTTGTTTATATCAGAATATCATCAAAACGTCAAAATCCCAAAAAAAGTTATTTAATAAAAAAGAGTGTATTAATGACCTCTATTAATACATCTTTTTTTAAATGAAATAATTCATTAATATCAAAATTAATAAAAAAAGCCATTTTTGCACTTTTTCGACTTCCTTTGACATTATGAATATCATGTGCAGAACTTCCTGCCTTACCAAGAGTAGTATCGTTGCCGTATTATTGTACAATATTAATTTATGGTACAGCGTCTGGCAACTCATTTCCACAAAGTGTTCCGTCTTAACCCCACGTTAGAAGTATTGGGAGTTCTAATAATGAGAGTCATCTGAAAATTTGTATACCACCATAATCTCTAAGGTCCTGCTCAATGAAAATATTTTCAAGATGGCGATACTTCCGGTTATACCAGAAGTCGCTATCAACTTCCTTATTTTAAATGGAAAGCTATATTTTTCTTGCATTTTTGGATTACTAGAGTTTTTTTAAGATAGTTTTCATAAGCTTACCCTATACCTAAATTTAACCGATTACGAAATATTTGTTTTTTTTTTTGTTTTTTGGATTTGTACCTTCCAGTTCAAAAATTGATAACTAAGCCATTTTTGAAAATTTGAAAATATTTTTCAGCTCATTTGAAAGAGGAAGCCTAAATCTTTCCCTTGGTGTTTTCAAATTTCTAAAAAAGGACAACAAATCCCAAATTTTTAAAGTTAAGTTTGTAGAACTAAGCACCCATAACTAATTTTTTTCCAATGAAATGCAGTGAAAACTAAATGGTAGAGAATTTTATTCTGCATCGATCTGTATTAACATTCCCTATACTTATGTTTAATGGTTTTCAAGTTACAATAACTTTTTGTTGGGATTGAGAAATTTATTAGCCATAGGTCTTTTCTCATAGGTTGCCATGAAAACGAAAGGAAAAATGTGAGAAATTAAAGTTTTTCACACCAACATTCAATGAATTTATTTTGTTTTCACGGGACGGATAACACAATTTTGAAATGTTTCTTTGGCAAACTATACAAAAATAGCTGTGGAATTTCCTATACAATGTCAAAAAAACCAACATAACTTTAAAATTATCACAGATACATATAGAGAATGCTAACACAGATAGATGCAGAAAAAAACTCTCCTTCATCTAGTAAAATAAAAACTGGGACATCCTGTTAGAAAAAATTAAGTTTTATGGGTACTTAAAGTTGTCCAAACTTAACCTTAAAAGTTTTGGGTTTATTAACTTCTTTCCAATTTTGAACACACTGAAGAACAGAGATGGGCTTTCTCTTTTAATTCTCCAAATATGATTTCGAAATCTCTAAAACCAAGAAAGTTACCGATTTTTTAAGTGACAGGTGCAAATCCAAAAATTTTCAAAAAATCCTAAATATCTCAAAAACGGTTAAATTTAGGTATAGGTAAAGTTGATAAAAACTCGCTTAAAATAACTCAACTAATCCAAAAACGCAGTGAAAAACATAGCTTTCCATTTAGGATAAGAAAGTTGATAGCGAATTCCGGTAAAACCAAAAGTGCCGCCATGTTAAAAAGATTTTCATTGACTAGAACTTAACGGATTATGGCTGAGTACCAACTTTCAGATACGTGTGATTATTAGAACTTTAATACTTCTAATGTGGGGTTTAGACGGAACAGCCTGTATACATGAAAAATAAGAGTGGACCCAGGATAGACCCTTAAAGAACGCCCTGATTCATGTTACGTTCTCCAGATAAGACACCATCCAGACTCACTTTTTGAACTCTTTCAAATACGAAGCAATTAATTTAACACTATCAGAATCCGTGTTATAGTAAAGGCTGTTTTTTTAAGTAATATATCATGAGATACTGTATCAGAAGCCTTACTAAGATCTAGAAATAAAGCCCCATACATTTTGTTTTCTTCAAAGTTTTTAAGTATGTCATCAACAAAAGCTAGAACCGCATGTGGAAAATAACTTACTGTTATAACATAACATAATTTGGTTTTGTAGTATTACTTAAGGAACCTAAAGTTAGGAGTGACCTCATGTGTAGGGTTTATTGATGACACATCAATAAAAATTGTGTGGAAATTAGGAAAAATGGTCGCTTATCTCACAATTTGGCAAAAAATAAATCTTGTGTTATAAATCACGGCCAAGATGGACTCCGACGTTCATATATCATGATTTTTATTCCCTAATAAAATTTGTTCGAACATCATTTTTTTACTGCCGTCAGATTTCGCGATATGATGAATCTGTGTGTGGTGGCGTTGTGCCGAATCCACCACCACCTGATTTATATTTTATATGAAAAAGCAAACAATGTTTAGGCTTGAAATAGCAATTCAACACACGCAGCGGGATTAAACAAATCTGGAAAGTATTATCACTGTTGTTACCATAGTAAACCATACCATAACCATGGTAACTTTAGCAAGGACTATCTGTTGGAGTTCATAAGGGATTTAAAAATTCAGCAAAAATATTAAAATTTTAGTTATTTCACTGTAATAAATGACAAATAATGGCCTAACCTTAAAGTTATTATTAGCTGAAAATTTCACTTTTCGACCACTGAAACAATAGTTAATAATTTTTTTAATGTTTATAGTTAAATATCTTTTATTCTTCGACACTGTCAAAATTTACGGTTTTCCTCCTGTGTAAGAAAGTTTTTACAACTGTCAATACGAAACGTCAGATTATTTTTAGCAGATTTAAAGCAATTTTAAGCCTTGTTGAGTCTAATTCGAAGACTAAAATGTTGTATCCAACTAGTTTTCGTGTAGATCAGTTCATTTAATTCACCTCGTGGATATTAAACGTCTCGTTCACACTCGACGTTTAAAAATCCACTCGTGAAATAAAAACCCGATTTACACTCAAACTCGTTAAATAAATAACTATTAAGTAATCAGCAAGAGACACTTAACTGCTAATGTTTTTAGAGAGACAACTTAAAGATCTTTTAGATGACAAAATAATAAAAAATTGGGTGTTCCAATTAAAATTCAACTTGCAACAAACCTCTTCATTTTTTTATCTTCTTGACCGCAATAAACTAAAAAAAATTATAACCTTTAAGTTTAAACTTTTTTCTTTAAAGTGGCGAAAGTCGCACGTTTTTAAGATTCTTAGTTTTTATGTAATATTTAAAAAAAAGTGTGTTTTTGTAAAAGAAATCAAATTATTTCAAAAACAAAGCAAAATCGACCAATAACATTTTAGCTTAAAAGCATCAATGTTAAAAGCTACATCCAAAAATACAAAAAAATATAAGGTGTTCCATTTAAAAAAACATAAGTTTGTGTTGTAGCTAATTTCGGAAACAACCTGTATACTTGAAAATAATTTTAGGTGAGTCAGGAGGTTGGTATCTACGGCTTTCGTAAAAAAAATAAATAATTTTCTTACATTTAAAGGTATGAGGAATAATATCACAAATCGCGTTCTAATAATCTGAAATGGGTTTAGGTATTTCTAACGCAAGTCAGAATTGAATCGAATTTAATTGTCGTTTCCGTGCGCACAAATAAGGGGTAAAACACGTTTCATCTTTTCTGGATCGAGTTGAAATTTATTCAAAACGTGATTCGCGGTTCTCTACAAAATTTTCTCTCATTGGAGCAAATTTTTCTTATTAGATAATGAAATATCGGATCACCTGAAGTAATGGAAGCTTATTTGATTTAGGTTTGAATCAAATTTCGGGCTCAAACCCGATTAGATTTCAAGGAAGCCTTTTCTCGTCGTTGTATGTGTTTTGACTAAAGGAAAGTTCTTTTCAGCGGCGTCGTCATGATTACCTTCAGCCAAGTTTCACCTTCCTTTGTTTTCCGTTTTCCATAATCGTAACAATGGATTTAAATTACCCGCTTGATTTGGCCCCGCCTATTATTTGATTCGTTCCAATAAAATCAGGCCTCCCCTCCTCTCCGAACGATGTGTTCAATTCTAATTGGCCGAGAGGAATCAATCCAAAAGCAATACGAAACGGTTGGCTCTACGAAACTAATAAAAGACAATATCAATTTAAAATTAGTGATTACTGTAACATAAATAAAACGAGAAGTTGAAGCCTAATGTTAGTTCTAAACGCCGAATTATTTGTTATTTGTTATACGAGTTAGTGAAATGTTTAGCCTAGTCCCCGAGACGATATTTTGTAAACGAATGAAAGTATTTTGTAGTAATTTTTTCGAACGATGTTGTATTTATCGGTGAATCAAAAGGTGCTCCGGCACTCGAAAGTCAAACTGAAGCCCCAGTTCCTTCCCCCGCCCCTCCCGGGCCCCGCCCCCGCCCGTCATTAAGACCATGTACGCGGCAGCAGGGGGCGCTTCGCTCGCCTCCCGCCAGGCGCGCCAGCGGCAGCGCCAGAAGCAGCTCCAGCAGCTCAAGAACCAGAAGGAGCTCAAGCCGCACCAGCCGAAGCAGTACCACAACTACACGGACGATGTGGGGCCCAAGCTGTCGCGGGTGGAGCGCGGGGCGCTGCGCCCGCCACAGGGGCCCCACGAGCGGCGGCACTCCGCCTCCAACTACCACCTCAAGGAGCCGCCCAAGAGCCGCCTCAAGGAGAGCCCCTCCATCTCGATCCCGGTCCAGAGTCGGCCCTCCCTCGTGGAGAACCACGTCTCGGCCTCGCCCTCCCTCCAGCTCCCCCAAATCTTCATCCCCGAAGGGGACGGGAGGCTGGAGCGGAGGTGCAGCTTCGTCAGACAGGTGGAGGAGATGGAGAAATGTCCCGAGGGAGGGCTGCTGGACAAGTGCAACCATTTGTGCAATTTCGAGATCAAGGACAGGATCTGGGACAACAAGTACGAGTTTGAGAGGGATCTCTATGGCAGTCTGGATTATCCCTTTTCCGAGGTGATTATCGGGGAGATTAGGGCGGGACGTCCCAGTGCAATTATTACGCCAGGACACTTCTGACACATACAGAAATCTTATTTTATCAGAAAGGGGAAAATAATAACACGCTAACGTGTGCACAAGAGACTACCTAGATCAGTTCAAACTTATTTATGGGAAAAAATTATACGCTAGAATTTCATTAAGGCTAAAGGGGCGATATTTGTAATCCAATTATAAATCGAAAAATGTGGTTGAGCCTTTTAAACAATTAGAATTTGCGCCAACGTAACATTTTTTGAAAAAAAAAATTATTTCACATTTTTTTATTAAAATTGTAAGCAAATATTCATATTTTAAAAAACGTGTAGGACAAAGATGCACTGTGATGATACGAATAGAATGCGACCAGGAAACTAAAAATTATTTTGAGCGAAACGCGAATATTCATTTTACTTTGACAAAATATGTCGCTGAGAATCTCTCACAGTCAAGTGCGGGGCAAAGGAAGAGAGGACAAAATAAAACTCGATCAACTAAAGACTGGAACATGTGAAAGATAATGTTTCTGAATCTGCTGGCTAATAATATTCATATATATATATACAATTATCGTATTAATTCTGTGAACTGAATTTAGTGATGCATCAAGCATCAGTGATGTTTTTTTTTTGAAGTACTTAATGTTTATTTGTTAGTAATTTTTATGTGTTCCTTTTTCATTTCTCAAAAAACGGATAAATGATCAAAAGTTTGGAATACGACAAAATCTTTTTTTTTTACTTTGGAAGACAATAGGTTAAAATTTAATTTGATTATTTTCGGTAAAAAAATCATTTTGTTATGAAGATTTCTAATGATAGATTGAGAAAGCTCAGCAGAAAGTAAATATTGCCAAATAACCTTGAATTCGAATGTTTGTGCAATTAAATTTTGTGAATTGTGAATGAAATACATAAGAATCTCTCGGAATATGTTGAAACTACATATAAGCCAAGCCAAAGTACCTGCTTCCCATTAAAAGAAAAAGCTTAACAAAAAAAACTGAAAGGGATTGATTAGTCGGCGAAACAAATAGAAACTACTCGTAATAATCACACAGAATTCAGCGTTTGCTATTAAGTGTTTAATTTTTTTTTCTCTATGTAGGTACTCGTACGTGAATTTCTTTCAAAAATTTTTGCACAAAATACCATTTAAGCATTGTTTGTTTTGGAATGACAGTTTGGTTAATTAATGTTTTCAAAAGAAAATAAGAAAGCATTTTTAGCAAACGTAGATTTCTACATAAGAGTATTAGTATTTATTTGAGATACAGATAAAATATATTTTTAATAATACTAGTCGGTACTGTCGGTTTATACTAGAACCGTCATAAATTTAATCCGCAATGCGTGATTAACTGATCACGTGACCAAATTGAAGCATTTGGTTGGTTCATTCGCGTTGTTAACTTTTAACAACGAATTAAATTTTAACTGAGCTTTCTATAAACCGGTTCCTAGGTTATTTATTATTTTGGCATGATGTGGTTTTGATCCGTGGTCCGTGGTAGTTAATCATGACTCAAGTTATTTTTATTTGAGTCATGATTAAGGGTAAATTCATACTCGAAACGTCGACTTGAAATAAAATTGTTGATAAAAGTCCGGATTTCTTCAATTCTAACCTAACCTCTTTATTCATTTATTTATTATATTATATAAACTAAAAATGTATAAAAGAGAGACAAAACCAATCATTACTAATAGTGACTTCTAGATATCGGCGTTAAATAATGAATCCCTAATTTTCCTTAAACATACAAAATTTAATTTTTTTGTAAAGCTTGTTCAGTGGCGCACTCAGAATTTTTTTTGGAGGGGGGTAAAAATTTTATGTTTTATATATGGCATCGAAAAATAGTTTGTACCTATTTCAAACTCAAAACAACTAAATTGTTACACACAGGGTTGGGCAAAAGTATGGAACCAAGCGTTTTGTGCCTAAACTATGTACTCTACGAAAAAACGAATTAGTACATCATCAACTACTTGTTGTGATCATTTTTCAAAAATAAATTTTTTCCAAATTCTTTTTAGTTTTCGAGTTATTCAAATTTCAAATGGCACCCTATTATGGCGATTTTATTACTTCTAAGTCATTAATATTGTTTTTGAACCAGTGTTTTATTTAAATAAATTATTAAAATTGCGGGCCGAACTCATTACGAAGATGTTTCGAATTTGGTCGAAATGATTGTATCCATGGATGATTTTAATTCACTAATTTGATTCGTCAAATTTTTCGCAATTATAAACATTCATAGATACAACCACTTCGGGCAACTTCGAAAAACCTGGGTAATGAGCTCGGAACGCAACTTTATTAATTTATTTAAGAAAAAGCACTGGTTTAAAATTAATTTTATTAAAGTAGAAGTTGTTTTTAGAGTTTAATCTTTTACCAAAAAAATCGCCGTAGTAGGGTGAAACTTGAAAAAAAAATTTTTTTTTAATAACTCGAAAACTAAAAGGAATTTCGAAAAAATTTATTCTTAAAAAATGATCACATTTTTTAAAGTAATTGATCATGTACTAATTAGTTTTTTCGTAAGGTACATAGTTTAGGCACAAAACGCTTGGTTCCATACTTTTGCCCAACACTGTATAAAAAAATACTCAAACTCAAAATATATATAATATAATTGTTATAATAATATAACAAATATAATTGTTGTTGTAGTACTAGTTGTTGACTTCATGTTATCTTTTTATAAAATTAAACAGATAAGCAGGATGTTTTCTGATTTCCTTTTTCTGCCATATTTCTAAATAAAAATACAATTTTTCTTTAGATTTATTTATTTCTGACCTTCAGAGTATTTTACCTTAAAAAATGAAAAAATATTTGCTTTATACAAATAAACTCACATAAAACAATAAGGTTCACGGGCTAAATGCTTAATAGCCAGACTAATAAGTACATCTGTGAACTGACAAGAATTGATAAACTTTACAGCAAGTTACAAGAAAAACAACAGAAAACATTGAGAGTTTCTCGGAATAACAAAAACCGGAAGCGGTTACGTACCTACGCGACGCATATTTTTTCCTTTTCAGTTTTTTTATAAACAAATTTAAAATCACTTAGAGCTTAGGGGGCTGACCCCTTGCCTCCCCCCTAGGTGCGCCACTGAGCTTGTAAATATGGATAGCCCTATTTTCCCAAAACGTAAAGTACAGCCAAATGCTTCTCTGTCCAAATAACAAAACCGCAATTTTTTTTGTTGATAGGGACGGGCCAAAAGATTTTACAAAATTCGCGTTTTCCAGTTATCGAAATTTGAAAACAAAAATACATTTGTGATCAGTAAAACATGGAGATTCATCGCCCTACCTTGGTTTTTTGAATTTTTTTTATTATGAAAATTTTTATTTATTTTTTTTCAAAAGTAAGTCAAAAAATAAAAAAGTATTACGTTGGCGCAAATTTAATTAAGATTCTATGTTCAAAACGTTTTTTTGTTTCCGAAAAAAAGTGAATGGTTAAGAATATATTAGAAAAATAAATTCCGCGCCATCTTTCGGCTTAGGAACACACTAAAACGTGTTCCCCTTTAACCTTAAGTGCACTTCCTAAGTATAAATCCAGGTTGTTTAAACCGTACAATTTTTGCGAACTTTTCGCTGCGCTTTCCTCGAGTTGAATCCCACCCAAGCCAATCATCTGTTGCGTGGGTCCGCCAAGTGGGCTTATTGAAGTTTAAAACCTGTCAAGCTCCGTCGAGACCGAATTAGCGCAAAATCGAACGGATAAGTGTCTCGTAAACACGTTTTTTCCCTCCGGTTTTATGTGCGTAAAGCCGCTAATGTCTTTTAAATATTAAAGCAGTTATGTCACTTGATTAAATCAGGCCTCTCTCTGGGGAAATTCGCCGTTAATAAGTTATCGATTTGACTGTACAGTGGCGTACGTCCGGGTCGTCCCGTTAATGGCATAATCGATGCGGCTTCGAGCGAATCCTTATCGGTTTCCGGGGACGACACTGTGACTCCGTGCCCGGAACGGTGACTGGATTTTCCGCAGCTGAATTGTTTACATTCGAAATATATTTTTTTATTATTGTGAATTTCGTCGATAAATCAAACAGTCATGCATAAAATATCACACGAGTGTTAAAAAGGTAAAGGCACGCGAACGTCGTGCGGTTTTATGAATGTTTTTGTGGGGTCGCTGGCGTCTCGTAATTTGCCCGGTTTTACTACAATTGGTGTGTTTATGTATATCACAACAGTTTTATTGATTGGCCTTCATTCTCTCGCAAACAATAACCGGATATTTCCTTCTTAATTAAACCACTGTTCTGGCGTGAAACGTGTGTCACCATCAGGGATGTGGAAATATCGGAATAAATGCCGCGACAAATACCAACTATTTTTATTTTTTTTACCTTTGACCTCTTCACTCAGGGCCGAGCCAAGACCCGCAAAATCACATCGAATTAAAGACGACTTTACTTGCACAGTAAGAAAAAAAGTGCCAAATTAACAAAAAATAATGGTCCCAGATAGTACAGGGTTCGAACTAGGGTCATCCTGGACCCATCTGCTTACCGGATGAAACTTATTTTTTTTCAATATCCAACGGAATGTATTGCGAATGGGTTGCCTAAAAAAATGCTCAAGGCTATGATTAAGGGGGCTAAAAGAGTCGAATTTTAGCCATTTTCCAGAGTGTAGGATACATTCTTCTACTTGGGCTATAGGGGAGAAAGTCTTATAAAATACGGCAACTAGTCCTCTTTGAAAATTATTTCCCATCAACAATAAGTGTTAAAGGGAAAATAAAATACTTTTGGCTATGTAGTGGACTCTTGGGAATAAAGAATAATTCTTATTGTTGAGGGGAAAAAATTTTCAAAGAATTTTAGATTTTTATAAGATTTTTTTTCAAAATTATTTTCTGAATTAAATAAAGCACTGATAGCATTTTAAAACACTTTCTCCCCTACAGTCCGAGTAGAAGAATGTATCCTGTAAATAAGTTTCAAAAACGTTACTTACAATGGCTGTAAGACACTGCGGAAAGTGGCTAAAATTCGACTCTTTTTAGCCCCCTTAATCATAGTCCTGAAGATATTTCCTTAGGCAACCCATTCGCGATACATTCCTTTGGATATTATATTTGATAAAAAATAAGTTTCATCCGGTAAGCAGATCGGTTCAGGACGACCCTAATTCGAATCTTAGACTCTCATTTAATTGTTTGACAATTTGACATCAATGCCTTAATACAGTGGCGTACTTATGTTCATTGCCGCCCTGGGCTACTTAATTTTGACGACTCTGACAATGATATTTCTTAAAAAAAATATTAGTTAATTCAGAAAATGAGGAAAAGTTTACAAATCCTGTAAAAGACAATTTTCATTGATAGGAGGACATTTTTTGTCGTACATATTTTAGTAATTTGTAGAACTTAATCCATTTGTATTAGCTGTTTCAAAACTATGTAAACGCCAACGTCTCATTTTACCAAATTATTTTCTTAAATATGGTTGATAAAAATGTAAAATAGTAATTAACCATTAATCTCTTTTTTAAATTAAATGATATCCCAGTAGGCTGTGGCAATTTGAATTTAAGTTGGTTATACTGCTATTTTAGTATCTTCACATATTAATAGTTGATAGAGTCGTTTTCATATCTGATGGCGAGAACAAAACACTGTTGAATGTCACAAAATCAACTTGTCAGTGTCAATTTTTTTCATGAACGTTACAAATGGGAATAATTTTAAGGGAACAGGGAGCTTCAATATTTCAACAAAAATGATCATAACAATTAACAAAATTTTATGTTTCTATAGAAAATAACACAGGTGTTCAAGAAAAGTCTATTCAAACTAATAATTAATTAATTTAACATCCAAAATTACTGTTTTCATCATTATTTTCACCAAGGTTTATAATTAGTTCTGGAACTATTTCTTCTAGATTCTAGAAATAATTATCTTTATTTGTCGTTACACGCTTACACACAAATTCCCAAATTTTGGTTTCAATACGAATTTTTCTATTGTCTAGTTTTAGCCCATTTGAATCCAGTTCTTCGTAAAATTCTTCTAAGAAACAGCCTACTTCCCTCCCAGCCAAGATCTTCCTTCAGTTCCTTATTTAAATGTTCTGCAGTTTCTCAACATTTTGCCGTCAAGTGAAAATTATAAATAATGTTTCTGAAATTGCTCAATTCAAAACCCTCCAAATTAGTAACTGTACATTTTCTATGCCGTTTTGTTGGTGAACTTTTCACAGGAATTCCATTGTTAATTTCGGCAGAGTCCGTCCTTTGCTTCAAGATCCTTTCAATCGTTCATATCAATACCTTCGTGCATTCGGAAACATGTTTTTTTCTCATCCATTTCCCCCGAAAAATTCTTTGCATATAGTCCCACGTATGACACACTATTTCCCGAGCTTGGGCATGCATGATCCTCTTATTACCAGTATGTGACATTTTCTAATAATTAACGAACCTATTTAACGAACGTCTTTGGAAAAATTGACACTGACAAGTTTATTAATTATTTTTTCTATTTCGCATACACAAAATGCAATTTTGTGCAACTGTTGTCATGGGATACAGTTAGACAAAATGAAATTTTGTCTCATTGAAATAGTAACTTCTTTGTTCATGATTGGTATTATTGGTAATGAATTTCTGTCAGTTCTGTCAAACCGCAAACCTCCCAATTTTAATATTCAATGTCATACAACAGAAATGCTACAGAATTTGGTCGGATTGAACGTAAGTATTAGATAGTTAACTTGGTTATCTTGTGTTTGGCCCAAAAGAATATCCATTTGGTTACTGAATGCGATCGCGTAACTGTCGTCATCGTCAAACTCACAGCGAAGCCGGGTCAACTGCACTTCGTCGGGAACAATTTACTCACAGCAGTGTTTGCGATGTCTCTCAGCTCGGAAGGAGTGCACAACATCCATCAGAATCCATATTTAATTGAACGAAGTAACGAGAAAACCATCAAATATGCAGTAACAATGCAATAAGATTTGAAATTTGTAATTTATTTTCAATAAATTGTCATTTCATCCCATACGTCATTACCAACCCAAAATCTCAAAAGTTACTAGGTCATTATTTAAATGATTTTAAACAAAAAATTTCAATAAATAAAGGCGAAATAGAAAAAATAGCATATCACACTCGTTGTACAAGACATCTTGTCGAACTCGTTCCTTTGGAACACTCCTCGCTTCGCTCGTCGTGTTCCAAACCCTCTCGTTCGACAATGGATTGTCTTGTACAACTCGTATAATAATATACTATTATGGCATTTAACAGTGTTTTGTTTTCGCCATCAGATATGAAAACGACTCTATTTGTTTTCCAACTAATAGTTAAACTTAGTTAAAGTTAAAAAATACATATATTTAAATAAAAAAAAAGATAAACCGATTGTGGTTATATCAAGAGATTTTACAGTAGAAGCTGGCTGAATTAACGAAAGAATAAATCATAATTATTTTGCCACAATTTTCTTAACCTCAAATTTGTTTGACGTTTTGAGTTTTAACAATCAAACGTAAACGTAACTTTATCACTGCTAGTTACAAAACGTAAAGGTCGTTTTACGCAGTCATGGCCTACGGCGATATCTTTTATTTTGAAAACGAGTATAGATCTCTCATTGAAACTGTAAATTAAGTTAGCTGTTCATTTTTTGAAGTGCATAGATAATTTATAACAACTAATTTTGAGAGAAAATGCGACGTTGGCGTTTACATAGTTTTGAAACAGCTAATACCAGTTGCCCTTCAAAATTTTAAATGGTACACTCCTCTTGTGACACCTCAAATGAACTGCTAAGGTTGAACTATACTCAGAGCGTCCGAAGAGGAGCTGTTCAAGCAAGGGCGTGAACGCAAAATATGAAATTGGATTTTTAAGAAAAGTAGTAAACAAAATGGTTTTTTTAGAACTGTATGTTGTTCCTAAACTCAGCCATTACCTCACAGGTCAGTTTGTATCTTATTTTAAGTATTTGTAACCGAGTTTAAACAGGTTAAAAAGTCGATTTAATTTGTTTTCTTAAAAAAGTTGTAAGTTCAAATTGCATGAAAAAAATATGATAAATTTCTGAGAACTTTAGCAACAATATACAAAAAATTGTTAGTGTCATTTAAAAATAAAAAGAAAAAACGTCAATTTTTACTCATTTTATTTTTTTATTAAAAAATGGTACTACGTTTTTTGATAATTTGTTTTATGGGTCTTGTATATGACTTACTTGTAATACTGTATTTTTTTCATGTCATTTGAACTTAAGGTTTTTCCATAAAAGCATTAAAATTATTACGCTGTTTACCCCGTTATAACTTGGTTACAAATATTTAAATCGAGACAAGAACTGGTCTGTGAGTTAATAAGTTAACCTAGGAACAACACCCAATTGTAAAAAAACAATTGTGTTTATTATTTTCTTAAAAATTGAGTTCCAAATTAGTGTCATCGCACGGCTGTGTGAACGGTGAGCCCAGTTTAAACTGCGTAAACTGCTCAAAAAATGTTAGGGACATTGATGTTTTAATACTGTTCTACAACAGATAAAAAATCTAACATCAAACAAATTCTATCACTTTTTGAGCATGGAATCTGATAAAAACAAATCAGTAAATTTGTGTCTGCTTGTAATTTCATTCTTTTTATAACTTCATTTTTTCTAAAATTCAGTAATGTCCTTAACTCCTTAAAGGCATTGGAGACTTAAAAAACAACTTTGTCTTAAATGATAGTACTGAAAAAAAGTTTATTTGAATGAAACAGCAAATCCAGTTCTAGCACAAGTTTTCTAAAAATGCAAGATAGTTCTGAAAATTAAATTTATAAACCTGAAATAGTTCTTTGTAATGTCACCAAACATGCACTACACCTTTTTCAAGTGTAATTCAGAAATCATCACATTTAATTCAGTATAGTCAATTTAATTTCAGAAACCGTTAATTGTAATTCAGATTAGTCAACAGATTCAGAAACCATCACATGTAATTCAGATCCAGTAACTTACTTGCATGATACTGATGTATACTTGATATATACTTACATAATCAAAAATGTTTTATTTTCAAAATTAACTTACATAAACATTAACATTAACAGCATAAATATTTAGCGGCCTACTAACATTGTTTCCAAAGGTAGGTATTTTAATAATTTAATATTTAAATGAATTTATCAAATTCTCAATTACAAATGACGTATTCTGAATTACAATTAACGCTTTCTCAAATAAAAGTTACTAATCTGAATTACATGTGATATTTTCTGAAATTCAGTTTACTATTCTGAATTACAATTAACACATTCTGAAATACAATTGACTAATCTGAATTACAATTAACGGTTTCTGAAATATATCTTACGGTTTCTGAATTACATTTGAAAAAGGTGTAGATTTTTAACTGTGTCCTTTATTTTCTAAATATTATTTAAAAATCAGCCTATATTTATTTAAAAAGTTTTTGTTTCTCACAAAACGTTGTCATTTTTACGACTTTTTTCTATACCTAGTATTATGTTACCGCTGACTTTTTTCAAAGACATTTTACTGTATTGTTACTACTCAGGCTTTTTCTACCATTACTCATCGTGAACTTTCTACAGAGTGCTCAAAAACTGGCGCACTAACTCAGTTAACAAAATTATTATTATTATTTTGTTAACTTCTTCAATTTTAATTATTTTTTAATATTTTTATGTTTCACACTAAGTAATCGTTCCCTAACAAAACGATGAATTATTATTTTTAAATTTACTATCAGACTTTAGCAGTTTTTTGAATTTAAAAAAATTAAAATTCATCAAAAAAAAACACAATTTGTAGATGTGCCAACACTGGGAATTATTTTCTAGGAAACCGTTTCAAAACTAATTTATTTTTATTGTTGATCAAATTCTATTTCGATCACGACTGTTAGACAAAGTTGCCACATTTTATTTAAAATTCGTTATTTATCACTAACTTTAATACAAAGAAGTTTTTACTCTTTTTACCTTTATTTGTATGCAATTCTCTACCACACACCATTGAGTTGGTGCTTTTTGAGCACCCGGTATAATATGAATTGAAACTATTAAAAACTTCTTAAAACTGATTAACCAAACAATTAAGAAGTTACAAAGTAAAAAATTACGAAGAAACTAAAAATCTGATCAATTAATTTAAAAAATGTAACCCGTCTATTTACCTACTAGGTATTTTTTTAATCAAATAGAAATATTTTTGCCGCCCTTAAAATTTCTACGGCCCAAGGGCCCGATTCATAAAAAATACTCTAAGTTGATTTTTTTTATTTATTATTATTTTTTTTTGAAAGTGACAAGTTTATTATTTACATAACATTAGACATTACTATAGAAAAAGTATACAAGTGACAAGTAAATCACTTGTAAAAAGTTTTATGAAATAGGCCCCTGGGCTGTAGCCCATTTAGCCCATATGTAAATATGCCACTGGCTTAATGACAATCTTTTTGCAACATTACAATCTTCTTGATGTCAAATCAGTGTATCACAGACTTTAATTTCACAGCAAAAACAGTTAGATTAACTAATCTACTAACTGCCACTTTTATGAAATCTCAATAATTGAATTTTCGACAACAATTACGAGTAGGTATTCATATTTTGTGAAATAAGGTGAATTGGCACAAGATTTCTTGCTGTGTAAATTTGCAAATAAATTAGAGTTGTAAAAAAGGTCCGATTTTTCACATTTCTGGTGTCAGGTGTTGCCCCTGTCCATGTCTCCGTGTTGGAAAATGAGCAATTGAAGCGTCGAAAAATGCTGGAAATGCGCAACCGTTTCGATCCGGGGTAACGTCGAGGACCAAGTACGATGCAAAACCAAGGGGCCATCAACATATCAACCAAATGTAGAGAAAAAGAAACGACCGTTGTAGCATCGGAACCAATCTTTGTGCAAATATTTTTGGAGAATTTTGCCCTTCCACGCTTGCTTCGTCCGACTGCCACTTATATACACGCCTAATTCTACGCTTATGCTGAACAATGCCTTTCTATAATATCGTCTATATACAGTGTGATAGTGCTATTTTTGTATGTGATCTTTTCGGCGAGCGTTGATTTGATGATGATGATCGGGTGTTCGGCCGCGGTCATTTGTGACAACGTTGCATGAGCACAGCAGCATCAGCAGGAATGCAAGCCGCCTTACTCATTAGAGAGAAACAGCGTCTCCGCAGGAAGAAGTTGAGGAAGGGAAGGGCCGAATTGCCCAGTCATATCGCGACGAGAGAGATCGCGCCCTTCCCACAATATCCGCCCGGATTTATGGTAAAGCACTATTTTTTCACGTCCAAGATCGATTAAAATTTAACAAGGAATCGATTGCTCTCTGTTTGAACTCTCTACGACAAAAACTAACACGTCACTCCTTAATTTTTTTTTTTTTTTGAATAACTCATTGGTAATTTTTGGATCTTAATAAATAATTCTCATAGAAAAGAAGTTCTTAAAAATCAAAATATTATCATTAATAATAAAAATCACAACTCACAATTACTTAAAATATGATTTCTGAAGTCAAGTAGCTTCCTAGGCCAATTAAGTTTTAAGGAAATGTTAACGATTGCTTGATAAACACATTTCGGATCAATATTTTCATTTGTCTGTAGCCAAATCGTCAAGAAATCCTCTTAATGTTTTAACTTTCGTGCACATTATTTAAACGTCTTTAAAAAATTTACACTCAGAAATTTAAATAGTGAGAAGTAATCGACTAGTTTTTATTTGCACTCGCTACAACATGGTCTAACACGACAATTTTTCACATTTTTTAATCAGGTCAAGTCAGGGCATGATTTTGGTAGAAGATCAGTTAAAGGAATCGATTGGTGAAGTCTCAAAAAGCCATTATTAACAATAAAAATAGATTGTTCACAGTTTAAAATTGTTATAAATGTGATTTTACAAACAGTCCGGTCAAAATAGACATTTCAATTTACAAAAATTCGCATAGAGCTGAAAATTGGTACAGATCTTAAGTACACTATCACAAATAAATTGTCAAAAGTCCCAACCGATCCCACGTGTGCTAAAAAAGTTATTCAATGTCAAAGGTTAAAAGTATCGATTTTTTGAATTTTTCTTGTAAACGGTAACTCTTATCATGAAAATGTTCAAACAAAAGTTGCAATTGTCTATAAAAATTGTTTCTATACTTTTTTCCTACGAGTCACCATTTCTGAGATATCACGATTTCAAAAGCTAAAGAAGCCGTGTGCATAATATGAACACATATCCCCACCACCTGTGGGGTAGTCTGTTTGCCGATGGTGATATCTCAGGAATGGTGATTCGTAGGAAAAAAATGAAAAGGACAATTTTTATAGATAATTGCAAGATCTACAACTTTTGTTTGAACATTTTGATGATAAAACTTACCGCTTACGAGAAAAATGAAAAAATCAATACTTTTGACCTTTGACATTGAATAACTTTTTTAGCACATGTGGGATCGGTTGGGACTTTTGACAATTTATTTGTAATAGTGTACTTAAGATCTGTACCAATTTTCAGCTCTATGCGAATTTTTGCAAGCTTACCACTATATTTTTGTCTATTTTGACCGGACTAGAAGTCAAATGTTACGTATTTCATTTTTCATTGTCGAAAAATCGCAAAGAGTCATTTTACTTTAAATATCATCGAAAAAAATAGTAATTTATCTCATTACTTACACTCAAACATTCAAAAACAGATACATACAGATTAGCAAGGAATCGACGAGTTTTTTGAGTTTGTGATTTTTACAAACATTTTTAAATCAAGTTTACCGTCAAGGCAATGGTAATAACCTGAATCCTTACAGATGATTTGAAAAATTAATTAAAGAATAATAATATGAGATCGAAAAGATACTGAATTAGAGTAAGCCTTGAAAGTAATGTGTAGCTTTAGCCACATCTTTGCTGTGTACAACCAGCATAAGACAACACTTCAAAAGTCCGGCCGTAAATAAACGGCTAAAATGTGGCTAAAGTTCAGCAGACACAGCTTGTTCTAATTGAGAATATTTTCGATCTCATGGTAGTAGTCTAATAATAGTGATGTCTCAAAATACAGACTGAACCAAAAGTAACGCACAAATTCATATCTTAGTTATTAGTTTTTCATTAGTCGATTTTATTTTTTTAAATGCTACATTTTGACACCATACTGATACTTATGACGTCATTCGTATTTGAATAATGACATCATTTTTAATTTTTGTTAATGTCAACCGACATTTCTGATTACCGTTTTAGATAGTATAAAAAAGTATAATATGTACTTTCGATTCACTTTCATAAAAACCATTGTGGTGCAAATGACTAACCTGTTACCATGACAACTCATAAAAGTTAATGCCAAGAGTAGGCCATTTGCACCACAATGGTTTTTATGAAAGTGAACCGAATATACAGAGACTGATCCAGAAATACTGAGTCTATTGGCAACAGATTTGAAAGTGTTTTTGTTCGTAATTTGCAACACTGCAACCGAATTCGTTTTTTTTTGACAATTATTTGACGTACAACCCAACACGTACAACACGATTGTTGAATTGTTGTTAACTGAAGGCGTACTCCATTGGTGTCTTTTAAAATTTAACTCCAGTGTTGCCAACAGACTCATTATTTCTGAATCAGTCTGTATATAAAAGTATAAAAAAATCCCAAAAGTAAAAGCAAGAAAAGAGAAAGAAGAAAATAAAATAATAAATTAAAAAAGTTAATGAAAGTTTTATGCAAATAGCCTTATCTTTTTGTTCTTGCGTTATTTTAAAAGAGGTGATTGTTTTTTGTTTATTTTTTAATGTATAGGTTTCATATTAAGTGTTTTTATGATAATTATTAAAAAAAACATATAAAAACAATTGCCTTTTATAAAATAAATCAAGAACAAAAAGATAGATCCTTCTGTGTTTAATCGTCAATATTTTTTAAATTTTATTAAATAATTTTTTTTTATTTTAAATTTCATTTTTTAAAGTTTTTTTTCTTGTTATCAGAAAGATTAAGATGTGTAGTGTTTAAAACAGTAAACAAAGATGTCGGTTGTCATTCATGGGCGCCGACTTTTTTAATTTTCAATGGGTGCAAGTTAGAAAAATTACAAAAAAATTTTTGGCTGATTTCGTTCGATTTAGTAAACTACTATTTAACAAAAATTGTTTTATAACAAAAATGTTAAAATCTAGGCAAAAATTGCAGATTTTTTAATAGGGTTAGTTAATACTTTAATTATTGACCTTTCTCTCTTGAATTAGGTCCGGATATTTAGGTGCAAATTTGTGTTTTTAACATGTTTCATCATTTCATCTTTTTCATCTTTTGAGTAAACTTATTCTTTAACGAAAAAAAAAACCGTTGAATTTATGCAGAAGTGAGTTATTTTAGCTTGTTTCGTGCAATATAGTTTTTTTTTATATAATTATAATTGTTTATATTCTGTTGAATATGGTTATTGAATGCAATAAAAACGTAACATTTAATTTTCTTTAGATTGAAACTGATTTTGTTTTGTATCAAATTCTGATTACCTAATTATCAGTTAGAACTTATTGGCCTTTTAGAAAAAAGCCATGTTCAAACTATGGAAAAATACAATTTTTTAGCTTATTTTGTTCGATTTAACTTATTTTTCAATGAGAAACGCTTATGTTATTTAAAAAAAGTTTATTATTTTCACAACAATCTCTTTTAATTATTGGTCCTTTTCTGTTAAATTATAGTGCCAGATATCGCCAAATAGGCCACTTTGTTAGAAAAAATCTTCTTATTTAAGATTCTTTGTCGATTCAGAAAATCACAAAAGTTTGTATTTTTCAGGAATTATATTAATATGTATGCATAGTTTCCTTGATTTACTTTATTTTTTAACCCTTAATAATAAAAAATGTGTTCAATTTATGCAAAAATAAGAAATTATATGTTGATTTGTTCAATCTGTTTTTTTTTTGTAGAGAAAATTTTGGAAAATTTCGTTGAATTAAACTGAAGTTCTTGTACATTTTTTTTCAATGGGTGCTCTGCACCCATTACCAAACTTCAATGAGTGCATACGCCCCGATGCACCCGTGTAGTCGACGCCCATGTTTAAAATGACGTTACAACTCAAAAACGCATGACATTACAAATATCACTATGATGTACCATTTAAAAAAATAAAAACGACCTATTTGAGATTGGTGGATTTTTTTGAAAAGTGACCATTAAAGATATGAATTGTGTGCGTTATTGTCTATATTACGATTTACGATCAATAATAAAGTCCGAGAGATCACAGTTTAAAATTGTTCATTAATAAAATGTGATTTTTTCAATCACATGTTTTCTAGTTAATTAATTAAGGATTGTTTAATATTTACATATTTACATAGCTGAAATGTTAAAAAAATGCAAAGAATCATCACATTTTAAATATCAGAAAAAAACATTTATTTCATTTTTGACACTCAACATTATAAACTAACGAGACAACGATCTGTTTTTCAAGTTTGTGATTTTTTTTGAATCAGGTCTACTGCTCAGGCAATGGTAATAAGTATTTGAATCCTTACGAATGATTTTAAGAAAAAAATTAGCTAAGGAATTAAGAAGTGATGTTTCAAAGTTAAAAACAAAGGTAAAGAGATCACAGTTTAAAATTGTTTAAAACGTGATTTGTGATGTTAAATGTTTTCCGATGGCAACTAAAGTTTGTTTGATGAGTCGACATTTTAATTTTTCATCATTAGCTAAAGTCTCGAAAAATCGCAAAGATTTCATTCTTTAAATGTCATCCATCATTTTTACAAAACTCAACAAAAAAAAAACAAAGCTCAACAAATCAGAAAAAGAGCCAAATTAACCAAGAAATCTACTACTTTTTTTTTTCTCTTGCGACATAATTTGCCGATACCATTCTTTAACACTTTGAGTTTGTGACGTTCACAAACATTTTGAATTAGGTCAAGCGCCACTAGCTAAGGAGAAAAATAAAGAGTCAGAGATCACAGTTTAAAATTGTTTAATATGTGATTTGTGAAGTGAAGTGACTTCCAAGGGCCACCGAATTTTGGGGGATTGTTTGCTAGACGTGTCGAGTCGGCATTTTCGTTTTTCATTAGGCAAAGTGTCGAAAATCGCGGAGCTTCGAAACATCCCATCAATATTTTATCGCCGACACTTAACCTCGCACACATCCTTTAAATGTCATCGAAAACCTTTCGACCTTATTTCATCAAATTCCCCTCGAAATTAGTTTCGTCGCATTTACGACCGCAAATTTACCGTTTTTCATTAAATTCAACGTCACTTAATCGAAAAACCCCTGCGATTATCGCACAAACATCGTCGTTTTGTTTACTCTCGTCCTTAAATAAGGCTCAGTGTTTCAACGTCAATAAATAAACAGGCCGTCAATCTTTTTACGCGCTGTTTGCCCAAACCCAATCCGAGTCGGCGGTGCATCAACAGGTACCTATATCGGAAATCAAGAAGGCCGATCGACACAGTCTTGGCCAACTGCGACGACGACGTCGTCGCCACGGGCAACCAATTTCGCCGACTTCTAGATACATTTTTGCATCAGAAAAATGCCACTTCACGTGACCGGCTTTGACAGATGACGATAATGACGTCGTTACGCGCCCGTGATTGATGTTTATGTAAAGCGCGCCTGGGGGAAGTACAAGGGCACGTGACGAAAAAACACTTTCGTGATACATAATAAAGTCGATATAACACACACGTAAGAAAGCGCAAACTTTTACTCAAACACGAATTTTGGGTTGAAAATTACGGACGCTACACCAATTTAAAAATGATTTTAAGTTTGTGATGTTTTTAATTTTGGACCGGTATCACAACCATGACAATGGCAAGTTATACATTTTGGTGGGTGACCCTTGTAGAAAATTGTCCAAGGAATCGATTGGTGTTTGTTTGGAGTCGCTACGACTGTAAATAAGGCCACTAGATCAATTTAAAGTTTTTGATCACAATTCAAAAACATTATGGTTTTTCAGCGTGTCTTTTCCGAAGCGATTTGTTTAATTAGCTTTTTGAAATGTTTTGTGTGTGTGTAGTGTTCACAGGGCCGTGCGGCATGGCAAGAGAGGGAAAGAGGGAGACGCTGTTCACTCTCCGAGGAAGCGCGGCAATCACGAATCAAACAATCAGAGGCTCATCATCGATGGATGAAACGGAACAGAGTAAGAGGCATGAGCCTGAAAAATGCATGGCATGCCCTGGCTGCGCCATTTTGGTTATTTCAAATTACCCGCCAAAATCCATCGGGTCAGAACCAACAAGACGGCTTAATTATCACTAAACAAACGTAAATTAAGCGTATTAATGGCCTTTGCTATAATTAACGAACGCTTGCATGGCTTTGAATTATTTTCGCTTAAAATATGGTTCAATCGCATGTCGCGGCGTTTTTTCGCAGTGTAATTAGTAATTAGAAATTTCGAGTCGTTAGTGCATAGGAAGTTGGCCCCCTTTACAAGGATCGATTCATTCATTACAAAGAAATGTTCTCACGCTCTCTTATAAATACTTAAAAGCTCCCCTAATTATTCAAAAGCTCCTCCTTCGAGCTTCAACAGGTTACAGTTTTGTTAATAAGTTGGAAAAGTTTGGGGTCTTTATTCATCTCGGAAAGGTTCTCGGAGAAATGTTCACGAGTCTCGAGGGACTATAGCGTTTTTCGTTAATTAATAGTAAACACAGCTTGAAATAACGGCAACGGCATTTGCCTAATGGTCATGGAATGGAAGCTTTGCCAAAAATTGCTTGTTCTCTAGATTTTTGAGTCATTCCTGTACATAGTATCTACAGTCACGATCAAAAAAAGTGTCACCCCCAGAAAGGGACTGAGCTCAAATCCCAGCAATAAATCTTCTAGGTTTTAAGTTATTATGACGGAACTTAATCTGAAACTCGCGCTCGATATGGAATGATATGTTAATGCTAAGAACATTCATTTAGTTCGCACGTGTGAATTAAGATCGTGCGAAACTTTCTTAAAGGTAGAAAGCATTAACCTTAATTTGGCCTCTTTACACTATTAAATTAGGAAATAAGTTCCTACAAAAAAACAGTCCTTTTAGTCCGTCCGTCACAAGAGGATTTCATGAGGATTTTGCCAGATCAAATTCATTTTTTTATTATGAATATAGTACTATAATCCTTTTTCTTTTTAAATTATTTTGATTTAGACTTGTATTGGTCGATTCTGCTTAGTTTTTGAAATAATTTGATTTTTTGACGAAAACACGTTTTATTTAAAAATTGATTACACAAATACGAAGAATCGTAGAAAAGTAAGACTGTCACTATTTTAAAGGGAAAAGTTCAAACTTAAATCTGTTCTAATTGTTTAACGTATTGCAATTGGAAACGTAGAAAAATTAAGAAGTTTGTTAAAAGTTGAATAACTTGAAAAAGTTAAATGGAACACCCTATTTTTTGTTCTTGCTTCTCAAAGGTTATTAAATTGCCTATCTAAAAACATAAAGTTTCAAGTGCCTAAAGTTAATATCTAAAAAGATATTTGATTTTAAAAGTTAATTTCAGCAACAATGCACATTATTCATGAACATTGTTGTTAATAATAAACCATACTATAACCATGGTAATTTTAGCAAGGATCATTTGTTGGAGTTCATAAGGGATTTAAAAATTCAGCAAAAATATTAAAATTTTAGTTATTTCACTGTAATAAATGTCGAATAATGGCCTAAGGGTAACATTAAAGTTATTATTAGCTGAAAATTTCACTTTTCGACCACTAAAACAATAGTTAATAATTTTTTTAATATTTAAAGTTAAATATCTTTTAAGTAATCAGCAAGAAACATTCAACTGTTAATGTTTTTAGAGACAACTTAAAGGTCTTTTAGATGCAAAGATAAAAAATTGGTTATTCCATTTAAAATTCAACTTGCAACAACATTTTTTATCTTCTTGACCGCAGTAAACTAAAAAAAATTATAACCTTTAAGTTGGAACTTTTTTCTTTAAAGTCCTCTTTTTCTAAGATTCTTAGATTTTATGTAATAATTTAAAAAAATCGTGTTTTTGTAAAAAAAACAAATTATTTAAAAGACAAAGCAAAAAAGCTACATCCAAAAATGCAAAAAAATACAAGGTGTTAGGGAATGGTTTAGCCAAATTTTGTATGTTAATGTGTCATGATCAGCAGACGAGTTAAAAACCCTTATATCATTTTTCGAAAAAGTGCATACTTTCTTCAAAATTTTTTATTTACCCATCTATTGAGAGTCACTGTGTGGTTTATGGTAGTTTATTGACAGTTAATTTTTTCTTTAAACAAATGGGCATAGTGGCTCATGGACGTTTTCAGAATTTTTTAAGTGTTGCTAGCATGTTCATTTGGGTGGGAGGTTCAAACCCCAGTTGTGGCATAAATTTTTTTTTGTTTTTTTCTTTTTAATTTAATGGAAGAATGGAGTGGACATAGACATTAATTTACCTCTGCCGTTTTGTCAATCATTTTAAAGTACACGCAAATTTTTGTCGTTCCAGTTCAGCGGTTCTCAAAATTTGGGGCCTTAAGTTCAGAGCGATTTTTTGGGAAAACTATGCATTTTCGATTTACACAAATTTCACTTAATCGACTCGTTTTGCCATTCTCTATCTACCTTCGAATTTTGGCAAAACCATTCCCTAACACCCTGTATAAGGTGTTCCATTTAAAAAAACATGTTTGTATTGTAGCTAATTTCGGAAACAGCCCTGTATACTTGAAATTAATTTTAGGTGAATCAGGGGGTTAGTATCTACGGCTTTTGTAAAAAAAGATTAACTTTCTAACATTTGAAGGTCAATAATGGACTTTTCACATTGTTGTATGTATTTTTTAAATTTCCGTTAAAATTGATTTTTTATCTACTTTGACTGCTTTCTCAGCTTTGAAGCTTTTAAGAACGCTGTCGACTCAGTCTCTTGTTCATTTTAAAAAATCCGTGATCGTGCTGTTTCCAGATCCACGACTCCACCTACGGTACCGGTTCAGAAGAAGACGACTTCTTCAGCGTTTACCATCAAAGTGCCGCCGCCAACGCCCTCCTCTACGTCGGTCTGGGCACCACAGCGATCGGCAGCGTGATATTCTTCGTCGGCACCGGCGAAAAAGGCTTCAAAACCTTAGAACTCCGCCTGATCGGCCCCACACTGATCGCCTGTGGCCTCCTCTGTTGCCTAATCCGCGTCCTGCTCTGCGCCTGCCCTTCCACATGTCTCCGGCGCCGCAAGAAGACCCGACTGAAGGCCACCTGTCCTCACACTTCCAGGTATTCCCCCAAAACCCGACACTGCTCGAATGATCACGACCATGACCGTAGATACCCGAAATCGCGCGATCACGTCGACAGCGCCGCCCTCCTCTCCAAAAACAAGAAAAAGGTCTCGATCGTGCCTCCCAGCCATCCCCAGCCCAGCACCAGCACACAAGAGTTCAAAGAACAGAAAACGCAAGAGAAGATCAGTCTGCCACAGATCAATCTTCCAGAAGAAGAGGCCAAGATGGCGCGCGAAGATTCCGTCATCGAACTACAGAATCTCGAACTAATCTACGATATACAGAGTGTTTCGAGTAATGACAGTGATGATAACGTAACCACAGTTGTCGAAACACGGACGACCAATGACCTTGAGACTTGTCTAAGTGTTGTCATTGAACGGAGTGACAATAGTGAGAGCAGTGATGGAGTCAAAAATCAAGAAAGCGGTGATAAACAAACGCATAGCGGAATTGTGCTCAGTCCACTACAATTGGGACAGTAATTCGTTGTTGTAGTTACGAGATGGCGGCTAGAGGGCGCCGTCAAAACAGTGGTAAAAGCGCACCTGGCGTCCAAATTCAAAATGTATTTTTCAATTCACATATTCACAAGTACAGTTCCATCCCAGGTGGGGCTTTTATGATCACCCGATCAGCGAAACGACAGGAATTTGTTATCCGTTGTTGACAATACTTGTTGAATCAAAATCATGGCGGGATCAAGCGTTTCTTGATCAGGTGACGCAAAAATCAAAAATCGCGCCCTCTGCCATCGCAACTGTTAGTACGGAATTGATCAAAATAAAAATCAAGTCGTGTTGTAATTATTTTACGTTGCGTCCTTACGTGCAACGTGAACGTATTAAGTAAAGTAATATTTGCTAAAATTATTATAACCTAGCGTGCCTGTATTTTGATCCTAACATTTGCTTTATCACGTTTTTTGATTAGGAGATTCGGATTTTTACAGCAATATTGGCCTAAGTTGGACCTTCCGATGCACAACAATCAAATGAGTTTTTGATCGCGTGATCAATTTTCGCAATCATTCGACAAATAAATACTTTGCAAATTTTCGATTTTATATGGCGGCCGTAGAAATGTAACCTATCAATGTACCATTATGATATTTTGATTAGATTTGAGCCGAGGTTAGGGGAGTAACCTTGGCGACCGTTGTCAACAAAATTGTGTTTTTGTTTTTATCAAATGGCGGAATTGCGTTTGACACACCCTCAGAGTGTACATTACACAGCCTCCTTGATGAAAAGAGAACTTCATTCTTAGCTTATTACTCGGTACAATTTTTGTATTTTTAAATTGTGATTAAGTAATAAGTCGCGAGGTGTCGCCCTGTTGATCCGTGTAAAAGAACGAAGTTGCCCCTCCATCGAGGAGGTCGTGGTACATTATAAACTTGCTATATACATAGAAAATATAAAAATGTACGTATATGTAACATATTCGAGAATCATGTATAAATCAATTTTTATACATGATTTGTTGAGTAAAAATCTATAATAAAGTTATATAGAAAAAGCCAATGGAATATATAACATAATGGGTACATATCGATTACAAATAAAACAAGAGAAAACTTCAACTCAACTTTATTTACTCAAACGAAACCTGAAAAAATTACAATACTTTGGCAACGAATTACAACGCTTTCACTTTTAGTTGTTTCATTTTGGGAGCACGTTTTTTGGCTTGTCTTTTTTGTTCTTTTTCTTCCCAACGTCGTTGGCGTTCGGGGTCGTCCTCGGCCATGACTTTCTCCTTCTCCAAACGACGTCTCTCTTCACGACGTGCTGCTGCCGCCTCGGCTCGCGCCTGGTGCGTCGACTTCAAAAAAGCCTCTTCCACGCGCTGCCGGTTTTTGTCGGCTTTTAATTTACCTACATACAAAATGGTCAGTTGGCAAAAGATAAAACCATTTAAAAATAAGATTCAGGGTAGCCAACTGAAACAATGATTTTTGATCACACCGTACAGTCACGATCATAAATAATGTCACCCCTATAAACCCGGCCGGCTAGCATTCCTTCGGAGGTTTCCTCTGCTCGGAAGCATGATTTCGTGTTTTTACTTTTGTAACATCAACGATATTTTAATCGTGTAAATTAATAAATGTAATTAATTTACTCAAAATGATTAAAACTGTATTACGTAAATTAGATGGGGAATTATTTAATGTTAATTTGTTTTTTAAGAGTTCCAACTACTAAACAACGTAATTATTTGTTTAGGTGAGTTGCCCATTAAAACGGTCGATTTGCTGAAAACGAATTTAAACTTTAAAGGAGAACTAAACCAATTGAATTTTGTTGTCATTTACTTTGCATGGACAAATGTTAAATTAATCAGAAATTAAAATTTTATTGTAATTAAATGTTGGGTAAACGAATCCTATGAGTTTTATTAGAATTTTCAGGTAATTTAATAGTAACACAAAACAAAGGCAATAACACATTTGTATTTTCCAACATAACACATTAAGGACCGGTTTTTTAATCGCTATTGAAATTTAATTCGCGATTAACTTGACGTTTGTCAATGCAAAATAAATGGTAACTTCATTTATTGCAATTAAAAATGTAATTATAGTATATTATATTATAAGTGATAGAAATGCATCATTATATGCAAGTGAGAATGTTGACCCACGAGTGCGCTTGCGCTCGAGTGGGACACTTCTCACGAGCTTTATAATGGCATTTCGATCATGTGTGATATACGACATTTTATCTTATCTTATCTTATTTTATCTCATACCATTACATTATACCACTGTTTTCGGTGAGATAAATCAAATTTCTCTCACAAGAGAGATAAAGCTGTCAGATTTACTCACTTGTGAGTATAAAAACAGCTTTATCTCTCTTGTGAGAGAAATTTAATTTTTCTCACTGAAAACAGTGGTATAATGTACCTAAAAAACTGCACCTGTAAGATAAAAAAATAAATAACTATAGCAAAACTGCTCCACAGAACGATAATTCTCCTTGCCATCATTCATTCAATAAGAGTGCAACCTCCTGACAAAGCTTGTTTGAACGGAATATATGGGAAAAATTTGTATTCTTTATTTAAAAATTTAAATGAGAAGTTTTGTCCACCACATTTCTTAAACTCTTTGGTGAAAAAATATAAAGAATGACAAAGAAAAATCCAATTACTGACGACGTTTACAATTAATTGGCGTCATTGCTATTGTGTTTACAAAAAAAACACCTTAGAACGTTAGAACAGTTGTAATGAAGTTTATTTTTTATTTATTTCGTTACAATCAGTTAATGAGCAATGCACTTTAACAAATCATTATCTTCTTAAGTATTAAATTAAGTATTAAATAATTAAAATTATATCTTCGTTAGAAAGATAAAACATCAAATTATTCTTTACCCACTTTACGCACGCGATAAGTCATTTTTGATTAATTAAGCCCTTAATTGCAATCAAATTTTAATTCGCGACTAATTTGACTTATCAATGCAAAGTAATTATTTTGAATTAATTTAACGTTGAATTAAATTTTAACTTTTTCTGTACACCGACTCTAATTATATTAATAATACGACTTTAATGTCACTGATGCCTAAAATCAAATCACGAATCCATGTCGCGAATGCTTGAAATTAAATTTACGACATTTATGACCTAAAAGATTTATTGCTGTAATTTGTTTATAGGGGTGACATTCTTTATGATGGTGACTGTACATAAAATGAGTTGGCCTTGCTTAGCGTTTATTACGTTTAAATTTTATTTCGCAATTTGAAAAATTGTATAAAGTGACAAAATATTACCTTCTCTCGAGAGTCTGTACTTCTTGACCTTTTCCATACAGTAGAACACCATGACCAGGAGCGGTTTCAGCTGATTCATGGCCTCTTCCAAGGACATGCCTTTCAAGGGCATATTGAACCCAAACATTAGCACTTTCTGATTATCAGGCAATTTCAAAACCCCCGTATCTTCCTGTTGTTTCGGCCCTGAATATTGGTCCGAAAAATGGATGTAATCAACAAATTCGGTATATTTATGCAACACAGCGACGAGTTTCGCGTCCAACATGGCAGAGGTCGCTTCGGCGATTTCGCTCATTACGTTAAAACAGGCCGGGATATTGTGTTTTTCCCCGGGCCGTCTTTCGGGACAGTACACACTTAAATCGGCCATTTCTTTCGATAAATGCAGGGCGGTTTTTTTCGATGCAACACAAAAAACAAAACTGTCCATATCGTCCTTATTCATTGTGACTTTGATGTGGAGTTGGTCCAGTGTGGGGCGCATCATTCCAGAAATGATGGCCACCAAGTCTTGGCGCTAATTACAAAATTCAGACTAATGGGATTTCGAAGTGGTGGGACTACGGAGGGCTATAACTTAGGAGACGAAACGAGATACAAAATCGCAGGATTTTCTGAACCCAAAAAAGTGGTATGGTGAAAAATGTCCATTACGAAGAATATACGGACTGTACAGCCTGTTCCAAGTTTTATGGCCGAGGCAAAAATAAATATTTCTAGTTGAGAAAAAAAAAATAATAGTCGAAACGGTAGGGAATTAATTGCATTACCATTTGATACTTTGATATTGTTAAAAAAATTTAAGGTATTCCTGTGAGGCATTAAAAACCAATTTTGTGAATTTATTTTAAGTTATTGGAATATTTTCTATTTATGGTAAAATTCCTCTAATTTTTAGAACCGTAATTTCTTAAATAGAATTATGCGAAAATTGATAAGATTTTGAGTAATTAACATTTTAATGTTGGAGATCTAAAAGCTCGAATAATTTATGATGGACTTTGTGGTATTGTGGTGATCAGATCAGAATTCCTTGACAATAGACTGCTTTACCCCAGAAAGATTGTAAACATCATAGCGAACCTTTTTCTATTGTCAAAGAATTCTGACCTGATCACCAATTACCACAAAATCTGCCATAAATTATTGAAGCATTTGGATCAATATTAAAACGTTAATTACTCAAAAGCTGTCAACAACAGGTTTTGATCACGGATCTGAGCATTTCGTACCACTGTGCGGTGGTTAAGTAACGGAAAGTTAATTTATACGTAAAACGTTGAAGATAAAGATATGATCTCGCGGACTTTTTTATAGGAAATTTAATTCTCTACAACTTTCTTCCTAGGATTTTTCTTTATCTGTAACCGTATTCGCAGCGTTTTGAAAAATATGGGGCAGACTGCAAATTGGTAAAAGTTTGTAATTTTTTTTAATATAGTTTAATTTATAATTTTTGCATTATTGAGAATACTGTTGAGAATTTAATGCTCTATCTGCCTGTATTTTTTTTGTTTACCTAGTCCTAACGGTTATACGAATACAACATTGCTCTGAAAACTTAAGCAGTAATGGAACAACTGCGCCTCTGACGACATTCGTATCCTAAGTTTTAGATACCCGTAGGTGGGACTTACCTTGATCAGTTTCAGTTCTACCAACATTCCCTCGCAGCAAGTTCTGCCACTACACCACAGCGTGAATATGTTTTCGCTCTCTTTGACGAAGCCCACGTTTTCGGTTTTTTCCAAGGCCCCGTCGTCGCCAACTAGGGAAAAGTTGTCTTCGAGAAGCTGTCGGTGTGTTTGCAACCAAACGTTGGCAATTTTCGTGTTTTTGCTCTTTCCGGTGACGAAATTGATGAAGTAGACGACCAGGCCTGCCACCATTAAAATCTCAAGCCAGTAGCTGTCCCAATTGGCCCGAAAGTGGATAGGAACTTTAGTTATGGTGATTTTCGGTTCGGTTACGGGCTTTTCATCCTTGTTTTCGAACCCTTCAAACTCCTCCAAGTCTTGGAAATGTTCAAATTCCGAATCATCGTCATCAATTATAATATCTTGATCGTCGTCAGTTTGGATACTGTCTTGACTAGACTCTTTAAACTCGCTTTCGGGCACATTTTCGGCCGGAATCACTTCATCCTCGGCCTCGAAATCCTCAAACTCTGCAAACTCATTGTCGTACACGTTGTCATACTTGGACGCGAGACTCGCATGAAATAGTAGGCAAATAATGAGGAAGTAATGACACAGACGCATAATCTGGAAAAATGAGCCAATTTGGAGCCAAAATTTGAGAAAAACTTACGATTGATTTATGAGTGGATTGAGGTTAGAGCAATCACTTACGTCACCGTGACGTAACGGTAGGCACGCGAAAAATCGAAAATCAAAGAAATTCAAACCAAATTCAAGACGTGACGTTACGGAAACGTGGCTCGTAGATTTGTCATTCGAGACTTGTTCGAAACTAATTTTAGAAATGGTCTTGGCTTGGAGCCCGGCATTTCGAAATTGCGTGACCTTGGACACGTCCAACGTGAAATTACAATTTGGATCAGTTTCATGCCGCGTATTAATTTTATTACACACCCGGAGTGAAAAACAATATCACTTTTTTGATTTAATGTGTTTTTCATGATTATTTAGAATAATGCTTAATTTAATTTATTGTGGCGCCCTCTGTAATAACAACAATCATCTGTCAAATGTCATCTGATAAAAAATGCATTATTCTTATTAAAATCAATTTAAAACGTAAAAAAACAACCAGAAGTTACTCACCTTTGCTGGATTAAAAACCACAATTTTTATTTTTATGATGTTTTTTGTTTGGCTTTGATTTTGCTTCGAGACTCGAAAATGAGTAAACACATGTATTCTACGGCAAATCTCACCGATAAGGAGCTGAAAGAGCAAGGGAACCGTTTATTCAGTTTAAGGAAGTATGAGGAAGCGATCAATTGTTACAGTAAGGCGATTGTGAGTGCTTTGTCCGTTTTTACGAGTTGTGCAGAAGTGAGGTTATGTCAACTTGTAGATTAAAAACCCTGATGTTCCCCACTATTTCACAAACAGGGCCCTTTGCTATTTGAAATTAGCGCGTTGGGAGCAGGCATGCACCGACTGCAGGAGGGCATTGGACATGGACTCGAATTTAGTCAAAGGCCATTTTTTCCTAGGTCAAGCCTTGCTAGAGACCGAGAATTACGACGAATCGATCAAACACCTAATGAGGGGTCGGTTTTTCAGGCGACTCGTGTGTCACATATCAAATGTATTTTTCAGCGTCCGATTTAGCAAAAGAACAAAAACTCAATTTTGGGGACGATATAGCGGCACAGTTAAGGGCCGCTCGCAAAAAACGGTTTTCAATCCAAGAAGAGAAACGGATAGCTCAAGAAATCGATCTTTTGACCTATCTCACGAAACTGATAAAGCGAGACAAAGAAGCACAAATTGAGGATGTTAAAAATCAAGGGTTTGAAAACGAGCTTGAAGAGGACAAAATCCGCGAAATCGAGGAGAAATGCGTAAGTGGGAGACAAAATTGATTACAACTGACACATTCTCCAATTTTAGGACTCCCACCTAAACGAACTTAACTCACTTTTTATGAAAGTTGACGAAAAACGACGAGTATGTGTTGTCGCTCATTTGCACGTTGTGTAATTTTTCGTTTTGTAGAAACGGGAAGTGCCCGACTACTTGTGCGGGAAAATCAGTTTTGAAATTTTACAGGAACCTGTGATAACTCCAAGTGGGATTACGTATGATAAAAAGGACCTCGAGGAACATCTTCAGGTAAATAAAATAAACAGGGGGAAGTTAATTCATTTGGTTTTGTAGCGAGTCGGCCACTTTGATCCCGTCACCAGAGTGAAACTAACCCAAGATCAGCTCATTCCTAATTTCGCAATGAAGGAAGTTGTCGATGCATTTCTTGCCGAGAACGAGTGGGCTTTAGACTATTAACTTGTTAAGAAAAATATATTTTGTATCTTCCTAAAGGACACTGTTATCTAAGCACATGTTTCGCTTGATTTCCGGCTGTATTCTTGTTTATTTATGACTATGGTTAAGTAATACGTTTCACGGTTGAAGTTTGTCGTTTTCTTCTGGATTTTCTAATTTTTGACTGAAAATAAAGCGATTGAAACGTAGAGATGTTCTCATTATAATTTGTGACTTCGTTTGCATTTGCTGTTTTTGTGTTTCATTGGTGTCTCCAATGTTTTTTTGAATCAGTTTTTTTCAGAACTATTATTTGTTTTATTTTTGGTTTAACGTAAGTTACTTACACAATTACTAGAATCTCTGCGTATTTTGATTAATGGAAATAATTTTTAGTTTTTTTTTCGTTATGTCAAATAAGAAACTATTATGATAAAAGGAAAGGTTTTACATAGCCAAACGCGTCAAGTGAAATAGCGAACATAATAACATTTATGAGAAAAAAAGTCGAATGTGGAGTAAATTCCAGTGAAAAACTAAGGAAAGAGTTCTTGAAGCCACAGGAACTGACGAAAATAGCTATAGAAATATAGCAAAAGAAACTAAAGATATTGAAGAAGGAAGAAACGTGGGTTTTACCTCGCCCAGAAAAAATAAAGTCACGAAAACACAAGGAAATGAATTGATTCGTCAGGGACAAATGGAAGTTATTCGTTCCATGAATTTTGAGAAAAAAAAGCGCCAACTTTAAAAGGTATAGTCGTTAGATAATGACTTTTTTGTAAAGTATTAAAACAAAAATATTTTTTCTTAAGGCATTACTTATGTTTCGGTCAGGTAAATTCTAATAATTTATTTAAATTCAGCCACCTAATTAACATTTTTAGGTACAAGGTCCGACGATTATAACGACGATATGAACCGTAAAAATTTTATGTTATGGATAAAGAATCAATTTTTACCAAACCTACCTCCGCGTGCTGTTTTGTTAATTGACAATGCGTCTTATCATAATGTTGCAGTGACAAGAGATCTAACAACTGCAACAAAAAAAGCGGATATGATAAAGTGGTTGACCGAAAGAAATATTTTAGATGACCCAACGAAAACTTAACCTGAGTTATATTATTAAGCAAAAAATGGGCAAAACTTGGTATATGTTCTAGATGGCGAATTGGAGAGACATGGTCACCGCGTCCATCGCTGGCCGCCATACCATCCCGAGTTAAACCCAATTGAAAAAATTTGGGCACGTAAAAATTTGGGTAGCGGCAAAAAAAATTTAATTCTATAACAGATACGGAGTGGTCCAACATATGTAATCATGTGGACAAAGTGTTGGCAGACGAATTTGCTTTTGTCGTTAATACCCATTCTTCTGTCGAAGAATCGTGGACAGACACGGAGGAAGAAGGAGAAGAAGATGCAATTAGTGGTGTCGAACCATTACCAGTTGATTCCGATTAAATAAAGTTGCAATAAAATATTTGTTTTATTTCATTATTTTATCCAATTATTAGCTGTTTCAAAACTAAAAAAACGCCAACGTCGCATTTTACCAAATTATTTTTTTAATTAAGATTGATAAAATTGTAAAATAGTTATTAATGACTAGATCTCTCATTGAAAGTATATACAATATAAATTATATAAATTACGTTAGCTATTATTTTTTAAAGTGCATGAATAATTTATAACAGCTAATTTTGAGAGAAAATGCGACGTTGGCGTTTTTATAGTTTTGAAACAGCTAATACCTTAATCTATTAGCTGTTTCAAATCTATAAAAACGCCAACGTCGCATTTTACCGAATTATTTCTTTTTTATTAAGATTGATAAAATTATAAAATAGTTATCAATGATTAGATCTCTCATTGAAAGTATAAATTACATTAGCTATTATTTTTTGAAGTGCATCAATAATTTATAAGAACCAATTTTGAGAGAAAATGCGACGTTGGCGTTTTTATAGTTTTGAAACAGCTAATACAGTGTTTTCACTTGGATAACGACCAGCTGTAAAGTTGTTAGGTTGGTACTCCGTGCCTAGTTTTTTTTAAGTTCCGGTTGGCAGTACTAATTCATTGTCAAAATTTGACACTTGGCACAAGCGCAGTAAGAAAAATTGTAATTTCACATTGAAATTTTAAAAATGAGCAGCCAAAAGTCTACAAAAAAGTGTGCAAGACTAAATATTGATGTAACACAGGCAATCATACAATGCCATGCAGAAATCAAGTAACCTTGCCAGCCGTTTCGGAGAAAACATTGGAGACGAAAGTAAAAAAACTTTTTCTCGGTAATTTTTCACACATTTTCCCTTTTTTTACCTACTACACCTGCCCGTTATCTAACCCGTGACCTAACTCTTGTTAATTCCTTTTCATCCGCAAGACCCCAATTCGAAAAATTTTAACCCAATATAAATTTTTATTAAAACAAAGTGTTAGTCTTGATATCCTGTCTTTAGACCAGTTTCATAACTTCACAGATTTAATTTAGGTGAATAATTAACAGATTTTAAAAACTTTTAGAGCTTCTAACCTATATTTGTGGACTCTGTCAATTCTGACAAATTTCTTACTAGAAATTACCAGAAACAATAGCGCTCGATTAAAGACCGAGTTACATAAGCCAAATATAAAGAACTTACACTAGAACGTGGATTTTTGAAAGTAAACCGACTTTAATAAATTAAATGTCATTGTCTTTAATATATTTTATTTTATAGTATATATTTAATTCTTAGTAAAATTAATAAAAATTAGTTAATTAGCACAGTTGATTAGTTATTTTTTTTAATTTGTAATAAAATGCCCCTTCATGCGAACCCAAACGTTACGCCTATGGCGGTACTCTACTCGTCAGTGTCGTTTCCCCGTATTTTTTAAGAACCGCCAACCCAACTGGCGAAAGTCCCTAAACCCGATTAAAATATCGCCGTTTGTTCCCTAATTCTGACTCAGATTTATTTAAAATAAAGCATTTGCGACTCATTCGTGTGATAGTCGTGGAATAATATACAATGTGTTCGAAAATGGGTGTTCATCAAGTCACTTATGAAATTTGAACGTAATGTGCCGCTTAATTTAAATTGTGAATGCCATCAAAGTGACAGATCCGTCAAAACAATGCAAAAGGGCTGCGAATCCAAAAACGAAGAGTACATAACAACAAGAAGTACGGAAATACAAAACACAAATCAAGACAAACCCCACACTTGAAACAACTTTGCCGAAAAAGTGAGTAAAAAGCTAATTCAAAGATTTGACCTAGAAACTACGATAGTTATTTGGACGAAGCGGTACTTTGAATTTGAATTCCATAGTCGACTTGATGAACAGCCATTTTTGAACACATTGTATTAGAATTTCGTGTAATTTGCGGTTTTTCACTATTATTATGTCAAATGGGAATTCGGATTGTTGCAACTCATGAATAATGATTAGCCCTCCCAACTTAAAAACCCAAACAATGGCCAGGTAAATCAATGAAATTACCATATCTGTGATAATTCCCCTCATTTCGCCCAGTCCCCACGATGAAGAAACACGAAGTGTGCCTGAACATGACAAAGCCCAGCCTTTTGGCGTCAAATTTGGAATACTGGATGACAAGTCTCCCCCAAAAGTTGCGCACCACCCCCATCATAAATCTGGCAATCCCAGGTGAGTCCCTTCTCCCAGACCCATTTAATTAATAAACCGTGTCAGGCTCGCACGATAGCATGACCTACGGCATAACCAAAGACTCGGAAGTGTCGCCTGACGCTGAACCCATCCTCCAACAACTCAAATTTCTGGGCCCCATTTTGACCACTTTCATGGAGCGCTGGTCCAAAACCCAGGGCGCTACAGCCACCCAACAACTCAAACTGGGGATTCGCTATTTCGATTTGCGCATTGCCACCAAGCCAAACGAGGATAAGTTTTATTTCGTTCACGGGTTGTATTCGGGGGAAGTTGGGGGGATTTTGGACGAAATCAAAGCGTTCCTCGATACGCACCCGTTTGAGGTATTCATTGTTTGATAACAAGGCGTCTTATCGCTTGACCCCCGCTTATCAGGTCGTTATCCTTGACTGCCAACACTTTTACGCCTTTGAACAAGCCGACCACGAGCGCCTTATGCAACTCCTCACTTCGGTTTTCGGCCACAAGCTGCTCCCTTACATGTCGCATATGGACCACATTTCGCTTCAGTACATGACAAACGAGTGCCGATATCAGGTCATTGTGGTTTATCGGTCAGACGCCGCACGGTTTGGACAGCCCCTTTTGTGGCCCTCTGGCTGCTTTCCCACACCTTGGGCTAACACTGACTCGATCCCTGAACTGATGGCGTTTTTGAGCGACATGCTGAAGCAGAGGGACCCCCTCATGGGGTACATCTCGCAGTGTGTCCTAACTCCGTCTTCGTGTTTTGTGGTCACACACTTGTTTAGTGAGTCGCAGCGGATTGGTGAAAGGGGGCTCACTGTCTGTTTCAGGTACTTTGAAAGATCAGTGTTTTTTGCCACTTGAGGGAGATAAATATCAATGGTTGAACGAGCAAATGCCAGGCCGTGGAGGCGTCAATATAATCATTTCCGATTTTGTTGATTACGAAGATGGGAATTTTGCCAGGTTTGTGATTGGTTTAAACGATAAATTGATCGAAGGGGGCGTAAAAAGCGAACTGGGGGATTACTTGACCCCCATTGGGCACTAAATAAGCAGCTCAGTAATTCCTATGACATTACAAAAATGTACAAATTTTTTTAATTTAATGACTGAAATTAGGTTGGCTTATGGGCTTCAGTAATTCAGTGTTGCCAACTTAATTTCAAAGTTGCAGCTCACTTGATCATAAATTGTTTCAAGTCGTTAATTAAAGTCGAACTATACTTGGCAAGCTTAAGGGAGAAGTGTTTAAACGAACGTGCGAATGACAAAATTTTAAACTTAATTTTTAAGAAGAAAAAACACTTTTTTTGCAAATTGATGTGACTGTTATGTTACTGCTATTATTTCACAGGTCAGTTGTTTTCTCGGTTTACAGATTTGTAACCGAATATTAACAAGCTCAATAGTTTTTATGAAAAAATTTAACGTTCAAATGGCATGAAAAAAATAATACAAAATTATAAGAAGGAACGTAGGTCAACTAAAAAAATAACTAAAAAAATGTGATTTTTTAATGAAAATTATTTTATTTTTAAATTTTTTATTCAAGTTAATCTATCTTGTTTTTTCATGCGATTTGAAAGTTATTTTTTTTTATGAAAAATAAAACAATTGAGTTTGTTAACCCGATTAACCTTCGCCACCCGGCGTGGGATAACTCTGATACCCCAGCGTTACATTTTTCTGAAAAACTTGGTTTAACATTTATTTGCGACTTTTCCTTCTATGTACAGACTGATCCAGAAATACTGAGTCTGTTGGCAACAGATTTGAAAGTATTTTTGTTCGTAATTTGCAACACTGCAACCGAACTCGATTTTTTTTGACATTTACTTCAACTATTGTTGAATTGTTGTTAACTGAAAGTATACTCCATTGGTATCGTTTAAAATTTAACTCCAGTGTTGCCAACAGACTCAGTATTTCTGGATCAGTCTGTATTTGTTTCTTGACAGCTATAATTTTATTTTTATAATTGTTTATTTTTAATAAGGACGTTAAAAGGTGATAGGGTACTCCTGTTAACCCACTTCGGGCAGTATGTTCCAAAATCGATCATATTAAATTTAGATTTTACGCATTGCCTAATAACTAATAAGTAATAACCATATTTTCTTTTTCATATACAGGGTGTCCGTTTTTCAAGCTCCACCATGGGGATCTCAGTTATTATAAGAGATAGGAGGTCGGTTAAATTAGGGCAAAGTTGCGCATTTTTATGCTGAACAATTATTTGAAAGAAAATTTGATGTCACTTTTAGTTTTTGAATTATTGAAAAAAAAACGGACATTTTTTATTTTCGTTTTAATTTTTTCAAGCGAAAATCATAAGAACTAGGCGTTTTTAATTAAGCCATTTTTCAGGCACTTTTTTACAATGAATCTAAATCTGTCATCGTATTTTCCAAGGCGTTCTTGATGTCAGAGTTTGGTTTTTCAACTTTGGTTTTTCTTATGGAAGCCATATTCTCTTTTTTGTATTTTTGAAAAGTGTTTTTGTTTCTGATTTCAACGATGTATTACATAATATGACCGAATCTTACATGCTTATCAAAATGGTGAAAGAGTGGCTTGGAAAAAAAGGTCAACAATTTGATTCAATTTCGGGCCAACATCCAATTGTAAAACAAACATCTTATTTGTTTCTTTACTTAAAAAATCAGTTTCAAATTTTTCGTTCACACGCTCGTTTGGCCTTTAAACGTCCTCAGTATAGTTCATCCTTAAAAATCAGATTCTAAGTCTTGCCGATCAGCTATTTACCATTTTATGTGATATTTTTAATGCCTTATTGATGTGTTGTGAAAAAACTACTCCGTAGGTGTTGGGACTATAGTTACCTAAAACTGTGATCTATATACTCAGTAACTTATTATAATTTAACAGATAATAAACTATTCATATACACTACGATTCAAATAAGTTATTTAAAAAAAAATCCTATTTCGTGCTATTTCCTTCCCGTGTAGACGCACCTTTAAAAAAATCTAAATTGTGTAAAGGCGCCTTCACGTATGACACTAATGATTAATGATTAATGAATGACATTTATTAATTTATAATATTTTGTAATTTATGATGATTTATGTCTACATTAATTGGTATGTTTTTGTGCAATGTTTGTGGCCCTTTTTGTATATTTTCTTCGTTACCGTATGAGGGGCAAATAGTGGATGAATTTTTTCGAATTTTTATTGATTGTAAAAGCCACCATTTTTGAATTTTGGATTTGATAAACATGACCACTTGGAAGAGAGTGAAATTAGTAAATCTGGAGAAGGTTTTAATCTTTTCTTTTTATTTGATTGTATTTTTTTAATATATCTTGTGAAACTACGTTTTAATGAGTTATTTGACCAAATTAGCTCATCAGGGATGCAAAAAAAAATGTATTTTCGTGGATTTATTCACTCCAGTACTAATTAAATGCGCCGCTATTATCATTACCATTATTATCACGATATTATTATTTTATGGCTCACAAATCGATAAACAAACTTTAAAGTCAAGGTCAAAACTTATATCTAATGGAAATTCGCAGTCGTGCAGCCCCCGCCACCCTAACCTCGAAATGTTTAACAAAACCCGATAAAACTCCGTTATCTCACTTAATTATGTAGTTGCGTCCAGTCTACCTCATTATAAATTAATCAGTCGGCAAAATGCTGTCCCAAAATTTGGAATTTTGGATGTCCAACTTGCCCCAAAGCCTGCGCGAGCTTCCACTCATTCATTTGGCAATTCCAGGTTAGCCCCCTTTAAAACCCCTCAAATTACAACCCGTCTTTCAGGCTCGCACGACAGCACGACTTTTGCCATTACGAAAAAATCGAAAATATCACCCGATGCTCGCAACCCGATTCAGTATTTGAAATTTTTGGAGCCCCTCTTGTGCCCCATTATGGTAAAATGGTCGAAAACGCAGTCCGTGGACGTAACACAACAGTTACATGCGGGAATACGATATTTTGATTTACGGATTGCGACAAAGAAGGGTTGTGGGGGCTTTTATTTTGTCCATAATTTGTATTCAGAGTGTGTGAATGGGGTTTTGGCCGAGATTGGCCAATTTTTAAATACGCATAGTGGAGAGGTTGGGGAATTACCCAATTGTTACCTCCTTACGTCACCAAGTAATTTCTAGGTGGTGATTTTAGATTGTCAACATTTTTTTAAAATGGGGGCCGCCGACCATTGTAAGTTTATTTCGCTACTTGTGGACACGTTTGGGGCTAAAATACAGCCCCGGACTGATTTAACACAACTCACTTTACTCGGAATGACCGAACGCGGGAAACAAGTCATTATAATTTATCGATCTGATCTCAGAGAAGACTTTTTATGGCCGGGGGGCTGTTTCCCGACCCCTTGGGCCGATACAGTATTTGTCCCCAAACTTATGTCATTCCTGAACCAAAGTCTGAAATGTCGCAATTGTTCACTGGGGTTTGTCTCGCAGTGTGTTTTAACACCGACGGTTTGGTACGTCTGCAAAAATATTTTTAGTAAGTTGTAATTGAAATTCGTCGGCTTGTCTCACGTGTTTTTCCCCCAAGGTTCGTTGGTAGACACATGCGTGTTGCCGCTAGAAACGGCCAAGTATGATTGGATAAGGCGCCAAAGGGCGGGGCCTAAGGGTGTCAATATTGTCATTTCCGACTTTATCGACTACCAGGATTACAGGTTTTGCAAAGAAGTGATTGACTTAAACGAAAAAATACTTAACATTTATTAGAATTAGGCGTAAAGTTGTGATTATGACAGTATTAAACAAACAGTTTAACGTAGAAAATAGGTAATAAATGACAGTTGGCACAATTATTTTTTGGTTTTCTTCACTTCTTTTATGCCAAAAGGGCACACAGAGTTGTTCAAACACGTGCCACATTGGGGCTTTACCGGTTTACAGGTTTGCTGTCCAAAGCCTACTAGTAGAGCCCCGATTTCGTCCCATAGGTCCCTAGGTAGCCAACTTTCGAGGCTCTTTTTGGTCTCTTCGGGCGTTTTTGTCTTGACCCAACCCATTCTGTTCGAAATTCGGTGCACGTGGGTGTCCACCCCTATTCCTGTGACCTCGTTCCATGCCGTTTTCATGCACAAGTTGGCCATTTTGGGGCCCACGCCTGGGAGCTTACACAAGTCTTCAACTGTCTTAGGGATGTCCCCACTGTACTCATTTTTGAGGATTTCGGTTGATTTTTTAATATGTTTCACTTTGGTCTTCCAAAAGCCCACTGGGTAAATGAGTTCTCCTAATTTCTCATCAGACGTTGCTAAAATGTTATCAACGTTGCAACCATGTTTGTGCAGTTTTTGCATGGCACTGTATACGACTTGGTCCTTAGTTTGACTACTCAACATTAGTGCCAAAAGTGCCTGGTATCTAAAAACCTACTCAACTCAATTTTAGACGTAACAAGACTTGAGATCGCACCTCAGGACTTGCCGCCTCTTCTGTACACTTATGACAGCCCATTGAATCGACAGGGGCGTCATAATTCTTACGCATTTCCCTTATATTGTCAAGAGTTGTTTCCCAATCTGGGGGGCCTTTACCCACAATTAAATCCGACCCAATTGTAATGTGTTTACGTTTGGTTTGGGGCTCAGAAGGTTTCGAATCGCGAGATTTGTGCGAAAGTTGGCGCTTTGGGGCCATTCTGAAGCGAGACAAGTCTGGTTTATTTGCCTGACTTGTACTTGGCTCCATGGTATTGACAATTTTGCCACTTGAAGGGTTACACAGAATTACGTTTAAACGAACGTAATTTAAACAGTTTAATACACTATTTAAACGTTTATTTGACGAAAAATGCATTAAACAAGAGTTAAAGAAGTTAGGTTAGACATTCAAAAAGTGACACGTTAACTCTACTTCCAACAAACGCGAAATTCGGATTGTGGGAAAAACATATTGCAAAACAATTTTATTGATTAAACATGTGATAACTTCGTATTATGTAAGCAACTTAACTAGCGAAGAACGTAAATTAAGATTTCGTTAATTTTTAGACAATTTTCTATTAATTCGTTTCGTCCGTGGTTTCCTCGTAGTGCCTTGTTTACAACCATGACAGCTGTCATCACTTTTTAGGTTAGAATAACGGTACATTCACCTATTTTCGCCCATAAAATGGATTTAAAAGACCCATGGGTCCATTAGTACCGTTGTGACAAATCTAACAAGCTCGCCACGTCATAAAATGGCACTTTTCGGCGCTCCAAATTACGTGTTGTGTGTTTTTCTTGTGATTTTTTGTGTCGTGAGGAGCGACAAGAAATGTAGCAAAGCTTTCAACGACTATGAAACATATCTAGGGACCAAAACCCCGTACAGAATAGTGGCTAACTACAGCATGAGTGAAATAAAATATGACGGTAAGCAAATCCCTGACAAAATTTTGCATAACTGTATTTTTCCAAAGATTGCAAAGCCATTAAATTGTGGGCTATGGTGCGTCACGGGACGCGCAACCCCAACGTGAAGTTGATCGAGCGCATGAACACGAGACTGGTCGAAATTCGTGATGCAATTCTGGAGAATTTTCCTAAAGGAAACGGCGAAATTCACAATTTTGATTTGGATTTGTTCCGGGGGTGGAGTCCTAAATTGGAGGCCAAAGATGAGAAGAAGTTGACACATGAAGGCGAAGACGAAATGCTTTTGTTAGCGGAGAGGTTGCAAAGCCGTCTCCCGGGGATTTTCACAAGTGTTTACAGCGATTCGGCTTTCAAGGTTGGTAGCAGTGTTGGTGAAATTTTCAATAGGGAATAGGGTTTTGCGTTTCCAGTTCAAATTTACCGCCACACAAAGGACGAAGAAAAGTGCACAGGCGTTCGCTGCCGGGCTTTTTGGACGAAGCGTTGTTAAAGATATCAATTTTCCTGAACCTTTGAAAAAAGATCCGGTTTTAAGGGTAGGTAAACAAAAAACATTTTTTACAAATATAAAGTTAATTTTGTCTTGTAGTTTTATAAATTGTGTAACAAGTGGAGGAAGGAAGTTAGTAAAAATCCGAAAGCTCTCGTGGAAAGAACTAAATTTGAAAATAGCGCCACTATGACTAAAACAATTGAGGGCATTAACAAACGATTGGGATTCGAAAATGAATTTGATTTCAGTAAGGCGGCAAATTTGAAGTTACTTTTTGCCTACTTGATTTTTAGGTGATGTTCATGCAATGTATATGACTTGTGCTTTTGAAACGGCTTGGAACAAGCGAAAGAGGTCGCCGTGGTGTTCGGTTTTCAGCAACGAAGATTTTAAAGTAAAAAAACAGAAAATATGGTATCTATTTATTTTTCTGATTATTTTATTTAGGTAATGGAGTACGCTGAAGATTTGAAATATTATTGGATAGATGGCTATGGACATGAGTTGACGTACAAACAAGCATGTCCTGCTTTGACCAATATGATCGAATTTTTTCAAACGTAACTATCTGAATTTTTTAAACGATTTTTTTATGAAAAACTTTTAGTAACGAAAGTCTTCCAAAATCAACCGTTTATTTTACTCACTCCGGCACTTTATTAAAAATGTTGGCTCACTTAGAGTTGTACAAAGAGGAAAAACATTTATTAGCCGACGATTACGAGATAAATTCAGACCGAAATTGGAGAGTGAGCCAAATTGATTCATTTGGCACCAATTTAATTTTTATTTTATTTGAGTAAGTATTGTGTAGTGCGGTCAGGATTTGTTAATTAATGTTTCTATATTTTTTAGCTGCCAAGGCCGCAAAAAGGTCTTGACAATGCACCAAGAGGACATTGTTCATTTACAAAGTTGTTCAAACAGCGATTTGTGCGACTTTGACACTTTTGTTAATTATTACAACAAAGATTTAGAATGCCCTTTTGATGTAATGTGCGAGAACGAATTGTAAATAAATTCTTTACATAATTTCAATTTTGTATGATTTTTCTAATTACAAATCATGTTTAATTTTTCCCAAAACAATTTGACGGACTATGCAACCAACAATGCAGAATTGGACAATACTTTCTAAATTTTAATTGATATGTTTGTTTGGCCGATTGTAGTCTAACCCCGCTTTTTTGACACTTGAAAAATGTGACGTTTATCGACATTTCACAATATTTTTTCATTCCTACTTCGCCTCAAACTTATCAAAATGACAAATTCCCCGGGACCAAGCACCTCAAAGACCGTCGAGACAACCGACCCTGACCTTAAGAAGAAAAAACGCACGCGTCGGAAGCCCCGCAGCCGCTCCAAGAAAGACACGGACTCACCCGCCGACCTGGATCTGGTGCCCCTACTGCCAAGTTTCCATATCCAGCCGGTCTGTAGCCCCCATGCCACTGTCTACAAGCTCCGAGACCAGTCCCAGGGCCCCATCAACTTGCAATATTTGCTCAAAAGCAGCCTTTTCCACACACGAGTGCCAGGCTGTGACCCCAACTCAACCCTGAACCTGTTACAGAAAATATCAAATTTGACGATTAATGGCATTCGCGAAGCGAGTTGTTCCTCCAAAAAGAAGAAAGGGAAGCGAAAAGAACGCGTAAATTTTCCGGAGTATTTAAGCGAGGCGGAGGTCGAATCCGGGCTGGAAAAAGGCGAGTTGTTGAAGGGATATATTAGGATTAACCCCAAAAATGCGAAAGAGAGTTATGTGGGAAATGAGGACGTGTCCAAGACAGACTACATGATATCGTCCGTTTTGGACCGGAACCGGGCCTTTGATGGCGACGAGGTCGTTTTGAGGCTCAAAGCGGAAACGGAAGACAAGAAGAAAGCCATGGAGGTCGTCTACATCACCAAAAAGGTATTAAATTAACCCCTTTTTTCGTTCAACGAGTCGCCCATGTCTAACAAGCGTCAGCAAATTACAGGATTCTACGTAACCAGCCTTGTTTTAATTTGAAAATTTTGCAACAAAATCATTCAATTAGCACGTTTGCATGCGTCAATACAAGAACTATTATTAATTATTAAACTGTGTTTGAAAGATAATTAATATTGATGAATGAATGGCCAAGTCGTATATTTGGTTGCCTATACTAGAACGGTTAACACCAGTGGCGGCTCGTTCCAGATTCACCCCCGGACCGCTGTTGGTTTCCTTGCGCCCATTGAAAAAAATAAAGAGTATGCCCTGTTCACTCCGCGCGACAAACGCATCCCGAAAATCAAAATTCCAAGAATAAGCTGGCCAAGTGGCTTTCAAGCCAAGCCCCAGCTCTACCAAGATATTCTTTTTATCGTTAAAGTAACGGATTGGAAAGACGTAAAGTATGCCATAGGCACGATTACCGAGAATTTGGGTTTGAGTGGCGATCTCAAAATCGAGTCTTTGGCGATTTTGCGCGAGTTCTGTCTAGATCCGACTCCGTTTGGTGATGATATAAAACCATTTCTGCCAAAAAGTTCGAAAATTTCAGCGAGTGACTTAACAAATCGTGAGGATTTACGTAAAGAGTGTGTTTTTACGATTGATCCAATCACAGCAAGGGATTTGGACGATGCTTTGTCATGCAAAGAGCTGCCAAATGGGAATTTCGAAGTTGGTGTTCACATTTCCGATGCTTCGTTTTTCCTACCGGAAAACACGCGATTGGACGAAATTGTGAAAAACAAAGCTACTACGATTTACATGGTTGATAGTGTGTATCACATGCTTCCAGTCGAGTTGTGCTTCCATTGTTCGCTACTTCCGGGTGAAGACAAACTCGCGTTTAGTGTTTTCTGGGAGTTGACACCTACCGGTGATGTGATCGATTTTAGGATCAAACGATCAGTGATCAATTCATGTGTTCAGCTAGCCTACGAGCATGCGCAAATCATGATTGATGATCCGCTCCGGAAGTTTGAACAAGACGAACTTCCGGAAATTCACAACGGGTTCAATGCACATGATCTCAGTAAGCGAGTCAATGATTTGCAAAAGATTGCCGTTTGTTTGAGGGAGAAACGAAGGCAAAATGGGTCATTGAAAATTGATCAAATTAAAATTGGTTTTGCGCTGGATCCAGCAACCGGAGAACCGAAAGAGTTTTACATTTGTGAAAATAAACCAGCGCATAGATTAATTGAGGAGTTTATGCTTTTGGCCAACATGACCGTGGCCAAGTGGATAAATGAGGCCTTCCCGGACTTAGCTTTTCTGAGGTGAGTTTTTACACTATTTAGTTACTAACACAGAAATAGAAAGAGATAGAACACTGACGTACATACAAAATGTCCAATAAAAGTGCACGCCCCATTGAGTCCGCCATTTGGTCCCCAATGACAGCCAATAATACCAATAAGAACAAAAGTCCCTAAACATTTAGTAATATTTCAGCTAAAGTTGGTATGCAGTGTTTTGTTGGTTGCATAGATTAAGCACCTTACGCTGTTGGAGTACGTTAATTTCTAACGATTAATGCAACAAAAACATTCAACTGTACTGCTGGTTGTATACTTTTGTTGCATCTGGGACCAAATGGCGGACACCATCAGGCGTGCACTTTAGATGCGTAAGTCAGTAAGTAAGTAAGAGGGTGGTTACTAACCCGATTAAAGGGACTTCTGCGTTTGAAATTAAGTTGGCAACACTGAACAGTGACTTTTGTTTTGAAATTCGTTAATTTTGACGTCAAATTTTCGTAACTTTTAATTTTGTAGCTTCTATGACTATGTAAACATTTTTCCTGCTTGTTTTTCTGGCTTGCTTCATACTACACAAATATCTAACACCCCCCTTTTGTTAACGAAGTGCTGTGGTATAGCGTCATATTTTGGATTTGGAACATTTGTAAATTTTAAATTATAAAATTGACTGTATCTGGTTCACATGTCGTTTAATTAATTTATCCTTATCACATAAGGGTGCTAAAAAACTAGCGCACCAATTCAGTGATACGTTGTTGAGAAGCATGTGTAGATTACGGGAAAAATTCCTTAACTCATATTTTAAAAAATCTGGAGCTACAACCTTGTAAGTACAGAGCACTATACAAAGGAAGAGCTTTTGAAGGTGAACAAATTTTAACTAGCGGTTGTTGATAAAGTATAAACTTGTTACCATGTAAATACTGGTAATTTTTTTTTACACCAAAAATTATTGCGTATGCTTCTTTATCTATCTGAGAGTATTTACTTTGTACAGGCGATAGTGTCTTTGAAGCGAACTGTAAAACTCTTTCACTACCGTCCGGATAAATATGAGAAAGAACTACACTTACTCCATAGGCGCAAGCATCTGTTGACAAAACCAATGGTAACTTAACATCGAAATGTCCCAGAAAGTCTTTACTGATAGAAAAGCACAAAGGATAAAGGATTTAAAATTGAGCTTAAATTCTTTACAAAACGACCGTAATAATTAATCGTACCAATAAATATCTAACTTCTGATGCATTTTGAGGTCTAGGCATTTTATCTATTGCGTCCATTTTCTTTTCGGATTTATGAATTCCATCTTTATCTATAACGTTATCGCAATAATCAACTAAACGTTGAAACACTTTTTCCAATCTTTCTAAATGTTCGCTTTCAGAGCAACTTGTAATTTTAATGTCGTCTAGGAAAAATGAAACTCCTACTAGAATATCTCAATCTCTTTTTGCCAGATCGCTGGCGCTGAAGCTATTCCGAAAAGTAATCGTTTTCAAAATAAAAGATATCGCCGTAGGCCATGACTGTGAAAATGACCTTTACGTTTTGTAACTAGAAGTTATAAAGTTAAGTTTACGTTTGAAACCTTATAAAACGCTTTTTCAAATTGAATAATCCACTACAATAACACACAACACAAAAGTGACAAATCTTTTGACAGTTTTGACAGATCTAGTTGGAAAACAAATACCAACTATTAATATCTGAAGATATTAAAAATAGCAGTATAACCAAATTAAATTCAAATTTCCACAGCCTACTGGTATATCATTTAATTTGAAAAAGAGTATACATTATATTGATACAATGTGTTCGAAAATGGGTGTTCATCAAGTCACCTATGAAATTTAAACGTAACGTGCCGCTTAATTTAGATTGTAAATTCCGTCAAAGTGACGGACTCCTTCAAATTAATGCAAACAGGCTTCGAATCTAAAAACGAAAGTATTCACAACAAAAATGACGGAAATATAAAACACAAATCAAGACAAACCCTACACTTGAAACAACTTTGCCGAAAAATGCAAAAAAGTGAGTAAAAAGTTAATCCAAAGATTTGGCAGAGGTGACAGTATTCAGAAACATAAACTATAATAGTCATTTGGACGAAGCGACACATTGAATTTGAATTCCATAGTCGACTTTATGAACAGCCATTTTTGAACACATGGTACAATGTGTGTAAAAATGGGTGTTCATCAAGTCACCTATGAAATTTGAACGTAACGTGCCGCTTAATTTAAATTGTGAATGCCGTCAAAGTGACAGATCCATCAAAATGATGCAAAAAGGCTGCGAATCCAAAAACGAAGGATACGCAACAACAAAAATCACGGAAATATAAAACACAAATCAAGCCAAACCCTACATTTGAAATAACTTTGCCGAAAAATGCAAAAAAGTGAGTAAAAGGCTAATTCAAAGATTTGACAGAGAAACTACAATAGTCATATGGACGAGGCGGCACATTGAATTTGAATTCCATAACCAACTTGATGAACAGCCATTTTTGAACACATTGTATAACCCTTTGTGTGTATTAACCGTCAAAAATGTCTATCTTCAGGATTAACCTCTGTAAATAGGCTTCTTTGAGATCAATTTTTGAAAACGCTTTACCTCCTGCCATTGAGGCAAACAATTCATCAGTATTTGGTAATGGATGATCATCTACCAAAAGTTGTGGATTTACTGTAACACTAAAATCTCCTCACAAAGTTACTTTTAAGAACAGGTACGACAGGGATGCCCATTCAGGCATACAGGGTGTAACGAAAAGATGAGGACAAAAAGGAACCAGAGATTCTCCAGCTCAGAATAGACCGATTTAACCCAACTTACCTCTATACCAAGTTGCACCGTTTAAAAGTTAGAGGGCGCCAAAGTGCAAAAATTATTTTCGTTTTTTATTAGTAACTTCTAAATGGAATAATCGAATTTAATGAAATTTGGTACAAGTAATTTGTCATCAAAACCACATGTTTTGGTGCTATTTCTTTTGTTTTTCTGTTATTGTAAAGTACTTACCTAACACCTATTGAACACATTTTAGGACATATTTTTGTTATACGTTATCAATAAGTTTTGATGAATAGTTTTTAAAATATTTAACTGTATCCATACGTTTTAGCGACCCTGTATTTATTTTAACAGTGTGTTAACTTTATCTGTAACGCTTGTATCTTTTGAATTAGTAAGAAAATTTAAGTTCGTATTTGAATTCCACGGCTTTATATCTAACTGTCGTAACCATTCACGCCCCAAAATTGGTACTTTGTCAACTGAAGTAATGTAAGCATTTAATTCATACGTTTACAGTGGTAGCTGTGTTTTACTAAAACATTCAAGCTGTAAAAGTGTATGCGATAAAGGTACATGTGGGAACAAAAAAAATTGTTTGACGTTCATTATTGTGCCAGGTGAACCAGAACCAATTTCAAAATCAACCAGATACTTTTTGTGAAAACGGTCATGTTCCAAATGCAAAACTTCTTCCACGTGATTTGTGTTCCTCTTGATTTTGAAACAAACTTTTTGTAAATGTTGTGAAGACTGCATGAGGCGCCCAAACCGACCATGATGACCGAGCTCCAAAAAAGCCTCGAAACCCTTGGCCTCCACATTGACATTTCCACTTCGGGGGGCATCCAAGCCTCCCTTAACAAATACATCAGTGAGGATGACTTTGGCAAGGCCCGAATGATCGTCCTTAACCACCTCCTGGCCAAGCCTATGAAAAGGGCGCGATATTTTTGTGCTGGTGCGCTTGAGGAGGACCTCGATTTCAGTCATTACGCCCTCAGTATACCGATCTACACCCATTTTACCTCACCAATCCGTCGATATGCCGACATAATGGTGCACAGATTGCTCGCAGCGAGTTTAAACTATCGAGAGAAACCGACTTGGGTGTCTGAGGAGGTGGCAGCTGTTGCCGAAACGTGTAACCGGCAGAAATATCATGCTAAACGGGCCGGGGAGGCTAGTAGTGATTTGTTTTTGGCCCATTTTGTTGAAAAGAATCAACCAGTGATTGAAAATGCAGTGGTTGTGGATACGAAAGAAAGGTCTATTGATGTTATTGTGATTAAAACGGGAAGTGTTGTCAGGATTTATACAAATGTAAGTTATGTTCTTTGTATGTTTTTGTGTCATGTTTTTTTTAATAGAATTTTGGGGAAAAAGTGACGTGGAAAAGTGAGGAAATTAAAGTACGGAAAAGTTCAAGCGATGAGGAAAATGCGAAGAAGATGTGGAAGATTTTTGTTAAATTTCCAAAGACTGGCGAGGAACCCGAAATTTGTATGGTTTTGGAAATTTTTACGTTGGTCAGAGTGGAATTGGCACGCAAGCACAAAACGAATAAATTGGACGCGAAATTGTTGAGACCGATACAACTTGTGTAATTGTGTTGAAATCAATTGAAAAAATAAATTGTACAGTTTGAGTCAGTTAACATTAATAACAAGTGTCTAAAAATGAATGACGTTGTACTGTGTTTTGGGTACGCTAACTTGGACTTACGCTGGCCTAGCCAAGACAGACTACGATGTAATTTATTTCTAGACGCTTGTTACTATACCTGATTTTTTTTTATTTAAAAATCCATTCTGGTGCTAATGGTGTGCTCTTGCCATTAACTTAACGTTATTTTAAAAAATTGTTTACTAAAATGGCATTTTTATTGTAGTAGCAATTAATTTGCCATAAGCTGACAGGCAACCAGTAAAGTATCGGCGGGTGTAAGTGTTGGCAACATTAACTGACATCGGTTCAGTCTGAAATAATTTTTTTCAGTCAATGTTTTTGCGAGGATAAGAAGTAGGAAAGCAGGTTTTACCAAAATGAGTTTTCAAAAATAAAACATGTGTCAGTAGAGCCGGTACTGTCCATGCACTGCAGGTAATGCAGAACAATTAAAAACGAACGTGATGTTTTAATAAACAAAAAGAAAATAATCATTCATATCATTTGTGTGGTACGAGGTGTGGTCAGGTAAGGAAAACAGTAAAATAATTCGTGAATATAATAAAATAACTATTGTTAGTTTGAGTGTTTTATTGTTGGCACCCCCTTCTGAGAAAAGGGCTAACCGCAATGTCCAGCAGCGAGGAGGAATTAGACGATATCTATCATGGAGTACGTAACAAGCCCTCGTTCATTGTTTTGTTGCCAGTTTAAGTGAATGAATGCATTTGAAGGCATACATATCCCATTTCATTTCATAGTAGAATAGCAACAGCGCATTTGAACTTTTTGGAGTGAAAAATAAAGCACAAATTGAGAGTTTCTGTATAAACTAAATCCCATCGACACGTTTTGAGCTAAGAAAACCCACAAGAAACTCAATTTGTGCTCCAATTCACTCAAAAAAATGCAAATGCGTTGTTGCAAAATTGAAATAGGCTAGAGAACTATTAGCTGTTTCAAAACTATGTAAACGCCAACGTCGCAAAAACATTAAAAACTGAAGAAGTTAACCAAATAAGATGTTTGCCATATCTACACATCTCAACGACGTACCGCTGAGTTGGTGCGCCAGTTTTTGAGCACTCTGTATACATAGAGTTCCGTCTGAAATTGGTTGAGAAGTCTTAATTTAATCTGTAAACTCGAACTTTAACCGCAACAGTCTGTTTTTATTTCCTGGTCTAAAACCAGTATCTCTTTAGATGTGTGATCAAACCCGCTTGGGGGAGTCGCTCCAAATGCAGGCGGTTTTGAACAACGACGTCAACGATCTTTTTCGCCTCTTGCAAAATGGAGAATCGGCCAACATCTGTGACAACCATACTCTTCAACCAGAGATGAACACAACATCCATTTTCAATTCAATAAATGAAGTGGCGGACATTCCACTCAATGCTCCCACTTATTGGTACAGGGAAATCCCTTTATCGCTTGCCGTAGCGCTTAACCACATGTATTTCGTTCGCAAGTTGTTAGAAAAGGGGGCCGACCCCAACTTGCGCTACCCTAACGGGGATTCTTTGTTGCACCACACTACAGATATTGGTATCGTGCGTTTGTTGTTGGAACATGGGGCTGATATCAACGCTCAAGGTTGCGACGGTCAGACTCCTCTATTTCATGCTTGCCAACGTGGAAAAATGGAGTTAGTACATATGTTCTTATACTACGGGGCTGATGTAACGATTACTGACAATTGCGGTTTTTTGCTGTATGATATTTGTCGGGAAAATGTAGATAGTCTTTTTTACTTAACTTTTGATGAACACACCGAAGTCAGTTTGCTCACTTTGTTTAAAGCAATACAGAATGAGTCTCCGCATCTGAAGGAAATCGTTAAACTAACAAGAAACGTTATCTACAGTATAAAACAAGTCAAAGAATTGGCGGCTCAAATCTTCCCATATCCTGATTTCAATTGGGTTGATTTGAACGATTTTATTGATCCGCTTATTAAAAACGAATTCGGCTACTCAATGCAAATCTTTCGTTTAATGAATGTTGAAACACATACTTGTGACATGATCACAATTGAAGATTTTTGTTTCATTTTATTATATTATTATGTTTTGGACAATTTACAGTTTCCGCTCGTCTTACGGAGACTTGATTCGGATCGCCCACACCAATTTGCAATAAAATTTGCGTGTTATTGCGCAAGTCGGGGATATGAAATCACTTCTCAAGATTTGGACGACGTTTATCGCTTTTTTGGTTTTAGTGAATTGTACCGAATGTTATTGAATATTGCCAAAATTCGCAACAATTGTTGCAAGTTTGATTCTTATGCGGGTTACAATTTTATGGCATTTTTGACCTACGATTTGAATTTAGGTATTAATATGATCGAGCATTTTCAAGAAGTAATAAGTGTTGATGGAAAGTTGTTGAATTTTTTTAATCTTGTAAAATTCAAAAATAAATTTCCGTTAATGTTCAAGATGTTTGGCCATAAACTAGCATCAGCAGTGCCTTCTTTGGTCGAGTTGAGTCGAAATACCGCTCGCAATTTTATCATTTCAAAGTTCAAAGTGGAGGATAATGTTCAGTTTTTGACTGTTGTTAACCATCTTCCCATTCCTAACGTTATTAAACAAATAATTATTTACCAAAAAGAAATTTATAATCTCTAATGTTATGAAATAAATTTTGTTGGCATTTGGTGTTTCAATTGAACCCTTCCAGATCTATCCTAAAGCGATTCGAACGTAAAGTCTCCAGCACTCAAATTGCAACAAAAATCAAGTAAAAAGTGAGCAAAAAATTGCACAAAAAATCCTTTTCGAATATTGAAAATTTGCTAGCCCTTAGAAATGAAGGCCATAGATTCGTCTGGACGAGTTAAATGCCAGACATTGATTACATCTATTACAGTCAGTGTTGTTAAGTATTTAAATACATGTATTTAAAAAAGTATTTGAAATACTTTGGTTGTATTTAAATACGTAATTAAATGCATTTCTTTTTTTGTATTTTAAATGTAATTTTAATTACAATTGTCCCCGAAATTTTAAATACTTGTAATTAAAATTAAAATACTTTTATCGGTTGGGGAAATCTGCAGTATAGTATGCCCAACACCAACAACACTTACCCTAACCCGAGACAGGTAGTCAGAGTGAGTCAGACAGATAATCTGCATTGTCGGGAGCGAGGACTTTCCCTGCATTAACTAAAGTTATTTATGGGAAAAAATATTTTTCACTCTCATTGTCATTAAGAGATTAACAATTTGTGGGCAACAATACGAACAGGAACCAGGTCATCCAGGATTACATAATTAAGAGGGATACGACCAAAAAGTAAGGGTAAACTCCAAAGTTGAGTCTGACGTGAAGTAAAATCATGACAAACGATGTTATGACGTAGTAGGCAAAATATTGGGACCAGATACTGCTATCCGAGACCTTCAGCTGTTATTCTGTGTCCTTCAATAATTAATACAGGGTGAATCATTAGTCGGTTATTTCTTATTTTGTTTTAATATGCAACCAGTAATACCAGAATAATACTGATTCCAGCTGACCAGATCGGTAATCGTTAAAAAAATTCAAAATTAATCCATGATTACATTGTTCTGAGTATTGTCAAGTTTGTCTTGACAGTTTTGCTAAAGTTTCATTATAGACCATTATTATTTAAAAGATAAAAAACCAATATTGATTCAATTAATGTTTTTAGAAATCAAACGAAGTATCAAGTGGTAAGTGCAATTAGTATTTTTGGGTGCATCTTAGGACATGTCAGAAGTAACCCACTATTGACTCACCATGTAGGTCATAAAAAAATACAATCCACATTAAGGGTCGACTTTTTAAAAGCGTCATTAATTTAATCCCCGATTAAACCCCATTAATAAAATGTGATTAAAATAATTAATGCGATTAATTAATTACATTAAGTAACACGCAATAATTAAATGCGTGATTAACTGATCACGTGACCAAAGTGGACCAATGTGATTGGTTTATCCGCGTTATTAATTTTTAACGCATTAAAATTTAAAGGAGCTTTCTATTAATTAGCCTTAATAAGTATTTCAATACTTTTAAATACATTGCTAATGTAATTGTATTTGAAATACATTTAATTATTTTGCCGGAAAAGTATTTGTATTTAAATACTTTTAAAAATGTATTTTTAACAACACTGATTACAGTTCTCATTAAGAATGGTATTGTTTTCTATTTATAGTACCTTCAGGCCGCCACATCGAAAAAACGGTCAATAACTGCCGACACCTCATCAGGCTTATGCTTGATGTACTTTTCCGGATTCTTTGTAAACTGGACACCTGCATACCTGTGAACCCACCTTCAATTTAATTATTACACATAACCAACTCACATGTTATAGAACGAATTGTATTTCGGAATAATCAACTCCTTATTATCCCTTTTGATACTTTCGCGCAGTTCGACGTCTGGAATCGAATATCCGCGCTGCACTTTGGCGATATCTTCAATTTCTTTATTAAAACCCTAAAAAATCGTTGTTTTGGAGCCACTTTCTAGGTTTAAAAGCCACTCACAGCAAATTTCTCCTTAATTACGGCCCTGTCCTTATCCCGGAGCTTATCACCGTGCAAAAGATTGACTGGCGAGTCATCACACCAGATATAGTTTAAGAGTTTGCCCCAACTAAAACATATACATAGAGGGCGCCACTCTTTTATTCATTACAATACCTTTGCGAGTACGCTTTCTTGTGTTCTTGGATTGAGTTGTAGTAATATTCCTCACATTTTGGTTCGGAAATTAAATACAACTCTAGTAGTGAGCTGCGCTGTAGCGACTTCAAAACATAATTGTTGTTATTTAAGCGAAAAATCGCCTTCAAAGCTGGGTCACTATACTGTTCGCTTTTACTAATCAACGTATGGTTCAACTGCACTAGAACCTTCTCTAAAATTCGCAATAAAAACGTCAAAACTTAAGTTTTTAATTGAAAATTAATACTAATGTAAAGGCCTAGAAGGGCCTTGTTCGTATCAGTGGCCTTCAAACGATCCAATTGTCTCGCATAACTAACATCCTGTGCTAGAACCATACCAATCGTGTCGGTATAATCGAGCAATTGTTCCAAAAACATGATCACGTTGCTTGTGAGCTCGTGCACCGTCCCGTCGCTAGGCAACTGTGTCACCGAATCGGACCGTAAACTCTCGATGAAATCCTCGAGTGCTTTCGCCCCCTAGCAACCAATCAAACAACGCCAACACACACCAATCAAACCTCACCGTCGAGTGTAACATCCCTAGAATGGCGTCAAACTTCGACTTGACATTCAAATCGCACTCCTCCACCGTTCGTTCAAACTCGGGTTTCAGCGAACGCAACTGTTTCAAAATCGGGAAAACGACCAAAACTGTGCCGAAATCGTGCCGACTTATACATTTCTTCGCCCGCGAGACTATATTCTTAAAACTATCATTCAATACAATTCATTACAGAAAACTAGCGACAAACCTCGCCATCTTGGACGATTGTATCCATGGCCTCCCTGACTATCAATTCGAAAACGCGTGGCTGATGTCTCGGTGCGATTATGCCCTTGATTAAAGCTTGTTCGATTTGCATTAGTTTGTGTAGCGCAATCACGCACACTAGATAATTCTCCAGTTCTTGCTCGTTGTCAAACTCCTCCCCGTTGTAGGAGGGGTCAAGGTGGGAGGAGGCGCGTCGGGTGCCCAGCGTGAAACCTGTCGAATGTTCAAGCGTTTGCGACGCCTTCAAAAGCATGCGATTGGCTTTGCGTTCGAAGGCGTGGTGTAGGCGGCGCGTTGACGGCTTGCGACTAGCTTCATGTCGGTTTTGAAATTTAGGGCGCTTCAATTAATGTAAGTTGGTACTGATCACCCAACTTACCAGCATTGGTGAACTGGCGACACCATGGACACTTCCACCGCTTACGCTTTTCTGGTGGTTGCGCAACATGGTCAAAGACCGTTGTAAAACAGCCCCTCGCACTTTACCATAAACCGTCAAATATTCATCACGGCCGTTGTCAAGTAGCCAATTCGCGATTTTAATCAGATAGGTTTTCGTATGATCCGGGATTTGAATCGGCGGGAGCTTTTCGCGGTTATCGGAATTCTCGTAATTGATCAAATCCAGGAGAACGACCGGGAGCATTGGAGTGTTGTACTTGTCCAAGATTGTTTTAAATTCGGCATTGAGCTTGTCGCTACCTTTATGAAATAAAGTGGTCTGAAAACTTGATTAAATTTGCTAACTGCTAAATAGGTGTTAACGTACGACATTTTCGAGTTCGACGCTTTGGGGGATGTGTTTTTCGAAATATTTTTGGGCCTTTGCCAGGCGATTCAATGAGTGGATGTACTCGTCTAAGTCAATACCGCTCTCACCGGGCCCTTTCTCAATTGTGCTTTCAACATCACTTGATACGTTGTAATAGCTAATAACATCGTCGAGATATGTGAGAGTTTGGTCGATATCTGGTTATTTGAGTCAAGGAAAATCATTAAATTTGATATTTGAGACGAAATCAAGGGGCGTTTCAAGGATACTGACTTGTGATTTTTGCAAATTTTCTGTATCATTGTAGACCGGCAAAACAGTGTCCTCTAGCCGTGAAAGACGCTCCTCAAACGAATTTAAAATCGTGTCGATGCCTTTAGTGATTTGAGAGCTTTTTTTCAGTCTTTCTGTCAGCAAAGATAGGTTAGATTTCTCCTGCGGATATAGGTTAGGTTGTGTCACAATTTCCATATCACTGACCTTCTCCAATTTGCTTGTAATCTCATAAGTGCGTTCCTCGATGATATTCATCTTAGTTAAACCCGATATTTGGATGAATTACTTCTAAAATTGACGATTTTACAAGCAAAACATTACTGACGTCATTTGTCACTAACACAACAAACTTGACAAATAGCAAATCCCTAAACAGAGAATCAAAATTTTCTCTACATTTTTGAACGTCCTTCGCGATATTTGGGTGAATAACACCGAAAAATGTATAATTATTAGAGAGGGGATCTTAGGAAACTTCCCTAACCCGTAATAATTAAGGGCTCTTCTTGGAACTTGAAATAAATTTGTTTCGTTAAAAATGTTTGACACCCTTTATCTATTTTTCCTAAATTCTTAAATTGACTTGTTATATCCTAAATGTGTTTTAATCATCCTAAAGTTGTATTTAACCTTCCATATTTTTTCAATTTTTTTTATTACCATTTAGTGTAAAAACAATATCTAATTTTTCAATTTACCTAATAGTTTTTTTTAGTTTTACATCTAAAGATTATTTGTTTTTTAAGCTTCCAGTCTTTCAATCACGTTTCTTTTTTTCAAGTTTCTCAGTATTTCAGCTTAATTTCCCCATATTTCATATTCATTTCCTAAATTTTTAAGTTTTTCGTGGTTTTACTTTCTTAAAATTTCAGTTTTCTAATTTCTTAATGTTCTTTGCAGTCTATAGTGTTTTAATTTATGACTTAGGTCTACAAAACTTTAATTTTACTGTTTTTTAGTTTAGTTTAGATTAGTTCAGTTTTTAAGTTTTTTAGCTTTTCAGTCTCTTAGTGAACTGGTTTCAGAATGTCCAGTTCTATAGTTTTCTCAGTTTCTCAGTTTTTCAGTTCTTTAGAATTTTAGAATTTGAATTTCAATATTTTTTAGTCAGCGTTAAAGTTATTTTGTGAGTTTTTAAACTTTAAATTTTTTTATTTTGCAGTTGAAAATACTCTAGTTGTTATATTAAGTTAATTTTTAAGGTTGCACTAGCTGTTTTTTAATTCTGAAGACTCACGAGCCCTTGCACACCATTATTTTAGTCAAGCCACTTTGAAAAATGACTTATTTTCTCACTGAAGTTTTAGTTAATAGCATAACAAAATTAGAAGTAGTAGGCCTGTCACTTCTTAAAGTTAATGAAAACTCTTGAAGGAAATGTGGACAAAATATGACAAACTATTCAAAAAAATATGCATATAAAAATCTACTGAAAATAAAAATATTAATTGAATGAAAAAATATTGGTAATGTAGAGATGCCTGAAAAATGAACTAATTTTACAACAAAATTAGGATAATATATTTAGGTTCAACAATTAATTAACTTCTAGGCACGTGTATACCCTATCCCACTTCTGAATTGTAAGAAATAAGACGAAATGTTCAAATAATAATTATATTGAAGAACAACGTCGCTCTACTATTCAGTAATATGTATGAATATGTACAGGGTGTAAGCGAGATAAGTACATTAATTTTAACCAGTGGTAGAACTCATCAAGACAAACACTTTTTCTATGTACCATTTTTTCAAAATCGCATTTTTTAAAATCATTTTTTCTCCCCCCAAATTGACGAGCCTTTTATGAAATGCTCCAACAAAGAAAAGTAATAATATATTTAATTTAATTTTCACAAACTTGCTTGGAAACGGTAATCTTGTCGACTAGGTAATTTTGTTTCCAGTGGCGTGTAAGAAAATTGTGTAAGATTTTAAAATAATTTTAACTCAAAAACTAAAACGTTTTGAAAAAAAAAATATTAGGAAAAATTGTTGGTCTTGACGAGTTCTATTACCAGTTAAAATTAATGTACTCATTTCATTTACAGCCTGTATTGTCGAATATAGTTCAACTCGCTGGGATGACGGAATCAGTCCCCCTCCACGTTAAGTTCTCGGGATCGCGAAATGGACCGACAATAAGGTGACGTAACACAGTCGGGGAATCCCTTACACAATTAATTAACTTCTTTAGGTCTGTACCTGTGTCTGTGTCTGTAAAGAACTTAAAATTCTTTACTGCACAAAAAAGCTGTCTTTTTCTTTGTGCAGTAAAGAATTTTAAGTTTTCTACAAAGCGTATTTCGTTTTGTTTGTTTTTGTAATGGAATTAATTACATTAAGGACCGGTTTATAGAAAGCTCTGTTAAAATTTAATTCGTTGTTAAAAGTTATCAACGCGAATGAACCAACCAAATTGTTTCAATTTGGTCACGTGATCAGTTAATCAATAAAGCAAGTTGATTAATTAAAAAAAAACATTATTGACAAACAGCAAATCCCTAAACAATTCAGAAAAATAAAAATTTCCCTCAAATTTGAAGTAAACAAGCCGAATTTCTGATTATTTGGTCTAGACACGCACCCTCTGTGATTCATGCTTGTCACCCGTCCAATTTTTCACCCTAACTTCCCCCAAAACCACCCCAAACCTTCTGGCGGCCGACTAGATTTAAAATCAATGAAACCTTACGATTTTCTCGAGAGGGGATGAATTTTCACGATAGGGGAATTTCGAGTTGACGTTGGGGAAAAGTGGAAATTGCCGGAGTGCAGAACGTGTGGCATGTTTTTGTTTTTTTCTGTTTTTTTCAGACAGGTGTAGGGCTTTTCGGTGCGACGCAAACGTTTTTGTTGAGTTTTTCCGACTGTGAATGGTGCTGTGAGGAAAATTCGTCCATTTTTGAAGTTTTAGTGCGATTAAGTTGGCGACAACGACCATCCTCACCTGTAACAATAACAACAACAGTAATAAAAAAAACAATGCACAGAATTGTATTTTACAAAAATTGTAAATTTTAGTTAGCCGAGACGCAAACCGGTCGATGCAGTTTTCAGTATTATGCTGTCGCACGCGGCATGGCCTCATCGAGTGTCGCCCTCTACCACCCAGATCCTGCCAACAAACCTCACTCATGCCCAATCATCGGAATCCGGAATCGAACCCGGACACATAGCGACAATCACCGGATCTTTGGCCTCGTTTCCGGATCATTACGACACGGATCACACGGATCTGGCGAGCGAATCCGACGAGGCCGAACTCAAACGAACGCTTTTACGAGACGTGAGCGCCCAAAAACGCAAAAAACAAAAAAAACACTCTTTTTATTACAGCAATGGCGCCAGTTTTTCGACAAGGTATACAGGGTCGACCAAAAAAGCTGTTTCCGATGAGTATGGAAAGAGCTTTTTCGCTTTTGATATACAGGGTGATTCTTTTAGGTAAGGTGACCAACTTCAACAAGTTCAAAATCAGGACATTAAATAATAATAATAATAATAATAAAAATAATAATGAAACGTAAAAATATTGTTGGTATTTTTGTCATCTCTAAATATCTAACTCACCTACCTCTGCATGAGATATTCTTTTGCTTTTTTGCAAAATTTTTATGAAAATTTGTTGTGAGTTGTGTTTAACTGACTTTTTTAGGCGATCAAAAGATTTTTACAACCTGAGTAATCTGTACGCTTTCTGGTCGGAATTTTTTAATGCAAGAATTCCTAGGAAATTTGGACTTATTCACGACCAAAAAAATGTCGAAAAATCGACAAAAAAGGAAGTTTTATCGTTATCTGAAAACTTTGGAAATTTTATTTTTTGTTTAATTAACATGTTTTTGTAAGTTTTAGAAATTTCTTGAAAATTCGAAATTCCGGGAATTTTTATTCGAGAAAAAAGTCGATAAATCAGAAATTCCAATTAGATATATCTGTTTTCGTGGCAACTTAAAAATCTTAAAATCGGGACATTTGGGTCTGTCTGTATCAAAATCGGTACAAATCAGGACACCAACTTAAAACAAGACACAACTGTAAAAATCTAAATGTGTCCTGGCTAAATCAGGACGGTTGGTCATCTTATTTTAAGGCCTACATTAGAAGCATTTTAACTTCTAATATAACTAGAGCTTTAAAATTTTGTATAGACCATACTGAGTTCAACTAAATTATTCTCAAAATCCTGAACTTCCGGAACTACGAGAAATTGGCGTCAAAACTTTCAAATTCTGAATATTAACTACATATTTTGATTGCATTTTAGAATTTACCTTCTCAAACTGAGTAAAATTTACCCAAGTTGTTGGTACTTATCTGTTACAGTTTTTGACATATCTCAATTTTTTTGTTAAAATTTTTATTTGCTCTATCACAGCTCTTGAACGCTTTGCGATAAGTGAATTAACTTCTTTTGCATTCGATAACCGAAGATTCGGAGAACCTTCTAGAATTTTCAAAATTGTCAACTGTCAGAATTCAAGGCTAGTATGATTTTTTCAAAATGGTTATCAAAAAAATGGTTATAACTCAGTTTCTTTCAAATGGAACGACCGAGGGGTAAACCGCAACCTAAATTTTGTACACCAGGTTTCCCCTTTTGCTTTAATTTCCCAGGATTTCCTCTGATTTCCTCAAGATTTCCCCGGATTTCCCTTGATTTTCCCAGATTTCCTCTGATTTCCCCTGATTCCCTCTAGGTTTCCCTTGATTTTTCAAAATTATTTCCCGTGAATTAAATACCTATTACCTGTTCACCGCAGATTTTTCTTCATTCTTTCACAATTTATCATAATATGTATTTTTTAATTTGTAATAAATATTAAATCATTGAAGATGTTCATCTGATCGAAATCAAAAGAAGTCATATTCAGAAATTTTAATATGATTATTTGATTTAGTGTTTTTTTTTTAATCATTCTCGATGTAATAAAATGGTCAATCGGTGTTTTTTTTGTGCAAAATTTTTTTGGTGAAAAATTAATCCAAAAAATTGAATGCACGTTTAGGAAAAGCTGGAGTTTCTGTGTAACAAAAGAATGTGTTAAATTGAATCCCAACAAAAAATTAGAACCAATAAAACACTAATTTAAAGAAAAAAATATTTTTGAAAATTGACAGTTGTTGCTAAAGGATGAGACAGATCATAAGCATTTTTACATCAAAAGGCGCGTGAACATTATTTTCAACAGCCTCAATTCACAAAAGACGTCTTTCGTCATATAGATTTTATTAATTGAAAAAAAATTTCTTTTCTTTAGCTTTTGCACGCTATAAACAGTAAGTAGATTGTACTCTTTATCATCATTCGTCATATGCTGAAGCTGTATCACCGCAAACATGTTGCCGACAGGGCTGACAAAATCTCAACTTGCGCATGCGCATTATTTGAAGATTTCCTCTGATTTCCCCTGATTTCCTCGGATTTCCCCAGAATTCCCCTGATTTCCCCAAGATTTCCCTTGATTTCCTTTATTTTGTACACCGATTTCCCCCGCGGTTTATACTCCTCGGGAACGACCCTATTTTCTTAACGGCAATGGAAAGAACATCGACATTTATGGTGACTTTTATCAACATGTCCTATTCGCCTATTCCTACCTCTTACAGTTTTTGAAAAAAATCACAAAAAACGGATTTTATTTTGCAATTTTCATTGTTAATCAAATTTAAAATGGTCAGCAATTACCAAACTTCAACATTTTATTTAGTTTTTAGCTGATTTGTTATCGAATAAGTAGTAAAACGTAAAACAATAATATTTAATTATGGTTTATTATAACCAATGCTAGGATTCCGTGGTCCCGAAGCACAGTCAAACAGTGCAACGCTAATCAACGCGACGTATCGAGCACCTATTGAGTTTGACTGTTGGTCGGGCTGATAAAACTAGCCGAAACATGGGCGCGCTGTTTTCTAGCGGCATCAAGCAAAGATTCACGACACGTATTTGTAGCGAAAACTGAAAAACTAAATCACGATAGAATGTTTAATGAGTTTTATACTTTAGGTACAGCGATAGAAATAATGAACTAAAATTCTGTGTTTTTGATTATTTGAAAAACTGTAAGAGATATAGATATAGAAGATGTTCATAAAAGCCTCCATTGAAAAAACATGGTCATTCCATTTGAAAAACTGTGTTATAATCATTTTTTGATCATCATTTTCAAAAAATCATAGTAGCCTTGCAATTTGACAATCCCGAAGATTTTAGAAGACGCTTTGAACCTTTAGTTATCAAATGCAAAAAGAATTATTCACTTATTGTATAGGGTTCAAGAGCTGTGATATTTTGAATAAACCCATGCAAATGAAAATTTTAACAAAAAAATTGTCATATATCAAAAACTATGACAGATATAAGCACCAACAACTTTCGTAAAGTTTACTCAGTTTCGAAAGGCGAATTCCAAAATGCAATAAAAATAAGTGGTTACTATTTAAAATTTTAAAGTTGGCGCCAATTTCTCATCGTTCCGAATTTCAACCGTTTTGAAAATAATACAGGCTGAATCAGAAATACGTGTGTTAATTTTATCACGTAATAGTACTCATTAAATGCAACAACTTTTCTATATAACATTTTGCAAAATTCTTATTTATTATTTTCACTGTTTTCCTCCTTTCTTTTGTGCAAACGAGCCGGTCAGTGTTTAATAATTACTTAGTATTCATAGCAACAATTTTCATTGTTGTTTTAAAGTGTCCGTTTCTATCACAACGAAAATATTTCGGCACTTTTATTTTTGTACCCATAGGCGTGTACACGTTTCAGTATGTTTTCCTTTTTTAATTTTAAGTAAATTTGCGAAACATTTAATGAAAAATTACAAATAGAAAAGTTGTTTTATTTGTTGAGCTTTGTTACCTGTTAAAATTAACACACGTATTTCTGATTCACCCTGTATAGTTGAACTCAGAATGGTCGATTTAGGCCGTATACAAAATTTTAAAGCTCTAGCTACATTTGAAATGTAAAAGCTTCTAATGTAGGCCCTAAAAGAATCACCGTGTATGGGGAAAAAGCAATTGCCATACACTGGAAAAGTTGGTGACTTTAAACGGGTGTGTTGGCAGTACGACCCGGAGGGATTCGGGGAAATCCCCTGGGGCGACTTGATTTCAGCAATGTCGGACCCGGAGTTTCGGCACCGCGTCGGTACCGGAAAACGCGAGATCCTCTTAGAGAAGGCCAGGAGTGCCACAACACCGGCGATTACATTCCAAGATTTCGTGAACGTGGTGAGTTTTTTATTTCGCATGAAACATTCAAACGTCGGGGTTTTTGATTCTATTGTGTTTTTCATAAATAAATTCGCCGGTGTAAAAGCGCCCGCCCACACTAATGACATTTTTCAAATTCCTCGTTAGTGTGACAAGCAATAAATAACTCGTCCAAATCCGGCCGTTTCACACCGACAAAGTAGTCACAACAGTGAAAGAGCCGTATTTCTCCCTCGATCGTCCATTGTCATTGTCCGTAGAGGGATGTTGGGAATTTGAGTACGGCGTGTGTGGTACGCCTGAGGGATGACGTCTCATTTACGCGTCGATTGACTTTCGTTATGTCACTTTTGTTTTTATCGCGGCCTGCTCGATGAACTCGGCGAATTCTTTGCATTGCGACGACGGTCGATTTCAAGGCCGAACGCGGGTGGTGCACCTTCATCAGGGGCCCACTACCTACCTGAAACTCACTCTCGCTATCTGCGAGATAAGCTCATTGCGAAAATTATTGCACCGATGGATGTGTGCTGGTGCTGCTGCTGCTCCTGCGGTATTCAGGAACTGGTTTCGGTTGAGGAGGAAAAAATAAAAACACCGAGACGAAGACGAGGGAAGGAAAAAAGAGACAGTCGGAACGCGCTGATTAGTCAATTTAATTTAATCGCGACGATGGCGAATAAATTCCAAAGGTGGCCGCTTTATGACCGCGTAATAATGAGCGAGCGCGGTGCCGCCATGCGACGGCGTCGAGAAGCATTTCTGACAGGAGAAATGTCAAAAGACTTGGCTGCGATACCATTTCTAACACATCTTGTATAATACAATTCCAAAAATTAGCCCAAAAAATCCGGTATTTTGAATTCATTTTTATTCAAACGGCAAATTTAAATTAAGTAGGTACGTGTCAAAATGAACGCTGGAAAGCCTTTTTTTAAATAGCTATCTTTTACTAATTTCTTAAAAAAAAAAAAATTACAATATATATTGCAAATACAGGCTGATCCAGGTTCTTTTTTGCTATTTCAAATATTGCCATGCAGTTTTTATTATCCGATGGATATACTTGAAGTACAAACTAAAAATATTTTTATTATACACAGTGTTGTATACCAAATTTATATTTTTTTAAATGTAACACCCTATATACATATTTTTACATAAAAAAATACGTAAAAAAATAGTGTAACATTAGTAACAGTGTAACATTAGTGTAACATTAAATAAAGTATTATGGGTCTATCTCTTTTCGTTTTGGAATTATTCAACTTTTCGTTATAAAAATGACCAACTTTTGAAAAATCACTGCGAAGTCGCTCATGAATATATTTTTTGACAAACTTGCAACAGAAAAACTTGAATATCTTGTAGTTTTAGCAAATAGTCGACTTTTAGTTAAAGCGCGCAGATAATGTACAGGCTGTGCCAAAACGCAAAAAGGTAAATAACTTATTTTTTTCCAATGAAACACCCTGTATTTGTTTACACGTATCGATAGCATTTTTGATAAACTTTCTAACGATATGAGGTTTGTATAGCAAATTTAAAATATTTTATAAAAAATGTATTTTATTATATGCAAATTTTTAGCTTAGAATCTGATGTCAAATGATAATTTATTTTCTGATATGTACTAATGTGATTAATTACTTAATTATTTGACACCTAAATGAATTTCACTCATCAAGAATTAATAATAAAATAAATAAATATTTTTTTTGAAAGCCTTAAGAAATATTTCAAATTTGCTGTACAAACCATATATCATTAGAAAGCTTATAAAATGCTATCGATACGTAAAAACAAAAACATGGTGTTCTATTTGAAAAAAATGAGTGTTTCAGCTAAAAGTCGACCATTTGCTAAAACTACAAGATATTCTAAGTTTTTCTGTTGCAAATTTGTCGGAAAATATTCATGGGCGACTTCGCAGTGATTTTTCAAAAGTTCATTTTTCTAACAAAAAGTTGAATAATTCCGAAGCGGAAAGAGACCTGTAATAGTTTTTTATAAAGTTACATTATTTTTTTACGTAGAATATAATTAAAAACGTATATGGTATTTCATTTAAAAACATATAACATATAACTTTGGTTCACCACCCTGTATATAATAATAGTTATTTATTTAACGAGTTTGAGTCTATTTCACGAGTGGATTTTTAAACGTCGAGTGTTAACGAGACGTTTAACATCCACGAGGTGAAATAAATGAACCGGTTTACACGAAAACGAGTCGGATACAACATTTTATTCTTCGAATTAGACTCAACAAGGCTTAAAATTGCTTTAAATCTACTAAAAATAATCTGACGTTTCGTATTGACAGTTGTCAAAACGTCCTTACACAGGAGAAAAACCGTAAATTTTGACAGTGTCAAAGAATAAAAATATTTTTAGTTTGTAAACTTCAAATAAGTCTATCGGATAATGAAAACGGAATGGCAATATTTCAAATATCAAAAAAATTATAGACCGATTACACACACACCCCTGGGTTCAGTCTGTATACAGGGTCTCCCAGGAAGTTTGAAAAGTCCATTACTGACCTTTAAATTAAAAATGGATATTTTTTACAAAAACCGTAGGTTTTAAAATTATTTTCAAATATACAGGGTGTTTCAATACAAACATGCTTTTTTAAATGGAACATTCTAAATTTTATTGCATTTTCGGACATAGTTTTTAATATTGATGATGTTGCGGTCGATTATGCTTAGTTTTTAAAATAATTTGATTTTTTGACGAAAGCACGCTTTTAAAAAATATATATTACACAAAAACTAAGAATGTTAGAACAGTAGGACTTTCACAACTTTAAAGGCGGATTTTAGAAGCCTCAATCAGGCGCTAAAACATTCTTATTATCGTTGTATTATGATCGTCGTTGGCCCTGGCCGGGCCAAAGCAAACAAACCCCGACCAAACGGCGGCCCGTTTACCATCGCAAATAATTACAATTCGGCTCTGGCGTGATTACAGAGCCGGCTTTCGGTCAAAAGTCGGCGCCGGCCGCGATTGAGGTTATCTCGTAATTTGACAATGTATAGAGAATTTGACAGGTGATGGTGACCTTGATATAGGTGGTCCGCTCATTAGTGACTGTTGCGGAAATGCCTCTCTCGTGCTGTATACAAATTAATCCAATAAATGATTTATCATTCTTTTCGGAACGGATAATTGAAACTGTCATTCTTAATTTCGGACAGAAAACTAATTTATTTCACTTTTTATCTCGCTGCTGCTTCAAACAGTTTTAATTAATTTTGTGGTTGAGTTGAGTTTTTTTTATGACGGGAAGTTCAGCGGGCAATTATATGCAAACTTTCATCACGAAAGGAAACAATACGTATCAAGGAACGATAATTTAATTAAGACGGCAGGAAACTTGCACGGGCTTGTTAGCTTGATGAGGACGTGATTTAGGAGTACCGTAAAAAATACACGAGAAATGTAGCGTGGTACCACTACCTGTCGTTTTAATTAGGACTGCCAAAAAATCTAACGCTCAAAATCCATACTTTTCAAATTAGGTACAATTGTTTGGGCTAAGATATTGAATAAGTTAGGTATAACTTATTCTCTACTTTGTTAAAAAGAATTAGAATTTCAGAAGTGTTTGGTTTTAAACAAATTAAATTTTGAACTTTGATTTATTATCTGTTTCAAAACTATAAAAACGCCAACGTCGCATTTTCTCTGAAAACTAGCTGTTATAAAATATTTATGCACTTCAAAAAAATAATAGCTAATGTAATTTATATTTTCAATGAGAGATCTAATCATTAATAACTATTTTACAATTTTATCAATCTTATTTAAAAAAATTATTCGGTAAAATGCGACGTTGGCGTTTTTATAGTTTTGAAACAGCTAATATATGTTAACCCTTTTGAGTTTAATGGACAAGTAGAAAATTTGACTCAAAAAGACGACTTTTGTTTTTTTTTACAAAAATATTCAAAACTATGTAAATGTCAAAGTGGCATTTTCTCTCAAAATTAGTTGTTATAAAATATTTATGCACTTCAAAAAAATAATAGCTAATGTAATTTATAATTTCAATGAGAGGTCTAATCATTAATAACTATTTTACACTTTTATCAACCTTGTTTAAAGAAATATTTTGCTAAAATGCGACGTTGGGGTTTACATAAATATATGTTCACTTCTATATAGAACAAATTCGACGTAGTTATAATATACCGCTAACGTCATTTGCAAAGTAAAAATCAATTCAAAAAAAAATACTAATTGGGACATATACAATGGCGGACACGGAATTTTGGACGCTTCTGTCAATTCGTTGTCAAAATGTATGGAGTATTCCATACGTTTGTCAACTAAATGTCATAAGCGTCCAAAATTCCGTGTCTGCCACTGTACTGGTGTCCCACCAGTCTTAATAATATTGGTACTTATTTGTCCATGCGTATACTGGTAAAACGCTTAAATACCTATACAGGGTGATTCAGAAGTATCGGACAATCTCTCGGGTGCTGATAAAGGACATCAAACTCAATTAAAAGTTCCTATGAGAAAAAATTGGTTGAGGCTTTTTTCACGAGATATAGCTCTTCAAATATAAATTTTTAAGTTAGATTTTTGGTGTTTCCGATCATATTTTTTGACTTTAGTTAGCGGAAACGACTGCTCTTGGAACATTAAACAAATACCTGTTGAAAAAAATTAACAATTAATGTCTTATAATGTACGAAACAATTAAAAACTTGCAAATTCCACATCGTAGGAAGTAAAAGAGCAAAAATCAATACCGTTGCTAAGGAAAACGAATTAAAAATATATCAAAATTAAATTGCTTGAAAAAAATCTGACTTCATTTTTGTGCTTCCCAGAACGTCTTTTACCACTATATGAGAATTTGTCCGTCACTTTAGAATCACCCTGGATAATATTATGTGATTTGAAAACATTGATCCATCTATTACCTACGCTTGGAAAACGGATGGGACATATCTTTCCACTAAATTAACCGGTTAGTTGCCCACCAGACTTTTGAAAATGTTGTTTGTCCTATACAAGGGCGGATCCAGTGGGATGGGGGACCAATTTTAATTTTTTAATAAATAATATAAAAGCTTAATAAACAAATGTTTCACATTAAAAGTGACAATTTTCTAGCAACGTTTCGTCTTAATTTAATCTTCTTCAATCCGTTTATAAAAAACAATTGACGGCCTAAAGAAAATTAAATTAACATCGAAAACGTTTCTAGAAAGTTGTATTTTATTAGATGATAGCCCAAAAATACCAAATACCCTTTTCTTACAATGAAAATAAATTATTACCACTTAATAAAATATTATGCGTAGATTCTCGAAAAGTAAAACAAGGAAGTTGCTTAGAAATTTTTTTACGTCCAGAATTTTTTATTACTTAAACTTACTTAAACAACTATACGTAAATTAACATTGCCTGTTGTATATTGCTCGTAGATTAAAAATAAAAACACATTCAGAATCTTTGAGTAAATTTCTTATAAAAAGCTACTGGAGTATCAATTGTCCGAACCCCCTGCTGTAGGTATTTTATATCTACCTATTATTTTTCATGAAATCATGAATTCTCCCCAATGATTACCTGATGTAACCAATTCATAACAAATAACAAATTTGCTTTTTACACTTTAGAAAAAAACTGTCTATCGGTGGATTTTCTTAGCACTAAGGGCCGGTTTACAAAACAACTGTAATCAAATTTTAATTCGAGATTAACACAGCATTTGTCAAGCATTTTAAATGCAATTAAATTTTAATTTCGGTCTCTGTAAACCGACCGTAATAAATTTATCAAAATTCTTCTGTTTAGTACATAACGTCCAAATTTGTGTCCTATTTTACTCAAAATTTTCTCTAAAGGTCTGAAATGGAATGTAACACAATTTTTGATGCCACCCTCCTGACAATTTTGTTAATCACCGACTGTAGGAAGATAAGAATAAAAGCTTTCTTCAAATCTTTGAAATAAAAAATAAAAGCTTGGGAATTAAATATTAGTTTTGTTTTTTGCGTCGAAGTCCGTTGTCAAATGAAGCTATTTTGAATGTCGAACCCCTCATATGGCATTGTTTGTCCGTTCCCCAGTACACAAATCCAACAATGCCACTTAATGCCATTATAATTTTCCATGCGGTCGGTCTTAATGGTCGTTAATCGTCATGAATGCGATTTCGGTAACCGTATTTGTCGAAAATCCCCTTTGTCGTCCGACATTTTGACATTTTCCACCCAAAAATTCCGTGTCATTAGTTGCTAACAAGTGTAACAATCCGATGAATGGAAGATTTACGTCTTTACTTTTTCGGCTAGTTTGGGCAGTCCTTTGTTGGGATAATCTCCCGAGTGTTTACATGTGCACGGCCCGCATTCCGACCGATTTTATGCAAAATGATGCACAAGCCGGAGGCGAGAGCGTGCTAAATTGCTTCGATCGAATTAAAAATAATTTTTCTAATAACTATGATGTATACATTCGGGTTTTTACCGCGGCTACACCGTTATAATTTTCAGATAAATATGTCGCTCATGTTGCCGAAAATTTTTCGGCTTGTTTTTTGTGTGTGATGCTACGACACGTGATGGTTTATTCATGCCCGACTATGAAAAATATAGAATTGAAAAGTTGAACAAACGCTCGCAGCATATCAATAAATAACACATCACGGCTTGTCATTTTGGAGGTTTTTACACGAGCGGTTATTTATCTCGTGACAGAAAAAGAGAAATGGCGGCCGACAGTGGCGTCGTCACATTCGGGGGGGGGTGATTAAACGAAAATTTTCGCTTTGTTAAAGGTGTCGACAGTGTAGGTGGTCTGTTTGTAAAGCCGGATTCGTCTCGCTTAATGTCCATTTCATGATTTGTAGAATATTTGTGCCGTTGCTAATAAATTTATTATGTCGGTGTGTATTTTGATTTGACGATGGAAGTAAATTTGTTTGTGGTTGAGGACACAGCTGTACGACGATGGCGATAAAGCGGCGTATCTTTCGATATCGTCAGCAATATTCGAGACTTTCCGGCCTGATGGCCACAAGGGCTCCCACCTGCCAGTCGTGCCCAACTTGACCTACCGCTTACAGACTCAAATCAGCCTCAACAGCAACTTTATAATCGTGCAAATGCTCAATTATCTTACTACTATACGAGAGCGATGCGCTTCGACAGACACGAGACGAATTAACGACCCGAATTATTAGCATTAGCGCCGACAAGAAATTTTCTAAATTTTCTAAACTAATTGCTAAATAATTCAAAATTAGTTTATAAAACTGGACCTTATAAACTTTAAAAACTGTTCTTATTATCATTTTAATAAGATTTGCCGTAATCGGCGTTTGAAAATTCAAAATGCTTAGGTTTTTTTTATAGATACAGTTCGGATAATCGATATTCTAAATCTGTTTTCTTTTATTCTTTATTGTCTACGAGCAATAGTTGTTAAGACATCAATGTTTGAGGAACTACAGTTAAAACTTACCTATTAACCGTGCAGTTTCTGTGTCCATTGTGGTGCAAATAGTGTACTTCTGGCATTAACTTTTATATGAGTTGTAATGGTAACAGGTTAGTCATTTACACCACAATGGTTTTTATGAAAGTGAACCGAAAGTACAGCCGTTTTAATAATGATAGTCATCTGAAAATTTGTATACAACCATAGTCTCTTACGTCGTGCTCAATAAAAATATTTTCAAGATGGCGACACTTCCGGTTATACCGGAAGTCGGTATCAACTTCCTTATTTTAAATATAAAGCTATATTTTTAATCCGTTTTTGGATTACTAGAGATTTTAAGGTAGTTTTCATAAGCTTCCCCTATATCTACATTTAGCCGTTTACGAAATATTTAGTTTTAAATTCGTTTTTGGATTTCCATCTTCCAGTTCAAAAATCGATAACTCTGCCATTTTTTTAAATTTTAAAACCGTTTTTAGCTCATTTGAAAGAGGAAGTTTAGATCTTTCCTTTGATATTTTCAAATTTCTAAAAAAAGAAAACAAACCCAGAATTTTTAAAGTTAAGTTTGCAGAAATTTAAGCACTCATAACTAAGTTTTTTCAAATGAAATGCCACAATTTTATTTCGCTAAATGGTAGAGAATTTAGTTCTGCATCGATCTGTATTAACATTCTCTATACTTATGTTTAATAGTTTTCAAGTTATACAATAACGTTTTGTTGGGATTGAGAAATTCATTAGCCATAGAAAAAATGTGAGAAATTAGAGTAGTTTTTCAAACCAACATTATTTTGTTTTCACGGATAACACAATTTCGAAAAGAATTTGTCATTTGTCTACGCAAAAATAGCTGTGTTAGTAAGGAATTTCCTATACAAGGTCAAAAAAAAAACAACAGAACTTGAAAATTATCACTGATATGTATAGGGAATGCTAATACAGAGATGCAGAGAAAAATTCTCCTCTATATCTAGTAAAATAAAAATTGAGACCCCTATTAAAAAAATTAAGTTATGGGCCCTTAAAACTGTCCAAACTTAACCTTAAAATTTTTGGTTTATTAACTTCTTTTCCAATTTTGAACACACAGAAGAAAAGATATGGGCTTTCTCTTTTAATTCTCCAAATATTATTTCGAAATCTCTAAAACTAAAAGAGTTACCGATTTTTTTAAGTGGCATATGCAAATCCAAAAATTTTCAAAAAATCCTAAATATTTGGAAAACGGCTAAACTTAGATATAGGGACAGCTGATAAAAACTCCCTTAGAATAACTCAACTAATCTAAAAACGCAGTGAAAAACATAGCATCCCATTTAAAATAAGAAAGTTGATAGCGACTTCCAGTATAACCAAATGTGATGCCATCTTGAAAATATTTTCATTGAATAGAACTCTATTAGAACTTTTAATACTTCTAATGTGGGGTTTAGACGGACAATCCTGTAGTTTGTCAAAAACCAAACACTTATGAAATTATAATTCTTTTTGACAAAGTGGAGAACCAATCCAGCACAAAATGTTATTTTTTCTTACGGAAAATTGTCTGAGGATTCCGAAACTGTCTTTAATTTTCATCTATTTTTATTGACGTTACCTAGGTAATTAAAAAAAGAATGAAATTTTTATACAAATCATTTAACTCGAAAACGTGGTAAAGTTTAAAAAAAATCATTTTTGACTTTATTTAGGTAATTTAGGTAGTATTTAGCGAAATTTCTATATAATAAACCGAAAAATTGCCAAATTGGACCAAAAAGTTCTTAGCTTTGCTTCTTAAAATACGAATGGTGATGCATTTTTTTCGGTCAGACAATCGATTATCACTTTATGAAATTTCTCCGAAAAATATACGACAACAACGTTGAATTGGATTGAAAAGGGTACTTTTTGTTCTTCTAACGCGTTTAAACACACATTTTAAATAAAAACTTCATTTTTCGCAAGATTTTTGATTTTTGGGTCAATTGTTTGCTAATTTATTGTTCTTCCATTCTTCTCCCAACTGATCACCTGATGAGGCAACACTTTTATGGGTCAATTATTCACTCCCTGTACTTATAGAGTGGTATGAATAAAACGAAGTATTTGCTAATACTCGTAGTAGAAGCAAATGCTCCAAATCTATATAAAGTAAATACTTCTGAAAAGAAGCATTTACTTCGGAGACGGAGCACTTGCTACAGACACGAAGCATTTACCTCAAATTTGAAGTTTTTTCTCTGAATTTGGGTAGCAGATCCTACTATCAGTACTATCCTACTATCGTGGATAGTCCCTGGCCATGAAGCATCCACACGTAGCTTGTACATTTATCGAGCAAAATCCCTTTCTACTAAGATACTCCTTTCCTTGAATCACAGGTTTTATAATTCGAACGTGTACGCAATCAACCGCACCAATTATATTCGGTATAACACAGTGTTCTTGTGCTCTTTGATCGACAGTTTCTGGAAATCGAATCCATAAATGTTGCTTCTCAACAATTTTTCCAATACCATCATTAATAGTCTTTGACACGGTTGACCCTGATGAACACCTATATCACTTCCAACTCCTATTTGAAAACCAGGATTTCCAAGACTTCTAAGGAAAACATCCATTTTTTGCACAGGTGATAGAGCATCACCACGCCTTTCTACTGATTCATCCAAGAAGTGATCAGCCAACCATTCTACATTTTCCCTCTCAAAACTTAAAGAAATTCAAAATTATTTTCTCTTATTTCTTTAAAATTGTTATCAGTACCGAAATAATTTCCTGTATTCGCGAGCATTAAATGTTCTTCTTTCTTTATAATACTTTATTGACCTCTGTTGTATCAATAATTCCGCCATATTATACAAACACTTGAGAAAAAACAAACCGCGAAGTTTGTCTGACCTTAGCTTCGGTAAAAGTGACGTATTTGCTTCAGCTGTTAGCATTTGCCTTATGTAGTACTATAGGAATTACTTTGGTATACAGCGTTGGGCAAAAGTATGGAACCAAGCGTTTTGTGCCTAAACTATGTACCTTACGAAAAAACTAATTAGTACATCAACTACTTTAAAAATGTGATCATTTTTCAAGAAAGAAGACAGTATGTTTTCCTAAATGGTTTTGTTTCTGACGTATTTGAAGTTACATCTGGAGTGCCACAAGGGTCGATACTCGGTCCGCTTCTTTTTGTACTTTTTATTAACGACATTGTAACTTCTTTTGACATACCTTGCCTCCTATACGCTGACGATTTAAAATTTTTTTGTAGAATAAAAACTTCTCTGGACTGTAATGTTCTGCAGAAGAATATTCTTAATCTTTTAAAATGGTGTCAGAAAAATGAGTTAAATCTTAATCTGTCAAAATGTTTTTTAATGCAATTTTCTAACAAATCAGTCATAAAGTTTAATTATTTTATTGATTCTTTACTCCTAAAAAAACTGGATTATGTTAAAGATCTAGGTGTTACTTTTGATCCACAGTTCACGTTTTCTAATCATATTGATAGTGTCATACTAAAAGCTTCTAAGATGTTGGGTTTTGTTGTAAGAAATGGTTCTGAATTTTCACAAATTAACACTTTGAAGTTACTATATTTTTCATTTGTTAGATCATGTTTGGAATATGCATCAGTTGTTTGGTCTCCTATTTACGTTACCTACCAGGAAAAGCTTGAAAATGTACAAAGAAGGTTTTTGAAATTTCTGGCTTATAGAGATGATGGAACTTATCCTCCAGTTGGTTTCCCGCAAGAAATATTATTAAATAGGTTTCAAGTATCTAGTCTTGAAATTAGATATAAATTTGCTGCATTAACGTTTTTTTTTAAATTATACACAATAAAATTGATTGCCCTCAACTGCTAAAACAAATAAATTTTCGTGTACCTCGTCAAAAGTCTAGAAATAAACAATTATTTTACTTGGATGCTAGTCGGACAAACTTCAAAAAAAATCACCAATATTTAAGATGTGCTCTGAAATGAACCGAATTAATAATATAGACATATTTTTTATGAATTTCAATTCTTTTTGTAATATTTTACGTACTTATTTCTCTTCATAAAATATACTTTTTCTAAATTTTACATAGGCTACACAATAATTGGTTTCGACTGTGGTGTAGCAGAAATCAATAATAATAATAATAATAATAATAATAATAATAATAATAATAATAATAATAATAATAATAATAAGAATAAATTTTTTAGAAATTCCTTTTAGTTTTCGAGTTATTAAAAAAAATTTTTTTTTCAAATGACACCCTACAATGGCAATTTTTTTTGGTAAAAGATTATGCCCTAAGAATTACATCTGAATCAATAATATTGTTTTTGAACCAGTGTTTTTTTTAAAATAAATTATTAAAATTGCGGTACGAACTCAATACGAAGATTTTTCGAATTTGGCCAAAGTGGTTATATCCATGGATGTTTTTAATCCACTAATTTGATTCGTCAAATTTTTCGCAATTATAAATATATGAATACAACCACTTCGGCCAAGTTCGAAAAACCTTCGTAATGAGCTCGGAACGCAACTTTAATAATTTATTTAAGAAAAACCACTGGTTTAAAATTAATTTTATTAAAGTAGAAGTTGGTTTTAGAGCATAATCTTTTACCAAAAAAATCGAAAACCAAAAGGATATTCGAAAAAAATTATTTAAAAATGATCACATTTTTAAAGTAGTTGATGATGTACTAATTAGTTTTTTCGTAAGGTACATAGTTTAGGCACAAAACGCTTGGTTCCATACTTTTGCACAACGCTGTATAAAGCAAATACTACGGATTTGTAGTATCTCCCTGTACCGAGGCTAACTTATGGAGTAAATACTTCATAATGAAAGAATTTACTTCATTTTCGAAGCATTTACTTCAAGACTGAAGTAATTACTAGTAGTATTAGCAAATACTTCGTTTTATTCATACCACCCATAATAAATAACAGCTTTATTTATGTTCCGTCAAAGTAATTGTTGTTCTAAATAACAATTACAAAAATTTTTGAGAAAATAGTGGCGGTACCGTAATGAAATGGTTGTTTAAAAAACAATTATGTTTGTGTACTACCGGTACCACATGGTTGCGTTGCGGTCCCAGCCTGAAAAACCCCAAAGTCATCGTCTTTTGGCCGTTCTATCTCAGGTCCGTCCGCAGCAACAAAACTAAAAACCGAATCACATAATTAACGCCCAATTTGACGTGACCACCGAAAAGTAAAAAGAACACACAAATTGACCACCCAAAATCCAATAAAAGGGCGGCTTATGTGCGACAGTACCATCGTCCCATCTCGCTCGTATCGTTTCGTTATTAACCATCTGTCGGTGGTATAGGTAGTACAACCACGATCGTCTTCTTCATAGCGTAGCGCAAAAGCAGCCCATTTTCGTCGTCTGGGCTCGGGCGCCGATCTGACGATAACAAGTGACAAACGTGCTGCACCCATCGCTCCCATGTTATGAATACAAATATGTCGCCGACAATCGCCGAGTTTCTATACAGGGTGTATCAGCTAGCATCGTCAAGGGTGCTGGTTTCGTCGTCCAGGTGCGGACGCGTGCCGCCGACAGGTGGCCCTCGGGGGCCCCAGAGGGAGAGACGAGGAGGCGAAATTATAGCGCAGTGGGTTTTTGTCTGAGGCGAGCACCTGCCATGCCATCGCGCCGCATCATGATGTGCTTGCTTGCTACATATAAGAGATTATTTTCGCTTTGCGAGATCGATGATAATATACGCACCGTCCAGAATCGGGATCGATTAGCATTCTTTACATCATGTACAAGGGGGCAACCGATTAATGCCCGCGGAGGAATCTCAATTTGCATCAAAGGCGATAAACGCACGGAATTTCGGCTGGACCGGAACCACACGCGTTTTCAGCTTTTAACACCGGCAACCCCGCTTTTAATCACTTTTCTCTTACACCAAGCGATTTTTTTTTAATTTTGATCTAGTTATCGATGACAGTTACGTCAGCAGTGAAACGTATTGTGTAAATAAATTCAGCTTCGCTTTAATCTGTCAATATATCCAAAATGTTCACCGAAGAACAAAAAATTTATGTTGGAATTTTATTTCCGTAATGGACATCGGGTTAACGTAACTGTCACGAATAACTAGATCAAAATTTTAGAAAATCGCACGGTTGTTAATGGGCCGTATGAATAAAATTGAATAATGCTTTTATACTTCAAATTTTACAAGTAAATTAAATGCTCTAAACTGTATGAGTAATATAAGCTTTTATTAAAAGAGGTTTTATTGAAAACAAAATGAATAAAAAAAGTATAGTAGTTTATTATACAATGTATTCAAAAATGATTGTTCATCAAGTCACTTATGAAATTTAAAGGTAACGTGTCGCTTAATTTAAATTATGAATGCCGTCAAAGTGACAGATCCGCCAAAATAATGCTTCGAGTCCATAAGGAAAGAACACACAACAACAAAAATCACAGATATATAAAACACAAATCAAGAGAAACCCTACACTTGAAACAACTTTGCCGAAAAATTCAAAAAGTCAGTAAGAAGCTAATTAAAGATTTGACAGAGAAACTACAATAGTCATTTGAACGAGGCGGCATTTGAATTTCAATTCCATAGTCAACTTGATGAACAACCATTTTTGAACACATTTTATGTACATACAAATGGCCACTTTTTTCTATGGAGTAGGATAAAAAAATAACTAAATCAAGTAATGTATCATAGTAACCACTTGTATACCTATAGAATAAAGGTGTACTACCTCTACTCGTATTCTATGGAATAAGCAACAACATTATTAATACCTATAAGAGAAACTAGTACAGACTGATCCAGAAATACTGAGTCTGTTGGCAACACTGGATTTAAATTTTAAAGGATGCCAATGGAGTACGCATTCAGTTAACAACAATTCAACAATCTTGTGGGGTTGTACGTTAAATAATTGTAAAAAAAAATCGAATTAGGTTGCAGTGTTGCAAATTACGAGCAAAAATACTTTCAAATGTTTTGCCAACAGACTCAGTTTTTCTGGATCAGTTTGTATTTTTTCAATATGCAAAAAACTAAAATAAATTAAGTCCAAGGGTATGTATTGAAATTGTAATGTTTTTTTAACAATTTAAATATATTTGAAGGGGTTAATGATGAAAGGACTATGTGCTTAAAAGTAAATTTTACGCTATACGCTTTCAAAATTTCATTTAGAAAAAATGCTTTAGATTTGCAATTACAGGCTGTAAATGAAATAAGTACATTAATACAATTTTTCCTTATAACTTTTTTTTCAAAACGTTTTAGTTTTTGAGTTAAAATTATTTTAAAATCTTACACAATTTTCTTACACGCCACTGGAAATAAGGTTACCTAGTCAACAAGATTACCGTTTCCAAGCAAGTTCATGAAAATAAAATAAAATTTATTATTACTTTTCTTTGTTGGGGCATTTCATAAAAGGCTCGTCAATTTGTAGGGGGAAAAAATGATTTTAAAAATGCGATTTTGAAAAAATGGTACATAGAAAAAGTGTTTGTCTTGATGAGTTCTACCACTGGTTAAAATTAATGTACTTATTTCGCTTACACCCTGTATATTAGCTAGGCTTTATTTTATTAAATAACTGCCATGTTGTGTGAAATAACTTGGAAAGAAGTTCATTAGAGTGACAATCTTAAGAATCCGTATTGAAAATTTCCCAAAATAAAACGATGTTCAACCATGAAAATGGTTTTCCCTCGGATTTTTCCTTGTTCTGCAGTGGGTAACCAAGTTTTCGACAGGAGCCAGGAGCGCAGTTGAAACACAATGCAGTATTTTTTCACGTGTTTTAGACAAAATAACAACAATTTGCCCAATTTTGTGGTAGGAAAATAAATATGTTATTAAACGAACAAAAATAAAATTTTAACCATTATTTTTCATTATTTTTTATTGTACCTACTTACATTCCAAAGAACCCAAAATTTAAATTATTCTCTAATAATATACGCAGTAAAAAAATGGACACATGGATAACCTACAAGTAGAGATGTTGGTTCTGGTGTTTCAGTTATCGTCTTTAGGGACAAGGTTAATTGTTTTAGCTGTTACACTGTTATATGCTAATCAATCTATCACACATTAGTGTCAAAGTTTCTGAAGAAGGTACACGTTTGATTTCTTGAAACATGAAAAGCGTAAAAATTCTTTGACTTTGTTTGAAACACATGGATATTCTCGCATTACAAACGAAGACGAATTTGGTAATGTTTAAGAGCCCATCCGCTTCGATGGTCTTTCTAGTTCTTGAATTCTCGATAACATAAACAAACACGTGTTTGGCAGTTAGTTATTTAATCTCAACCTTACACAGAGATAAAAACTACACTTATTTTATTGAACAGTCTTTGTCTTATTCCAGTATTATTAAAAATGAAAAATACTCCGAAGAAAACATCCACTCCATCCATCCACTACACTTTTGAGGTTAGTACTCATTTCTACAGCAGTTCTATCACTCTTCTACCAGAGCTTCCACGTTATTTCTTTCGAATGTGTTCACAAAATATTAGAAAAATACCTTTTATCCGCAAACGTCACAAAACTGACAATTTTGTGACAGAATGTCTCAGGTAAAAGATCTAGTTCTCGGACCACCTTTACTGGACTGGGGTAAAACGTTTTTATGAGATAAAGCGATTTTTACTTTTATCTGTCATCATGACTTACCATTGTTTTCACTTTCTTGTGTCTTTTGCTGCTTCGCTCAAGAGGTGATGATTCCCTCATTGTGAAACGGGAGTCACTGCATTAGTTAAATTAAAAAATACTCAACACATTCGAAAATCTCAACACAAAAATCCAAGACTGACGTTTGCTTATAAACATTGTTATGGTAATCATTCACTTGCAAAGTTTCCTGATTATTTTATTCATTTACCTTTAAATTAGTGTTGCTCAAAATTGCTCTTTACTCTTCACCAATACGTTTGCGGATAAAATAGTATATTTTATTCGGAGTAAATGTGAGTTTATGTGGCTCAGCTGAATTATTTGCCTCATTGCATTCGGCAAAATAAACATTCAGCTCCCCACATAAACTATCACATTTACCCCTTATAAAATAATCTACTATTATCCACAATCACATTATAATTTTAGTTTTATCCACACTTATGAAGCATATAAAGAGACCTATTATCCACTAGTGGAATAAAGTAACTTTATTCCACTAGTAAAATAATGGAAAAAGATCAGACTTATACAATGGCGTACACGGATGCTTCTATCAATTCGTTGTCAAAATGTATGGAGTATTCCATACGTTTATGTCAACTAAATGTCATAGGCGTCCAAAATTCAGTGTCCGCCACTGTATCAATCAAATTTTAATCACTTATTAATATTACCATTAACATTTATGTTGATGGAAAGTTCATTCTTGCCTTACAAAACTTGCCAAGTTTCATTTCACGAATACGAATATTTTTAATTTGACTTCGATTAATTCCATTTTGTTAATGTGGTGATTGTGGATAAAACGTTGTATTGCATTCGTGTTTTAGTCGCATTCTATCCACTTAAGAATGTTAAACCCTCGGGCTGACGCCCTCGCGTTTAAACATTCTTACGTGGATAAAATGCTTTCTAAAACACTTATTCAATAAATAACTATTATTAAACAGCTTTTCTCACGTTATAACCTTTATGTTTCTCTTTCTTCTATGTTTGACAAATGAAAGTAGCATTTTCCAATTTTCAATACAAATGAAGCTTCAAAATCTCCACGTACGGCTTTTCAAATTTTTTAAATTTCAAAAATGTGAATTGGTGACAGAACAGAACGAATTGATCGGAAACAACAAATTGTCCCGAACATTCATCGGAAATCCAAAAATTGAAATTTTGTATTTAATTTCGATTTATACATTCTCATGCCATCTACTGGAATAAAACTAACTAATTGTTTCCACGGCGACCATTAGTTCAAGTTATGAAAACTGAGTGCCTGAGTCGCCTCCTTAAACGCTCTAGAAGAGCAAAAATTACACCCTTTTTTAAGGTTTTTTAAAGGTGAATAATGGGGTTTGTATATGATGCTTTAAACCCTCGATATAACCAAAAATTACCTACTCCATTTTTGAACGAATTTTTGAGATTTATCGGTTAATTTTTGGCAAAATTTCAACACCAAATAACACTATACAGGGTGTTTCACATAACTTTACGAGAGCTGCGCCTAATGTACGCACCCAAATATACAAAAGTCACAGAACACTAGATACAAAAATTCACATTTAATTATTTAATTTTTAGAAACCCATGACAGTAGTTGACTAGTTGTCAAACTAATCATCATTTAATTGCTATCTTTTAGAAACAATTATCACGTGTTCTATCAGGAGACGGAATGAATGTGATTCTAATCCATCTATCTTAGTCACTAACTACCCAAAAACGGGGGAGTTTTTTAAAGGGCTGAACAAATTAGAGAAGACTATCTAATTTTTCAATTTTTGAAATCGAGTTCGTATTGGAATATGTATTCTAGGTGTATTCAACATAGTTCGGGGATTTTTTCCGAATTGCGTTTCCGAATTTTGAATTTTAAGCCCTCGAGAAAGACAAAGACTCAATTCTGCAATTTTTTAGACAATTTTGTAAAAAAAATAACCGTAAAGTCGGTTTACTTTCATAAAAACCACGTTCTAGTGTAAGTTCTTTATATTTGGCTTATGTAACTCGGTCTTCATTTGAGCGCTATTGTTTCTGGTAATTTCTAGTGACAAATTTGTCAGAATTGACAGAGTCCACAAATATAGCTTAGAAGCTCTAAAAGTTTTTAAAATCTGTTAATTATTCACTTAAATTAAATCTGTGAAGTTATGAAACTGGTCTAAAGACAGGTTATCAAGACTAACACTTTGTTTTAATAAAAATTTATATTGCGTTAAAATTTTTCGAATTGGGGTCTTGAGCACAGGCGGGTGAAAAGGAATTAACAAGAGTTAGGTCACGGGTTAGGTAACGGGCAGGTGTAGTAGGTAAAAAAGGGAAAATGTGTGGAAAATTACCGAGAAAAAGTTTTTTACTTTCGTCTCCAATGTTTTCTCCGAAACGGCTGGCAAGGTTACTTGATTTCTGCATGGCATTGTATGATTGCCTGTGTTACATCAATATTTAGTCTTGCACACTTTTTTGTAGACTTTTGGCTGCTCATTTTTAAAATTTCAATGTGAAATTACAATTTTTCTTACTGCGCTTGTGCCAAGTGTCAAATTTTGACAATGAATTAGTACTGCCAACCGGAACACTTAAAAAAAACTAGACACGGAGTACCAACCTAACAACTTTACAGCTGGTCGTTATCCAAGTGAAAACACTGTATTAGCTGTTTCAAAACTATAAAAACGCCAACGTCGCATTTTCTCTCAAAATTGGTTCTTATAAATTATTGATGCACTTCAAAAAATAATAGCTAATGTAATTTATACTTTCAATGAGAGATCTAATCATTGATAACTATTTTATAATTTTATCAATCTTAATAAAAAAGAAATAATTCGGTAAAATGCGACGTTGGCGTTTTTATAGATTTGAAACAGCTAATAGATTAAGGTATTAGCTGTTTCAAAACTATAAAAACGTCAACGTCGCATTTTCTCTCAAAATTAGCTGTTATAAATTATTCATGCACTTTAAAAAATAATAGCTAACGTAATTTATATAATTTATATTGTATATACTTTCAATGAGAGATCTAGTCATTAATAACTATTTTACAATTTTATCAATCTTAATTAAAAAAATAATTTGGTAAAATGCGACGTTGGCGTTTTTTTAGTTTTGAAACAGCTAATAATTGGATAAAATAATGAAATAAAACAAATATTTTATTGCAACTTTATTTAATCGGAATCAATTGGTAATGGTTCGACACCACTAATTGCATCTTCTTCTCCTTCTTCCTCCGTGTCTGTCCACGATTCTTCGACAGAAGAATGGGTATTAACGACAAAAGCAAATTCGTCTGCCAACACTTTGTCCACATGATTACATATGTTGGACCACTCCGTATCTGTTATAGAATTAAATTTTTTTTGCCGCTACCCAAATTTTTACGTGCCCAAATTTTTTCAATTGGGTTTAACTCGGGATGGTATGGCGGCCAGCGATGGACGCGGTGACCATGTCTCTCCAATTCGCCATCTAGAACATATACCAAGTTTTGCCCATTTTTTGCTTAATAATATAACTCAGGTTAAGTTTTCGTTGGGTCATCTAAAATATTTCTTTCGGTCAACCACTTTATCATATCCGCTTTTTTTGTTGCAGTTGTTAGATCTCTTGTTACTGCAACATTATGATAAGACGCATTGTCATTTTTCTTACTGCGCTTGTGGCAAGTGTCAAATTTTGACAATGAATTAGTACTGCCAACCGGAACACTTAAAAAAACTAGTCACGGAGTACCAACCTAACAACTTTACAGCTGGTCGTTATCCAAGTGAAAACACTGTAGATAGTACCGTAGCCTGAACAGTTATTGTAAGTTACTAGGTAGGATTTTAAAAATTTCGCGCCAGATCGCAGTGGATTGATTTCCGAATTGGCCACCAGAGGCGTCTTCATCTTATCGCGCGATATCGCTGTGGCAGCACGTCGTCGAATCGAGAAGGCCGTTCCCATGGCCTACCTGTGATATTTATGTCGGCGGTGTTGGGTAGATAGGGTCCAACCGATAAATCACCTACAAACAGCCAGACAGCGCTCGCACCCAAGGCGCTGCAGACGCCACAAGGCGCCGACAGCTATCCCAATAATTGATTCCCGATTGCTATAGCTCTCTCTCTCGTATCGTTTGTCACCGGGCCAGGTGCCAGGTTTTAATTACTCAACGCTCGACTGAATGAACAATGAACCCATCAGGCAACCGAAAGACGAAAAATCATAATTTCGAGACAATGACCACGACCGGATATCCCATCACCTGGACTTCCTCTCCCGAATCCTCCAGACACGTGCCCGGGACGCGTGCCCTTGTCGTCATCATGCAGGTGCCGGATTTGCATACCGGAAACGGATGTCGCTTGTTAGATTTCAGCGCACACAATCGTCGGATTTTCTTTTTTTAGGCTCGGGAGGATGACGGTTTAATTACTATTCAAATCAGGACGTCGATGATTGCTTTCGAATAAGAAACGCCCTCTGCGATTTAGAATGTTACCTTAATTTATATTTATTAACACTTTTTAACCCTTCGATTAGGACCTGCCAACGTACTACCACATAATGGACCTGTCGGAATGCCGAAACGATATTTTCCCTCCTAAATTATTAGATAATTTCGGACAAAATACCGATCGTTATCTTTATTGAGGAATTTTAAACTGGAATCCGGGATAATGGCGCTTTTACTAATCATACACCGAGATTTATTACACGAAACCAAACCGAATACGAACAAGTGAAGTTAAAAATTCATTTATACAAAACTGCTCGTTACTAGTCGTTGGAAAGTCGATTCTTTCCTTTCTGTTTTGTTAATTCTTCGGTTTTGTTTGAATAAAATTTTGCGAATATGTATTTCCGTTTTTGACTGAAAAACGTGCTGAACACTCAAAAAAGGCAAAAATTATGTAATTTTCGACTTGAAACTTGGTGACTGGATTGTTTTAGCAACATTTCTAAATTTTAATTCAAAAACTGGACATTTTTCTACCAAATATTGTAGTTTTTCGTCTTATTTCGACAAAAAACTAACATCAATTTTAATTATTTTCCGATTTTTAGATAAGCTACCATAAATTTCACCAATTTTTATCCAATTTTAGGGAAATTTTTCGAAAAAAAACTTATTTTTAACCTCAACAAGACGCGAATAAAGCTAGAATAACACACCCATTTTAATACAATTGGGTGACAATTCGGTTGTTTTTGACGAAATCTTGCGAAATAATTGCTCATAAAAGCATAAACAAGACAATTTTGAATTTAAATAGGTGATTTTTCGTTCTCTTCTAGCAGAATATCGGGGAAAAACTGAGATTCCAGCTCTACAAATGTTTAAATGTTCAAGAAAAGCAAAAACAACAGTACTTTTGACCAAAATTTATTGTTGTAAAAAGTTCTTGACTTCTTATGAATCTCTGGTTGAAAGCTGATTGAAATAATTAAATCTTCACCTATTTTTAGTGAAAATGTTCCTTAAAAAACTTAGCTTTTATATCAAAAACGGGTTTAGAAATGCAAGAAAAGTAGAGTTTTCAATCTAGCTTAGTGAAATTTCGGTTTGTTTTTTTACAAAATCTTGGGAGATAACTTCTTTACTTACTATAAACCATACCTAACAAAACATTCGAATAAGAAAAAGAATGTTTTATTAGACTAAGGGCCGGTTTATAGAAAGCTTCATTAAATTTTGATTCGTTGTTAAAAGTTAACAACGCGAATGGACTAATCAAATCGCTTCAATTTGGTCACGTGATCAGTTAATTACGCATTTAATTGCGAATTAATCTAATGACGCTTCTATAAACCGGTCCCCAATTTAGTGATTTTTCACTCTTTATTTATTTATTTATTTATTTATTTATTTATTTAGCACAACTTTATCGTTTTTTTCGAAAGTTTACTTGATTAAAAATAAAATGAGCTAAAATTCCGTTTTTTGCGATTATTTCAAAAATTGTAAGATGTTGATAAAAGTCTCCATAAAAATTGATTTGAAGAAATTGAAGAGCTGTGATATTTTGAATGAACCCCTGCAAATGAAAATTTGCATAAAAAAATTACGACAGATAAGTACTAACGACTGGGTACATTTTACTCAGTTTCCAAAGGCGAATTCAAAAATGCAATAAAAATAGGTGGTTACTATTTAAAATTTCAATGTTGGCGCCAATTTTTCATAGTTCCGGGAAATAATTTACTTGAACTCAGAATAGTCTATCTATTTAGATTTTGTATACAAAATTGCAAAGTTCTATTAGTTGTTTCAAAACTATGTAAATGCCAACGTCGCATTTTCTCTTAAAATTAATTGTTAGGTAAGTATAAATTATTTATGCACTTCAAAAAATTAATAGCTAATGTAATTTGTAGTTTCAATGAGAGATCTAATCATTAATAACTATTTTACATTTTTTTCAGCCTTACTTAAAAAAATAACGGACCATTAAATACAGGCTGTTCCGTCTAAAGTTAAAATTATGGACATGTTCAGATTTGGCGTTTTTCTAAAGAACTTCAAGACTCAGTGTTAGCAAAAATAATTTCAGTCGTTTCAAGGTGGGAAATCCTTGTTTTTGCGAAACATCCATCTGGGCGTGTACCAACGTCACCCGTAACGCGGGTACCAGTCGATAACCCATGCCCGATAACATCCTCCAATATTGATCAAAAAAACGCCGCTCAAATATTTACCATAACCGTAAAAATGTCTCGGCCACCTTACCGTCCCGACCTATATCCATCGCGTATGCACGACCGTCCCGTATGACGCATATCCCCACGAAAATGTGACTAGAATCTGTTTAATATTCCGTCGATTTTCTCAAGGAAGCGCTTCTTCGAACGCACGCACAAGAATGCCATCATCATCCCCTTCAATGATGACATGTGTATGGCGCGGGTGCTTTGTCTCCTTCCACCCCTCCAGGTGTTTATGATGGGACATTCGATACCGTTACCATCTGCCACGTGCTCCAATTTTTCCAAAGGGCGAAAATACGTGAATGCAACCCTGGACGAGATTCTTGCCCTATCTGTGACTTTTTATCTTTTACGGTTGGTGGCCGAACTAACCTTAATTAGATTAAAGTTGTCACAGTTTAAGAAATAATTGACTGGTTCGGTTCACGAAAGCGCCTCGGATCGACGATAAGACAATACTAGTTTATAAGTGGTGTCACAAAATTAAGACGTTTAGATAGGCCGAGGACGGCCTGGAATTCACATTCCTTCTCTTTCTCACACCTTGAAGCCACCACGAAAAGCCTCCTTAGCTTAGCTGATTTCATATTCTTCATTTAAATTTAATGTCGACTTTAACACAAAACTCGATTTCATAATCACTTAAAAAATAATGCCCCTTTAAATTTAAAGCCACAATTTTCGCCCATTAAATTATTTGTAAAAAATTTGCAAATCAACATGAATGAACGAAACGTATTGTATTGTAAGTAGCAGCTCGTATTCTGAGAGTGAAAATGATGATGTGTGATTGTTGCCAAGACGAAAAAAATACAATTTGTAAAAAATTTTTTTTCAAACATTGGCAATTTTGGTCCTGTACAATATTTCAAATAAAAGTTAAAAAATAGGCCCAAACAGAATGTTAAAATAATTGATGGTTAATCCATTTATGTGAGATCAATTTTTTTAGATCAGGGAAATTCGTTTAGAATCTTTTTTCTCAAACTTTTTTCATAAAATTGCTACTCGGGTAAGTAACTCCTGAAAAAAAAGGAATTGCTGAAATATTTATTAAAAACATATCTAGTAAATAAATAAAACACTCTACAGGGTGTCCGTTTTTCGAGCTCCACCATGGGGATCTCAGTTATTATAAAAGATACGAGGTCGGGTTAAATTAGGGCAAAGTAGCGCATTTTTATGCTGAACAATTACCTGAAAGAAAATTTGATGTCATTTTTAGTTTTTGAATTATTGAAAATAATCAAAAAATCTTAATTTAATTTAATTTTGGTTTTAATTTTTTTTAAGCGAAAACTAAGACAACTAGACGTTTTAAAGTAAAACATTCTTCAGGCACTTTTTTACAAGAAATCTAAATCTGTCATCGCCTTTTTCAAGGCGTTCTTGATGTCCTATAGTTAGTTAGCTTTGGTTTTTCTTATGGACTCCATATTTAATATATAGGTACTCGTTTTCAAATTAAATGATATCCCAGTAGGCTGTGGAAATTTGAATTTAAGTTGGTTATACTGCTATTTTTAGTATCTTCACATATTAATAGTTGGTATTTGTTTTCCAACTAGATGTGTCAAAACTGTCAAAAGATTTGTCACTTTTGTGTTGTGTGTCATTGTAGTGATTACTCAATTTGAAAATCAAAGCGTTTTATAAAGTTTTAGTGTTTTTCAAGCACTGACATTGCTTTTTCTAAAGTAACCTCAAATTTTGTTTGACGTTTTGAGTTTTGACAATCAAACGTAAACGTAACTTTATCACTTCTAGTTACAAAACGTAAAGGTCGTTTTACACAGTCATGGCCTACCGCGATATCTTTTATTTTGAAAACGAGTATACTTGTATTTTTGAAAAGTCTTTTTGTTCTTGATTACAATGATCGAATCTTACATGCTAATAAAATTGAGACAAAAGCGTTTTTGCAAAGAATGCTTTGAAAAAGAACGCCAAAAATTTTGTTTAACAAACTAACTTTTGACAGTTCTATTAAATATGCGAGCAGAATTTTTATAACTTGGTCTTGTTTTGTTTTGCAAAAAATAAACTTCTAGCATGTCGTTTAGTTTTTAAATAAGTAAGCTTGGTGAAAATATGAACCTTCCAGATCCAAATTTAATTAAACCTCTAAAACCTAGTTTGTTTAGAAACAAAATTGTTGCCGTTTTTTCCAAAGCACTCTTCGCAAAAATGCTTTTTTTCCATTTTGATCTGTATGTAAGTTTCAATCATATCATGTGATACATCGTTGTAATCAGAAATAAAAACACTTATCAAAAATAAAAAAATCGAACATGGCGTAAATAACAAAAACCAAAGTTGAGTGTTGAAACTCTGACATCAAGAAAGCCTTGGAAAATACGATGACAGATTTAGATTTCTTGTAAAAAAGTGCCTGAAGAATGTCTTACTTAAAAACGTCTAGTTGTCTTAGTTTTCGCTTAAAAAATAAAAACGAAAATCAAAAATTTTCGATTTTTCTCAATAATTCAAAAACTAAAAATGAAACATCAAATTTTCTTTCAGATAATTGTTCAGCATAAAAATGCGCAACTTTGTCCTAATTTAACCGAGATAACTGAGATCCCTATGGTGGAGCTCGAAAAACGGACACCCTGTATTTTGGATGTATTTTGTACATATTTTTGAAAGTTTATCTTGTCACAAAGACAATAATCTCTGAAAATCAGAAACAAAAAGTAGATGTTGGCAACACTGACAAGTTTTGGGAAAAAAAGGTTCACTTATTGACAAAAGACTACCGCGCGCCCGGCCGCCTTGATCGCTCATTTCTCAGCGTCAGAGCCACCCTCGACTGCCATTAACCTACCACCGTCACCCTTAATCTAAATCAAACCAAACGGAAAGCGCCGATACGATCCGAAAAAATGAAAAAATCTAGATGCTCGTGAAAAAACAAACAAAACCCATCCGAATGGTGTCTACGTTCTCACGGCGACCGGCACCACATGACTCAGACAATGAATATATAAAATAATCATTTATCGTGGGCGGCTGTGTGTGTGTTCTCTTTGACCAAGCCCAAGCAAAAAACCATAACAACCACTGAAATCCAGACTGAATTATGCTTCTCGTCGTCGATGACGGCTCAATCGGTGGGAAGGTATTTTAGGTCCGAGTTTTATAATCTTGAAAAATTCAACGAAAGCACGAAAATGCGGAAATTAGTATGCAGTGGGACACGTTGAGGTGTTGTAAAATCGGGTGGTTTTTTGTTTGGGGAGGTAATGGAAAAATAACATTGGGGCACGTTTGGATTATGGGTGTCAATGGGGCAGAATGCAAGGTATGCGACAGACGTGCTTTCTAGACGGTTTGGTGATTTTTACAATTCGGACGAGTGAATTCGAATTCTATTGTGTTGCTGTTTGGAAAACATTAACTTTCTATGAGATGATGGCTTATTGTAATGTGTTTACCTAATGGGGGAAACGTGGGAGAAAGCAGAGCCGGAAATGCAAAAAAAATACATGGAAAGCTTGTCAAGATGTGCAAAAAGAAAAATATTTTATGATGAATTTATAAATCAAGTACCATTTCAAGATGTCAATAAAATTCAGGTTTAAATACCTACATCGTAAGTCTAAATAAAAATGTGGTCAAGTGTGTGCTGCGTAAATTCGTGCATTCCTAAATGGTTATACAAGATATTTACTACAGAAGATGGGAAGAATCCTATAAATTATAATAATACTTCCGAGAATGTTTGTACCTAATGATGTCTTCATTTAATATTTAGCACAAAGCATTGCGCACGTTCATGACATTCACAGAGCATTCTTGGTCACTTTTTTTTAAACTCGCATAACTATTTTTTTTCTTTTGAAAAACAATTGAATTTCAATTTTTTAAGACGGCTTCATAGGTATAGTAGGTACCTAACAAATTAGCAAGAATGCCAACTTAGAATTGCTAATACCTAAATATTTTTTTTTTAAATAATTTTTTATAAAAAATTGGTGAAAAATTCCCAAGTCAATACCACGTGAGTTTATTATTGTCAAACCAATTGGTTCATCTTCGAAACATGTTCCACCTTCAACTTTTTGACAATAAACTGATGTGGTATTGACTTGGGCATTTTTCTCGAATGTTGAAATAACATACCTACCTACCACTTGGAAATGGATGTTTTATACTCTTCAATCTTTTATAGTTATCCGGCACCATAAATTGAATTTTAAAGATAGGAATAGGAAAAATAGGTAGGTACCTACTTTATTTTTTTCTTTATATGCATGTGATTTTTTTCAGATTTCTTCTACAATTCCCTAGATGTAATTAAAATCAATTAACTAATTAACAAATTAACTAGTAGGTACAGTCACGATCAAAAATAATGACACCCCTAAAACCCCTGCCACACAAGTCTTTTAGATATGATACGGTTAATGTGTACGTTTGGCTAGTTTATAAACCAGCTGGATATTGTGTCAACTGGCTGGACACTTTGTAAACTAACCTGTTTGTTGAAATTTATGACCTAAAAGATTTTAGCCGGACTTTTGCTATCCGGCCCGATGGTAGGGGTGCCATTCTTTTTGATCGTGACTGTACAAGCCGCTGGAAAAAATATACTAATTTCTTATGTCATCCTAAAACATGATGCTTTGTTTTGTATACAAAAAATACCTTAAAAGGGGGAGAATACCAAGCTGAAAAGCGTCGAATTTTAGCCGTTTGCGGAAAGATATTCCGTTTATAGAAACATTTTCGAAAATTGTTTATGCTGGGGATTGTCAGTGGCGTCACTCGAATTTTGAAATAACAAAAAAGAATTATTCGTATCATGACTTATAAATCGCTTTTCCTGTAGAGAACTCTTTAGGTATAGATCTTGAAATTCTAATTGTAGGTAATTATTTCCGTCTACATCCATGAATATGCTTGCCACGTTTAAAGAGCATTCGGATAAATTTTGTAATAATAGAGCGAATAACAGTAATTACGATCTTAGGAGAAACTATAATTTGTTATTACCTCAGCATCGATTGTCTCTTACAGCTAGAGGACCCGATATAAAATTTATTAAAATCTTTAATAAACTGCCTACGCAGTTTAGCTATTCAAACGAGTCTTAAAAAAATATTACTAAAAAAGCCATTTTACGCAATAGAGGAATTTAATTTAATTTTTCTAATATTGGAGATATCTAAAGTCCATTCGGAATTAAAATCAATTGTCAGTGTCAAAAATTATGAAATTATGTTGGAACCCTGCGACATTGCCATAGGAACGGAGCCTGGACGACTAATTTTAAATGGAGTTGCCAACGTTGAAACAATTTGATGACAATTGATTTTAATTCCGGATGGACTATAAATGTATTAATTATTGTATTAATTGTATTTTTGTTGCCTATCGACGTTTTCTACAATTGTTGTAAGTTCTAAAAAAAATAAAGTTAAGTATATTTATTTATCTATTTGTTCACAGAATAGGTACATTCTTTTATTCAGGGTGTAGGTAGTGCTGAAAGTTTTTTTTATAAAATACGATCAGTGCTTTATCCTACGTATAGGTATACGTACCAATATACCTAATTCAGAAAAAAAATTGGAGCTCTGAACATTTATTTCGGATAGGTAAACAATGAGTGTTAAAGAGAAAAGAAAATTAGGTACCTATACCTACCTACTTTTGACAATGTAGTGGACTCAAAAAATTATTAAAAATTCCAATAAAGGTAGGTAATTTTTGAGAGTAGGTATATCTAATTTAAGCATAGATGTTTTAGAATAACAGTATATACCTACCTATCGAAATCATACAAATCATACTTAGGTACAATTTCGTTTAATGAATAGGTATTTTCATATTTTTCATTTTATTAATAGATAGTATTACCTGTAATCTCTTATTTCTAATTACCTAATATAAGTATTTATTGTAAAGAATTGTAGAAAAATTCTGAAAAAATTTATACATCATAAAGAAAGACAGAAAAAAATAAGGTATTTAATAGCAAACGCAGATTTCTATATGTTTAGTATTATTCTTTTTTGAGATACCTACAGGGAAATAGTAACCTATACATAGGTATACTTTCAACAAAAAAAACATATTTGCTTTTTCACGAAAAGACTTTCTTCTCATAGGTAACCTCTGCTACAAAAAATTGACGTAGGTAGGAAGATACCTATTTGCTATAAAATCTTTAGTACTTATAAAAATTAAAATAATTGGAGTTAATAAAATTTAAATTTTGACTTCGGTATTATTTTATACAGAAAATTTAGGGCCTGTTTATAAGAAGTAAGAAGCGTCATTAAGTTCATTGCAATCAACCGTCAAATTAACTAATCACGTGGCCAAATTGAACAAATCAGATGCTCAGATTCACGTGATAATCGCGCATTAACCTTTAACAGCGAATTAATTTTTAATAGATAATTAAAGCAAAGTAAGTGGAAGCTAATTTGAATTAGCATAATTGTGAACTGAATTTTTTCAATTTCTGTAAACCGACACGACCCTAGAATTTTATTACTAATAGAGTACCTAAATTAAATATTAAAAAGCCAAAAGTTTGTTATTTGTTTCGGTTTCAAGTCAATAATCCGCCTAAATAACCGACATTTCCTAATGTTTTCCTTTATTTCACAATTTCTGTTCTAAAATTTTCTCTCCCGTAACAAGTCACGCTTCGTGCCCACCCTAGATCCGTAAAATAACGGCATCGCTACTCCTAATCACATCACCCTTGGGAAAAATAAAAACTTCAACAAAACACTATCGCCGGACATCCGCAAAAAAAAACAAATTTCGATACAAATTGATTAAAACCAATGAACAAATCAAAGAACGACCCCGCCCCCTAATCCCCACTTTCGCTCTCCTCGACACGTGATTGGCCCAACTCCAAGACCCGGTTTAAGCGGAGCGGCAAATCCAGAAGCGGAACGTCACAATTTGTGGACTTTTCTTCTGACGGTTTGTTGTGACAGTGAGCGGAATTAGACCGGAGGGGGGCGATATAATCGTGGAAGACAGAAGGAATTGTCAGTGCACCGGCGGTCTCAGTAGGCTGTGGTATGCGTCGTTCGTTTGTTTGAACTGAGCCGACTTGTGTTTTGTGTTTTTTGTTTCGCTGGTTTTATGTCGTGGATTAATAGCAACGAAGCGGCAAAAAATGGGTACGTCTCTTTCGTTTGCGTTTTTTCTAGTTAAAATATATAGATAGAAAAAAAAACAATCGATAGTCCCGGATGTCGGTGCTATTAAATTACGGAAACGTTCGTCATTTGTTTTATCGGGAATTCCCGTTGGTCATGGCCTAGTCAGAGCTTCCCCGAAATCGTCGCCGACTTGTGGGAACCTGTCTGGTCGATCATGATGATGACATCACGCGTAATCTAGACGGCTATGATTCACGCGTTACGTTACGTTACGGTTAACGGCCGCGTAATCCGATAGGAGGAAAGGTCGTCGTCGGTGGCGCCAAGGTTGGGGCTCTTTTCGCGAGAATCATTTCGGAACGATCGATAAGAGAGTTGCGTGTTCGGGGAGTCAAAGTGTGCCGAGACGTAGCACGCGAAAATTACCAACGATGCAGAGTTCGGGACGAAAATTGCTGGGTCGGGATGCCCATAATGAGATGGGGAGATAAGTGGAAAGGGTCGAAGACTCGAAGCCGAAATTAGCAAAAAATCAACCATTTCTAATCAATCGAAATGCGTTTCAAACACGCTTTTTTACAAAAATGACGGACGCGTTTCGGTAGCTATGCTGCCATTATCAGGACTCAACGATTCGATGTAACCAAAATGAAGTTGACAACACAGAATAATTGTAGACAAATGGCCGATTTACAACAAACAAACGTTACAGTTATTTAAACCCAATAACATGTTACCTACAGTCGAACTTCGATAACTCGAATAGGTTGCACAATACTTCGAGTTATTGAGAATGCGGTTAGGTATCAAAAGTAATAGAAAAAAAAAACTTAGGTGCGATTTTCAAGGCAAATGATGAGCTAATAGATAACAGAATAAATAGGTAAATGCGATTTAGGTAAACGAAAAATACATATTTTTCAACAAAAAGGAATTTGATATTACATTACATAGTACATTTTTTATTAGGTATTTCTTAGGTCATTCTGTGACAAACGAGGCTTAAATGTTGTTTTGTACAAAAAATACTTAAAAAAATGTCATAAGACTGACACACTCGTTTTAGGAATTAATCAACGTGGTGATTATTAAATAATTGCGGTCCAGGATTCGTCAAAAGAGTTCGATATATCAAGAAATCCGACTTACCGAAGTTCGACTGTATCACCAACAATAGATGTTTCTGTTATACATTGATGATTTATAAAAATTAAGACTCAGATCTTAGAAACTATAAATATTCGGGTAACGCAAGTTGAGTTATTTTCATTTCTTTTGAGCTCTACTATCACCCACTTACAATATTTGCACAACTGTCAAATTCACACATTATACAGGATGCTCAAAAAGTGGCGTACCAACTCAATGGTGTGTGGTAAAGAACTGCTTACATATAAAAGTAAAAATAGTAAAAAAATTCTTTGTATTAAAATTAAAGTCTAAAGTCTGATAGTAAATTTAAAAATAATTATTCATCGTTTTGTTAGTTAACGATTACTTAGTGTGATACATTAAAAAATAATGAAAACTGGAGAAGTTAACAAAATAAGTTTGAAGCTCCAGATTTTTTAAAATATGACTAGGAATTTTTTCAAGATTTTTCCCGTAATCTACATATGTTTCTCAATAACGTACCACTGAGTTGGTGCGCCACTTTTTGAGCAGCCTGTACATATTCCTACTGTCGCAAAGAATTCATGTTTTTTTACAATACTGATTGTATTGAAGCCACTTTTCTAGTTTACCGCTTATAACCTCTGATATAACGAACTGATTTTTATACATTTTCCGAGTTGGTTATAACCGGACTGCACTGTATTTTTTAACAGAAATGCATAAGTATCTATTTCTGTTGTTTATTCATTGTTATTAAGAAATAAATAAATAATAATAATTCGATAATCCGCAGAACCCCATGCAATAATAATAATAGATATAATTAGTTCGGAATTGAAAGGTTTCACTGTAGTAAAAGGTACTACTTTACGTTCGATTCAAAATAGATTTTTTAAATAGTATTTAGTAGGTAACGTTATTCATTCTGGCAAGTGTCTGAAGAGACAAGTATCTGAATAACCTTCTGAAATGAATTCTTTATTATACCTACTACTACTACTGTTTTCAGTGGTTCAGCTTTCATTTATATTTTTGAAGTATTTATTTATAAAAATAATAACTGTTCGCTTCGATACGGAAAACTTCGGTATATAATTCTTAAATTGGCACACTGATCAATTGGCAACCGTTGTGTAGATACAGCGTTGGACAAAAGTATGGAACCAAGCGTTTTGTACCTAAATTATGTATCCTACGAAAAAACTAATTAGTGCATCATCAACTACTTTCATTTTTTAAGAATACATTTTTTCGAAATTCCTTTTAGTTTTCGAGTTATTCAAAAAAAAATTTTTTTTTTTCAAATGGCACCCTACTACAGCGATTTTTTGGTTAAGCTCTAAAAACAACTTTTACTTTAATGATATTAATTTTAAACCAGTGGTTTTTCTTAAATAAATTATTAAAGTTGCGTTCCGAGCTCATCATGCACGAAGGATTTTCGAACTTTGCCGAAGTGGTTGTTTCCATGGATGTTTATAATTGCGAAAAATTTGACGAATCAAATTAGTGGATTAAAAACATCCATGGAAACAATCACTTCGGCCAAATTCGCAATATCTTCGTAATGAGTTCGGACCGCAATTTTAATAATTTATTAAAAAAAAAACAATGGTTCAAAAGCAATATTAATGAGTTAGAAGTAATTCTTAGGGCATAATCTTTTACCAAACAAATCGCCATAATAAGGTGCCATTTGAAATTTGAATTTTATTTTGACCAACTCGAAAAATAAAAAAAATTTGGAAAAAATTTATTCTTGAAAAATGATCACATTTTTAAAGTAGTTGATGATGTACTAATTAGTTTTTTCGTAGGGTACATAGTTTAGGCACAAATCGCTTGGTCCATACTTTTGCCCAACCCTGTATGTATGTGTTTGTAGTTAAGAATAGAACGTGTTTCTACGCTACCAAGCATTAATTAAAAAAATATAAGAATATAAATCACTTCTTTTAATTCTATAATGTGTCAATAACACCACAATAAAAAAATCACAAAAATCGTGTAAGAATGAAGCTCATATACTGGCACTAAAATGCGTACTGGAATGGAAATGTCAAACAGTCTTAATGTTAGCACCACTGGCAAATTTTGATTTATTTTGAAAAAAATCGTTTAAATTTAGACGAAAAGAGAAAAATAGGCATAAATTCAATGTTGCCAACTCAGTTTCGAAGTCAAAGGCCGCTTTGACCAGAAATGTAAATGAACGCATGGTTGAACAATTCATTCAACCAAATGTTATTGGAGTGATTAATTAGACGTATGGCAAATGACAATTATAATTCTGATTAATTGAATTAGTGTTTAACTATCAACTGCTCATTATACTATTTTTAAACAAAGTTGAAACGAAAAACGAATAAAACTCGATCCACCGGAATTATTTAGACCACTTGAAGCTAATTTTTTAGCTAGTGGGAGTTTTAAACGAATTAATTACGCAAACTCTTACCTAATTACGTTTAATAAACCAATTTATTTAATTATAAAATTTCACCGCGTTTTTCTAATCGCGTCGTCCTTCATTCTCACTTGTCCAGATCCGTATCGAGGAAAGTGAAAGCCGGCGACGTGCGGCGCCCCATTATTACGCACATGAGTGAGGCCCTGTGTCGTCGGCGCGTCTCGTTTCCATTTTTGGACTCCGTCCGATGACATTAACCTCCGGTGCGAATCCGCAAGGTGAGTCTCCTCCGCCGGTGGTGTCGTGGGAACCGACGATGACGCGTGGGCACCTCTCCGAAGGCGCGCCCACGGACACGCTACCCAGGTCGTAACTAACGCACGGGCACGGCCCAGTGAAGGGCCCACGAGATATCATAGACATACAAACAAAATAGAGCGCGCTAATCGGCCTACTAAGGATCGGTGCGCTCTGATAGGCATTTGTTTAGAACGATTGGGCACACAACTGTAAATAAATCGATGCGAAATTTTACGCTTTTCGACGGGAAATCACAGACGACCTGTTTTGACACATCTAAAGCCTGTGACTTGTGCATGTTGGCAACGGTCAATCATTTGCGAAATTTTGAGTCACTCTGATCAGCAATGGCATATTTACATATGGGCTAATTGGGCTATAGCCCAGGGCGGCAGAATTTTAGGAGCGGCAAAAATATCCTTAATTTGATTAAAAAAAAATTGTTAAATAATAAATTGTTAAACGGGTTGCATTTTTTTAAATTAATTGATCAGATTTTTAGTTTTCGTCGTATTTTTTTACTTCGTAAGTTCTCAATTGTTTGTTTAATGAGTTTTAATAATTTTTTAATAGTTCCAAATCATATTATAGAAAATGCACGATGTGTAATGGTGGAAAAAACCTGAGTAGTGTACACAATACAGAAAAATGTCTGAAAAAAGTCAGCGACAACTTAATATAATAGAAAAAAGTTTTAAAAAATGACTATATCTCTTGGTTTATTTAAAAAACCATTGTGTGAATGCCAAGAGCACGCTATTTGCACCACCATGGACACTAAGAAACAGCGGCTACGTTTTTTGAAAAACTCAAAAACTTTTTAAATGTAAGTACCTACACTCAGAAAAGTTAAAAATGTCGTGTCCATAAACCGAGCCCCATTACTCGGGTCCTTCTACCCAACCCCAGTTGTAAATTATCTGCGAGGGGAAAGTAATAAAGATGCATTTGCATTGAGTTTCAACATCTGTTTATTTTAAATATCTAGTGCGTTTGTTAATGCAATCTCAAAAAATTAAAATTTAATTCCGAATTAAACTAATTCGACATTAAGTTGCCATTTAAAATGCATTGAGAAATGTTAATTTAATCTCAAATTAAAATTGACTGAAATTAAAATGTTCTGTAAACCGACCAAATGAATCAAAACTATGTCTATTATTTTATTCGTGTTGGCAGGAGCAATGTGAATAGTGTTGCAATAAATAAAAATAATAATAAACGAACAAAGTAATAAAATCCTGTAAAGGGTTGTTTGTTACTTTCACCTAGAAGCCGAATATTAATTGTTCTTGAAATACACACCACCTTTAACACTTTTACCTGGGAATCACAGTTTCGAAGAATCATAATAAATTACCTTTTCAAAATCCCACTTCCTTTTCATTGATAAAAATAGATAATAAATGGGACTATGGAAGAGCCAATTGTTGACGTAATTTGTAAAAATTTTTTGTTTAATAAAATTTTTAAATGAAAACAACTGAAATTTAGATTAAAAATTAAATCTTATCTTTAATCAAAGATTCATTAAAAAATAGATAATGAATGGGACTATCAATATGGAGATTGAATAAAATGTTTATAGTAACACTTTATTCACACTACTATTGTTTTAAAATAATATTTAGGGTTATGTTTCCAGAGAGCGAATTAAAATTTAATTCAGGATTAAACTAAATTAATTAATAGACATTGTTTTGATTCATTTGATTGATATTTTTGATTAAACTATTGTTTTAGTAATAGGTAGGGCTGGTTTACAGAATATTTTAATTGCAATCAATTTTAATTCGAGATTTACTTGACATTTTTGAATGCTTTTTAAAAGGCAACTTAGAGTCGGTTTACAGCACGTTTTAATTGCAATTAAAATTTAATTCGTAATTAATTTGATGTTTGTCAATGCGTTTTAAATGGCAACTTAATTCGAATTAGTTTAATTTTGAATTAGATTTTAATTTCGCTGCTTCCTGTAAACCGACCTTTAATGTGGAATTAGTTTAATTCGGAATTAAATTTTAATCTCGCTTTCTGTAAACCGGCCCTTAATTTTTAATTTTAATTGCAATCAAATTTAAATCGCGATTAACTTGACATTTGTCAATGCCTTTTAAATGGCAACTTAATGTCAAATGTGTTTAATCGTGGACAAAATTTTAATGATGCTAACAATAAATAATTATAAATAAATCGACCCTTACGCTCAATTTCCAAAAAGCGAATTAAAATTGAATTGCGAACAAATAACGCATTCTAAAAACGGCACTAGATATTTAATAGTTATTTATTTAACGAGTTTGAGTGTAAATCGGGTTTTTATTTCACGAGTTGATTTTTAAACGTCGAGTGTTAATGAGACGTTTAACATCCACGAGGTGAATTAGACTCAACAAGGCTTAAAATTGTTTTAAATCTGCTAAAAATAATCGGACGTTTCGTATGGACAGTTGTCAAAACTTCCTTACACAAGAGAAAAATTATAAATTTTGACAGTGTCGAAGAATAAAATAATTTATAATTGCGGAGTAATGAGGGTCGGTTTAAGGACACGACATTTTTAACTTTTCTGAGTATACATTACACAGGCTGACTTTTTAATAATATCGTAAAAATAAAAGAGATACTCGTAGTTAAAAATCTAGTGTTTAGAGACATTACAAAGGACTTTTTTAGGTTTTTTAATTTAATTTTCAGAACTATCTTGCATTTTTAGAAAACTTGTGCTAGAACTGGATTTGTTGTAGATATCATTCAAATAAACTGATTGAAAAAGAAATTTAAGGATATAGCTGAATTTCAGAGAAAATTAAATGATAACAAAAAAGAAAAGAAAAGATTCCAAAGCTCCAAAATTGATTGATAACCAGTTTATTATTTTTTTGAAGAAATGTTGTCACAGCAGGGGCGACAATAGACATAAATACGCCACTCCTGATCAGAAATTTAGGTAATGTTTGGTTGCAGGTAAGCAAAAAATTCACAATTCAGTTGCCAATTGAAACAATAAAAATTGTTCTTTTTCAAAGTTTGTAATTTTTTCCTTATTGTCTGAATTAACCAATTAATTTGTTTTAAGAAATGTCATAGGCACGTGCGATCAAAATTAAGTAGCCAGTAGTACTATATTAAAAGTTAAAAAGTTTCTTATGTAGGTAAGAAGGTAAGCCTAAAAGAATCAGCCTGTATTTATTTTTCTTTGTTGTCCTTTTTTGCCACCAAATAAATAAAATAAACCAAACTCCTTGGTGAAAGTGAGTTGGCAACATTGCACAATTGGCTCTAAAATGATGAATGCTGCCAACTTAATTTGAAAATCCCAGGCCACTTTGACGATACATTGTATTCGGTTTTGTTGTGTAAAAATTGCGGCTGAGTAATTTATACGTCGGTAAACCGCTGAAAAATGGTGTCGCCGGCGCAGAAAGCGACCAAAAAGCGTCGAATAATTCCGTCTGCGCGAAAATAGCCTTTGGTCGTATTTCGGTCGCACCTAAGATCAGCTGATCGTCGGAGTCAGTGCACCGTTGGGGGTCCTCTTCGACTATGACGAGAATAGACCGGGAGCAGTGGCGTCCGGAGTATGCGGGGGCTAAGCACGGGCGTGTGGCGCCAATGACCCGAACGCGCCCAAAGGACCGCGCCGGTCAAGGGCAGGAATTATTATTATGATGAAAGGAATAAATGTCAAAGGTGGGAAAACGGCAAACTAGGTTGCGACAAGTTCTCATAATTATTATTTTTTTCTTGTTGTTGCTGCAGCGATATCGAGTCCGGTCGCACGGTGCTCATATCTGATGATAATGAGAAATGCATAACATTTACCGTAAAGGCATTTTTACCGGCACGCACTTACGTAATTAAATGCACGGAGCGTAGACAATGAGAGAAAATTTCGCTCGATAAGAGCTTTCACGTTAAACTATTTAATTATTTCGGGGCATTGTTCCAGAACGTTGAGAGTAATTAAGGAAAAAGATGATTATCTTCTCCGACCATAAGAGAGATTTTTTCATCATTTTTGCATATTGATTGTTGCCAACCTATTTTTGTGATTGAGACAAATATTTTTCGTGTTTTTGCATATTTATGTCACGTGTGCCCACACGCCTGATATAATGGCCGGTGTTGGGCAATTGATCGACTCTAAATTATTCATAAGTGTGGTCAGAGATCGATATTACGGCAGTATTCAGGGCAAAGGCGTTGTCCCCCCGGAACGAAAGTTCGGTTGGACGACGAGGAAATTGGAAATTTGCATCGAAACACGGCAAAATCGCAATTCCACCTTTCGACAAATTTACAAATAATTCTCCACTTTTACGTAAGCGAATTTGGAACGAAATAATTAAAAATCATCTGACTTGCTTATACCGCCGCAAAAACTTTATCAAAGTATAATTTAATGTCCTCGAAAGTCAAAATAAGGTAAGTTGATCTCATGACGTAAATGACTCAAAAAAACTAAGCATTTTCTTTTTTTGGCCAATCTTCCAAATTAAAGATTAATTAAAGACAAAAATAAAAGATAGTTTTATTTTAATTTTGATTATCAAAGTCAAGAAAGTGTTTTCCAAATTTAAATACTATAAAGGAACATAAGCAAAGAGGCGCTAAAATCGACATTACATTAGTATACTTTCACTTTTTGAAATGTTTTTGTAGAATTTTTGAAAACCTGAACAACTTTTTTGAATTAAGCTTTAATAATCATTGCGTGGTAATAAACATGCTTTCAAATAAAAAACAAGCCCTAATGTTTAAAGATTAAAGCGTTTAAGTATGTTTTTGAACGAAATTCATTATTTGCGAAACTTCGCTAAATCTGGCCAAAAAATCGCTAATGGGAACGAAAAATCATCAAGTTGGACCATGTCGTATATCAGTTACTTGGCAAAATTTCTCAAAAATAAGTAAAAAAACATTAAATTAATGTAAAAAATGGTGTAAATTTGGCTTTGTACAAGTGTTTAAGGCCCAGTTTCTGGTAGGTACGATTAAACTTCAGTTAAATTTTATCACTCCGATAAGTAGTTCCTAAGGTAGGTGTAGGTAGTGATTATCTGATTGGTTTTGCTATGGTTTAAATGTATCTCTCTGTAAAATATGTTACCAGAAACTGAGTCAGAACGTTTTTTTGCTAAAAACATCTCTTTTTTTTTAATTTTGTACATTTTGAGCATTTTACAAGAAGGGGTACACGTTTATTAACTAAACACTCAATTAGGTACTTCGCAAACTTGATAAAAAAAATAGATTGAAAAATTACCGAATTGTAGGAAAATGGCATTATTTTCTAGATGTTTCGAGGACTAGACCACATTTTTGGAGTAAAAACATTAGGAAAAATAGATTTTTGTCTATTTTTTTCCTTAGTTTATTATTAACTTAAGACTTACAGAAGACTTTGGAATAAATAGTTAATAAGAGCTTACACATTTGAAGAACACAATTTCCAAGTAGGAGTTGCTTTGTTTACGAAATTACTTGGCTACCAAATTTAAACGAAACAAACAAAAGTGCAGCCTCATTAAAGATCGTAATGGCTATAAATCAATAAGTCAAAAAGTTGGAGTTTGATTCCTTTCCTGAACTTTTTTTTCTATTTTAAAAAATTAATAACAAAAAATAACCACAATTTATTTACTTGGCTGAAAAATCTAAATGATGGACAAAATGTGATGGTATTCCCTAGTTAAAAAAAAAACGTTAATGACTATATGGTAGTCAATCTGAAAACCAACTCAAAAATTTGGGGTTCGATTCCTGGTGCAGACTATTTTTTTTTCAAATTTTCTTAAACGAAAGTAAAATGAATAACAAAAACACCAAGGTGATTTGAGTCAGAGCAAATATAATATGTTACCCATATTATTTTTGTCAAAAATTTCGATTTCGCCAAATTTCAGGCCCGATTCTGTTCGATTTCTATTGGGTTTGTTGTCATTTCCTGCAATAATAGGCCACACTATTCATCCAACTCTCTAAAAGTCAAAAAGTTGGAGTTCGGTTACTTTCCTGAACTTATTTTTCTATTTTTAAAAATGAAGAACAAAAAAATAAACACAATTTATTTATTTGGCTGAAAAATCTAAATGATGGACAAAATGTGATGGTATTCCTTAATTAAAAAAAAACGTTAATGACTATATGCTAGTCAATCCGAAAACCAACTCAAAAATTTGGGGTTCGATTCCTGGTGCAGACTAATTTTTTTTTTAAATTTTCTTAAACGAAAGTAAAATGAATAACAAAAACATCAAGGTGATTTGAGTCAGAGCAATATAATATGTTACCCATATTATTTTTGTCAAAAATTTCGATTTCGCCAAATTTCAGGCCCGATTCTGTTCGATTTCTATTGGGTTTGTTGTCGTTTCCTGTAATAATTGGCCACACTATTTATCCAACTCTCTAAAAGTCAAAAAGTTGGAGTTCGATTACTTTCCTGAACTTTTTTTTCTATTTTTAAAAATTAATAACAAAAAAATAACCACAATTTATTTACTTGGCTGAAAAATCTAAATGATGGACAAAATGTGATGGTATTCCCTAGTTAAAAAAAAAAAAACGTTAATGACTATATGGTAGTCAATCTGAAAACCAACTCAAAAATTTGGGGTTCGATTCCTGGTGCAGACTTTTTTTTTTTCAAATTTTCTTAAACGAAAGTAAAATGAATAACAAAAACATCAAGGTGATTTGAGTCAGAGCAATATAATATGTTACCCATATTATTTTTGTCAAAAATTTCGATTTCGCCAAATTTCAGGCCCGATTCTGTTCGATTTCTATTGGGTTTGTTGTCATTTTCTGCAATAATTGGCCACACTATTTATCCAACTCTCTAAAAGTCAAAAAGTTGGAGTTCGATTCCTTACCTGAACTTTTTTTTCTATTTTTAAAAATGAAGAATAAAAAAATAAACCCAATTTATAAAAATCTAAATGATGGACAAAATGTGATGGTATTTCCTAGTTAAAAAAAAAACGTTAATGACTATATGCTAGTCAATCTGAAAACCAACTCAAAAATTTGGGGTTCGATTCCTGGTGCAGACTAATTTTTTTTTTAATTTTTTAAACGAAACTGAAAGTAAAATGAATAACAAAAACATCAAGGTGATTTGAGTCAGAGCAATATAATATGTTACCCATATTATTTTTGTCAAAAATTTCGATTTCGCCAAATTTCAGGCCCGATTCTGTTCGATTTCTATTGGGTTTGATGTCGTTTCCTGCAAGAATTGTGGATAGTATTCCTTACTTAAAAAAAAACGTTAATGACTATATGTTAGTCAATCCGAAAACTAACTTCGAAAATTTGGGGTTCGATTACTGGTGCGGACTATTTTTTTTTTCAAATTTTCTTAAACGAAACTGAAAGTAAAATGAATAACAAAAACATCAAGGTGATTTGAGTCAGAGCAATATAATATGTTATCCATATTATTTTTGTCAAAAATTTCGATTTCGCCAAATTTCAGGCCCGATTCTGTTCATTTCTATTGGGTTTGTTGTCGTTTCCTGCAATAATTGGCCACACTATTTATCCAACTCTCTAAAAGTCAAAAAGTTGGAGTTCGATTCCTTACCTGAACTTTTTTTTCTATTTTTAAAAATGAATAACAAAAAAATAAACACAATTTATTTACTTGCCTGAAAAATCTAAATGATGGACAAAATGTGGATAGTATTCCTTACTTAAAAAAAAAACGTTAATGACTATATGAATATGTTAGTCAATCCGAAAACTAACTTCAAAAATTTGGGGTTCGATTACTGGTGCAGACTAATTTTTTTTTTTTCAAATTTTCTTAAACGAAACTGAAAGTAAAATGAATAACAAAAACATCAAGGTGATTTGAGGTCAGAGCAATATAATATGTAATCCATATTATTTTTGTCAAAAATTTCGATGTCGCCAAATTTCAGGCCCGATTTTGTTCGATTTCTACTGGGCTTGTTGTCATTTCCTTCAATTGGCCACACTATTTATCCAACTCTCTAAAAGTCGTCCATGAAATCTGCATATAATTGTAGTTTCCTTTTCAAACAACAATCCGAGTGAAAATCCCCGGCCTACTCGATCTAAATCAGATCTGTCTTTTGTTTTCTCGCCATATCTCGTTCGATAATTACACCAAAGCAAAAAACTGGCTTTTTTCGGCGCGTCGACGTTATTAAGTTGGCAGTACGATAATGAGCGGTTAGCAAATTGTATCGGCCGCAAAAACCAGTACTGCCACTGCATGAAAATTACACAGACACACACACACACAACAAGACGATTACGATCTGGCACGTTCTCATTTAACTATTTCATTGCATTTGCATAAGAATCTACGCGGGGCCTTATCACCGTTATTACACGCTTCCACGGCCGGCTAGATTAAAATATGTATTATTAAATGTGCGCGATCGCGTACTGCTTTTAATTTTTGATTGAGTTCTTTTCTTGTTGTGTTGCAGATGACCGGTAAGAGATCGAGGAGCTTTAAATGCGCGGTCCATCACAGAGACCGGGAGGTATCATCTGAGAACGATTTTCATCTGCTTCTGGTCGAGCCGCCCCTGTTTCGCAGGTGCGTATCGAGCGTCGCGACGGCGACGCTATTTCCAGGCGCGTTTTGCTCGATTTTTCACGCTTCCGGCGTCAAAATAACCCATTCACGATCCACAATGTGAAAAACACCCTTTATTTGCCGAGATCGTGAACGGATTTTTGTCGAGTTGGTAATAACAGTTGAAGAATGCGTGAAGGTAATGCCGTTCTTGTTCCAGGATGGTCAACATCGTAGCGGATGAATTCCTAACGGACGAAAGAGACCGGAAGTACTATGCCGACCACTACACCTGCTGCCCCCCGCCCCTATTTATTATAATCATCACTCTAGTCGAGGTAATTACAGATACGTCTCATACGCGATTATTTATTGCCACTTATAAGGCCACCTCTTCTCGCCTCACTCTTGCGAACGCTAAATTCAATTTCTAATTATCGCAGGAATTGCCATTTTTAAGCCGATGCCGGCCCTGTTTGTAAAGGCGCGGTCACACGAATCGATTACGTTACGGTTGCGGTTAAGCGGTACCGATTAACGGTTGTGCAGGTTTCTGTAATTTCGAGCGAATTTCTAAGTTGAGAGGTTGACATCTGGCACGGAAGTTATCGATTTGGGGGTTTCTGTGTTTTCGGAAACACATGGCGCACGTGCCGCCGGCTGCTGGGGCCTTACACCCCAAGGGAATTGTAATTTATGGGATATTGGGGAGAAAATGTAAACAGATCGGGGATCTTAGACGGAATTAACACAAATTAGGAAAAGCTGACAACAGTTTTGGCCAATTTTTACGAAGTTTTACTCAAAAACGAATTCCTTAGATGTTTATAGGACGTGGCCTGCACGTGGAACTAATTTATTATTAGTTTTGTAAATGCTATTTGAAAATATTGAAAAATAAAAACAAAAAAAGAACTAAATACTGAATCCCAAAAATCTATTCCCGACATTATCAACCGCCAAAGAAAAGACCTTCTATTTCTACTGAAAATACTACAATAAGTGATGGTAGTGTCTGCACAAAATGACATTTTCAGATGAAGACTTAGAAGAAGAGAAAAGTAATATTAATGTCGCGAAACCATTAAAATTAATCAGTTTTATAAATACAAGGTGAATTTGAAAGTAATACATATGTTTTAAGGGATGATAGTAGAGTTTAAAAGAAGTCAAAACAGCCCAACTTGCCTTATCCGAATGTTTATAGTTTCTGAGCTATAAAGGGTTTTAGTCAGCGAATAAATTTAAATTTAGGTACGGAGCAGCCTTAAACTTTACCAACGAAAATTGTAAAGAAATGTCATCTATGAGGTTAGTTCTTCAAAACCTATTACATTGCATTAAAGAAATTGAGCTAAAATTAGCAAAAACAGTGATAGAAGTGTCCCCACATTAAAAAATTATAAAAAAAGTAAAAATTTTGCATCATTTTTTGGGGCGAAAAAAAACCACCAAATTTGATTCTCTCAAATATCACCGACTAATTGTCATGTAAGCTTGAGAATAAAGTACTCAAAAGACGCAAACTTCGTTTAAGTATATTGCATTTTTTTGACGAATATTCACCCTCTATATCTAAGAAACTATCAACATTCGGATAAGGCAAGTTGAGTTATTTTGACTAACTTTGAGCGATAATTTGAATTTATAATTAGAGTAGGTGGTTTTATTTCTTTGTGTTTGATAAATTAGTGCAATCTGAGGAAAAAAATATTCTAATTAATTATTATGAATGTATGTACAAAATGTTAATACTATTTGACTCTTCAACTTGATTAATTATGATAATATGCGTTTTCATATCTACATATTAAAAAGCCTACTCTAATTATAAATTCAAAAGATTACATGAAGAAAGGTGGTATAAGTATAGGTAAAATAATACCACGTAATACGAGTACAAGAACGATGTGATAAACGAGAAGTGAAAATAATAAAATGTGTAAAAGAAGCGACAGAGGGATGGCCAAAAGTAGTACAAGATATTGCTTGGATTGAGAAAAAAATAATAATTTACGGTTCAATTTTATACTGTTTAGCATTCTTTTAAGTTAAATACCTAATAACCAAATTAATAAAATTAATAGTAAATACGAGGACTCAAAACAGATTTTGTATTGGATTCTTAAACTTGTTTTTTAGATTTTATGTATTGTTTATTTTTATTTACATTTTTATTACTTTATTTTACTTTATAAATTACTTTATTGTGCTGTATGTTACGTTTTCACAATATTTTTTTGTGTTTGGTTGTGCTTTCTTTCAAATATTATGCAGTTATTAAAAGTAATAATAGATTAAATAAAAAAATGAAAACTATGAAAAATAATTAGTCTGAAATATCTACTATTACGTATAATATGGAATACCTATACTTTTATAGTAAAAAATTTAGACAAATAAAAAAATATCAGGAAATTATTTAATAATTAAGTACAGGTTTGACATGAATTTACTTTTATTTAAGTTTGGAATGATTTAGGTGTACCTATAGCAGAGTTTCATTTCTTTTGCGTCCACTTACTAGTGTAATTTGGGTGCAATTTACTAGTGTAAGTCGCCTTTTGAACAATGTTTTTTTTTGAAGACCTAATTACACCGGCGAAATTTTAAAAATTTACACTAAGAAATTGCACGGCTTTTATGTGAAATTATTTTGAATTAGTATATTGAATTATATTTTGAAATTATTTGGAAATGTTTTAGAATTGTCAGTAGGTAACAATCTTGGTATAAATAGAATCATGGTGTACAAAATTGGAGGCCCCTTTTTTAGAAAACTTACGGTGAATTTTTGCAATTTTTTCTGCGAAATTTGATAGTTGTACAACCGTATTGTTAGAACGGAGTTAAAAAATAGAATGTGTTGAACGTTTGGAGAATTTTTTGTTCATCGATTTTCTTCGCAAATTGCATAATTTCTGGACGAAACACTTGCTCGAGCCAAAAATTTCCCAATTTTTGTAAATCGGGCTCCGCCCCTGTCTAGGGAAACAGTCACAACATTCTAATTACCTTGGCGTTGGGTACAAAACGGAATGCGTCCGTGGTTTAAATATAGCCACATGTTTCTTTTATTTAGACGTAGTTTTGTACACATTTGAGATGGGTTCAATGTAACTAATTTACCGCCAAACTCGTTTATATTTTAATAGAACGTGAGAAGTAAGCTATTTCGTCCGCTTTATTATCAAAGTTGGCTGACGTCAATCATTTGTGACATTTGTTCCAGTTGGGATTTTTCACCTATTATAGTGTCAGCACTGGTGAATTAAACCCAGCAGGCCCTGTACCAATCGATTCCATTTTTATCTACCGACCAGACAAACGAATCGAAATATGGAGGTTCCTCCTGTACATGATGTTACACGCAGGGTGAGTAACGTGACCTTATTATCCAATCGAATTAATCGCTTCCATCCTGTTTTGTCAACTCGATTTACTAAATAAAGCGCTTCCTGCGTCTCTAATTGCAGTTGGCTGCACTTGGGCTTCAATTTGGTGGTGCAAATGTTGGTAGGCCTGCCCTTGGAGATGGTGCACGGGTCGGGTCGGGTGGCCTTGATCTACATGGCGGGCGTCGTCGCCGGCTCGTTGGGCACTTCCGTCTTCGACACCGACGTCTACCTCGTGGGGGCTTCCGGGGGCGTCTACGCCCTCTTGGCGGCCCACCTCGCCAACGTCCTCCTCAACTACAACAACATGCAGTGCGGCATCCTGCGCCTGTTCGGCATCCTGGCAATTGGTGGGTTGGCAACACTGATAAAATCTGAGCTAGGTTGAACCATGGCCAACATCAAATGTCGCTGCGCCTAACAAAAGGCTTCGTTGACTGATTCTCGTGACCTAAAAATTTTCCCCTAAGCTAGCTCTATCTGCTGGGAAAAACAAAACCAAGAAAATATGTGACCAATCAATCACAATCCGTAAAAATTTTAATTTTTAATTGACGTTTTAAACTGGCAATCAAACAGGATCTAAGCTATAAAAAGGAAAAAGCATTCAAGGTAGAACAAAAATTAAAAAAGTGGAGAAGGCAGATTTTGAGATAATATATCTCACAGTATTTTTCTTAGATGGGTTTTGATCCATTTCATCCATTTAACCGTTAATAACCAGAATGAAAATTGTTCTGGTGTAATTTTCATCTTCTCAAAAATTTTGAACACTTGCAACCATATGCAACATTATTTTCATACAATTTTTGAATTTATTGAGCATAATGGTGTTCACAACCTGTAAGTAATGAATCACTACAAAAAACAACAATTTCCAAAACCTAGATTTGAATAATAATTTTGGTATACGTCAATTAAAATTATTCCAAACATATCAATGGTTTGCAGAAAATGGTAAAGATGGACCAACATGGAAATACTCATTGGTTGAATTTTCATGTTTTCTTACTTAATTATAACTTTGAAGAAGTTGTCAAAGCTTCAAAAATGTATGAATAGTAAGGAAGAGATTTTTTTAAATTTTAGACCAAACTTTAGGCCGTTTTTTAAGCCTCTGCTGAAATCTGACACTATTTAAAGCCACCACAAGACTCACTAACGTTATTAAAGAATATGAAACACAAGTTGTTCTCTTGGTTGTTCTATTGATAAAATCGAAGTACTGCATGTGGTAGAAAGTTGATTTATGTTTTATTATTTTAAAAAGACAACTAACTACACCTGTACAACCTGTACAACAATGACGCCTGCAACGAAGTTTAACTATGGCTTAAATTATTTTTGAATTGTTTTTGTATTTGGTAACAAAAATCAGTTCAGATCAATCAATAAAACACCGAATTTGATTATTTGATGAGTTAAAAGTATTCTTATAATCTGTTCGTATGAACATCGTCGTATGACGATATCTTGAATAAGAATATGACTATTAAAGATTTAGTTAAAACCATGTGTAAAATTGCTTGTTTTAAAGAAAATAGCGACACGATTTATGATTGGCTAGTGATTGGTTCGTCAATTAATAAAAAGATGGCGCCACGTAAGGAGAATTTTTTTAGATTAGGAGAATCAAATCCAACGATAGAAAAGTAAGTTTTGTTACGGCCTTAACGGAGCACAGCGACAATTTACATGATGTAAGTTGGCGATGGTTGAAGAGGTTGAAAACAGTAACCATAAATGGCGGGAAATATTATTTATCCCGATATTTTGAGCGTTGTACGAATTTTGAGGCTTCACAATTATTACGCCTATACAAAATAATAAGTGTTCATTTAAAAAAACGAACTCTAGAGTGCTTTGAAATTAAACAACAATTATTTTGTATAGTCGATTTTTTTTTTATAAACAACTGTCAAAGACTCGTCACGTTGGCATTTCCATAAATAGTAATTTTATGAGTTAAGGTTGGTACACTTTTTTACCTGGCAAATTTTTAAAGTTATCTTTAAGTTACAACACGTACAACACATGGATTTAATTCAGCGATTTACGAATCTATTAGCTACAATACAAACATATTTTTTAAATGGAAGACCTTATATTTTTTTGCATTTTTGGATGTAGCTTTTAACACTGATGCTTTTAAGCTAAATTGTTATTGGTCGATTTTGCTTTGTTTTTGAAATAATTTGCTTTTTTTTACAAAAACACGCTTTTTAAAAAAAATATTACATAAAAACTAAGAATCTTAGAAAAGTAGGAAAAAAGTTCAAACTTAAAGGTTATATAGTCGATTTTTTTTATAATCAACTGTCAAAGAGTCGTCAGGTTGGCATTACCATAAATAGTAATTTTTTTTAGTTAAAGTTGGTACACTTTTTTACCTAGAAAATTCAGTTTAAAAATCTTTACAAATTGTAAAATTGTCTTTAAGTTACAACACGTACAACACATGGATTTAATTCAGCGATTTACGAATCCAAATTTCAGTGACTGCGTAACCCAACCTAAAACTTACGTCCCGATTGTCAACTCTGGTGTGCAAAATGTCATATACCGTATACAGCTAGTTTAGAAAGTAGTTGAACATGAACTTTTAGGGTGATACAGTCTGGTCTCTATCAGAATTTTGACACTGACAGTTGATTATTTAAAAAAATGAACTGTATGTCTGTGATTAATTCGTTCTCTCATAACCTTACTTTTTGACAATTAAGAAGATAACAGATTTTCATAAAAATAATTATTTATTATTTATAAAACTGTTGGAAATATCTTCCTTGTTGTTCAAAACACATAACACATCGCCTTTGAACACTATTTATCAATCTAAAATTATGAATTCTAGCGAGATGGTTTAGTAGGCAACCAACAATACAATGATAAAAATTGTTCTACGACTTCTGAACAGTGCGAGTTTTTTTAATAATGAACACCTGATATCTTTGGTGCAAGAAACGTAAGTTAACAAATTAGAGATGACTAGAAAAACACGAATAACGAATGGTTCACTTACTTTATTGTAAAATTATTACAAAGACATTGAAAAGCCTACCTTTTGGAACAATTTATGCTTAAATGTATCAGCAGCTGTTAATGTTAATTGCAGTTTTGTTGATTTACGAAAGTATCACATGATTTTTTCAGTGGAAAAATTCTAACGTAAAATTCACACACTTCACAAAATTATTGGTATTTTGTAATCAAAATTTAATTCTTTTTCACCTTATATCCACTTTCAAATTCCAACAAAACCCACTTTATAATCACGAAAAACCGCATAACCAAAGGCAAAGCTAGTATTTACCAGCACATACTTTTAAACTGACTCTATAACGTAAGAAATTAACACTATACACAAAAAATTGTTAAAAATTTCGTTGCTGTTTTCGACATAATTCGAAATGAGGTCACCAGAGGGCGTCTAGTTAATTTTATTCCCTATCCCCTTTTATTCCCGAATAACTGACAGCTAAACATTTCAGCCTCCTGCGATGTGGGCTACGCCATCTATTCGCGCTATGCGGCCGAAGCGATGGGGCCGCCGGTGTCGTACGTGGCACACCTTACGGGGGCGCTGGCGGGGCTCACCATCGGACTGCTTGTCTTGAAGAATTTCGAGCAGAAGCTGCACGAGCAGCTGCTGTGGTGGGTGGCGCTGGGGGTGTACGCCGCCTGCACGATCTTTGCGATTCTCTTCAACGTCATGAACCCCACGGTGGAGGCGGTGGAGAATTTGGGGGACGGGGTCAACAGTCAGTACGTGTATAATAGGTTCGGGGTATAGCCCCCTTTGTATAGGTTTCGGGAGCTCTCGGAGATTTATTTATCAAAAGCACTGACACGATATTATTGCCCACATAGCCATTCCAGACCCGTTACAATACTAATCCAAAAATAAATCTCGGAGAGGCCGCTCTGTATATAGTTTTTTTGTATATATATTTATATTTATTTAATATTCTAGACCAAAGACTGAAATGAGTAAATTCGAATGATTTATTAAGGTTTAGTTGTGAGGAAATTATTGTCAAACAGCATTTATCAAGTTCCTAAACAATTCAAAGCAGGAGTGAGCGCAAACCAACAATTCCATTATTCACTTGACAATAATTTCTGATTTATTTCACTTTCAGTTCATTTTTTTCTGAGTGATATTATCAAACTAGTCATAAAATTATTTAAGTATAAGCCTACCAAAGAAAGTGCTAGTTAATTCTATTTACACGATAATGTATTCGAAGCCTTATAGGTAGACGATTTTTCAATGTATATCACAAAGAAAATTGTATTTTTTTACACTCAGGTAGACCACTGTTCACTGATATATTTGTAACGAAAAAAAAATAGAACTGATAGGTATTTCTTTTTATAATACCTCTATTCCATTTTTTGTTTTGTTATTATTGTCACACTGTTTTACAAAACGCCCAAACTTCCAAAAATAGTAATAAATTATTCAATTGTGAAACGACTTTTACTGAACCCTTCCGAAGCTGCCATGTAAACGCACCACACGAAAGGAGCTTTCACTAGTAGGAATGTAAATGTAGTATGTACACAAAAAATTGAAAATTAGTTACAAAAATGATTAACTAATTGATTTATTAACAAAAGCCGTCTCCTTTTAATTAAGATTCAATTTTTATGACGTCAACATGTAATCACTGGCGTATTTATGTCCAATGCCGCCCCTGCCTACATTTCTTAAAAAAAAACCTATTGGATAATTAATTCAGAAAATAAGGAAAAGTTTATAAACCCTGAAAAAGGGCAATTTTTATTGACAGGAAGACATTTTTGTCCTATTTCAGAAATTTGTAGCACTTGACCATTTTGTAATATAATTTACCCTTCAAAATTTTTAATTGGTACGCTAGGGTGGGCTGGGAAATCTAAATCTAAAATTTGTAAACGTAATTTCACCAAATATGCACTAGATTTTTAACTGCTTCCTTTATTTTCTAAGATATTATTGAAATTATTAAAAAGTTTTTGTTTCTCAAAAAACGTAGTCATTTTTATAACTTTTTTCTACAATATTACGTTGTGGCTGACTTTTTTCAAAGACATATTTCTGTATTACGGTGCTACTCAGGATTTTTCTACCATTACTCATCCTGAATTCTCTATAATATGAATTAAAACTATTAAAAAAAAAGACGACGAAAACAAAATCTGACCAATTAATTTAAAAAAATGCATCCCGTCTATTTCTAAGTATTTTTGGGAGTGCTCAATTTTGTCCAAAGTAAAAAAGTCCAAAGAATTTCTGTCCAAAGTAAAATGAGCATCCGTACCTTTGTCCACCGTAAAAATATCCAAAACAACCAAACGTAATTTTATCCAACGTAAAAACATCGAAAGTATTTTTGTCCAACGTAAAATAAGCATCCGTATTTTTGTCCACCGTAAAAGTATCCAAAGATCCAAAGTTTTTAGTGTTCTTTTCAATACCAACATAATAACAAAATAACCAAGAGTACTGTTTTTTTATGTTGCACTATCTAAATAAATTGTGTAAAGTACAATTTAAATTTTGTAAGTGCTTTTAGTAACACTGTACCAATATTTTCCGACCACAAGCATAAATGGACTATAATTTTGTTTTTCTAAAAAGTAATTGACGATATCTACTCATCTGTCAATGCTGCCAACACCTAAACATGTTCCTAGATCGTTAGACGTTTTTACCTGATCTGTGGTTTTTACGTTGGACAATTTTACGGATGCTGTTTTTACGTTGGACGTTTTTACTTTGATTTAAAATACTTTGGATGATTTTACTTTGGACAATTTTGTATGCGTCCGTATTTTTTAAATCAAAATAAACATATTTTTGCCCCCTCTAAAATTTTGCCGCCCTGGGCTATAGCCCATTTAGCCCATATGTAAATATACCACTGCATGTAATTGAAAGAGCAAAGTGGCTTTTGTAATTGCTATACTAGATGGCCCCGAGCTAATTGTTTACAAATGAAATTAAACAAATCCATAAACACATTAAAATCTGGGGACTTTACCCACATAAAAACGATAGGATAAAAAAATTCAAAAGCGACATTCGCACTTACCGTACTTTCTTAATCCTAAACACATCGTTAATCTGAATCCTTTCTTCAATTTCTTGACACCAACAAACACTAAATTGGGGCAATTTACCCAAAAGGGGCTCAAGACGCACTTACGTACAAAACAAGCGGCAAAAACTAAATGAGGTTAGGGTAGGTTACTAAACATTAACCCATTAGTGCAACAGATGCGCAAGCTTTTGAACAAAAAATTAAACTTAAGGACTGCTTTAAGGCATAAATTAGAAGAAAAAAAAACTAACCGAATGACCTTTAGGACAGTCACAAGACAAATCTACTTCTTTTATAATTTGTTTTTCGATTTTTGTCCAGCTTTTTGCGGAAACGGAAACGCCGAAACGTCAAATTTAAATTTTTGCCTGTCATTTGAAACGGTCGCTCCTTTTGCCAATTTCTTGCAAAAATTGACCGAAATGGCAGCTACGGCAATCCGAAAACCGGTGATTCCCAAAGATGATGTAAGAGAATCCCCAATTTATTTAAACACCTTAAAATGTGCCCAAATTTCAGTCAGACGATGATAAGGAGTTACAAGTCGAGCTCAAGGGTCTCGTGGACCGAATTACGGTAAGTTTTTTTTCTAAAAAAATCAACAAAACACGTAGATATATACAGGGTGACGAATCGAAGCTAGTGAATGTGTCTCTCGACATGCTGAAGTACTTAATACGGACCTCAACCTCGTCCATGACGTCCGTCCCAAAACCCCTCAAGTACCTGGCCCCTTATTACGCAACCCTGCGTAATAAATGTGACTCGATGAAGGACCCCCTCGTGAAGAAAAATCTCTCTGATGTTGTGTCCGTCCTGTCCATGGGGGCCATCGACGGGGCTGTGAAGCGCGACTACGACTGTCTCAAGTATTGTCTCCAGGGCACGATGGAAAACATCGGCGATTGGGGCCACGAATACATCCGGCAGCTCGAGATCGAAATCGTCAAACAGTGGGTCATGTGCGAGAACAACTACAAGACTCTGAGCCCCCTTGTCAAGCAAATCATGAAGTTTAACTGCAGCCACCACGACGAGATACAAGGCTGCGACCTCCTGATGGAAATTAACCAGATGTACATGCTTTTCGATTACGTCACGAGGGAAAACTACAAGCCCATTTGCTTGTACCTAGCCTCCTGTGCGAAATATGTGGACGATCTCGAGAGCAAAAAAATACTCAAGCTCATTTCGCAGTTCTATTATCTGTTTCAGGAGCATTGTCGCTGTTTGGTCGTCGCGATTCAGACCAAAGACTCGGCTTTGATCGAGAAACTCTTCAATACGTGCACTGACAAGTAAAAGCCGGCGTTTCAAACGACAATTTTTCACTCACTTTTAGGGTCACACTGTATCAAATGGCCTTCATATGCGCCAGACACCTGTATCCCATTGAATTCAATCTTGACGATGACGACGTGAGGAGCATCCTCGAGAATAGCCACTTGAGCCACTACTTTTTGAGCTTCGCACGCGAGGCTAGTGATAATTTTAGCTTATTTGGCGTAAATTTGCCGTTTTTCGTCTTATAATGTTATATTTTGTGGTCAAAGCTTGAAATTTCCGGAGAAAATTCAAAATTCCCACCTTGTGACCTTGTGGGTTCGGCGTCAAATTCAAAATTTTTGAGTGCGTAACGCCTCGTCAGAATCAAATCAACCAATTTCTTCATTATAATGTTGATTTTCGGGTCAAAGTGTAAAGTTTTCGGAAAAAATTCAAATTTCCCGCGTTGCGTTTTTGGGGCCAAATTCAAATTTTCGTTGCTTTAGCTTGATATAATGGAGCCGAAAGCGCCCGGCTTGAGCCCGAAACGCTTCGTCAGACTCAAATCAGCCGTTTTCTTTCATGTAATGTTGTACTTTGTGGTCAAAATGTGAAATTTCCGAAAGAAATTTCGTAATTCCAACATTTTGTAACAGATTATTAAAGTAACGTTCATTCATAATTAATTAATTATCCAATGTAATTGATTAATGTGTAACTAATTACAGATGAATCTAGTTGCAATGTAATCTGATAACTTTGTGCCAAATTACATTGTAATTGTAATAATTTTTTTATTAAATATTAATATCTGTCATTTTTAAAGTTATACCATGAAAATTGGTGTTTGAGGTTTCGATGAAAAATGAAGAAACACGTGTTCCCGTTTTTTTTTTGAAAACTCTAATCTGTAGTTTTTTTTTGTTATATCTATGAAAATTGATATTTGGGCTTTCAGTAAAAGAATGAAGAAAAACATGTTTCATGCTTTTAAAAATTCCACCCCCAAGGGGGTTAATAGGGATTCCCTATAACCCCCGTGGAGGTGGAACTTCAAAAAAACCTAAAACACGACTCTTCATTTTTAACCCAAAACTCATATACCAATTGCCATGAATAATTTAACTTAAAAAAGTACGGATTTTTATATTTAACTCCCTTGGAAGTTGATGTTTTTAAAAAGCATGAAGCATGTGTTTCTTCATTTTTTACCGAGAGTCTAAATACCAATTTTTATGAACATAACTTCAAAATGACGAATTTTAATTCAAACTTCAACACCCCATTTTACCTCCTCAGAGGATGGTTTTCAAAAATAATCTGTTATAATGTATGTAATTAATTACAAGGTAATCGAATCGATTACCTCTCAATTTAATTAACATGTAATTTATGACAGCTATTAAAAAATAATTATAATTACAATGTAATTGAATGCAAAGTAATCAGAGTACATTGTATAATCTGTAATTCTATTATTAATTTACTTTGACTAACCTGTTATCATGACAACTCATATAAAAGTTAATGCGAAGAGTACCCAATTTCCACCACAATGGTTTTTAAGAAAGTGAACCGAATTTAATTACATTATAATCTGATTATGCTCAACTATGCGGTTTAGCTTGATATAATGGAGTCGAATATGAAATTTCCGCAAAAAATTCAAATATCCCGCCTTGTGTTTCGGCGCCAAATTCAAATTTGTATCGCTTTAGCTCGGTGTAATGGAGCAGCAGTCGCCTCTCTTGAACCCGTAACGCTTTGTCAGAATGAAATCAACCGTTTTCTTTCATATAATGTTATACTTTTGGGTCAAAATGTAAAATCCCCGAAAAAATTCACATTTCCCGCCTTGTTTTTGGCACCAAATTGAAATTTTTATTGCTTGTAATTCCAATACTTTGTAACAGATTACTAAGGTAATTTTCATTCATAATTACCCAATGTGATCGATTAATGTGTAACTAATTACAGATTAATCTAATTACAATGTAATCTGATTACTTTTGATTTTGAAAACTATAAACCCTGTGTTATTTATTTTTGGAAGGATTTTTAGAAGTTTCACCTCCAAGGGAATTATTAGGGATTCCCTATAACCACCAAGGAGGTGGAACTTCCAAAAATCCTGAAACACGACTCTTTTCATTTTTAACCGACCAAATACCAATTTTCATGAATAATTTAACTTAAAAAATGATCTAGGGATTTTAATTCAAACTTTCCCGCCTCGTATTTTCGGCGCCAAATTCAAATTTTTGTCCCTTTAGCTGGATATAATGGAGCCGAAGTCGCCCGAAGAGGTGTATAAAACCTGGCTTGAGCCCGTAACACTTCGTCAGAGCGTCCTAGGCGAGAAACTGGACAGTGCCCGTCAAAATCTGGCCTCGTCCTTCGTCAACGGTTTCGTCAATGCTGGTTTTGGCACTGATAAACTTTTGACAACCGACGATGGCAATAAATGGATTTATAGAAACAAAGATGTTGGCATGTTGAGTGCCACTGCAGCTCTGGGTTTGCTATATCTATGGGACGTAGATGGCGGTTTGACCCCAATTGATAAATATCTCTACACTAGTGATGATAATATCAAAGCTGGCGCGTTACTAGCTCTTGGTATTGTCAATTGTCGCATTCGTAACGACTGTGACCCGGCCCTTGCCCTATTGGGCGATTACGTGGGGAGTGGCAGTGAGGAGTTGCAAGTTGGGGCGGTGCTAGGCATCGGATTGGCGTACGCCGGCAGTGGGCGGAGCGACGTATTGAATCTCCTCCTTCCGGTGATACAGAGCTCGAAATTGGTTAAAACTTTGGGCGTGGCGAGTCTTGCATGCGGATTAATCAGTCTCGGAAGGAATAATAACGAATTGTCCGACATCATCTTAACGAAAATGATTGAATCGAACGGATTGGACGTTTTAAAAAGTCCCTTCATGTTATTGGCGGGCTTGGGCGTGGCACTTGCATATTTCGGAACCAAGGATGCGATTGAGGTTCCGACAATTGTGACGGAAGTGTTCGAAGAGCCGTTTCGGACCATCTTCCAAACAATGCTACAGATGTGTGCATACGCCGGAAGTGGGGATGTGTTAATAATCCAGGAATTGTTGCGATTGGTCGAGGAAAAGGTCGACGTTCCCGAAAGTACGACCGAGGCGAAAGGTCCGAAAGATAAGAAAAAGAACGAATGGGATTATCATATGGGTAAAGCAATAGCCGTTTTGGCTGTCGCTGCGATTTCCAAGGGTGAGGAGCTCGGGACCGAAATGATACAAAGAATTTTCGGTCAAATATCGCGTTATGGCGAACCTTCGGTCCGAAAAGCCGTCCCATTGGCTATAGCCCTGACTTCGGTTAGCGATCCCCAACCGACTATAATCAACGTTTTGACCAAATATTCGCACGATATTGACGATGACGTCGCTTGCAACGCCATTTTTGGGTTAGGTTATGTGGGGGCTGGAACCAACAATGCCCGCCTTGCGGTCACTCTACGCCAACTGGCGTTATACCATGCCAAGAATCCGTTCCAATTGTTTATGGTAAGAGTCGCGCAAGGTCTCGTCCATATGGGTAAAGGTACCATGACTTTGAACCCCTTACACACCGACCGTCAGTTGCTAGACCCGGTTGCCATGGCTGGTGAGGCCTGATTATAATAGTTCTTTGTTTTGATTACTTATTGTAGGGATTTTAATTCCGTTAGTGTGCCTCCTTAAGCCGCATTCGTTGATTTTGGGCCGTTGCCATTACCTACTCTATAGCCTAGCGGCGGCCATGCAACCAAGATGGCTGCTCACACTTGACGATAATTTGAATTCTGTCTCAGTGACGGTTCGTGTGGGTCAAGCTGTGGATACGGTAGGAAAGGCAGGTGATCCTAAAACCATTGCAGGGATTCACACGCACACAACACCCGTTTTGTTGTGCGCCAACGAAAGGGCGGAGTTTGCAAATGGGGAGTATGAAGCAACAGCGCCCGCCCTTGACGGCATTTGCGTTTTGAAAAAGCTTGACTAATGTTTTTTCGTTTTATTGTACTTGTCTTTTAATAAAGTATTTGCGTTGTGATCGGTCCGAGCCTGCCATGTAAACGTGTGACGCTATTTAACTTGCCGTGTAAACGTGGTAAATTTGTAAATTGGTATTTTAAACGATTTTGAAACTAGAAGTGTTATTTTTTAATGGAAGCAAAATAGAAACGAGTGTTTGACCATTTTAATACACAAAGATCGGTTTAATTAAATAATATTCCATATAATCACATTTTCGCTGTAACCGTATTTTTTCGGCGCATGTCACAACGCCGTTAATTTTGGTAGAATTTATTATTAACATTTTACTCAAATAACACAAGTTAAGTTGAACTAATAACTAATAAAACACGTAAATCAAACTACAACTACCACTGAATAAATAAATTTTGAGGCTGGGGTACGTTCCGAATCGTATCTACAGGGCGAGTCCGAAAAATATGAAAACTAAGGTAATTGTAATAGTTGGCCCCGAAAAGGGGCTATGGGCCCCACCACAGATCCGCAACTCCGCTGAGCCCGTTATGTTATCGCTTTGATCATCAAAATACACAGTTTGGTTGAACCAATCGTCGAAAAATGGGGAATCGACTCGTAAGGCTGTTACCATCTCGGGTAGTTTTCCATTGCAGCCCCGTGTCGTTTCATTTCCGAAATAAACCGCAAATAGAGTTGCATTACAAATGATGGGCATGCCTATGTTGAAACTACAGGGACCTTTCGGTTTGTTCGGTTTCAAGCAGAGGAAATCATCACGGCACCCTGTTGTAACGACTGTGAATGAAATTTCTCCCTTTTCTATGATCTTCTTCGATTCGTTAAAATTGTCAACGAAAAAGAAGGACCAGACCGGCATTTTGCAATTTATCGGATCGTCCGGCTGTGTGGGGAACCCCAAATTGACGTTTCGCAAATCAAGATTGAAGTCGAAGTCTTGGGCGACCCGGACCAGGGCCACATCGGTCGTAATGTCACCGGGTAAGTGGTCAGGGTGCAATAAAACCCACTCCACTTTGTAGATGTGGGAGACTGCAGAGGTGTCGGGGGTAATGTAGGGTTGGACCACAACGCGATATAACTTGGTCTTGTAAAAGGCAATGGGTGAGGCCTTGGTTAACACCCATCGTCGATTCAAAATAGTCCCCGAACAAATCGACAAAGATTCGAAAAAGTCCGAATTGTTGGCCAAGTAGAATTTTGATTCTTTTATGAGGTTGAAGATGACGACGTACGAGTAATATCCAGGGGGCACGCGCTCGCCGTTGTTATTCTTGATAATTTGCTTGTTTTGGGGTTCCATAAATACTGCCATGGGGTCTTCCGCAGGTTTAGCTGGAAAAAATTGGGGTAAATGGGGGTCAAGGGTTCAGGAGCGGACTATACTTGACTCAACTCCAAACACGATCAGCAAATTCAGTAAAACTACCCTCAGAAACATTTCGTAATGTGACAGGTGACAAGACAATTTTTAAACTTAGAAAGCGACTCTAAAGTAATTACGCCGTAAACTTGAAAATAATCGAAAGGGGAAGGGTTATATAGTCAAACTAGAAATTTGTAAATTTATTTACACAAAATCTATACAAAAAACAAAATACACCTGTATATACATCCGTTGCAACGAAAACATTATGTACAATAAATAAATAATATGTCAACCAAGACTAGGAATTGGAGATTTCCGCACTCTCGTTCAATTTCACAGAAATCAAACGACCCTTCCGATCAAACCTTTATTATGTATAAAAAAATTAATTATGATGTTGAGCTTTCCGTTTCCTGTTAGCCAACATATCATAGAACGGATTGTGACTAATACTCTGCTTCAATCTTTGCATCCATTCGTTCTTCTCTTCTTCGCTACTCGCCGACATCCTATATACAGTGTGTTTCCCTTCAACAACTTTCCCCTCCGAGTCCGTCTTACAAGCCTTGATGAAATCAGCGCCCCCACTCGCATACAACTCGAAACAGTGCTGCTTCTGCCTATCCGTACACTCCCTCACTGAAATGTTCTCCAACGGAATAATCCCTCGCGGTTCTTTATCCGTCGTATACTCGAAGTAATACAAACAATTATCATTCAAAATAAACCACCGCCTCTTCCAGCTCTTATAGCGCCCCCCTTGCTTCCACAGCCATCCCTCCTTATCCGGATTGAAGAACGTGTGCATCAAATCATTCCCATCGTCCTCAGGTATTTTAAACGGTTCGGCCTTAATACTATCATACAAGCCCTAAATTCGAAAAATTGTAGTATGAAGGTAGCTTTATTTTTTTCAAAAACCTACCACAAGTAATTCTCGAGGCAAGTCTTGACCCTGGTTAATCCCCCGATTCATGTTAATAAACTGCTCGATCGTGGGCTTATCTTTCACACTCGGATTATGCAAACTCGTGTTAAGCATTATTATCGCGAACGATAACACGTAACAAGTGTCCGAGTTTTCGAAAATGTTGTTCTCGCCCTGGCAGTCGCAGTAGCGCTTCGCGAAACATTCCATCATTCGATCGATTTTCTGGGCTTCCCCGGGCAACCGGAAGCTCCAAAGGAATTGCCTGAAATAAACACAACCGTCCAATTCTGTGTATAAAACAGTGGAATCTATGTAAGTCGAAGTGTTTATTTATACTCCTATATTGTTTTATTTGACAATGAAAAATTAACAAATACAAAAACAAAGAAATAAAGAACTAAGACGAAAAATAAAGGAAAACAAAAATGAATATTGGGAACAAAATTGCCCACAAATAGCATGTTTAATTGGAGGCTTTCAATCTACAGAAGTTTGGAAAACTATTCGGCATCTTAAGTCCAACGAAAAATGCTGAGCTGAAGAAATGATATCCACCTTGACCTGACCTGACCTGAAGAAATGATATCCATCTGCCAATGGGAAGAACATTATGAAAAATTGCTAATAGATGCAGAGGAAAAGACAATCTCAAGAAGAACTCAACAGGGAAATAGAAACTATAATAACTGAAAGTGAAATAGAGCAATGTCTAAAACAGATGAAAAACAAGAGATCGCCCGACCTGGAAATGTAGCTATAGAGTTAGCTAAATATGGAGACAAACAAGTAATAATTGAAAGATTGACAACGTTAATGAATAACTGCTGTAAGTCATTATAAAGCACCTCAAGAATGAAAAACAGCTTACATTAAATCCGTTTTTAAAACAGGAAATAGGAAAGATCCCAATAATTATAGAGGACTAAGCATAACATATACTACGTTTTCATGAAGGTTTCAATTCGATTTGAAAACTGTTTTGGTATCCAATTTCAAACATGTTTTCATGGCAAGTTTTAAATCTGGATTTGAAATTTTGACAATTTTATTTGTCACTTGTCACTGGAAGTACAACTTAAAATCAAATGCGAACACTTTCTGGAAGAAATGTTTTAAAGATTTACAATTAATTTAACCCATTCAGTGGTTTAGTTAGTGATAGCACAAGGTTTAATGTCCAACAAGCCAAGTTTTTTTAGAAATTCTCCGTTTTCATGAAAAAGGTTCGATTCGATCTCGATACGATCCCAAATTTTGGTGAATCGACCTTGGACTCAAATCGAACTCAATACGTTCAAGTCAAGGGGTTTTCATGAGTTGGATCCGTATTCAAATCGATTTGAATCCTCATGAAAACGTAGTAATAGTTTAAGTAGACTTTTTGGTGAAATATTACAAAACAAGCTAAGGGAAAACCTAGGAGAAAAAATTAGTGAAGATCAAAGCGGATTCATACAAGGAAGGTCATGCATTGACAATCTTTGCACTATTCAACAAAGTTAGCAGAAAAGAAAATAAGTAAAGGAGATGAGGTTCATATGGCATTTATTGACCTAGAAAAGGCATATGTATATAACGAGACCGAAATTGTGGGAAGCTCTTTAACTTTTGGAAGCAGATAAAGGATTAATAAGCATAGTTAAAGAACTATATACAAATTTATCGTACATTAAGGTTGGAAAAACATCATCAGACCCAAATTTAGGAGCCTCAAGAAGACTCCGCCAAGGATGTAGTTTGTCACCCATACTCTTTAACTTGTATATTGAAGTGGTTTTAAAAAATTGGAAAAGACACGTAGAAGGAAACATTGCCGATGATGTGCTAGCACAAGATGCGTACGATCTTGAATTCATGATAAAGAAATTATACACGGAATACAAAAAATGGGGAATGCATGTCAGTTTAAAGAAGACAGAATACCTAAAATTAACAAACTAAAGAAAAACGATTTAGTTCACAAAATACATAAATAAACATAAATTTGTAGTACGAGTATCTTACAAGGTTCGACTTATAGAGTTTCCAAACAAAAACAACGTCAAGCAAGTCAATTTTGGCATCAGAAACATAACTATGACAGAGTACCTGTTAATTCTCCTACTGACTGCGCCAATTCAACAAAAAATCAATTTGATTTTGCCGAACATACCTCAACGCCTGGACTAGTATGAGATCGGTAAAATCGTGCAGATCGACGAAAGCTTGCAACACCTTTTCGTTAAAATCGTTCTTCTCCCCCAAATAATCACCGATCGCTGTCTTATTCAATCCCTCGCCCTTGTGCAAAAACTGCGCCACACTTTCGGCCGTATTCTGCAATAATCCTTTCTCAATCAGGTACTCGATGCCTTTTTTCGGATCCATATTAAATTTCTTCCTTCCGATCGACATCATTTTGGTCTTGTTGCTGTTTTTGCCGTCTTCGCCCGAATCGAGCGACTCCATCTCGGAGACGACCTCCACCAATTCATCTTTGAGGTGCTGCCAACAAGCAAAAAATTTAAATAAAAAATTCACGACATCTGAGAGTGCGTGGCAAGCTTATCAGTGGCGCAATTTTCAATTTTTAAAACCGTTAAAATATTCAAACCGTGTGTACAACACAACATGCAAATATGTCGTTTTTCGAGCGACAGTGTTGGAATTATTAAAAACGTCTGCTCGGCATATGGACGATTAAAAAAATACTCAACTGTTACTAATCGCTCGAAAAATAATCAAGTACTTTACTGTCATTTGCGTCAATTTTTTGCATCCCGTTATCAATTGTTTTCGCCAAATTAACACAAATATTTTTCTCATTCGAGGTCGCGACAGGTCACGTGATAATAATTTCAACCTTTGCAACGACAGGTGACGTGTTGGTATTCTCTTAATTTCCAATTATTAAAATCGTGACCTTGACCCGACCTTCGCGAGGGCATTATTTCGATAAACAAACGACTCGAATTGCGATTTGTTATTATGACAACTTAATCGAACAAAAAAAATGATGCGGTCATAGCCACCTACAATCGAGACTGGCGCGTCTACAAGACAATTTATTATTTCTCTAATCGCCTACTAATCACAATTTGATGCGTTTTTAACAAACAGCAAAAAAACAATCTAGCATCACCACAATACTGTATCTTACCCCTGACGAACACGAGCAACAACAAGGGAACAAACCGTAAACAACGTACGAGGCACACACACGCACACACGAACACATCAGTGGAGCCAACTAAATAACAACAACAAAACAAAAAATAAATAAATTAACAATGAAAAATTCAAATGTTCGTCGTGTGAATGCACTTCACGGATTGGCGATTGATTAAAAAGCGACGAACCAATTAGGTTACGTCATGTACCTAACGTAACACAAAATAAATCATCGATTTAGGAAACGAAAAAAAACAATTACGTAAATTTAATGACCCGAGCAGCTGTGTGTTTGCAGCAAGGACATTTTTTTTGCCCAGACAGGTGCACCCAGGAATTTGAAAAATTACGGTAAAATGTGCAGGTGGCTGCGACGACGACACGTGACCACGCGAGAAACAAACAAACGGAAACAAATACTCAAAATGGATGAAATATTTCAAAATCAAAATTAGCGATGTTTCCATCAATAAATTGTGTGTCTGCTAAAAGTAGTTTTTATTGTAGATATCTCAAAAACTAATACAGTAGAATATCGTTTATCCGACCTTTTCATGGGCAAAGTCAAGCCGGATTATTAAAAAACACGGATAGTGGAAAGTAACTTTGGTAGTAACAAAGAAATGATAACTACAGACTGGACCAAAAGTAACGCACAAAATTAATATCTTTGTTATTGGTCACTTATCAAAAAAATCCTCGAACAGGTCGATTTTATTTTTTTTAATGCTACATTTTGACATCTTAGTGATATGACGTCATTCGTTTTTGAATTGTGACGTTTCTTAATTTTTTTAAATGACAACCGATATTTCTTTTCACTGTTTTAAATAGTGCACATTTTTATCTGGTAAGTAATAAGAAAAAAAAAAAAAAACAAATAAGTTTAATATTATAAAAAAAAAATTGACAATTGAACATAAAGGGCTTTATCATTCTATTCTTGACTTATGTTATAACACTTATAACTTATAAGCGACAATTGTTTTTTATATATGCACAGTATGAAAACACTTAATATGATAATAACTAAACACTAAAGCAAGAACAAAAAAAAAGTCTTTGCATAATCCTTTCAATCACTTCTCCAAGTTTTTTATTTTATTTTCTTCTTTTTTTAAATTTTCTGCTTTATTTTTTGAATTTGAATGTGGTCTACACTTATCAAAGATATTAGTTGTCATTTCAAAAAATTAAATATGACGTCATTACTCAAAAAACGAATAACGTCATAAATGTAACTATTAGCTGTTTCAAAACTACAAAAACGCCAACGTCGCATTTTACCAAATTATTTTTTTAAATAAGGTTGATAAAAATGTAAAATACTTATTAATATTAATGATTAGATCTCTCATTGAAATTATAAATTACATTAGATATTAATTTTCTGAAATGCATAAATAATTTATAACAACTACTTTTAAGAGAAAATGCAACGTTGGCGTTTACATAGTTTTGAAACAGCTAACATGCTGTCAAAATATAGCATTTAAAAAAATAAAATCGCCTGTTCGTAGATTTTTTTGAAAAATAACTATAAAAATATGAATTTTGTGCGTTACTTTTGATTCAGCCTGTATTTTAGCTCTTAATTGAATTATAATAATACGTGGATAACATTGAAAAAAAAAATAACTTTAAGATATTGATACATAAGTATTTACATAAAACGTTACATATACATACTAAAAGAATGTTAAACGCAAGAAAATTAAAACAAATTGTCTAGGCTAGATTTTATTTTGATAAAAGTCTGTATTATCTGTATTGAGATTATTAAAACCATCTTTTTCGATTCCTTTTGTCCCTGGAGATGAGTATTAAAAATAAATACAATACGATTTTCATGAATCTTAAGTTTAAAACAAAAAGAAAACCAGAAGGAAAAAAATATAACGCTCTATAACTCTGAAGTGGTGTGCGTATCACCGAGAACCACGGATAATCAAGGTTCTACTGTATTAATAAAGTTAACAATCATAAAATACTAAATGATATAAATTTTATGTGTCATTCTAAAACAAGGGATGCTTAATGATGTTTTGTGTAAAAAAATACGAAAAAAATTGTAAATATTGTAATTTTTAACTTTCATTTAATTAATTATTCTTTGAGACTAGCGACTCTTTAATGTATTTTTTTATACAAAACAACATTTAAGTTTCATTTGTTCAAATACCACATCGAAAAATTATCACTAAAGACCGAAAACGACATTATTTTTGCCTTTTCTAACCATTTTAGTGTTTTTAGTACAAGGTGTGTTAAAATGATTTTCATCTACTCGCCTCTGAATTTCTCATGTAAAATCAGAAATGCCGCATTAGAGGACTACTGACAGGCATTCAGACATCGAATATTGCCATTCTCCATTTATTAAATAAAATAAGCTTCGATAGTAAAAGTGTTTTCTTGTGTGTTAGTGTTACTAAAGTGTTACACATTGAGTGTAACATTTTAGTTGCTTTTTTAACGAAACTTTTGCATTTAACTGGCAATTTGTGAATTTCACAGTTAATTTATTGACAGCGGATTTATTTGAGTAGGGCGGCACAATTTTTTTTACATATAAATCAATTTCAAAGTTAACTAGATGAGAATCATTTTAACACACCTTGTATTTCTTTGTGCAACCAAAATCGCTATTATTTTGAGGAATTTCTTTTAAAATAAACCGAAAAGTCCACACGGCATTTAGCCATGCATTTTTGAGCACATTATTGAAGTACAACTACAGTTTTTGAAAAAATGAGCTTAGCAATTAACTCATGTTCATTATAAGAAATTTGTAGGAAAATTCAGAAAAAAATTCACAAGCATAGAGAAGAGAATAGCAAACGTTGAATTCTGTGATTATTAGTTTTTGAGATACGGTAAAAATATACTTTTAGCAGACTCACCTTGTATACTGTACGTAAAAATATGTGAAACAGTCTGTATTTAATTCAATATTTTCGTGACAATTTAAAAATTAAGAAAGAACAGAACATCTCTTCTGTTACTCGCGTTTTTCGCGACCAAATTCCATAATTGCTTTTTCCCTACCGTTGTTCTGTAGGTGGCCAAAGTGGACAAATCCCAGGCGCTTTTCGACGTTGCATCGCTCTTGTGGTTTTTGCCTTTTTTCGTACGTTTCAACGAGGAAAACCAACTGGCGACATTATGCGTTGTACTAGTCACTGAACCTTTACGTTCACGGCTCAAAGTCGAGTACTGCATCGCATGGCACGTTCGATAAAAACACACTTCTCAGATAATGATTGAAATGAAGAAAACACACAACACTTGACTATATTTACTTAACACACACACGATTTCATCTTGACACTTGGAATTTATTTGACAATTCTGAAAAAAAAAAAAAAATTGCGTGACTATCACGACGCCGCGAATTTACGAACATTATCTGCTCATTCAGTCGATTGAAGAAACGAGTTAAAAGTAATGGTAATAGCTGTTCTATTTTTAGTTCAATTTGGTACGCGTGGCGGCCATAACCTCACTTATCGTAAATTTGACACATGCCAAGTGTGAGACAAGGATGCATCAATACTTTCTCTTGTTGGTGTTTTCTCGCCAATTTCTGACTCAGTCTGGAGACAATAAAACGTGGCAAAGTCTCTCATAACTTCTCGTTATTTATTATTCCGCATTCCGTATCGTCGTCCTCGTAAACATACGCAAAAGACCAATCTCTGGGGTAAAAACCGGCGACCGTCTGCTGACCTTTCCCCTTTCATCGATCTCTCTCTCCATCTCGATAGATAATCCAATTGCGAATTGTTGATTATTTTTAGTTGTGTGTGACATTAAATTAACTCGGTTGAGAGCCGAGGAGTTTATTTTCGATCGAACTTCACATTGTATTATTAGATTTATGCAGAAAGCGGCGTTATTTTCGGACGAAACTGAGTTTGCTTGCCAATTCGAGATGCGGAAGACGATAAAAACTAATAAAAGAACGATGTATACGCGAAAACATGCTGTAAAAAATGTAAATATGGCGATTAGTCATTTCACAAACGGATTACAAGTGACGCTAATGAGAGATTATGTGTGATTATAATTATATTCACCTCAGACACAAGCCCCGCCTTTGGGTTTTTACCCAAACTGGTGACAATACCACCGAATTTTTTTTGTAAACACCCGGTATGTTCAATTTTTTCCCAAAATGTGACTCCCCAGACCAGAAACAAGTGCGCAAAAATTCATTTATGTAATGTTGGTAGGGGCCGAGTAATTTGACATAGTCCAATGTTGTGGCCACCCTGTATGATGACTCGAAAAACAATCAAACAAGATAACACAATTCCTCCCCTATCAAATCATCATTTGCATTTTTACACGTTTGAGATAACCATCGAAGAGTCAACAACCACAATATCCGCTTGTTTGTGAAAAAAACTGGAACATTTCTCAAAATCACCGGATATTCCCGCGTCCTTTATCCTATCTACGACATACGTCATTCCACCTCGGGCAAGGCAGTCCACTCTCTTACCGCACTATCGAGTTTCTCAATTAGGTTTATTAAATTATTGTATAAAGAAGGGTGGGTGAAAGGGGAATCGATCGATTTTGTTTACTCACTTTTTTATTTTTAAAGAAAAAGTGGCAACGTTGTGCTAATTAGTGAGACAATTCACCGGAAAAAAATCAAATGACTCACTTGATTATGAACCGAATTGGAGGCAAGTGACGGGAAATTATTAAAATTCCGGATTCTTACGTCAAAAAACAATTATCTATCTATAGAACCGGTCAATTAATTACTCATCGCAAAAAATAAACTTTAGTGACATAACTACGAGCAGATAATATCCGATCGAAAATCGCATAATTTACCGATTTTTCCACACTTGAACAACAATATCACAACTCTTAAGGCACAAACATCCTCTTATCACACACAGGCACACCGCGATCCTTACGACGCGCTTATTCGAGCAAAACTGAGCCGAGAAAAGCGACTCGATCCGTTTCGCACTTGATCGACCTTCCCGATCAAAACAACTAAATTCCGAAAACACGAGGCCGAAATTTTGCACCCGGAATATCGCTTCCGTTTCCAGAGGATAAGACTGCATCCGCTTTGGCTGCTTGATAACGATAAGAGGGAAAATTACGAATAATTCTGATTATTCGATTTTATTGCCTTGTGAAGGCTGTATTCATAAGAGAGAAAAATGGGGAAAATTTGATTTTATTTGCGTTCAAGAACGACAATTTCAATATGACCTCTTTGGGATCAAGGGTGGCCGTGTGGGAGGACAGGAGTCACTCAAAACTTAAAAATAACTGATTTGCAAGCAGGTGGCCGTGGCGCTGACTTATTAGCCTAATTGATATTTTTTTTAATTTTCAAAAAATCAAAAAATACCGGGTGTATCAGAAATACGTGTGTTAATTTTACCAAGTAATAAAATTCTCCAAGTACACAGCCATTCCAGGAAAAATGCAACCTGATACTGAAATTTCAAAATGATTATACCTAGTAATGTTAAGTTTCTTTCAAAATGCACGATTCGGTTTATATTTAATTTATTTTGCGACAAAAGAGTTTTTGGGAGAAGATGATCATTTAAATTGAAGTAATTCAATGGATTATTAAATTTACATACCTTGCCTTGTAGGCGATAACATAAAATACAGTACTTACTACAACTGTTGAATATTTTTTCAACAGTAATTTTCTAGTTTCTGGTAGTTTAGAAAATGGAAATCGGTAAGTAAATTGATTAGTAATATTACTTTTTTATCTTTATAGCTTTTGCTGTCACGTCCGTTATCGCAAATATAAAATGTTTTTCTTATTTCTTACGTTGTTAAAGAAAATCAAGAATTTTTAATTTCCACCGTCACTGTCTGAATAAGTTTTTTAGAACTATTTTCACACACAAGTTTTTTTGTCCCGTCCGTCATGTGTAAACAAAAAGTCAATTAATTAGAAGTCGTTGCACATTGCCTTATTCTTCGGTTTTGTGGTTAGAAAAGTTTCGACAGGTTCCACCTTTTACTTCAAAAATAGTTATTGAAATTAGTGCCTTTTAAATTCAGAGAATTTTATAATGACTGTTCAACGACAAAAATGTGAGGTCTTTTTTGTGTCCCGTCCGTATTTCTTTTTCCTGCTCGTATTTCAAATTTTAAAAATGTGGCTCCAACTGTAGATTGCAAACAATTTAACTGGTAGGTACTAAGTTCCTATAAAAAAACTCACTTCTACTGACACTGTTCGTAAAAACTGAAAATAAAATCTAAAAATTTGTGCAGTGTCCTGTCTGTTAAAAAGGAATGGCTGTACAACTTTTCTATATAACATTTTGCAAAATTCTTATCTATTATTTTCACAGTTTTCCTCCTTTCTTTTGTGTAAACGAGCCGGTCAGTGTTTAAAAATTAGTATTCATAGCAACAATTTTCGTTGTTCAAATTGTCCGTTTCTATTGCAACGAAAGTAGTTCGATACTTTTATTTTTATAGGCGGGTACAAGTTTCGATATGTTATCTTTTCCAAATTTTAAGTAAACTGTCGAAACTTTTATTCAAAAATTACAAATAAAAAAGTGTTTTGTTAATTGAGCTCTGTTCCCTGTTAAAATGAACACACGTATTTCTGATACAGCCTGTAAATACGGTTTTTGGTCGAGAGTTTCACACTCAAGCAAAAAATTATAATTCGCAATTCGGGCCAACTTCTTGCATCGAAATGATCAAATCTAATCGAAACATTTGACCTACTTCCAAATGAATTAAGAAATTGAACGACTTCCGTCCATTAAATCGATCTGACGAAAGAACATTTAAATCTTTCGTTACTTTTCCTTCCATTCGACAATTTATGTGTCATTTTGAAACAGGTGGCGCCTTTATGGCTGACTTTTCGAACTACTTTGTTATTTATGTCACGAACTCGAATAGTCGGCTGGGAATAACTGTCATAAATCTTTCAATAGAGTCACCCTGTATGCAATTATACGGGACAGCAGTGAAACAGAAGAGATTTAATTACGAACATCAAGATTCGGCGATTTCTCATTAAATGAGGCGGAAATTAAATAATTTTTAACAATAAATGAATCACAAGTGTCTCGATTGCGGTCGGAAATGAAAAAATCAGCGTTGCGTTGCCATTGTCCTGTCAATAATCTCCACGCCTACTCGAATATTTTCATTTTAACTAATAATGGGGGCGGCTATGAGGGTAATTAGATCGAATAGAAGTTATTGTCGTGTCGCTTTCCTGCACATAAAGACGTCAAAAGCCTTGGCGCAAAATCGGGTCATTAAATACCCACGGATACGTTTCCGCAAAGACTGTTTATAAACAACAGTAAATAATGCAAACACGATTTCGAAATTTTCTAGGTTGGTACGATTAATTACCAACACAATAACTTGTTCCCAGATTTTTCAGGTCAATTACTCACCTGGATTTGTAATAAAAGCTCAGTCTTTCGGCGCCGGATGTCGATGAGGATTTTTTGCTGCTCGGGGGATAAATCTGAAAGGGGAAACCCAATTATAAAACAAAAGGAAAACACAACTTTGAACACAGACCTGATATACTGAACGGTTCCTGGCTGTGTGCAATTGTTCCCATCATAAAGAAAATTCACTCCTTAAAGTCCTAACAACATAACGAAGCTAATTCGAACACAAATAAACATATTTTCTAGTAAAAGTAAATATTATTCACTGATAACAAAACGCCATTTTGAATCGTCAACGTTAACGGTTTGACAAGTGACACGAGTGCGCATGCGCACGTTGCGCAACTTGAACTACTTTAGACTTTTTATCGCCCAATTAACAATTTTGAGGGTCTTTACCCATTTTATGAGCGTAAACAGGAAAAATACAACGCGCTTATGACCAAAACTGGGGGTCCAGTTGAAATTTAAACAATTTAATGGCTGTACTCCTCGTAGTTCATTTGTGTCCTCACTTGAACTACCCCCATTTAATTTTTAATTAGAAGCGTTTTTAATTATTTTAACATAATTAGACTACCTAGAACATCACGGAGTATCAATTGTATGGTTATTTTGTTACAGAAGCGTTTCGTTGGATAATTTTTTTTTGTGAAACTATACGAGGCACGTTTCAAAAGTAGTTACGAGGGGTGGTAACAAAAAGCGAATTTCAATGAATAGATTTATTAGGATTTCCAACAAATAGTAACAAGAATCACAATGAAGTGACCCGGAGACGGAATGAAAAAATACTTTCGAAAATTTAGTCTGATATAAGAATATCACTGAGTTTGAAAAGGCGTAGTTTGTACCAAATCTTTTTGAAAATATTTGGTCACCCTGTAGCATTAAGGGTACATAAAATCTACTCTATTTTTAACAATAAATAAATAAATAAAAATCAACAATGACTAAAAATTGACTAGAACATAACCAAAAAACCTTGTGCTAATATTGCTGACTAGAATAGTAGATAGGTACACTTAGTAGAAGGCATGTGTGACACTTAGACTAGGACTGGTCATTTATTGTATACAACACACAGCTGTTGCGCCTTTGGAATCATTTAAAGTCGCTCGACGTTTCAAACCTTCCAAATAAACATCCCTATGGAACAAACCGGCAGCTAACGGTATCCTGGAAAACAAATTTTACGTCAAACCAATAAATCTGTACCTGAGAGTTAAAACAGCCTAAGTCCAAAATGCTCAATATTCAAGACTAATTTAAAACAAAAATTTCTTATTTAGATTTTACCTAACATTTATGAATTATAAATTAAGTGAATCTAGTAGGTTAACAAAGAGAATTTGATTTTATTCGATTTATAATTTATAAAAGGACTTAATACTTTAACAACCTAAACAAAGTTTTTTTTTTTTAATATGCAAAAAGCTAAAATAACTTAGGCTGTTATTGCTCACAGTACAGAAATAAGAAATGGTCATACGTGTCCAAGCCCGGCCTTAAGTGCGCCTTAAACACGCCCCAAACCGGTTTATGATCCGACGTCGTGATGGAAGACACCGAATCATAAACCAGACATTGAAGGGGCGGAGTTTCCATCTGTCCACTAAACCTTCGCCCCGCCCTATGCTTAAACAAAATCCGGTCGGTATACGCCGGCGTTCTCTGCTTGGAAGAAGTGTCAAAATTTTGCGTCCCAGGGTCGTACTAAAACCAAAACTAAGCCCTAAACCACCCAACTAAAAAAACATACTTTGTAAGTCGGAGGAAAAGTGATTTTCGCCTCGCTGAATCCCTTAAACGCCGCCCCATCTGCCAGAACAGAACACAACTGATCGTGGTGTAAATACCCGTGAGGCAGATGCTCCGGTAGCGGGAAACTTGTCTTCGAGAGCCACTCCAGAACCTTACTTCGGGGCGTGGCCAACCGGAAGTTCAAGTCTCCGGACCAGAAAACGTAATCAAAATTTTGGGTAACGTCTTTGCTTTTGTTTTTGCAAGGCAGGACTTTGGGTATGTCGAGCGAATTGACGATTTTGCGCACGTCGGAGACGCGCTCTTTGACTTTCTCCTGGTGGGCGGTCAAGTGGGCGGTGACGAAGAGGAAGGAGGTGCCAAAGAGGAGGAACGAGCAGGCCACAGCCCCCTTGGTACGAAACGCCGTCCCTGGCCGGACGGACAGAGAGGCGTCTTCGGGGATCGATATGTACCAAATGAGGTCACGGCGGACGAAAACCGCCAAGTGGAGAGTGCCTAAAAGGCAAAAAACTATCAGATTGGAGCAAAAATTAGAAATTAAAGTTAATAATCATTAGGAAATTGAATAATAATAGAATAATACAAAACAAATTGTTGCTATGGGCACCTCAATCAAGAGCTGGTAATATTACATCCGGGGATCCACAAGTCTAAATTTTGGGACTGCTTTAATTTTTAGTTTACAGCGCAGAAATATTAGAATCCGTAAATTATGTAAATATCCATGCCTTTACAGATTATATGCAGTTATATTATCATTTTGATCCCAATGATGTGGAACGTGCTTGCAATTTTATTAATCAAGATTTAAATTAAATTTCTAAATTTCCTAAAAGTATTGGCTTGAATTTAAATGCGAACAAATGTTCGTCAATTTGTATTTCCACAAGAAACACAAAAAACACGAAAATTAATCTCAAACTTGGTAATATACTTTGGTAATATACAAATAGGTGTCTCCAATAACGTCAAAAATCTTGGAATAAGAATGGATTCGGAATTACGATTTTGAGAATGGGTTAACTTCATTGTAAAAAGATCTTACATTGCCTTAAAAATGTTACATTCCAACTACAATATTTTGAACTTTAGACTTAGAAAAAAACTCTGCGAATCATTGGTGCTTTCCAACCTTAACTATGGTCTCATTATCTATTATTCTCGTTCTAAATATCAATTACAAAGAATACAAAATTCGTGTGTACGTGTTATTTATTAGTTAAGAAAATTTGATTATGTATCGCAAAAAATAAAAGAACTTGGTTGGCTGGCGGGAGACCAAATATATAATTATTTTTTGTCAGTTTATAATCTATAAAATGTTCGTTACTGCTTCAGCACCCTATCTCCGTGAATTATTTCATTGAAGAAAAAGTTGCCATCAAGTTTGTACGAGTAATATTGCTGATTTCTCATTCTCATTCTCACTCTCTTACAATACGATAAAGTTGTACAAAGTCTTGTCATTTGCTTAAAGAAAAACTCACGGTGAGCAATTTTCGCAATAAAATAAAAGCATATTTCTTTTTAATTTCTAGGTTTTTTTTTCCAGAATTCCTTTTGCTTTTTGTTATTTTCTTCTCGTTTTATTTTCTATTGTTTTTCTTCAGGTTTTTTTTTAGTTTTAGCAAAATTCAATTTTTGTAAATTTCATTTCGTTTATTTATTCATTTATCTATTTTTTTTTCTGTGTATTTACTTCTTAGTTAAGGGGATTAAATTCGAATAGCAATTGCTAGACTTCACCTCCCGAGTTGTATTTACTATTCAAATAAAGACGGGTTATTATTATTATTATTATTATTCGAAAACGAAAAAAGGGGGTTATACACCTTTCACGATTACTACTGGTAAGGCCCGTTCGGAACACTTATTTTTTTAAGTTATTTTTGGTTTAAAATACTTATTAGATGTTGCTTAATGTTGATTTAGTTCTTTATGAAAATTATAAGAAGGGTTTGTTAGTTATACCGCAGATGCTCCCGGTCTCTCGGAATTGTAAAGTTATCTCTGTTATAACTGAGTTTAATTGTATAAAGTACCACTATTACTTAATTTTATAGGGTGAAATATGGCCACTAAAGATTTACACACGCAACATTTGATAAAATGTCTAACGAACGTCAACCCCACTCAAATAAATCCTGAAGGTCCCCAGGACTTTATTCCTCCCAAGGTCAAAGTAGTAGAGGTAAAGGGTTTAAGCCTAAAACAACAAAAAAGACTCGAAGATGGGAAATCACCACCACACTTCAAGGAGGTTAGGTCTTCAACATTTATTAATTTTAAAATAACGAGATCCTAACCTTCCATGTGTTTGTAGGTGAAGAAGTTTATTATGATAATGGAAAAAGATATGATCTTCGGATAGAAATTGATAAGTACAAACCAAGGAATACAAATTTGCTAGGAGAAAAAAAAGGGCATTATTAGAAATGAAGAAACATACTGGATTTTTGAATATGAGGTTATTTGCAAGTGCGGGTTATCACTGGTTTTTTAGATCCGTCGACGTGACTCATTTTAATCTTGATTGAGTTGATTTATTGAAGGTTTAAAATATTTAGATAAAATATAAGGTCTAATTTCTTAATTAAAATATTAGAATGTTTGTAGAATTAGTTATAAGAATAAGTTATTAAGTTCAAACTAGAATTTGTACTAAATTACTAAATAGCGCCAAAGCACTGATTATTTTGTGTTACGAGAAAGTTTGGTTTTCATATTAGCCAAATTTAGTGACTTAGATATTTATAAACTATCCAGCTATAAATTTTGTTTTTTAAGTAAATTAGCCAAGATTCTTGGCTAGTTTGTAAACTAGCAGCTATTTTAGTTGAAAATGCGTTTTCTATTAAAATAACCATCAGTTTGGCTAGTTTACAAACTAGCTAAGTTTACAACAGATACAAGATACAACTACTTCGGCCAAGTTCGACAAAACTTCGTAATGAGCTCGGAACGCTACTTTAAAAATTTATTTAAAAAAATGTCGTTTTTAGACCATAATCTTTTACCAGAAAAATCGTAGTAGGGTGCCATAAAAAAAAATATTTTTTGAATAACTCGAAAACTAAAAGGAATTTTGAAAATAATTATTCTTAAAAAATGATCACATTTGTAAGGTACAGATTTTAGGACAAAATGTTTAGTTCCATACTTTTGCCCAACTCTGATTGTGGAAAAAAAACTCTCTAAAGTGTAATATATGAGACGTAATTTTTGCACATTTGCTGACTTGAAAGAGGTAGGTTATAAATTGTAGAGCGTACTGATGCAGGAATTAAACTTTTAAATATCAAAATTACCAATAAAAAAGAGTGGATTAATGAGGTGCATAAGTAGATCATTTTTTAGAAAAAATCATTTATTAATAATTAATGAGTATTGACATTAACGAATGAAAAACACTTTTAATTACGCTAAAGATAAGAGATTACACAAATTAGATATTATAGTAAAGTAAGTAACCATCAAAAAATGCCTTTTGACGATAAACTTTCTGTTGAAAAACAACAACAATTTTCACGAGTTTTTCTGTAAAAACAGTTGTAGATTTATAGACTTGATAATTTGTAGGGTAAAATTTACTCATTACTTATTGATTATTTTTTATGTTTATTGTGATAGCATATTTTGTTAGTATGCACACTTCACTATGTATTTAAAAAGCAAAAAGAAAAAATAAGTAACAGTGGACTACGTCAGGTGTTACATAAAAATTGTTTATCAAGTTTACCGAAATTAGCAAATCGAATTTTTTTTAACTAATCTTTTTTTAGCTTCCTGTTCCAACCTGTCGTAACATTTTAAACAAAACAACACATTTAGGACACCCACGATTTGTTTTAATTTTTATTACAGTCTAAAATAAGCATGATAACACTTTTCAAACAACGGAGAAATTGGCTTTTTTTCTTTTAGGTGTGAAGTGATCACAAACATGGTGTAATAAGTTAAAAGAATAAACACAAACACGCGTCATTTTGTGTATTTAAGATTAATCTAAAGATTTTGACAATAGTATTTTTATAATTAGCCTCAAACATGAGTTGCGAAAAGTAAATAAAACAAATCACTAGGTATGTGTTTTGAGCCCTCACTTACTTTGAGTAAGTTTTGTACATTTTCCAAAAGAAATAATCAAAAACAAATCCATTTCTTCTAGATAATAGTTGACAAAAATTATACGTGGAAGAGATATCTCTGTACGTGGACACTTAAAAGCCGACTTACTAAAATTAATTACACTATTAAAAAAAAATTGATCTAGTCTGAAGAATAGGAGCTGAAGGTGTTTGAAAAGAAATGGAATTTTAATATTAAACCCCTTTTCTATCCAAGGCTGCGAAGTACTAGGTTCGTTTGTTTGCTACAGCAATAATGTAGAACATTTTCTCAATAATCATTTTTCAATAAAACTTTCACCACTAAATTAAAGACTGTAGGTTTTCAGTAAGGGTTGAACCGGACCCAAAAATTCTGAACAACAGATTTAGTGTGATTTCTTAAATATTTAAATGAAATACTAAATGATCACTTTAGATTTTTTCTTGATTCTTTCACAATTAATTAATTACTGAGGGGGTCATTCACGAAACTCGATAACGCTCGATAGTGTCAGATAACTTGCAATCGTCGTTAAAGTAATTCTCGAAAAATTTGCAAATTAGTATTCATGGCAACCGTTAGCACTCTTCAAAACACTTCATCAAAACTTGCAAGCACTTTCAAATGTCAGATAAGCATTTGTATTTTGCGGTACCTTGTTCCCTGCCGCAAAGTAATTGCAAGTTGAATTTTTTATCAACTTTTTAATTTTGCATTAAATTTCAAGTTGATTTCAAGTAGAAGGGGATTGGAAATAAATGTGGGACTTGAATTTTTAGTGAAATATTGGTTTTAATTAAATTTCTTGTGAAAATTTTGGAGTACGATTTTTTTATAACTTTTTTACAAATTTGGACTGATTAAGTAGATGAGTGGTGTCCTGTGTTTGATGGAAAATGCTACAAGAGTTTTACCGGCTTCGGTCAGTAGTCACAAAAAATATCGTTGATGATTATTGCTTTAATAGTTTCTTTAATAAATTGAAGAATTGTGTAAAACAAAAATTTTGTTATGCTTATTTTATTCATAATTCAAATACATTGTATACGGTGGTAGTTTAGATTATTTCTAAAAAAAGTAACTGTTTCCTTCGTTCATTTTACTTCCATCTCAGTCACAACCCACAATATAATATTATAATTTTTTTTGTCGATGTAACATTTAAAAAATAGTTACAAACAGCTTCTTTCTATTTTTCCAGTCAATACTTCGGTCCCAATGGCTGAAATAATTAGATTCTCTTTGGCCTTTTGAGGTTTTCACCATTACGTTTACCACATTTTATTTATAAATTTTATTTTCGTTTTAAAAATTTGACAAGTGACGTTTAGATTTGCAATTCAGCTTGCGTTGCTATATGGTTGCTATAAACAACTTGTTAACTATCCGGTAAGGTACCGCATTTTCTCTCTAAATTAGCTGTTATAAATTAGTCATACACATCAAAAAACTCATAGCTAATGTAATTTATACTTTCAATGAAAGATCTAATCATTAATAGCAATTTTACAATTTTATCAATCTTATTTAAAAAAATAATTCGGTAAAATGCGACGTTGGCGTTTTTATAGTTTTGAAACAGTTAATAGGTTGCAAATATTTCGATAAGCATCGGTAACGAAATTGCAAGTTGCAGTTATGGTAACGATTTGCAGATAAGTTTCGTGAATGACCTCCACAGTTAATTATTTTTTTTGTATGGTTCTGCGTGTGTTTAGATCTACAGGGACATTTTTTTAACTCTGAACATAGCCCTATGTTCAATCTGAAAAAAAAACAGATCAAAGCATTGCGATTATTGCTATGCAACTAATTATTCTACGCACTGTCAAAAATTTCAACTTGTCAATTAAATCTTCCAAGATTATTTAAGTAAAGAAAGATTAATTTTTATGAAATTTATTAATCATCAGGTAGTAGTAACACGTAAGGAATGATAAATTACTTTAACAAATATTCAAAATTACTTCAAATTGATTCAAATAATTCGACATAAAATAATTACCTTTTCGTATCGTTGGTAACGTAAATTAGATCAATGCTTTGATATGATTTTTTTCAGGTTGAACATAGGGCTATGTTCAGAGTTAAAAAAATGTTCCTGTGTACGTTTTTTTGACACTGTACGAATTTGAATTAACTAACACAGCCCCCCTTCAAGGGGGCTCCTTTATAAAAAATGACTTAATTCAAACCCACCTAATGATATGGAATGATACAAGATATGCGAGGGTCCGAGGGTCTCCTGGAGGCAAACCTCCCACTCAAACCTCTCGGAACAAGACTCCTGAGTCCCGAAAACTAGAATATCAGGTACGTGTTTGATGCCAATGGGAAGCACAAAGTCGTTCAATTCCTTGGGGGGCGTATGCCCATTCATATTCCAGGTGCCGACGAAAATCGTCACTTCGCGATTGGGGAACACCCGGTCCAGCTCCCGGGGGCCCAGTAGGGAGTTGGCCCCGATTTTCCCTTGCAGGAAATTGCGCTGGCGGGCTTGCATCGTCGGAATCAAATACAAAACCTGTGCTATAAAAACAGTAACAAAGCCCATTTCCAAACACCAAATTACCTTCTTTCAAGACGCTTTCATGCGAGATACTTTTCTCCATTAAAACATTGTCGTCGGTGAGGCTCGCATCGGCCACGTTGTTCTCCGAGATGCTTGTGCCCCGGTCCAGGGGCGAGTTTATTTGCTTTTAAATTTAGTTAATTTTTAAGTACCGATGTGGTGATCTGACAGACACCTTGAGTGTTCCAATTTTTTATACACCCTACTTCGAGTAATCGTATCATCTCGAGCCTCTGTACAAGGTGTTTCAAGTTTTAGTGCCAGTCGAAAAATAAATACTTCTAGTTGCCCAATAGAAAAAAGTTATACCGCAAACGATAGAGTTTCTAACACACTTCAATCTGATGCTTTAACGTTATCCAAAAGTTTCATGGGATGAGCGTGAAATGCAAAAAACTGCATTAAAGTTTTTTTATTTTCAAATTATTGCAATGGTTTTTTATAATAAAATTCCTCCTATTTTTTTAAGTGAGAATCCCGAAACAGAAATAGTAAAAAACCCTCAACCAATCGTTTGGAAGGGTTTATGTTGAGTAATAATGTTGGCAGATGGCAGATACGTTACACCAAAGTAATGAACATTAGAATATTGTGAGTAGTCTGTCATGGTCAGATCACTGGTCGGTACTTATGTCTTTGACGTTACCAACAAATTATTTTTTAATAGATTAAGAAAAATTATATCGGATGTGTCAAAAGTCTCGGATAGGCCCTTGAGAGCAGCTAGATAGAGCTATACAAAAAACTATTTTCGATAAAAAAAATTCACGGAACCTTTCGTTTTGAAAACAAAGACTGAAATAAAAAACAAAAAATGGCAACGCCGTACAACTACACCTATTTCTATACGTTTAGCAAATATTAACCAAAAGTATTACTATGGTAACATTATTAAATGTTGCCAAATGTTGCTGCACTTTTAAACTGGTGTTTTTAACTCATTCCAAAAACCAAAGGAAATGTATTCCTACAATTCTGTTTGAAAAATTAGATAATAAATTAAGTAAACAGGTCTGTTCCTACAATTCCACATTAAAGTATGCACTTTTTGCAATTTTTACGAGCTGCTGCATCTTAATTAAGGTGCAATAATTTTTTTATTATTTTTTTAGTGGTCAGTAAGGCCACTATATCCCATTTCAGTTCTTAGTAGAATTTTGCAACCGTTCATTTGAATTTTTTGGAGTGAAATAAAGCACAAATTAAAAGTTTCTGTATAAGAAAACAAATTCTGTGTTAAACTAAATCTCAGCGACAAATTTTGAGCCCAGAAACTCTCAATTTCACTCCAAAAAATGCAAATGAGTTGTTGCAAAATTCTACTATGAACTGAAATGCGATATAGTATTCACTCTTAAGAGCGTGTCCGCGACTTTTGACACACCCGATATAAAAAAATAAAGCCTTCAGATAGTCGGTAAAAAGAAATTTTGAGAGAATTGTTAGAAGAAGAGACTGATTGTTATGTTATGGATTCTAGTTCTGAATTTTTTTAAAGAGACTATAGGATAAATTCTGACTAATTCTGAGATATCTATGCTATCAGAAATAAAGCAGAGACATTAGAAAAGCAAAAAAAAAACAGCACTATAAAATTATTCGATTGCAAAACTGTTTATTTTGTCATTGTATTATTTATTTACTTGCTTTTATTTATTTTTTATTTACTATGTTTGTTTTGTGCCCTATAAGATACTTAAGTAGAAGCTTAATTTGTTTTTTTTTAATTTTTGGAAAATCGGATGGAAGACTGCATTTTTTTTGTTAGTAAGTGCATGTACTGTAATAATTGTCATTATAATTAATAACAATATCATACAGGGTGTCCCAACTAAAACTTGCACCCCTTGAAATCTCCAGTCTCGTCCAAGTTTGGAAAAAATGCTGAAACAGGCCAACTTAGTTTAAAGGGGGATCAAATTTTATCGTAATTTTAAAGTTATTTTTGCATCCCTCTGGCGCCCAGAGCTACCCCTTCAAAAAATTTAAATAGCAAGAGGGGTCGAGTGCTGCTTTCATTGTCTATGCAACCATGTACCTACTTTTTTCAACGATTTATTGTCGAGAATCACAAAATTGTTTTATGATCATTGATATTTTAAAAATTGTTAATCTGGAACTCTCATGTTCAAATTTTGAACCTTTTTTTTTGTATAAATTGACTCAGAAATGTTATCTGTGCTAATGGAAACATTTGTAAGAAATTTTTTTAAAAATAAGCCACCCCTTCAAAACATTTAAATAGTAAGAGAGATCGAATGGAAAATCCGAGAGAAAAACATTTTGAAGCTGGTTGTATTGTCTATACAACTACGTTTTTTTGTTTTCAATTTTAACCGATTCCTTTTATAAAAAATAAAAAATAAGTTATTATAAAAAAACAATTTAATTTAACGAATGTATTGATCAAAATGTCCATCTCCAACTTCCATACAATGGTACGAGCGATTTTCAAAACTTTGTCTAACATTTTGCAACATTTCTGGTGTTATCAAACGGCTTTCTGATAATTGAATTCTTGTTCTGTACTATGAACCATTTTAAGAATTTAACGACAATAATTTACGGAATCAAGCAGATACTGTGTAAAATATTGGGTAAAAATGATGATTTTACCACCTTCAGCCTCAATTTCTTGTTACTTCAAGGCCTAAAAACAGTAGTCCAGATAAGATACCATTTCTTACAGTCTATGTATACCAAAAAACTTCTTCAAAATTTAAGCGAAAGTGTTTCAGATTGACATTTTGGAACATTTCACTGAGACTTAAACAATTCGAAATTCTTAACAAATTATTCAAAATTGAAAAAAAACATGGTTGCATAGACAATAAAAGCAGCTTCAAAGTGATGTCACTCAACCCCTCTTGCGATTTAAATTTTTGAAGGGGTAGCTCTGGACTCAAGAGAGATGCAGAAATAATTTTCAAACTAACCGTTTCATCATTTTCTCCAATCTTGAACGAAATCGGAGATTTTAGGGAGTGCAAGTTTTAGTTGGGACACCTGTATGTTCGCCACAAAATTAAGGGATAATAACTAAAGTTCAATATTTTTTGAAAAGTATGTTTGAATGTGGAAATATTTTGTTTGTCACTAACATACTCTCATACTCAATCTAATTTTTCCAAAATAGGCGTAGAACTGAAGAACTTGTAATTTCATTGAATTTTTTTAACAAAAATTAACTAAAAACAGATACTAATAAAGTGTATGACCACCTCTTGATATTAGTGATATTACATATGCTCTCATTTGTGCAGACATACTCAGAACTAGAGTAGCAATTTCCTCTTTTTGTTCTGTAGACCAAATGTCTTCAAATCTGCAAAAGACTTCTTGTAAAGTCCTCCGAGGATTTTCGTGGGCTCTAATTTTTATTTCTGGGTTGTCTGAGATGTGCTTAATCGGGTTGAGATTGATTTTTAAGTGGCGACACTATAACATTAATCCCTGTTGCGGTAACTCGGTAAGCTCTCCTGTCACTATATTTGCAACGTTTGGTCGAGCGCTATCAATAGTTATCATGCATTAAAATGAATTTTGGACCACGTAGAGCAGCAAATGGTTTGCGAATGGAAATTATAGTTTCATCTTCATGTATACCTCGCCATACCATAAAACAAGACGCCACCAAATTGGTTTACTTTCCAAATGGCACACTGAAAAAAAAAACGTTCACCTACTCTTCTCTATGCCTTTAGACGACGATTATTGGTATAAAAACAGAATCTGGACTCATCCCTAAAAAACACGTCCGTCCAATCGCCAAACTGTATTCGAGCAAATTCTAGCCGAGCTCTTCTGTCAGCTACCGTAAAAAAGGACCAGTGTCCGAGTGATATGGTTTTAGTCCAGCATGACCTTCCCTTTAGAGTATCTAAGCTAATTATGGTACTTGTATAAGGGCAATGCGTAAAAATCGGTCTTCTGCATTCGCTGTTTTGTGTTTTTTTTATCTTGCTTTGATCTACTACGGGTGCTACCATACTTCCTACAACGTAGCCAAGCTCTACTGGCTACTGGATTGTTGCATATCCAATCTTTGACCAACTTCTTCTTGAGAGAGTCCTTCTTCAATAAGATCCTTCTTCATTATTTGGCTACTTTCGTGTCAGATAAATGATGATGTTCTCTACATTCACTCATGACGTGCATTTTTTGCAACGATTTTGTGTTTTTTATTTGAAAAATAAAAAAAAATAAAATTGACACCTGTATGATTTTTTAATTTTATTTATTTTTTTTATAATGTTGAGTTTTACTTGGTAAAATTCACAAAGAAACGATAAGAAATAATAAAGATAATTTATTTTCTCTAAAAACAATTAAGTTTACACAAATCTTTTATGTCAAGATAAAAATATTGAATTATCCCTTAATTTTGCGGCGAAGTGTATTGTTTTTTGTCAGTAACAAATTAACAAATATTAACCTGTTACAAAATACAGGTAATTACAAGAGAATCCTGTAATTTTTGGTATTATATTGGCGGTGTGTCTGTCAGACCACTGATCGGTACTTAAAGGTTAATTGACTTAAAGGGGGCACTTACCAGGAAATTCGAGTCTTTGGTGGGGCTCATGTTGGCAACGTTGAGACTCAAGGGGCGCTTGGATATCGTCATCGAGCGCTTCGGGGGGCCCTCTTCATGGTCGCTTCTCGGTTCGCGAGCACTTTGACTACGATTCACTGCAACACCGACTTTGTTTGGGATCTTGTTGGGGAGGAGGTACCGAGAGAGTGACTTTTTCTGTTTGAACTTGTGAGAATTGCTTTCCATAGTCATAGCTTTGCGAAATTCAGGATTTGTTTGTATTGGCACTTACGAACGAATTATTGCTTTTATCACGTGAAATGAACCCGCATTTGTGCCCCGGTACCTCACACATGGTAACCCGATTCGAAACGCAACGAAAAACGACGCAATTATCGCGTTTTTGGACAAAAATAAAATAAAAAATTTTTCAAACTACATAACCTAGAAGTGTCAAATCGGTACAATTTTGACAACCGACAGCCACCCACATTCCTTAAAAAAAACAAAACGTGTTTAAGCACTGGCACGTTTTTACTGTACGACTTCTCTTGTCACAAGCACGAAAAAACCCCTTTTATATTTTTTGTAACAAAAGGAAACGCTCCGGTCCGTGACAAATCTTGAACTTTTGGTGTTTTCAGTTGGCACTCCTTTGACATGTCGGTATAAACCAAACCAAACATTTCTTAAAATTAATAAAATGAGTGAAAATTCGCCCAAACGTGAGGACACGCCTGACTCGCCCAGCTTCGAGAAGCGCGGGGGTCGCTTCCGGCGCCGTGGGGGCCCCGGCCGGTTCAATAACGCCCGAGGGCGCAGACCCTATAGCCGGCCGCCGCCGCGCGAGGACACCGACGAGGGGCCCCCTCAAGAGCGATTTCACGACATATGTGCCGAAAAGCTGGCGCAAATTGCGGGGCCCACTGTGGACTTGCCCCCGTTGGAAACATCCGAAAAGAAATTCTCGGGACGCAATCGGCTCTACATCGGCAATTTGGGGCCTGAAGTGACCGAAGATGACTTGAAGGAGCTGTTCGAGAAGTACGGCGAGTTCGGGGAGTTGTTTCTGAACAAGGAGAAGTATTTCGCGTTTGTGAAATACGATTTTTACGCCAACTGTGAGAAGGCCAAGAACGCGTTGGACGGCCAGGTTTTGAAGGGTAAGACTGTAGGGCTGGATTTTTTTTTTCGATATATCGATAAAAATGTCGTTGATCGATATAATTATCAAAAAATATTGATATATCGATACACTACACAACAAATTGGAAATTCACCTTCACCTTGCACTCTAAATGAATCATAAATAATGTGATTCTATTAACGTTTCTGATTCCAAATATGGTATTCTAAATAATATCAACAGAAGTTTTAAAGATTTTAGTTCTTGCTTGCCAAAATTATTATTTTACAACTGAACACAAATTAGCCCGCGAATGTAGCAGAACGAATCAGGATGGATTTTGCAAGTTATTTCCAATTTTCCATGTTTTAACAGACAAAAAGAGCCGATCTTAACAGTAAACTATTAAACGAATTTTCGCCAGAACAATAACTGGGCTCAGAAATTATTTTGAAAAAAAAAAAAAATTAAAAGATATTTCAAGGCTTGTTTACAAAATTTGCTTTTAATATAGTTTTACTAAACTAACAAAAGATAAACGTTTAAAAAAGTTATTGAAATAAAAATAAAAGTGATAAAATGATAAACAAAAAATTTATTTAAAAAAATGTGATGTGATATGACAAAATTTATATCATATTCGTAAAGTTTAGACCTAGAAGTATCAAATTTTAATTAAATTGATCAAAGAACAAAGTTTGTGTTGAGTAGTGTATTAGCTGTTTCAAAACTATAAAAACGTCGACATCGCGTTTTACCGAATTATTTTTTAAAATAAGAATGTTGGTAGGTATGGGAAGTGAAATAAGACAAAGTGGATTTTTATAGACGAGTTTACTTCTAATCACGACAACGTCTTACAGAGGACTAAAAATATTAGAAACTAGGGCTGGGCGATACCTCCATTTAGGTATCAGGTATCGATACCTTGGAGGTATCGATACTAACTCAAGTATCGTTGGTATCGAGGTATCAAGTATCGATACCGCCGATACCTCAATAGGTATCGGAGGTATCGATATTTCGATACCTGGTTTTAGTCGATATCGACACCCGATACTTGGTCAGGTATCGATACTTTATAGAAGTATCGATACTTTTCCCAACCCTTTTAGAAACCGTGCCCTTGGCCCTGTCTGGATTTTTGTTCGCCCTAGTGATACGGTAGTTGAGTTTATGGGAAATGCCTAGACCAGAAGGGAGCAGGGAACGACTCAATAAGAAAACAGCGATCACCATATTTTACTATTTTAAGACCATATCATTTTTGTTAATAGAATTCAACAAGGATTGATAAAATTTGAAAATAGTTATTAATTAACATTAGCTATTATTGTTTTGAAGTGCATGAATAACTTATAACAGCTAATTTTGAAAGAAAATGCGACGTTGGCGTTTTTATAGTTTTGAAACAGCTACTAATAATTATCAATATTTATCGATATTCAGACAAATTTCAATAATATCGTTTTAGCATAGAAAAGTTGTGTTGGAATAGTCGTCTGTTTTTTACCTAAAACGTAAAAAGTAATTTTCTCAAAAAAGCTTTCGTAAAAGATTTTATTTTTGTATAATTATTGAATAGAGAACTGAAAAATATAATGAAAACCAAAAACAGTCGGGGGTTCTCAACCTAAAAAAAACCTAATGATGACATCAAAATTAAAAAAAAAAAAGATGTCACTAACAAAATTTTTATTATATTATCTAAAGATGGCTATTTAAAATAAAAAATCGACGGGTTCGAGCATTTTTTGTAAAAAATTAGGTATAGTAATTAATTAGGTATAGTAATTCCAGCCAGAAATTAGTGAAAAACAAGTTACTAACACTCCGCAATTAAAGTAGCATCTAACCAAATTTTAGTTTTTTCTTTAAAATGCTTTATTTTACGTTTTTAAAAGTCAAAATGTTTAGGATGAAGCACGTATTTAATAAATTAATAATCAACTAAGAATATTTGTATTTACCTTGAGAGAATTGTAAAAATTCTTAAAAATGGTTCTTGTGCTAATGTCTTCAAATAACCAAAAACATATTTACTACCAACAACAAATACTTACTAAAACACAAACTAAAAACGATTATTATTATTATCACTTTAAAAACGGCATTAAACAAAAGTAATCTCAAATCTGTTACACACGTTTTGAATTCGCATTTGACAGGACCACAAAAGATGATCGGGAGTAAAATTAACTAGACGCCCTCTGGTGATGTCTTTCGAACTATGTCGAAAAGTGTAACGAAATTTTCGTAATTCCTCATTTAATGAATTGTTTAGCAATTTTGCGTGTATAGTGTTAATTACTTACTTTAGAGAGAGTCACTTTAAAAGTATGTGGTGTTAAATACCATGCGATCATTTGAATTTATGATTAAAGTAGGCGGTTTTGGGTCTTTGTGATGAAAAAACTAGTACAAACTGAGGGAAAAAATGTATTCTAGTTGAATATTACCATTCAAAACAACATTATTTAACACTTCAGTTTTATTATCACATTCGGCGTTTTTATCCAAATTAAAAATCTGGCAAAGCCTACTCTAATTATAAATTCAAATGATCGCATGGTACTAGCTTTGACTTTGGTTATGCGATTTTTCGTCGTTATAAAGTGTTTATTGTTGGAATTTGACAGTAGATAAAAAGTAAAAAAGATTTAAATTTTGATTACAAAATGTTATTAAAACAGTTGCGTAATCAAAGACTATAAGTAACGGATCATAGCGAAGACATGTTGGGCTCAAAAAACCAATAAATTAGTAAAGTGTGTGAACTGTAGGTAAGAATTTTTCAAATGAAAAAATCATCAAATAGTATTTAGGTGAATTTACAAAACTGCAATTAAGATTAACAACTGCTGATACATTTAAGCATAAATTGTTCCAAAAGGTAGATTTTTCAATGTCTTTGTAATAATTTTACAATAAAGTAAGTGAACCAAACAGTCATTCGTTATTCGTGTTTTCCTCGTCATATCTAATTTGTCAACATTCGTTTCTTGCACCAAAGATACGATAGTCATTCCGCATAGGCAATGCAATAACTGTGAAGCCCTAAAATTCGTACAACGCTCAAAATATCAGAATAAAACATTTCCCGCCATTTATGGTTACTGTTTTCACTATAGCTCAGTGGCGCCCCCAACGATAATTTTACGTTCCGAATAACAAGCGCAAGAATACTACCAACATAACAGTACGCACTAAACACCCTGCTAATAGGTATATTTTAGTGATTTTAATGTTTCAAGGTATTTAAGAAAGTCTAATCTCTCGCTGGAAATGCTATACATAACTATAAGTTCAAAACTTTATGATCTTTCCATATATTCAGGCATATATTTAACAAAAAAAAAACAAGTATTTTACCATTTCAACATTTCTGAAATCTAACAGTAACATTTTTTAGGTACTCATTTATCGATAAATATCCATATTTGTATCGATATGTTGTTAATTTAATGTTAATTTTAATGTGAAAAAAATTATCGATATTTAAATCTTAATATCTCCCATCCCTAGGTAAGAGTTTGAAGATTCGGTTTGCGCCGAATAATGCGGCGGTTAAGGTGAAGAACTTGGCCCCTTTTATTTCAAACGAGCTTCTTTACTACGCGTTTCAAGTATTTGGGGAGGTGGAGCGGGCTTTGGTGCTTGTGGACGAACGGGGGAAACCCACAGGTGAAGGCATTGTCGAATTTGGCCGAAAGGGGTTTGCTTTAAACGCGATTCGGAAATGCACCGAACGTTGTTTTTTTATTACCGAGTCTTTGAGACCTGTGGTAGTGGAACCCTACGAGTCTACTAATGATACAGATGGTTTATCGGAGAAATTCCTCCCGAAGCGCAACCCCGATTTTCTCAAGGCCCGCAGCAAGGGCCCCCGTTTGTCCGAGCCCAACACATTCGAGCACGAATATGGACTTCGCTGGAAGCAGCTTTTGGATTTGTACGCCAAGAAAGAGGCGGCCTTGAAGAAGGAGCTCCAAATGGACATGGAGAAGTTGGAGGCGCAAATGGAGTACGCGCGATATGAGCACGAGACGGAGCTTCTGCGTGAGGAGCTGAGGGCGCGTGAGATGGACCGCGACCGCCAGAAGCAGGAATGGGAGATGAAGCAGCGCCAGATGGAGGAGGAGAGGCGCAGGAGCGAGGAGCAGATCAGGAGGCAGCAGGAGTCGCTCCAAGCCATCTTGTTGCACCAGGACGAAGAAATGAAGAAGAGGCAGCAGGAAAACAACCTTTTCATGCAAGCGCACCAGTTGCACAGCATTCTAGATGAGCAGGAGCAGGCGTTCCAAAGCCCGCAAATTGATGGTGGTGAGGTGCAGACGGAGGACAATTTGTTCAGACGTAGGGATAGGTGGATTAACGACCGGCGCGATTTCACCCCGAAACGCCGCAGGTTTTAGATTTAAGCCGCAAAATTATTTTAGAATTTGTTTCGTTTCATGTTTTGTTCTTTTTTTTGTGTGTTTACACTGAATAAAATTGATTTATACCAACTGTTCGTGCAGAAATGATTTAAGTTGTTCGTTTTGTATCTTGTGCAAATAAAATTGATTTATACCGCGTGTCGGTATTGTCGCAGCCTGTAGTGTTTTTTTCAATTACCATACCACTAATAAATTTTACGTGTTGATAAACAATGAATTACAAACCAGTGTTATTTTAAACTTACGGCAAATAAAATCTTTGATAGTGTCAGTGTAATTAATTATAGCTGTGATTATAGCAATTTATGTCGCGTTTGGTGATTTTGGCCATATTTTGACATTTGACGTTGCGATTGGCACCATTGCGCGTCACGCCTTGAGGGGGCTGTTAAAGGCGGTGCGATACTCACTTTACCTTCAATTTAATTGGTTTTTCATGGTACCTATAAAAGGCAAAACCCAGAAAGTTGGAGTATTTTTTCGTAAAGCATGGAAGCACGGAAATCGGTACTTAACCAAAAAACCGAAGCGGTTATTCGAGTGAAGAGTGCCGTGCCGAAAAACCGGTAAGTACTGATTTTATTGTAAAAAAACGCTGTTTTTGTGTATTTGGTCGATAATCGGAGATGAGCGCGGTATTGATTTTAAAATTTGAATTTTTTATTTATTATCGTTAATAGTAATTGCTGATAATTTATTAGTTAAGTGGGAGTGGAGGTCGTTTGAACTACTAAAGGACCCTTTACACGAGTTTTTATCGGGGTGAGGCCATATTCACACCTTGTTACGTCATGAACGGAGAATCAATACAACAATCCGAATTAATTGTTGCAAGGGGTTGTCCGATTATGGAATAAGTCTGTTCTTCAATATGATGAATAAACGACTGAAATATAAATTTTTATTAAAAAAAGAATTCATACAGAGAGGGCCTGTTAATAGTATATTAAAAAACAAGTTTTATAATTTGGCGTACGAAACCCAAGTTAGAAAACGAGCCGTAGGCGCCAAAATCCTTGTAAAACGAGTATTGTATACTTTGCGCCCCCGTTTTTCTTTTTAATAAAAAAAAATTTTGTCTAGGGAATTTTGTGTCAGTTGGTAACGGTAATAAATAATAAATATTTATTAATTATTAATAAATAAAGAAGAAGTGATGATTAAATCGATCGTACGTGTATTCCACGCATTATAGATGAAACTCTTGAAAACTAAATATAAGTACACTGTACTTTAATGAGCCATAAACGACTCCTACTGATAGACGTTAATAAACGTATTATAAACGCAAAGTATAAAAATATATAAAATGCATTGTAGAAAATAATAATAGATAATTCCATAAAAGCGAAGGTCGAAGTCGATTATTCAAAAAGGAAAATTTGCAAACGCGAAATTAAAACAAACAAAATTGTTTCTTTCTGTGGGACGAGTATTAAATGGTCGAAACAAGTTCAAAATGTCATCGCAAAACAATAGAATAAATCATTGATTGTGTATTGTTAATTTTTCATTCCACTAGTCGGCTGTGAAAAGTAGTAAAAATCAAGTACGCTTCGCTTATTACTTATTAGCATTTATTTCATTTATCTAAGCCACCTATTCAAGTTTATTTGTAAATTTTTGCGATAACCATAGTAAAAAAACAGTTTAAAAGTCAGCGATAACCTTCGAGAAATCAGCTTTTTGTCCGAATTCATGCATGATTTACCACGCGAGACACACCAATCGATAAAAAATTTCATATAATTTCAGTCAAGACTTGTTAAAATGGAACGGTTGGGGGTACCGAGACTCGAAGTTCATTTTCGACAGTGCTGCCAACGAGGTGCGGTTTACGGGTCAAAGGTGATACCAACTGTAGAAAAGCTATTCTGTCTAAACCCCACATTACAAGTATTGAAAGTTCTAATAAAGATATTTATCTAAAAGTTGGTACTCAGCCATAATCCGTTGAGTTCTATTCAATAAAAATATTTTCAAGATGGCGGCACTTTCGGTTATACGGAAGTCGCTAGCAACTTTCTTATTTTAAGTGGAAAGCTATGTTTTTCAGTGCGTTTTTGGATTAGTCGAGTTATTTTAAAGAAGTTTTTATCAGCTTTTCCTATACCTAAGTTTAGCCGTCTTCGAGATATGTGGGATTTTTTGAAAATTTTTGGATTTGCACCTGTCTCTTCAAAAATCCTATTTTTAGAGATTTCGAAATCATATTTGGAAAATTTGGAAAAATATTCTGTGGTCAAAATTGGAAAAGAAGTTAATAAACCCAAAAATTTTAAGGTTAAGTTTGGACAACTTCAAGTATCCATAACTTAATTTTTGCAAATGGGATGTCTCAATTTTGATTTTACTCGATGGAGGGGAATTTTGGAGCTTGTTATTGCTCCTAGAGAAAATGAAATATTCTACAAGAACGAAATCTGTTTTTTTTTTGGAAGCACATGGCGCTTTTAAGTTTGTATTGATGCCAGAAGAAGAAATACGTTGTGCTAATATTCATTTTTTGGTTGGATGTAGTACGTCCCAAACATGCTCTTTTGTATGAATTTTTTTAATGTTTAACATTCCTTTAACATAAAAAAAATGGTTGAAGCCTTAGTCTCAATTACCAAAGATCATCCTAATCTCATTATTATTTTATTTTCGATAAGAATTAATCTAATATCCAAAAAATAGAGTGATGCCAAACTTTTGATTCTATGTGTATTTACGCAATTCGTTTCACTGTTGGCGGTAATGTAAGACTTACAGTGTCTGAACTCCCCCCTAAATCTGTCAACTTAGGCACAGCACAAAGATGGGACCATTTCAGAAAACTGTTGGTAGATGCCGCCATCACAAATACAAAAAAAAAAAAACGAAAATCTTGATTTGAAATATTTATTTGGTAATTTTCTTACATTAAAGTGCCAATGAATTGCGTACGTAGTGAAAGTATTTTATTTGTACCGTTTTTTATAACTTTGTTTGATTGTGGGACCATTTCGGAAACCTGACGCATGAGGTCGCTGCGAGAAAAATTTGACATTCTCACAACTCAAATATGAAAAAAAATTATTGATAATGCCAATTGTATTACCAGTGCACTTGCCGTTTTGAGTTTTACAATTTTAAACTCTGATTTTATTTATTGAACGTCAGCAATTTTTTATAAGTGTCAACAAAATAGCGCCATCTACCAGAAACACTTTCAAATGGTCCCAAAATTTTCTCAAGTCCCAGTTGAATTTTGGCGTAGGGAAGGGGGGGGGAGTTGAAACACTGTCCTTTTACCATTATCCTGTTGGCGAAACTGTCATGGAAAACTAGATCAAAATTTAAAAAAATCGCATGGTATAAGGAAATTTAATACAAATCGATGCAGAACTAAATTCTCTACCATTTAGTGAAATAAAAATGATGACAAATTTGGCGTTTGTTACTCTTTTTAAGAAATTTGAGAACATCAAAGGAAAGATCTGGACTTCCTCTTTCAAGTGAGCTGAAAAATATTTCCAAATTTTTAAAAATGGCAGAGTTATCGATTTTTGAAGTGAAAGGTGCAAATCCAAAAAAAAATTAATTTCGTAAACGGCTAGATTTAGGTATAGGGAAAGCTTATGACAACTACCATGACTCTAGTAATCCAAAAACGCATTAAAAATATAGCTTTCTATGTAAAATAAGGAAGTTGATAGCGACTTCCGGTATAACCGGAAGTGTCGCCATCTCGAAAATATTTTCATTGAGCAAGACCTAAGATATTATGGTTGTATACAAATTTTCAGATGACTTTCATTATTAGAACTCTCAATACTTCTAATGTGGGGTTTAGTCGGAACATCCTGTAGTATAACGCTTATTCGGTTAGATACCCCATCGGTGACCTGCGCTTGCCGCATTTGATGGGTTGGGTGAAGGAAAACTTTGATGTAGATTTTTCCAAACCTAAAAGAGCGCAGGAAATCCCTCCAGAAGAGAAATTCCCTAAACCGCAAATATCCCCAGAGAATCTCTCCAAATTAACCAACTTGGACATAAGTTACTCCCTGAAGGGCCTAGACCGGCTCATTCGGGCCCACGGGCAGACCCTCCATGACATATACACCCTTCGAACGTCATTTTTCGAACGCATCCCTGACGTTGTGGTATGGCCAACCTGTCACAGTGACGTTGTCAAGTTGGTACGACTGGCGGATGAGTCGGACATGGTCGTCATACCGTTCGGGGGCGGGACTGCCGTTTCGGGCGCCGTCGAGTGCCCCACCGGGGAATCCCGAACCATTATTTCCCTAGATACGTCCCAAATGAACCGGATTTTATGGATAGATCGCGAGAATCTCGTCGCGTGTTGCGAGAGCGGCATCATAGGCCAAGACCTCGAACGTGAACTCCGAAAACTGGGCTTCACTTCCGGTCATGAGCCCGATAGCTACGAATTTTCAAGTCTAGGAGGCTGGGTGGCTACGCGGGCATCCGGTAAAAAATCCTAGTTTACGTGATTTTTTTATTTTTTGGAGGGTTGGCAGGAATGAAGAAAAATTTGTATGGCAACATTGAGGATCTCCTAGTTCACGTCAAAATGGTGACGCCGAAAGGCGTCCTTGAGAAGAACTGCCAAGTCCCTCGTTTGAGCTGCGGCCCGGACTTTAACCACGTGATCATGGGTTCGGAAGGCTCGCTTGGGGTAATCACCGAAGTGGTGATCAAAATACGACCATTGCCGAAGTGCCATCGGTTCGGTTCGATCGTTTTCCCCGATTTTGAGGCGGGGCTTGCGTGTATGCGTGAAGTTGCCAGGCAACGGTGCCAGCCATCTTCGATTCGGTTGATGGACAATGAACAGTTTAAATTTGGGATGATTTTGAAGCCGGAATCGAGTTACCTTGGCTTGATTCTGGACGGTTTGAAAAAGTTTTATGTTACTAAAATCAAGGGTTTTAATGTCGATACGATGTGTGTCATGACTTTACTCTTTGAAGGGGAGGAAGCGGATGTAAAGGCACAGGAGAAAAAAATATATAGCATAGGGTTGCAGTTTGGTGGCATGCCGGCGGGGCAAACCAACGGGGAACGGGGATACATGCTCACTTTTGTGATCGCCTACATCAGGGTAAGTTATTTTTTTTTAAACAGTTGTCAAAGTTTCGCCATGTTGGTATGAGCCACTAGTTATTTTATAGTTACCAGGTTGGTAACTTAAAATGAAAAATAAATTCTCATTGTTCCGTCTCATTATCACTTTTATTTCTTGTCTAATGATCTAAAATTAATTAATTAATTAAATTATACTATACGTTCGGGGATTAATCGCTAATTCGAGGAATTACTTGTTCCAGGACTTGGCTCTGGAGTACGAGATCGTGGCGGAGTCTTTCGAGACTTCAGTCCCGTGGGACCGCGCCTTGGTCCTATGTAAAAACGTCAAAGAGGTCGTAGCCCAGGAATGCCAATCACAAGGCATTAAATATTACATGATAAACTGCCGAGTGACACAAACCTACGATGCCGGTTGTGTCATCTACTTCTATCTCGGTTTCAATCATCGTGACGTTGAGAATCCTGTCACAGTTCACGAAATCCTCGAAACGAAAGCCAGGGATGAAATTATAGCTTGCGGTGGGAGTATTTCGCATCACCACGGAGTCGGAAAACTGAGAAGGCGGTGGTATGCAGGGACGGTGTCACAAGTAGGCGTTGACTTGTATTTAGCCACGAAGAAGGAGTTGGATCCAAAGAATATCTTCGCGACGAATAATTTAATTAAGGCCAAATTGTGAAGTTACCTTTGTATTTTTGTATTACTGTGATATGGAGTGGCATTGAGCGTGTTTTGTTTTTTTAATAATAAATGTGTGAAATTGAAGCATTTTTTGTTCATAATTTCCTTTGATCGGGGAGGATAAAGGGTGCTTTTATCTTCAACCCGGGGTTAATGAACTTGAGTTTATTTTAACCAGCTTTAAAGAGAATAATGAAAGCAAGGTTTCGAGAAACAAAGTGGTCAGATATGACTTTAAGTTGGTACTTCTGAATCAGAGTAGTACTGTGAGTGAGCAACAAATACCTATTCAAATATGTGTCAAGCAAACCCGGTTGCTGTGTTGCAAATTGCGAAAAAACAAAATACTTTCAATTCTGTTGATCATAAAGCCAAAGACTAGACTGTACTAACCTAAAATCTTTACTTTCGTAACATCTGTATCGTAAAAATTAGTTTTTTCCTATACCAGATGTTAAACTATTTCTTTATCAGCCCTTTTCAGTAAATAAACTAGCACTTTAACCACAAGGATAGATAAAATGTCTTAAATTTAGTCCTGCTATAGAAAAAAATGTTGTATTATATACGACGATAAAAATTGAAAGATAAAATTGAAACAAAAAGTTTATCGGAAACAAACATATTATAAAGATACCTTGCAATTAGCGCTCCGCAATAAATTTTACTAAACGCTGCTTAAAATATTTAAATAAAATGACTAATTGTTTTCTATATCCATTTATCCATTTTTTTATCTACCTTACGTACTTATTTTATTATTATTATCTACTTATATTTATATCCCATTTCAGTTCATAGTAGAATTTTGCAACAGCGCATTTGAATTTTTTGGAGGGAAATAATGCACAAATTGATGAGAGTTTCTGTATAAGAAAACAATTCTTTGTTAAACTAAATCCCAGCGAAAAATTTTGAGCCAAGAAAACCTACCCAGAAACTTTCAATTTGTGCTCCATTTCACTCCAAAAAATGCAAATGCGTTGTTGCAAAATTCTACTATGAACTAAAATGGGATATACGTTATTCAGTCAGTTTTGAGCTAGGAACTAATTTATTTCAAGAAAATTTTTCAAATAGTTAAAAAGTTGTTGAATTATGTTTAATTTATTATTTTTGTCTATGTAGGTACGTCATCAGATGCTCTAGAAACTAACCAATATCTCGCTAAATCTAGCAAATTACGTTACTTCATAAAATTTCTAGTAGCTTTGACGGCTTTTACGACAGAATTCTTTGTTTTCAAACTTAAAAAACACCAAACTACGAGTACGTAGTTACGTTATTTCAATCAATTCTAGTAATTTAGCTCTTTTTAAGTTAGAAACTCACTCATTTTATAAGATTTCGTTGAAAAAACAATTAACGTACTTAAATAAAAATAATAAATAAATCACATTCGGTCTTGTAACTTTTGTTTTGACAATATTTCTCAAGTTTAATCAATATCTTTTCACTCGTGATTTCATCCTTGAACTTAACTTTTTCACTCGTAAATATACAATCTGTATATCGTCTCGTAATAATAATAACTTAATAGTTATTTAATAATACGTTAATACGTCGTCAGTAATTTTTAAATATTAGAAAAGTTGCAGCCTAAGGAAATTTTCACATTTTATACAAAAATACAAGAATTAAAGAAAATAATCATACAGAAAAATCGAACTGATACACAGGGTGTATCAGAAATACGTGTGTTAATTTTAACGTGTAATAACAGAGCTCAACAATTAAAACATTTTTTCTATTTGTAATTTTTCAATAAAAGTTTTGCAAATTTATTTAAAATTTGTAAAAGGAAACATACTGAAACGTGTACCCGCCTATGGGTACAAAAATAAGACTAAGAGTGTCTAACTATTTTCGTTGTGATAGAAACGGACAATTTAAACAATTTTAAACAACAATAACAATTGTTGCTAAATATACAAACTAATTATTAAACACTAACCGGCTCATTTGCACAAAAAAGGAGGAAAACAGTGAAAACAATAAATAAGAATTCAGCAAAATGTTATATAGAAAAGTTGATGAGTTTTATTACGTGGTAAAATTAACACGTATTTCTGATATACCCTGTATATTCGGTTCACTTTCATAAAAACCATTGTGGTGCAAATAGCGTACTCTTGGCATTAAAGGCATTGGCAACTTATTTTACCTGTTTTATGTTTTAACGAAAATTGAAAAAATCGTTCGTTCTGTACCACTAGGTTCTTTCAAAATTTCCTACGATGAAAAATAAGCCAGATAATCGCTTCGAAAGAAAGAAATCGTGACGTCGTAACCGCCTCTCATCATAGAATCCTCTTATCACTGAACCCTCTCAACCACGAACAACGTGACAGATATTTGAAGATTTTTCACACATCTTTCACAAAAGCAAAAATTAACCACTTTTTCGATTAATTTCTGTTCTAAATATTGTCTTGAACTTCACGAAAACATCTAAGGGATTTTGTCAAGTTTTGATAAACTTTGTCAGTGTCACTTAAAAATCAAAAACCATTTGATCTTAATATTGGACCCAATGCTCAATAAGCGGTTATGACGTCATAATTTCAACTTTAAATCGAAATAACTTGAGTTAGAGACCAGATACAGAAAAACGGTTTTCACTACTGTAATAAGCGTTTTCGGTACTATCATTTAAGACAAAGTTGTTTTTTAAGTTGCCAATGTCTTTAACTTTTATATGAGTTGTGGGGTAACAGGTTAGTCATTTGCACCACAATGGTTTTTATGAAAGTGAACTGAAAGTACAGTTTAACAAGAAAATAGAAAATAATTTTTCATTTTACGTTGCCAACCTAATGGCCATTAAATAACTAGTGGGTGATAGTGGCTCATACCAACATGACAACACTTTGATCATTGTTTTAAAGCTGTCTTTACAATAGAATTTGCAACTGGTGCCAACCTTAAATATTAATTTCTTTCGACCTTGACACAAGTTGTAGAAATAACAGGCGATGATCGAGACAGCTTTCACAGCAAAGCGTTGAAAAATAAACCCAACTTTTTTGAGATTGAGTTTTCTCTTCTCACTTTCCCGGCGCATCCACCATTTTTCCTACATGATTTTTGCGTAGGTTATACAATAGTTTACGAAACCTGCTTTACGTTACTCTTATAAAACTCTAACTTTTAAACAATAACTATTGAAACAACATTGTCCAGTATATTAAATAATTGTTGAAAAAGTTCTCGTATTTATACTAAAGACAAATTCTGAGCAAGTCCACATGCATATAGAGAAAAAAATAACGTAAGTATTTAATAGCAAGCCCAGACTTCTGTGTGATGAGAACGCACATTTTTGCAAACTTTTGCTGTTCAAGTTTCATACCATAGGTTGTTTACAAAACCACCACATGAGCAATTCTGTTGAAAAACATCCGATTTTAACGGCATGTGTTGCCAACTAAAATTAATATTATGGTGGGGCCCCCGCATGGGGGCCCAACCCGCTCGCCCTGTGCACAATTAGCGTCTCGGTGTAGTTAAATCCCGCGACGACGTGTCGCATTATCGGGCCAATATACCGTTTAAGGCATCACCTCGACCCACGTGAAACATCTTCTCTAAAATCAATATTTGGAGTGTGTGAGATGGGCGCGCGCCCTCACCCCTTTGTCACCAATTTGTGACCGACAGCGAGATGAGATTTTTGGCGAAACTCGCCTCGGATTCGACTATTTCTCGTCCTGTAAATAATTAAAGAAAATTTCCGTGTGAGAGGAGAAAGTTTTGCAGAGCAGAGGGCTGAATGTGGGCATGCGCGGGCTGCAGAATCCTGTATCTGGGGGCATCTCCCGGAGTTTACTCCGGGGTGTCAGTGCGCGTGGACTCTTCTTATATCGACATATTGGTGCTACTAATTTAAATAAAATTTAGACAAATTTAACGATTGTACATTAAACTAAACGTAATAGAGAATAAATATTTATATAAAATATATAATTAATAAAACATATTTGATATTTAAATATAAGAAGTTTAATAGAAACGTTAAAGCGACACGGTACAGTCGCACCTTAATAAATTCTATCAATTGTTTAATTGTTGCCAATATAAAGCACAAATCAAAAGTTCACGATTTATTTGTCCGCATATAAAGTACAATTCGGGCGATATTGCAGTCATTACGTAAGTTGATTGTCCAATTTAGTAAACGCTTTTAGTAGATTTTTTTGTTTTCTCGATTTTCCAAACGAAAACATTAAGCGGGGCCAATTAGACAAATTAAATATTCTAAATCGAGATAGTGATTAACCCTAATGACAACTATAGTTAAAGGATTTTACCCTAATCCCCCAAACATTTAAAATAAAGGTAAGTCGATGAAAGCCACCCCAAATTAGCCCAATCTCTTTACCATCGTTTCATTTAACTTCGTTTCGTTTTCCCCCTCTGAAACAAACTAAAAGAATTGACACTAATCAATCAATTCCATATCTATAAACCCCAAATGTGACGTTCATTCGATCATTTATGAAAATGCAAATTAATCGAAACATCTGCAATTCAATTTTTCTTGCTTTCATCGCGTGAAATAATAAATGTCAAAGTTGGCAGCACTTATCCCAGTCGACTAACTTCGCATGTCAGGACGGCTTATTAAATTGTACAAATGTTGTTTGTCAGGTCTACCAACGGAAATTTTGTGTGAAAACATGAAAGCCTTGTTTCAGTTATTTGGAACTTCCGCTCACTGTTTTTTGTCTTTCAATATAATTCTGCAGCTCTATGAAATCACCTAAAGCAATTTGTGTCCAAAAACTGGTCCAAAACGCAATAAAATGTTTACTTTCTTGCGGAATTCATTTTAACAAAATGTCATTCACGTTACGTGCCATTTTTCAAAACAATTAAATGAAACGGAGGAAACACGTAATAATTCCACGTCTTCCAACCTAAGAACCGAACAGTTTTTCAACACCAGGTTTAGCGTGTTTACTATATCAAGTAATTAGAGTACCAACATCACGGCATTAAATTTCTTACAGTTTAGCTTTCGTTGTATAAAATAATGAATGTCAAGTTGGCTGTATTTAGATTTTTCAATAAACAGGGTGTCCGTCTTTCGAGCTCCACCATGGAGGTCTCAGTTATTATAAGAGATACGAGGTCGGTTAAATTAGGGCAAAGTTGCACATTTTTCTGCTGAACAATTATCTGAAAGAAAACTTGATGTGTCATTTTTAGTTTTTGAATTATTGGCAAAAAACAAAAATTTGAAATTTTTGTTTTTATTTTTTCAAGCAAAAACCAAAAAAACTAGACGTTTTTAACTAGTACGTTCTTGAGGCACTTTTTTACAAAGAATCTAAATCTGTTATCTTATTTTCCAAGGCGATCTTGATGTCGAAGTTACAACATTTAACTTTGATTTTTCTTATAGACGCCGTATTTGCTTTTTGTATTTTTGAAAAGTGTTTATATTCCTGATTACAACGATGTATCACATGATATGATCGAATCTTACATGCTGATCAAAATGTAGAAAAAAGCATTTTTGCGAAGAGTACTTTGGAAAAAACGCCAACAATTTTGTTTTTAAACAAACTAGATTTTGAAAGTTTAATTGAATTTGGATTGGGAAGGTTCACATTTCCGCCAAACTTACTTATTTAAAAATTAAACGACATGATATAAGCTAGAAGTTTATTCTTCGCAAAACAAAACAAGACAAAGTTATAAAAATTCTGTTCGTATATTACTAGAACTGTCAAAATTTAGTTTGTTAAACAAAATTTTTGGCGGTTTTTTCCAAAGCACTCTTCGCAGAAACACAGCTTTTTAAGAAAAACCAAAGTTGAGTGTTGTAATTCTGACATCAAGAATGCATTGGAAAAGGCGCTGACAGATTTAGATTTCTTGTGAAAAAGTACTTGAAGAATGTCCCATTTAAAAACGTCTAGTTTTTTTGGTTTTCGCTTAAAAAAAATAAAAAATTTACAACTTTTTTATTTTTCTCAATAATTCAAAAACTAAAAGTGACACATTAAATTTTCTTTCAGATAATTGTTCAGCATAAAAATGCGCATCTTTGCCCTAATTTAACAAGCCTCGTATCTTTTATAATAACTGAGATCCTCATGGTGGAGCTCGAAAAACGGACACCCTGTAGAAACTAATAATCACACAGAAATGAAAAATGAGCGTTTGCTATTAAATATGTTGTTCTATACAATACATATGATTTTTTAGAATTTTTCTACAATCCTTTATACTTAAAATTAATTAAGAAAAAAATATGTTGCTGAATTTTTTTCCGAAATGTTCTATGCAAAAATAATGTAAAAAAAATGTCTCAAGTTTAAGTTTATTTGTTGTATAGCTCACATTTCGTTGCTAGAAAAGTTATTGAGAATTTTACACAAAAAACTTTATCTATCTGTTTCCTGCCTTATTTTATAGGTGGGGATTGTTTTTTATTTTTTATTTAAGTGTTTCTATGATAATTATTTCCTAAATTTCATAAAGGAAGAACATCAAGTTAAAACTTTTCAGTATTTTTTTGTTTTGTATAATTTTTTTTATTTTTTCATTATTTGTAGAAAAATAAAGGAGTATACTATCAAAAACAGTAAGCAATAAAAAATGTCGGTTTTCATAAAAAAAATAACATCATTACTCAAAAATCAATACTTAGCGTGGTAAAAATACAAAAAACTTCTTCGCGGATTTTTCTGAAAAATAATAAAAATATCATTTTGCTTGATTATATTTTAGGACTTTTAGGAGAGGTTTTAACCCCCAAACCCCCGCTCGCTGCGCCACTGCAGCTGCGCAAATAAAAGTTTACTATTGTGTAAAAACTGTAAAACGTTTGTATTATTATTTCGACTTCCGGTGGTCACAAAAAAGCCTGTGGCGGAAGTTAAATCTTTGTTTCTGTTCCCGATTTTAGGAAATTTTAATTTAAACATTCCGAACGTGAAATTTCCCGCGATCGATTCAAATTCGGTTAATTGCCTCGAAATTCGTTTCCAATTTCATCATCGCTCCGACTTCCAATTTCTCGGATTTGTGTGTCGGCGATATTTTCCCCGGAATTGAATCGAACTCGTCGGTTGGTAGAACTGGCATCGTCAAGGGTTAAATCGGATAACACCAATCTCCAAGTACAATACATCTTACCTTCGTTTTTATCACATTCTTTTCGAGGTTTCTCCTGAATTAACTTTACGTCAACCTAATTTTCCGGCACGTCTTTTCATCGAAATATGATTAATAATCCCGCGGGACTGTCTTGCTTGCTCAACGTGAAAAGTGTATTTTTAATAATTTCGCCCGACTTGTAGGCAACCAGATATACAAACTTAATTAAGTGGAGTTTTTCCTTTCATCACGATGGCAAATTAAATTACCGTCAATTGCACCTGTCACGCATACCAACGTGACAATGCTTTTTATAGAATTGCGACATTTAAATTCAACAATTGCAAATAGCGGAAACACAGCGAAAAGCTTCAAGCTGTAGCCAATTGAGAGTTTCTAAATTGTTTCCACACGCAAACCAATTGAAAATGATAATAAACCACTTTATCCAACCTTTTAGCGTAAAAAACCCGGCGCTGTATACATTCAAACTTTACTCCCTGGAGACGAAAAACACGGTCATAATCAGCCATAAACACAGTATAATTCAACACAGTGTTGCCAACCATTAGAGATACCGCAACAATAGTACGAAGTTCCATTTGAGTTTGCACAACTTTCCGAGATAAGACCTACCAAGGTGATAAAAATTTAAAAATATCTGCGTAAATATAGGCCACCATTCATGCTTAATTAACTCGATGAAAATTTCACGACGCTTCCTGGAATTTATAAATACTTTACGAAGCAATCCGAGTAGGGTATTTTGTTTTCTTGTGTTGACTAACTTAAGTGAAAATAATGCCACTCTTCCTGATTAAATCGAATTGGAAAACAAGGTTTAAACAGTGTGACATGTTGGCATTCCTGTACGGGTTTCTTTTGTTTGCTGTATGATGAAGTTTTGTAAAAGCTCCATTCAAGACACGATTTAAAAGCTTTTGAAACGGTTAAAAGGAAAGTTTAACGAAAAAACAAATCCCAGGGACTTTTGTCTATTTCCGGTGCAATTAAGCGTGTGTGCCAGCACTGGGTCGATTATCAGGGGAAAAGACTTGACATAATACCAACGTGAGGACGCTAAAATCGATTCCAGCGGGTGATAAATAACCGCAAATTCTATGAATTACGATGGGTATAAATTAGGCCCGTTTTTCGGAAATTTTCGCACTGCAGGTAATAAATCGGTTTTACCACTTTGTTGGGTTAGTCAAGCGGGGAATTGCAAACAAGCCCGAATAAACACGCCCACAATTATTAACCCCGAATAATCGAATATTCAAATTTATTTTAGGTAAATTGCGATTGGCGACACTGTCAATATCAGGAAATTTATTTAATTGTGACGAGACGATAATTGTTTCATTATATCGGCAACAATGTGGAGTTTGGTGAAAGCCAGTATGGGTGAAATTAGACACAAGACATTGTGCTCTAATGGAATCACAAATAAAAGCTTCTTTTGTTGTAGAAATACTCCCATACGCCCAGTGGAGGGAAAATGGAACATACCGGTAAGGAAGCACACTGTACATTGTACATTGTGGGGGAATCACCGACTTTTGCAGGTTATCTGGGAAATTCTCGCGTGGTTCTCAACCATTACGATGTCTCAACTCAAGTAAGTGGCCTAAAGATTTGATTTTGAATGTGAATTTCGTCGCTTCATAACCCGGCGCATCCACCATAATTAAATTTCCGAACAATTAGTTTATTTGTTTGATGTAATTTTCCAAAATGTAACTAAAATTTGAACGAATTAATTAAATTACAATTGAAGAGCACGTAATTGAATGACTGCTCCAATTACTACGAACGTAATTCAGTCACTTCTTGAAGCAATTAATTGGTTACTTCACAACTCTGGTTATAAATGTATAACGCAGTTGGCCTCGTTGCAAGTCAAATCGATCGGTCTGTCAATATGACGAGAAGAAAGTCGCTGGAAGGGGAATTACCCGCGCAATTGCTGTCATTACTTTAAAAAGGTTTCGAAGTGACATTCGGGTCGATAAAACTTTAAATTAAGTTGGTAACAAACGTGCAACTTTAATAATTCCCCCAACAGTTTCAAATCTTTAATTAATCCCTCAAAAATAATTCATAGAGCGTAGGTTGAACCTCGAAACTAATTACTTGTATTTACCAACTTTCGTGGGTTGAAATCCCCGGTATAAATGTCAACGGAAATAAATTTAGTGACATTCCGTTCGCAACACTGGCGAAATTCCAAGACAAAAAACCTAAATGAGTTTTTACTGGCGAGGCAATTATCGGGATATCGGGTCAGTGTTGCCAGTTATGAAGAACAAAAACTCCACGTAATTACCTCCCCTAGTAGGGTTGCCAGATCTTCTATACTTAACTAAAATCTTCTGTCTTCTATATCCCTAAAATATAGAAGCAAATATTTCTATATTTCGCGAGCGAGGCCTTTCGTAATTGGCTACTATCAAACGTTCTTATTTCCAAACATCTTTGCAAAGAAACTTTTGTTCACTCTGTAAAGTAATGGAAGGCGGGAAAGTTGCAATGTTCATTTTAAAACGATGTCAATTAATTTTTTATTATATATTTTATGTTCGTTGGAATAGATTTAAAATGATGATTCATTGTTCTTATTTTATTTCTTTCATTTCATTTATCTCAATATGTATGTTTAATTTATGGTAACTTTTAATGTATTATAGTAATAATTATAACATGAGATCGAAAATAAACTCAATTAGAGCAAGCTGTGTCTGCAGAACTTTAGCCATATTTTAGCCATTCATTTACACTTTAGCCACATTTTAGCCGTTTATTTACGGCTGCACTTTTGAAGTCATGCTGTCTTATGTTGGTTTTACACAGCATATGATGTGGCTAAAGTTACCCTTCACTTTCAAGGCTTGCTCTAATTGAGTATATTTTCGATCTCATGCTACTTAACGTAATTATTAATGAATGAAATTTTTGGCTATCAGGTTGTTTTATTAAAAAACAATGTCACAGTACAATACATATTTGAGGACGTTTCGGCATAAAAATGCCATCATCAATTACGATTATCAAACAAACGAACGCCATAACACATCAAATGTTATTAAAGTAATCACTAAGGGCCGATTTCATAATCAAATTTATTTCTCCATTTAAATTTGATGTCGACTTTAACTCAAAACTCTATTTCATAATCACTTTAAATGTATAGGTACATTTATAAACTAATGCTCTTTTAGGTTTAATGTCCCATTAACGTATTTAAGTCTCCAATAAAATTATATAAAAATTGTCAGATCAACATGAATATAGTTGAAAGTAGCAGCTCGTCTTCTGATAATGAAGATGATGTGTGCTTGTTGACAAGACAAAAGAATTATAATTTTACAGTATTAGAATTTATACGGGGTGTGTCAAAAGTCGCGGATAGGCTCTTCAAAGCAGCTAAATAGAGCTATACAGAACACTATTTTCGTTAAAAAAAATTCACAAACCCTTTCATTTGGTTGAAATCAAAAACAAAAAATGGCAATGCCGTACAAGTACACCTATTTTTATACGTTTAGAAAGATATTAATTATTAACCAACAGTACCATGGTAACATTACTAAATGTTGCGAAATGTTGCTGCACTTTTAAACTGGTGTTTTTAATTCATTATAAAAACCAAAGGAAATGTTTTCCAATTCTTTTTGAAAAATTAGATAATAAATTAAGTAAACATTAAAATAAAGTTAACAGGGTCTGCTTTTCCTACAATTCCACATTAAAGTATGCGTTTTTTGCAACTTTTACGAGCTGCTGCATCTTAAATAAGAAGCAATGATTTTTTTTATTATTTTTTTAGAGGCCAGTAAGGCTTAGTTTCCACTCTCAAGAGCGTGTCCGCGACTTTGTAATTAATTTTTAATTCGGACAAGAAATGCAGTAGAAAGAATTCCGTATGCGCTTCAAGATCGAAACAATATTAAATGTAATTGACGCAACAGCAGTGTTACACAATATAGCCTCTGCAAAAAACGAAGATATACCTGAGGAGTGGCTAGAAGAGATTAATGAAGAAAATGATTTAGACGAGAATTATTTTGAAGAAAAAGCAAATACTACTAATTCTAGAAGAATTTTAATAACAACATTTTACTAGATTATAAAAAGCATTAAATTATTATTCTTTAATATTTGTTTTTTTATTTTGTTTCTAGATCCAGAAGCTTTTTTGGTGTTTCTCAATAGCTCGCAATTTTTTTTCTGTCAGAGTGCACTGTTCTAACTTTTTTTTGTTTCTTCCTCTACTAACTGCGTCTTTTCCTCTGTAAAATTCGTCTTTTAAAAGGGATTTTCAGTTATTTCTTTTAGTTTCCGGTATATCGAAGTTCTTAGTTTTTTGGAGTGTATTTGCCAAGGGCGGATCCAGGGAACACCAATTTTAATTTTTTAATAAATAATATAAAAGCTTAATGAACAAATGTTTTATAAATAATCACATTAAAAGTCTTTTTAATGCACATTTCTAATGTGTTTGTGTCCATTTTGTTTAGTTTCAGTATAAGGAAAGGTACCTCTTTGGTGTTTTTTAGACTTAAAAAATCACAATTTTCTGGCAACGTTTCGTCTTAATTTAATCTTCTTCAATCCGTATAAAAAACAATTGACGGCCTAAAGAAAATTAAATTAACATCGAAACGTTTCTAGAAAGTTGTATTTTTTTTAGATGCAAGCCAAAAAATACCAAATACCTTTCCTTACAATGAAAATAAATATTACCACTTAATAAAATATTATGCGAAGATTCTCGAAAAATAAAACAAGGAGGTTGCTTAGAAATTTTTTTACGTCCAGAATTTTTTATTACTTAAACTTACTTAAACAACTGTATGTAAATTAACATTGCCTGTTGTATTTTATGTTGTAGTTTTTTTTAATAATGAAAAGAGTGTGTTGTTTTTGTCAATGAGAGGTAATTATTTCAAAAACTTAGCGAAACCGACCAGTAAAAAAACGTTATGATGTTATGATCAACAACTACCTATGAATATCCAAAAAATGCACAACATATAGGGTGTTTTATTTGAGAAAATATAAATTTGCATTGTAAATTTTTTTGGGACAAATTTTTTGGGCTTAAATTTTGTGCAAATTTATTTAAATATGTATTTTAACATAACAAAAGTTTCATTCAATAGCTTCACCATTCTAAAAATTTTTGGAAGCCCCCCCCCCAAATTAATTTCTGGATCCGCCCCTGGTATTTGCCCTTTTCTTTTTTCATATGCTTCATCTTCTCTAGTTTCCCAACCCACAATGCAGAAAGTATTATTTTCCAGTAATAAATGATACATACGGTCGACAATAGTTTCATATGTATTAATTTCATCAAGCAACTAAAACTCTTCTTCTTTGGAGAAATTGCTTCGTCGGTTCTTTTGTTCTTTTTTTTTTGCTTCTCCTGCATTATATACAGTGTAAACACAATAATCTTTGGACACAATTTTACAGACATACACAATGTTTGACTAAATGAGCGACGTCTATCCAAAAAGCGGTACCAAAACAGTATACATAATTAAAATGTAATGGTCCGTTAGTTAATTAATAAATTAACGAACGTTTTAATGACTCCGTTAAGTTAAATGTCCAATTAGTTAATGTGGCATTTGCGCTGTTTTTATGAAATCGGCCCTCAGTGTTGATTTGTTTGAATGTTCTATACAGGGTGTTAGGGAATGCCTTAGCAATATTTCGTATGTGAATTTTGTCATGATCAGACGAGTTAAAAAGCCTTATACCATTTTTCCAAAAAGTGCATACTTTCTTCAAAAAATTTATTAACCCACCTGTTGAGAGCCACTGTGTCGTTTATGGTAGTTTATTAGCGGTTAATTTTTTCTTTAAACAAAGTGGACATAGTGGCGCATGGACGTTTTGAGAATTTTCCAAAATTGTAGATAGCATGCTCATTTGTGTGGGAGGTTCGAACCCCAGTTCTGGCATAAACACAAATTGAAATAGAAGATTTATGGAGTGGTCCAAGAAGTTAATTTACCTTTGCTGTTTTGTCAATAATATTAAAATTTACGCTAATTTTTATCATTCTAACTCAGCGGTTCTCAAAATTTGGGATTTTAATTTCAGAACGATTTTTTGGGAAAACTATGCACTTTCGATTTACAAAAAATTTACTTAATCGATTCGTTTTGCCATTCTCTATCTACCTTTCAATTTATGCTAAGTCATTCCCTAACACGCTGTATATTTTTATATTCTATATATACAGGCTGTAAATAAAATAAGTACATTAATTTTAACTGGTAATAGAACTCGCCAAGACCAACAATTTTTCCTAATAACTTTTTTTTCAAAACGTTTTAGTTTTTGAGTTAATTTTTTTTTTAAATCTTACACAATTTTCTTACACGCCACTGGAAACAAAGTTACCTAGTCGACAAGATTACCGTTTCCAAGCAAGTTCATGAAAATTAAATTAAATTTGTTATTACTTTTCTTTGTTGGAGCATTTCATTAAAGGTTCGTCAATTTGTAGGAGGAAAAAATGATTTTGAAAAATGTGATTTTGAAAAAATGGTACATAGAAAAAGTGTTTGTCTTGATGAGTTCTACCACTGGTTAAAATTAATGTACTTATTTCGCTTACATCCTGTATATTCTCTATTTTCGGCATTTTGATTTCTGGCAACCCTATCCTCTAGGCCGATATCCAGCATGTGGCTCTTACTTACGAATCCGAGGACGAGATCATGGGTCGGCCCCACCGTTCGCGTCGCGGCGGAACCGCCCATTACAGCAAGCAGGACATCCGCGAGCAGTACTGCATCTCCGACCGGGGCTTGGGGGCCCTCGAATCCGACCGCCAGAGCCTCTTCGGCTGCCTCTCGTCGCACCAAAGCTCCCCTTGCTCAAACCGCGCCTCTTTCCTCACCGCCTGTGTTCGCCAGAAAGTACCATCCGACGAGAACCTCTACGACTTGTACCGAAGACATCCGGCCGACTACGCCCCCTATCCGAGACGCAGCAGGCAAGCCTAAACTATACATCGCCTTCTCCATTATACTCTTATTAAAGAGTAAGGCCTTGCCAATTTGCCGAAAAACGGTATCCGCTTGATATTTAGCGAAAAGTGATGAAGCGGGTTCCAAAAAAAATAAATAGGAACTGTTTATACTGTTGGTTTATAAACATTAATAACAACTTATTTTTACAAAGGAGACTCTTTAAATTCATGGTAAGTTAACAAGAAACGATTAGGCAAACTACAAATTGTCATAATGTTACTGTGTAGGTAAATCTAAACGGGTAACTGAAATGTATCCAACTTACAATGTCTTTGTAGTTCTTGTCAACTTAGCTACCTACAACAGTACCCAACCGATTTGCTTCAAAACTTTTCTATTAACTGGTTTATGCTGCAAGAGTGTCTTTTTCAAACAAATATTGGCCAAAACATGTTTCACAGTTGTCCTAATTATAAATTTGTATAATTCCTGTTTGTGGCGAAGATTAAAATATTGATGTTTTACAAAATATCTCGATAAATTAAATTTTCACAAAAGTCTACAAATGTACCATTTGGATAAGTAAGACCTCCACGACACTGCAGAGCAATTAATCGTAATAATGGTCAAGGACGTCAAGGTAAAACTGTAGAGCATAATGGTGCCAAACATTCGTCACAATTAAATTTATCATAAAACTTTTTATGAAATAACCTGCCAGATGGGCACATGTACATTTCTCCGATTTCTACCTCCAAACATGTAATTTACTCCAAAGGATCAATTTTACCCTTTTTGAAAGTGGTAAGTTGCTCCGGTAGCCTGTTTAGTACCTGATAGGATTTCATAAAGTAGTAGTACCTGCGAGGATTAAGATTGCCCCTCAAGTTCCACGGTAACCAGTGAATTTCAGATAGTTGTCACTTATTACTATTAAAACTATTATAACTTTAATATATTATAACTATTATAACTTTAATATAAAAGTCGATTTTACACCGTATCTACGCTGAAATATTTTTTAGGAACTTACCAGCCAAACATGACATGCTAAATTTTGAAGACCAGTTATAACAACGTGATTTAGTAAAACTAAAGGAAACAGAAAAGCGTAGTAGATGTCTATAGTTTTTTATTACATATATTACAAGGTGATCTTTTAGTGAGTTTTTTTCAATATTTCAGAAACAATTCCAAATAAAATTACAAAATTTGGTACAACAATAATCTTTATACACCTAATCGAATTCGAGGATCAAATGTAGAAATTTTTAATCAGGGGCTTCCCAAACTGGGGGGAGGGGTGTAGGATAAAAAATACCCTAACTATTTTGGCTTTCAGTAACAAAATCATATATTCCATAGTTTTTCTATACAAAGATCGTCTCTTGTGTTGTTTGGATAAACTTATCGTTTTTGAGTTTTGAATTTTGTACTCTTGTTGACGGTTGACGGAATATAATCCCATGACGACCCTTTCTTAAAGGCATTGGCAACTTAAAAAAACAACTTTGTCTTTATTGATAGTACTGGAAACGTTTATTACAGTAGTGAAAACAGTTTCTCTGTATCTGCTCTCTAACTCGAGTTATTTTGATTTAAAGTTGGAATTATGACGTCATAACCGCCTTTTGAGCATTTGGTCCAATTGTAAGATCAAATAGTTTTTGACTTTTAAGTGACACTGACAGAGTTTTGATAAACTTGACAAAATTTCTGAGATGTTTTCGCGAAGTTCAAGACAAAATTTAGAACAGAAATAAATCGAGAAAGTAGTTAGTTTTTTATTTTGTGGAAGATGTGTGGAAAATGGTCAAATATCTGTCAAGTTTTTAGTGAATGAGAGGGTTCAGTGATAAGAGGACTCTGTGATGAGAGGCGGTTGTGACGTCAGGATTTCTTTCTTTCGAAGTGATTATCTCGCTTATTTTTCATCGTAGAAAATTTTGAAAAGGACCTACCGACATAAGATGAACCACATTTTCAATTTTCGTTAAAACATAAAATAGGTAAAATAAGTTGCCAATGCCTTTAATCCGGCGGAGAAATTTACCATATCTTATTAGGGGCTAGTTTGACCATCGGAGAAATCTACCAAGTTTTGTCGGTACGAAAGTTAACCATCGGAGAAATTTACAGATTCCGTGCCAGATAGGCAATAGAGGCCGCGTAAATTGTTGAATCACGTTTTGGGTTACGAGTACTTAAATTTTGAATTTCAAGCTGGATGAGGGGTGGTAAACTTAAAAGGTCTTCATTGTTGTATAATTTGAACCTGACTAATAAAATCACTATTGTTCCCAACATTTGAAGATTTAGAAGCCTTGACCATACGCCTTGACAATGCCACTGTGACGGGCTAAAAAGCCCTTGTCATTTTTGTAAAGAAATATTCTTTTAATTAGTATTGTAACGAGACCAAATTAGAGGGTTATTGCACTTATTGCTTATAAAAATCGGGATAATTTCATTCCGAGAAAGAAGCTTGTTACTCTCATTCTCATGAAACCAAATATCTTTATGGTTTTCTTAACAACCAGCCGGGAGCTAAAACGAAGACATGAGTCATCTTTTGGCCGTGATAACGTTGCGGATGTGACCTAGCTGGGGGTAATAATGGCGTTTAATTGCTGATCAGCTGACCAAGCTAATAAAAAGGGGGCGCAGTAGCGGATAGACATTCTTATTTCTTCAGTCGCTTAGTCGGTACTACCAAATGGTGCTTTGAGTGCCATGTGCCAGCCCAGTCCAGCAAACTAAAGTCAAGTTAGTTGAGTCTGAAACAGCCTGCAAACTCCATTCTTAAAAATGTAGGTTTTGATTTGTTTTGACTTGCTGCTCCTCCCATATGACGAAGTACGCTTTCTTTTGGCTGTTGTTTTACAAGATTATTTTATTCGTTAATCGTCACGTTAGTTTGATTCATTGCAAGATGTAAAATTTAACGAAACCCGGTTGGGATGAACTTGGATTATGATTCGTGGAATTTAAAACTTGAAGTTGATTTGTTTTAAAGTAATAATAATAACTAAAGTTGTGTCTCTATATCTCGATGCGTTTTATGTTTTTATGTTCTAATTTTTGTTCGTTATCATGATATAATGATGATTTTTCTCTACTATTCCTGATAATTGATAGAAAAAATAAAATGCCTTTGAATTTCGTTTCAGAATAATTATTGTGAAATATTGTCATAGTCAAAAATATCCTTATTTATGTTTGTATTGGCGTATTGGAGATTTTGGTTATTTAAGATATTTCAGATGTAAAATGTAAAAGTGTCGTAATTCGGACCTGCTCTGTTCAGAGAATTTATCATTTTATTTAATTTTCTTGTTTTTTATACACAAGTTTTCATATTTGTAAATTTCATCTTATTTTAGTATATTAAATTAGTTTAGAAAATATTAGAGTTTAATGACTGCAAATTCTTTCTCTCCTGAAATTGATTGTACTCACACATCATGGCTGAGGAGCTTACGCACAAATAAATTTAATCGAGCTGTTAGCAGGGCACCGCTCGACCAAAAGAAAAGAAACCAAAAATTAAATCTAATTTCAAAAACAAAACATTTAAAAACCCTCCACACCACAAGGAAGAATTTGCCGTAAAGCATATCTACTCTGCTGTTCTGGCGTCTGTAGCGTTTATATCTGTTATGTTATATCTGTAATGTAGTGTTTGCAATTAAATTGTTATCTTTAATATTGTTATAATTTTTATTATCGCAAAAAGGTTCATTAGCTTGAATTCATTACAGACGAGTGTATGATTTGCTTTTGAAGTAATTTTTTTGAACTAAATTCAGAACCATCAAGAGATGGCGGCACTTCATCAGGGATTCCCTGATTGCTTTCTCGAACCCATATTTTTCGGCAAATTGGCAAGGCCTTACTCTAAGGGCCGGTTGCTCAGTTCGAGCTTAAGCTTCGGCTTACGTAAACTCGGCTTAAAATTAAACTAAGTTTAAACCACAGTTGTGTTGCTCAGTGGAAAGTTTAGCTAAGCCGCGTTGAACTTGTCACTTATGCGGTTGGTAGTACTGTACGCTTGCGCACTTCATGTAAGAGGTTGCTTGCGAATTTTTGTTTTGACAGTTCTGATTTTGAAAAGTTAGGTTGGGATAAAATAATATCATCATTTATCATTATTTTAGTACATTGGAGGAACAATATCGCTATAATATGAATCTTATGTTTAAAAATGTATCTCAATATAATTATTATTTACTAGAATAGTTTTTTCTTATTTCATGGAGCTCTTTCATGCGCGGCATATTCAAATTGTGCTTCCTTCTGAAAAAATGCAATTTATCGTCTCCTTTCAGAGCACAGCAATAATTTGATTTGCACAGTTTATTTGTTGCCTTTGTGCATTTGAAGACTTGGGCGTCCTCAGTTTTGAAACATTTTTATATAAATAATTTAACTGTTTAAAAATTTGTGCTATAATTAAAATCACATAAGATTTACATATCAGTAATTTCTAATATTATTCTTTCCTTGACTGCCGGATTCTGCTGCAGCAATTAAAAAAATAATGTTTAATATACTAGAATAAGAATGAGTAAGTAAATTATTATCATTATACTTTTTTTAGTTTTTTTTTAATATACTAACTTACAACATGTTGTTGCCATGGCCTTCTACTTATTACTGTTATTGTTCAAGTTTATTTGTTTATCACAAGTTTAACTCAAACTGAACTGAGATTTATTAAAAAAGCTGTTTCTGTGCATCATCAGCAAATTCACTGTCGAATCCGGTAATTTATTGGCTCCTTACCACTAATTATCATTAAAAGCAATTTTTTTCCATTGTGAAAGTAAGTAGTATATGGGCTTGATGGCCCTCCACCAGTCTATTTTTTATAACATTGTTGGTCTGCATATTTTATGATTTTTTTAATTGTCGCATATTTTTCGTAATGTAGCAGCCTCTCTACGGGTGTCTGCTGTTACATTAAATCTTAGTGCAATTTGGGCCATGATCTACTTTTTTCATCGAACAAAAGCAAGTAACTTTTTTACACTCTAGTGTTAGTTTTATAATATTGAATAAAATTAACCAAATTTATTTTCTTTGAGCGTTGCTACTTCGGTTTCTTTTATTCAACTGTTAACGATTTCAATAAAATTATAAAATTATGTATATTAATAACGTTAATATTAAAAGTATTTAGAGATAAGCCAATGCTTAAGCGGCCAACATCGACCGCTTAGTTAAACCAATGCCAAGCTTTGGCTTAGTCAATATTTCATAACTGAGCAATGCTCGGTGCCGGCTTAAGCTTAAGCTTAGTTAAACTCGGTTTAAGCTCGAACTGAGCAACCGGGCCTAAAGAGTATAATCGAGTAGGCGATGAACTAAATTCGAGGCGCGAAATTTGAATGTTCGACTTTAGGTACCCGTGGGGGCCCCTAGCACCGGAAATATATCGGTACGACGAGGACCTGAAAAGCTCCTACTTTCGCCGGAAGGTCCACACGGACCCTAGCAGGTACACCTGGATGCCCTCCGACGACGAGTCGGTCCGGATGGAGAAGCCTAAAAGCATCCTCGAACCCTACCACCCCAACCCGCCCGCAGCGTCGCCGCCGGCACCCAGGTGGGCCAAAATTGCTAATTGCATGTCATTCAATTATGTTTTTCCCCCAAACTTCCTTACAAATAAAGTTATTCCGCCTTATTGTTTGTTTTTCTTTGGTGATTCCCCTAAACTGGTACTTTTAGCAAAAAGCACGTAAGTTTCGCCCGCTCGCATACCATGGCCTCATTCGACGACGCCATGGCCTCCTTGAGTTCCTCCTCTAGTCACTTGAACCGAATGACCCGGAGTCAAGAGCGCCTCCTTGACGGGCGAAAAGCGGAAGGACTTCCGATAACGCGCCAACCGGAACCCTCCGACAATTTATTAATCATCGGTAGTTAGCCAACCAAACAAACACGTGCATTGTTGGTTGACTATGCTTGCTTTCAGACAAGGTAAAAAGAGCCCCGATGAAGACCCAAGCCACACAAACCGAGGCCTGTCTCGGCCGCAAGCCCCTCCCGCCCGGTAACATCAACCTCAGCCCCCGTACCATTCACAGGGTGGGTTATTAAATTTGAATTTTTAAAACTAATTTCGTACAATAGGTGAAAATGGTAAGTCAAGGCGCCCAAACCAACGGTTTCCTCATCAACGGTCGCAAACTCATCAAATCCTTCTCCGAGGCCGGCACTAAATTTAAAAGTGACTTTCCCCCATTTGAAACAATCGCCGATCACGAGCCCCTCCAACGCACCCAATCGGACGAACCTCCCCGTTCCCCCTTCATCGTAACGTCTCCTCCGCATCTTCCAAGTGACTCCTCCTCCCTGTCGCGATCCGATCACGAATCGGAAGATTCCGAATCGAAAAAAGAGATTTTTATCGATTTTAAGCCGCAAGTACCGACGGGGAAAGTGGCCAAAAGGCCACTCACCAAGACCGTCTCCGACGGGGAGATGCTGCTCGAGCAGAGGAAGACGCTCAAAATCGAGGTTCCGGTGGTCAGTGACAAGCAGATGGTTTCGTTCAGTCACGAGCATATCGTGGTGAGCGAGGAGGAGCGCAGCTTCACGCCCTACTTTCAAAAGGCGCCAATCAGACACGAAGGGATTTGCAGGCAGCTGGGGGACAACAACGTCTACTCCTCCCTATCGTTCGACGACAACAATTTTCATACTCAAGATTCAATCGATGAGGAGTTTCACGAAAATCTCATTTATAACCGGATGTATATGAGGCAGGATTCGGTTGAATATTCGCCAAGTGATGAATGCGTGGTACCGTCAGTGTGTCTTTTGCCCGACAGGAAGCTCTCTCCTTTCGCCTCCAATGACTCTCTTACAAATGACGTCAGGTAAGGTGCTACTTGTCGAAGCATTGGTACCACCCCAATTAGCACTAAAGTGATCGTAACCGATACGGCTACCTTTCGGCAGTAAGTGTTACGTTTCCATAACTAAAATTATGACTGAGATGTAAATATAACTTTATCAGCATCACTTCAAGTAGCAATTACCAAACATCTACCAATATATGTTACTTTATTGAGAAGTGATTTTAAAGTTAATGTAGAAGTTTTTGTAACATCGCGGTTACCACAAAAACGGCCTTAAAGTTAATACAACTTTGAAGTTTCAATAGAAGGTAACAGCGACTAGGTGTTGTTACTATTATGCTACTTGAAAGTCATTGCCACGGAAAGGCAGTTTTAGAGGTTTTAGTGACTAATGGGGAACTTGCTATATTCCCATAAAGTTGTGTCACTTATAATTAATAATTGTTAGTGCCAACAACGTGCCTGCTACTTATAAAATATAACTTTATTGTGTACAGTAACTATTTGGTATTACTACCATTTTAATTTACCATAAAGTAGATGTTACTTGCAGTCCCCAACTATAATTACGTTGTTATGGTCGCTGTAGTCAGAGATTAGATAAATGATGTTATGAAATCATTTGATTGTGTTGTTGCCCAAAATGGAGTGTTTTAACAAAAACAGAAACCTTATTGAAAAAACTAAAAGTCACAGGTACTCTTCAACATTTTATAGAATATTTAAATGTTAAAAAATAAGGAAATTAAAAAATGTGGTCGAATAAATTTTTGTTACGAAGCCGTCAACATCAGAAAATAAGGGCGACTCTAAAGAAATATTGTACACAAAAAAAACTACAATTTTACTTCTTAATAAGGGATTATTTGGTCTTCCACCCTTTAGAAAGAAGAGGTTAAAGTTTCAACTGGAACTATAAGGTCGCCAGTGCTATTGTAAGAGACAGTTCTGGTAGCCGTAACTTTAAAGTTACTTATAAGTTCCGTCATAGTTCTGAAATATGTTGCAAAGTTAATATTGCCTTAAAGTCGCAAATGTAACGTTCCCGTCCAGTTTCGTTTAGTACCAATTACTTTTAAGTAACATTTTTCAGTAAAAATCTCTTCAAAGTTATTTTTTAAGAATGCGCCATATTTAATGTACTAACCTTACGACGCCATTGTTACATTACATAAATTTTTACTTCTCAAAAATAAAAAACTAAAAATTTCTAAGAGTTTTTACACTAACAAATACGTAAAAATTACTTTATCTTACAGGTGCAGTTTTTTAGGTACATTATACCACTGTTTTCGGTGAGAAAAATTAAATTTCTCTTACAAGTGAGAAAAAGCTGTTTTTATACTCAGTGAGTAAATCTGACAGCTTTATCTCACCGAAAACAGTGGTATAATGTACAATGGTATGAGATAAAATAAGATAAGATAAGATAAAATGTCGTATATCACACGTGATCGAAATGCCATTATAAAGCTCGTGAGAAGTGTCCCACTCGAGCGCAAGCGCACTCGTGGGTCAAAGTTCTCACTTTCATATAATGATGCATTTCTATCACTTATAATATAATATACTAATAGACCCTAAAGTATGTTTCTGTTTAGTGAAAAAATAAAAGTTTGGAAAAATTAAAAAATAAATAGCAACAATATTTCAATTAATACGTGAATATTTTGATGGGGCGTTAAAATTTTGGGTAATTTTATCAATATGTTTAACAGTAATGTGGCATTCGTTTCGATTTTGTTTCACAGTCTATCGACAAAATCGGCAAGTTTTGTAAAATAGTACATCATGTTATATATTGTAGTTGACCATTTGTTTGTAAAATAATATGGTCGTTAAAGAAACAGTGAGAATGAAACAGCAAACATAAAATCTATTGAAAGACGAAGTAAGCAGTCTTATTTAAAAAAGTGGGAGAAGTTTCTTAAATGCAACGGGAACCATGTCGGGACGTTGCCGCTACGTCACCGCGACGAATCTGTAACGTAGCTGGATAAGTTCCAGGGACGTTACAGGCACGTTGCTAAAACCGAATAATTATTCCCCATTTTGGTAGTAGTTACGTAATAGGAACGTTTCTATTACGTGCCAGTGACTTATTGTGCTATTTGGGACTTATTGTTCCCAGGGACCACTCTGATGGTATTTGGAACGAATCTCAGGCGACTGTCCTCCAAGTCGACTCAGGTACCGATAATGGTACCGCTTTGAGCAGCTCCGAGATGACTTCAGTGACTTCCCCCGGCTCCGCCATTTTGCTAACGCCATCTTCCCGCAGGAAACACCTCCTAATGATGCAACACCAGCAAAGGTCGTCCATGGACACCGAAGCCTTGGAGGAAGAGTTCGTTGAACAGGTTTGTACCTAAAAGTAGCCCTCAATTTTTATAGCTGGGCTTCAGGGTGAGACATCCCCTCGTATCATAATCGAGAAACCGAAGCAGTACTTGACCCCCGGTCGCAACTTGTCGCCATCTTGGCGTCGCAAAACCCCGGAAACCCCCGCTGAGTCGCCCCTCCCTGCCGTGGTGCCCGACTTGCTCCTCGCACGAACCGACTCCTGCAAAACCAACACCGACGTGTCGGAGAGCACCACCACCGACGACTACATCACCGCCAACTCCGGGACGGACAGTTCCCGGAAAAGCGGCTCCACACGGGCGGATTTCTACAACCTGCAGGCGCATCTCCAGGAGAGTTCGTTCGAGAGTAGCAAGGGCGACATCTTCGGCGAGGATATGGTGGTGCCTTCGTTCTCGCCGCCGGCGGAGGAGCCACCCAGCTTGTCGACCACCCCCGTGCCTGAGGTGCGTACCGGCCGCTCAACTCCGTCCGAGTCGAGTTCGTCGTATGGAAGTTACAGCGTGGATGGGTCGTGTCCCGATCTTCTCGAACGCAGTACCAAAGTGCCTTCAAAGGAAGAAGTCCGGTACGAATCGCCCTCGCCCACCAACGACACGAAATGGCAACAAAGACGGCCGTTCACTCTCGATATCAAACACCAAGCCACACTCAAACCGTCGCCTTCCAACGAAAAGCCCAAACGGGCCAAGTCGAGGACGAGGAGTCCGATGCAAACGCACAAAAAGCACTACCAGATCAAGAAAGGGGTGTATGGACACCAAGCGGAGAACAAGGCCACGAGCGATGAATCCAGCTGCGACTTTGGCAAGCACTCGACCAATCAGACGTCGCCGAGGAAGGGAAAGAAAGCCAAGGAGAACAACAGGCGGAAGTCGCTTCCGAGGTCTCCCACGCAGAAGCCCAAAAAAAGCGTAGAGATGCAACCGTCGAGCTTACCGGGGAGTCTATCGCGACGGAAGTCCAAAAAGAGCCAACCGGAGGACGCCAAAAGCACACTCACCCTTTACAGGTAGGTGCTGTGGCAAATGTTTATAAAGATACTTTTCACAAAAAACAAAAAGACCCAAGCGGGGCCCACCAACAGAAAGAAAAAATATTTATTTAGGCGTAGGACACTCAGCTAAGTTGCGATGCCAACCATCGTAAGGAGATGGTTGCAGTCCTAATCTTGTTTATTATAGTTGCATGTAATTTTAATAATACCTAATTACAATAAAATAAAATATTTAAAACACAAATAGTTCGGAGTATGGTTCATAGCATAACAAAACATGTCGTCGGATTAGGGGCTGATTTCAAGTTGGGTCGCAAAGTTGCGTGGGTCGCAGTTGCATAGCAGCAACCAATGACATTGCTAGATTTGCGTCGTTGCTATGTCAAATCACGATTTGCGTCGGTCGTAACTCAACTTGGAATCAGCCCCTTAGAGTGTAAACCTCCTAATTCCATTTTTGGACCTTTATGAGATATTTACACCATTCGAAAAAGAAAAAAATGGCGCATCGGCTAGATAAAACCGTTAAATGAAAAAACGGCTATAAGTTGATGAGTGATGAGTAAAACAGCTAAATTTATATGTGTAGTCGGCTTAAAGTGTTAACTTGCTAAATCCATTTTTTGTATTTAAATAATTAATTTGCTATTCCAAATTGATAAATGCTACAATGGTCGTGAGTTATTGAAATTGCGTGATTAGTAACACAGCAAAATTTTTGTCTTTTTGTCTTTTGGACAATTGTAGCTTTAGACCGGATATAGATATTAACACCGGACCGACTAGTAGAGCTGTTGTAGGGTGTCAGGTCTCTTGGTTTTTATGTTATCAAACAGACTAGCACACGACTTCTTTTTGAACAACAACAAAAAGCATAACAAAAAACTAAATTAATTTAAACAAAAAGAGTCAAGTTTAAACAAAACTTATATACAGACAGTACATCGACTATTCAAACAGCTAAGTATAAAAATGGTCGTAATCGTGATAACGTTTAATTTAATAATAAGTAATTCATTTTTTACATGTTTGTTCAAGAAAATTAACATTCTTGTTTTATTTTTTTAATGTATATTTTTTTTATTCTGATGAGATCAAAGATCTGTCGTTCTGCCGTCATGTCATAACATAAATCTTCGAACTGACCACACTCAGAAAATTCCAGCTAACTCTTTGAATCATATTAAATTTTCCTAAGAAAACCTGCTAAGAAACAAAAATGCTCATAAAAGAATAAATATTGTAACAGGCTAGTGGCTTTTAACTCCGGACCCACTAGTGGCTGTTTTAGGGCGTTAGGACTCTTGGTATTTAGTATTTAGGTCTATAAAAAACTGTCAAATAAACCAGCGCACGACTTCTGTTTGAATAACAACAAAAAGCATAAGGTAACAGATATTCGGGCTTAGCCGTATAGTCCAAACGGGAACATATTTTTCAAACTACAATTTTCTGTCGACTAGCAATTGTTACCGCAAAGAAAATCACCTCAGGTTACTCCATTGTCTTTTGCCGAATCAGAAAATTTGCACCAAACTATGAGAAAAATCAGAGCAAGGAAGTTTGAAGATCTGTAGCATTTAAAGGAGTCTTTGCCTGAGAATTACCGTCAATTTTACATCAATTTACAATATGAACGAAAGTGAAACTGAAAGTTTTTGTCTTGTTACTTAATAAAAAGAACCTAATTTGTATTATTATTGCTTTGGATAGGATGTTAGAAAATCCTGTTTAACTTGAGTCAACTTTTATTTTTACCTTAAAGCTCGTTGTCAAAAGTTTAAAGATTTTATATTTTGAAACTGCGTCTTGAATCTTTTGAAACTGAAGATTTCAAAAATAATTGTGTTTTGAATTAGATGTTTAATTTAATAATTAACTAAGAAATAAAATTAATTAATTTCTTACAAGTTTGTTCAGCAAAATTAACATTCATTTTTCATTTTTTTTGTCTTATTTTTTTATTCTGATGAGATCAAAGATTTGTCGTCATAGGTAATATAAATCTTCGAATTTATAACACTCAAAAAGATCCAGCTAAAAAAAACCGCTAAGTAACAAATTGAATTAAAAAAATTGATTTTTTAAAAACGAGCCACCCTGAATATCTCCGAAAATAAGCAAAAAATTAAAAAATCCCAAGACTGGTCAATTTTTATTTAAAGGGGGACACCTTTTATGTTGTTTTAAAAGTTGTAGCACCAACCCCGTTTGTAATACAAACAACCCCTTCAAAATTTTAAATGGCACCACCCCCTTTGTAACACCTTAAATGAAAGGTATTTTGACCAAGAATTCGGCAGTGTAATTTTTTTTGAGTTTTGAATATTTTTATTTACATTACTCAGAACAAGATTTAGCAGAATAGCAGAACAAATTATTGTAAAACTCACCTATGAATTTTAAATGTGGTGTGCCGCTAAATCAAAATTGTGAATTCTGTCAGAAGTGATGGATCCGTCAAAATAAAGCAAAAACGCTTCAAACAGAAAAACGACAGCTCAGACTACTCAAGAGTAAGCACGAAAAAATGTAAAACACAAATCAAGACAAACCCTACAATTGAAACATTGCCGAAAAATGCATAAAAATGAGGAAACAACTAATCAAAAATTTGACAGCGATGACATTTCTCATATATTACAGTAGTTATTTGAACGAAGCGGCACATTGAATTTAAATTTCATAGTCGACTTATTGATAAAGAACCATTTTTAAACAGTGGATTATCAAGTAATTGAGCACCGTGTAACTTAATAAAAAATTATTGAAACTCAAAAAAATTGCACAGCCGAATTTCGGGTCAAAATACCTTTCACTTGAGGTATCATAAAGGGGATCATGCCATTTAAAATTTTAAAGGGGTTGTTTGTATTACAAAGGGGGTTGGTGTTACAACTTTCGAAAGTATACACTAAAAGTTGTCCCTCTGAAAATAATAATTGACCTATCTTAGGATTTTCTCATTTTTTGTTTATTTTCTGAGATATTTAGGGTGGCTCGTTTTTAAAGAATCACCATGTATTGATATACCTATGCTTCTTTTTTATACCCAATTATACAATGTGTTTTTAAATGATTCTCATCTAGTCGTCTGTGAATTTTTCATGTAAAATCAGAAATGCCGCTTTATAGAACTAATGACGTATTTAAACACCGAATATTACCATACTCCATTTATTAAATTTCCAATTCGGAAATAAGCTTCGATAATAAAAGTGTTTTCTTGCACAGTGTAACAATTTAGTTGCATTTTAACGAAATTTTTAAAATTAATTAGTTCGCAATTTGTGAATTTCCCAACTGACAGTTTTGACATTTATTGACAGAGAATTCAATTGAGCAGAGCGGCAAAAATTTTTTTACATGTAAACCAATTTCAAAGTGGACTAGATGAGAATCATTTAAAAACACATTGTATAAAATAGTACAAATAAATGAACTCGAATTTTACTTTTTGCTCTTAAGCAATGCGAATAAATTTTTTGAAGTTTTTGGTTTGTCTTGAAAAATTTCTTAATATGGAGTTAGCAGGTTTAACTTTGTGAGCTTTTATGACTCGTCTTAGAGTCAATAACCAAAAACGGCTTTTTAGCCCAGCACAGTGTCTTTAAAACTTGCTCCATTTAGCCCCTCGAAGCGCCACAGCCCCGACACCGCCAAGCTCAAAGCCCTGAGTGCCGAGTCGCTCCGTTCCGTCAGCCCTGGCAGTGACAGCGTCTTCTACAGCGACCCCAGCAGCCACACGGCCGACCACCAGGTCCACTGCCTCCACTGCGGCAAGGAGGTGGACATCGTGACCACCGACGACCCTGACAAGAGTCTAAGTAGCAACGGCACCCAAGACATCGTCCAACCACCTGCAGGTTTCGAGGACTCACCTCGTGCCAAGCATCCCCCAGGTCGTCTATACAAAAAACTAGACCGGAGATTTCGCTCCGAAGACCGCCAAGCCGATTACCGCCGACAAAAGAGGTAACTATTGAATGCAATTAACTTGACACCACTAACAAACACAGGTACAAGCCCGACGTGAGGGCCAAGTCGGAGGAACGCGGGGCGAAGACCTACAGGGCGAAGCTGCGCCCCATGGCCAAGTCGACGGACAACAGCCAGGAGGTGCTCAAAGCCACCGACTCAAGTCCGAGTGTTTTGCCGGGGGCTCCGGAGGACGAGGACGACCAAGGGATTTACGACGTGCCTTACATGGAGGGCTGCTGGATTTATGTGGATGAGAGAGAGGAGGTGCAACGGAGCAAGGGGTGCACGCCCACGGAACAGGAACCACCAAGGAGGGACTCTGTCTCGAGCACTGAGTCCGAACAGGAGTTCAGGAAGCGGTATCAAGCTGTCACACATCGAATGGTGCATCGAAAATCTTGCCTCGAGATGTACAAGAGGCAGACGTCAAGGTCGTTTGGTGAGTGACGCCAAATTTTATTTAACCCAATTAAAATTTAAAAAAAATTGGTTATTATACAACCAATTGTATTTTATTGCATAAATCGATCAAATTATGTAGTTTAATTAAAACGACAAAAGGGGTTTATAAATACCTGCCTCATCGGTGAATGGAGCTCGCATTCATGCGCCTCATAACATAAATAATGAGTAAAGCAGAGCGTTTTATTAATAGAAAAGTGAAGAATGCGCCCGAAATAACTCTCACTTCAGTATTCGCGTAAAAATGAAACGGTTATAAAGTCATTTCGTTGCGGCGGTGCTCTCACCATGGCCTTAGGTATGCCCTATTTAATTTTTTTTTCAATGACGTGACCTCACATTTCACGTAAAGGAACATCGCCACCGCCTGACGACGCCCAATTGCGCACCAAACTCGAAGAAATCCTTAAATTGATGTTGGTCATTTGGTGCCGGGAGAACCAAGCCTTGAACCTCGTCGCGAACCAAAAAAATGGTACCTTTTTACAATAACCGCACTAATCCGGACAACTAACCCTAAGATTCACATTGTTACTTTCAGCAACAAAATCTTAAATTCCATGGTTTTTTTACTCAAAAATAGTCTCTCGTGTTGTTTGGATATAACTCACCGTTTTTGAGTAAAATCGATTTAAAATTTATGTTACGGACCATAAACAGCATGAAAATTAGAAAGGACGACCAGAACCAAATTGAAATCTGGGTCTTTTGGGGTTAGACCGCATCTGTTTGTAATAAACTGTCGACGTTTCGCCCGTTCATGTAAGGGGCATCTTCAGGACAGATTCTGTCTGCGAAAGCCTTTGTTCATCCCTGATTTCCATGCTGTTTATGGTCTGTTACACAACGTTTAAATTAATTTTATTCAAAAGCAGTAAGTTGTATCAAAACAACACACGAGAACATTTTTGAGTAAAAAACTATGAAATTTATGATTTTGTTGCCGAAAGTGACAAAAAATTAAAGCCAAAATAGTTAGGGGAGTTTGAATGTCGAACTGTCATAAAATACCTGTACCTAAAAGGGTTACGGGGTAAAGAGATTTACGACGATATGGTCAATACGCTCCACGATGCCCGCCCTTCTTATGCCACCATCAAAAATTGGATTACTTCTTTCAAAAGAGGAAAAATTTCAATTCAGGATGACCAGAGGCCCGAAAGATCCATTTCTGTGTCAATCCATGAAAACATTGATGCAGTCCACAACATGATATTATTAGACCGACGAATTGGACTAAATATGTAGCTAAGACTCTGAACATTTCATATGAAGGAGTTCATCACATTGTTCATGCCGATTTGGGTATGAAATGCTTGAAGGCGGATCAGAAGCGAGCACGTGTTGAAATTTCGCTTTCAATATGTGCCCGATTTCATGACGATTCGGAGTTTTTGAACAGAGTTGTTATCATAGTCGAAACTTGGGTGCATTTCTACACCCCTGAGACAAAACAACAATCAATGGAATGGAAACACTCTGGCTCTCCAAGACCAAAGAACAAAAATCGGCTGGAAAAGTTCTTACATCAATTTTCTGGGATAGTCGTGGTGTCATTCTTATTGATTATCTGGAGAAGAAGAAAACAATAACAGGAGAATATTATTCAGGACTGTTGACAAAATTGCGAGAAAAATATTTTAGCAAAAAAACGCGGAATGGTCACCAAAGGTGTCTTGTTTTTGCAGGACAATGCGCTTGCACACAAGTCACACATTGCTATGTCCAAAATTTGCGATTTGGGGTACGAACTGGTGGATCACCCTCCATATCCACCTGATTTGGATTCGTCTGATTATTTCCTAAAATGAAAAAAAGGTTGAAAGGGCTCAAGTTTTCTTCCAAAAACGAAGTTATAAAAGCTGTAGAAGGCTGGATAGCAAACCAAGAGGAAGTTTTTTTTTTGAAAAGTTTACAAGCACTGCAGGACCGCTGTCTCAAATGTATTGAGTTAAGAGGAAATTATGTTGAATAGTAAAAGTTTCATTCAAAAAATTTGTCTTTCTGTATTAGGCTAAGAATTTATCAATATCCCCTCGTACATCGTCATATCTTCCTTCTGGATAAAGATGGAAACTTCTTTTTTTTGCAAAAGATTGCTCACTGAATGTAGTTTTTAACCTATATACACAAGTTTTGAGAAAAAAAACTGAGAAAATTGGGCAACACTACGAGTACTAAGGGAAATACGCGGCAATGCAAGTTCAAGCGCATATCGCAGTTAACTTTAAATTGCTGACTGTTAAAGATATTGCAGTGATTCTTGCACCAAAAACTTATCTAACTTATTAGCTTCATTTCGTCTCGCTTACGTATAAATCTATGTTTTAAGATAAAAAAATTCTCGCATCTCGAAAATTTCATGTATTCGTTAGAATCTACCTACATACATTGGGAAATCTTTTTTTAGCTTTAACCAGAAGGAAGATATGACGATGTTAACACAAAATTTGACCAATTTTAAGTTTTGCAAAAATTTCCACAAAAAAGACAAAAATGTTTTTTTCATGATGAAGGCAATTCCAAAGAGAAAATCGAACTTCGGATTCGAAGTCAGCAGAAAATTATGCATTAGTATCAGTTTAAAAAAAACGTGTGTCCACCAACCCGGATGGACAAAAAAATTATTAATCCTATTGCACGCTACTAATAGACCCTCTCCTGGCCAGTTGACGTAAAGCACATAAAATATGTGACGGCAAATGACTTGTAGCCGTTTATATTCGAAACAGGGAAATTTTCGCCCTTATTAACTAATAATTATTTAATTAATAATTATTAATAAATAATAAATAATAATATAAAATAAATAATAAATATAATAATAAATAAATAAATAAATAAATAAATAATAATTATTGTTTAATATTTAATTCTGAATTAAATTTTAATTTCGCATTTTAATTGGAATCAAATTTTAAGTTAACTTAAATGGCAACTTAATTGAATAATTAGTATAATTCTGAATTAAATTTTCTGTAAATCGACTCTTATGACCGGTTTATAGAAGCGTCATTAATTTAATCCGCAATTAAATGCGTGATCACGTGATCAAATTGAAGCAATTTGATTAGTTCATTCGCTTTGTTAACTTTTAAGAACGAATTAAATTTTAACAGAGCTTTCTATAAACCGGTCCTTAGACTTTTTAAATAAAATTCGATCGCTTCTCCAGGCAAAAAATTTGTGTTTTTCCCCCAGAATGCGACAAGACTGTCGTGGTCCACCGCGAATCCGGCGAGTTCGGGTTCCGCATCCACGGCTCGAAACCAGTGGTCGTCTCCGCCATAGAGCCTGGAACTCCAGCTGAGACTTCCGGTCTCGAAGTCGGCGACATCGTATTGGCCGTGAACGGCGTGAGCGTCCTTGACAAGAGCCACTCAGAAGTGGTAAAAATCGCACACGCTGGGAGCGACACCCTCTCCTTGGAGGTACCCCCAACCCCTTATTTACATTACCCCCAATGGTCAAATTGCAGGTAGCTCGGACTTGCTACGCCCTCAACAGCCCCCACGACGAGCATTCCACAGCCCTCTACAGCGGCTATTTATGGAAATTGAGCGGCTACGCGTCGGGCAATCTGTCGAACAAGTGGATTCGGCGTTGGTTCTGTCTCAAACAAAACAATTGCCTTTATTACTACAAGACTGATTCGGTAAGTTGGCCACGTGGTGAAGCCACGCCTGTTTAACCACGCCCCTAGGAGAAACAGCCAGTGGGAGTGGTGATGTTGTTCGATCACGAGGTCCGCAAACAGAGCGACGACGAAGAGGGCGTGTCCAAAAACCACCGATTTGTTATCTACAAACCGGAGGCGGTGCCATTACATCTCGCTGCCGATAATAGCACCGCCCTCAACCGGTGGTACGATGTGATCAGTCGAGCGATCAGTGACAGTCAAACGGTCGACGAGTTTTTGGAAAAAACGAAAAAGAATCTAACTTTGGCGCCAAATTCAATTTCGAACCCGGATTGTTTCGGGTATTTGGTCAAGTTGGGGACCCAATGGAAGTCCTGGAGTAAGCGCTACTGTGTTCTCAAGGACGCCTGCTTGTACTTTTATCAAGACGCTGGATCCAAGTGTGCGTTCGGTATGACATTCAAATTTTGACGCCTTTTTTCTCACACGTTTTTCAAGGAATTGCGTATTTGCAAGGCTACAGAGTCCAACAGTCGATCACAGGGAATAAGAAGCACGCATTCGAGATAATTCCACCCGATCCGAGCAAAAAACACTTCTATTTTCACACCGAATCGGACGCTGACCGAAAACGGTAAGAGAAAAAATTGTATGAGTAACACAAAATCATATATTTTTGCAGATGGATCGCCGCACTTGAATACTCGATCGACCGATGGCTGAAAATACAATAACTTGATGTCTATATCACCTGTAGATGCATGTTTTTCATATAATTTCGAAGAAATCATTTTGCTCAATTATTTCCTTGTATTATCGTTTATAATAAAACTTTGGTACTATACTTAACGCACTGCCATTGTAAATAGTCAAAAGTACTAATAAAAATCCAGTCACCTTGGGCCACGTGTCAACCACCACCAAAATTCAAATTTCCCGCTCTGTTTTAAAATTTCCCGCCTGCGCATCTGAAGCAATCTATAGTTTTTATTAGCTGTTTCAAAACTATATGTAAACGCCAATGTGGCAATTTACCAAATTATTTTTATAAGGTTGATTATAAATGTAGAATAGTTATTAATAATTAGATCTCTCATTGAAACTATAAATTACATTAGCTATTAATTTTTTAAAGTACATATACAGAGTGAGTTTAAAGTAACGCATAAAATTCGTAATTCTTTTATTTTTCAAAAATTAAAAAATGCAAAAACAGGTGACTTAGCATTTTAATCGAGCTCAAATATGACCTGACTGGATCAGTCATGGCGGCCAACATGACAGCGTCATGACGTCATCACAAAATTTTTTAAATGGAACGATATCATTTTTCCTATATAGGGTGTATCAAAAACACGTGTGTTAATTTTAACGTGTAACAGAGCTCAACAATTAAAACATTTTTTCTATTTGTGATTTTTCAATAAGTTTCGAAAATTTAGTTAAAATTTTTAAAAGAAAACATTGAAACGTGTACCCGCCTATGGGTACAAAACTAAGAGTGCATAACTATTTTCGTTGTGATAGAAACGAACAATTTAAACAGTTTAAAACAACAATAAAAATTGTTGCTATGCATACAAACTAATTATTAAACACTGACCGGCACGTTTGCACAAAAAAAGGAGAAAAACAGTGAAATAATAAATAAGAATTTTGCAAAATGTTTTATAGAAAAGTTGTTGCGTTTGATGAATTTTAATACGTGGTAAAATAACACATGTGTTTCTGATACACCCTGTATAATTAGAAGATCTACTAATAGGCCTTTACAACTGTACTACTTATTTTGAATATGAATGAACCAAACATGTAAACAAATTTTTTGAAATTATCATTATAAAGTGAGGTATAAAATTCATATTTCTTTTACTTTTCAAAAATAAAAAATGCAAAAATAGGTAACTTAACATTTTAATTGCGCTTAAATTTGACATAACTGGTTCAGTCACAGAATTTTTTAAATGGAACGATATGATTTTTCTATTATAATTGGAAGCCTTACTAATAGGCCTTTACAACTCTGCTACTTATTTTGAATGTGGATGAAGCAAATACAGAAAAAAACAAAATTTTCATTAGTCTTTCCCAACCGGGGGGTTCGCCAAAAAAAGTATTGTAATAGCGGAATTTTAAATCGCTAACGTAAAAAAATACAAAATAATAAATTTAAATAAATCTACCAGACAAATTTGGCAGCAGCTCATCGTCTCCGTAGGCCGCAAATTGTGTTTGTTTATTGTTTTTGTCCCTAATTTTTTTTTTAATAAATTAGTTGTTTTCATTTTGAAGATTCATCAAAATTTAGATTTTTATGGATTGTAGATAGACCTCCATTTGTTGACACGTTATTATTGAACATCTCAAGACAGATAATATCACTCTGTGTCAATCAAAACAGAACCCAATGCTTATTAATAAGATAATAAGAACAGAGATAATAACATGGACAAAAATCTTCATGAAAAAGAACGTTACTACTGAAAAGTTTTTCTCAAAGGATACAATAATAAGATATTATGAAGATTGGGTATCAGTTTTCTGTAATTTATTTGAACTGGAATAGACTTGAAGTTGAAGCAAGTTCTCAATTCTTCTTCAGCCTAAGTTTCAAAATAACATTGGCACTTTTTTATATTTCTTCGCAAAGTGCAATGCAATCAGCCACCTTCATTTAACTGCTTTCTGTCTCACATAATTATTTTACATTTTCGTTATTTTCTTGTTAAAAATTGAAAATTAAATTAATGATAAGTAAGCAGTTTTGTCTCCACATTTACGTCAAAAACTATTATCGATAGGGAATTTGCTCCAGTTTTTTATGTGTTTTTGTATCTAGATTTTCAGGTAGTAGGATTTTTTGCTAACCCTTAATAACATTTTTTTATTGAACCTGACTTCCTTTACTAAAATCCCTACGAATAAATTGGCCACAGTGCCAATACTGCCAATGTTAAAACTATAAAGTTACCATATCTGTTTAAAAAACATCCCTTGCATAATATTTACTGCACTCTGTTACTAAATTTTAAAATAAAAGTAATATTGGGAAATATAATAATATATTATATTATAAGTGATAAAAATGCATCATTATATGCAAGTGAGCTTTATAATGGCATTTCGATCACGTGTGATATACGACACTTTATCTTATCTTATCTTATTTTATCTCATACAACATTGTACATTATACTATTGTTTTTGGTGAGAAAAATCAAATTTCTCTCACAAGAGACATAAAGCTGTCAGAGTTACTCACTTGTGAGTAGAAAAACAGCTTTATCTCTCTTGTGAGAGAAATCACCAAAAACAGTGGACTAATGTACCTAAAAAACAGCACCTGTAAGATAAAAAATATTAAATTATTAGTTTTTTTAAATTCCTATTCATCAACATTCAATCAGTTCAAAATGTGCAACAAGGAAAGTAAATGTCCTATCAAATTTTATTGTTTATTCATAACTATACAAGGGGTTCGCCAATTTCTGTTTGATTTTAGAAGGGGTTCGCAAGATGAAAAAGGTTGAGACCACTGGTCTAAAGTAAGGTATTAGCTATGGGTATTAGCTATTTCAAAACTATAAAAACGCCAACGTCGCATTTTACCGAATAATTTTTTTAAATAAGGTTGATAAAGTTGTAAAATAGTTATTAAAACCATAAATTACATTATCTATTAACTTTTTGAAGTGCACGAATAATTTATAACAACTAATTTTGAGAGAAAATGCGGCGTTGGTGTTTTTATAGTTTAGAAACAGCTAATATAAAGTTCATATGAATTAGACACTATGACTGATCCAGTTAAGTCAGAATTGAGCTCCCTTAAAATACCTGTTTGTGCATTTTTATTTTATTTTAGAAAAATAACAAAAATATGAATTTTATTATATAAATTTAAAAAATATATTTCCGCGTTCGGTTCACCCACATTCAAAATAAGTAGCACAGTTGTAAAGGCCTATTGGTAGAGCTTCTAATTTTATTATAAAAAAAATGGTATCCTTCCATTTAAAAAATTCTATGATGACGTCATGGCGCCGCCATATTGGGCCAAATTTGAGCTCAATTGAATTACCTGTTTTTGAACTTGTTTTATTTTTGAAAAATAAAAGAATTACGAATTTTATGCGTTACTTTAAATTCACTCTGTATAATTTATAACAACGTGTAACAACTAATTTTAAGAGAAAATGCAACGTTGGCGTTTATATAGTTTTGAAACAGCTATATCCCATTTCAGTTTATAGTAAAACTTTGCAACAACGCATTTGAATTTTTTGGAGGGAAATAATGCACAAATTGAGAGTTTCTGGTGTGTTTTCTTGGCTCAAAGTTTGTCACTTGGATTTAGTTAACACAGAATTCTTTTCTTATGCAGAAACTCTCTATTTGTGCTTTATTTCACCAGAACAAATTCATTTGGCTGTTGCAAAATTCTACTATGAACTGAAATGGCACATAATAGATATCATAAATAAATACAAGCCATTCGTGAAATTGCGAATACGCTATAAAATCAAAACTTTAATAAAGTGATCGTAAAAAACTTGATCAACTTAGTTGAAACAAAACTTCTTATGGTCCGTTTTTTTTAATAAACAATTGTCAGTGTCAAAATCAAGTATAAAAGTAGTTCATATCGCTTTAAAAGAGAAAATTGAGAAATTAGATTTATATTACGTACCCGAATTTGGGGTGAGCAATACACCTAGTTATACACATTTCTTCAATTAAAGCCATATAACAAAAATTCTTGCTGATTTTGACACTGACAATTGTTTATTAAAAAAAACGGATAATACAATACAATAATTTTTATTCAAGTTTTGTTAATAACTAGTCGCCTTGAAGTTGTCAAATCTCGCGTCATGATCGAATCACCTTCTTGCCACGCTGAAGTTTTACAACATGAAATCCACAAGTCCAGTAGTTCCCTCCACCAACGTAAATTTAAATTTCCCGCTCTACGTTTTTAAATTTCCCGCTTTAAGGTTTGGGCACAGCACCCACCGATCTGACCCAAAAAATCCAACAATTGATTCACGGAAACACTATTCTAACTTACTATTTGCGAATGTCCTGGCTTCGAAAATTATCATTTTTAAACGAGTTAATCAAAAGAATCAAAAGTTTGGACACTATGAAGCTAGTGATAGACACGCTGCAACCGCTCTTGGGGAAATTAACATCTTATTGCAAGTCGACGTGAGTAAAGCACCCACGTTTGGCAATTTCTTGAAATAAAGTTCGACAGCACTGCAACTCCTATGAATTTTGATAAAGTTTTAAATGACCACGATCGCATGTTTAGTAGTGATATTTTAGAGGAAAATATTGCTTTGGATTTGTATTGGTTTGAATCGATTGAAGACCAGGAACAAGTCGCGTATCTTATTGCTTTTATAAGGCTTTCGGGTCACGCTTTGGTCCGCATTTTTATTACGAACTTGCAATCAGCGCTTGTACAACGTCTCAAAATCCAGGCGCTTCAATCCAACCACAAAGACGAAAAAGAGGAGAAGAAACGCAAACCTGAGAGTCTCTCCAAACATGATTTGGACGACCCGAAGCACCAAAAGTGCCTCCAATTGCAGAAAACGTGGGAGAAAACTATGGGAGAATATCGGAGGAAAGTCCTCCGTAAGAAAGAAGAAAAAGCTTCAACGAAATCAAAACATAAAAAGGGTAAGAACAAAAAGTCTAAGAAGCAGAAGAAGGGAAAAAAATCTAGTAAAGACGAGCCTCTTGATTGGGTATTAGTCGGCTAAAAGTCAATTCTAGTCGTTCGAACTCGTATTATAGATCCAGATAATGCCAATCATGATCGTCAAAAAAATCTTCAACCACTTGGACAAAAAATCCCTAATCCGGGCCAAGAAAGTCAACGCCTACTGGAAATGGGCAATCGGTGAGTTGCTCAAAGACCGACAAGTGCGCAAATCTTTAAACAAAAGCGACAAAAAGCTCCGGAAAGCCTCCGGAGGTGAGCGTTTTTTCCCCGAGAGTGAATTTTCGGAGCCCAAACCACGAGTGAGTCACACTGAACGAAGGCTCCAAAAGTTGCAAATGCGCGGCGCGATTTTGGAGGAGTTGCGACAAAATTCACGCGTGGCCGAAAACACAAATGCTCTGGTCACCGAAGCGCTCAAAGTATGTTTGTTGCGACTAGAAAACCTCATTTTGGGTTAGACTTTCAGCGAATTTGCGCCGTATGTGAGCGATTTGACGATGTATCCAAGAGTCGAGCGGAAAAATTCGCCGATTTATAAAAGACCGGCGTTTATTGTCAAAGATTTGGGGATCATTTGTGAGGAGAGGGATGAGTTGTCCGAATCAGAGGAGGATTCAGGGAGGCAGGATACGCATATGTCGTCCTCGGTTGCCTCGAGTGGCAGCGACAGGTTTTGATTGATAATAAATTATTTTGGTGCGTTCAAGGATTATTTATGCATTTTTTGGAACTGTAACAGAAAACGGATAACGATTTAGGTGAACTATGAAATGCAGAATCAGTTCCAGTTCGAAGAGATTTCATTAAACTTCAGCACACAATCGTCTTGACAGGGACAAAATTACGATGGCTTTAAAGGGCCATGATCACAACTTTTTTTAAACTGCGAGATTAAAATCTCGCACTGCGAGTTTTAAAGTCGCAGTGCAAGATTTAAACTCGCACTGCAAGATTTAAACACGCACTGCGAGTTTAAAACGCGCAGTGCAAGATTTAATCTTGTAGTGCGAGATTTAAATTTGCACTGCGAGATTTGAAGACGCACCTTTAATGGGATTTTTCGATTTCAACCAAATTTGCATCGTAAACACAAAATACACCCCTAGTCTGTGCCCCCAACAATTCGACTCCATATCTGTGGCACAAGGACTAGTTTGTGGAAAGATAAAGGACTAAAAACATTGTTTTGTATAATTAATACAAAATTAAATATGTTTATCGGCTACATCGATATTTTTTCAGCAAGTCAGCATATCCCTGAAATGCGGTACTTTCGGCACAGACTGTATTTGCATAAATTATACAAATTAAACAAAATACTAGTAGCAAATCAAAACAGGTATATTGCAAAAAAATTCAACTCATTTACGAATTAGTTTACATCGTATTCTGATCTAACAAAGCAAATTGAGTTATGCCTAAAACTTTTATTTTTTGTTGAATTAATCTGCCCAATCAGATTCTCTAATTTTTACTAAGCCTATTATAAACTGATTACACTTTATAACATAACCCAATATTAAAAATATAATATAAAAAAATTTAATGTGAAGTTGTAGCAGAATGCTATAGAGGGATTTTCCCAAATCCCTGATACATGAAAGTACATTGGAATGAAAATATAGCACTAAAATAAACCTAAATACTACCTATCCTCATTTAATTTCCACTTGCTTTCAACACATAAACTTGAACAAATTTGCTGATGAAACAAATAAATGTATTTAGATATTCAAATTTTTTGAGCAACTAAAGCGATGTCGATTTAATTTATTGTCGGTAAATTGCACTTTTACGTTAGATAAGAAAATTATAAACTACAACTTAAAAAGTCACTGTTTTCAACAATTAAAATAGCCTCGATATTGAACGCCGTACTTCAGATAATATGCACTAATAAGTAATAACGCAATACTTTGTTTTTGTTTTTTAATTTTAATAATAATTTTGCTTTATTTAAATACGTGGGAACATTATTATTTCTATAAGCAAATCCATTATAATCTATATAACCTTAAAATTAAATTAAGAAATAATTAAAACAATGGTATAATGTACAGGGTGCTGCATTTTGGATGTCCTAATAGGGGATCTCCGAAACTAAGAGGTTTAGAGAAAAACGAGTGACACATTCTCGGGTCCGTTTTTTGAGAAAATCATTTTGGTCAAAACCGCATCCCGCTATCGTCTTTTGTTTTTGACTTATAAACAAAAGTTGACATTTTAGCGAAATCTTAAAAAAAATTGTATCTTCCTAATTATAAAAGATACACATTTGAAACAAAAACATTATGCAGGCACTTTTTTATAGAGAATCTAATAATGTTATCAGCAATTTTTTTTAATCATTAGTTTAGCTGTAATAATATAAAGTTGTATTTTTTTAAATAGGAATCATAGGCGGCTGTGATATTTTTGAAAAGCTTATTTTTTTCTGATTTGATATGTCTATTTGTGTAATACATTATTTTTATATATTTAAAAAAACATAACATTTCGCTGTTTCTTTATAGTAGGCCATGAAAAAATTTTGGATTTTCAATTAAAACTATGAAAAATATATTACCCAACAAGTATTTATAATTTAATAATTTTTTAAACATTAATTAATTCAAAAACAGCATAATAAATTATTATTAGATCAAATTTTTGCAATTAATAAAAATTATTTGTTTTTAGATTTAAATTAAAAATTTAAAATGACAAGCTTACTTATTGCTATTCTATTTTCTAATTAAACATGCAATGTCGGAAAAAGAAAAATCTTATTAATTGTGTGATTGCTTGTCAATAAAATTTTATTTTACAAAAAAATGTCAATCCAAACACCAAAATCAAATCCCATCTGCGGTAAAAAAATGCATAACATTATCAATGTCACCTCCATTGCACTTCACTAAATCATAAAAAAGTGTTATCAAATGGTAGTGACACATCGTTTTCAATTTTCTGCACATTTCTTATGTAATTAAAATCTGCGACAATCGTATATTTGTTCAATTGAAAATAACTTTAACATCGCTATTTTTATAATTTCACATTTTTTACTTTAATAACCGTTTACAAAATTTCTAGATTATTCACACCTTTTATGTGAAATAATTTTTCCATGGCCAACTACTTTCAAATATTTTAAATATATTTTAATCAAAAGTATATAAAAATATCAAACTGTATTTATATTGTTTTTAGTTCAAAAAAAAATAAGCTTTTCGAAAATGTCATAACCAACTATGATTCCTATTTAAAAAAATACAACTTTATGTTATTACAGCTAAACGAATGATTAAAAAAAATCGCCGATAACATTATTAAATTCTCAGTAAAAAAGTGCCTGTATAATGTCTGTATTTCAAATGTGTATGTTTTACAATAAGAAAGATATACATTTTCTAAGATTTCGCTAAAATGTCAACTTTTGTTCATAAGTCGAAAACAAAAGACGACAGCGGGATGCGGTTTTGACCAAAATTATTTTCTCAAAAAACGGACCCGAGAATGTGTCACTCGTTTTTCTCTAAACCTCTTAGTTTCGGAGATCCCGTATTCGGACATCCAAAATGCAGCACCCTGTACAATGGTATAAGATACTATCACTTATAATGTAATATACTATTATTTATTTTATTTATGTTATTTATTTTATTTTTATTTATTTTGACACATAAAATTCGGTCTCTAAATCAATTTGAATCGTGTAAGGACATGGAAGAAGAAAACACCATCCTTGATCAAAAATTTATTGACAAACAATTGAACAACAATCACAATGCGTAAATACTGTCTCAGGTAATTATTGTATTCTCCTACGTCTACAACAATGATAATTTGGAGCGATATGTCTCACCATGATACGTTTTGAGCACTAAAAAAAATACCCGCATTCGTTAACAATCCCGGGACAAAATTTCTGAGCCAAAACGGCATAAGCCGAATTCCCCCTTGCCGCAACCCTCGTACCCCCACTGTGCTTATTCCAAACATGAATAACGTGACTATTTTTCGAAATATTGAGCACTTTTTCGGTCTGATTTTCATCAAAATAGAGCTTCCAGTCCCACCAAGGAATGGGGTAGAAAGCCTCGACGGGAAACACCTTGAACCCTTCACAGTCTTTGTTTTGCATTTCTTTGGCCGTTTCCACCCCGCAGAGTTTTTTGAGAAGGCGGGTGATGACTCCAGGACCGTTGTAGCCCCAATCGTACCCTTTGAAGTTCTCACTGAGGTCCTGGAGACAACGTTGGGCCAGTTCGTGGCCCAAGCCTTCGGGAGTGAAACTTAGGACTCCAGCGGCCACGTTTCGGTCCGATTCCGCCCCTGCGTAGTTCAGGGAGAGGGATTCAAGGGGTTTTGTGACGATGACGTCCAAGTCGAGGTAGATTCCGCCGAATTTCCACAATGTTATGTATCTGGAAGGCGAGGGTTGAAAAAATATCAACCTGGCAGTCCTTGTATTATTAAGTATAGTTTTGAGAAATGTTCGATCATCCCTTGAGAAATGATGGGAGATTTTTTAGGACTTCAAGTTTAAGAGAAAAATTATTGTAAATCCTTCAAATTAAATTTCCTTGAAATCAACCACAGGTTCTTTACGTAGAAGAAATTTCAGATGAAATATTCGTGCAAAAGAATTTTATGAATGCAAGTAATTTACGACTAATGACTTAGCCACTCCATGATGTTATAAAGAAGAGAACTTGTAAGCATATGGGTTTTACTTGCGAACACACCCCCTCATAACAATAACCCTTTAAGTGATCGTAGAAATTATACCAATTTTTGAAGAATTTCGATCTCACAAAACAAATTGAGTTATGCGAAAAATTTCTTATTTTTTGTTGAATTAAACTGCCTAATCAGATTCTCTTGCAAAATCACCCTTTAACCTAGCCACAGTCCTCTTATCAGCAATCACCATTTTTTGAAGAATTCCGATCTGACAAAAAACATTGAGTTATACCAAAAAATTTCTTATTTTTTAATGAATTAAACTGCCTAATCAGATTCTCTTGCAAAAGTTGCAAAGTTGATTGAAATGAAACTATCAACAAAATTGTAAGTACGTTTATTGTTTTATACCTAGGCAGGTAGGTAACTTTTGTAGTGCCCCTTGTGGGTCTAATAACGTATAAAACGTAATTTCTTCTGAGTACATTTCTAAAGGTTTTTTTAATTTACACGTCAAGAAAATAAACAATTCCGTTTCAAATAGGATGTTTACGCTTTTTATCAAATATTATCAATCTGATGTAGTTTCTTATGTCAAAAATTCGGAAAAATTGCCTCTATTGCATCTTCAGTTTACTTGCTAAAATAAGATGTTACATTAAATTTTCCTGAATTGTATTTCATAATTTAATTTAATTTTAAGGTTATATAGATTGTAATCAATTGCTTATCAAAATAATAATGTTCTTACGTGATCAAATAAGGCCAAATTATTATTAAAATTAAAAATATTTACAAAGTATTGCGTTAGTGCGTAATAACTAATAACCGAAGTACGGCGTTCAATATTGAGGCTATTGTAGTGGGTGGAAACGGTGGTTCTTTATAACTTCCTTAACTAACGTAAAAGTGCAATGTGTTTTTAAATGATTCTCATCTAGCCGTCTGTGAATTTCTCATGTAAAATCAGAAATGCCGCTTTATAGACCTAATGGCAGGCATTTAGACACCAAATATTACCATTCTCCATTTATTAAGTCTCCATTTCGGAAATAAGCTTCGATAATAAAAGTGTTTTTTTTTGCACAGTGTAACAATGTAGTTGAAATTTTAAAAATTAATTAATTGACAGTTTGTGAATTTCACAACTGACAGTTTTGACATTTATTGACAGAGAATTCAATTGAGCAGAGCGGCACAAATTTTTTTACATATAAACCAATTTCAAAGTTTCCTATATGAGAATCATTTAAAAACACATTGTATAATTTACCAATAACAAATTACTATCGACATCGTTTTAGTTGCTCAAAAAAATTGAATATCCAAATACAATCTGTCTATAAATGAATGTAGGATCGTAGTATGTATTAGCTGTTTCAAAACTATAAAAACGCCAACGTCGCATTTTACCGAATTATTTTTTTAAATAAGATTGATAAAATTGTAAAGTAGTTATCAATGATTAGATCTCTCATTGAAAGTATAAATTACATTAGCTATTATTTTTCTGAAGTGCCTGAATAATTTATAACGGCTAATTTTGAGAGAAAATGCGACGTTGGCGTTTTTATAGTTTTGAAACAGTTAATACCTATTAAAAGTTTGCCGCTTCTTCCAAGAAAAAACGATCTATGATAGTATATGAAAAAATTGGTTTTACTGGTTGCCTGGTAGATAAAAATTAGTTTTTTTCAATAAAGTAATTAAATGCAGCAAATTCAAATTCCAGAACCACCTGAGATCCTAGAATCTTTTATAAACAGTCCGTATATTTATTTGTTTCATCAGCAATTAATTCAAGTATATTTATTGAAAGCAAGTGGAAATTCATTTTTAATAAATAATATAAAAGCTTAATGAGCAAATGTTTTTTAAATAATCACACTAAAAGTCTTTTTAATGCACATTTCTAATGTGTTTGTGTCCTTAATCTTCTTATTACCACTTAATAAAATATTATGCGAAGATTCTCGAAAAGTAAAACAAGGAAGTTGGTTAGAAATTTTTTTACGTCCAGAATTTTTTATTACTTAAACTTACTTAAACAACTGTATGTAAATTAACATTGCCTGTTGTATTTTATGTTGTAGTTTTTTTTATAATTAAAAAGAGTGTGTTGTTTTTGTCAATGAGAACTAACTATTTCAAAAACTTAGCGAAATCGACTAGTAAAAAAACGTTATGATCAACAACTACCTCTGAATATCCAAAAAATGCACACCATGTAGGGTGTTTTATTTGAGAAAATATAAATTTGCATTGTAAAATTTTTTTGGGAAAAAGTTTTTTGGGCTTAAATTTTGTGCAAATTTATTTAAATATGTATTTTAACATAACAAAAGTTTCATTCATAGCTTCACCATTCTAAAAATTTTGGAAGCCCCCCCCCCCCCCAAAAAAATTAATTTCTGGATCCGCCCCTGATTAGTTTCGTGTACCAGGAATTTGGAAAAATTCCTCTATAACGTTCTTTCACTTTATTTGCTTAAATAAAGTGTCGAATAATTTTTTTTTATATTATATTTTTAATATTGCGTTTTGTTATAAAGTGTAATAAGTTTATAATAAGTTTAGGAAAAATGAAAAAATTCTTCGGATAACGCATTTTGTTTTGTCAGATCGGAATTCTTCAAAAAATGATAATTTATAAGACGAGGGTTGTGGCTAGGTTAAACGAGGTTTTTGCAAAAGAATCTGATTTTAATCTGAATCTGAAGTTTAATTTAAAATAATAATAATAATAATTTTTTTCGTAGAACGCGTTTTGATTTGTTAGATCCGAATTCGTAAAAAATTTGTAAATTTTAAGATTTCTTTTAGGGTTGTTGCTATGAGGTAATGTGTTGGCAAGTAAAACCCTTGTGCTTACACGTTCTCTTCCTTGTAAAATCAGGGACTAGCCGAACCATTAGTCGTAAGTTACTTGCATTAAAAAATTCTTTTGCACGAATATTTTATCTGAAATTTCCTCTACGTAAGAAACCTGTGGCTGAGGTCTGTGGCTGATTTCGTACGACTCAAATTAAAAAGTTGAAATTCGTTTTAATTGAATGACAGCACGAATTCAAGTTTTAAAAACGAGTGGCGTCAGCCACGAGTTATTTGAAAGAATTAGTGCTTATACTATTTTTTGTAATTTGCCCCCTTTTTGCGGTTTTTAAACAAAAACTGTTATTTTAATCAATTTAGAAATTTTTATGACGGTTGGTAATGTCCCAATTTTGAAAGTGAAAAATTGATTTAAAATTTGTTTTATCCAAATTCGGTCAAAAAACACGATTTTGGATGATAACGAACGTAATCTTGCATAAACGCCCTCTGAAATTTGTGAAATTGGCAAAAATGCGGTCGCGACAGGAAGCAAACTTCCTGCCAACCTAAAAATTTCCGTAAAATGTTCCGTCAAATAATCATTCTTATGACATCACACATGTTCGTTGATATGTCCATCAAAATATCAAAATGGAGGCAAATTACAAAAAATAAATTTAAAACATTTTGTCTACTCAAAAGAGTTGATAAAGAAATAGTTTAACATCTGCTATGAAAACAATTTACAAACTTAATTTTTTTGACTTGTTCTCAAAAAAGTGTCGAAACGTCATGACGTTTGACATTAGTCTAACCAATAAATCAACCATTTCCAACAAAAGATCCTCAGTCATTTCAAAGAACGATAAACGAAATGTCGAACTTCTCTCAAAACTATAGTTTACGCTCTTTGTTGGGGATTTATGAACGGGTCATTTTCATTTTGGGCGACTGTACCTGAGGACATCGCTGGCGTGCGACTGTGCGTAGCCCGAGACCTCGATTTTGCCCTTTTTGTACAAAGTCTCAACTGGAGTGCCCTTCGTGTACCTTTCGTAGTCAACGTGGTGTATCCGCACGTTGGGATAAGTCATCAAATTTTGCAAAAATCGGTCGGATTGCGTCCCCTCGAATTTGAAAATCCCGGGGGATGCGAACAGGAGGTGGATTTCGAAATTTGGGTTGAGCCTAGCTGCGGATTCGACAGCACACGCCTGTCGGGCCGTTATCGTGATTTTGCCGTTGAGAAACGAATTACAGGAGGTTTCGTGGAAGAAAATGGATCTTCCTTTGGAGGGACGCGCGTCCGATATGTCGGGAAGAGTCTGAGATTTGGTGTGGTAGCATTGGATGCTTTCTTTGGGGTGGAAAAAGTAGTAAAGTTGGTTCAAAAGACCGGAGTCTTGGGGTTTGGTTAGGAAAATTATTGCTAAGAGGAGGAGTGCGACGAGGAGGGTTTTTTTCGGGGTTTGGTGGTTGAGCATTCTAAGAGTAGATATAGTGGAGACTATCACAGATAAGGAGGTGTGAGATGCTAAAAATCAAAGATTTGAGTTTTTAACCGCCCGATTGTTTGGTGGAGGTTGCAGAAAGGTCCAATTTTTAATTAAAAAATCGTTTGTACAACTTATTGTCTTCGGAACTTTTCAAGCTATTATTTCTAACTTTTAGTATTTTTAAAGGCCAAGCGACGTTCCTCAGTGTTTTAAATTAATTTAAATTCGACTACTTAACTAAATTCTTAATAAGATGAGAAAACTCAACTGAAATTTTCACGACAAATACGAAATGATTAAAATTTGCGCTTCGCTCCGTATTTTTCAAAACTTTGTAAATACGGTTAAAATACCAGAAAAACTCACAGTTGCACAGCTTGATTTTTCCCAATAAAAAAATAAGGGTTATTGTAGTTTTTTTACTCAAGTTGACTAAATTTCAACTAATTTCGAGTGTATGACTCTATTATTTGGTGTAGCCACTTTCGAGGAATTTAGAAAAAAGATGGTCCGCCATGGGGTTCGAACCTCGAATTTTCGGATTAAATCGTTAGTCAGTGTTCTTTTTTTTGACAATTTAAAAATAATTAAACAATTTGTAATATCTATGCAAGTTTGTTTTATTTGAAAAAAAAACTCCCAGTCTGTCTTTATTTAGAGTCCCACAAATGTGGGGTAGATAATAATGTTTTCCGAAAAATTCTATTTTGATACGATGTAGTTTAGAAGTGATTTGCGTTGTTACTTTTCAGTCAGTTTTCACCGTAGAGAGTTGAAACCAACACAAATCGAATCCGCAGTAAATTCTGCATCAGGATCACTCGTATGTGTTAGCAAAATTATAATATGATTTAACAAAACTTTAATAGTATATAATTATACAAGCTTTATAAGACGTTCTATTTCGTCGTGCTCCAAAACCATTCATGCCACAATTGGGTGGCGCTCTGCGAAAAAGAAGGTCCCTGAAGTTAGCCCCTCAACCTTAATAGATTTGTATGCAATTATGTATATAATTAGTAAGTTATTGGTAAGTATTTGTAAGACCAAAATTGTAATTTGTAAGTGTCTCTGTGATTTGTTAGAATTAGATATACACTTGGGGGCTAACTTCCCGAGAGCCCCCACATGTCATCGTAGAAATTTGTAAGTCCGGTAAAATGTTGGTTATAATTTGTAATTATTTGTAAGTCATATTAGATAATTTGTAAGTGTGTATAAACCAAGTTTTTCAAGTTTACAATTTGGGGGCTAGCTTCACGTTTTAGCCCCCTCACAGAAAAACAGAGATTTCTAACTTTTTCCATATGTTGTTAAATACTTTGTAATTATTTGTAAGACTATATTTGTTGTTCCTAAATGCATAAAATACAAGGAAACTTAATTTTATTATAACGCATTTCTGAAAAGGTTGTTATATGCAACCAATACTTCCTTCAGCTGTCCAGATATGTAATTGTTAGAAAATTACAAAATTAATCCACGACTGCATTGTCAACTTTGTTTTGGTAATTTTACTGAACTATTATTAAATATTTTAGCGATAAAAAACAATTTTATTGATATAATTATTAAGTAATTAAAAATGAAACGCAGTATCACTTAAAAAGTGGATTTTAGTATTTTTGGTTGCATCTAGGAAATACGCGGTCACAATTACTTCATCCTGTATAGTTTTTTTAGAGCATGTTAATTAACTTTTTATATCTAGCTTTACTAAAAATGTATCAGTGAAGTTTCCACATTCCAGAGTTTCTTTCACGTAGCTAGTCAATTAATTACGTATTTTTATTTGAGTGAAATACATTATTTTACCCTGTTCCCTTACAATACAGTTATTTTATAACAAATTAAATTTGTAATGTGAAATAATAAATTTAAAGTGTCAAATGAATATTAGTGTTGCTTTTGAAAAAATTTGCTTTGGAATCGAAAGTCTTAAAGAAACCTATATTTGTCATGTTTGTCACTATGAATTTAACCAAAGCAGAAAGACAATCCGGATTAATCCCTCTTTAAAAGATTTGTCACATCTAGAAGATCAGATCAAAAATCTAAACATTACATCTGACGTGTAAAAAGAAAGTAAAAGTAAAGCATCACTTTCAGCATCAAATTTTTTTAGACTGTGAAAATTTAAATTTAAACATCTCGTGTAACGATATTCCACTGACTTTAAATTTAGACAGAAAGACTTACATTTTAAGATTTATTATTGCGTACAAAGGTCCAAAACGAGCAATGATTAACGCCTTTGGGCACTATTATACTCTTTGTAGAAGAAATGATGGTGCCTGGGAAAATTATAATGACATTGGTAAAAAAACTTTGATTGATAAAGGTCAATCCCATAATGTTCACTGCATAATATATACCATATAAATTTTGTTAATAAACTTTTTTCATAAACTGTGTTTTCTTTCTTGTTATGCAAGAATTATACACTAAGGTTTTTATTTTACTGGACATAGCATAACACACAACACTATTATTAATTGTATTAGCCTATGTTCAGTTTCAAAACTCCATGTCAATGCATTGCAAACAGTTCCATAGACACGCCAGTGTTCAGCAAAATAAAATCTTCCCTGTATATGTTGACTCAAGTTATGTAATATGTACCATATATGATCAATGTAATTTTGAAAACGTATGGCTTAGTTTTAGCTACTGTTTGTTTCACAATGCATTTCAATCAGACAAAAATACGTAATTAATTGACTAGCTACGTGAAAGAAACTCTGGAATGGAGAAACTTCACTGATACATTTTTAGTAAAGCTAGATATAAAAAGTTAATTAACATGCTCTAAAAAAACTATACAGGATGAAGTAATGGGGGTTTCCAATGAATGGTAGAATAAAGATTTGTTAATAGATATTCAAAGTACGTACCCCATAACCTACGAATCTAAAAAAATAAATGAGAAAAAGTTATCAATAGTAGCTACAAAAAATTATGAAAAAGCAAATCTCCAACTAACTATTTTAAACTTGACTAAAATCTCACATTTCGCATAGAATTGTATTAAACTTTAATTTAAAAAAATAAAAAAAAATCATTGGAAACCCCCATTGTGACCGCGTATTTCCTAGATGCAACCAAAAATACTAAAATCCACTTTTTAAGTGATACTGCGTTTCATTTTTAATTACTTAATAATTGTATCAATAAAATTGGTTTTTTATCTCTAAAATATTTAATGATAGTTCAGTAAAATTACCAAAACAAAGTTGACAATGCAGTCGTGGATTAATTTTGTAATTTTCTAACAGTTACATATCTGGACAGCTGAAGGAAGTATCATTATTGGTTGCATATAACAACTTTTTCAGAAATGCGTTGTAATAAAATTAAGTTTCCTTGTATTTTATGCATTTGGGAACAACAAATATAGTCTTACAAATAATTACAAAGTATTTAACAACATATGGAAAAAGTTAGAAATCTCTATTTTTCTGTGAGGGGGCTAAAACGTGAAGCTAGCCCCCAAATTGTAAACTTGAAAAACTTGGTTTATACACACTTACAAATTATCTAATATGACTTACAAATAATTACAAATTATAACCAACATTTTACCGGACTTACAAATTTCTACGATGACATGTGGGGGCTCTCGGGAAGTTAGCCCCCAAGTGTATATCTAATTCTAACAAATCACAGAGACACTTACAAATTACAATTTTGGTCTTACAAATACTTACAAATAACTTACTAATTATATACGTAGTCCCATACAAATTAAAACAAGTTGAGGGGCTGGTTTCACGGAGCCCGAAAAAGATCTGATTTTGGTCAACTTCAACTACAAATATCTAACAAGCTATAAAACTATATAAAAAAACTGTTGACATCTTTAACTAATAATTTACCAAATTTCAGTAATGTACATAAACACACAATTGACATAAAAAATCACAAAATATCCTTGTTTTCAGCACTTCATCGAGATAACCTTAAGAACCATAACACATAGATAAATCGCACTTGGTCCATTAGAAAACACAAAAAATATCTAGGGAGGTTACATAAGTAATGTAAAAATTTGACTTTTAATTAAAAAAAATACGTTTGATATCTCTGTGAAAGAAACAAAATTTGTTGTGGGTAGTTGGTAATCTCACTAGATATAGTCGATTGGAACGATTTGGCGTTTGCCGTTTTTTAAAATGTTTGTTCGTTCTCCAAATTATCTCAAAAATCAATTTTTTGTTAGTTCTGGCACCGACCACCAGTTGTCGCTTCAAATTCGAGCTGTCTGAATTGTCGCCTAAGGCAAAATATCTCGTCGGGGATCCCTTCAGGGAGTGGAGAGTCAACCCTTCATTGATAATATTATTTGCTCAATTTTGTCCAAAGTAAAAAAGTCCAAAGAATTTCTGTCCAAAGTAACTGAACATCCGTACGTTTGTGCACCGTAAAAATGTCCAAAACAGCAAAACGTAATTTTATCCAACGTAAAAACATCGAAAGTATTTTTGTCCAACGTAAAATAAGCATCCGTATTTTTGTCCACCGTAAAAGTATCCAAAGTTTCTAGTGTTCTTTTCAATACCAACATAATAACAAAGTAACCAAGAGTACTGTTGCAACATCAAAATAAAGTGTGTAAAGTAAAATTTAAATTTTATAAGTGTTTTAATAACACACTGTACCAGTATTTTCCGACTACAAGCATAAATGAACTATAATTTTGTTTTTCTATAAAGTTATTGACGATATCCACTCCTCCGTCAATGCTGCCAACACCTAAACATCTTCCTAGATCGTTGGATTATTTTACGTTGGACCATTTTACTTTGGATTAAAATACTTTGGATGATTTTACTTTGGACAATTTTGTATGCATCCCCAAAGTTGGAGTAAATAATATGATTTCCGTACAAAAAGAATTTATATTAATTTATAAAATCTTTTACAAATTTATTAAAATTTTGATTCCGCCTAGGACGGTTTTTACATGCTGTGGGATTTTATTCGAAAGGTACTTGATTAGCTAATTAACCCCTTACTAAAAATATTTAAAATATTAAATTCCCCATTTTTATTATTGGAGCACTTTTGATTTTAGGTAGGTACGGTGGCAAGTACTTTTTACAGAAATTATAAATAATAAAATTGTATCAATACAAAAAAAAAATTGATAGAACTATTTTTTGATGTTTTTAAAAAGTAATTAATAACAACATTCATTTTTAGACACAATGTGTAGTTTTTAGCCAATCAAAACAAAATTAGTAGTGGTAGGGTCCGTTTACAGAAAGTTTTTATCGCAATTAAATTTTAATTCGCGATTAACTTGACGTTTGTTAATGTAAAATAATTGGTAGCTGATTTTGAATTAGTTGAATTTTTAATGAAATTTTAATTTCGCGTTCAATAAACCGACCGACCTGTAGTAGTAATTTTCTACTTAAATTACCGGTAATTTTTTGTTGTAACTATTGATTTTTGGATATTAAAGATTTTTGTGAAATTCGATTAGGAAATGTTTTTATATTCGTTTCAGTTTGTAAAACTTCAAATTATTTTAGCATTCTAAAAAATAACCCTTAAAGTTGACAAAATGTAAAAAATTAGTTAAACTCATAAAGAACTTCTTAGAACGCAGAACTGCCGGAAGAACTCTAGAAAATCGTTCGAAAGTCACTGATTAAAATTTATGACAATATTGGTTTTTGAGAACTAATGTCACTTTTAATTGTTTTTTAATTTGATTAGTATTTGACTCCTTTATCTTTCTGGTAAAAATAAAATAATTAAAAAAAAAGTAAAAATACAAAAAGCATAAAATAAAATAAAAAAAGTTGAAAAGTTATGAATAATTTTAGACAAAGGACTTTATTTTTCTGTTCAGGTCTTATGTTATAAGAGATGACTGTTTTTAATTTATTTTTGTGTGTAAAGTTTTCATGCCAATTATTGTTTAAAAAATAGTGTAAAAAAACAACTACCCATTTTAAAATAAACCAATAACAAAAAGATAAAGCTTTTTGTGTGTAATTATCAAAAAACAATTAATATTTTAATTTTAATTTCATCTTTTCATTATTACAGAAAGATAAAAAGAGTGTAGGTACTGCCAAAAAACTGTAAACAAATCCATCGGTAGGTAATCAATCACTTAAAAGATCTAAAAATTATGTCGTTATTCAAAAACTAATGACGTCATAAATGATGGTGTGTTGTCAAAATGTAGCATTTACAAAAATAATATCGACCTGTCTAATTTTTTTACTAAAAAATGACCCATAACACAGATTTTAATTTGGACTTCTTTATTTAAAAATATTTTAAATTTAAAAAATTAAAATACCATGTGATTATTTGAATTTGTAATTAGCCTAGGCTTTATTAGTTTTTTAACCTGTATGAAAACACTGATTATCATAATATTAATCAAGAAGAGTCACATAATAATAACATAAAGTTTCGAAGGGTAATGTTCAATTAAAATACATTTTTCCCTCAGTTTGCAATCATAAAGATAAAAAAACGCCTACTTAATTATAAATTCAAAATCCCATGGCATTAAGTAATACAGTGGTAACACATACTGAATTTTTGAAGAGTTATATCTATCCAAGGAAAGTTGTAAAACATTCTTGCCTGCAATTTTGAAAGCAGTTCAAAAGTTTCATAAACCACCAAAATAATTATTGTAGAACCAAAAAATATGAAAGTGAGTCAGAATTGAAATCATCGGAGAAATGAAACATTAAAAAAGTGCTAAATGATTGTTTCTGGTACTTTATTGTTCTAAATCGACCAAAATGAGATTGAATAAATTATGCCAAATTAGTTGTTCCGCATGTATGCCATTTGCGTACCAAGCCCTAGTAAGGGGACTATTAATAAATATGTACTAATGAAAATTACATAAAAACTTTTTAAATTACAAATGCCAAGGTTTAATTATTTGTTACACGAAGCCTTGATGGTTAAATTTGAAAAAAAAAATATTACCTTCACTCTTGTAAAAATTGCCAACTTTGGTAAAAAATGTCGCACAGTGCACTTGTCGGCGCTCTAATACGTTTGGGTAAATATTTGCCTCGTTTAGATCCAATCTGCCTTTCTACCGACCTCAACCAAACAATTATTTCATTATTCAGAAGCAAACAGTTCTCCGCTTTTATCACCAAAAACTTACCGCATTTCTCGGTCAATTTACCATTGCCTTGACACTTGACACTAAACTTATGATATTTTTCATCGATATGTTGTTAAATCTCCCACCAGTTGATATCATTCTTCCTTCCTAACATGATAAATCCGCACTCACTCCCCACGATGTCATATCTGCTCTGAGACCCGGAGACGTGGGCATTTTATTGATCTTTGTTACCCTAGAACGGGGATGGAAAGGCTCTCACAGATGCCGGCGGATGAAGTATCGATCACAAAATCACTTCTGTCTCACAATTCGATCCAACTTTCATGAAACTGGGGCTGCTTGTGACGTCAGAAGTGATCATAACGGGATGAATTTTTTAGAGGGGTGGGCCAATTTCCACTCGAAAAGAGCCGCAATTACACCTAGTTTCTTTATCGGGAACAAATCGTTAACAAACTCATTATACGGTGCTAGTCTCCAAATGGTGTTATGCAAAACCGCAAACTTGGCATAATTTATTCAATCTGTTTTCGCCTTGACTAGCAGGAATCAATACTTTTCAGCTATTTTAGAACACAAAACGCGAAAACAATCGCCCTCAAACAAGCAAACCGCTGAGACATTTTTTTAAATATTTGCACTTAATTATTTTGGTGTAATACTGGCTTTTCATTTCGAAACTCAATTTTAATCAAACGGCGCGCTGGCAGGTGGCGCTGCCTACAACCGCGCCAAATTTAAATCATTTTTCGAAAAATGCAAGTTGTAAACACGATAAGGACACGATTCGTTGAACTCTGCCCGACGACCACCAACTTTCGGCATGCTTTGACCTTTCACTGACCGTTTTTTGCATCTTTTCCCCAAAAACTCGTCTCCGAACAAATGGAAAAGTAAACAAGGCTTTTTATCTCAAATATTTGAATCACGTGTTGGCACCATTTGTTAGAAAATTCCCAATCCGTTACCTTTCCGCTTTAACAATAAATTCAAGTTACAGACACTACATTCTTCAAGATCATAGGTCGCTCAAAAGATAAAACTAATCGCTCGTGTTGTAACTTTTATTTATACATCGAATAACTCGAGTATCAATTGATTTGTTGGTAATATGATGTGTACATTTGTGCGAAGTTTGTTAAAAAAATGATCGAGTTTTTGGCCACTTTTGGACTGTTTTACTTAACAGTGGGGCTGTTGCCCTTGCTTGTGTTTAGCTACTTTGGTAAGTTCAATATTTGGCGAAATAAAACGCATTTAAACAAACCCAATTTTGTTTATTGCAATCAATTTTTTTTATTACAGTAGGCAACACAATTAGCACCACGTAATATTGGTTGCCTACACACTAAAACTAAAATTCGTTTTTCCAGTTTTAAGTCTCAGCTACAAACTTTGGATTTTCACAATCTCAATTCTGCACCCTGATGTTGAGTTTTTACGCACCATTACAGTGCGTAGCCTCCTTGACACGCACCGAAATCAGGGGATAATTTCAATATTGCTGTGTGTGAAAGGCCAGGCGCAACCTGAGGCCATTAGGAGACATCTCCAGGTATGAAACTTTCTCCATTTCGACGTTCCCTCATTTTGTTACAGGAAGTGGTGCGAAGACGCGACAAATCGGGCAATTTGACGTTCCCGCGTCTACGCCACTGTCTCGTGACCAGGTGCGGAACATACGCGTGGGAACGGGGCAAATTCGATTTGGACCAAAACATCACAGTGGCCCCGTTGAGTTACAAAGGACGAGCCGTCACTGAATACAACATCCAGGACTATGTGAGCGAAATCGTATCGAAGTATTTGCCACAGGGGATTCCCCCCTGGCAAATCATTATTATCCCGTCATCGGAGGACCAACACTATATTCTATTAAAATTGCATCACGTCTTGTTGAACGAGGGACTGAACATTGGCGATTTGTTACCGCTAATTCCCCCCACCAAACAAGGGTAATTATTAATTAACTATAAATACCAACTGAGAGAGCAAATTTTGCGTTTTAGGCTTTTTGTTACCAAAAGTCCCCTGGTTGAGGTGTTGCCTAAATTGGAGGCAATCCCCAAACTGAAGCAGCGTCTCGGGGAGGAAATCTCAAACTCGTGGAACGAATTCATTTCGAATTATGACCCGCTCGAGTGTACCGAGTTGCTTAAAACAACACCAGGGTTTTTTGAGTTGCAGGCAATTACGTTGGTAGCATTGGTCTCGACGGTTAAGGAGTGTAGGAAAGGTTTTAGAGTCATTCGGAATGATCTTTTTTCACGGTGTAAATTTATATTTCTGACGTTTAAACGCGAATGCAAGAAACGTAAAGTAACATTTACACATGTCCTAAAATCGATTTTAGTGACTCTAGGTCCGAGGAATCTCATCAAGTTGTTTGTCAAATGTGTGGTCATGTTGGCAACATGGCCCCTCAGGCTTTATCTTCTTTTCTGTCGCGAATTCATAGCTCTGTATAATTGTATTGTTGTGGGTTACTGCACTTACAACAATACCATTGTTGGTACGTTGTATACGTATGTACCATTAGTCTACCTTTGCTTGAGGGAAGTGTTCCAATATGTTGGTATTGTGGTTAAGGCTCCACGTACCATAATTGAGGATATCCTCCTCCAGAAGGAATCCTTCCAAACTATAACGCTTTGTGGGCGAAAATCGGTCGCATGGTCCGACTCTGTCAAGCTCGAACTTTTGAGGTCAATCTCAAAATCAACCGGAGTCTCCGAAACTGAGATACTCCTAGCTGCGATCTCCTCCTGTATCTCAAAATATTTCATCCAGACCAAACACTTGATCCCTGATTCTCTCCCGATTTCCCTCAGGAACATCAATTCGAACTACATTTTCGGAACGGGACCGAACTTAAGACCTGAGGATTCGGTCAGTGGCATTCTATGCCTCAATTTACCAATCCTCGACCCTGAAAAAGAAATCTCGACTTTGGAGAACCTAGTCGAGGTAAAAAATAACTTCCGGACGAGTTTAGATAAACAAGGATTATCACATTTGTTAAGTTTGTGTCAAACAAAATTCGGATTTTTGACAAAAATCCTACCCTTATCACTCCTCTCAGTGTATTTGCGCTACTTGTCCCGAAAATACGCCGTTTCGGTGACGGAATTAACCAGTCGCTACCCCAACGTGAGTCAGAAAACCCTTTGGGGGCAAGAGGTCACCAGTGTGATTTACTGGCGCCCCCCACAGGCCAACTCCAGTTAGTGATTTTGTTTTTTCGGTGGTGGAAGTCTAGTAATTTTGTTTTTCCAGGCGTGTCACTCTGTCTCAACGAATACGCCGATCACGTCCGATTGGGCGTCATGTGTGACTCCCAACTCGCCCCCCACCACCCGCTGCTGGCCCGAAGTTTCTCCGAACACGTCCACGAACTCGCCCGAGCGGCCGGCGTCATGCCAACTCAATAAAAAATCCCCCACAAATCGTGTTTTATTTGGTGTGTGAATCCCATCCCTCACCCGAACTGACTCGAGCGTACTGCCAACCCAATAAAAATTGTGGCTGCACCTTTTCAGTACCGCTGGAAAGCGCGCAGTCACACGCCCGCGTTCTGGGGGAAAACAGCCGAAAGTGGTGCCAACTCGGTGCGTGAAAGTGCGATCGAATTCGAAGCTAGTTCGAACCGGATTTTTTGTGAGAGTTTTCGGTGAGAAAGTGTGATAAAAGGTTGGTTTTTTGGTGATAAGGGGTCACGTACGCCACTGGAATGCCATGGTGTGCGGTTTCAAGGTTGTGCACCTGTCGTGTAATTATATAAATTATGTTAAAAGGCGACGAGTAAAAATAGAAAAGTTGGCCGAATGACAATTTTCGGAGGAGTGTTTTTGAGGTTTTGGTGGCAATACTGTTAAATTGAATCACCGATTTGTTGTTTCTTTTATCAGTTGATGATTTAAATAAATCAACTTGGCCAAAGTAAACAAAAGTGAGTCGGGGATTGTATCAGCTGACTGTCCAAAGTGACTGAAATCCGGTTTTTGCGAAGATTTTGCCAACGCCATAAACTATATTTTCCCTGAAGTATTCAAAATTGATAAGATAAACATAATAGTTGTCTATTATGCAATTTTGCTTTACTTGATAACAAAAGAAAATCGATAAAATGTATGAGTAAAAATTTCCGTTGCTACGAAACCGCATAAATTTAATTCTTGACACACTTTTATTAGTCTGGCATAAATTTCCCTGCACATGAAATGTTTTTCGGTTCGTTGACTTTTTGCATATTTTACCAGACTTTTCATAAACAAATGCATAACAATTGAAAGCAATAATCCCAAGGCGACCTTATCTCGCGTAACATGTCATAATAATTAAGCCAATTAAGCAAAAGCATAAAGATAAAGCGCAAAAGTATTATTGGAAGTAAAGTAACATCTGCCGCTTTAATCCGGATCATCTTTACGTCACTGAATCGATAATTCGTCGGAAATCCTCACCGAAAATAGCTCCATACGTGCTATTATAAGAAAATCTCGCAATAAAGCCGATTTTCTTTTTGAAAAGAGAGGGCGGTAAATTAGGTCTTCTTGCACCAATAAGTTACACGATTTATTTATCGAAACATGTTTCGAGAACAACTGTTCTCACCCTCAGTCTGTAACACCGTGACCGATGAAACTTCACTTTCTCGGACACTTAAATTTGTTAATACCTTTTTAATTTTTAATTCATAAATTCATCATAAATTTCGATAAATAAACCGTTTAACATATTGGTGCAAGAAACATGCAAAAAACGAACTTGTACTTCTAATAATGGACTTCTTATGTATGATTTTCTTTTTTCTCGTGTTGAAAAATCCCCTAAACCGGCTCGATCCACTTAAATCGGGCAAAAATTACTAGATATCACCGGTTGAAATCTATTTCAGATGCCTCTGTAACCGCAGTGCTTCGCTTGGTGCCCGATGGTAGAGCAAATCAAGCCCAAGACTGAGTTGAGCAGAGATCCCCGTTTGAGGCTAAGGCTAGATGACCACCGACACGGTGATTCCCCTGGACGAGGTCAGCGAGGCCTCGACCTTGACCGGGAGACACCCCCCAAAGCCGAAGATCCCCGACGGTGGGTGGGGCTGGATGGTCGTGCTTTCCTCCCTCATCATGTCCCTGATCCAGGACGGGATAAGCTTCTCCTTCGGGATCCTCTACACGGAGTTCGTGGAGGAGTTTGAGGCCTCCAAGAGCACAACTTCCTGGATCGGAAGCCTTTTCCTCTCAGTGCCTCTGATGACCGGCCCGATCATGAGTGCCTTGGTTGACAAGTACGGCTGCCGGGCGATGACGATCCTAGGCGGCCTGGTCTCGGCCACTGGATTTATTCTGAGTTATTTCGCCCCGAATGTCATCATGATGTATTTGACGTTTGGTGTCATCTCGGGAATGGGGTTAGGGTTGACGTATATCACAGCAGTGGTGTCAATCGCGTTCTGGTTTGATAAAAAAAGGAACCTAGCTGTGGGTCTAGGGGCATGTGGTACCGGGATTGGTACTTTTGTTTACGCTCCTTTTACCACCATGTTGATTTTTGAATTTGGCTGGCGGTGGACTGTCATCCTGCTCGCCGGGACTTTACTCAACTTGTGCGTATGTGGCGCCCTCATGCGGGATCCCGATTGGATAATTGAGCAAAACAAGGAAAACTCCAAACTGTCAAGCAAGTCCAGCTCCCTGTCCAATATTTCGCACGACTCGAAAAAAATCGACCTTGAAGAGATACGAGAGTTGTTAAAAAACGGCAAAGACGCCGAATATGTTTTACAAACATTGGCAACTTCGATCGATCGCGAGGACAAAGGACAAAAAGTTGAACATCACCAGTCGGTACTCAACTTGCCGACGTTCATCCGTCAGAACGAAAAAGTTGGTATAGTTCATCTACGAAATTTTTAGCTACCATAAAATTTTTACACTAATCCCTAACATTCTAAGTGAACGAGTGCGGTTTACTTTATTGGTTGTCGGTTTGTCACGGTCACTGATTTGAGTTTATTCCAGGCAAAAATTTGTCGTTATTTTTATTATGAGGATTTTAATAGCTAGGACAAACAGGTTTCAGGCAAATACAGTAAAACCTCTCAACAACGGACACCGATGGGGAATCTTTAATTGTCTGTTGCGGAGAGGTGTCCACTAATGGCAGGTGGGCAATTTTAATATAATTTTTTTTTCTTAAATAAACAAATGGGCGTAACGGTGACAGAAGTATACCGGATTTGCTAATCCCTCAACATAACACCACAAAATTCGAAGGGGATAAACAGATTTTTTATTAAAAAATCTTCAATTTTTGTTTGGTTGTTTGTAGGAGCCGTGCTTTTTATAATATTTTTTTACATGTCACATAATTACAGGAACTTTTTGAACACCTTCAGATATTCAGACAGCATTAGTTTACTGTGGTGTTAATGCAAAGTTTCCTCTTTATCACTATCGTCTTCATTAAGTTTTTCTAAAAAAATTTACAATTTTTCATCCATTTCTACATAATCCAGAATACAAATGTTCGTTTTTACACCACCACTCTTTCAGTCTGTCCATTGTAAAAGGTAAATTTATATAACGTTATGGTAATTGAGATTTTTTTATCCGCGTTCGCTATAGAGAGGGTCCGTTGCAGAGATGTTTTCTACATTATTTTCCAATGCATTTGTTACGTTCCTACAAAAATGTCCGTTGTGAGGAGGTGTCGATTAAAGGAGGTTTTACTGTAATAACTTTAAGAACTCGTTGATTTAGAATATTAGGGACTGCTGTAAAAAATTTAAGGTAGCTAGAAACTTCGTAGATATATATAGCAGGGTGTAACACTTGACGCTATTTTGTCTAGGTGCCGGCAGAGGTCCTCGAACAGTTGCAAGAAAATAAAAAACTGTACCGAATCATTGTGCAAAATTATCCAAGTTTGCTCCACTGTCGCAGTACTTCGGAAAAAGGGCTGAATAAAATGGAGGAGGCTATAACCCGCATCCCAGTGACCTTCTCCCTGAAGGTGAAAAAAAGTGACCGGAAGGCTGTAACGCACCAGGTTGGCGTTTTGTTGTAAGCTCCGCCCCTTGTGACTCCGCCTCTGTTTTAGTTTTCCCTCCCGGAGAATCCTCTGGTCGTTGAGAAGAAAGCGAAAAAAGCGGAGACGCCATGGCTGGTAAAACAATTCAGTACTACCACCACACACCCAAATTATTTTAAAAATATGAGGTTCCCTAGGCACTCGCTTATACACCGCGGCGCCATTTTGAATAAAAATAAATACAAGTTGAGGGCGTCGAGTTGTCCCAACATATACCGAGTGTCCATGACGACGTTAGTGAAAGACGACGACGAGGTTGGTAACACTGTCTTGCTTTCCCCGCCTGTCATTTGCTTTTTCAGCCATGGTACTCGGGTCTTGTCAAATTCGTTAACCTTTTCGACGAGTTTCACTATCTTCTAATGTCTGTCTCTACTGTCATTCTTTTCGCTTGGTTTATGACGCCTTATTTCTACTTAGTCGACCATATGGAAGCGTCAGGGTACACCAAAGACGAAGCTTCTTACGTTCTGTCAGGGATAGGCGTGGCTAACACAATCGGAATGGTAATTGGCCCACCTAACCACGCCTCTTTCACTTGGACCAATTGTAATAATTTCAGGTGGTGCTGGGCTGGGCCGGCGACCAATCGTGGACCAACGTCTCGAAAACGTACGGTGGATGCCTCATCCTGTGCGGGGCTTGTTGCTCCGCCCTCTATTTCTACACAGCTAATTATATTATGGTGCACATTTTTGGCGCTCTTTATGGGATTTTTCTCGCTAGTAGTTTCTCGTTTACGCCGATTCTGTTGGTGGAACTGTTGCCACTAGAGACGTTTACTAAAGCCTACGGTTTACAATTGATGTGTCAAGGGATTGGGCATTTGGGGGGTCCACCGTTTGCCGGTAAGTACACCAACTTCACCAAAAATTATACTGAAACTGTTCGGTTGGTAGCACTGCTTGCCGATATCACCAACAGTTGGAGTTACGCGTTTCATCTGTCTGGAGTTATGATCGTCCTTTCGGGCATCTTGATTCTGGTGATTCCTTATACGAAAAATCGGAAAATTTTTGGGAGTGGACCAGTCGAGAAGGAATTAGCCAATGAGAGAGCTTGATCATGACGGAATTATGCGTACTTAAACGTATAAACCAAGTACTTAATGTAATAGTATTGTCGTTTAATTAAAAGTACAATTCTCCTCTTGTAATTGTTTTCTTAAAACGTCAAGGTGACAGTTTTGTGACGATCATGTTGTGTCTTGTGCCCCTCCTTATCGTGTTTGTGGCTCCGCCCTGTATCCCCTCCCCTGTGGTTTACATCATCAACAAAATGGGCTTTCTTCCTCCTACTCTCGTCTCAAGTGGCATCGTAGTCACCGACACTTACATAATAACCTCCAACTACCCCGTATCGAGTGTGGTAGTCTCCCAAGTGTGTGTAATGCCTGCCACTGACTTACTCACCGTTGATAAAATCCACATTCGGAAGTTTTGTAAAGACATCAAAAAGATTAATTCTTTGTCTAATGTAACATTATTGGAACTAACCCAAGCCCTGATTTTCACCCATAAGGTCAATGTGGCCGCAATTCCAGCAGTCAAGACACTCAACGACTCCCTTGACTTAACAAAAAACTGCCAATTGGTGATAAATTACAGAAATACCCGTGATTCACCGGTGGTTTCACATGGGGTGGTAGCTGCAATCTTTAAGGAGTCGAATTTTATCAAGTTATATGAAGAAAAGCGGATTTGCACTGGAGACAGTGGTTTACCCTTCTATTGCGAAAACGCAGTTGTGGGAATTATGTTGTTCCCAGAAGCTACGGAAATGTGTTGTTCCAGTATGTGTACGGATGTCGTAGATATACCTATGGTCAATTTGTCGAACGGCGAAATTCAAGACTTATTAAGGAAAAAAATCGGGAATTCTTCTGGTTAGTTGAGATTAGGTTCCAGTGTATGAAAAATTAGTCATTCGTAATGTTGTGTTAAATGTTAAATGAATGAATAAATATAACGACCGTAAAAAGTTGGGTGTTCACAAACAAAAATCTGAAGATTTCGTACTAACCAGCTGAAAAAAAGGCGTTTTTTTGCTATTTGAATAGTTTTATTTACTCTATCGATATTAATACAGTAAAGATATTAAAAACTATGAAACAACGAATGGCCCCAAATTAAAATAGATTAGGTTTATTAGAATGTTTTTAACGTGGGACCTAATCGTATTGGAGATTTCCTACTTATAAGAGTACCTAAAGGCATGAATTTATTGACGGGGGCACTAAATATATACAAAACCGAAAATAAGGTACGTTTTCATAGATTCTTTGGTCAATGAAGGCTATTTGTTCCGTTCTTTTTTACTATGGTCATGTGGTGTCTGTGGTAAAAATGGCGCCACATTTTGCCTTCATTGATCAAGAAATCGAAATAATGAGAATCGATACTGAAAAGGTAACTCAAGTTGAAATACTGTCGATTAGTATTTGAAATGTTGTACTATCGGGAACGCAAACAGACCCTAGGAGGAAAAATAAATAAACAATAAAAATACTTGAGTTATTCGTAATCGTAAAAAAACAACTCGAACTTCGAATCACAGCTATGCTTATAATTCAGATGGGTTCGGACATTTCGGACCCGTTTCGTGTAAAATTTCCGCTTCGGCCCGCGTCCGAAACCTCCCTCGCACCCACCGAACAACAAACTTTAAAAAATAACAATTGAATGGTGCATGATTGTATATCAGTGTCTGGTCTACGGCTAGTCTAATCAACACAGCCTATGTACAAGAAGTAACATTCCCCTACGATTTTGAACCTGAGATTCGGAAAACTCTACGGATTAATTGAACTTTCGACTCGTCTAAGGACGCATGCACGACGAAACAACACGAAAAAAGCAGTCGAAAAATGACATCAAACTCCTAAAAAAACTTAAGTTCACTTGTGAATATTAAATGTGACTAGCGCCACCGGCGGCCGGCTTCTGGACCGTCTTCGACAGACACGCCGCGATGATGTTCTGGAATTTGGTCTCTTCAAACTCTTCGTTGCGTCGCATGAAACGCTTGTAGCGTCTCACAAAGGGCATGACGATCAAAAGTAGCCCCGAAAGGGCTATAAACAGCCCCGCCAAGTAGAACGACAAATTATAATTATCCGTTTGGTCGCACAGCCAACCTGCAAACGCGACAATCGTCACGTGGTCACACCAAAGGGAGGAGCTTACCTCCGAGAGGCGGGCCGATTAGATTGGCCACGCCCTGGACCAGCAGTAGCAAACCGTAAGCGTTGGTAAAACGGTCCAAAGTGATCAATTCAACGAGAATTATGCACGTGAGAGAGTAATTCGCTGCTATGAAGAACCCAAAGGCACCGGAAATGACACACAGCGACCAGTAGCTGTCAATGAGGGGCACGATCGCCGTCACGGCCCCACACAGCCCCATACAGATGGCGTAGATGATGTTAGCGTTGGCCCACGACCGGTCTCCGGCCCAGCCCAGGATCACCTTAAAACAAGCCCTAATCTCAGTTTCCAGCCACAAAGACAAAAAACGAGGGGTAAACATCTGACCTAAATTTTGCACATCATACACCCCTTTCGTAAAATACATCCTATACTTCCTCCATACATCCTTGAACTTATTACAAAAATAACTAGGTACATATTTATAAAAGGCCGTAGAAAAACATATTTTTTGCACTGTACCAATTTCTTTGGTATGAATCATTTGATTTTAACGTTTTAAAAAATTGCTTTTGCCATAAAAAATTAGCTTCAGTTTCCTTCTTAACTTTTTCTTTACCGGTTTCTTTAAGAAAACATCGATGATAACATTCCAAAATCTTAACATCGACTAAACAAGAGCGTTAGAGAGCACGTGACATATGCTCCTTAAACCTGCGCAGTGGTTTCAATTTGTAAGACAAATTCCCCGTATATCCTCGTACATCCTCATACATCTCCGTACATCCCTGGAAATCCTTGGATTTCGTTGAACTTGTACACCATACATCCCCAGCTGTTTACCCCTCGCAAAAAAACACAACTGAACATGCAATAAAACAAACGTTAGCCTCACTTTTGTAATGTTGGTACTTGTTAAATCACTAAAAAGCCGCATTCACACAGCCTAAAACTCACCTCGCCCAACATGTTGATAATGCCAATGATGGAAATAAGCAGTGATGCGTCTTCCTCCGAATAGCCCAAGTTCCTCGCGTGATCAGTCAAGTACACATAAGGTACGTCATACCAAGTGTACAAACAAAAATTCGAAATGGCAAAAAGCAGGTACTTCACGTCGGCGAAATGCGAAAAATCGAACATATCGACGAGTAAATCCCAGAAATCCCACAATCCGGCGTACCATTGCGATTTTTCTTTCGCAATGGTGGTCATACTGTTCCTGTAAATGTCGGGACACGAACTCGCCCGAAGTCGGTACCGATTGATATTCAACATGGCGCCGCGGTACGTCACCGATAACCTATGCACGCGCAAATCTTTCAAAAACGCAGTAGGTAGTTTGCGGTTGGGGTTGCGTGGTGGGGAAATTTGGTTTCTTTTCAGCCACCATAAATAAGCCGCGTCTTGATTGGTGGTGGGGGGCTGTGGCAATTGTTTCAAGTAGGCCTCGTTAAGACGTCCGGAGTCGCTGAAACTCCGCGAGGGTGTCAACAAGTTCGGATAGTTGGCCAAAAGGACGTTGTAAACGTTTTTGTGTTGTGATAACAATTCGATTACTTCAATGGGGACTTTTTCGCCGTTGCGGACGTAGGTTGGTAGATTAACAAGTGACGAGGAGAGCCGATCGGGTGCTGCCGTCTCGGGATCTTCATTCGTTTCCCCGATTGGTTGAAGGCCACTAGCCGTGTTTGTGCTATTGCTAACTGAGAAAGAATCGGCTGACGAGCCTTTTTTTCGTTTCAAATTTCGGTTTCGTTTCCTTTCTTTTGCTAGATTTTTGAGTTTTTTTGAAGTCCATGGTAAGTCGCGCATGACCGCGCCACAGACTGCTAGATTCAGAAATAAGCCGGCAAGAATCAACGTTGTGCCTCTCCAGCCATACTCATTGAGTAGGAATTGGATGAAAGGAGCAAAAATAAAAGTCCCTATGCCACTTCCACACACCGCCAACCCTGTCGCGAACGATCGCTTCTTATCGAAATAGTAGGCTACGATAACAACCGACGCCACGTAGCAAAGACTCAAACCAAACCCGGCCAAAATCCCGAAGGTAATACAGAGAACTGTCATACTATTAGCCCTTGAACTAATGATAAACCCGGTCGAGGCTAAAATCGAACCGAAAATCGTGACTTTCCGGCAGCCATACCGATCGGTTAGGAAGCTGGCTATGGGCCCCGAGAGCAACGGCATGGCCATAAACAAGCTCCCGATCCATGCGGTGGTTCCCCGATTCTGGCCGAAATATTTCAAAAACTCGACGAAGATGACGCCGAAACTGAACGTGATTCCGTCGGCGATGAGGTTGACGACGAACGAAGCGACCACCACTACCCAGCCCCAGCCCCCGTCGGGGGGCGCCGCCTCGCTGAGGTCGAGACTCGAGCTGGAGCTCGACGAGAGGCTGGTGGCGCTCGTCTGGGGCTTGTCGAACTGCACGCGCAACGCCGGCTTGTCGTCCTCCATGAGGGGCAAATGCTCACCGTTCACTTTACTATCACTGTGCGAGGTTAGATTCACTTTCGGGGGTGTGTCCATGGCGTCGTCGGCCATTCTTGTAAGTCTCGACTGAATTGCCGCCGAAATTTAGACAAGCGGTGGGCGTGGCCCATGCGGAGGAGGGGCGGACTATGCCGGCAGGTGATTGGCGCACGCTGACGTGCCATGCGGCCACGGAGGTTGGAGGTTGATCTGCAACAGCCAATCGCCACACGCTACACTAACTGCCAAAATAACACTAAACCAGCTCAGCTCGTCGTCTGCGCTACTTGACAGTTAGCCCAAATGTCAAGATTTAGCAAAGTTTCAAACCAAAATATGTAGGTTCCCTTGAGACGCGGACTAGTGGCTCCCCCAATGATGTTTCTTGTCGACATTGGACTTGGACAGATTTCATTAATTAGTGCAGACGACGCTCTAGCTTCCTTACTTTACAAAATACAGCCATGCTTCATATAAACTTTTGGGCTTGATTCACGGAAGGGACACTAATGGAACAGCCTGTATATCTCAGACTTGCATTTTCGCGCTTTTTCACACTTATCACTCGATTTGGGGTCAAAGACACTTAATGCGACGTAATTTCGTCCAAAACACGATAATTAAGTAATAATCCCTCTAAAACGGATCACTAATTACAATTATTACTGTAACCTACGTGCAACACGACAATGTCAAATAACTTGGCAAACTGACTTTGCGGTTAATTTTATTTTTACGATCAAACATTTTACGTCAATTTTACATCCGAATTTTTATAAATAGCTGCACGGAAACGTGAAAAAATAAAAATTTTCAAACAATTTCCCTGTAATTAAGCGATAACGTGTGTCGTGGGCCTTGAAATAAACAATTGTCAACGATTAAGTGAAATCAAAGAGGCTCTTCAGTTTTATGTCAACGCACTCGTTTGTTTACGAGCGGTGTTTTTTTCACAGCCGCCAGAGACGGAAAAGTTCGCACCGGATTGATTTTTATGTAAAAACAAAAGTGTTTTCCTAGCACTGCCAAGCATAATCTGATTCAATCTCTGACAGAAATAATTCGCAAATGCTTCATATTTCAAACTCGTCTTGACCCCAATCTAATCGGTTAATTACCTTCTTATCCGATTGATACGTAAAACAAAAGATAAAGAAATAGATCAAGTCGGCTGTGGATGAAATATTCATTTGTTTGAAATCAAAGGCTCCCGGATTTCGCCACCGCGTCACAATGTCAAGGAAATCGGGTCACATCGATTTTCGCCGCCATCCTCGATCCGTTTCGCTTCAAAAGTTACTTCAATTGTGAGCTATTGTTGTAAACAGGAGCACAAAAGACTGATTTATTAATTTACTAACCGCCAACTGAAAATCGTCCAACATCATGTAGCCGCCCCCGGTAACCGCCGACACTGGCATCAAATAGGTAAAAACACCACTGGACGAAAAAAAAAAGGAGAAAAATTCACTTTTTACGGACGTTGGACACGAACATGTGTCGTCTGATACGAGAGACTGGGGCCACTTCTAAATACTCTTTTGTGTTATCATTTACGGAGGCAGTGGCGTAGAAGAGGGGGTAAAGTGTATGTATTGTGCAAAGAATCTTTATCACTATGTTGGTTTAATCACAGATTAGAACGGATTTAAACTAAAAGTGTGATTTGAAGTGGATAAGGCAGTCTCTTGGCTTAAATTTTGGCGCCAGTTTTATAAATAAGTGGTGCCGCCGCTGGTCCAGACTCGTCCGTGTCTGTAACTTCCTTCAGTGATAACGAAATATCTTAATCATCACGAGCTCTTAACAAAAAAAAAACATTGAGACCATTTCCTTAAACGTCGGAGATAAGAAGACCCAAATCTGGATCAGTTCTCTTATCTCCTCTTCAAACAATCGCCGGTTATGTCACAATCAAGGATCGAGTGGGCTTGTACTGTGGAAACTGCCGTAGTTAAAATACAGTGGGCTTGGACTTTTAGGGTTTTTTGTGTCAGTGGTGCCACCACAGCAAATAAATAAAAGGCGAGCAGGTGTAACTTCCGCAGCGCTGACCTTGAAAGTCCGAATCGATAGTCGTCCGGGGAAATTCCACCCCTGTATTTGCAAGAATAGGGGAGGAGGAGAGTCGTTGCACGCAAGCTGCCACGTGCAAGTTAATCTTGAACTTGGAAAAATTAAACAAAAATTGGAAAATCAATAATTTATTCACTATTCGAGTTGTTGCTGGATTCCTCATCGCTTGAGATCTCTTGGTGATTTTCGCCGCCGTTCAGTTGGTCCTCTTGCATTTTCTTGTACTCGGCATACGTGATTTTCTTCGGCATGATATCTTGCAAGAACTCGTATTTCTCATCCCGATTGACCACATCTGACAAGTGTTTGTAATCGAGTTTTTTACCCGTGGAGAGCTTAAAGCCCTCCTGGGCCAACGTTTTAATGAAGAGTTCGGCGGCTTTCGCCATCATTAACGACGACTCCCGACTGATATTTTCCGCTTCGGAGGAGCTCTTCATTATGGTGTTTATCCGGACAATGGGCAAGGCACCCCACGGCTTGGACGACATGGCACTGAAATGACGTCACAAATGGCCGTCATCTGTCAATTAACGCTGTCACGTGACATTGCCCCCTTTGCCAAAAATCCGCGTACGCCACTGCCTCGTCCCAAAATACCGAATTCACGAATACATGAGTATTTTCATTGCGACTTTTCCAAAAATACCACCCGCCCACTGGCCCACTTTTTGCGCAAAAACAAACTGGAAAACTCACCACAAAATCGACGTTTCCCCCGAAAACGATGCTAAAAAACGGCAAGCATCGCAACCCTCTTGAAAACCCTCAAGTACTCTCTGGATCGGGAAGGCCGGAAGAAAATGACAGCAACACTGCACACTAGACCGAAAGTTGACTCGCGGTTTTTTAGTGATTTCGACTGGGAAAATGAGTCGTTTGCACGGTATCGATTGGTTTTGTTGCAAAAATTCGTATTCAACGATGGGGTATCAAAGCGTGAAGCTAATCGACGCGATTCGAGAAAACTGCACAAGACGTCACTGGACAAAACACGCAATGGTGGGGGGTGGAACAGAGGCAACCAAAATGTTGACAAGTGACGTCATGTCTATTTATTTATTTACCCGGTGTAAATTATTCGGCTTTTAGGTGATTTATTTTTAAATACTCGAGGTCGGGCTGTATGTGGAATTTTTGGTTGGTAGGGGAGGCGCTGGGAAAACAACTGCGGTAATTGACAAATAACAGATTTGTGGTGGCTTGATTGTTATTTATGTGTTGTTGAAAGACTGATTTGTTACCTGTCAAAAACGCAAGCTGAAGAGTAATAATTTTTGAATACTTTATTGAAGAAAACAATATGTCTATCTGTTACCATGTCATTAAAAGGGCATGCTTTAACACCTTTTGAATAAAAAACATGACTTTTTATCAATAAAAATTTATCACCACACGACAATAATTGGCACATTTTATGCAAAAAGTAAAAGCTTTTCAAAAGAATTTGAAATAGAATTTGAGTCCTTAAAATAATAAAAGCTATTGCTTTTGAAAATTTTGCAACGAACCAATAGACTGCTGCTGACGCAGTAATTAATTAGTTAATTAACATGATTGCAAATTATGGCAAAACTTAATTAAGAAAAATTACAAGCACTACAACTGCAGCAATAACAAGAGTTTCATTAAAAAAACTGAATAAAGGTCAAAACTTCTGTACCTGAGAGGGACAACAGCCTAAGTCCATTTTTTTCAAATAATAAATTATAATTAAAAGTAAAAATTAGTTAAACACACTTTCTGTTTGAAACAATGCATAAAATCTTGCCAACGGCATTATTTACAAAAATTACAGATGTTAAAGTATTAAGTCCAAATTATTTATAAAACATAGTGACTCAATGAAAAATAATTTTAATTTTTAAATTTTTCATCTGCTACAAGTGTGATAAGTTTATTAGGAAGTGTAAAAATCCTTTTAATGTGTATTTAATGAAATTAGAAGACTTTTTGGACTTTCGTTGCATTTAATGTGAAATGTGAAGATGAAAGCCAATTTAATTATAAATTATCAAAAGCTGTTTGCTTTCAGTTAAGAAAAGCAGAGATAGGAAAATATATTTTAAAACAAATTTCACAGAAAATTTTAAATGTGTCAATTTAAGAAAATAAAAGAAGGCCTTTAAATTTGCCTCAATCACTCCTCTAACTTATAAATGAACGCAAACCCATCAGTAAAGCAAAATAAGATAACTTGATGACACAGTATAAATGGATACCAGAGGAATATTAGGACTATTACTGAAATCTTTCATATGTTCAAAATGCTGAAGATTTTACGGAAGACCATTAACCTTTTTATTTAATATATATATTTAAGTTATTTAAAAAATTTCATTACAATTTCAATGCATTAAACATTAACTTAGCCATTGGACTTCATTTATTTTAGCTTTTTACATATTGAAAAAAAAACTATATGTTTAGGGCGTTAAAGTATCAAGTACTCTTAGTACCTTTCATTAATTCTAAATCGAATAAAATCAAATCTCTTTGTTAACCTATTAGATTGACTTACAATAAAAAATTCCACAATAAAATAACCGCTCATAATTGTTAGGTAAAATAGTTATTAGTTGTTTCAAAACTATAAAAACGCCAACGTCGCATTTTACCGAATTATTTTTTTAAATAAGATTTATAAAATTGTAAAATTGCTATTAATGATTAGATCTCTCATTGAAAGTAAGAATTACATTAGCTATGATTTTTTTGAAGTGCATGAAAAATTAATAACAGCTAATTTAGAGAGAAAATGCGACGTTGGCGTTTTTATAGTTTTGAAACAGCTTATACATTGGTTTCTAAATGAGAATTTTTGTTTTAAATTAGTCTTGAATATTTAGCATTTTGGACTTAGGCTGTTTTCGCTCTCAGCTATTAGCTGTTTCAAAACTCTAAAAACGCCAACGTCGTATTTTCTCTCAAAATTAGTTGTTATAAATTATTTATGCACTTCAAATAATTAATAGCTAATGTAATTTATAGTTTCAATGAGAGATCTAATCATTAATAACTATTTTACATTTTTATCAACCTCATTTAAAAAAATAATTTGCTAAAATGCGACGTTGGCGTTTTTATAGTTTTGAAACGGCTAATGCAGATTTATTGTGATCTCACTTGTGACCTGACTTGACCTATTCAACTATTAACTGTTTCAAAACTATAAAAACGCCAACGTCGCATTTTACCGAATTATTTTTTTAAATAAGATTGATAAAATTGTAAAATAGTTATTAATGATTAGATCTCTCATTGAAAGTATAAATTACATTAGCTATTATTTTTTTGAAGTGCATGAATATTTTATAACAGCTAATTTTGAGAGAAAATGCGACGTTGGCGTTTTTATAGTTTTGAAACAGCTAATAACTGCTTTATGTTCTTTGCTGATTGTTGCTGACACTACTAGCACAATGTTATGGAACGTACCCAAACACTTTTGCGAAAAATCTGGGCAAAAACCACCACGGATGCATGTAATTAATATATTACGACTATAATTAAATTCATTATTATTAATTCTCATCCTAAATTACCTAAAATTATTAATTTATTATTGTGACAGTTGTCAACAGTGCACCTAACCTCACTTTCGCATTTTTGGCTTAAACCTGTTGAAATCCTTTGAAAAAATGAAAGACATTCACTTCTGCTCTGTTTCAAACTGCCACACAAACAGCCAAACGCACCCTTTATTATCTTTCCACCCATTTCCCCCCAAAGACACAACTTACCTCTCTGTAAACGCCCTCGACGGCGGTGGTCCCGAAAAAATGATCTGTATCCGCAAGCTATGGGAGGAAATTCTCCTCATGAAAACCCAAGCGCGTTACGAACGCGTCTGTTCCATGCATTTCCAGAAGACTGATTATTACGGAGAGATAACAACAGACACCCTCAATGTGAGGGCGATCCCCACCTTAAACCTGCCCCAAGCCCACATCACGGTCCGCGTCTGCAACGTGCGCTCGTGCTACAACCAGGACAACGTCCACAAAAACAAGCATTTTTTCACGCTGGAGCGGAACGACACGAATTGGAGACGTTTCCACAACTGGAAGAAGTTCACACGGGCTTGCAGCGAAAGAGAGGTGACGGTGTGCTCGGACCACTTCATATTGGGGTTTCCGGTAGACGATCCCGCGAATCCAGACCATGTCCCCAGCCGCAATTTGGACCTCCAGATTGAGGAGGTCGATGTGAGCGTTTTTAAAGGGAGTGTGAGTGTGGGGGACTGCACAAGGGAGGACCCCCTCAAATTGGCCGAACATGAATACGTAGGAGTCGATCCGGATGATATACGAGATGCGGGGGAACTACCGGAGAATATTTTTGAGGAGTGCATCAAGGTGGAACCCATGGATTTGGACGAGGATTCGGTGTTTGGGCTAGGCGAGATTAAAGTCGAACCAAACGCTCAGAACGACCATTCGTATTGTAAATAGTGAAGAAAAGTGAAAAAACACTTTTAAATTGGAGTCGGTAAAAAAGATTCCTTTGTGCTACCAAATGTCAATTCATACAAGATTGTAAATATTTAATAAAATCAGTGAAAATGTATAAAACGCAAATTGGATAAACGTTAAGTAAGACACGGTCGTTTTGTTTAATCCCCTCTTTGGAGCCTTCGGCCTCCAAAAGTCATCTTTATTTAACATAACCTCAAAATGTTAATACTCTCCTAAATTTTCCAGTCACGTCCAAGTATCACTTTTATTTGCTTATCCCGTGCTTTGGGGCCCTGCAAGCCAGCCTTGCACGTATCATCAACAATCTACGACATGAACGGAAGCGAGGAGAACCCCTTCGAGTGCGAAATTTGTCCCAAAAAATTCAAGCGGAGGAATTGGTTGAAAATGCACATGAGAAGTCACGACAAAAGCCGCGATTTTGAGTGTCTCATGTGCGACAAACAGTTCAAGTTCAAGCACCAGTTGCAAAAACATGTCTTTTTGTTACATAGCGATGAAAGACCGTTTTGTTGCTACGTATGTGGCAAGGATTTCAAATTGAAGCAAACGCTGCAGAACCATGAGAAGGTTCATTGTAATGAAAAAGAGTTCCAGTGTGAAATTTGCCCAAAGGAGTTTAAATTAAAGCTCCAGTTGAGGAACCACATGAAAATGCACAGTGATATAAAGCCCCACGAATGTGGTCTTTGCGATAAGAGTTTCAAATTTAAGCAGCAGTTGCAGAATCATTTATTGGTTCATTCGGGGTACAGACAGTTTGAGTGTGAATATTGCAGCAAGAGTTTCACGTTTAAGCAACAGTTGAAGGTTCATTTGAAGATTCATCTCAATGTGAAGGAGTTTGATTGCGACGAATGCGAGAAGGGCTTTAGGACGAAGCAGCAGCTGCAGGTGCATCGCAAAGTGCACAAGGGATCTGGATAATTATTTATTTGAACTAATGTATTTTTTTATTTTATGTCTTTTTTGTTACACATTAATGTCTTTGTTACGAAAATTCATCAAGAAAATTTTATTCAGTTATTGGTACAAGTACCAATTTGTTGTGATTAGCATTTTTATCTCATATGGGTCATATGACCCAGATAAATTATAAAATAAAAGTTTATCTCTTTATATTTTGTTTTTCTCATTATTCCTTCAGTGAAGTAACAATATTAACATGGATTTTCGGGTAGTTGTCATACTAGTGACGGGGCTTTGCCTCGTTTGTGGTTACCCCAAGTCGGAAATAATCAATTCAAAGTTATCACCATGTGATACAATCGGTTATAACCGGGACACCAAAAGAATGATGTTTGACCATTCCAACTGTGCTCGACTGTGCAATTTGGAGCGGAAATCAGAAGGACAATGCAACGACTTGGGGGCTTGCATTTGCAAACTAAATAGCACAGGAAATGATTTATGAAGTGTATTGTTTCAAACAATAAATTATAAGAATAAAAAGTGTTTTCATTTTCGGTCAGTGGCGGAACTAGCTCCCAATTTTTGGGTGGGCACATAAATAAGCCAACTAAATTTTTGTTGGGCATATGAAACCTAATTTCAGTAATAAATATAGTAAAACCTCCCTTAAAGGACACCTCCGGATAACGGACACCCCTTCACAACGGACATTTTTGTAGGAACGTAACAAATACATTGGAAAACAATGTAAAAAAAACCTCTCTACAACGAATAAAAAAATTCCAACTTTTTTCCAATTACTATAACGTTATATAAATTTACCTCTTACAACGAACAGACCGAAAAAGTGATGGTGCAAAGAACGAATATTTGTTTCATGGATTATGTAGAAATGGATGAAAAAGTGTATACCGAAAATCCAGATTTAAATATCGATGAATGTGTGCAAAAATTTTTATTAGCTGTTTCAAAACTATAAAAACGCCAACGTCGCATTTTACAGAATTATTTTTTTAAATAAGGTTGATAAAATTGTAAAATAGTTATTAATTATTAGATCTCTCATTGAAACTATAAATTACATTAGCTATTCATTTTTTGAAGTGCATAAATAATTTATAACAACTATAATTTTAAGAGAAAATGCGACGTTGGCGTTTTTATAGTTTTGAATATAAAAATAATAATATAAAAATGAAATGAAAATATTGATGAAGACGGTAGTGATAAAGATAAAACTTGCCTTAGCGCCACAGTAACCTTATACTCTGAATATTTTGAAGCTTTTTTGTAAAAAATATCTTTGCTGATGTTTTAAATTTGAATATTTTCCTGGTTCTATAAATTAGCTAATGTAATTTAGAGTTTTAATATGAGAGATCTAAGAGATCTAAGAGATCTAAGGTTAATAACTATTTTACATTTTTATTTTTAGTTTTTATTTATAGTTCTGAAACATCTAATTGACAATTGATTTTAATTCCGGATGGACTATATGTCACAGTTACACCCATTTGTTATTAAAAAAAATTAAATTAAAATTGCCCACCTCCCATTAGCGGACACCTCATTACAACGGACAATTAAAGATTCCTCATCGGTGTCCGTTGTTGAGAGGTTTTACTGTAATCTTATCTTTTTCCCTGAAGTCTAGATTTCATTTAATTTTGTTTGTTGCCAAATTAATAAACTGAGCCAACAAAGTTAGGGATATTACTGAATTTAAAAAAAATCTGCAGAGTTGTTAGAATTGTTCGAGTTTTGCGCATATTTTAGTAAAAATTTTCATGCTTAGAAACGATTAATCTCAAATGTACCTTGGAATACATTAAAATACTTATATCTCTAACTTTTTTCGGGCAGTTTAGTTAATTGTTAATAAATATTAAATTAATAAGTTACATTAAATAATTAGTTATTTAACGTAATAAAATTCTACAATTTTGATTAGAAGAATTAAATTCGGTAAACGTTCTCGAACTTTATATGGACTTCGCTATTTTTGCTTCGATTCCACATTAATCAGAGCCAAAAATTAAGTCTTTAGTTTGTCACTGAGATGTAGATAGTCTTCGTAATTTAGTTCGAATCTGAATCTGGTTTTACATCTTTATAATCGATTTCAATGGAAACCAACAAGTTTTCTAAATCAGACAGCTGATGACTTTTCTCATTCTTATAGATTTTTCAAATACCGAAGAAAACGAACCTTACGTTATTTTAACAGATTTTTTTTTACCTTTTTTGTAATAAAACCGTGAAATAATCTTTCAGGTTCTAACGTTTATTAGCTGTTTCAAAACTATAAAAACGCCAACGTCGCATTTTCTCTCAAAACTGGCTCTTATAAATTATTCATGCACTTCAAAAAAATAATAGTTAATGTAATTTATACTTTCAATGAGAGACCCAATTATTGATAACTATTTTACAATTTTATCAATTTTATTTAAAAAAATAATTTGTTAAAATGCGACGTTGGCGTTTTTATAGTTTTGAAACAGCTAATACTTATTTTTATAAATTTATTTTAATGCACTAAAATTGCAAAGATTCAAAATATCGTATGTAGGTATTAGCTGTTTCAAAACTATAAAAACGCCAACGTCGCATTTTCTCTCAAAATTAGCTGTTATAAATTATTCATCCACTTGAAAAAAATAATAGCTAATGTAATTTATACTTTCAATGAGAGATCTAATCATTAATAACTATTTTACAATTTTAACAATCTTATTAAAAAATAATAATTCGGTAAAATGCGACGTTGGCGTTTTTATAGTTTTGAAGCAGATAATATATTGCCCTCAACGTCCGAAATAAAACTGAGAAAAAGTAAATTATACTCTGCAATAAGTGTGAGGATATTTATTTTTTAAACAACCTACTTTCGGTTCAATTTCATAAAAACCATTGTAGTGGAATTCACTAACCTGTTTCCTTGACAACTCATATAAAAGTTAATGGCAAGAGTACACTACACTATTTCCACCACAATAATGGTTTTTATGAAAGTGAACCAAATGTACGGTGGAGAGCAAAAAATTTCGGACACCTTTGACATATCGCTGACATAATCGTGTGTAATTCCCTATCCTTTTTGACAATGAAGTAACAAAAGTATCCGAAATTTTTTGCTCGCCATTAATACATACAAAGATTACCAGAGTTATGGTGTAGACGATAATAATGTTTAATAATGTTCTTCGACTTTTAGTAACGACAAATAAAGATTATTTTGAATAATATATCCCCTCTCATTTCCTGTCGTAGTGTCAACTGTGTTATCGTGAGCTGACCAAGCTTTTGGTATTTGGTGTCAATAGTAAAGAACTTGAATTACTAATTTAAAGCTGTTTGCTTTAATTTTTTTTTAGCGATTTTTTAGATAGGCATACCTGGGCCCACCCCTGGTTCCGCCACTGTTGTTCATTTCTCGGTCGACATTTGGAACGTACTCCTCGAACCGGTTGGCGAAAAGCGAGGTTAAACTTAATCCATCATTGAACCCGTTTAGCTAAACGTCGCAATTTCGGGGTGTTAACCACTTTTTAAATCCGGTTTAAAATGGACGAGAGAAAACCGCGATCCCGAGCGGCCAATTTCACCAAAAACGAAGTCTCAACTTTACTTTTCCTGACCAGGAGATACAAAAGCCAAATCGAACCCAAGCCGTTGGGGACCAGCTCGAATAAAGCGAAAGCGGAGGCTTGGAGAAGAATCGCACGCGAGTTTAACGCCTTAACCGGCAACCGGGACAACCCCCGAACTGTGGACGTGCTCAGAAACAAGTTATGCAATATTAAAAAAATCATCAAGCGTAAAGCGCGTCAAAAAATTATTGGAAGCGATGATGAAGGGCATAGAGAAGGTAAACGTGGTAATTGGAGTCGTTTAATTATTTGTTTCGTAAGAAATTACAGTGCTAGAATTGGAGAACGTCAAGGTGGAGGCTTCGCCTCCACGTGTGGAGCCACCGCCGGATATTTTGGTTGAAGAAACGCCGAATTTATTGATTGAAGAAACGCCGCATGTATTAGTTGCGGAATCACCGAATTTAGTCACAGAGGGGTTGTTAGAATTGCAAAAACGCTGTTTGTTGGAAGAACACACCCTCAAGTTGCGACTTATGCAAGAAAAGCACGATCGGAGTCTCAAGATTCAGGAGGAAGAAGCTGAGGAGAAGTTGAGACAGATGAGGGAGGAGCACAAGTTGCAAATGGAGATTTTGCAACTGCGAAAGCACTGTTTGGTCAAACTGTAGACCGATTTGTTTTTTGACAACAGTTTAAACTAGTAAATAAAAGCCTATTTCTTGCAGTTTTTATTCTTAAATAATCTCAAATGTAACTCGAAACATTTGTGAGGAGCTCCTTGTATTTTTAGCTACCGTAAAATGGGTATACAGGGTGTCCGTTTTTCGAGCTCCACCATAGGGATCTCAGTTATTGTAAGAGATACGAGGTCGGTTAAATTATCTGAAAGAAAATTTGAGGTGTAATTTTTAGTTTTTGAATTATTGGAAAAAAAACGGAAATTTGTAATTTTGGTTTTTATTTTTTCAAGTGAAAACCAAAAGAACTAGACGTTTTTAACTAGGACGTTCTGCAGGTACTTTTTTACAAGGAATCTAAATCTGTCATTGTGTTTTTCAAAGCGTTCTTGATTTCAGAGTTACTACACTCAACATTGGTTTTTCTTATTATGGACGCCATATTCGATTTTTGTTTTTGTGAAAAGTGTTTTTATTTCTGTTTACAACGATGTATCATATGATATGATCGAATCTTACATACTGATCAAAATCGAAAAAAAGCATTTTTGCGAAGAGTGCTTGGAAAAAACGGTAACAGTTTTGTTTTTAAACAAACTAGATTTTGGAAGTTTAATTGAATATGGATCTGAAAGGTTCCCGTTTCCGCCAAGCTTACTTATTTAAAAATTAAACGACATGATAAGTTAGAAGTTTATTTTTTGCAAAACAAAACTCAAGACAAAGTTATAAAAATTCTGCTCGCATATTTAATAGAACTGTCAAAAGTTATTTTGTTAAACAAAATTTTTGGCGTTTTTATCCAAAGCACTCTTTGCAAAAACGCTTTATTCTTAATTTTAATCTGCATGTAAGATTCGATCGTATCATGTGATACATCGTTGTAATCAGGAACAAAAAGACTTTTCAAAAATACAAGTATTAAATATGGCGTCCATAAAAAAAAAACAAAGTTGATTGTTGTAACTATGACATCAAGAACGCCTTGGAAAAGGTGATGACAGATTTAGATTTCTTGTAAAAAAGAGCCTGAAGAATGTCTTACTTAAAAACGTCTAGTTCTCTTAGTTTTCGCTTAAAAAAATAAAAACGAAAATTAATTTTTTTTTATCCGCAAACGTCACAAAACTAACAACATTTGTGACAGAATGTCACAGGTAAAAGATCTAGTTCTCGGACCACTTTATCAGACATGGGGTAGTGATAAAGCGTTTTTTACTTTTGTCTGTCATCATGACTTACCATTGTTGTCATTTTTTTGTGTCTCTTTCGCTGCTTTAGCAATTTCTGGAGAGTAAGTAGATTATCAGAAAATCAAGTATGAAGCAGAAAGTTTATTTTATAATTTCTATAATTTACTATTTACATTGATATTACAAATACAGTTTGTTATTGAGGCATTTTGGAGAAGGCTTGTAGGAATAACACCATCAATATTAACATGCTTCTCAATACTTTTCGTATTCGGACTAGTGCTCGGAACAGGATAGCAGTTCTGGTTCATTGATGGTATAAGAGTCTTCAGTGTGGCGTTTTGAGGAAGATCGTTAGGAGTACCTTCTTCATAGTTTCATAGTTCGAGAAAGTTCCGTAAAATAAACAAGTAAAACACTTTCAGAATAAACTTCCACATTTCTTTCAGAACACCAATTCAGAAATCTATTGTAAGACGCCTCGTAGACAGCAACAGATTTCGTAGGCAGTAAATTGTGTTTAGTCTCTTCCGCTGCAGCAGCGATTTCGGGAGGAGTACAACGCAGGTCGTCAGTATACGACTATTTGAACCATTCACTAGTACTAGTTAACTGAATAAACACAAAAAACTTTCAAAATTATTAGCACAGTTTCAGAGAATGACGCGTGATGTTTGTTTATAAGCTGTGCTATGGTCATAGATAATATGCTATGGTTTCATTACTTGCAATGCGCCCTGATTATTTTGTTCATTTACTTGCTAATTAGTGTTACTCTTTATTCTTTATCAATTTATCTAATTAAGTTTTGCGGATAAAATAGTATATTTTATTCGGCGTAAATGTGAGTTTATGTGGCTCAGCTGAATTATTTGCCTCATTGCATTCGGCAAAATAAACATTCAGCCTCCCCACATAAACTATCACATTTACGCCTTATAAAATAATCTACTATTATTTTTCTCAATAATTCAAAAACTAAAAATGACACATCAAATTTTCTTTCAGGTAATTGTTCAGCATAAAAATGCGCAACTTTGCCCTAATTTAACCGACCTCGTATCTCTTGTAATAACTGAGTTCTCCATGGTGGAGCTCGAAAAACGGACACCCGTATATGGGACAGTGGTGCCTTTATGGGACAAGGGGTAATCTTTTTAAACTTTGCGCCAAATTTTTGTGTTGGCATTGTGAAATTTGCTAATAAGAAATCACTAGCCATTTGTCACAGTGGTGAGGTGTTCTCGCTACATTTATACCGGCCAGAAACATTATACTTTAATTATAAAAAATAATGATTTTTAATACTTTTTGGTGGATTTTTAATACCTCAAAAAGTCTCCCTTATATCTAGTAAACTTTTTTTTTTGGGACACTGCTCCAATGATATTTTTTTAAGAACATAACCTCAACTAACGTTTCCCGCGATTGAAACTTTACTATGTTTTGTATTGTTGTTTTGGGTCACAATTATTTAAAAAATGAACTTTTTCAGGCTAATTTGGGACACATAAAATTTAAGTTGTCCGAACTTGTTGTAGCATACATTCGAAGGCAATGTTTTATAATTTTTTGTTTGTGTTTTTTTGCTTAGAATTTATTTTTTGTTAATTTTTTTATTTTTTAAGAATCTTTGTTTTTTTTTCAGTATTATTTTACAAGTTTCTTTTATTAAAAATATTTACAATACGTTTTTTGTTCATTGTTACACGCCGTCCCATCCGTTCTGTAATGCCTTAGAAATAAAAACATTTTTAATGTAAAAAAAGCAACTGAGGAATGCAATTTTTTTTATATATAAGTACATTAATTTTAACTGGTAATAGAACTCGCCAAGACCAACAATTTTTCCTAATAACTTTTTTTCCAAAACGTTTTAGTTTTTGAGTTAAAATTATTTTATAATCTTACACAATTTTCTTACACGCCACTGGAAACAAAGTTACCTAGTCGATAAGATTACCGTTTCCAAGCAAGTTCATAAAAATTTAAATTAAATTTATTATTACTTTTCTTTATTGGAGCATTTCAAGAATGGTTCGTCCATTTGTAGGAGGAAAAAATGATTTTCAAAAATGCGATTTTGAAAAAATGGTACATAGAAAAAGTGTTTGTCTTGATAAGTTCTACCACTGGTTAAAATTAATGTACTTATTTCGCTTACATCCTGTATACCCATTTTACGGTACTCCTAGAATTAGTTATCAGTAGTTAGTGGTAGTTATAAGCTACAACCCTGCCTCCTTATTTAGCTCATTAAAGCTCAACCAAATAAGGTTTAGGCTTTTCTTTGCTTTTATGTTTGCAATAAGCGCAATACTAATTGAGTGCTTATGGGATTAACATTTTTATAGTCACAAAGAACACATTCGAACAACATCTGAATGTTTCTTCTTTTTTTATCTCCATATGATTTCTATTTTAAATTCATTCCGTAAGATTTAGCCACAGAATATAAGCAGGTATTAGTTGTGATATTATATTAGTTAACTCATTGAGTTTACCTAATAAACTCAATGGTTAACTCTAGTTCGACTAATAAGTTAAACTCTTGTATTTAGATGGCGCTTCGAAAAAAACGGCGGAAAATTTGCATGTTATTTTATTTATTTTATTTAAATTACGTTGATTCTTATGAGGCATATAAATGGTGCAGTTTTTCAATAAATTAAACATACCTACAATAAAATACGAAACGCAATCACAGTATCTGCAACTTTTTGTATTAATTACGTAACGGGGATATGCATATGGATATTTTAAGCTCATGCACTAAATTATTAAAAATTGTAACGAGTCAAGTGACGTAAGGTTTAGATCCACTGGCTTTATAGAACTTTTCCAAAAAAATAAACTTACAATATCAAGGCGACATCAACGCAGCTTTATTTAAAATAGGCCATTAAAATATTAAGTGAGACATTTAATTACAATTTCAAAAATTTCGGAATAGATAGCAAGAATTATGCAAAACGACTCGTAGGTATATAAGTCTTCGCTGAAAATGTTTGGCAAATTTGTGGTAAAAATGGCGAAACTGATAAAAGTAAGTATACTTCAAATAAGTCGAGTTCTTACTTAGTTTCTTAGGTATTTTTGGTGGCTGCCTTGTTGGTGTGTGTCATCAACACTTGCCATGGATGTAAGTTTTTTCAGCTGGGTTTAGGTAAAAATTTATTTGAGCAATTTTAGCTCTTGGTGACACCTTTAAAAAAATGGCCCAAGAATTACAACAAAAGTTAGGTGGAGGTGGGAGTTCAGGGGGAGGTTCAAGTGGTGGTAGTTCAGGGGGAAGTAAAGGAGGTATGATTTACAAATTTGTTATTGTTGGTTTAAAATTGCAATACTTTAGGTTCTAGCGGAGGGAGCTCTGGAGGAGGCCAAAAGTCCGGCTAATAATTGTTTTTCTTCTAGCAAAAATATTTATTTTTGGAAATTGTTATGTTGGTGGGGGTTACTTTATTTAATAATAAAATGACAAAATACGTAAAACCGTTTTTATTATTTTAGTCTTTAAATAACAAATCAGGTCATAAAATTTGCAAGATCACAAATAAAAAAAAATACGAAGCAACCTCGAGTAAGTTGGTTTCGTTTAGTTTGGGCTAACCATCGTTAATAAAAATGGTAAAAAACGAAGACAAATCTTAAGTAAAATAATTCGTAACTTTTAGCTCTTTTTTGTCTTCTTTTTATTATTCATTTACTTCTTGTTCGTTTTATCAAATCCTATTAAACGGCAAACACGAGGTAAGGAAATATGTTAGTTACAAGTAATAAAAATACAGTTCCAGCAGCCAATCCATATTTATTTTGTATTGACCCGCCATGCAAAGAAAATTTTGCTCATTTTTAATGTTAATAAACTTTTTCGAAATGTAATTGTATCTCAATTATAAATTACTTCAGAAAGTATAAAAATGTCCTTATCAACTTTATGGTATCAACAACGTCAATGTAAAAATGTAAAGTTTTTAATTAAATAGGGAAATTTTGTGAGGGTTTTGTATAAAAAATATACCTTTAACAAGATTGAAAGCGGTTTTATTATACCTATAACAAAACGAACAGCCAGAGATTTTTCTTTATTTTTTATCTTAAAATGTTTAAATATTAAAACGTTTCAAGCTCGACAAATGGTTTAATTAACAAAGTCTTCACCTTTACATTTTATTTTACAAAATCGATCGTTCAAGGCTTTTGATGGTAAAAAATATGGAAAAACCATTTAATATTTGAAAACAACAACAAATTAATGAGCTTTTCCAATGAACCAATTGTTGATTTTTAAAATTTATAAACTAGTGGTAGTATATTCAAATTTAAAAATATCAAAAAATTACTTTTAACATTTTGTCTTAGAAAAAACTTAGGAAACAATAAATGGCAGATTGTATCTTGAATGCAACAAATGCGGATCTCCAATTTTAATGTTAAAGAAGAAGGTCTCTTATGATATAATGTCACAATAAAACCTTTGTGTTGTAAATACCCTTGAACATTAAAATTTACGTTAAAGTTAAAAATCACAGAAGTAGAAAGAGATAGAACGCTGATGCACATACAAAACGTCCAATTGGTCCCCAATGGTAGTCAATAATACCAATAAGAACAAAAGTTCCTAAACATTTAGTAATATTTCTGTTTAAGTTGGTATGAAGTGTTTTGTTGGTTGCATAGATCAAGCACCTTACACTGTTGGAATACGTTAATTTCTAACGAGTAATGCAACAAAAACATTCAACCGTACTGCTGGTTTTATATTTTTGTTGCATCTGGGACCAAATGGCGGACACCATCAGGCGCGCACTTTAGATGCGTAAGTTGGGGGGGGGGGGGGGGGTTAAAAATTGATAAACGTAAAATTAAATTTAAAAAATTCTATACTACAGACGTCTTTAAGTTTATGGTCATTTTTATCGAAATTGTTTTGAACCATATTTTAAATAATAATAAATCATACCATACAATTTGCAAGGCAAAATTATAGATATGAAAAATCGAATCATTCTTAAAATAAGTTAGTTTCAGTTAACATGGCATCGTTAATAAAAATGGTAAAAAACAGTTCATTGTTAAATTAATTGAAAACTTAATTTTAGCTTGTTTTTGTCTTCTATTTACTATGCATTTATTTCTTGTTTGTTTTTTCAAATCCTATTGGCCGCCAAAAACGAGGTAAGCATATATTTTGATTAAATAATTAAATTATTAAATAAATTAAAATACAATTTCAGAAGCCAGTCCATCTTGATCCTCCATGTATTAGAAGTAATACTAATGTAAATTCAACTCGTTCTTAACGTTAATAAACTATTTCAAGATGTAAATTTGTCTCAATTTTAAATTATCACAGTGACTAATAGTTAATAAATCATCCCTCTCAACAACGTCATTGTCAGATCGGTTCAGTTTTATGAGTTTTTAAAAGTTTTGTAGTTAATTTTTTTTGAGGGTCCTACGCCCAAATAAATTTATTCGTTTGGTTAACTAACCTCGCATACAACTGAAACACTTGCTAGCATTAGAAATCTCTTTATTTCCCTTTAATCAAAGGTTTGTTCCATGCCTGCAACTTGGTGGTACCAAAAATCATAAAAATCGTGTTCATGACTACAGCTATAACCGTAGATAACCAAAAAAGCCTCCGATACTGTAGAACAGTTTTCTACAAACGATTGTAAAAAAGTGACTTTGTGTGACACTAGACTCACGTCTGGTGCAACAATTTCTATGACTTTTTTAAGAAACACCCCCGAAATGTTTCCAAGTCCATTGGTGAGACTTGCCATAAAGCCGGCATAGTTTGGTCCCAGGTCCAGTGTGATTAAATAAAGACCCAGAAAAGTAAAAACCATGAGACTCAGAGCTATGATAAACATGACCACGGCGGCAAAGCGATTGCAGCTGGCAAACGAACCGGTTAACATGTAAATTGGGGGCCCCATCATGCCTTAAAAATTGATTTATTTTGGGTGGTAAAAATGTTTTGCTACCAATGGTGGAGAAGACTTTTCGTACTGTTATCAGATTGATGTGGCGGTTTCGGACAATCCAATCCGACAGGACACCAGACAGGATCAAAACGGCAACCATTGGTAGAAACGGAAGTGAGGAAATCAGCAAACTTTCCTTCTCGTTGTATTTGAGGACTCCCTCTAAGTACTCTGGGAGTGTGAGGGCGAAAAAATTTCCGATCCATCGGTTTGCAATGAAGGCCATTATCAAAATCCAGACTTGGAACGAAGTGAGAATGGCACGAAAGGGGATTTCCTTATGTCGATGGTCGACGATTCCCTCTACAAGACATGGTACTGGTGGTCACACAATGAACAATTTTTATCACCTTAAGTTTTATAAGAGTTATATCAAAGTAACGAGTTTATAGTAGCGGTTTATAACATTAGACTACCCTAGTAGCACACTTTTATAACCGAGATATTTCCTTCCAATATGACAGCGCGCTCCCAAATGTGACGCTTTTATAAGCTAACTGTTAGTTAACCACCTTATCTAACCGTTATCTACGCGCGGTTATATAACTCCTCTTATATCTCGGTTATATTGTGATTTTGTGTCGTTATCTAACCTTTATCTACGCGTGGTTATATTTCGGTTATATAATTGCCCTTACATCTCACTTATATTGCGGTTATGTTTCGTTAGCTAACCATTATATACGCATGGTTATATTGTGGTTAAATAACTGTTTTATATCTCGCTTATATTCCGGTTATGTTTCGTGATCTAACCCTTATATTGCGCTTATATACCGTTCTTATATTTTTGTTGTTTATTAAAAAAACTCTAAGTTTGTAGAACTTAATGCAAATTAAATATTAAATGTTTAGGATAAAAAATTTGTGCTTTTATTTAGCCTTGTTGGGGTGGACGACATCACTAGTGCACAATAAACATTGTCCAGTGGAAAGAACTTTTAGTAATGACTTCTGCAAGAAGACATTCGATGACCAGAACTAAGAACCACTTATATTAAGTGCGAACATGGTGTAGGCGTAATAAGAAAGATGAGATGCCATCTTACGGCAAGGCTTCTAACGTAGCTAATCGCTATTTGTAATTATTGATTAATGATTACCAATTATAGCACATCCATTTAATGCAGTGTTAGATAACGCTGGTTTTGCATGATTTATCGACATGCAGAAAATTAGCCGGGTATTTCGCCAGTGTTTTTGTGTTAACATTTTCCTCCAAGGAATAAGAGTTGGTCAAACTCTAAACAAATTACAGTTATCAGGAACTAAAGTATTTCTTTTTTCAAAAACATATAACCATATAACCAAAAACTTCTTAAATCACTTATTCTGTTTTATTATTATTATTATTATTACAAAAAGCCGGCGACATATCAAATATAACTGTAACATAACCATGCTTAGATCACCGATATATAAACTGAATCTAGCATACGCCATATTGTATCACATACATAACAGTTATACTATAACCGTCACATAACCTTTGTTGTATACGCCAGACATAACCATGGTTAGATAACTGATGTATACACTGAATCTAGATGGGCCATATTGCTTAAGAAACATAAGGGTTATCTAACTGTAATGTAACCATGGTTATATACGCTAAACATAACCATGGTTAGATAACCGTTATATAAGCTGGGTCTAACATAACCAATGGTTAGATTTGTTTATTGCGGTTATATAACGTTATATAACCGAAAGATAACTCAGTAAAATTGTGCTACTAGGGTACCAATTGGTTTTGCTGTTGTATGTTGGTGATATTAAATTACTGGCAGGTCGAAAAAGTTTAAGTTTCATCAAGTGGTGACGGAAACGTTTCCATCACCCACTAGTATCACTAACAGTAACGGTTACTGTAAGTTATGTAAAGAGGTTTTATAGTAGTTGGGGTTACAGATTTATAAAACTAATAGAGTTGGATTCTTAAGTGGGTGTTTCATGTGCTAAATATAAAACTTAAGGTTTTCATAATTATATCGGTTACCTCTATAAAACACGAGGATTATTAGTGTATAAAAACACGGTAATAAAACTAAAAAAAAAAATCTATAAGTTATTTTAACTGGTAACCAGAGAATTTAGTGTCGTACAAAGTGAGCCCAAAAATTGCTGTCATTCTCATTAATGTAACATTTGGAGAACAAAATGTTTCTGTATCCGAAGAATAATTGTAATGAAACCAAAAAATTAATACTTTTAAATTTAAATTAAATTTTAAATTAAGACTAAAATGTTAAAAACACAATGTTGAGAATATTGTAAGAAGTTATTTTTTCGTACGTGTGTCGCTAAAAGTGTTGCTGCATTTCTACATACATACCTATGCATTGATTTAAAAAAACAATGTAACGAAAAGATGGGACAAAAGGGAACCAGAGATTCTCCAAGTCTGTTACTAACGTAATAAAACTTTAAGTTATATAAAGTTACCAATCAGTGGCAACGGTAACCCTTATAGTACCCACCATTTAAGCTCTTTAAGAGGTGTCTAGAGGTAACGAAAACGTTCTCAATACCAGTTTATATTAACAAAAGTTTTCTAATTTGCTGATGGAAATATTTTAAGAACCCTTATAAAACAAAAATTGTTGATTGGGCAGTTACCACAGTAGTACTTACGCAGCTCCACAGCTAGGTACTGCTTTTCTTCCGGCGAAATCCGGGGGTCTTTTTCCGGATTGGGGAACACCCAAAGTTCCCACAGGAGCGCAATCACGATCCCCACTGCCCCAAAGACGTAATATGGAGTGGGCCAACTGCCACTTGAGTCAGCTAAAAAACTTGTGCAAACTTTACTAGCGATAAGTCCAACGTACAACCCTGAGACTGCTATTGTTGATATGGAGGCTCGTTCACGCAATGGGGCCCAATGGGCCATTAGGGTGCTAGAAGCTGGGAGAAAAGCACCCTGACTTAGGCCCATAAGTAGTCTCAGTACCTTCAATACCGTGATATTGCCTTTGGTCACTTTGATAAGGACCGGAGTACAAATATTGATGATTGAGGACAATAAAGTCGCAAGCGAGATCACTCGTTTGGGACTACGGCGGTCCGAATAAATCCCTCCCAAGATGTGTATAGGGAGATATGTTACAAAGATAAGCGCAGTGATCTCTCCAATTGTCGGTTTTTCCATTTTTACTAATTTTGTTGTGGTATTTTGCACAAGTGATGAAGTTTTATGGAAATATTCTTGTAGCACTTCGCAGTGTTGCCCAGTAGTGACATTTTCGTAGTGTTCTTTCTTGTCACTGATTTCGGCAAAATATTGAATGGTGTAGATTAAAGTGTCACGATTTATAAAGCTGTTTATTGTCACCACTAGGATCATCAAAGTTACTACATAGCGTTGTGGGAGAAGTCCTGAATGTTTAGGAATGGTGTTAAGGTCAAAAGTCGGGTGTCTTACTTCTGGAAGCTCTCAATTCGTCCGAATCTGAATGTGAGGGTCCAGGAACGTCAGTGTCCATTTTTGGCGTGACATTTTGACAAAAGTGGCGAGAGCCAACTTTACAATTATAAACAAACAATGAAGCGAATAAATTTATTTGAACGTAGGACACCGCATAAAATATATTTACATTAATTAATAACTACTTAAGCTTGGTACATATTTACTTTCTAATCGTAGCAATTCAAGCAAGTTCAACTATGACTAACGTGTTGGCACTTTATTCCACGTTTGTAGGTGTGTGTCTCCAAAAACAATAAAAATGGAATTAGTAACGAAAGCTATGATCAAGGCTAACCACGATAGCCTTCTATACTCCCGAATCGTTTGCTGTAAAAGCATAGTTAGTTATGCTCAATGTTAACCACAACTTACGTTTGGAACAATGGCCTGCTCCAATAAATCCCGAAAAAAACCCGTAATCATCCCAAATCCATTGCCTAAAGCCATCAAAAACCCACAATAATTGGGCGCCATATCGAAGGGTAAAAGAAAACTGCCCAAAGGAACGAAACCGGTCAAAGCATTGCAGATTAGAAACATGACTTGTGCTGCGACGCGGTTACAACCGGCATAGGAGGCGGTCAACATGTAAATAGGTGGTCCCATCATGCCCATGGTAGTGAAAACTTTGCGAATCGTTAGACGGTTGATATATCTATGATGCAGGATCCAATCGGAGAAAAAACCCATCACTGCCAGTGTTAGAATCACGGCAAAGTTGGGTATGTTACTCATAAGTCTGAACTCGCTCTTGTTGTACTTGAGGACTACTGTCGAGTAGACAGGATGGAGAAACGAGACGAGATTCCATGCCCATGAACTCCCCAAAGAGGCAACAACAAACGCCCAGACCGGGACTGAGCTCAGGATTTTTTTGTATGGGATGGTTTTTGGGCGGTGGTCGATTAAACCCTCTGAGAAACACACAAATGAGTAAAAAGTACAGTCACCCAAAATGAAAATGACGCGTCCATAAACGAACGCCTACCGTGCAACCCCGATCCCTTGACCGCAGCCAACCCCTGCTATAAATCATTAGAGATCGTAAACTAGTTTTGAGTCATATTCCACATTTCATTTACCGGCTTTTGAAATGTTTAAGGATTTCTTGATGGAAATTGTTGGTTATCCCCAGAGATGGGCGTCGACACGTCGACTTTGATTGTCTACACGACGTGTCAACAATTGCGTCGACAATGTCTACAATGTCAACAATAGGTCAACAATGAAAATTTGAGGTTATGTTGTATTTTACGTCATATTTTCTTTTGAAGAAAATATTTTTTTGAGAATGAAGACGAAGGGGATAATGGCTGAAGCGTAAAAAAATGAAAAAAGAGAATAATTTGATTTTTTTTTACTGTTTTTTGAGAATTTTATTTTTGTTTATTTATTTTTATACTTGTCTTTATACCTCATATTTTATATTTTCTAAAAGTTTTCTTCTACCCTTAAGTTTTATTTTTAACAAATACACCAATTTTATAGTCAAATACCGTCAGTAAAATATCAAAATTTATTATTTTTATATTGTTGACATAGTTGACATTGTTGACATCACTTCAAATGTTGACGTTGACGTAATTGTTGACAGGTCAACAATTGAATTGTCTACCTTGTATTGTTGACACGCCCATCTCTGTACTTATCCCAAATGTGAAATAATACCATTTTTAAGTTCTTCGCAACGCGATGTTTCGACGCTTTGAGAGAAGGTCTCAAAAATAAAATTGTTAGTTGGTTTGCAAATTTAATTTATTATTTGGTTGAGGCAAAATAAGTTTTAGTGTGCAATTAAAATCTGCCGAATAAAAAACACGACAAAACATGGATTCTTATTTCATTTTTAATTATCATTAAATTAAATTTCGTGGATTGTGATGCGATCGCGAAACGAAACGTCTACACTCTTAATGGTTTTAATTATTAATTGCACAATCGTTTTTGTGAACATTTTGGTTTACTAGGGCCGGTTTATAGAAAGCTCCATTAAATTTTAGTTCGTTGTTAACAACGCGTTAAATTTTAATGGAGCTTTTTATAAGTCTGCCCTTAATGTTTTAAAAAATTAGGATCGCCAGAACAAAAGTTATCAATGAATGTTACGGCAATTCATTCATGGATTATAATTCCGACTATTATCGCAAATAAGATCTACTGGAAAATAATTAACAAACCCGTAACACCACAGGGGATAACTTATGACCAAAACTGCAATGAAAGAATTTTATTTACTATTAAAGAATTTACTGTTTAATTGATGCAAAATAAGTTAAATTAAGTCACTCGTGTCCTAATTAAGTATTTACTATTAAAATTAAAATGTCTTAATCCAATTGTATTTTAAATTTTAAACAAAATATTGGAATAATCTGAATAAAAGTTATCAATGACGTTACTGCAATTCATTCATGGAAATACCCGAATGAAATTTTTCTCACCATAACTTTATAGAGACTTTAAGCTTATAGAATTTAAGGTATAGAAAAATATTTCCTTAGAGAATTTCATTTTTGGTATAGTCTATAGCTTAAAGACTTATAGCGCTATGGCGTGTATTTTTTCTTACAGAATAGCACCATTGGTGTGTCTATTTGTTATAATAGACTTATTTGAACTTATTTTGCATCAAATACATAATAAATTAAATGTGCAAAAAAAAACCAAATTAATTTTCTTTGACCTCTCAAAGTGTCAAAACGTGGCGACGAACATGAAACTTTTTTTACTTCTCATTTGCCTTCTAAGAAAATTAATAAATGTTTAGCAGTTTTAAGAAGAATTTGAAAGTTCATTCATTGCAGTTTTGGTCTTAAGTTATCCCCTGTGGTGTTCCGGGTTTGTTAATTATTTTCTAGTGAATCTTATTTGCGGTAATGGTCGGAATTCTAATTCAGGTATTTTCATGAATGAATTGTCGTAACGTTCATTGATAACTTTTATTCTGGCGATTCTAATTTTTTAAAACATTAAGGGCAGGTTTATAAAAAGCTCTATTAAAATTTAACACGTTGTTAACAACGAACTAAAATTTAATGGAGCTTTCTATAAACGGGCACTAGTAAATCAAAATGTTCACAAAAACGATTGTGCAATTAATAATTAAAACCATTAAGAGTGTAGACGTCTTTGTTTGAGATTTTGGTTACGGCTTGTGACAATCAGATTTTTAGTATAATAATTATTTTGATTTGAAGTATTTTTTGGGCAATGGATATCAAAGTGATCATTTCGCGATCGCATCACAGTACACGAAATTTAATTTAATGATAATTGAAACAAAATGAAATAAGAATCCATGTTTTGTCGTGTTTTTTATTCGGCAGATTTTAATTGCACACTAAAACTTATTTTGCATCAACCAAATAATAAATTAAATTTACAAACCAACTAACAATTTTATTTTTGTGACCTTCTCTCAAAGCGTCGAAGCATCGCGTTGTGAAGAACTTAAAAATTGTATTATTTCACATTCACATTTGGGATAACCAACAATTTCCATCAAGAAATCCTTAAACATTTCAAAAGCCGGTAAATGAAATGTGGAACACGACTCAAAACTAGTTTACGATCTCTAATGATTTATAGCAGGGGTTGGCTGCGGTCAAGGGATCTGGGTTGCACGGTAGGCGTTCGTTTATGGACGCGTCATTTTCATTTTGGGTGACTGTACAGTGATAGAAACACGATTACCCATCTCTATGTCGAGGTATAGAAGTTCGCTTGGTTGAATTCTTGGGTTTTGGTGTGGGGTGCTATAGACCAAGAGTTCCCACAGTAGAGTCATTGCAAAACCTATTGCCCCATAGACGTAGAACGGAGTTCTCCAATTGAGAGACGAGTTGATCATCCAGGGTGTGGACATGCTGTTTATCATGTGTCCGAAATAAAGCCCCGAGAATGCCAAAACTGTTAGAAGTGTTTGTTGACGGATGGGAATCCAATGGGCTAGGATATGCATGCACGGTGGGAGCAAAAGCCCCTGAGACATCCCGAAACTCGTCGATAGAAATTTTATGCCTAGGTGACTTACATTAACTGCTTGCAGATACCAAGGAATATTAACAGTGATCACCGAAGCTAAGAAAACGCTAAGAGCTACGATGTGTTTACCACCGTACATATTAGCATAGATGCCACCAATTAAATTCCCAAGAGGGTAACCTAAGTGGAAGTAAACATAATTTTTTCCCACGTCCTTTACGTCCATAGTCACAAGTTTTTTTAATTTCTTAAACAGTTAGTGAACATGGACCAGAAACAGTGGTTATTTTACTTCATAATTGTTCTCTTCCTGTTTTGGAACTAACTCGGGACAACGTTGCGTTACATTGTAGCTTGAATGAAGTGATATAATATTTATGTAGTAATCGTCAGCCACCAGTAAGACATTCCGAGAGCTAAAAGCTAGTACAAAATTCAGGAAAACCATTAGCGTTACGATGTAGCGTTGAGGAATAGTCGGACAACCTACAAACAACTCTCAACTCAAGGAAATTATTAGGAAAGGGTGCCTACTTTTGGGAGGAGGATCATTATCTTCGTCATCTTCGGGACTCATTATGCCAATTTTCTGACACGAAATGTCACTTTTAAACAGTTGAAAATGCATCTCTTTTTTACATTTAACGGATTCTTGGGGCCACACAAACAATAATAAAGAACTTGTTTCTGTAAATACTTTTATTTCTTTAACAATGGTTAATAGTGCTAAAACTTTTCTAACCTGAATAACCTCCAACGAAACTAAACAAGGACTCTGACTAGACATAGACCTGGGGGTTCGTAACGCAACTATGGCACTTTATTTTCTTTTTACTAATAGTCTGTACCACGGTTGCACGTCAGTACTGGAAAAAATCGCATACAACCTGTTTTCATTGAATCAAACAGTCCAACAGTAGAAAGGCAAACCGCACTTATGCGGTTACAACCGACATATGACCCGGTTAACATGTAAATGGGAGATCTCAACTGAAACAAGTTGAACAATATAACTAATGTTTTGGCACTTTATTCCACGGTTGTAGGTGTGTATTTCCAAAACCAATGAAAATAGAATTAGTAACGAAAGCTATGACTAAGGCTAACCACGATAGTCTTCTATATTCCGCAATCGTGTGCTACAAAAACAAAATAAAATACTTATCAGCAGGATTAACCACAACTTACATTTGGAACAACGGCCTTTGCCAAAAAATCTACAAAAAAACCCGTAAACATCCCAAATCCATCGCCTAAAGCTATCAGAAAACCACAATAATTTGGCGCCATGTCGAAGGGTAAAATAAAACTTCCCAAAGTAACAAAACCGGTTAAAGCCTTGCAGATTATAAACATGATTTGTGCTGCGACGCGGTTACAACCGGCAAAGGAGGCGGTCAACATGTAAATAGGTGGTCCCATCATGCCCATGGTATTGAAAACTTTGCGAATCGTTAGACGGTTGACATATTCATGCTGGAGGGCCCAATCGGAGAAAAAACCCATCACTGCCAGAGTTAGAATCACGGCAAAGTTGGGTATGTTACTAATAATTCTGAACTCGCTATCGTTGTACTTGAGGACATCTTTCAAGTAGATAGGGAAGAGAAACGAGACGAGGTTCCATGACCATGAACTCCCGATTGAGGCGACCAGAAACGCCCAGACTGGGCCTGAGGTCAGGATTTGTTTGTATGGAATGGTTTTCGGACGGTGGTCGATTAAACCCTCTGAGAGACAAAGGTCAAAAGTATACAGTAAAAAAATACGATTTACCCATCTCTATGTCGAGGTATATGAGTTCGCTGGGTTGGATCTTTGAGTCTTTGTGTGGGTTGCTAGAGACCAAATGTTCCCAGAGCAGAGTAAATAAAACGCCTATTGCTCCATAGACGTAGAACGGAGTTTTCCAATTGCTAGACGAGTTGATTATCAAGTGCGTAGTCATGCTGTTTATTATGTCTCCGAAATAAAGCCCCGAGAATGTCAAAACTACTAGAAGTGTTTGTTCGGAGACGGGTATCCAATGGGCTAGGATATGGAAACACGGTGGGAACGAAAGGCCCTGACACAGCCCGAAAATCATCGCTAGCATTTGCAGTGCCAGAGGACTTGCCCCAGTGGCTTCCAGATACCAAGGGATATTAATAATGATTACTGAACCTAATAAAACACCAAGAGCTGCGATGTGTTTACCACCCTTTATATTAGCATAGGTGCCACCAATTAAATGCCCAACAGAGTAACCTATGAGGTAGTAGATATAGTCTGCTCCCACCTCCGTTTCGTCCCAAGTCGCGAGTTTTTTGTATTTCTTAAACAATTAGTCAACATGGATCACAAAAAGTGGTTGTCTTACTTCATAATAGTTTGGTTCCTGTTTTAGAACTAACTCGGGACAACGTTGCTTCGTATGCAGGGTTGAACTATGTAATGTAATATTTATAAAGTAAAGGTCAGCCACTTGTATGACATCTCGAGAGCAGAGAGTTAGTGCAATATTCAAAAAAGCCATTAGCGTCACGATGTAGCGTTGAGGAATGTTCGAACATTCTACAAACAACTCTCAAGAAAATTATTAGGAAAGGGTGCCTACTTTTGGGTGGAGAATTGCCATCTTTCTCATCTTCAGAACTCATTTTGCCAATTTTCTGACACGAAATGTCACTTTTAAACAGTTGAAAATGCACCGTCGTTTTTCACTTTCAATTAAACTAGATATATTCCTCTTCAAAAGAGGCGTGTTTAGGAACTGCATCTTGAGACCACACAAATAACAAAGAACGTGTTTCTGTAAATATTTTTATTTCTTTAACAATGGTCAACAATGCTAAAACTTTTCTAAACTGAATAATGTAGAGGGTGCTGCATTTTGGATGTCCGAATAGGGGATCTCCGAAACTAAGAGGTTTAGAGAAAAACGAGTGACACATTTTCGGGTCCGTTTTTTGAGAAAATAATTTTGGTCAAAACCGCATCCCGCTATCGTCTTTTATTTTCGACTTAAAAACAAAAGTTGACATTTTAGCGAAACCTTAAAAAATTCATATCTTCTTTATTATAAAAGATACACATTTGAAACAAAGCCATTCTACAGGCATTATTTTACAGAGAATCTAATAATGTTATCAGCGATTTTTTTTAATCATTCGTTTAGCTGTAATAACATAAAATTTTAATTTTTCAAATAGGAATCATAGTTGGCTATGACATTTTCGAAAAGCTTTTTTTTTCTGAACTGAAAACAATATAAATACAGTTTGATATTTTTATATACTTTTGATAAAAATTATATTTAAAATAATTGAAAGTAGTTGGCCATGGAAAAATTATTTCACATAAAATGTGTGAATAATCTAGAAATTTTGTGACCGGTTATTGAAGTAAAACATGCGAAATTATAGAAATTGCTATATTAAAGTTATTTTCAATTGAACAAATATACGATCTTAGCAGATTTTAATTAGATAAAAAATGTGCAGGAAATTGAAAACGATGACTACCACTTTTTTATGATTTATTGAAGTGCAATGGAGATGACGTTGATAATGTTATGTATTTTTTTACCGCAGATGGGATTTGATTTTGGTGGTTGGATTGAATTTTTTTTGTAAAATAAAATTTTATTGACAGGCAATCAAACAATTAATAACATTTTACTTTTTCCAACATGTCATGTTTAATCAGAAAATAGAATAGCAATGTAAGCTTGCCATTTTAAATCTAAAAACAAATAATTTTTATTAATCGCAAAAATTTTATCTAATAATAATTTATTATGCTGTTTTTGAATTAATTAGTGTTTAAAAAATTATCAAATTATAAATACTTCTTGGGTAATATATTTTTCATAGTTTTAATTGAAAATCCAAAATTTTTTCAACGCCTACTATAAAGAGAAAGCGAAATGTTATGTTTTTCTTAAATATTTAAAAATAATGTATTACACAAATAGACATATCAAATCAGAAAAAAATAAGCTTTTTAAAAATATCACAGCCGCCTATGATTTCTATTTAAAAAAATACAACTTTATGTTACTATAGCAAAACGAATGACTAAAAAAAATCGCTGATAACATTATTAGATTCTCTATAAAAAAAGGGCCTGTATAATGTGTATGTTTCAAATTTGTATCTTTTATAATGAGGAAGATATGAATTTTTTAAGATTTCGCTAAAATGTCAATTTTTGTTTATAAGTCGAAAACAAAAGACGATAGCGGGATGCGGTTTTGACCAAAATTGTTTTCTCAAAAAACGGACCCGAGAAGTTTCGGAGATCCCCTATTCGGACATCCAAAATGCAGCACCCTGTACAATGAAACCAGACAAAACTCTGACTAGACGCTACTACGGTACTTCATTTTCTTTTTACTAATAGTCTGTTCCAGGGTTGCACTTCAGTACTGCCAAAAATCATATACAACATGTTTGAGACCCCAGCCATGACCAATGACATCCAAAAGAGGTATCTGTATTGACGAATCGTTTTCTGTGAAACAAACAGTTCAAAAATTTTGCTTTGTCTTACTTAAACCTACATCAGGGGCTACTTCTGCTGTAACATACGGGAAAAAAACCGTGATAAAGTTTCCAAAACCATTAATGAGACTTGTCAAAAATCCGGCATAGTTGGGTGACAAGTCCAAGGGTAGTAAATAAAGCCCCAGAAAAGCAAAAGCATATTGTGACATTCCAATTACGAAAATACTCACCGCACCTATGCGGTTACAACCGGCATATGACCCCGTTAACATGTAAATGGGAGGTCCCATCATGCCAATACTAGAGAAGAGTTTTCGCATTGTTAAAAGACAGACGTAACCGTTTCGAGTGGTCCAATCGGAAAAATAACCCAAAGCGATGATCAAGACCGTCATTGGGAGATACGGAAGAGTGGACAGTAAAGTAGTTTGGTCATTTCCGTACTTGAGAACGTCTTTTGTGTAGGCTGGGATCATATGACCGCTGAAATACCAGCTCCAACGATTGGCAGCGTGTACGAGCACCAAGATCCAAACTTGCAAGGAAGTGAACACTGCGACGTAGGGGATACTTTTGGGTTTGTGGTCGACAGTGTCGCCTAAAACATTAATTATGTACCTTGTGTAAAGGAAAATCGACAACAATCAATGTTTGTTGCCTAAAAATTGCCCGAGCGCAACTGCCAACAAACAGAATATCGGGTGATTCAAAAACATGTGGCATAATTTTAACCACGAATAACCCTCTACAGATGATAATAGGTAGGACCGTATTTACTGGTCCACCTCAAAAAATAGAAAAATTACAGTTATTCAAAAATCGGTATGTAAAAATAATTTTTTGGAAATATTTTTGTTATCGTTTATCCGATTATTATGAAACTTTGCACGTCAAGAGACAAAAAGACGCTCTTTGATATGATGTAAACGGAAGTCTTGTCAAAGCTATACATTTTCGGTGACAAGGGGGCCCTTCTAGTTTTTGGGTCATAACTCAATTTTTCGGCCTATAAACACGTATTTTTGATGCCAAAAATCGAAAGCCCAATCATTTTTTCATAAAAAAGGTACTCTTGTTTCATATCGCTAAAATGTACAGTTCTCGAGTTATTTGGGTTTAAAGAAAACTCTACACCGCGCTGCAAAATGAAAAAGTATGAATTTTGAGCGTACCATTACCTTGAAACTATGGCTTGAAAACAATCCACCACAAATGACATAGCTGTCAATGCTGTCACATTTAATGTTAATTTCATTTAATTTAAAGTAAGATTTGATTATTTTTTGATGATCATAGTGGATCATAGTAAAACACACGATTTTGTATTGAAAGGAACAGTGCATGAGCTGACATGAGCCATCCCAGCCATCACATCATCTGAGAATACACCACAGAAATTTTCACACCGTAAAACGATTTTCCATCCAAAGTGTTGTTTGTTCTTCGTATTTCATTACTTGCATTATAAAACTACAAACCAAATGAAAAATTTAAACGTTCAGACCGAGAACATAACCTCAACTGTAACAAATTATAAAATAAAATCTTAATAACATTTGTAGTAGCATATGGTAGTTTTTGCTTTAATCGGAAGTTAAATTGTTCAAGAGGTTCGAACAATGCACTGTTTACAGTTTATTTACATTATTTTAAATTACAAGAATCTCAAGAACAAGCATCGCCTAATCCATTATACACTTAAAGAGTAAGGCCTTGCCAATTTGCCGAAAAACGTTATCCACTTGACATTTAGTGAAAAGTGATGAAGTGTTCATAGGCCCTAGAATAACACTTTTATATGGTCCGTTTTTTTTAATAAACAATTGTCAGTGTCAAAATCAAGTATAAAAGTAGTTCATATCGCTTTAAAAGGGAAAATTGAGAAATTAGATTTATATTACGTACCCGGATTTGGGGTGAGCAATACACCTAGTTATATACATTTCTTCAATTAAAGCCATATAACAAAAATTCTTACTGATTTTGACACTGACAATTGTTTATTAAAAAAAACGGATAATATTTAAAAAAATAATTCGGTAAAATGCGACGTTGGCGTTTTTATAGTTTTGAAACAGCTAGTAACTTGTTACGACCCAAAAACTAGAAGGGCTCCCTTGTCACCGAAAATGTATAGCTTTGACAAGACTTCTGTTTACATCATATCAAAGAGCGTCTTTTTATCTCTTGACGTGCAAAGTTTCATAATAATCGCATAAAAGATAACAAAAATATTTCCAGAAAATCATTTTTACATACCGATTTTTGAAAAGCTGTAATTTTTCTATTTTTTGAGGTGGGCCAGTAAATACGGTCCTATCTATTATCATCTGTAGAGGGTTATTCGTAGTTAAAATTATGCCACATGTTTTTGAATCATTCGATATATTTATTTGAACGTAGGACCCCCGCTTCAAAAGAAGATTCATTATTATGACTTATTTTTTTAAAAGCTTTAGGACATGCTTGAAAGAAGCAATAAACAATACTACTTACGCATCTCCTGATCCAAGTAGTTCCTCTCTTCGTCTGTAATCCTTGGATCCTTATGGGGATCAGGATACACCAACAGCTCCCAAGCCACAGTCCAAATCAGCCCTAAGCTCCCGAAAACATAAAACGGCGTCGTCCAATTCTCGCACGATTTTACAATAAATTTAGTGCCACTTTTGCTTGCAATAAGCGCCAAAAAATATCCGGCGAGTGTTAGCGACATTAGAGAAGCTCGCTCTCGCAAGGGGGCCCAATGGGCGAGCATATTTGTGGATGCGGGATAAAGAGCACCCTGCAGAGCACCCAAAAGTATAGCTACAACTCTCATTACATTATGATTGCCTTTCGTCGCTTTAATAAGCGTAGGACTTGAAAGATTAATAACTGACATTGCGATTGTTACAAGGGAAAGCAGGTGTTTGGGGCTGTGAGTGTCGGCGTAAATACCTGCTGGAAAGTGTGTAATCGTGTAGCTGATGTAAAACAGGTTTTGGATGCCTTCGTTTGTGTCACTGTCTATTTGGAAGATTTTTGTACAGTTCTGAAAAAATATGGTAATTTTGGAAATAAGGAACAAATTCATTGCTGACATATGCGGTATATGTTTCAACTTCTCGGTGTAGTTCCACACACTGATTTCTGTCTTTAGTCCTATTACTTGTCGGTGTTATCTCAGCGAAATATTTGATAGTATCGCCGATAAGACTCCGATTTGTGTAGCAGTTTATTGTCATGAGTAGAATCATAAGACTTATAAGGTAACGTTGAGGGAACCATGCTGCGAAATTTTCAAGTCGAAGAAGTAATGCGGATTTTTACTCACTGCTCTGTGTTATTGATACACCAGAGGAAGTTGGGCTAGTATTTAGATTTTCAGGAACTTTAAGTGTATCTATTATTTTGGTCATACTTTAGAAAAGGTGAAATGTGTGTCAATTTGACTGTATTTACATAATCTAGCAACCAACATCAAGCAATTTTACCTTGTTTCTTTGATCAAAAAGTAGTAACTGCGCTACTTTTTCTAGTTTGTGTAAGTGTCCGCTATAGAAAGAATCTTATTTTACGGTGGAAAAAAAACTCATTTTATTCAAAATTTTATTTCCTTTTCACTAATGGCTTATTCCATGGTTGCAGCTTAATGCGACAAAAAATCACATAAACCATATTTGAAATCATAGCGACAAGTACCGAAATCCAAAACAGACCCCTGTATTGACGAATTGTTTTCTGCAAACCACCTAAATCAAAAGTTTTGTTTCATATTCCACAGACTTACATCAGGAGCTATCCACATTGTAAACTTTTTGAAAAAGAAACCGCCAAAGTTGCCAAAACCATTGGTGAGACTCGTCAAAAATCCGGTGTAGTTGGGCGACAAATCCATCGGTAGTAAGTAGAGAGCCAAGTATGCAAAAGCAAATTGCGTCATTCCAATGACGAAAATAACCACCGCACCTAAGCGGTTACAACCCCCATATGACCCAGTTAACATGTAAATGGGGGGTCCCATCATGCCAAGACTAGTGAAGAGCTTTCGCATTGTTACGGTATTTACGTAATCGTTTCGAGTGATCCAGTCGGAGAGATAACCCAAACTGATGATCAAGATCGTCATTGGAAAGTAAGGAAGTGTCGACAGTAAACTAATTTGGTCGTTTCCATACTTGAGAATGTCTTTAGTATAGACTGGAATCATCAAACCGGTGAAATGCCAGATTCCACGATTGGCAGCGTGCACCAGAATCAGGATCCAGACTTGGAAGGATGTGAAGATGGCAATATAGGGAATTCTCTTGGGTTGTGTGTGGTCGACGAAGCCGCCTAAGGAACTAAATTTTAAACTATAATACAAAATACTTTAATCCGGGTTAACAACATTCACCATTGTATCGAAAATGTCAGTTTCGAAATGCCCGAACACGCACCACCAACAAAGCAAATAAATTTATTTGAGCGTAGGAACGCTTACTCCATATAAGTTTAACTAATTTTACGATAATAACTTTTAAACTAAATTATAATGAGATTTAGTACAATAAAATTGTCCAAGAGCAAAGCCCCAACAGAACGAATAAACTTATTTGAACGTAGGATCCCAAGCTCAGGAGAAATAGATAAGGTAAATCTTAAAAGTTTGAGACGGTTTCTAGTAAATCAAGATGGTTAATAACGATTAATTAAGATATGAACATTGACGAACGTTAGCTCTTTTGTCTGTAATATTACCAATTAATTTTAAACGGATGGTGTTGTCATTTGATATTTTTTTGAAACTTGTGTCTTTCCACTTACGCATCGCCAGATCCAAGTACTCCTTTTCCTCTGGCGTAATCCTCGGATCTTGATGAGGATCCGGAAACACCCACAGCTCCCAAATCAGAGCCAAAAAAAGTCCTATGCCCCCGAAAACATAAAACGGAGTCGTCCAGTTTCCGGACGATTTCACAATTAAGTTCGTCCCAGCTTTGCTTGCAATAAGTCCCAGGAAAAATCCTGCGAGGTTTAGCGACATTAGAGAGGCTCGTTCTCCCAAGGGGGCCCAATGTGCCATCATGTTTGAAGTCGCGGGGAAAATAGCACCTTGAAAAGTGCCCAGAAGTATAGCCACGGCTCTCATTACATTATGATTGCCTTTCGTTGCTTTGATAAGTGAAGGACTTGAGAAATTGATAAGGGAGCATGCTATTGTTATAAAAGAGAGCAGGTGTTTGGGGTTGCGACTGTCGGCGTAAATACCTCCCGGAAACTGTGTAAGGGTGTAGCTGAGGTAGAATAGGTCTTGGATGCCCTCGCTTGTATCACTGTCTATTTTGAAAATTTTTGTAAAGTTTGATGATTTTTTTTCAAGGAGTGGTTGTAGTTCCCTACACTGATTTCTGCGTTTAGTGTCATTTCTTGTCTGTTTTACATCAGCAAAAAAGTCAATAGTTTCGTTGATAATAGCACGGTTTGTGTAGCAGTTGATTGTCATAAACAGGATCATAAAGGTCACCAAATAGCGTTGACGGTGACATGCTACAAAATTTACAAGTAGCGGTAGTTAAGCGGGATTTTATTCACCTATTCGTGTTATTGACTCACTAGAAGAAGTAGAGATGGTATCCAGACTTTCACGAACTTCACGTATATCTTCTGACATTTTGGAAGACCTGAATCTATGACCTGAATTGAGCAAACTTGATTCATGTCAATTTGGCAACCAATATCAAGAAATTTTTGTTTTGCTTATCTTTATTAACCTTTGTTAAGTTTTAAAAATCTTAAGTGTGTAGGAATTCGGTGGTAAATAAAAAAACATGTTGTAGAAAATTTTATTTTTTTTTCAATAAAGGTCTGTTCCATGGTTGGAGTTTGCTATTACCAAATATCATAAACATCGTGTTTGCGACTGTAGCTACTAGCAATGTTATCCAAAATAACTGTCTATACTGAAGAATAGTTTTCTGTGAAACAAGAAAATCAAAAACTTTGCGTCATGTAACCTGGACTTACATCAGGGGCCAACGCTGTTGTAACCTTCTTGAGAAAAAACCCAGAAATGTTTCCAAATCCATTAGTGAAAGTCGTTAAAAATCCGGTATAGTTGGGAGACAAATCCATCGGTAATAAATACAAACCCAGGAAGGAAAAACTCAAAAGAGACATTCCACATACAAACATAGTTATCGCACCAAATCCATTGCAATTGGCGTATGAACCAGTTAGAATGTAAATTGGAGGTCCCATCATTCCAAGACTGGTGAAATATTTTCGCATTGTTAAGACATTTATGTAATCGTTTCGAGTAATCCAGTCGGAGAGGAAACCCACGCTGACCAAGGTCACCGTCATTAGAAGATATGGAAGTGAGGAAATTTCGTTAGCTTCGTAATCACTGTACTTAAGAACGTGTTTTATGTAAATCGGAATCTGCAAAGCAATGAAATTCCAGAGCCAACGATTGGCAGCGTGTGCAGAGATCATAATCCAGACTTGAGGAGAAGTGAGGATTGCGACGTATGGGATGCTCTTGCGTCTATGGTCAACGATGCCGCCTAGAAACTGGATTATCAACTTTCATCCTAGTAATTATGTATAAAGTGTGCAGTTACTCGAAATTATGTTGGCAAGTTGTGCTTCCAACAGAGCAAACAACTTTATTTGAGTGTAGGACTCCTGACAATTGATTAAAAAAACTTACGCATTTCCAAATCCAAGTACTCTTTCTCCTCTGGGGTAATTCTCGGATCCTTATGTGGATCCTGGAACACCCACATCTCCCAAATCAGAGCCAAAAAAACCCCTACGCCCCCAAAAACATAAAAGGGCGTTTTCCAGTCTCCGGACGATTTCACAATAAGCCTGGTGCCACTTTTGCTTACAGTAATCCCCAAAAACAATCCTGCGATTGCTAGCGACGTTAGAGAGGCTCGTTCCCGCATGGGGGCCCAATGGGCTATCATATTCGTTGTCGCGGGAAAGAAAACACCCTGGACAGCACCCATAACTAGAGCCACGACTCTCATTACATTATGATCGCCTTTCGTCACTTTGAGCAGCGAAGGAATTACAAAATTGAGAAGAGAGCTTATGACTGTTAAAAATGAGATTAAGTGTTTGGGGTTGCGAGTGTCTGAGTAAATTCCTCCCGGAAGATGGGTAATCATGTAGGTGATAAAGAATACGGATTGGATTTCTTCGTGCGTTGTTTTCTTTATTTGGAAAATTATTGTGAAATTCTGCAAAAGAATTGATATTTTGTAGAGGAATAAATTAAAGTTGACATTTGATACTTTTTTCTCGTCACGGCTTTGGCGCAGTCCCGGACATTGATTCTTGTACGTAGTGGTATTGGTTGTCCGTTTTACATCCGCAAAGAATTCAATGGTTTCGGCGATAATAGCACGATTTGCGTAACTATTTATTGTCATAAGTAGAATCATAAAAATCACTAAATGCCGTTGACTGATACATGCTGCAAAATTTCCAAGGTGAAACAGCTAAAACACGATTTTACTCACATCTTCGGGTTAATGATTCACTAGAAGAATTAGGACTAGTGTTTAGAGAACGAGGAACTTCATGTGTATCCATGCCCTGTCATTTTGGAAAAAATGAAATGAGTCAACTTGATCTACACTTGATATTAAAATACCCCAAATGCATTCAACATCATTTTATTATCTTCACTCTACATCTATATTCGAAACAATGGTCAAAGTAGTATTCAACACTTCCAAAACATAATCTAAAACATTCTTCTGTTGCTGTAACATTTGTTTCACTTTCTCTTCCCTTCTCCTCCTCCTATCAGCATCAAACAGAAAAATCAACTGAGTCGCAGCTGCCACTCTCTTAATCCTATCATCATGAATTATCCGAATTCGACGTTTAGCTTTAGCTGTGAAAAAAATCTCATTCGAACTTGCGTGACACGTACGAACAACTCGTTCCATCAACTCTAACTTCTCTTTCTCACTCAGTGTGTACTTCTTCAAGTTGTACCAAGCAATACAACGCATAAATTCCAATGTGTTTGACGACAAAGTTAGACAATTTTCATACCTGATTTCGTCCGGTTTGGCTGTTACAAATTGCCGGTTTTTGGAACGACCACCGGTGAGACGAGTAAAACCAACCTTCAGTATGGTTTTATAATACGTGACTTCTTTCAAAATGAATTTTTTCAACCTGGAAAAGTCGTGGTGGCTTGAACTGGCCCGAACGACTTGGTGGTAACAAATTATGATCACCGAAATGTAAAGCGAGACGAATAATTGATTTATGATCATATAAGACGCAAAGAAGACGTTACCCAAGATTGGACTCAATTGTATCAAGTCTTTGACATTGAACGAATTGATTAATCTCGTCGAGAGACGCATCAAAGAGACAGAGCTTTCGGCCATATCTTTGAAATCGTTGGATTCGTACCCGAAAATTAGGCAACCAAGGAAAGCAAAAGCGACGATGAAACCAACATGTGAGACAAACAACGATAAAATTGACACAATCGACAAAGCCAATGTCTTCTCCATTATCTGAAAAACCGTTCCAAAACGGCACAATTTCCACAGCCTTACTGTTGATACAAAAACAAGCAAGGCTGCAACCAGTGTGAACGTCAGTTCGGCATAAACCAAGTGGAAATAATTGACGAATTGATTCTTCTTGGCTTTTTCCATTTTGGACAGGAACTCTTTGACCATCTGGGCCCTATGGACAAACGAAGCGAAACACCCATAACTCATGCTAACTATGATCAAGTCCACCACAATCCAGAAGTCCTGAAACACAACCAAGCCCTTCCCTTGCCATATCCGTGTCAGAATTTTGACCGTAAAAATAAACACCATGATGACAAAAGCCCCAAAAATGACAATCTGGACAATACTATCCTCATCCCTGAGAAAGAGCAACTGGACAGTGTCCAGTTCCAGTTTGTTACGGAAAAAACCAGTGGTACTGGACTCGGTCACAAGTCGTACCACGTTGAACAAATTTGTATTGACATTATAAGATAAAAACTCCAAGAAAATGGCACTTGTGGCACTATCTACCCACTTGTTGACCACCATGTAGTTAATGTTGACGTATGTGTTGTACAAAGTACGACCAAGGGGCGACACAAAACCTCCTCCATCGTAAATCCCGAATTTTCCCACAACTACTGTGGTACCAGCAGATTCGGCCGAGGTATAGTTCCAGATCGGTCTAAATTGTGACAAATTGCTGAAACTTTGATGACTCTCTTTGGAGTACCAAAATTCAGACCGGCACGAGTTTGCCTGGAACAATGGTACCATGCATGGTCGTTTGACGACTCGTTTCTGGCGAAGACGGGCCACGCCCAGGAACTTGTTACAAAAGTCGACCATGGTTCCCGGAACGTCCACCACGTATTTGGTGTACCATTGTTGAAGGTGTAACGTTGGGGCAAAAGTCATGTTGAGGTACTTGTAGTACTCGGAAATGGAGGTGATGTTGGAGTAGCCAGTCATCAAAGTGCGCATTTCTTGGTGGTTGAGGATTGTTTGAGGGTTCTTGTTGGCATAAATCGCCAAGTAGAGAAGCGTGATGTAGCAGGAAAACATGATCGTGTCTTCGATTAAGGCCAAAATTTTGAACCGTGTAAACACTCGGTGTTTGCGAAGCTGGAAACTCAGAGTAGGTTTTTGGCGAGTTTTTTGGCACTTACCGTGATGTCAAAAATGTTCAACGGTTGGTACAAGTGGCCAAAATAGGAACGTAAGACATTTTCCCCAAATTTCCGAAAGAGAAACCTCCTCTGTCTTTCAATCTCACGAATAAGTTTGGGCAAATGTTTAGTCCAGACGAATTCATGCCCGGTTTTTGTCCAAAACACCTCAACCAAGTTCTCCAAAACCAGGAAATAAACCATCACCGCTAGTACAACCGACGTAAACCAAAACCAACTCATTACGAGAGGTTGCCAAAAGCCATAAATCACCAAAACTGTGATACTTATGACGATGTTTGCCGACAAGACCACCAAGCAGACGACTTTTGCCCGTTTCAAGTGCCTAAGAAGAAGAATTCTGGACTTGAGGTCAAGTCGGAATTTCTGGCAAACCTGTAAAACCCTACCCAAATCATATGAGCCACAAATGCGACTCCGGCACTCCCGAAACCAATCGCGAACGGTTCCCAGTGGAAACCATAGTGGCAGAACCATGCGAAACCATCGCTCAGCTCCAGTTGTGGTACTCCATACATGACGAAAGTCGCCAAAAATATCATCAAAATAATTGAAAGAAGTAGAGTCAATTTGATAATAACTTTAAAATGGGTTTGGTAAGAACGTCGCGGTAAAAATCGCACCATTGAGAATTTTCGTTGTTTCTTTTCTTCCGATGGAGGCATTTTCATGTAGGTGTTGCCTTTGGGCGGCAAATCGAACCATTGGTTGAATTTAAAATACCATTTATGACTGTTTTGTAAGTCGTACACTATTACACAAAGGCAATACCAGGCAGGTGATCGGCCCGTATAATCAATCCAGAGGGCAATTTCCAAAATTTGGCCTAGAAAACTTCTGGTTGGTACCAGAAACCAGTCATTGGAACCCCACTGGAACATCCTTTTTTGCGGATCGGGATAATTAAGGACGTGGCTTTGGCTCGTGTTATGTTGGCCGAATATCTTGATACAGACATTTGAGGAAGTACCAGACGATGGTTTTCTTCCAGTTTGAACCATAACCAAGTAGGGGTACCTGGCATAGGAGGATATATCGCCAGGAACGTAAATAGTAATGGTTTTGACGCTTTCTTTCACCACAAGGATCAACGAAACGGAATAGAGGGCCACAACTGTGGCCACACAGATAAAAATAATCGGTGACCGAATTAGTACCATTTGAAAGTTCGGTTCGGTTATATTTTTCTCAATTTTGATCGGATTGTTATAGACAATGCCCGAAAGAATCGATAAATGTTTGCACAAACACTCGATTTGTGTACCACTCGAGTTGGCACCCCCTCTACACGAAAAAACCCAAATTTTTCGACTGACATTCCACTGGTAGCACGACATGGTGTAAACACTCAAATGGTAATCTCCCGGAAGACTCGAAATGTACCACCAGGCGTCATACCCGCTCACTTTCTCCTGGTACATCACTTGCCCATCTTTGACCGAATGACCCTCACTTTGAACTCTACCCAAATCAGGTTTTTCAAACTCGGTCAAAAGTAACCGAAAATTAGTGGCGGTTTGCAAAAACTGAACGAAAAAACTCTCCCCTGCCCTCACTTCAATCCTCACCACAGTCAAACCCCTATTGTCAATTTCATGAACCACAATTTCACCTTTCCGATTCGGATGAACCTCCAAAACCATTTTGACCGGTTGGGTGAATTGTACCATATCCTGTCCCATTTTGCTAACCTTGACCAGTACCACGTTAGTGACCACGACCCAACCCACCCACCAGAACGGATTCCTCTTCCATGAACATACCATTACATCGACTAAATCCTTGACTGTTTCCAAATCCTGTGACACCCAGAAGGTGGCTCCGGAAATTTTAATTTCGCGACCTACAAGATCCCGGCCTTGGGAACGTGTGACCTGGGCACTGACGTTGACCGTCGAGGTCGCAATGGTGTCCTTGATGGACGTCAAGGCCAACATTTGAAGCGTCGTTTTGCAGATATCGACGTAATTGTGAGCGGCTTCTTCGTATTTTTTAACCTTGGAAGCCGCAAGGTCATCGGCGTCATAATCCTGGTACTGTTCAGTAATGACCGGGAGGGTAACCAACGGAAAAGGCGTAGTGACATTGAAATCGAGCCTTTTCTGCTCCAGTTGCTTCTCATTTCGTTTGGTGTCAGTCACGCCACAGTTCATAAGGATTTTGGCATTGGTTTCAATCTCCTTTGCCATTTTCTGAGGGAAGTGTTTGCTTTTCAAGTTGCTGAAATCAATGTCCGCGTTCTTTTTGCACGCTTTCGTGGCCATTTCGCCCTGGAAGGGGTCACTTTCCGCCTCAGGATCGTAAACAATTCGACTGATAATTGAGTAGATCTGTTGGGCATCCTCACGCGATTGGACCTTCGTTTCGACGAAAGTTTTCAACAAGTCTTGTTTTATTTCGTTGTTTTTGTCACTCGGATTTGCCTCAATTTCTTCAACAATTCCATTAGCGAGTTGTACCGCCTTTGCTATACTCCTCTCGTGCACCAAATCCTTGACGTTTTGGGCCAAAGACGGAATTTCGGCCGAGGCACTTTGAACATTCACACTTAACTTTGACACATCGCTAGAGTCCTCAGTATCTCTAATCCTAATGTAAACCTCAACATTGATGGGGAGGAGAAACTCCAAATCTTCGATCCGCTTGGCTTGGGCAAGTGGTACATCTAAAACAAAAACGGGATTAATCCTTAAAACTCCCCCAAAGTCAAGTACTTTTGTCCTGTTTGACTGTGTAAACTTCGAACGAAGCTGCATCCCCTTTGAACTGGCACTCGACTTTGAATTTCGTCTTGACGGCAGTACCAGAATTCGGAGTGACTTGGCACGACTGTATTTTAATCCCAGTTGGGGTTTTTCGGGGTATTGTAACAATTTGCTCCACGCTGTGTTCCCAAGAAGAATCATCCTTCATTTTAACACTGAGTGTAAATTTATAGAGGTGATCGCCAAGGGCGTATTTCGCTGGTACTGTTATGGTACTCTCGCTGTATGTTTTTTTGCAAAAATCAGTGCTGGTCCCTTTTTCAAGCGAACATTGCCACTTGTATTGCAACTTTTCCGAAGTGTTAGGTTGGCCCTCATCATCAAGCGATTCGGAACCGTCCATAACAAAATCATAACCTGCATCGACCGTTCGAGAGGAACCACCTTTAATGATGGGTTTCGGTGGTTTCTTTGTGAATTTTATGTAACATATGGCTTCGGGGTGTAAAATATTGCCACCTCTGTCGACTTCTGCCACTAATTTTATCTCGTTTAAGCCTTTGGAAAGGCTATCTTTATCAGCTAAGAATTCGTTGTCGTATTCGGACAGTTTTTCACCATTGCGGTACCACTTGAACGTTTTTGAAGTGAACTCACAATCACTTGTAAATTTACCTTCCAGTACTTCACTGTTAGGTGCAGACAAATCAAATGGTTTATTCTTGTCCGGACCGCTAAAAAATTGGTTTAATTTGGATCAACTAGAAACTAACTTTACCAATATTTTGGATCAATGGTCACTTTATCCTTGCAATCCTTTTTTCTTACTGTCACAACTTGAGTGGTGCTTTCCCACGAAATGTCTGCACTAGTTTTAATGCTTAGAGTGAATTTATAGACGTAACCTCCCAGTGCGTACTGCGAAGGTACCGTTAGGGTACTCTCACTGTATGTTTTTTCACAAAAGTCTGTATTTGTGCCTTTTTCAACCGAACACTGCCACTTGTATTCTAATCTCGCCGCTATGTTTGGCTGTCCCTCATCGTCACGTGACTCGGAACCATCCATCACAAAATCAGAATTTTCATCAACCGTTCGAGAGGCGCCACCCTTGATGATGGGTTTCAGTGGTTTTTTTGTGAATTTTATGTAACATTTGATTTCGGGGTGTAAAATATTGCCACGTCTGTCAACTTCTACTACTAATTTTATCTCGTTTAAACCTCTAGTCAGGCTATTTATGTCGGCCATAAATTGGTTATCGTCTTCAGACTTCTTTTTTTCATTGAGGTACCACTTGAACTTTTTGGAATCGTACTCACAGTCACTTGAGAACTTACCTTCAAGGACTTGGCTGCTGGGTGCAGTCAAATCGAACGGTTTATTTTTATCCGACCAACTAAAATTTTGTTAAATCTGAGTTAATTCAGAATGGTACTTTACCAATATTTTGGATCAATTATTACTCTATCGTTGCAATCTTTTTTTCCCACTGTTACAACTTGAGTAGCCTCTTCCCATGGAAGTTTGTCGCTTGGCCTAACTTTGAGAGTGAATTTATACTTGTGACCTCTAAGTGCGTATTTCGCGGGTACCGTGAGGGTACTCCCTTGGTACGTTTTTTTGCAAAAATCGGTATTTGTGCCTTTTACAACCAAACATTCCCATTTATATTCCCTAACTCCCTTTTCCCCAGGAAACAGATTAGTGCCATCAGCCGTTTTAGTACCATCCATCACAAAACTAGAACCCTCATCGACATTCCTAGAGGGACCACCTTCAATAACAACGTCCAGATTCGGGCTATAGACTCTGAGGTAACAATATAATTCGGGCGTTGAAACCTTCCCATCTCTTTTAACTTCCACTACCAGTTTTACAGTGAGTAAACTAGCGGTTACCTTGCTAGGATCGATAGTAAATTGATCGACGTCTTGTTGCTGCAGCTCCTCATTGAGGTACCAAACGAACTTCTTTGACTGGTATTTGCAGTTACTTGTGAACTCAGCTTTGTATACTAAAGCACTGTTTTTCTCCGACGTCTTGGTTGGTTTAAAATCATCAGTCGAACTAAAAGTTTGGGTGAAGTTTTGACCGACCAAAGCTGAAAGTTTTACCAAACTTTTGGATCTATGTGGAGTTTATCTTTACAATCATCGTCTCGTCTCAATCTAAATCTTGCCACCGCATCGGTGGCCCCAAAAATGACCAAAAAAACGCAAATTTTTGACATTGGCTATTGTCTATCAAAAATAAAACTTCATTTTGATTACTTATTATTTATTAATTTTTTTCGAATATGTTGTTACAAAAACAATCTTTATTTCCCACTCATCGGTTTTGGATTTCCCATCCCGCCCTGACCTGGCTCCGTCATTCCCCCAGGGCTTCCTCCCGTTCCGCCCTGGCTTCCTCCCATCCCACCTTGACTTCCTCCCATTCCGCTCTGGCTTCCTCCCATTCCGCCCTGGCTTCCTCCCATCCCACCTTGACTTCCTCCCATCCCGCTTGGTGGAGGTTCTTCCATACCTCCTTGACCTCCTTCCATCTTCATTCCTTGTGCTACTGAAAATGATCATTACCTAATACAGTCTAACTTCCAAAAAATCTTACATTTATGATGAATGTTAATACATATAAAAAGGACAGACACCAAAAGAGCCTAAAAAGCAATGAAAAGAGTTATTCGTTTCGAAAATACGTACTTTTATCGCTTTTGCCATTGTAAATCGCAACCCAAAACAAATTTTTGCATAAAAAAAAACCTTATATAGGAATCGTTTGAATAATTTCCTTTATCTATGAGTTTTAGAATTTTCATGAATGACTCAACGAATAACTTATTCCTTTGTTTGTCCTTTAATGTTAATCTCATTTTTATCTATTTGTATTTTGTAAATTCAGTGAGCCTGAACGAAGTCAAGCAACGATTACTTTTTACGATTGTTGATAATTTAAAATATTTTTTTCATAAATAGTGAAGTTCAAATAAAAAAACAACTTTACTTTTTAAAGTCGTAAAACAGTCTCCAACATACGATTAAAATAATACAACTGTTTCATTTGAGATCCCACTATACTTGTATTATTGTAATCATTAGTTAACTTAAATTTACTATAAAAAACTAAATTAAAAATTACTTATAATTCTATGGCTGCAATCCCTTCCTTAGTTAGTTTATCATGTGACATAGCCAGGGTCCTACGTTCAAATATTTTTTTTTGGTCTGTTTGGGCTACTTTTAGTTAGTTTTAAAGGAATTCAAAACTAGAAAGTTGCCAATAAATCTTAAATACTTTCTTTGTTTACGTTATTTAGGTCAAAAACTCTTTTAAAAATTTCGTTTTTCTTAAATAAAAAACACAAATTGTTATTTTTCTAACTTTTTATTCAACTTCAATGTTTGACACTAGTCGTACAATAGTCTCCAACACTTGATTAAAATAATTCAACTGGTCCATTTGATACATCACTATTTTCTTAAACCTTTCCTCCTTCAATTTCCTCCATTTCTGTTCCGGGTCCAAAATCAGCTCGACTGCTGTTTCAATTTTCTTCATGTTGTTATCGGGAATAACTTTAATGCCTTTCGGGGTCTTCTCCGTGAAAAAAATTCCAGTCTGGTCGATTCTTCGGACACACCTCACCACACGATGCATCATCCCCAACTTTTCCTCTTTGGACAATCGAAACTTTTTGAGGGCACAAATCGCAATACAACACATCAATTCGAGGGTATTTTCTTGTATGGTGACACAATTCTTATATCGGTACTCGTCGGGTTTGGGTGTGACCTTGCGCTGTTTTAACGTGGTACCAGATTTGAGTCTTTGAAACCCGACTTTGAGCCAAGTCTTGTAAAACCGGACTTCTTTTAGGATGAAACTCGTTAAAGTAGTAAGTTCGGAATCACTTGCTAGTAGCACTTGAGCCTTGTAGTAACAATCGATCAAGACGGCTACATACATGGTGGAGAATAAAAGATTGCAGAACATGTAAGCAATGTAGTAGACGCGACTGATGAAAGGATTTGTTACTATAAGAACGTCGAAATCAAAGTCTCCTTCAACCCCTAAACTTAAAATGAAGAGTGTCATAGCCACGTCTACCAAATCCTTGAAATTCCTTGAATATGAACCAAAGATCATAACACCTGTAAACGTGAAAGCTCCGATGCAGAGTCGATGGTTGATCATTAAGACGAAAAGTGTGGGGAAACCTATTATGATTGTTTTTTCCACAATTTTGAAAAAGGTCCCCACGCGTAACATCTTCCAAAGCCGGATTGTTGAAATAAAAATCAAAAACGCCGCAATATAGGTGAACGACTTGTCTTGGAAAAGCAAACCGTAGAAGTTGATAAACTCATTCTTTTTGGCCTTCTCCACTTTGAGCAGGAATTTGTTGACCAAATCCATTCTACCAATGAACAAAAGGAAACAAACGTAAGTTACCCCGACTATAACCACGTCGATCAAAGTCCACAAATCGCGAAAGAAAAATAATTTCCTCGTAAAGGCGCGTGTGATAAGCTTCAGAGTGAAAATAGCAACAATAAGAAAAAAAGCCCCTAAAATTACCAATTCGGCAATTGCGTCCTCATTCTGGACAAACAGGTACTGAGCTGTGCTCAAATCTAGGAAATTCCTAGTGTACCCCGTGGCACTTCTCTCACTCACCACCCTTACAGCATTAAATAAATTACTGTTGACGTTATAGGTCAAAAACTCAATCATTATTACACTTGTGGCTCTGTCGATCCAAGCGTTTTTGACCACGTAAAAGAAATTCGCATACGAATTGTAAGAAGTACGACCAAAAGGGGCAATGAATCCGCCCCCCCAATACCACCCGAATTGCCCCCAAACAAGCGAAAGCCCCCCTTTATACGCTTTCGTGTAATTCCAAATTGGTGCCATCCGGTCAAAGTCGTTATAATTCGGTATAAAAGTACTAGTGTTTGACCACATGTGCATATACTCCCCGTGACAAGTCTCATTATTCACGAAATCGTACAATTGACGACACGGACGCAGTTCCGTACGTTTCTGTCTCAATCGGGCCACCCCCAGGAACTTATTATTAAAATCAGCCATGATTCCCGGCTCTTTAACCACATACTTGTGGTACCAGTGTTGTGAATGCAGGGTTGGGATCACCGTTTCGTTCAAATAGTCGTAAAATCTGTAAAGTGGGGTCAGTTTTTTTGGCCGAGGTGATTGGAGGGTAGTACTCGTCAATTGAGGAGATTTTGGAGAAACCCCCAGTACGGGTATGTACTCCTTTAAGGAGGTCGGCCATTTCCATGTGGTTATAAACAGTGAGGGGGTTTTTATTGGCAAAAATCACAAGGTAGAGGATAGCCACGTAACAGATAAACATCGTGGTGTCTTCAATCAGGGTCAGGAGTTGCAAGCGGGACAAAAATTGGGCCTTACGGACCTGGAATTGACAGGTTAGGGTATGGAGGGGGTCATGGAGGAGTAACCTTGATTTGCTCCTCCTCCATAGGTGTGTAAACATGGCCAAAGTAGGGTCGTAAAAGGTGTTCACCGAATGTTTTGAACAGAAATTTTCGCTGAATTTCGACTTGGCCCAGATGTCGCTTGAACGTTTCGACCAAAGTCGAGTCATCTTCAATCTGACGACTCGACTTAAAAAGAATATAAACTTCGTACAAGTTCTCCCAAAGAAGAAAATGCAGTACAATAGCCAGTATGACGGAAGTTAGCCAAAACCAACTCATGGTCAGAGGTTTCCAAAATCCGAAAACCACTAAAATTGTCACACTTGTGACCACGTTTATAGTTAGAACCATCAAACTAACGTTTTTAGCTCGTTCCTTGTTTCTGGAAATTAGTATTTTGGAATTGAGGTTTGAACGGTAAGTTTTGGCAAACCTGTAAAACCACAGACACGTTAAATGAAACATAAAAGTGAGACCTGAACTTCCGAAACCGATCAAAACCATTTGCCACCGGAAACCATAGTCGCAGAACCATCCGAAACCATCGGCAAGTGCAAGTCGTGGCATTCCATACATGACCAAGGTTGCCACACATATCATTAAAACAACCGATAGGAGGAAATTTGCTTTGAGGAAGAGGTCCAGGTCGGCTTGGTACAACCTCCGAGGCCAAAACCTCAACTTTCGCCCCCAACCATGTTCTCTACCAAGTTCCCCAGCTCCAATTTTGTTATACGTTTGGTGTTTAGGTGGAACGTCGAACCATTTATTGAACTTAAAGTACCACTTCTGGCCGGTTTGTATGTCATAAATGGTCACATTGGTACAGTACCATCTTGGAGTTCGTCCGGTGTAGTCGGACCATAACGCCACTTCGGTTAATTCACCCAAAGAATTGAGGTTCGGTACCAAGAACCAATCGTTGTTCCCCCACTGGAATATCCGTTTTTGGGGGTCAGGGTAGTTCAAAATGTGGCTCCTGGTACAACTTTTCTGGCCAAAAATTTTGATACAGATATTTGAGGAAGTACCAGAAGATGGTTTTCGGCCCGTTTTGATACAAACCAAGTAGACATAACGCGAATAAGTGGAAATGTCAGGAGGCAAATAAACCCGCATTTTTTTCACTCTTCCTAGGCCCAACATAACCACCAAAACAATGAAATAGATGAGTAAAAGTGTTACAAGTGTGATAAAAATAACAGGAGATGATAGTAAAACCATCTCGAATTCGGGTTTGGTTTTAACTTCGTCGATTCTAATTGTATTGTTATGAACCACTCCCGCCAATATTGACAAGTGATTACATAAACAAAAAATCTTCTTTTTGGTCGATTCCGCCGTACTCTGTAACTCAAGGTTACAAAAACGGTTCACAAGCTATTAAATGTTACTTTGCAAGCGAAAGACCATTTTTTCTTCGAGTAGTTCCAAGAGAAACATGAGGCACTGTACACACTAACATCAAAATTGATCCCACCACCCTGGAAAAAGGTAGGTCAAAATTTTTAACTGTTGGTACGCACAAACGAACCGTTTCCGGTACCACTGAAATGTAACACCACGCATCGTACTTTCGGTCATAGTCATAGTACAGTTGTTTGATTCCGGTGATTTTTACACCTTTCAAGCGTATTTCCCCTTCTTCCGGTTTCTCAAAAACCGTGATAAGAACAAGAATCGTGGCACTCGTCTTCAATTCGACAAAAAACGCTTCTCTAGCCTTAACATCAACCCTGACAACTACAAATTTTTCATCTCTCTTGACCGGAAGTACGACCAAATCCCGTTCTTTGCGTAGATCAAGTATCACTTTATTGGGTTCTTCAAATTTCCTCAAAATCTCCTCTTTAGTGACCACACGGAGGAGAAAGACATTTGTAACAATCTCCCATTTGGTCCACCAGAAGGGGTCGTACTTCCAACAACACACCCTGACATCTACCGCATCCTTCACCTTTCCAACGTCACGTGACGGCCGGAAACTACCCCCCAACATATCAATTTTGCTCTTTGCCAACTCCTTCCCAACCAGTCTAGTGATCTGAGCTGACGAATCGTCAGCTGAGGTCACAACCGTCTTTTCCCCCTCTACCACAGTCAAAGCCAACATTTCCAAATTCGTCTTGCATATAACGACAAAATTCGAAGACGTTATGTCGTATTTTTTCGTTTTGTCCCAAACACTTTCATCGGTTACGTAATCGGGGTAGTTCTCTTCGATGACGGGAAGTGGGAGGGGCGGGTAGGGCGTGGTGGGGGTGTCAAAAGGGAGTGGTTCCGGTACCATGATTGGTGGATTCGGTTTCGCATCGGTCTCCACGCATTCAAGGAGAGCCTTGGTGGCGTCAAGCGTGTCACGTGTCAGCGATTTAGGGGCGGAGTCTTTTGTCATCTCTTTGTAATCGACCAACGCCGATTTCTTGCAAATTTCCGAGGCGATTTCACCGCGGTATGGATCGGATTCGGATTTGGGATCGTGAACAAGTCGGGCGACCAGTTGGGCGATTTGGCGCGCCTTGGCTTGGGATTTTATCCGAATGTCTTGGAAGTTTTTCAAAAGGGACATTTTGAGTTCTTTGGTGGTGTTAGAAGGGCCTTTGGCATCGAGTGCTTCGATCAAACCATTGGTGATTTGGACGGCAAGGTCCGTATCTCCCCTTTTGATCAAGTCAGGGATGGAAGCGTTCAAACGGGTGATTTCGGTGTCGGACGTGTCACCAGGACTTACCTTAAAATCCATAAAACACTTAACTTTTGATTAATTTTATTACCTGAACGTTAAGTTTATATTCGTCGGAAAAATCCTCGGCATCTATAATCCTCACGTAGACGTCGGTACCAATCGGAAGAACAAACTCCAACCCTTCCAGCTTGTAGTTCCTGTTCAGTACCACCACTTTTCCCTTTTTCTTCGTCAAAATCTCAAAGTTGTACCCTTCGCCTGTGTATTTACACTCGACCCTAAACGTCGTCTTTATTGCAACTCCCTGGGGCGGTTTCGCCTGGCACGAGTCAATTTTTATCGGTACTTCGACGTTCAAAGTTTCAGTAGCACTGCCACCACTTTTCAAATCCACCCGAATTTTGACAAGTCCGGGTTTAAAAACACCTTCATTGACGATAAATTTGTCAGAATTTCGTCCGTATTGTGTGTTCTGATAGTCAAAATTGTCATCAACTGTCCAGGTGTAGTCCGTTTCGTCCACCCCATCACAGTTCTTGCGACAGATCACTCGGAGGAAGGTAAGTCTTTGCGCAACGGTTAACGGAGCCGCTGGAGGACAGTTCTTCTCACAGATTATCTCCAGTTCTGCGACTTTGGCCAAAACTGTGACAGTTTGTGTGGTACTGACCCAAGTGTTGGAATCTTCACTTTTAACACTGAGGGTGAAAAGGTACTTTCGATTGGTACTTGGTGGTACAACAAGAGTAGCACCATGGTATTCTTTGGCACAGAAAGTCTTCTCCGGGCCGTCCAAGACCTGGCATTGCCATTTGTAAGACAATTTTGGGGGAGTTCCTGTAGGAACGTCTCTATCTATGGATTTTGAACCATCCATTACAAAGCTATGAGTGGCTTCAACGGTACGCTCGGTTCCCCCTTTGATGATTGGTATAGGGTCAAGTGCGTCAATACTCAGCAAACACTTCAAATAAATTTTTGGGGAAAGAATTTATTTTTGTAACTTACGCTAGCCTCTAGTTCCTTTTTTGACCCTTTTCTAGTCAACGTAACTGTAACCATGACCCCGTAAACTTCAGTTTTAAGGGCAAAAGGGTGGAGGATGTAGGTGTTAGTGTTGGTTTCAGTGCTTATAACATCTTTTTGGTTTTCGTCCCTCACAAGCCAGTGATATTTCATTTCATCGAAATCGCATTCGGTTTGATAATGCGCGATTATTTGGTTGCTTTTTATTCTTAATAAGTGTATGGTTCCGTCCTCATCATTTTTACCAACAACACTAGAAACGTTTCTTTTATGATACTCTTTGTTTGGCGGATTTTTACCAATCTTGGAGGGCAACTGTGTCTTTACAATCGGTTTGTTGCCTCCTGTACCTTATCAAGCTTTTCGGAGAGGACAATTCAAGAAAAATTGAAGAAAGTAAGAGAAAACGTCCTAATTGTGACATTGGCACAATTGACAAATTTCAAAAATATTTTGCCGTCAATCGTTCGAATTTCTAGTTACTTTATGCTGAGAGGTTGGTAGCGTTTTTGCAAAGGCGCGAGTGACAAGTGGGTGATGTGTTAATTTTGTGATAAAAAACGTGTTTTCTGACCTAAGTGTAGTGCCGAAACAATGAGGGACGTGTTAAGGTAAGAAAGAAAACACCAAAATAATGTCACTATTGGTTTATTTGCACTTAACGATAAACATGTGAAATACTGCCGCATTAAAGCTTAAAATTAAACATTTGCTTGCTAATCATGTCTAACACAGCGTAAATAAAAAAATTGTTCGGGAAAATCACAATTCTCATTCCTGTGGAGTCCAATTCGGCCATCTTGGTCCTGGACAAGCGCGGGAAATTTGAATTAAGTCGTGCCTATTATTTTAATTAATAACAGAGATCACAAATAAAAACAGCCTTGACTAGAACCTATTCAAGTTTCGCTTTGATCGTCTCGTAAGAGATCGGTTGTTCTGTTCGGCCCGTTTCGGGTATCTCCCGATTCGGCGCTACCAACTGATGCAAAGTAACAAACGCAATTGCACTAGTCAGTGTGAAATTTAATCTAAAAATTGAAATCGGCGCATAAATCAAGCTGGTAACAGCCAGGACTATCATCAATTGGCCTAGTTCGACATAACCCCGCCTAAAAGAAACTATAAGTATGTTTAAAACTCCGCCCAAAGCCCCACCTTTCGATTTTTGGAACGTCCAATTGCCACAGAGGCAACGCGCAGATGCTTAAAACCAGCCCGGGATAAAAGGCGGGGTCTGGTTTGAGGGCGGTGCTATATCTAAAATTGACGAATGAGAGAGACATTAAGGCGTGGCTTGGCCACTTACTTGAAATTGTGGGCCCACGTTAACACAGATGGCACGTTTATGAGTGTTAGTATCGACCACAGAAGGAATAAAGTGGCGTGGAAAAATATAGCGTTGTGAGCTGGTGTTTCACCACTATTATCACTATTATTATCTTTATTTTTGTCCGATTTTTTTAGTTTTTTGCCGATTTTTTTCACATAATACCATACTAGCTCCTCAATGTAATCTTGTGATAGTTGTGTCAGCTGAAAAAATAATTGTTAGTTGAAAATAAATGACAGTCAATGGATACTTACCCTCATAAAATAAAAAACCATTCCGACACAAAGTGCGAGACTACCGGTCGTTGTCATACAGAGACAAATGAGAAATGTGGCAACAATGCAAGGCAGTTTGTGTAGTGCTGACATTAAATAATCCGACCAACTGACTGTAAAACTGACAGTTTTTGCTAAAAACCTACATTGGTTTATGTTTTGAGAGTTTCGGTCATTGTGATACTTACTTTAGGGTAAACTTATGTACTGTCGTTTCACATACTACCAATGACACGGCCAAAAAAATCCCCAAAAGCCACACAATGCCGACGCTACAAATGTAAAGTAGGAGGGGCAACAAGAAGAAATCTGTCCCCTCCTCTGACATTATCAACCAATCAGGGGCCGCCAAATAAGCAACAAATGGTTTAAAACTGAAACATGATTGGTCAAAAGTTACAAAATAACAAAAAGCGGGCCGGAAACACCTCAAAAAACGCGAAATTAATTTGACACTTGTCAAAACATAATAAGGTTTTGCTCCTTCTTTGACTGCTGTGAAAAATAAGGGACAGTCGTTTTCCTGTCCTAGGGATTTTAATTGCGAATTCAAGGCCACCAAAATCACTGCTGCCACATTGACAATTAATAGTGGTGAATAAAATCGTGCCAACTGCGATAAAACGCCAATAAATGATGATTGGATGCTGATTTTGTAGCGACAGGTTGGGTCAAGTCTCAGTTGGATCACAGCCGACTTGTTTGCGGCCCATTGTGGCCTTGAACTATACAGTCTCACATTCATCGGTTTGTTGTCTCCGTCGATGAAAAATTTGTGTTGGTTTTGGTGCCCCCACGGTACAATCAAGCTGGCAGTGGCGTGTCTGAGTTGATTTACGCATTGAATCGATTCGACGTACAGTTGGTACGACTGCATCAAGTGATACAAATTCGGTAGAACCAACTCATAGTGTATTGCTTTTTCGTGCGTTTGTTCAATGATTGTTTGGCGTTTGAATGATAGCAAGTTGGGTAAATGGACTAGGGTTTTTCTGTCGTCAGTGTTGTAAACATCAACGTTTAAAATTACTTGTTCGTCGGTTGGTAGCACTCGCAGAACGATGTGTGTCCATACTGTGTTGTTTTTCATCAATTCGTGCATATCTACAGTGAGTGAACGTCTTTTGTAATTGCTTGACGGTGAAATTTCTGATAGATGTGTTAAATGTGTGAACTCTTCGCTGGAAATATTTATGAAAGGTGATTGGTAACGAGTGAGATGAGTTACCAAATCCGGGAGTTCCCCCGTGGTATGTGCGCCCCACACACGAAAGCCCAATCTACAGTTTCCAAATTTAGGGCTACTACCGTTAGGGATTGGTGTTGGGGTTGATTTAAAAGCCTAATCATGTAAAAATGGGGGCTGCTTGACAGGCGGGGCACTTGGACCGAATATTGGCGCCCAAAGGGCTCAATCCACTCCCCTTGATTTTTAATATTCGGACTAAGACTATAACTATCCAAAAGTCGGATATTAATTCCGCTGTGCTATAATTTGAGCGGTTTAGTGATTTTCGATAGTGAGGTTGGCAACTCACGTGAATCAAATGGTGGTGAAAAACCCTATAACGCAGAGTTTGATCGTTTGATATTTGTTTGGTTTTCGGATCGACTGAATCAAAGAGAGCTCTGTTTATGGCTAAAATAGATTGTTTGCACCAGAGAATGCAAACGTGATCGGCTGGGAGCCACGATCGGGGGATTTGAGTACTCTAACACCAACGTTGTAAACCAAAAGTTACCAATTTAGTGACTCGACTTACCACGACATTTATGCTACTATCAGGGTGATTGGTGAGAAATGAAGGCACTAGAAAATCATTGTAACCCCCTGTGATGCTGAGAAAGGTGGTAGAACTATTTTTTGTGTCAATATTTTTGTAAAAATCGTACGAAAATGAATCTAGTTGCAGCGGGGGCCTTCTATGTGGTGTAGCTAGACCAAGAACGATTGGCACCAAGTCGGAATTTTCCCCTAAATTTGATACCAACCGTTTGGCAATTATACCACCCTTAAATAGATAATTACCCTACTTTGGCTTATCTGGTGTTACCTACTTACCATAGAATGGCCAATTAGGACCACCGATTTTGCTGGGTTTTTTCGATTTTGGTATAAATTTAAAACGGTATAAATCGAATTGTTGACGTATTCGAGTTGATCGACAAGAAGTGCCCCATTTAGGCCGCTGAGTTCATTATTTAAATCGATTAGGAAATAGTCAAAGTGAAAAGGTGTTCGCGAGTTTAAAGCTTTACGAAGGGCCACCGATGCTAGAGAGCGTCCTTAAAACCGATTTTTTGTCACACTTAATTGACTTTCTCATGTTGGTATACCTTGACGGTGCGACCCGGCATTACCCGGTATAAATAATACAGGGATGCCGTCGAAAAACATGTTTCGGGTTTTTTCGGTGAGGCGACCTTCACTGTAAGCGTAAAGTCCATATCTTGGGTATTTATCGTCGATTTTGTTCGATATTCGCTAAAAAATTGGTTGTATAACGTAAATATAACCTCACTTTATTTAAGTACCACGAATTGGGGGTACTCGAACATGTAAGTCATCTCACATTTGTTCTTTTCATGGTCGTTGACGAAAGTCAGCAAACCAACGAAATAAAGTAATGTTACGGTCAACGAAAATATAATAAAACCATTTATTATCGATGACATAACTCGGGGATTGAGGTTAGGGTCGTCATAGGAACTTTTTTTCTGTCACTAATAATACACCAAATTGGTCAAAAATGTTTTATTCGTCACTCTGTATAATTCAGTCCATAAGTGCAAAATGATATTGATTATAAAACAACTTTTTATTCATGACTCCGTAAAAAAATAACAATTACAAAGCCAGTGGGTTTACAACTTGGCTTTGAGTGAGCTCATTAGTTTTTCCAATTTCAACGCCTTCTGCATATTGCCCTTGATTTTCAATTTTCCCATCATGAAAGCTGTGGCCGGTTTGATTTTCCCGCTGAACATATCGAAGAAATTTTTACTGTCCATGGTGAGGGTGGCGTCGGGGGTGGTGGGGGCGTCGCCACGTCCGCAAGCCCCTGAACCGTTTTTCAGGTCCACAAACCTAAAGAAAATCGGTTAAAAATTGGTCATAAAACCAAAATCCCTAACCATTTTCCGGCCTCTTCTCCGGTCACCACAAACTGGAAGACGGCTTGAGTACCCTTGATGGTATCTGGCGATAAGTTTGCCTCAATCCCTTGGAAAATTTTAACGATTTTGCCGTCACCCTGTAATTTGGGGGTGGACAAAGAGGGGCGTCCGTCACTAGGGGGTTTGACGGCGTCATCATCAACGAAAAAGTCGGGCATTAGTTTGTCTTTATAATTGGGGTCAACGCAATATTGGTCGAAATCAGTGACTCCGTGTTTTTTGAGGACTTCGTCGTCGATAAAGAAGTTTCCTGTGGTGGTTTTGGGGTCGGAGATTAGGACAGCGTAGGCGGCGTCGGCCACAATTTCCGGCTTCCGGTTGAACTTGGCTGAGTCAGGCCCTGTTAACATTTCAATAGCCGCAGTGTGAATCCCTAACCAGAAAAATACAATTAGAAAAATCAAAACTAGTTTTCTGTATTACCGGTCCGGGGCCACAAGGCATTAACCCCAATATTAAAGGGTCTAAATTCCTCGTGCATGCCTAAAACGCACATGGACATGCCGTATTTGGCCATAGTGTAGGCCACGTGGTTTTGGAACCAATGGGGTTTCATGTTTAAAGGTGGCGACAGGTTTAAGATGTGTGCGTGTTTGCTTTTTTTCAAATAAGGGAGACACTCTTTTGAACTGAAAACGTCCAAAAATCAAGATTTTGTTTCCAAGATTGGCAACAATGACTCACACCAGGAAAGTCCCCCTCGTGTTGATGTTATGCATCAAATCGTATCGTTTCATGTCCGTTTCAGGGGTCGGAGTCAGAGAAATCGCAGAGGCATTGTTGATGACAATGTCAATCCCTCCGAATTTCTTCACGGCCTCTTCAACGGCATTACGGACCTGTTTTTCGTCGCGGACGTCCACAACACAGGGCAGGCCTTTACCCCCTGCCTCCTCGACTGTAAAAAATGACAGTGATACAAGCCGACTTGATTTGTCTCATACGCACTTTCCTTGCATGCTGTGTAGATGGTTCCGGGTAATTTGGGGTGTGGTTCAGCCGTTTTGGCCGCCACGACTATATTAGCCCCATCTTTGGCTGCTTTGAGGGCTATGGCTTTACCAATGCCCCGACTAGCCCCAGTGATGAAGACCGTAAGCCCCTGCAATTTACTAAAGTTCCGTTTAATTATTTGAAAAGTAGGACAAACTACGAATTTGAATCAAATTAGAGACGTACCCTGTGTTTATCATTATTTTTCTGAAGTGAGTCTTATTCTTGAGTGTGCTTAATTATAAAGAAATTAAAATGTATAAAGTAAACGTAACAACAAACTAGAAATTAATTAGATTTCAAAGTTCAACATCGTTGAGTTGACATTGCACTTAACTGTCAATTTGACAATTACAAATTAACTACCATTCATCAGTGATTAAAAATACGCAAAAATTTCTAATTAAAAACATTGAAAATGACAGGAAATAGGTAAAATGGTAGTGGAGGTATAAAAAAATGACTAAATTAAGCGGAATCTAGTTTTTTCTTTCACGTTTTGTTATGTAACGGTAGTTCCAATGTCCCGGTTATATAACCTACCTTATTTACAAAATGATAAAATTTAAACTTTGCACAATGATTCGCAAAAACGCAACAAAACAAGTCTATAAATAAGTAGTAATTTTTTCCAAGTCTTATATATTCGTTAGATACAACAATAAGTTAAAATCGTATAAACTAAGGCATTTTTGTAACAATCCAGGGAAGGCGCCCCGTCTTCTTAAAATAATAATAATCATAAGCTAATTTTCCTAAAATTAACAAAATTAGACTTGCTAACACGCCGTTTAAAAGATCTAAAGCCTGGACGGAATATTCGCTCGGGGATCTACAGACCGAGCTTCGACTCAGTTCGATAATCTACGACAAAAAATTCGATTGGCAACAGTGTCACAGTTGGCAGTAGTGGTTTTACCGGTAGGAGTGAATTTTCGTCGCCTTCAACATACGAACACTTGACTTCCCTCAAATCGTGGATTTGTGGCGCGAACTTTTGCAACATTTCCTGAAAAATCACTGAAATAAATGGACAACTTTTAGTTTTGTGTACCTGGAAGACTGGGGTGAAAACACAGTCGCATCGCCAAGGGTTGCCACCCAATGAAATGGTCAAAGCATTGGGCATGTGCGGGTTTTGAGTTAGGGCATTGTCAAGTGCGTAGGTTGGCACCTCTGTCAATTTGTTTCCACTGAGGGAAAACACCCGAAAATGTTTGAGAAAGTAGGAACCTTCGAGGTCTTCAATCGTTTTCACTTTGTTGTTGTCGAGGTACAAGTCGAGGACTTTGCGATAGATTTGGTGGTGTTTTAGGGGTTTTAAGTCTTCGATTTGGTTGCCTTCGAGGTGGATTATGCGAGATTTCGCGGGGAGGTCGAGGGGAAGGCGGCTTAGGCCACGGTGGGAACAGTTAACTTCGATAAGGGGTTCCAAGCGTTGGGAACCCATTTTCGTGAAAACGACTTTGGGTAAAGTACACGAACAGATCGAGGGGCAATTGTTTTTCAAATCCTAGAATTTTTTTCCAAAATTTGTTTTTTCCGACTGGGGTTTTACCTTTGTGAAACGAGCTATGGTTACTAGATTTTTGTTTGGGTGGGGATTCCCCTGACAAGTCAAATTGTTTAAATCCTTGACTATTGTGTGGTTGAGTTTGAGGACCCAATTGAGCTCCAGTGAACAGTTCCAAGTGTTACCTAAATATAAAAAATCTAAATTAATTTTTTTACACCCACTCGACCACGCGTTTTGACACAATAACAAAACAATTAAAAATTTATGAAATAAATCAATGCGACCCACCCGCTAATCACTTTCGAAAAAGTAACAAAAGAATGAAAAATGATCAGAGTTGGCTAGTGTTAAATCATGAAGCTGTCATTTGTTTGTTTCCTCCTAATCTCAGTTTTTTTACATTTTTGTAGCACAGGTAATTACGTTTTTTTTTGTAATTGAACGTTACATGTTCAGTTTGTTTCTAGAAAATGACAATAAGGTCTCACCTTGGAAAACCTTACTCCAAAACAACCCTCTTATAAACACCTTAAAATCCAAAAATGACGCAAAAGCTCCGCCTTCTCCTTCTTTGACTTCGAGATTATTTGACAGAAATAATCTTCAGATAATTAACACAAATAATCCAGCGAAACAACTACTAGCTGAGAGGCCGCAACCTTTTTACCAAAAATGGATCATTTCACCCATTGTTCAATTTCTTTCAATATTTTCTAAAACCCTAGCGTTTATGTTCCAAAAAATCGTAAACGTGGTAGAGGACATTGGACGAAAATTATGGGGAATAGTGCAAAATTTTTTCAGTAAAAAAACCTTACTGGAAACTTCGGGTCAAGCGAATTTGGAGTTGGGTCTCAGTAGACGGAAAAGGCAACTTCCCTCTGCTACAACACCGAAGGGCTTTTCCGCCCTTTTAAATTTAATAAACCCCATCAAAGCTGTGCTCAAAACGATTCTAGCAGGGGTTCCCGATTTTACGCAACGTTTTCCCACCGTTTTGGTGCGTCTTGAAAATTTGAACGGTCCTTTTGATACAGGTTTTTTCATTGTCGACACTGTGGTCAAATTTATAGGGTTTTGGATCAGTAGAATACTTCCAAGATTGAATTTTGTAATTGATATTTTCATGCTAGTGTGGGACAACATCATGGAATTCAAACCTTGGTTCGAGAAAGTTCTAACTAATATTATTACAGTTGGCAAAACTGTAAAACAGACGCACACGACAACTGTTCCAAAACTCGAAGTTTCACAGAATGCAGCTTCAACACAAACACAACAGTTTTAATTTAACAATAAATCATACTTACCGTCGAGATACAATTCTTTCAACTTTCCCACCGAAAAGTTCCCTAAACTTTGTAAAAAATTCTCCCGCAAATCTAGAATTTCCAAATTGGGGAAATTGGCGAGATATTTGTTTCCAATATTTTCCACTCCGATTCGTACCAACCGTAAAACCTAAAAACACGTTCACCAACTGTCCTAATCCCATAAATTCTTACTTTTATTTTATTGGCGGGGTTCGGTGATTTGAGTCTGACGATGTTGCCGTCGTAGATCGAAACGTTTTCAATTTGGGGATATTTGTCGATCATGTAGTTAAGATCAAGCTCATCTTGCTCAATATCGCGTAGTTCGAGGATCGTGATATTTGGGGGAAATTCATTTTCTAAGTGTGGCAAGTGGGTGACGCAGGTGAGGTGGTGGGGGGTCTTTAGAAGGCAATCCTGGCATTTGATTGGTGCAAGTAGGTGAAGAAGTATAAGCCTAGGAAGGAGAAAAAAACCAAAGAATTTTGGGGGAATAATTAAAAAGCTTCAAATTAGTTTTTAGACCTGACCAATTTGTACGAAAAAATTTTTTTTAAACGATCAATTGTTTGAAATTTGAAAATTTTAACCGAATTAAGACAACCCGGTATATAAGAATATTTTCGCAATGTGGGTCAATACCCACGTTGGAGAAAAAATAACCGGTCTGCCTTGTGTCAGTCAAGGTTGGACGATTCATTCATAAAATTTGTGACCAATAATGGAAGAAATGGACAGTTTATTGTATTATACCGTGTGATTGTAAAAAACAAGAGATTTTTTGGTTTTGTTGTGCGTAACTTTCACTGGAATTAAAAATTGAGATCGCACTCGAGATTAGTAAATATAGTAATTAGCGTTTTCACCAGCCTTGTCCTTAATAAAATCGTATTAGATCGATGGTTAAAAGAATAATTTCGTATTCGGTTCGAGTCAAATCCCGTGAGCTTTGAAGTATTCGCATCAGGAAATTATATTCGAAATTGCTTTCAAATCAATTATCCCAAAAGCAACGCGATTTGAAATTATAATAAAAAAGTTGTTTCGTGTTTCGCATGCGAACGAAAATTTAATTCACATTGTTAAGAAAATCAAGTTGCAAACAATTCCAATTATTTTGTTCCGGTACAAGCAAATCTCGTTTGATTGTTTCCGGAGTATTGATTTCGGGCTTTTATTTATTGTATGTACATGCATTTTAATACGGCAGAAATATGAAAATAAATTAAAGTGTCCACTTTAATTATTATCGATTTGTTTTAATTAAACTCTATCGAAAAATTGGCGTTGTGTTGTCCGAATCCTCCCTTGTTATTAGCACCGTACTGTAACATGAAACCATTTCTTTTGTTTGATTTTTTCGAAATAAATGCGTCACAAACCCAGCGTCTAATCGCTCAATATTTATTCATCTCATCGCGAAAGCGTTATCTCGGACTTGTGTTAGTCTAGGGATTAAGTTTCGGGGGCATAATTACCAGAAAACCGACAACATTTTTCACAAAATCGCACACATTTTCGTCGCAAACCCGGCCGTTGCGGCTCGACTACGAAACTAAGAGATTTGCTCTCGGCGCGAGTCAAGGTGTGTTTTGTGCAGGTGATCCAAATTGGTACTAATTGCACGATTTCATGATCAAGTGCGACGAGCCAGATTTGCATTTAGATGACGGGAGGCGCGCGAACATTTTGGAGGAATGGGGCTTGAGATCCACCTCGGGTGCGCTTTTTTTATTTTCCGACTGTTTAATTAAAGTGGCGGTCTTACGCATGGACAACTTCGGGATGGTTGACTGGGTTTTGGAGTGGATGTTTGAGGAACGAATTGCGGACAAGGTGAAGTCCGTTTCGGGAGAGAAAATGAGGATTTTCATGTATGGAAATCCCGAGTATTTCGCATTCAACGACTCATTTAAATATTTATAAATGTGTGGTAGTTGGTTGCGATTTTTTTCAGACGAACAATGGATCTAGGGCAGGGGTTTTTTCGACGAAAATAAACAAATTTTATTGTGGTAGGTGTGTTCAGGACTGGTCGTGTAATTAAATTTTTATGTGTTTGACTTTATCTCGTCCTGATAAAAACTGTTTTAATAGGTTGGGTCAAACTACTCGTATTTATTATTATTATTTCGATAGAAAGTCGTAAATAGGGCCTTCGAATAGTACCAGATTTGGGAGTTCCAATAATTAGTTTGAAAGTTATAGAATACAATACTTCATGTATTCCGTGAATTCGTGTAAGAATTACGATTAGACAAGTTAAAATGGCCTACAACATTTAGTTTTTGAATTTCCGGCCGATATTTAATCAGTTCTCTTTTCCGGGCAAAATCCGGTTGTGAATATGAGCTTATTTTCGTAAGATTCGGACACCTATAATGTCTCCGAATTGAGTTATAAAAACGCCAACGTTGCATTTTCTCTCAAAATTAGTTGTTATAAATTATTCCTGTACTTTAAAAACTAAATAGGTAATGTAATTTATAGTTTCAATGAGAGATCTAATCATTAATAACTATTTTACATTTTTATTAACCTTATTTAAACAAATAATTCGCTAAAATGCGACGTTGGCGTTTTTATAGTTTTGAAACAGCTAGAAAGTACAGGGTGTTTTATGGTCGAGACACAAATAAATATTTCTCGTCAAGTAATAAAATAAATCAATAGTCTAAACGATAGGGAACTAATTACGCTACCATTTGATACTTTGTTCTTGTTCAAAATTTTAAAGATATTCCTGTGAGACATTAAAAAAGTGTTTTCAAGTTATTGTCGTATTTTCTTATGTTAAAATTCTTTTAATTTTAGATCCGTAATTGTTAAAATAGAATCATGCCAAAGTTGATAGCTTTTGAGTAATTAACATTTTAATATTGAAGATCCAAAAGTACCAATAATTTATGGCAGGCTTTGTGGTAATTGGTGATCAGGTTAGAATCCCTTGACATTAAAAAAAGGTTCGCTATCATGTTTACAACTTTTTTGGGTTAAAGCGGTCTATTGTCAAGGAATTACAACCTGATCACCAAATACCACAAAGCCATAAATTATTTATGCTTTTAAATCTCCAATATTAAAATATTAATTACTCAAAAGCTATCAACTTTCGCATAATTCTATTTTAGCAATTACGGTTTTAGAAATTAAAGGAATTTTACCATGTAGAAAATACGCCAACAACTTAAAAACATTTTTTCAAAAAATTGGTTTTTAATGTCTCCCAGCATTACCTTAAAATTTTTGAACAATATTAAAGTATTGTATTTCCAGCGAGAAATTGGGCTTTTTTAAATAACCTGGAAACATTAAAATCACTAAGGTATACATATTAGCTGGGTGTTTACTGCGCACTGTTAGGTTGGTAGTATTCCCGCGCTTGTAATCCTCCGCCGATTTTGCACCTGTCATGTTTTGTCGTTCTGTCAAATTCGATTTCAAAACGTGTTATGCTAAAGATTTGGGATTATATTTGTTTAACGACGTTTGTAAAGTGTTAATAATCGTTTTTAGATTGTATTCTAGTCAATATTTATTGTTGGTAGTGGATTTGTTTTTAGTTATTTGAAGACACTCACAACATGAACATTTTAAAGAATTTTTACAATTTTCTTCAGGCAAATGCAAATATTCCTAGTTGATTATTAATAGGGGCTCAATCCTAAACATTGTGACTCATCAAAATGAGAAATAAAACATTTTAAAAGAAAAACTAAAATTTGGTTCGGTACTACTTTAATCGCGGAGTGTTAGAGTCGTTTTCATATCTGATGGCGAAAACAAAACACTGTTGAATGTCATAAAATAAACTTGTCAGTGTCAATTTTTCCAAAGACGTTCGTTAATTATTAGAAAATGTCACATATTGATAATAACTGTGGTAATAAGAAGATCATGCATGCCCAAGCTCGGGAAATAGTGTGTCATACGTAGGACTATATGCAAAGAATTTTTTTGCAGGAAATGGATGAGAAAAAAACATGTTTCCGAATGCACGAAGGTGTCGATACGAACGATTGAAAGGATCTTCAAGCAAAGGCCGGACTCTGCCGAAATTAACGATGAAATTCCTGTGAAAAGTTCACCAACAAAATGGCATAGAAAATGTACAGTTACTAATTTGGAGGGTTTTGAATTGAGCAATTTCAGAAACATTATTTATAATTTTCACTTGACGGCAAAATGTCGAGAAATTACCGAAATAAGAAACTGTAGAAAGATCTTGGCTGGGAAGGCAGTACGTTGTTTCTTAGTAGAATTTTACGAAGAATTAGATTCAAATGGGCTAAAATCAGACAATAGAAAAATTCGTATTGAAACCAAAATTTGGGAACATGTTTGTAAGCGTGTAACAACAAATGAAGATAATAATTTAAATAATGAACGGCATCTAGAAGAAATAGTTCCAGAACTAATTATAAACCTTGGTGAAAATAATGATGAAAACAGTGATTTTGGATGTTAAATTAATTAATTATTAGTTTGAATAGACTTTTCTTAAACACCTGTGTTATTTTCTATAAAACCAAAATTTTGTTGATTGTTGTTCATTTTTGCTGAATTATTGAAGATCCTTGTTTCCTTAAAATTATTCCCACTTGTAACGTTCATGAGAAAATTGACACTGACAAGTTGATTTTGTGACAATCAACAGTGTTTTGTTCTCGCCATCAGATATGAAAACGACTCTAGTGACTTGTTTTTCACTTAATTATTGAGTGGAAATAGTATATCAGTTGGTAGCGTAATTAATTTCCTATCGATTAGACTACTGATTTATTTTTTTACTCGACTAGAAATATTTATTTTTCCTCGGCCATAAAACTTGGAACACACTGTATATCATAGTTTTTGTGGGGTTTCCTGTTGGACCGCTCTAAAAACTTTTACATGGAGTTTTCTGGAGTAAATTTGCATGAGAATTACGATTCCACCAATTAAAAATGTCCTACATTTATTTCCTACTATTATTTTCTAGTTTTTAAGCAAAAAATTGTCCAAAATGAATCGTTTTCGTCCAAACTAGTACATAAACCGTTCTTTTGAGGTAGAATAAGGCGTTTTCAGTCGGTTTTATGAAAGTTTTTTCGTTCCTAAGCAAAGAATCGTCCGAAGTAAGCCGTTTTCATCCAAACTATAACATAAATCGACAATAATACAATAATTCCCGAAATTGGCATTTTTTATGTAAAATCTCGAATCCTAGAAACCTGTAAATTATTACATTAATAATCGTTGAATTTGTGATAAAGCGCCACGTGCCGCCACCGCCAATAATTGCGTACTTTTCCTGATTATTTAATCATTTGGCGACTGTTTTTATCTCGCAAAAATAAGACAAAGCACTCGACTGAATTATCAAACATCCGATAATTGATCGGTTTTTACCCAAAACCAGTCACTACTTTACCATTTAACGCCCAGGCAATAACACAAAAATCAAACAAAATCGCAATCGTCCTTCAGGTTCATAAAAACACTGTTAATTTTTTAAATCAATTTATTCAAACAAGACAATCGAAAGTGTTCCCCTGGTCGGCCAGACACATCCTTAAGGCTTCTTGTGCACGATGAGTTTCGCCGTTAGGTGGCGCTGACATTCTATAAGAAAAACACCTTATTACCAACTTCCACACAATTAAATTACCACCACCAACCGATGGAAAACATCCAAAGCCTGGCATAGGACCGGAATTGCGTCTTCTCGTCTCCCGGATTTGACGAAATCAATTCCGATTTTAAACTGATTTTCGCACCAATCCAACTTTTCGATTAATTCTCTAAATAAGATGTTACTTTGGCATTTGGGACATTTTTCAATTTCTGGAGATATCGGAAATAAAGTTGAACAATTAGCCATCGGGCATTTCAAACGTTTTACATAATTTGATTCATTTGTGAGCAAAGGCCAGTCCTCAAGGCAGGCTTGGCATCGACAATTGAACCAATAACGCGCCGAGAGCGTTCTCTGTCGTTCTGCTAATTTAATTCGGGTGAAAATTGGGCCGTAGTTCTCTGAAATCGGGGTATCAGGGGTCAAAGGTCGGATAGAAGCGACTACGATAGCTTTGCCAACAAAATACCTAAAAAATTCAGTGAAGTTGTAATTTTCTCAACGTTAAGTTGGTACCGCGTCACGCTGGGGTAGCACTCGTGATTAAAAAGCGCCACGCTGGGGTACACAGCTACCCCAATATTTGCCATTTTGGCACTTTTCAAACTGTGGTCTCCGCTATACAAAGTCTCGTAAATTTCGTGTGCATTGAATTGTAAAATTTGGAGATAATGTAGTAACATTTCGCCAACCTTGTACTCAGTTTGGGTTGGCACCACTGTGTCATTTTCCCCAAAATATCCACTTTTCTGCAAGCAGCGCAACAGAAACGCTGCCATTAAACTACGTTGCAGGAAATCACAATTTTGCCGTTTCGTCTCATTCGTACATAAGTTATAAAGGGCGTTCGTGTGTTTCTTGTCGTAAATATCAAGTGTTTGTGTCAAATTCTGTTGAGTGATAATACGTAACGCCATTAGTGATAACACACTCATTCCAGAACCTAATAACAAGTCGAAAAATTTGCATTCGTATTTGTGATACGTCGAAATTGCATCGTCGCGACATTTAGGGCCACAAAAGGCAACACTGGAACAGTCCGGGCAACCTACGGGTGCTAAAAGCCTAAACTGGGTTTACTACCAACCAAAATCCCTAAATACGTACCGGGCGAAGCAGTGTTGGCAATGCGTACCGAACTTTTCGGGGTTAAGGCATGCCACAGCGGCAGGTTCTGCAACTATAATTTCCCCAGTTTCGATAGCGGCATTGCTGACAACATAACGGCCCACTGCTGGGGACGTTTTCAGTGTGATTTTGTCTGAGGCGTGGCTAAAATCAGCGTGGCGTTTGTTGATTGGTGGAATCACTTTCTCGACGCGTTCGATTGGTTTATATTCTAAAGCCAGGCTGTGACGTAACTTTTCAACTAACTTCGGGTCACTTGTCAATTTTTCGGCCAAGCTTTGCGAAATTTGAGCTTTAGTTACATCGTTTAATGCCTTGTAACATTGGGCCATCGTTGTGAAAACTCCAAATTTGAGATCGTTAGGGACTTTTAGTTTTAGGGCGAGTTGAGTGTCAGTCAGAGCGTAGGAAAATTCGTTTAGGGTGACTAGAAGGTTGGCTCGCCTGACTAAAGCTAAGGCGAGAGTCGGGTCTGCAATTTTCGGGTGGGGTAAACTGTGACAGTGTTGCCAACCCTGTACCTGATTCTGGGGATTTTAATATTGCTTGGTTGTATAAGTTTAGAGCTTTTTTCGAGTCGCTTCTTTCACATGTTTCAGCTTGGGAGAATCGATTTAAAGCGATTTCGGGCGATTTTTTGCGGTAAATTTCTTGCACGTTTGACAAAAAACCGATTATGTAGTCTTTAATCTACAAATAAGTTATTGAAAATTACTAAAACGGCAGTTTTTACCTCCTCGTTCTCATAAATGGTCCGAATTCTTTGGCTGTCTGTTTTTAATTGACCAAAAACGTTTTTTATCCATTTTTTACCAACATTTTCAGCTACTGTTTTCGCAAACTGTAAAAAGAAACCTTCCTTATCGACCTGGAGGGTTTTTTCACTACAAATTTCGAGATATTTTTCATCCGAAAACATTGTTAACTCGTGTTCGGCCACAACTTAACCACAAATCTCTGTTGCTAATTATAGGCGAGTTAAAAATAAAACTGATTTTTGTACGGGGGCAGGTCTCAAAATAAAACAAACATGTTTCAGTTCTATTTATTTCAACAGTTGGTAATACTAACAATATCACAAGTTATGGTCCTTAAACTATAATCATTAATCACATCCTAATTCAAGTAGTCCGTGACGAGAAATTGACAACTCCGTTGTATAGTGACATTGGGATAAGTCGTACGCCATAAAAGGACCTAGAATTACAAATTAGTAACTTTTTCACTTGTTTCACACGACGCTTACTTGATCATCGGAAATGGAATCGCAAAAACTAATATCCAGCAATTTTAAATGAGATAACGATACGAGCGCCCGCTCGCATATCTCACCGGTAATACTTTTGATCCCTAACAAATCCAATTGTGTCAAATCTTTACAACACGTGACCACTGGCAAAAGCATTTGGTCGTTAACGCCCCTCCACTGTGAGATAATCAACCTGAAAAGTTCCCAACTAGTTTTTTTTAAAACAGTTAGTACAACTGAACCTTTTTAAATGGCGACAGTTGGCAGCAATTTTCTCCAAACAATCCCCGGGGTGTGCAAATAGGAAGCACCACCCTAAATCTAACTCCCTCAAGTTGGTACACCTGGCAAAATGTAAACCGCCTGATATCAAAGTTGTGGTTTTAAAGGAACTCCAAGTTCTCAAATTTTTATTATAACTAGCCACAGTTTCAACAATTTGGTCGAGTCGCTCGATACTTTCGCAGAAATCTGTAATTGTCGGTCATAGGCGGACCGCGGACTAAACACTTACCCAGCAACAAATGTGTCAAATTCGGATTGGCTTTCAGGATTGCCATCAGTGGGTCGTCTGTCACATTAGTGCAACACAAATCTAACGTCGTTAATTTATTCAAACGAGCCAAATGCTGGAATGCGTAATAATCGGGTTTAGTGTTACGCAATCGCAATTCTGTCAATTCGCGACATTGCGAAATTTTCGTAACGATTTCGTTGTTAACGAATTCGCAATGACATAACGATAAGTGGGTGAGATGTTGGCAGCAGTGGTGTAAAAACCTAGAAGTAGATATAAAGAAATCTGCGTTACCGGCTGATGATCTTACAGGAGAAAAGTACTTGAGAAGAACTTATCGTCACTACCACACCAAGACAGGTCGAGTTTTCGTATTCCCAGGCACCGATTTTTGAAGTAATTTAAATTTTTGCTGTTGATTCGATGCCAATAGCGCTGAAAAAAGCGTGGTTATGTCGGAATTTTCTCAGGAGGGAAACTACTTTGAGGGACAAATTTTGGTACAAGACGGGGTCTAGAGTGGCGTCGTACCACGTTTTGTTCACTTGGGCACAGCGACATAACGATTTCAAGTCCAAGTATTGGAAAATATGCAAAATTACTTCATGCTACAAAAATTGACATAAAAAGGCGCAAAAGTTTAAATTTTTCAACTAGTACAGGAAGACGTGAGAACAAATCGCAGTTGCCGTTCACAGGATTGGTATTAGTCGATTGTTTTTCGGGGCTATCATCCTCGGAAATTTTCCAGTTGAGCAAGTCGTTTTGTAAGACATGCTGCTGGAGGATACGTTTGGGTTGATAGCCCCCTAGAAGGACGGCATCGATTGCTGTGTGATACTTTAAATGACTTTGGTTAAATTCGAGCCGAATTTCACTGAAAAATCAGTTGTGAAAACCTTGAAACAGGAAAATGTCCGCTGACTTGATCAAGCAGTTGTATTTTTTGATAGTGGGATGAAACTTGCGGGATTCCTCTGCACAAACTTGTGGGGGGCCCTCCCACAACAACTTCCAATGCAATTCGGTGAAGCGGCCCCAAATCCGGACGACAGCCCCCGGGTTATACGTCTCATAAATGCAAACATCTCGTGGGACTACAGCTCGCTCAAACCTGCAAAAAGTGTCACTTTTTGCCCATTCTAAGCCCCGATAGGTACCCCAAAGTGACGTAGTCTTCAGCCCCCAGGGGGTCACTTTCCTGAGGCATGTATTCCAGCTGATGGGCCTCGCTTTCTTTCCACCACCGACCGTAAGATCTCTAAAATGATTAGTTACATACTGGAAATTTCGAGGGGGCCCACGCACCAAACTGTACGTCTCTGGGAAATCCCCATACGACGGATATTTGGTGTATTTCCCCACAAGGTTGTCCGGAGCGTACGAAATACTAAAACTGATGTTATATCTCGAAGTGAAGTTGATTACTTTTTCGGCGTATTGCTCCCAACTATTCATGTCCCTGACCATAATTTCCACCGGAATGAATTTTTTTTCGGTTTCGGTGAGCGGTCGCACTGTTTTAATTAAATTAGGCTGCATTTTTGGCAATTACATAACCTCAAACGTCAGATTTGACAAGTGACATAACGCATAACGCGACCAGTGACCCTCAACAAAAACAGTGACAATAAAACGTTTATGATTTATTTAAAATTTGCGATAAAACGTCCGGCTGCGACTAAAAAATAAAGCATCCATGGTGTCATCCGATTTTTTATCCAACTCCTCGTCTGGTTCTTCCTTCACTACTTTTTTAATCATGACGTCATCAGTCTCCGGGGCGACCTCTATGTCCCTCATGTAAGTGTCAAACATTCTTGAATATCTTGTGAACGGGAGATAGGATTTCAAATCGGTTTGGAGGCTGTATTTGCCTTCTTTATAACCAGTCAAACTTAAAATCGAGTCCATTTCATCGACCGGTACTTCCCGAGAGAACAACGTTTCGAACGGTGGGTTTAAAGCTTTGGTGTACTCGTTTTCAAGGACTGGACACAGTGTGAATTCGCCACAATTTACAATTTCGATTTTTCGGACCGGCTTTTCGTAGTAGGTTCCGATTTTTTCGATTACATTCAAAATTTCTGCACCTTGAACCAATTGCCTGACAAAAAATTTGATATTTATTCTTAGTTTTTTTAAAATTTACCCGAAAGCGACATAATTATAGTCCATCCAATATGCGGGTTCTAGCGTTATGTAAAATTGGGTACTATTGTCCTCATGTCTTTTTCTGTTACACATAGAAATGACCCCTCTTCTGTCGTGTGGTACCGAATAGTTTTCACAAGGCATTGGGATATGTTCTAGGCCGAATCCGCCACACTGTATCCAACTGTATTTCGCAATTCTAAAAAAAAGTTTTTTGGATTTGTTGCAACATTTGATTGGTACCTGTGTACTCTAGTGTTTTTGTAGCCTCGAGTTTTGTTAGTACAACGAAGTAAAAAATTGTCACAGGTTATCGGGACCAGATCGTTATAAAGCTACATGAGAGAATTGTGGTATTATAATTATTGATTAAAATTGACCAAATACCATAAAAAGCATCGAACCGACCACGCGTTCATCTATTGCAATGGTCAAGTAGACAAATTTCCGCTACAATAAACAACTCAGAAAGTAGCGATTAAAAAAATTAAAACTCACTTTGTAAGTTTCAAAAATGTGCGAAAAATACTTAATCAATTCTTTTTCGGCCATTTGCTCAAAATCCATATCGATTTCAATCCTGTATGTTTCCTTGATGTATTGCTCGAGACCTTGGTCACTTATCAATTGCCCGTCATGGTACACGGCCACGGGGGTCTTCAGAAGATAATATTCTTTACCATGACGCCTCTTCATTTTGGTCAAGAATTCGTCCCAATCCAGGTTCAACATACCCCTTATTTCCGGCTTGGCATACACTTTGGGGTAGTGCGAGTTCAACATTTCCACCAAATAGCGACATTTTTGGAAATTTGGGTGCGGCAAAAGGCCCACGACTTTAAATTTTTGCAAAGGTTGCGGTTTTTCGTACAAACATAGGTCGGAATCCCAGTCCATGACGTTAATTTGGCGCGATATGACACAAAAAAATGACGGGTTGAATTTAAATTTAAATTTTGGTCGGGTTTGTAGTGGAATAAAAGCAAAGTAACACTCATTAATCATTTATTAACTTGTTCTACTATTAGTACAATATAAATATTTTGAAAATGGGCTCGAGCGCCCGTAGTTTTTTAAAATCACAAAGATTTTGATATGTATTGACATTGACACGATATAATTGACAAAAAAATTGTCACATGGAGATGTTATTGCAACATTCGTAGACACAACCATCGTATAAATCTAAAATAATACACAAAAGAAACGAGTCGGTAAGCTAATAAAGCGAGTAGAAAAATAATAGTTACAGTTTCCTGTAATAATACTTTTTATAATACAAATTTTACAATAAATAAAAACAGTCCTTGGAGGGCTATCAGTACGGCCTCCAGACACTGGCGGGGTCATGCGTCCTTTCTGTATCCTCGAGCGTTTCATGTGATTGTGCCACTTCTGTAGTTACAGTCTGTGCTAGTTCTATGGCCCTAGTTGGAGTCAAACTCAGGCTTTCGGTGCTTAAGTACTGGTCGATCTTTTCGGTACTACCATGCAGGTGGAAGTGTATCTGGTTCTGGGTGGAGTACAAAGGGGGGTAGAGGACCATAGTACTGGGGTACTGTTGGTTATTGTTGGGCGTGTTGTAGTAGTTGTAATTGTTGGGGTACGAGTTCGGGGTCCAGTTGTTGGGGTAGTAGGTACTATTATCGGAGTACCTCATGGGGTCCAGCTCGGATTTGGCACTGTTGAGCATAGGCGGAGGGGAAGTGAGCGAAGTGTTGATGAATTCGTTATGGCCTGGCTCGGGGAGAACTGTAAAAAATAATTTTGGGTCAGTGACACTTTTAGCGCTATGTAAATGTGGTGGTGCTGAGTTTGGCGTATGTAAATCGGGGCTAACGCTCTGTCAAAAAAGGTGCATCCGGTTGCATAAGGGGGCACTCACCGGTGGGAAGATGAAGCGAGGTGGCGGACTCCTGGTGGTCGTAGTAGCCCGTCTGGGGGCTGTAGGGGGTGTACGAGTAGTCGGGCCACGTGGCCGGGGGACAGGGGGGCGGGTTGGGGTGCAGCGACCCGTCTGTAAAACACGTTTCAAATGACCCGCCAAAAAAACAAAAGAACAAAGCCATAAACAACCGCGAAATTATTATTCTCGCTGCGCTCTTGACCATTACGGCTCATTGTATGTAAATTCAATTTTAGAATGTCTTTACTATTGTTTTTATGTAGTTCATAAACTAATCAAAATAAGTCGACGGCCTAAATAAAAGCGCGACGCACGCCACTGGATGACGGCGGGGAAAAAATTTCAAACTTTACCAACCGAATTCCGCGAATTCGCTTTTTTATCGGAGGAGAAATCGCAACGCAACGTGGAAGTATTTTTATTATCAAATTGTCGTTTCCGTTATAGTCATTTTGACAGGTCGTACGTGATTGGTCGACCATGGGTTGGGCTTTTTTACGCTAATTACGAAAAAATCTATTAATGTGAGATTGTTTATGGACTGCAAAGTCCACTTTTCTGTGTCCGGACGACCTTGGACGCATGTAAATTTCGCTCAGAGAAAACGAAATACGGTAATACGTGGAAAAACGAGTGGAATATTGAGATATTAATGAGGGAAATACCGTACACTTACGAAATTGTAATTTTTAAGCGTTGGAGGAGAAAAAGTACGCGAGTTATTTTTAGATTCGCTCGTGTCATGATTCCGAGAAATTAAAACAAATAATTAGCCTCCATTGGCTAATTCTTATTGTAACAAAAGAAAGTTAAAACGCCTACTGTCTTATAATTTACATTAAAAAATTCAAATTACCAGTGCCTTTTTTGCTCAAAATTACAAAATTTATTGTGGATTAAGCAAATGCAAGTTATTTTCCTGATTCGTCTTGACTCACGTTTTGTAACCTATTTTCGTAATTATTCTCAATTTCTATTCTAATTTTTTCTGAAACAGATTTTTTAATTTTAATTGTTTTAATTTTAATTCTAAACGACACAAGTCACAAGGACCATCCGTATCACTTTACGGTGCACCAAGAATTACACTATTAACACCATTTCGAGTTTTTCTTCAAAGGAGGAGCATTGAAAGGGCATTTTTAAGTGACAAATCAAAATTATCTGTCTGACAAGTAATGACAGTACAAATTTTTGTGATCAGACATTTGTCTGATCTTAACCACATTAAAATTTCATTTGCGCAAAACGCCTTGAGTTTTTTACTATTTCATTTTCGGAATTTTCACTTAAAAAATAGGAGGAATTTTATTAAGAGAAAACGATTGCAGTAATTTGAAAACAAAATTTTTTAATGTAATTTTTTGCATTTCACGTTCATCCCATGAAAATTTGGGATAACGTTAAAGCATCAAATTGAAGCGTGTTAGAAACACTATCATTTGCGATGTAATTTTTTCTTTTTGGCAACTAGATGTATTTATTTTTTGACTGACACTAAAACTTGAAACACCCTGTACCATTAGAAATTAAAAGCGTCTAAAAATTAGTTGCTTTACGAAATTACAAAGTTCACAAAGCAACATCAAGAACCATAGTGACATTTTTACTTAATCATATTTAAAAAAATGTTGCTAGCAGTTGCTGGTGTTGATATAAGTACTTAATTATTATTTTTAAAGATCTTCCTAAAAGGATAGTTGAGGAAAGCTTTCTATTGAACAATGTTATCTTTAATAAAAATAGAATTTTGTTTCCTGCTAAAATAAACAGTTTAAATAATTTAAAAAATTATCATTTCAGAGAACACGCAGTAATAGTTGTTAACATTTATGTGCGATAACTTACATTTTACAGGGCGAAATTAATTTGACTCACGAAGCGTTAGCTGAGTGTGTTAATAATTGACCTCTGTGAAAAGATTAATACACAAGATTTGTATTTAACTTTTTGGCCAACGCTTTTTATCAATAAATCAAAAATAATATTTTTATTAGACGTCAAAAAGACAAGATGTCATGATGTTTATAACCGTCACTATATAGCGCTATTTCAATCAGAGTTAAAAACTCAAATTAGAAATAATATCACACATTCAGCAATTAAAAAATTTTGAGAAATGTTGCTTCACAAAATAAGTTTTTAATGTGAAAAATGCGTTTCACTTATGGATATTAATAATGTTGTTGATTATTCAATAGATACGAGTTGAGGTAGTACCTACATAACATGTGTTCAATATTGATTCTGGTCGTGGTTTGCTGTGGTTTTCTCTTTCTAGCATGAACGTAGGTTGCGTGATAAGTTCATATGGTTTGCTATCAACTGCCTTATTTTTGCATTTAGGAGTTTTTGATAAAAATCACATTGCAAATCATGATAATTGTATGCAGACGTTCAAGAATTTACTCTGCAAGCGTTATCTCAGTTGAACGTGTGAATTTTTGGCCGCGGAGCACTGACAGCTGTCATGTGTCATAGTTTCCGAGACATACGTTTTTTGTGACAATTGCCACACACAAGCGATCTGACCAGAAAACCAATATTGAACACTTGTTATTTATTCTACTAAGGTACCATTATTTGATTTAATTATTTTTTATCTTACGCGATATAATAAAATGAACATTTGGTGATTTTTTTTATTCTATCGGTGAAGAAATTTAAAAAAAAATTGTCGTACCTATAAAAGAAAACGTTACATTATACACGTAAAGAAAAGTGGGCACTATCTTTCTGAAACGAGTGCGGAGCACATTCATAAAAACTATTATTTTGTATATCAAAAACTTAGGTAATGAAACACTTTGTACAAAATTTTGTAATTGCTAGATGATTGAAAGTTTACTTTTTGACTATTTAACTCTAACTTGAATCGCCATCTAAACTTGGTCATTCGACGTGTCCTTCTCATTTTGACGTGTAATAAAAAATTATTTTTGATTTTTTAATAAAAATTTTCACCGAAAAGAAAGAAATCTCGTGTGTTAACCATTTAACAAACCTCATTTATTATTAACACACTCAGCTACGCTTCCTGTGTCAAATTAATTTGATCCTAGAATAGTATATTATGATACGAGTTGATCATACACTATTTTTTCTACTTTGCACCTTTTTTAACAAAAAAATTCAATTTCGAAATTTAGGGAATTTTGTGGCAGTTGACAGCATTTGCGTGGGTCATGAAATTAAATTAATAATGTGGATCGTCATTAGTTTATTCGTAAAATGTATTCTGAAAGTGTCCAAGACGTTTTGCAATGTATCTACCCCTCAACGAATACGGGCTTTTGTAGCAAATACGCGGAATTTGAAAATTGGCCTAAGGAGAATGGAATCTCAAATTACTTGCACTGGCTATTGCAGTCATGTTTGTACACTACTCGAAAGGTGTTCGAAGGGACTACGTATCAGGGATGGTAGAAAAGCCTCTAAAGGTCCGAATTTGATTCATTTGATTAAATTATCACTTGAAACAGGTGCCGATTGACACTGACAGTTCTCTCAGATAATTGTCAAAAAACTAGATTGCCATCATTTTCCAACTAAATTACCCTGGTTTTTAGTGTAATTATTATAGCACTCCGTTGGATATTACGAAACCCAAATGGCGTATCGTAATGACCTCAGTACGAAACAAAAGTAGAAAAAATATTATAACATAACTATTTTGACTGGCCCTCGTATTTTGGTTAAACGCGATTTTGCGAGTAAATCTGTGAACACCAAGAAGGCAAATTGGAAAAATATTGACAAAAATACCTACTACTGCTTGATCAGCTGAAAATGATTTCGTAATTTTCAATGACTTTTTTTTCGGAAAAAACAAATAATAAAACAATTCGTGGGAAATAGGCGACTTTCAAATTTTCCGTCTATTCTATTGACCCGAGCTTGTTTTTATTTCGGTGAGTTCGTAATCAAATCGCTTATTCAAATCTCTCGCTCTCGGTGTGAAAATTTCATCGATTTAGTTCCGTTACAATTATTCCGAACAATAATTCTCCGTTTCCAGAACTATAGAACTGCACAATTGCTTTTTTCCCTCATTCGCAATGCACGTCTCTAAGAAGAGAAGAAGAAAAAAAATCGTTTTGTCCTCGACAGGAAAGTAACCAAACACTAACAGTTTTAAAGCATCGCGTGTAGGGCTTCCCGTTTGTGCTGTACCTGTTTAGAATACTAGGTGCATCGCCGAATCCGAAATGAATCATAAATCTCGTCAAGACGTGCGAAGACCCATGCGTTGGGAAAATCCGCTGACATTGACGTGTGTATCGGCACACATCAAAGCGGAAAGAATCATTTTCCTCCCTAATTTTCCCTCCGAAACCGCCAATTACGTCCCTCGAAAAAAATCTGCGGCGTCTTGCACGTACGGTAAAGGCCCTTTCTTGAACTAGTTGCTCTCGAGTATTAATTATAAAGTGCACAATGGACCGTTGGAGCGAGTTTTGTGGTTTATTGGCCTGGAGGAAGGCCGATTAAAATCAATTGATGAATGAACGTGCGGTCTGACGAGAGAAAAAGTACCGGAATTTGATAATCTAGGGAGGATTTGGTTCTGCGTGTGTGGCAACAAGTGACTAATTAGTCATCTGTTTCATGGCATAGCCCACCTGGGCGGAAAGAAATTTTTTCGCACTGTAATTTTTACCTAGCTAATGTCCATCCGATTCGTAGAATCGCGTTGGCCTTGACATATCATCTAAGCCGCCTCGGATTCGAAACAGAAGTCCGAGTATGAGTGAGTCGATTCGATTTATAAAAATTGTGGTTTGGACTAGTAAACTGATTGGGAATCAGTCAAGCGGCAAATATATCTTACATTACACAGTAACGGATAGTAAGACAACGGATTGAATTTCGGTTGCAGTCCTTTACACATCAGCGACTCGTCAAATAGGATGTGATTGGATGTGATTCGCTCGTAATTACGCAAAACTCGGCCTACTTGATATATAACATGGAAGTCGGAGAAATTCCCATGCTTTATCGGATTCCGAACCGTAATTACGAAAAACAAAAACGAGACAAAAACTTGTACAACGTCGTTACGCATGAACACTCTGTATTTTTAGTTCAGGTCAGTATTTCATATTTCAACCGTGAATAGTGTACGAAGTACGGCGGTCGACGAGAGATGACTGGACAACTTTTAATAGGATTAGAATAATGAGCTTTCTATTCGGCAGATCGCTACTAAGACGCTTACGACTATTGCTCCTTTTACTTTACGCGTTTTCAAATACACCCGATCGACTGAACTCGGACCAAAAATAACAACTCAAAAGCAAAATAGCTTCATCAAATAACTCATTGTTCTTGTGTGATCGAAATAATTAAGTGATTGAATTCGAAAATCAGCAGTGTGGTCTGTAATTTGTGATTGAATAATGTAGACATTTCATTATTGCCAATTTCAATTCACAGTCATGAGACACTTTAATCTCAAATTTACCTCACTGGGTGAAAGAAAGGGAGGAAAATGAAAAAACGTGGAAGTTGTCACAAACACCAAAGAGAAAAATTGATTATGGAAGAAATTATCAAAAAAAACAAAACAAATAACACACGCATTTTGTATGTTTTTTCGAAAAGATTTGTTCTTGTTTTCCGAAATTACGAAATAAAGAATTAAAACTAAAGACGAGGCGAAAACACTAACTGAGGAAATCATGGGACACTATTTTTAAAAAAATATATAAAAAAATGTTTTTAAAAAAAAGCTTTTATTTAAAAAATGCGCTAAAAAGTAAAAAATAATGTATTTCAATCACAGGAGAATATTTTTTCTTACAGGTTAAAATTCTATAATTTATAAAAGCTTTGGGAGTTGTCAACTGAACAAACTAATTCTGTAATGCCGTAGTTTTATAACTCCCAAAGCTTTTATAAATTTTAGAATTTCAACCTGTAAGAAACAATATTCTCCTGTGGTCGAAATACATTATTTTTTACTTTTTAGTGCATTATTAAAAAAAGCTTTTTTAAAAAAACATTTTTTTATATATTTTTATTTTTTGCTTTTTAGTCTATTTATTGCATAGATTTATTGTTATTACACTGTGCATCTACCGTGACGTCCAAATGACCAACATACCGTCAATGTCGGTATAAGTTACGGTATGTACAAATCGAGAACCCTTTTGTAAACATAACCTAAAATTTTAAAACCCCCATTTAACACCTTTAGGGGGTAGTTAATTATATAGAATTGCATTGTCACGCAGATTACGTAAGCATGTTAAATTTCATTTCATTGCGACTACAGGAACCCCCTCAAATTTACAAATCGAGAACCCCTTCGTAAACATAACCTAAAACTTCAAAACGCCATTTAACCCCTTTAGGGGGTATTTAACCACTTAGGATTGCATTGTCACGCAGATTAACTAAGTAGGCAAAATTTCAATTCAGTGGGACAACAGGAACCCTTTCAAATTTGGCTCCGAAAAAATAACCAACAGACAGACAACATTGTGAGTTAAATAAAAGCTTTTAAAAATTAGGGAAAGTCAGAGAAAATCATATAAAATCATTATTAAATCACAGGAAATCTTGAGGAAATTTGGTGAACAAAATTTGAGTTTACCCCTCGGAATGAGTGGATAAAAACATAGGTAGATAGGTAAATCAAAAATTACACAAATCTTACTTCAAATTGATTATTTCTGAAGTTGGTAAGGAAAAGGAGGAATAAAAATATGATTGGAGGCCTGCTTCAGCAGTGTCTTGCAGCAGGTGGTGCCGATGAAGAAATTAATGAAGTGAGTCACGATTCAAATGAGTAATCTTCTCGAAATTCGCCCAATTGTCTTTCAGCACGAATTTTTTGGCTTTTTTTGTCTTGTCGTGTCTTGAGTTTCATGAGATTTTGTAACTCAATCCATTTTGCCGAAGCCTTAAAGTAATGTGCCCTTACCGGTCGCGTAAAAAGGAAGTTAAAACAGACAGAGTGGAGTATGGAATAATAACAATAATATCGACCGCATCATGCACGAACTGGTAGCCTCCTCATCCCCGGTTTAAATTCTCGATGTTTGCAATGATTTTGTAATTTGTAATATCCTGGCTTGGCACATTACGCATAATGATAGGTTGGCCGGTATATTGTTTTCTGTCGATTTCCCATAATGAGACGTAAATTGAGGCCCCCATCAACCTGTTGAATATTAGATTGGAAATGGTCTTCGGCCGCTCTTCCCATTCATAAATCTCTACGTGATCGAAGTCGGTTTTTTGATAACACATGATCTAGCCAGCCGTGACAGTACAACCGACTTGATTACGGCATATTCTCGAAATTTTGTTTTGTTTTGCACGCACTACTTGACCAATCGAAAATTCGTTACGCTTTCGTGCCACGAGAGGACTTCCGGTGTATGCGTAATTAGAAGTGAGATGGCACATGGCACAACTTTTGTTTCATATTTTTGGTGAATCACAGATTAATATTTAAATAGCTTTGACGTCTGCCAAGCACATGGAATGAATCACTCGATTGTTTCCTAACGCCGGCTGCGATAAATTCGCAACAATTGTACAAATTATTTACTTGTTTGTCGATGGAGAGGACACGATCAAATGCTAATCGAAAGTTTTTCCCCCAATGTCAAGGTTTTTTTTTGGGAGGAGGAGGAGAAGAAGAAGAAAAAGGAAAAGTTGGAGGAAGGTGACGTCAGACGGAAATAAAGAAAGATAAAAAGAAAGAAGGCGATTAATGAGTGATAGCAAGTGTAGAATTTCCAGATTTTATTAGTTCTGTTGAATGGGGAAATGACGCAATTGGAGTTCTTGTAAATCGATAAAAATTCCAAGATGAATAAAAAATTAGGAAAATATACTCAGTTTTAATGGGGAAATAAAGGATTGTCAAGGAGACACCAAACAATATAAAAACGGTTACGAAGCCTTGGAATTATATTTTTCTTACAACATCCAAATGAGTGCTTTAATGACTATTTAAGAAGTTCTTTGTCGTTTTGAAGATAATTTCATCTTTCTCAAAAACAATACTTTCTTGTGACTATCAGATTACCAAGTAATATTCTAACTTAATTAAGAATTTTTCTTTGAAATCGATTTAAGCTGGGTTTTTCTTATGCAAAACGATGTCAGGAATACGAAGCTGCAAGAATTTTTATTTCCTATAATTTCAAAAGTTTTAAATTGTGATGTACTTTATTGATGTACTACTTATTTGTAATTGTAGATAATAAGTGACATTTTCACCTTACGGAATAACTACAGGTAAAGACACCAATAAAGGTGAATTTTACAATTCTCGAATAACCTATTCGGGGTATAATTACTAGTTACAATTGTTACAACAGTGAATTTTTCAAGGAGGTCCTAAGGGAAAGGGAAGGAGAAAACCATTTTATATACTATAACTGATGGTATGGATAATGCCATTGTGCCAATGAAAAAAAAAACTTGGAAAAAATATACTAGGGAAAAATTTTGCAAAATGATTAATTTTGCAACTGAAAATATCAAGGTGACACTAAATGACTGTCTTCTTTCCATCCAACAAAATCAATATTAACATGTAATAAGTAAGAAAGAACTTTTTAATTTCAGGTATACGTGTAAGTTTGTTATTTGTTGTTCTAAGACAATTTAAAATGGCGCTTGGTATATAAAATAAATTAGTACAGGTGTCACACACCAGTTTGTCCAACATGGTGTTAGAAAAAATTAACTTACTGGAACCTTTCGATAATGTCTATCGTCTACTCAAAGTTTTGGGGTGTTGGCATTTTCCGAACGAGACCATAGCTTGCAAAATTTACAAAAATTTTATCCTAACAACGTGTTTTTTATATACTTTAACGTGTACTATTTATGGATTCAAGTATATGAGTATTGAAACGTTCGAAATCGCAGTTGGTGCAGTGGAAGGAGTTTTGAAAGGTTTAATGTTCCGCATAAAATTTCATAAAATCACAGAATTGTGGCAGCAAATACAGCAGCAAGAATTTCAACCAAGAAACGAGAAACAAAGAACTGTTTTAAGAGGATACATTGAAATAACAAAATTTCTGTTCAAAGTGTACTTTTTCTACATTTGTTGTATGAGCATAGTGCCGGTGTATTCTTGGTTGAGACACAAAGATTTACCTACAAATCACTGGTTTCCATTTGATTATCGCAGGCCGTTTTTGTACCCATACATTTATCTTCATATAACTGCTGCTCTGTATCTTACTGGTTCTTTAAATTGTGCTGCAGACTCGTGTTTTTACTTGTCGTTGCTCCATATCACAGGTCAGTGCGATGTACTTGCTGATACTCTTCAAAATATCCACGACTTGGATAAACTAAATGCGACTAAAAATGTTTCAAAACGGGGGGAAAATAAGGACGAAGTGATGAATAAGGTTTTGATCGAACGCATGGAACATTTTAATCTTATTAAAAAGTAAGTGCACGAAACGGTTTCTTCTTTTTTGTTGTTACCTTTTTTTTAGATTCACTTTTCTAACAACAGATTGTTTCAAAGAAATTGTAACTTTACAGTTCATGCCGACAATTGCAATGATTTGTATTGCAATGTTTAAAATATCCCTGGTAAGAACTCACAAATTTTTATTTTCAAATGCATTAATAATACTCATACCTATAGCTAGAACCGTCAAACCCACAGTTTTGGTTTTTTATGTTTATTGTAACCGGTGCCATTACCCAAATTTTCTTTTACTGTTTTGTTGGTAATCTGGTTACTAGTACAGTAAGTGTATATAGTGCAACTGTTGTATAATATTAAACGAGTTAATTTAGAGTGAAAAATTATTCTCTGCAACGTTTGAGTCAGAGTGGTACAATGCGTCTCAAAAATTTAAGAAAAATTTAATTACGGTTATGATGGCACTTCAACAGCCTATAAGTTTTTATGGTTGGAAGATTTTTGCAATCAACTATGAGACATTCAAATCGGTGAGTTATTTATTTGTGATTTAATTCATTCAATTACCAAGTTTATGTCAGATTATCCAAACATCATGGAGTATCTGTGTTGCTTTTAAAGCTACACAAGACCTATAATAATTTATATGTTAGGTGTTACTATACTCACTATTAGTTTACAAAGAAGAAAATAAAAAAAGAAGAAAATAAAAAAATAGGAGTATGTCCACAGGAGCATCACATAACACTACTACTCCTATGTTCAATTATAAAAATTTCTTATCAATGTATAAGGTACTAAAGTTCTTAGATTTTATATTGCTACTGTATTACTCTATTATATGGTAAAGAATTTATTTCGCTGAACATTACATAACACATAATACAGTTAATTGTAACATGAGATCGAAAACAAACTCAATTAGAGCAAGCTGTGCTTGTTAGCCATATTTTAGCCGTTTATTTACACTTTAGCCACATTTTAGCCGTTTATTTACGGCCGCACTTTGAAGTTATGTTGTCTTATGTTGGTTTTATGATATGATGTGGCAAAAGTTACACTTCACTTCCAAGGCTTCCTCTAATTGAGTATATTTTCGATCCCATGTTATAATTAATTGTATTCAATTTTAAAAAGTCTATGTCAATGCATTACAAACAGTTCCATAGAAACGACTATGTTCAGCAAAATAAAATCTTCACTGTAGATTGAGAGTAGTTGGCCCAAAAGTTTGCAACTAAAAACTCCAAGTGTGAAATGTCAACTTTATATCACATTTAAATTTTCCGCTACCTACCCCAGAGATGCGCTTTTAGAATTAACCACCAGAGAACACAACTTTAAACGAAACATTTATTGTTATCTATTATTAGTGTTATTAATACTACTGATCGTATTTTCTAATATCTGCATCTGCTTTCTTTTAGACTAGCCTAAAATAAAAACGATATTTCTTACCTAATTGTGTTTTTTTTTTCAAGATGAAATACATATTGTTTCTGAAAGATTTTTTGGCCAAAATTCGATTTTTTCAGAAATGTGTAGAAAAATTTAAATTGGTGGAGTGATAATTTTCTGGAAAACAAAGTTTTGTAATGAATAAGAATCAAAAATATTTAGGCGCGCCTCGCAACATTGAAAATGTCAAAACAGTGTAAAAAGTTGGTCAATTTTCGTCACTTTCTTATTTTTTCTTCGCTTTTGGTTCGTTTGATTTGAATAAAGTTCTTGTCCAATTTTCGCGATCTAGATCCACGCTCAGCTGCACTCCATTTGATCGAAAAAAAATCCCGTAAAAACCTTTCCTCTCTGATTATAAAACTGACACAATTGCGCTAAAAACGAAAAAATCACAAAGTGTAAATATTACAAGCGATTATCACTCGTCGATTACACAGTTATCCGATTTCTTAAAAATTTACAAAGCATGAAAACGAAAGTTTCGATCGAAACCTTCGAACCGTTTCGCGGATTTTTCTCCCGGAACGCATCATCGTGTTCGATTTTCGCTTCTTCCCTATACCTATATTTTAATTAAGAAACAATGACACTTTAATAATCCGGTCGCTGTCAGTGTCAAAATCCCGGCGCCCAATTACGGAGGTGTCACTAGCACACCCGGAGCCTGTGGTCACGCCCGCCATATTTCCGGGAAGGCCGGAGTCTTACCTTGCGAGTCCTGCTTGTAGGAGCTTTGCGAGCCGTCGCTGCTCTGCGACGACGGGCCGCCGCGTTGTTTTTTGTACGCCTCCAGGTCTCGCAAGTGCGTCGAAAAGGAGCCGTCGAGGAAGGGCCTCTGCCCCAGGCCTATGGCCCGGTAGGCGGTGTGCTGCCCGGCTGAAAAAAATAAACAAAACACTACTGGAAAAGTGTCGGTACTTCCCATAAAACTAAAATAGCGACCGTTTAATTGTACCGAAAACAAATCCAGTATAGTCGATGCAGGAAGCCATCAGGGATGCAGTGCAATCATTTCCGGCCTATGCCATTTCCGCCACCATTAATACTAAATTATTTGGAGAATTTTGCGACGATGTGATGAGCCGACATCTGGTAATGATTCGGCCTAATTAACTCTCACACCATGGGTCGAGGTGGCGGCGTAACCAGCGGGAAGGGGACTATATGGGACTTTCACGCAGTCAAGGTTGGCGGTGATTCAGGTTTCGGGATTTTTTACAAAAATGTGAAAGTTTGAGGAAAAATACTAGTTATGACGAATTATTGATTTTGATGGGATTGTTGCATACGGAAGCAATGTTTGCTTACATGTTATTATCGCACAGTTTGAGAAAGAATGACATCACCTTTTTACTTAGTTATGGAAGTGTGCGGATGAGGAAGTTCGATTGTTTAAAAGAAAACGCCAAGATTTTTATCCAACTTTTACGAGTAGTAGCAAGGTGAAGTCAAATTTTTGGCGATTCTTGACATATTCCTGGAGAAATTTTGATGTGGTTTCGGGAATCCAGGCGCCCGGAGCGACTTAATTACAGTAGCATCGAAACTAATTAAGGGGTCGACCCCAGGTTGCGTCTGCGTTCAAAATTAGAAATTCAAACAATTTTATAAACCATTTGTCTGAACTCAAAAAGTTTGATTTGGTTGATTTTTGGACCATCTTGTTACTAATATGGGTATCCGGAGTGAGGCAGATCATAGTTCCGTTTTTTTGTCCAGATTCCAGACAGGACTTTGTTTTTCTTCTTGAACTTGTTATAATTTACGCTTGAATTTACGCAAAAAAACATTAATTGAAGTTTTTTCAGAAATCAGCTGTCTCCGACTAATTTCGATCGCTAAATCTGTTACTAATTGTTACAGTAAACCTGAAAGTTATTAAAAGTTTGACTACAGATTTTGTCACTAAAAAAATATACTCGGCAGATTTCGAAAATGTCTTTATTTTTATCATGGATCCCAGGGGAAAAACTAGTAGAAAAACTCATATCCAGGGTGATAGGGAATGGCTTAGCAATATTTTGTATATGAATTTGTCATGATCAGACGAGTTAAAAAGCCTTATACCATTTTTTCAAAAAGTGCATACTTTCTTCAAAAAATTTTATTAACCCACCTGTTGAGAGCCACTGTGTGGTTTATGGTAGTTTATTAACGGTTAATTTTTTCTTTAAACAAAGTGGACATAGTGGCGCATGGACGTTTTGAGAATTTTTCAAAATTGTACATAGCATGCTCATTTGTGTGGGAGGTTCGAACCCCAGTTCTGGCGTAAATTTCTTTTTTTTTAGAAATTTTGATCACAAAACACAAATTGAAATAGAAGAATTACGGAGTGGACCAAGAAGTTAATTTACTTCTGCTGTTTTGTCAATAATATTAAAATTTACAAATTTATGCTAATTTTTATCATTCTAGTTCAGCGGTTCTCAAAATTTGGGACTTTAATTTCAGAACGATTTTTTGGAAAAACTATGCATTTTCGATTTACAAAAATTTACTTACCCCCGATTTCTTGAACGAGTTATCGTTAGCTAAATACTATCGGTTCCATAATTTCTATAGAAACACCAATCAGATCATCTCTACCTTAGCAACTATCCAACCGATAAAATTTATCTAACGATAAATCGTTCAAGAAACCAGGGGTTAATCAATTCGTTTTGCTATTCTTTATCTACCTTTCAATTTTTGCTAAACCATTCTCTAACACGCTGTATACAGCGTGATTCTTAAATAGACTGACAAAATTCTACCTATGGTAGTATCAATTGAGTACATGCTGGGAAAAATAGTAAAAAAAAATTATATAACCGTTTTCGAAATATTTTTTTTAAAATTATGTTGAAGATAAAGCGTACGCCATTGATGTGTTCGTAAATCGTAAGTAGTATTAGCACAGTTAGTGGAAAGTATTATAATTCTTTAATGACAATGTACTTGATCACTGCAACAATGGTCACTGATGTGTATTATCGATATTCATGATGAAACTTTTTTCTAATACAACTAATTTAAACTCATGAGCGTCGTAAGTGGCACGGATTAGGGGGTTTCTACCCCTACGAAATAAAAACGTAAATACTCCCTACTTATCTTTGGAAAGCTGTGATAAAATTTTGTTGGTCTATTTAAGAATCAGCCTGTATAGATGGACGAATTTATCAGATGTTAAAAATATGTAGTACTATAAACAGAGATCAAAAAAAGAAACATGAAACCAGATTTTAAAAAGTGTTTTGATACAGCTGATTCTCGGACTATTTTAGTAATCCGAATAACTGAATCGTGCATCTGTTTTTGTCACCAGATCCCGGAATTGACTTTGTTATTTTCGTAGAATGTATAATTTCTTTAAGAAAAACGCAGTGGAAATGTTGAACATTTTCATAAACTGAATACCCAGGGCGAGTCAAATATAATATGCCTAATAGAAAGAACCTTATAAAAAGATCAACTCCGGGTCAGGAAAAAAATCTTGAGCAGATTTCGAGGATGGCTTCATTTTTGTGATAATTTCTAGTTGATGACTAAATTGTTTCTAAAAATTTTACCTCTCAGGCTATACTGAATTTTTCTGAAAGTTTGAAATCTTCTCATTTCAAAAGCAGTTAAAAGCATTATTCTGAGTGACCGGAACGACCCGGAGTCAGCTGTATTTTATGTAGAAATGTCAGGGAAAACCGAATCAGTGTGTTTTTTGATCTGCGGTTAAGAGTTTTTGAGTAATCGTTTATTTAATATTGCAAATTAATTGTCATATTTTGATCGACATGTACCTTTTAACGTTTCCTTATTTTTTCATGTTGTAGAAAATTGTCTGAGAATTGAAGACTAATTTGATAAAGTTTTTGAAAAATTTAGAATGTTTAGAAAGCCGGCCAAAAAATTGTACAATCTTTATAAACTTTTTTTTTTAAATAAAAGACCAAACAGTTAATTACTATTTAAACCTATAAAGTGGCAACATCTATCTATTTTGTTAAATTTTACATCACTTGAATCGACAAAAATTGGACAGTACTTATCACATTATTTTTATTTAATTTTGACATTCACATGCGAATTTCTTTAATATCTCCTAACTCTTTCGACAGTTTTCTTTGCTTGTTTTCAATCATTTGTAGTGCTTTTTCAAATTCCTGTAAGGATTTCCTGTTGGCATTAGGTACTTCCGCTACTCATTCTGTTCTGTGTTTGATTGTTTGGTTTTTTTGAGAGAAAAATTCTGTTTTGTTACTGTCTACAAATTACTCAAATTCGGAAAAAACAAAAACCTTAAATCGTAGATATTCGTGAGACGATTTCAAGCAAGACATACGAATTATAATTTTCTAAGATGGTGTTAATTTGCCTAAAAATCCGGAAGTGACAAATCAAAATGTCCGACGGTTTCAGGCAAAATCCGGAAGTAATTGAAACCATTTTTCTACAATCCGGAGTTTTCCGGAATTTTCTACGTATTATCAAAATTGGTGTTAAATCGAATCCGAATGTCGATCGTTTGATTCGTTAGTTTCTGCACATAAGTTGCAGTTTTTGAGATGAACATTTTTGTAATTCATAATTTTGCAGTGGTTATTCATATTGCGAATCATTAATTTTATTCGAATTCGATCGAAGTTCAAACGTTTTGAACTAAACTCCTACCTGTATCAGAAAAATAAAATAAAATGAAACAAATGTGGTTTGTACAAGTGATATAATAATAGAAATAAGAAATAATAAGAAAAACCTCTATTTTGTCTTTTTCTGAAATTATTATTAGATATTCAGTGATTTAGCATCGTAGCTCAATAAAAAAAAAATTGTTTTAAACTGGAAATAGCTGGAGCTTTCGTGACTGAGAAAAAAATGAGCTTTCTTTTCCACATTTTACAATAATTTTAATTTTAAAATTGTAGGCTACAAAAAAAAGTTGTTCCCCCTGATGATGGAAACGAGCCCCATTCCGGCTATAGCTTTTGCCGTCCTTTGGTGAATGTGTGTCGCAGTCGCCGGCAAATGGGGTAATTACTTACAAAATAATGAGCTAGTAATTGCAGCAATAGCAGATTTGTAAATTGCTAATCTGACGCATTTGTCAGTGGATTGGTTCTGTATGCGTAGTGTGTTGTACACGTATTACACGTGTATATGTGTGTGTGTGTGTCCATCAGTGCACCGCCGGATAATGAAATTTCACCCCTGCGATATTTTTAATTCAACGGTCGTAATAACACGCCGATAAAAACCCCCAAACAGCGAAAATCCGCTCTTTATGATAATTCGAACAGATCGCACGTAATTATAATAAATGGCCGCATAATTAAAAATCGCATCGAAATTTATTGCACTATTAGCGACAACGCGAACTATTATTTATCGGCAATAAGTCACACTTTTACGGTTTTCTAATTGCAATGCTTACGCGGCGGTGATTTTTTTAATTATTATTATTATTATTATGTGTGCGACACAGGAGGAAAAGTTCACTTTGTGGCATCGACACAAAGACATTCCGGGATTAGAGTTGATTTTCCCCCTAATTAAATTTAATTGTAATCAATAGAAAGGCCCCGAAAAGTAAGATGCTGTGAGAACTTTGCTGTTTTTGCTGATAACGCCTGATTTCCGGTTGAAAGCTGATAACGGACCAACGTGAACCGAGTAAATGCGTGAGAGACGACAATTAGTACGCCAGATAGTGGACGCAAATCGGGTGGGAATTGTGGCATGGGGTGAAGCTCCACCGATTTTTACGGGACATCCGAATCCTGAATTTACAAATAATTTCAGAGTTATCAGTTACCGGACTTTTCCATGAAATTCACTTATCAAAACTTTTGTTCGAGTTGAATCATCAAAATTCCATTGTAATAAAGTAAGACAAGCAATTTGGATTGGAAGGATTCTTCCGTTTATGAGACTGGTATTCCGGTTTCGTAGACTCAAAAGTTCGGGGTTCGCTTCCTGCTCTCGGAATCTTTTTTTGGGGATCTTTCAAACAAAAGGAAAATTAATAACAGATTTTGAAATCAAAACAGAATTGTGTCTGATCGTTAATAATAACAATGATAACCAAAATATTTTTTATTTTTGTTTTTTCCACGTTTCCTCACTTAAAGCAAGCCAAATCGTTTGAGATTAATTAGCTTAAATCATCTTATTTTGGCAGTTTTTCGTTTAAAAAGTATATTTTAATTATTCCCTGATTTACTAAAAATGTGGTATATTCTTTTTTAAACTTTTTTTAAATGGCGGTGAGAATTTAGCACACATTAATATCACAAATTTATCGATTTAAGTGGTTATTGCTTTAGCAACAACGATTAACGGCCTATAAATTTTAACAATGTTATTACAGAATAAGTCCTAACAGTTTTTCATATCTTTGTCTTAAAAAATTAATAAACATGTTTTTGACCATTTTTTTAAATTTTTATCTATGGAAGATGTCTTAATTTTGATTTAAAGCGACACAGAAGTTCAAAAAACATATTAACGAAAGTTTTATTTAGGTTCTTGAAAAATACATAAATCAATTTTATTCTTTGACACTGTCAAAATTTACGATTTTTCTCCTGTGTAAGGAAGTTTTGACAACTCTCAATACGAAACGTCAGATTATTTTTAGCAGATTTAAAGCAATTTTAAGCCTTGTTGAGTCTAATTCGAAGAATAAAATGTTGTATTCAACTCGTTTTCGTGTTAATCGGTTCATTTATTTCACCTCGTGGATGTTAAACGTCTCGTTAACACTCGACGTTTAAAAACCCACCTCGTGAAATAAAAACCCGATTTATACTAAAACTCGTTAAATAAATAACTATTAGACTCTTTGTTAAATTAAAAATGTCTAAATATCCATGTGAAATAGGTAAAAACCAATATTTCCTATTATAGCTTTTTGAGACGAACAATATGTCTTAATTGTTTTGAATAATATAAAAAAATTGATAAATATTTCGCTTCAGAATTAAAAACAATTTATGAAATTCAAATATCTACTATTCAAATTTGGATATAAAAAAATCGAAAACTTATTTAGTTATTTGTAAGATATTGATTAAATTGTCCTAAAAAAATAAGAGCCTCAACTCAAAAATTGGAGGTTCATTCCCTGTTTCTGGCACTTTTTTTTTCTTCATATCTCTTCGTTAGAAGTGGAATAAGTGCCACTAGATAAAGAATAATCGATTGTAATACTACTAATAAACCTAAAAACTGACTACATAAGAAATGAAACGTCGAAAAAAAGTCTATTGCGATATTATGGCTTTAAAAAAACAAAATAGTAAGAGTAGTACATGTACTAGTAGGGATGTAGTGAAATACGAGTGGGTAGAATTTTACAAACCAATATTTCTTACCATTGTTTTTCTAAGAGGAAACCATGTTTTGAAAAATTAAAAAAAAATGATTAGAATATTTGGGTTTAGAATTCAAAACAATTCATAAAAATCGAATATATAAAAAAAACAGAAAATTTGTTTGAATGATCCCTATTATTTATTTTGAACTAAAAAGTAAGAGCATCAACTCAAAAATTGGAGGTTCGATCCCTGATTCTGACCATTTTTTTCTTCATACCTCTTAATTAGAAGTGAAATAAGAGCCAATCGATAAAGAATAAATAATAAATAAAATAATACTACTTATTACTAATACAGGCTGTAAATGAAATAAATACAATAATTTCAACTGGTAGTAGGATTCGTCAAGACCAACAATTTTTCCTAATAACTTGTTTCTCAAAACGTTTTATTTTGAGTTAAAATTATTTTAAAATCTTACACAATTTTCTTACACGCCACTGGAAGCAAAGTTACCTAGTCGACAAGATTACCGTTTCCAAACAAGTTCATGAAAATAAATTTAAATTTATTATTACCTTTCTTTGTTGGAGCATTTCATAAAAGGCTCGTCAATTTGTAAGGGGAAAAAATTATTTTTAAAAATGCGATTTTCAAAAAATGGTACCTAAAAAAAGTGTTTGTCTTTATGAGTTCTACCACTGATTAAAATTAATATACTTATTTCGCTTACACCCTGTATACATAAAAACTGACTAAATAAGAACTGAAACATCCAAATTGGAATAAAGTCTATTGCGAAATATGGATTTAAAAAAACATTCCAAATGTAATAAGAGTACCTAGTAGGGATGGAGTGAAATACGAGTAGTAGGTAGAATTTTACAAACCGCAATTTCTTACCATTGTTTTTTAAGATGAACCATGTTTTGAAAAGTTTAAAAAAAATTGATGTGAATATTTGGATCCCGAATTCAAAACCTTTTATAAAATTCGAAAATTTGTTTGGATGTATCAGCTCAAAAATTTGAGGTTGGATCCCTGATTTTGGCACTTTTTTTCTACTTATATTACTTCAGTAGAAGTAAAATAAGCTCTAATACTAGATACATAGTAGTATAAAAACTCACTAAATATGAACTGAAACAGTCGTAGCGAAACATGGCTTTTGAGAAAAAATACAAAACAAAATATTTGAGAGAGTCCTGTCTTATGATGGTGATTAGGTCCTTAATAAAGTGATTTGTCGTTAACTTAGTTGCCATTTCGTCAACCACAATTTGTAAAATACCATCTGTCATAGCAATTTTAATCGCATCAGAAGTAATCTAAGCCGGCTTTGGTCTAAAAAAAACTCCCGGCCCGCTTCGATATATCACTCATCGCTATAATAATTTGTAAAGTCTGTTGTAAATTGGATTTGTAGGATCGTGATCTCGGCCGTCTATGATTATGACGGATCAGAAGCGGGATTCTATTAGCAATCTCTCTTATTTACTCTATCATTAGGCCGCGGTTTCTGGGGGCAATTTTCCGACCCATCTCGTTGCTACTGGAAGCCGTGCATATTCGAGTCGTGTAGCGTCAAAAAAGCACAGATTTATACATAATAATCGTTAAATATTTATGATTGCGTTAATATCCGACGAAAGACCGCAAATGAAATTGATATATTGTGGTGCGGCGTCGAAATGGAAAATAATAATCGCGTCCGAATGAAATATTCACAAATTTTCAGATTAAAACCGATGAATTGTTTAAAACGCAGAGGGAAAAAATAGTTTATTTTGTTTATTTTGACACGAAGTGGAGTCGTGACGGGACGACTTGCGTGTCGGAAATTGTAGTAATTTGAAAGAATAAATTTTTATGCGGGGTGAGGCTTAAGAAACGACGGTTTAAGGGCGAGTTTTTTTCAAATGAACCGAAATTGGTGTGTTTATTGAAAATGGCATCTGTTTAATAAGTACGACATGTGCAAGGGTTTGTCTATTGTCTGTATATACATGCAATTGCAATTATATACTTTTTGGCCCGTGGCGGAACGCCAAAAATTGCCATGGAAAAGGGCAAAAAACGATACAAAAACAATGAACGTATTTAGTTACCGAAGACGCATTTGCAACAGATTTTGTTCAGTTGGATTATATTCACTGTCGTTATTATGATTATCTTGATCAATTCTCTCGTCTGTTTTGCTTTGATTTGAGAAAAAAAGTTATCAAAACCAGAGTTCGAATCCCAAATATTTGAGTTTGCGTAAGTCGCTATTTTTTGCTCACTCAATTTGGACGGGGTTCGGATTGTATGTTGCATTTTTTGGCATTTGATTTGTTTAAAAAAATTTTTTGACTCTCATTATAAAACAAATTGCTGACAAGTATTTTAAATTTCCTTATTTAAATTAGTTCAGAATTTTCAAGCCAAGTATTTTTTTTTCAAAAACAAGTGTTTTACGTTGTTTCGACAACTCAAGTCAAAGACAATTAAGCTAGATGTATGTAATTTTTTTATGAACTAGAATACCTATCTACTTATTACACCTATAATAACTATTATACTGTAGGGACTGTAATGGTAATTCTTTGAGAGGATGTCCCAACGATTTGAAGATAGTAGTTTATTATACAAGTAAAGAAAAGTTGTTCATTATCTGTGAGTGATCACAGTTACAATATAATTGGTTACAACAAAAAAAAAAACAAAATTAAAATGTACTACAAGTTGTTCCTACCACAAAAGGACCAAAAGGCAGCAAAGCTGATCAAGGTTTTGGCCCAGACAATAAATGAGAAATAATAAAAAATATAAATAAACAATGTGATTGAAAACAAATAAAAAAATAATAAAAAAAGTATATCTAATTCTATTTAACAAAATTATAGAGAGGAATAATAAGAAAATAAGAAAAATCATTTTGTGAGAAACATTTTGTATTTGTGTTTAAAATTGCTGATTTTAGAATGTTTTAAAGTCAGAGGAACTTCATTGTGGAATAAGTAGATATTATAAACAAAACCCCGGCGAAATATTGATGTTCTATATGATGAGACCCTTGTGTCTTAAGTTTAAATTGTGAATATGGGTACGATATCTCAATTTACGATATAAATAGGGGAGACATTGATTAATAATTAAAGAGTGACAGAGTATAGGTACATTGAGCAATTTTTGTTAAATTTTTTCACCGATAGAATAAAAAAATTACCAAATAGCCACTTTATTCTATCGAGTAAGATAAAAAAATAACAATCAAATAATGTACCATAGTTAACCACTTGTAGAATAAAGGTGTACTACCTTTACTCTTATCTATGGAATAAGCAACATTATTAATACCTATAAGAGAAAGTTCATTATTGACTTTTAAATGTTACAAAATTAACCTTTTTTTACAAAAGCCGTAAATACTAACCCCCTGACTTACCTAAAATTATTTGCAAGTATACAGAGTTGTGTTTCCGAAATTAGATACAATACGAACTTTTTTAAATGGAACACCCTACAGGGACATTTTTTTAACTCTGAACATAGCCCTATGTTCAATCTGAAAAAAAAACATATCAAAGCATTGATCTAATTTACGTTACCAACGATACGTAAAGGTAATTATTTGATGTCGAGTTATTTGAACCAATTTGAAGTGATTTCGAATATTTGTTAAAGTAATTTATCATTCCTTCCATGCTACTATTACCTGATGATTAATAAATTTCATAAAAATTAATCTTTCTTTACTTAAATAATCTTGGAAGATTTAATTGACAAGTTGAAATTTTTGACAGCGCGTAGAATAATTAGTTGCATAGCAATAGTCGCAATGCTTTGATCTGTTTTTTTTTTCAGATTGAACATAGGGCTAGGAACTCTACATAGGGCTATGTTCAGAGTTAAAAAAAATGTCCCTGTATAATTTTTTACATTTTTGGATGTAGCGTTTAACAATGATGTTTTGTTATTGGTTGATTTTCCTTAGTTTTTTTTAGTTCACTGAAATCAAGAAGATAAAAAAATTAAGAGGTTTGTGCGAGCTGAATAACTTAAAAATTTTAAATGGAAAACTATTTTTTTTGTCTCTAAATGACCTTTAAATCTTAAAATTAATAAATGTTTTTAGAGTGACAATTTAAAGGTCATTTAGAGTCAAAAATAAAAAATATAGTGTTCCATTTAAAATTTTTAAGTTATTCAAAACATCCAAAAATGTAAAAAATTATAGGGTATTCCCTATAAGTCCCTGTTAAGTTAAGTTATCTTTAAACATTAAAACAATTATTAACTACTGTTTCAGTACTCGAAAAGTGAAATTTTCAGCTAGTAATAACTTTTTTCTACTTTTGTTTCGTACTGAGGTCATTACGATACGCCATTTGGGTTTCGTAATATCCAACGGAGTGCTATAATAATTACACTAAAAACCAGGGTAATTTAGTTGGAAAATGATGGCAATCTAGTTTTTTGACAATTATCTGAGAGAAGTGTCAGTGTCAATCGTCACCTGTTTCAAGTGATAATTTAATCAAATGAATTAATTTCGAACCTTTAGAGGCTTTTGTACCAACCCTGATACGTAGTCCCTTCGAACACCTTTCGAGTAGTGTACAAACATGACTTCAAAAGCCAGTGCAAGTGAGTAATTTGAGATTCCATTCTCCTTAGGCCAATGTTCAAATTCCGCGTATTTGCCACAAAAGCCCGTATTCGTTGAGGGGCAGATAGATTGCAAAACGTCTTGGACACTTTCAGAATACATTTTACGAATAAACTAATGACGATCCAAATTATTAATTTAATTTCATGATCCACGCAAATGCTGTCAACTGCCACAAAATTCCCTAAATTTCGAAATTGATTTTTTTTGTGAAAAAAGGTGCAAAGTAGAAAAAATAGTGTATGATATCTCGTTTATAAGGCATTTTGTCGCACTTACTCCATTATGACACTCCTCGCTGCGCTCGTCGTGCCACAATTCCGTGCGTGCGACAAAATGCGTCTTATAAAACTCGTATCATAATATACTATAATGTTACTCTTAGACCGTTATTCGTCATTTATTACAGTGAAATAACTAAAATTTTAAGTTAAATAAATAAATAATGTGCATTGTTGCTGAAATTAACTTTCAAAGTCAGATATATTTTTAATTATTATTAACTTTAGACATTTAAAACTTAATTTTTTTAGATAGAAAATTTAATAATGCTTGAGAAGCAAAAACAAAAAATTGGGTGTTACATTTAACTTTTTCAAGTTACTAAACTTTTAACAAACTTTTTACATTCTTAAATGCAATGCGCTGAACAATTGGTACAGATTTAAGTTTTTTTTCTTTTTTCTTTAAATCTATAGGATCCTTGGTCTTTATGTAATACATTTTTTTAAATCAAAATCATAAGTATTAAAAACTACGTCCAAAAATACAATAAAATTTAGGGTATTTCATTAAAAAAAAAACATAAGGTTGTATTGTTGTGCATTTCTGAAACTCCCTGTATATTTGATAATAATTTTAGGTAATGCAGGGGATTAGTATTTACGGCTTTTGTTAAAAAATATTTATTTTTCAATTATTTAAAGCACCCTGTAGATACTTAGAACCAAATTAGATTTTTCCAAATATTTAGGGTCGGTTTATAGAAGCGTCATTAATTTAATTCGCAATTAAATGCGTGATTTGCTGATTACCTAACCAAATTAAACAAATTTGATTGGCCAATTCGCGTTGTTAAATTTTTAACAACGAATTAAAATTTAATGAAGGTCTATGATTGCAAATAATAAAAGATATGAAATAATAATGTACAAATTCCGTTTTTTTAACCAAATTCTGTTCAACTATAGGAGAGGAAAATGTTGTAATTCAATCTCACTTTCTAAAATTAGAAGTTTAAATCGTAAATAAAAAATCTACCTGTTTATGCAAAAACAGAACAAATACTATTTATCTTTTTAGGATAAAAAATAAATTGAACCAAATATAATTTTCGATTTTGCGAAGCTTTTATGGAAACTGTTTACATTTTTCAAGACACTGAAGTCTGAAGTCTGAACTTTTTTTAATTTTAAGTTCCCTGGAGGGCATTCATTAACAACTGTAAAATGGCAATAATTTTCAATGGGAAAAAAGCAAGTCAAAAACATTTTGGAAAAAATAATCAATTTATTTCCTTATTAAAATCGAAATTAATTACGTTGAATTCTCCACGGTTCGCGGTGTAACAAAATCCAAGGTAAATACTCACTGGTCTTCGATCTGGGTTCCCTGGGCCCATCCACGGTCACTTTGATGGCTTTGGTGTAGGTCGCGACCTGTGGCGGCGTCGTCGACACCGTAATCGTAATCGAAAACGATTTACCTGAAAAATAAACAATCAAATAATTTGAGCTGACTCACCCCACCATCACTTAATTAAGTCAACACAACGAGCTTAAAATCACCAAAACCAAACCGTGCGGTTACACTAGTTGCTCCAGCAGACTTTTTTCAATTTTCTGCGGTCGCAAGAGCGTTTTCGGAAAATGCGCTTATCTTATCGGTGCAGGTTGTGGCCAACCTGGATGTGGTCATCTTATCTATACGAAAATACGTTTTCCACTAAAAAAATAAATCTCCAGGAGGTGACAAATTGGTCGTAAATCAGTTTGGTTTACTGGCGAGTTTTACGACGCGCGAAATATTGTTATACATTTTAAGATACAGGGTCGCAGGAAAAAAAAGTGAAAAGAATTGCAAGTCAGCTAGGTTTATGAGAAAATCAACAATGAATTATATTGACGAAGTATTGAAGTAATTAATTCGGACAAAAAATTTAATTTGAAATTCGAGCGAACGAATTTCCGCAAGGTTTGGCGTTTTTGGTGAAATTTTCACCAGGTCGAGGCCGCTAAGCGGAAAAAATGGACAAAAGGCGATTGTTTGGACAGTGTTTTAGCTGTGAAATCGATTCGAATCGATCAGTTACCGGCAGACGAAAGAAAATTGCCCAAAATTTATACATGTATTACATTTTTTATTAAAAAAAAAGAAACGCGTTTAAAATTTGTTTTTAATTAAACCGAAATGCCAGTGTTCAGCAAAACATCGTATAAGAAAATTTGGAGACGAAACTACTAGGATGCGAAACGACGATTAAATAAAAAGTCCTCGTTCTCGTTAGTTCCATCAGCGTCCCACAGAGAGCGCAGTTGTTTCTGTTTCTAGCCCGTTTAAGTATTAAGAGCAATGAAAAAAATGGCTGTATTTAAATAATGGTGAGCACAAGGGAAACAAAAAATTACAGGCAGATAGGGCATTAAATTCTTAATAAAAGGATAAAGATAAAGTATATATTATCCACCAATTAAAAAAAAAGATTATGAAAGTTTACAGTTTTTGCTAAAGATTGGAAACATTGATTCTTTTAGGGCCTACATTAGAAGCTTTTTAACTTACAATGTAGACACAGCTTTGAAATTTTGCACTCAACTCAAATCGACCATTTTTAATTCAACTAAATTATTTTCAAATTGGTTGAACTTTGAGAAATTGGCGCCAACTTTGAAACTGTAAATAATTTTTGTTGCATTTTTGATTGTGCCTTCTAAAACTGAGTAAAACGTAATGGTAGTCTTGTTTATTTTAGAGTTTTGCTTGTTTCCGTCGAATCACAGCAGGGGGGCTATATCGACCTGTATTAGAGGTCCCCTCTGTGTGAAATTATGCGTGTTGTTATGTCGTTTTTAATGATTTTTTGGCTCGTTACGATGCGTACAATGTGATCAATATGTAACGGATCGGCGTCTCAATGACTCGAATGACTTTGCCGGATTCCATCTGCTGCGAGACACAAAAGACACAAATCATAAAAAAGAAATTTCGAACGCATCTCGTCCAAGACTCGAGGTGGGGACACTTTTGTTCGACTTGGTTAAGTGTGACGAGAGACATCGGAAGAGATTTCGAATAAATAAACAGTGATGACGTCGTGATGATGCAAACTGGCGGTTTTTGCTCTGTTTACTTATGATGGGTAGTCTAATCTTGCCAAAATTGGAAATTTTTTTGTCTTAAATAATTTTTTTTATTGCTTATGTGTTATATTATACGCAACTCTAGGACGCTTAACAGTTAACAATTTGACTCCACCAAATTATCCAAAATTAATGTATTATTTCTCTAAATAGAAAAAGTGTATTGGGTAAATAAAACTAAAAAACAATAAACAAATTATTAAAAAGATTTTTTTTCTAAAGTCGATAAGTTTAGGAAGAACTGTTTCGAAGTAAAAGGTTTCTAATTTCAAAAACATCTCTTGGTAAAATGTTTCATTTTCCCTAATCTCTTCTTTTTCAGTGTACATTACGAAAAAATCTGGTTAACTTTTAACATTTTTATTTCGATTGAATAGAACGGTGGAATGAATTATGACTTTTTATGAGCCAACAGCCCTTGGACCTCGATCTAAGTAAAAACCAAAGAGATGTGGATGGTGGTTCAAATTTAAACCGAAATTTGCTTATAACTTTTTATTAAAACAAAATTTTAACAAAACTCTTCACAGAACTGTTTAAACTGCTCTTTGTATTTATGCCATCTTCTTGAGTCCTTGCTAGCCTCATGTAATACCTTCTTTATATAGTACTATTATAGTATTTTTTGGCCATTTATGTAAATTATCGTGACATCCAACGTTCTTCAATAGTCTTTAAGTAGTCTAAAAAGATGAAAATCATAAGGTGACACATCAGGACTAGAAGTGTCTTCTGTTGCAATTTTTCGAAGGCTTAATTTGATCAGATATCAATTTAGAATAGTAAAGTGCAAATAATAATAATTGTACGCTTGCTTTCCAAAAATTCTGTATTGGTATAAACTCCTGGGTCTCCCAAGATTCAAAAGCCAGTTGTAGCCACAATTTTATAGCTTTTATCGGCTTTGATGAAGTAGAGGGTCGACAATCCATACTTGATCTTTTTAGACTCTTGTTTATACATAACTGGCTAAATACTCAGCCAAGAAAACAATCCTAAAGAATAATCTTGAAAAATTCTAAACGAGACTAATAGAATTTTGAAAAAGAGCGGAATAGAATCTAAAAGAATCTAAAAGAGAAGTGTTTATAAAAGAACTTTTAGTAGAGTGTAGAACATAATTGTAAAGAATATAGAATATAGAATTCAGAGAAAAGAAGAGTCTATATTTCTGGAAACTACTTTAGAAATGAATCAGAGAATAATCTTAAAAAATCTAGAGAAGACTAGGCACAGAAAACATTATCTCGAAAAATTCTAAACTAAGCTATCGAGGAATTTTGAAAAGATATGCAGAGTGTAATCTAAAGGAGAATTTGGACAATGTAGAAAAAGTGTTTATAAGATATAATTTAGATTAGAGTCTAGGAAATAATTGGCAAGAGGCATCTGAAGAATTTATAAAAGAATCTAAAGGTGCCTTTTTAAAATAATCTAAAGAAGAGTCCACATTTCAGATCAACAAACGACTTTATAAAAAAATTAGAGAAGAATCTTAAGAAGAATATAGAAAAACAGTGTTAATAAAAGATCTGGAAAAACTCTAAACAAATACATACAGCGTGACCCAGGGGTGTGTAATCGGTCCATAACTTTTTTGCTATTTGAAATATTGCCATGCCGTTTTTATTATCCGATAGATCGACTTAAAGCCCACAAACTAAAAATATTTTTATTATACCCAGGGTGTTGTATACAGATTGGTGAACCAAAGTCATATTTTTTTAAATGGAACGCCCCATATATTTTTGCATAATTGGATTCTACGTAAAAAAATATTGTAACTTTATATAAAATGATAATATTATAAAATATTATGGATCTATTTCTTTTCGTTTCGGAATTATTCAACTTTTCGTTATAAAATAGGCCAACATTTGAAAAATCACTGCGAAGTCGGTTATGAATATTTACCGATAAATTTGCAACAGAAAACTTAGAATAAGTAGTAGTTTTAGCAAATAGTCGTCTTTTAGTTAAAGCACGCAGTGTGTGTCAAAACGCAAAAAGTTGAATAACAATTTTTTTTCAAATGGAACACCATTCTTTTTTTTTCATGTATCTATAGCATTTTTGATAAGCTTTCTAATGGTACAGGGTTTGCATAGAAAATTTAAAAATTTTTCAAGATTTTTCAAAAAAAATGTATTTTAATACAAGAAAATTTGTTGGCTTTGACTTAGAATCTAATAAGTCAAATGGTAATTTATTTTTTGATATGTACTAATGTAACTAATTGCATTAGTAATCTAATTATTACTTGACACATAAATAAATTTCACTTATCAAGAATTAATAATAAAATAAATAAAAAAAGAAAAATTTCTTTTTTAACTCTTTAAGAAATATTTCAAATTTATTACACAAGCAGTATATCATTAGAAAGCTTATAAAAAATGCTATTCACACGTGTGAAGAAATACTTGGTGTTCCATTTGAAAAAAATGAGTTATTCAAGTTTTTGCGTTTTGGTACACCCTGTACATTATCTGCGTGTTTCAAGTACAAGTCAAACTATTGCCAAAACTACAGGGTATTCTGAGTTTTTCTATTGCAAAATTTGTCGGAAAGTATTAATGGGCAACTTGGCAGTGATTTTTCAAAAATTGGTCTTTTTATAACGAAAAGTTGAATAACTCCGAAACGAAAAAAAATAGATCCATAATAGTTTACATAAAGTTACATTATTTTTTTGCGTAGAATCTAATTATGCAAAAATATATAGGGTGTTCCATTTAAAAAATATAACTATAGTTAACCACTCTGTATACAACACCCTGTGTATATTAAAAATATTTTGGATTTGTGGGCTTTAAGTCGATCTGATAATGAAAACGGCATGGCAATATTTCAAATAGCAAAAAAGTTATAGACCGATTATACGCACCCCTGGGTCACCCTGTATATCAAAAAATTTTGGAAAAACAGCAAAGTGGAATCTAAAAGTGAATTTAAAGAATGTAGAAAAATGTAGAAGTGTTAATAAATAATTTTGAGTACAGTCTAGAAAATGCATAATAATTCTATAGTAGAATCTAGAGAACTATAAAAGAATAATAATTATTATTTCTAGTTAGTCTTTTAGTTTTCTAGTTCTAGTTGTCGGTATGTAAGAACAAACCTAAGGGGCACATTTGAAAACGCATTTTGGGGTAAGACTACCCTTAAAAGAAACAGAAATTGTGTCTTATTCCTCAATTTTTTGGTTCTCTGATTTGTTTGCTCGTATTTGCTCAAATGCATTTATTATCCGTCAGTACAAAACACTAGATAAATTTTCCGCTTTTCGCCCCGTCCAATTATCCGGCATCCGTCACGCTGCCGCCCCTGTTCACTCACCCCGTCCACTCCTCCCGACGAACCTCAAATCGTTAAACTTGGCCACTTGGTTCTTCATCACCGCTGTTGAATTCCTCAATTCTGCACAACAGTTCTCGTCATTGCCCGCCCTCACAGTCACTATTGTTCCATCGCCAATGTCTCCCAAAGCTACCACTTTGAACGCGACCGGAAGCGTTTTGTTGGACCTCCAATGGGTTGGAAGGGCCGAACAGAGGAAGTAGGGACTTCCAGTGCGGACCAATTCGCCGGGATGCTCCGTCTGGATCTCGTGGATGAGGTGTTCCGTCCACCAGATGTCTTGGTTGTTGGAGACGTAGCCCGACGATGGCTCGCACATGCCGCTGCTCTTCGGCCACGCTTCCTCCGAAACGGTGCAAGACGAGAGGGAGACTGGGAGATGCATGGGGCAGGGGGCGCTAATCCTGAAATTTGCAATTTTTTCTTAATTTTGGACCAAAATACAAATTGAAAGTAGGTTTTTGGAGCAAGTTACCTCAAAAACACCCTCAACTGGTTTTTGTTGAATCTTAACCTTAGAAAAAATACTACTAATAACGTCTTTGTTCTTGCGTTTAAAACTTAGTGATTTTGAAATTTTTTTTGCCCTGTTCTACTATTGCGTTGTCATTTGTTTGTGGTTTGAAATTATTCCTCTGAAAAACGTTACCACTTCTTATTTTCCATGAGACAAAATTTTTCAGTGAGTTTTGAAAATTTTGAAGAAGCTGTTCTCAATTTTAGCCACGGCCTTTCGTCGTAACAATGTTCAAAATATGATGCCAACTGCTTTATTATTATTATTTTATTTTATTTTTTTGGAATAGAAATATGTAGTTTCTTTAGAATCCTTAACAAATTTGGTCTAATTTTGACTCCATAGATTTTCGTTTTCATCATACCTGTAGAATCTGCAGAAGGTTGTCATTTTTTTTAGGTCTTCCTAATTTTGGGCCCAACCTTTCTTTTTCCTACGCAAGATGGTTTCAGAGTTTTATATAAAAATGTATTTATCGAGGTTTGTTTAGGGGAAAATAAAATGTAATTTCGGGTAATATTCCAAAAATAGACTAGGATTAGGTAGTTTTTAACAAATACAGGCTGTTCCGTTTTTATTGTTACAAATTTAAACAGGTGTTAGAACATTCAATTTTAAGACAAGTTTTCTATAAACATGTATCGAAAAATACTTCGTAACGGAGCTATACCCCTGAAAGGAATGCTTTTGTTAGTGGGTTTTCCTCAATATTTTAAAAACCACTAAAGATAAAATTACAAAATTTGGTACAGTTAATAACCTTTATACGCCCAATCGAATTCGAGGATCAAATTTTGAAACTTTTAATCAGGGGCGTCCCAAACTGGGGGGGTGCAGGGTAAAAACTACAATAACTATTTTGGTTTTAGTTTTTTTACATTTTTAGCAACAAAATCTTGAATTCCATAGTTTTTTACATAAAAATGGTCTCTTGTGTTGTTTCGATACAACTCTCCGTTTTTGAGTAAAATTAATTTAAACCTTATGTACAGACCATAAACAGCATGGAAATCAGGGATGAACAGAGAATTTCGCGGCCGTAACCTGTAACCCTATAAGAACTGGCGAAACGTCGACATTTTGTTACAAATTGATGAGGTCTAACCCCAAAAGACCCAGATTTAAATTTGGTTCTGGTCATCCTTCCTGATTTTCATGCTCTTTATGCTCTGTAACATACGTTTTAAATCGATTTTACTCAAAAACGGTGAGTTGTATCGAAACAACACAAGAGACCATTTTTGTGTAAAAAACTATGGAATTTAAGTTTTTGTTACTGAAAATGTCATAAAACTAAAGGTAAAAGAATTAGGATATTTTTTTACCCTACACCCCCCCAGTTTGAGACGCCCCTGATAAAAAATTTCAACATTTGATTTTCGAATTCGATTAGGCGTATAAAGATTATCACCTGTACCAAATTTTGTAATTTGACCTGCAGTGGTTTCTAAAATATTGGAGAAAATCCACTTAAAGAAGCACCCCTTTCAGGGGGTGTAGCTCCCTTAGGAAATATTTTTCGATACATGTTTATAGGAAACTTTTGTCTTAAAATTAAAAGTTCTATCACCTGTTTAAATTTGTAACAATAAAAACGGAATACCTTGTATTTGCATTGAAAAAAGATAAAACTGTATTTTATGATTATTTTTCTTTTTTTTTTGAAAAATTGATTAAATAACGGCTCCATCTTTATTTTTATGAAATAGAAATCGTCTTTTTCGAACTTAAAATTACAAATAAATTTTTGAAAAACATTTCTTTTGGTTCCACTTCGATGTTATAATTTTTTTTTGTAAATAAATAAAAATAACTACTTGGGATAGGAAATGCTTAAAGTTTAGTAAGAATCTAACTGCAGCGTTGTTTTTATTTTTTGGAAAATTCTTCTTAATTTTGGTGGAAAAACCTTTTCAGCTCTAATTTTTGTGAATCAAAAACAGCCTCTTCTGAATCCAAGAGCATATTTGGAGTTTTAAAGTTTTAAAAAGTGGCCTTCAATTTTGGGCCCGACGTTCATATTTTCTTAAATAAAACTATGGAAGCTTGAGGATGTTTTTTTAGGAAAAAATAACATTTAACTTTGATAAAAATGACCCAAAAAGGGCACTAATGTAACAGTTTTTCATTCAATTAAAATTGTTGTTTTAGAGTATTTTTAACAAATTTCGGTCCCAATGATTCTTTTGTTTTCAAGAATAACGCCTTTTTTGTAATAACATTCCCTTGTTTTCAACGAATTTTAAAATTTAAAAAATTGCCCTCTGGTGGGTTAGGTTTGTATCAGAAACAGCAAAAAATTAATTTTCGATAAATGGTCATACATATTTTTTTGTTTTTTGTTTGTTACCTTACACAGCCTTTTTGGATCAACAAATTTTAATAATAGAACTCAGGAAGTTTGTCTATATACCATGATTTAATTATGAAAAAAACTAGCCTTGAATTTTGAACAGAGTCCTAGAAACGTCCCCCACGTTGTAGTTTTTAAATTTCGTTATTGTTTCTTGGAAGGTGAGAAATAGTTTGAGACTATTTTGATGAGTTTGACGGTATTCAGATGGGGCTGGGTTCGATACGGTGACTAGATCGAACCGATTTCGTAGAATCGTAATTGAAAAGAAGTGAACCTTTCCGGATTCCAATGGAATCGTAAGAAGCGATGGGAAAAAACAGTACCTGACTACAGCTGATGTCATTATTATTTTGCCTTATACCATTTTACTTGTTATCTATACATTTTTTTAAATATTTCTTTTTGGGCACAACCGAAAAACTATTATTACGTGTTAAAAAGGGGCTTCAGAATATTTTTCGTGAAACTATGAACTGGGATAAAAACTGTATTTTTGATATTTTTGCAGAAACCAAAAATTTCGGAATGAAGATAGAATATTTTTATTAATTACTTTTATTAGGAGTAATAAAAATTTATTGGTTTTTGCCATAATGTCCTTGTATAGAGATTTTTTGTGACAATACAATGTTATATTAGACCTCGGGTTTTGGCTCTTTTTTTTTAATTTTTTCAAGCTTTAGCTTTACTTGTTCCAAGTTTGATCCGGGTTTTTTTGGTTGTCTATTTTCAATATCTCAACAGGCTATCTACACTTATCATCTCAATGGTAACATACATAATCCAACTTTCTAAATAAAATTTTCCAAATTAAATGTGCCATGTAAAATTTACTTTTTCTTGTGTTTTTTCCTTATTTGGAAGTCTCCTACTTCACAAAACATCTCGTATCCTTATTTTACTCAAACTCAGTATAAGAAACATTTCGAATCTACTACTTTTGAAATCCATAAAATTATCCTTTGAACTACAACACTGAAAAATCGTCTTCGATTATAAGTGTTTTTGTTCGATTTTCGAAATGAAAAAAATCAATTTAATTCTTCGAAAAACCCATTTTACAGCTTTACTGGTAACTTGCTGTCTCCAAAACATTCAAAAAGTATAAGGGTCGATAATACTTTTTCAAATTTAATTATTGCATTTTATTTTAAAACCAAAGTTAAGTAAGTTCTTTAATGAGCTCCAATCGAAATTTCCACTATTTAACTTGGAGTTAGAAAAAATTGTTGGAAAAATCGCATTTTGGCCTTCGGCTTTTGATTGTCTGACTGTCTTTTATTTGGTGTAAGGTACAACAAACATGTAAACACAACTTTATTGTTCTTGTGATTTAGAATTCCTATGTCCAAAAATAGCAAATAGCTCAATAACTAATTCTAATGGCAAATCCAGTGTTCTCCTTGAAGTCTAAATACTTTAAGACATAGTTTACTTCAAAGTTAAATTTTGGTTTATAAAAAAGTTAAAAAGTAAAATAAGTTGATCAAACATTGACTGAAATAAATAAAATTTTCTAAAGTTACATGTCCTCTTTGTAATCCAAAAATGGTCCTAAACCCGTTTTCCAAAATCGAATTTAGGGCAACCGCTGATGGTTCCATATTTGTCCCAAAAAACAATAGTTGAACAGAATTGTGACCACACATTTTGACACTTTAATTAATTCAATAATTATGTAGCAAATTCCAGCTAGTAAAACGAAAATTTCGGGCTTGAGTTAAAAAAATTCCCGTGAAATATTTAAACCGACCTCAATTCCCGTCACACACTCTTCTGTTATTTGTTTATTTACCGTTTATTTTAGCGTCGGCCAGTTGGCAACATGTGGTTACAAAAAAAACCCTAAACCGAAAAAATCAAACCGCGAGTTCATTAACCAATTCGGTAAATAATCGCGTAGGGGAAGGCGATCCAAAACCACCACCCACAAAACCGCATCTTGACCGATTTCCTCCACTCACCCTGTATCTCACTCAAAAAACCACCACACTCAAAACCTCCACTTGTTTTTTCGAAAAAATCATCGAAACACGTGAACGTCGCATCCGCGAACAACACCACAACCGTCGATTGTCAAATCGCGACTGACTCGAATCATTCATGGTTCGCCGCGAGAGAGAAGGAGGATGGGTGGTTGAAATCGCGGGAGGCCGAGACCGCGGCATGCTTGATCCTTATTGTAAGAGATGAGAAGGTTGGCGATTGTTTTAGTGGTGTGGGAGGCGACTTTGATTCTTACGAAGGGGGGTTTAAGGCGGAGAAGGCGGGCGGAGGCGGGGCTTGCAGCCGCAAATTCATATCAAATGCTGTTTATTTGGATTTATTTATGCCACTTAGTGATTGTTAGCGGAGCTGATAGTGGTTTGGCTGATTTTTGACGAGTTATCGGACGGTTATCTGCTTCCGGATGGACGGAAGGGTGTGAGAGGGGGAGACAAGCTTGTTTTCGTTCTGTATTATTTTTTTAATTTACTATAGTGTTTGACAATACATAATAACAGTTTCCAGTTTTCTATTTTCACGAAATTTTTATTTCGTGGTTAATTTATTTGTTTCATGGTTAATGAACTTGTGGTTTGTTTAGACATCATTTTTTGTAAACCACATGTCGACAACCAAGATTTTGCCCGACGCTTACGATACTATAAATACAAATAAATCAAACATAAAGTTGGGGTAACCCTAATGATCCGGATTTAATCGTGTCACTGAAATAATTTATTTTCAATATTAACTACAGCGATTATCGATTCTGGGTTTTCGTCAGCATAGTTTCTGGGGATGAAAGCTGCAATTTCAATAAGAAAAAAATATTCAAACGAAAACGACTGACATAAGATTTGCTTTGAGACAGAACTTGATTTGGAATTGCTTTTAAAACGAATCACATTTATGGTGATTGTTAATTTGTGTTTTTGTATGAGCAAAATTTTCTGTTGTTTTTATTTTATCTATTTTGAGTATAGGTAAATTATTAGTTTAATGTTGCAAGGTTTCCTATTTCTGCTACCTCAATTCAAGAAAAAAATATCTGAAGTACCAAAAATTTAATCCAAAGAACTAAAATATCTTGTGAAAAAAGTCTCAAACAATTTTTTGTCATAGAAAATTTTAACTCAGTTGTGTGCTGCTCAAGAGACCCGACCCGTTGGAATAATAGTCTTTATACCTACATACATAATTGATTTTTCACTTTTTTTCTAATTTTATTTATTTTTTTTATTGTCCGATATTTAGATATTCGTTTATTCCTATCTATTTTTAATACTAAACTGTCGAGTATTATTATCATTGCTAGAATTTCTTTACTCAGAAATCAATATGTCTTCTATTTCAAAACAAAGTGTAGTTTTTTTTGTTGTTATATTGATCTGTTTTGTTTTATTTTTATTTTTTAATACGTAAATGAATTTGCTTTTAAAAAACTATTAAGATTCGAGTTGTAATGAATGCTAAATACATAATCATACCTATTTTCTCTTTGTAACGCAAAGCAATAAAATTTGAAGCATTTTTATTTAGAACAAACAAGTTGAAGTCCTTCAAAGGTAACCTTGTATTTTGGGGGATATCTTTTTCTTCTTTTTATTGTAAATGCACCAAAGAAGATTCCACATTTCTCTTCTACTCAATTGTTCATAAATTCGACATTAAACTAATCAAAAATGAGTTCCATCGTCTAAATATTTCAAAAACTATACCTATCTGAACAACTGAACACATCAGGTAGCTAAGTGACAACTTAGGAAATGTTAAGACACGTCATTGACCATGTAGACCTTACTTTTCTTTTATTTAATGAAAAAAGACTGCATTTCTTCATAAAAAAATTAATTATGAATAGGTCTTTTTTTTTCAGTTTTTCAAAAAACATTTTAACCTTTCTCTTTTAATTGCCCGTATACGATTTTAAATCAAAAACAAAATGATTCAAAAGTTTTGGACCACCTCTTGGTTAGTGAATAAAAACATCCAGCTAAAGTAAAAGTTTCTTCACGATATACCTTCAACTCTTCAAAAGTTAAATTTTTGGCTTAAGTTTTCAAATCATTTTTTCTTGAATTTAATTAGCAGAAATGGCGGAATTTGCAATATTAAAAGTTAAAAAACAATTTGTAATTTGTATCTTATGATGTACTACTACAAGACATTTAACAAATTATCAAATACAACAATAAAATTAAATTCGACAACAGCAAACAAAAGAGCAACAGTTAAAAAATAAAAATTAAGTTGCTTGGAAAAAATCTAAATTTATTTTTATGCTTAGCTGATCGTGTCTTTTATCACCATTTTATTACCAGGTCGATTCAGATTTTTTTTTTTTTTTTCATTAAAAAAGTGCTTTAATTTTTTTTTGTGCTTTGTACTACGTAAAGGATACCTAGCTAAAATATCTTACACACAGTTTTCGAAAAAGGACGAGACAACGAGTCATTTATTTTTTAATTCGTTTTTGAAAAGAGCTTGGATGTTTTGGTGACATCACTATAGGTTATTTTTTTGTCTATACCTACATTGTTTCAAAATTTTAAGCCTCTTCTTGAAAAACTATCTCTACAAATTAGGTTTAAACTACGAAGGGCTATAACTTAGGAGACGAAACAAGATACAAAATCGCAAGATATTCTGTACCCAAAAAAAAAAATAGTACTAATAATGAGGGCGCTTCGAACGTTATATTTGTCGGTGACAAATTGTTTTAAATTAATTTAAATTCAACTAATTCACTAAGAGAGAAACATGAGAAAAAAATTATTTAAAATTTAAAATTTGCGCTTAACGCTACGAATACTACGAATACAAAAAAAATCTTCAGAAGAAAGTTGTAGAGAATTAAGTTTTCTTTAAAAAAGTCAGCGACATTTTTCTTGTATCTGTAACCGTATTCGCAGCGTTTTGAAAAATATGGGGCAGAGTGCAAATTGGTAAACGTTTGAAATTTTTTTAAATATAGTTTAGGATATAATTTTTGCATTATTTTTATCTCCTACTATTGAGAATTTACCGTTATTTAATTACAACTATTTTTATAAATTCATTGCTCTAAAAACTTGGACGGTAGTGGAACAACTGCGCCTCTGGTGCGACAATAACGGAACTATCGAGGACGGGGACGTTTACGTCGTTTCATATCCTAAGTTTTAGATATCCGTAGTTTAAACCTCAGTATTTCACTAAACAATAATCTAACAATAGTCTAAATCTGAACGATTAGGTAGGTATTTATCAGTAAAAATTTCAACAATAAGCATTCTTCTTTATAACGACATGCTACAGAATAAGCTGAAGCTGAATATTTGAATGAAACCAAGAATTTTTTATCAAATGGGCTTTTCCTGCATTTGTATGACATTACCGTAACTTTGATTATTTGTTTTTTTCGTTTTGGTTGAAAAATTATTAAATTCTTGTCGGTTGAATAAGTAAATTTGTTTAATTGATAATTTCCACGAGTTTCCCCGAATGAAGTTCACAAAACCGCTCATTCATATTTTTCCACAAATCAAAATGCCACTGCGATAAACTTCTTTATCGCTCGAGTCCGACTGTTTTCGGTCATAAAAATCCACGACTGACAGCATAAAATTCCGACGATAAGTCCGACCACAAGCGAAGACCTGTCCAACTAATAAAACTCAAAACCGCACACAACATCTACCGCTAATTATTTTTTAAACGCCGCCATCATTCATTCGAAACTTTATTACAATACATTTACATCAATCACAATTTCTCCTCTCATATTGAATACACGAGAAACTCGTCTTCAACAATCTTCATTTGAACCCATTTCTGCGCATCGATGTAACTATGTGGCGAAATTTGGGCCACATCCCAGTCAGGACCAGGCAATTTTTTAGTCAACATTGCACCAAGGGCTTTGGGCATCACATCCGATTCGTAGGTGAAGTAGGCGTCGGTCAGCGCCTTCTTGATTGTGGTGATTTCCGGGTCTTTCAAATTACCGGAATCGACAACGTCAACCTAAAAATTGAAACAATGACGATAAAAATCTCCGATTTTTTTCACTACTTAGGTACTTGGACATCGCCGTGGAAGACCTTGGTTGTGGTATTTTTACCATCAGCTCCATGGGTGAAGAAGGTATACTGGGCGGCATAATTTTTGTCGTCGAAGACGAATCCGGTCTTTCCGTGTTTGATTCCGGTGAAAATTTTGTGCGATTTTGTGATTGGTACCTCCTTAATGTTGTTGCTAACAATCAAGGTACCGTTGTTTATTTGGGAAATGCTCCCAGCAACTACAACTTTTTCCTTGGTCGCGACTTTCACCAACTTTTCGAAATCAGCTTCCTTGAGAGTTGCTTCTTTGATGATAGTTTCCTTAAATTTTTATTGAGATTTTTGGGGTGGAAAGTTGGTGCTACTTACAGAATTGACGGGGAAATTCATCGTCATGGCAGTGACTTCTTTTAAATTACCATTATCGTAATTCTTTCCCATTGACATGATCAAGGAGACGTTCAGTTTGTGTTCGTCGACCAAGCGAACAAATTCGGCAAGAGTTTTAAGTGTGGTGAATTTTTCGGGATATTCTCCTTTATCCAATTTCTAAAATCAAATTTCTGTTGTTTTTTTTTTTTAAAACTTGTTGGGGACTTACATATTCAGGTTTGTAGTCCTTGTAAACGGTTTTTCCCCTAGTCAAGACTAGGAGAAACGAACATAAAACAAAGACTCGAACCAACATGATGTCTGACTGCTTGCTTTCTGATCAGAAGTTTGTTTTGACAGCCGTTTTATTCCCGGGTTAGGACTTATCGACGAGGTCAGGGATGCAAAACAGACAAAAATGAATTATGTAACCTCTACATGATATGGCGAGGTCAAGATAACATATTTTTCTTGTCTGTTTTCGTTTGCTCAGAAGAATCTAATTACTAATTAGAGGGTCCAAATGAATTTAAATTTTTAATGAAAATATTGTAGCATCAAGTGGATTAAAATCGGGTACAAACTATGACCACCAAATGGAATGTGTCAGTTTTTGATTAAATTAATTCTTCTTAAATTGCGATAATTCGAAACAAAAATTCAACACCTGGCCTTCGAATGTATTCAATTGGGCTCAAATCAGGTACAATCGGTGGCCACCAACAGAGTGACTTTTTGCCCCAACTTATTTATTTTTTCGTAAATAGGGATAATACGATGCCAAAATACGACCCAAATTGTGGTCAAAGGTTGGTGTCAGGTCACCTAATTTGCTTGTTATTGTCGTTTATTGCCTTATTATTTATTATTCAGCCTTGACTGTTTGGGTTGATACGAAGATCAAACAAAATCAAAATCAAGGGTCAAGAGGTGTTGTTCCTGTTTTTGCGCCACCCACTCGACTTTATTAAACTGTTCGCAAGATTTCCTCTCAAGTTATCAACAAATCTGAGCATATTTCGAAGTGATACCACCCGTAAAATTTACTTTTGTCTCGATTGGAAGCTTTTATTCCATCCGGATCGATGTATTTCTTTGTTGTAATTACATAATTTTATTGTTTGGCCTTGAGTGATAACGAATTAAGTTCGGGAGGTCAGTGATAATACATGTATTAAATCGGCAAACTGGGACAATTGGAGCTAGTCTCGAGATGTTGTTCAAAATTGTCATTCTCCTAGTGGCTTTAACGGCCTCGATTGAGGCCTCCTCCAAGCCTCTGAGACGGATGAGGAAAGACCTCGCTTCCCTCCCGTTGAAAACCAGAGCGAAAGATCACTTTAGCACCCTTGTGCGGAAAAGACGAGAGACGGACGATGACGAAGTCTCGGTCGAAGTGACAGATGTGGAAGTCGTAGACGTGATGAAATATTTTGTAAGTCATTTCGGCGTTGTTCCGTTTTATATTTGGGGATTTTAGATCGAGGAAGCTTGGAAGGCGGAAAAGGGAGGAATGTTGGCCGATTTTTTAAGCGATGAGAGCGACCAGTATGGAAATTTGACGGTTATAGGTTGGCAACGCGTGTTCGACGAAACGGGGAAAATCACAAAGTTGGCAACCATACAAATGGTGTTTCCCCCAAAACCGTTAACCGCGATTGACATCGCACGAACCAACGACGACGACGACGACGACGACGATGACAGTGACGAAGACGACGACCGGCTTTTGCCACATGACGAAATCAACGAAATGAAAGAGATGTTTGAACCAATGGCAAAACTTGGGATTCCCCTAAGTATGACGTCGGAAAAGTACGACAAAAAAGGCAATTGCGAGTATATGTTGTACATGGATAAAGACGAGTTGGTAAGGCTGACTGGCGTCACGTGATTTGGGGTAATTTGGTTTTGTAGTATGGCAGAGCTGAAGGTTTTGCGGTTTACAATAAAACTGCAGTCGCGACTGAAAAGGAAGTGTCCGATTTTATCGACAGTCTGAAACCTGCCGGTTTGGGGAAACCCTCAGTACTTAAATATGACGTGGATAACCACCTGATAGTGGACCATAGTAATGTTAGGCCACACATGTTGGTAATAATGAGCCACCGATTTTGGGGCGTTTTTTACTCAAATTTTATAAATACAGGGCGACGTTTTGGAATATTACGAGGCCACAGATGACATGTTGATCGAGGCACCACAAATTATTGCCCAAATCTCACAACAGTACCCCAAAGACAGTATTCCCAAGCATTTGGCGACTGAATACAACAAGAAGTACCCAGAGTATAAATGGAGGGTTCTGGTCGATCCCGAAAATTATTATATTACCAGAGACGTGTCCCTATCATTGAGTTACGATAATTTCGATTTGGACGAAAATAGTTACATTTGGTACTTGGTGTACGGGGTCAAAAAGACCAAATAAGCTTAAATAAATATTTTGAGCTGTTTAGATTATTTTCCACAAAAAAACATTTCCTGATTACATTGATGGTCTTCCTATTTTTTTTTCCTCATGACTCATGAGTTATTGATTGTTATAAGCTTAATGTTTCTGCATCGAAATAAAAGAACATGAATTATTATTATGTACCTATCACATAAACTTGTAGTAATGGATTTTTTATAGTGAGCGGCAAAATTTGCCGATTTTTTTAAAACTGCATCTATCCTAACGAAATTTAAAAATTTTTACTTTTTGTTACTTTTTTAAATACATAGGTAGAATATAATCTTATTATTTCGCCAAAAGATCATGGAAGTAAGTTTTTATGGCTACACAATTCGATATTTGTTCAGTTTAAAAGAAAAAAAAATCGTTTTTCTCTTAAATAGACAACCAAATTTAAAAGATTTTAAAATGTTGGTCCGGAAGTTGTCCATAATGTACATTACGACCAATTTCTGGACTGTTTATCCACAGGTACAGTAAAACCAAAACCTCTCAACAACGGACACTAATGGGGAACCTTTCATTGCCCGTTGTAGAGAGTTGTCCACTAATGGGAGGTATATATATATATATTCGTACGACAACAAAAAGGACAATAATACTTGTACATAGAAGAAATTACAAAACTTTGATAGTGGACAACCAAGTTTTCACTTCTGGCGACAACTCATGAATTTCGGTGAAGCCTCCTTGAAAACTCGTAAGTCGACATTCTTCGACAAGATGTTGGACAGTTTCTTCCACTTGACCACATTGGCAATATGGATTTTCGATAGCATTCCATTTAAATAACATTGAATTACATCTGGCATGGCCAGTTCTTAGTCTGTTCAATTTCACCCAGACCCACCTCGGTTGATCCATTCCAGGTACACTTTTTGTTGGATCTTCTATTAAATCTTTATTAAAAAGTTGGATATTTGACCACATATCGCGCCACTCATTAATAATGAAAAAGTTTTCGATGTCAGAAGTTTCAACCCAAAAAGCTTTTCTGGATTTTAATCGATTTTCGGGGGCAATTAGATAATAATGGGAGGTAAACAATTAATATAAATAAATTAGATATTATTTTTTTTAAATGAACAAATAGGAATGTAACAGTGACTACAGAAGGTATCACAATCTGCTAAACCCACAATAAAACACCACACCACGTTTATTCAGAGAGCTACGAAAGCATTATTCAATAAACGGCCCACTAAACATATTCAATTCAAAACAGCTGTAAAAATATTTTTTACAAAAAAATGTTTCACTCGTATACAGAATTTAAGTACGTATGTTAAATAGGTTAAAATGGTTTAATATGTTTAGTGTAAGGTACATTTAATTCTGTCAATTTTTTGACCATGTTGTTATCTGTAAGATTCGTGAAATTAAACATTTTGTTATTAAAGTTTTTATTATTATAACTGATGAAATCTTTTCAAATTAAAATTAGAATCATTAAAAAGGAAATAAATAAAGCCACCTTCAGTTTTTGTTTGGATGTTTTTAAGAGCCGTGTTTTTTGCAATAAATTTTATAACACATAATTTCAGCTATTTTTTGAATAGTTCTAGATATTCAGACTGTGTGGTGCTAAGGCAAATTTCCCCTTTATCACTACGTTTTCATCAATATTTCCATCATGTTTTTCTAAAAAAAAAATTGCATACAGTCTCCGATATTTAATTCTGGATTTTCGGTGGACAATTTTCCATCTATTTCCACATAGTCCATGAAACAAATGTTCGTTTTTGCACCATCACTCTTTTGGTCTGTCCTTTGTAAGAGGTAAATTTATATGATATAGTAATTAGGGGATATTTTTTGCGCGCGTCCGCTATACAGGGGGTCCGTTGTAAAGAAGTGAAGATTTTCAAATTTTATTGGAAATGGTGTACTTTTTAATAAGAAAATTAACCACTTCGAGCATTTTTGCCACAACAAAATATTATTAATTTTTTTAAATTGTTCCATAATTTTGGAGTTCACTGTATAAATTATTTATTTTACTTAGAATTATACCCAATTGTAAATTTATAATAATTTAAACAAAAGTTACAACCATAATTCATTAGCACTGCTGGGCATTTTCTATTGTATCGTGAAATACCTATATCTTGAAGAAACTTTTTTCATATTTATCCGATACTACGCTAATATTTTCGGTAAAGAAATGTAGGTGAAAGTCCGAAAAGGAATGTTTTAAGGGACATATTTCAGAGCATTATAAAAAGAAAAAAGATCTCGGATGATTTCCTGGTGGTTTTCAGTTTTTTTTTTATTTTTTTTTACATTCAAATAGGTTTTATACATAGGTTTAAAGCACCTAACGTGAATGCAAATCGAAAAACAACAAATATTGAATCTTGAGAAATAAAAAAAATCATTTAAAAAAATATATCCGTGATAGCAAAAAACTAAAAGCAGGTATAGAGTGTATAGATTAAAGCAGAATAAATCTCCTTATTCGTAACATTTTTATAAAGAATTTCATTGCAGCTGACCAGTGTTTTAAAAAAAAAATTAAGTGTTATGCAACCAACATTACACAAGTACACACTGTTTTTTGGTCACTTTTGCGATAAATCTATGACGATTATAACGTGCTAGAAAGCATTACTTAATGAACGATTTTTCAGGTTCAAGATAATCTAAAGCACCATCTAAAGTAACAACTTTCGGACGATTTCAGAAAAAATAATTGTTACATAATTTTGGTCGCGCCCTCTATGGATGTTGCCTGAGAGAGTTGAACCTCAGTTGGTCAAACAGTGCGCTACGTTCTTTTTGTCCATAAAAGTGATGTGATTGACATTTTCTATCAACAAATTTCATTCCTGATTATTGTTATTTAATAATTACATCTCCGAGGTAAGTTTTTGTCATAAATTACAATGAAAAAGTCGCGTAAAACCGCACCAAAGTCCCGAACTTCCACACCAAAAACCGGTAGAAATCAAAATACGCCGTAGGCTTATAGGTCATGATTTGCTATTAAAATTTTCACTCAAAAAACCCACCACTTTGTTCACCACCATGTCCCTGTGCCCCCTTCAATCCGCTCGAAATCCAGCCCCCGTTGGCCGAAAGCCGCCAAATCGCGCCGTGTGCCCCAACCATGTGACCGCTCAAACCCCTCAAAGTCGCCCCCCTTCCTCCCGGTCTAAATTTAGCGCTCGCCGGGATAAACTCAAAGTTGCAAATCACCGCTCCGCGTTATGAACTTGCTGTCGCTGGTATAACCCCCAATTTGGGTCCCCCTTCGATCAGCCGTTGTTTTTCAGTGCTGCGGTCGCAAAGCTATGCACAGTCTAACACTGGAAGGTCAGTACACGAACACGAATGGGGCTGCCAGCACGGAGAAGGTCGTCATCCTGGACGCGGGGGCCCAGTACGGCAAACTCATTGACAGGAAGGTGAGGGAGCTGAACGTCGAGAGCCACATCTTGCCGCTGGACACGCCAGCGTTCAACATCAAGGAAGGGGGCTACAAGGCGGTCATCATCTCCGGGGGGCCCAGCTCGGTCTACGCGGAGGACGCGCCGCGATACGACGGCGATATCTTTCGGATAGGGCTGCCGGTCTTAGGTGCGCCATTGGCCAATTTTAAGAGAAAGGTTGCAATTTTGAGAGTTTTTTAGGGATTTGCTATGGGATGCAGATGATGAATAAGGAATTTGGGGGCTCCGTTATTAGAAAAGACAGCCGCGAAGACGGACAATATAATATCGAAGTCAACACGAAATGCATTTTGTTTAAGTAGGTTTTGGCTTTTTGTACTTGTTTTTTTTTGCACGACAACGCGATTGTTTGACAAGACTTTTTATCAATTGATGGGTTATCGTAAGGTCAGTGACGCAGTGAATTATCTAATTTTGGTGTTTTTCTAAATTTGTTACAACATTATCGTTTGAATTTTGGGTGGCGACCAGTTCGCAGTTGGCTACGATTAAGTTACTTCGAAAAAATGTCAATCAAGAGTGTAGGAGAAAATCAACAACCGTTAGATGGCGCTGTCAATGCCAATGAAATGGGGAAAACCATTAAAGCTTTAAAGTTAACAATAGACAATCTTTAACAAACATTACTTGAAATAGTGACAGTTAATTGAGATTTTGTTTATTTTTGTCTATTAATTTTTTTGTTTTTTGTTGTTACACTTGGCAACGATAATTAATACTTTCTGTCAAAGCTGAAATAAATCACTCTTCATAAACTAGTCACGTGATAAAAACGTTTTAGTTAAGTATTTAAATATTTTTTCGTGTAATAAAATTTCCGATTATTGTCACTGTTTAGCACCGTTGACAGGAATAAAAATGAATTATTTTGTTTATCTGTGTCAAATTGTGAGATTTTTTGGTTATAATTTTATCTAAACTAATAATTTTTTGTACTTTCTTGCGTTTACATTGTTGGCTCATTTCAAATATTAAACTTCTAGGTTTCTACTTACTCACATCTGTAAATTTATTTGCTAAAAAGTTGTCTTCTTCATGTTGACAAAAAATATTACACAACCTTATACAGAGAATAAATTTCCTCGATCATGTAGTACACATATTTAATCAGAAGTAGAAGTCTTTACAGCCTCTAGAGAAGCAGGGCTATTCTACACACGACTTTGAGGCAGAAAAATTTCTTAGGGTCGGTTTCACCAACTACAAATAAATAGCCACGTAGTTTTGTCCAATAATTTTTATTTATTAAATAAAAAAATGTTTCACCAAACTTCTGTCAGTTATTATCCAGTTAGTTAGCTGAATACGATGTTTTTAATAGTGACAGTACAAAAAGTGTTTAATTTGGGATTTGTTCCCGTTAATCTGTTAGAAGTATAATACAATTGAGCTACAACAGCAAAAGTGAAAGGGCAAGAGGAGTCTAGCTTTTTTAGACAAAGCAAGGGAATTTTTGTAATTTTAAAATAAAAATGACAACTGAATAAAATTTTACTGCTCAATTTCGTCCAGTTAGTTTATCTGATGAAGTGATGAATAAGTTCTATCTGAAATCGGTCAAACTGAAAGTTCCATATTTATTCAACAGTTAGTGCTATTGGATAGTTGCTGAAAAAAAAAACTGAATTACTACGTTATTTTAATCAATTTTAAGCGGTTATTTTGGTTGTAAATAAACTAATTTTTGACTTTAATTGATTCAGAGAGAAAACAAAGCAAATACAATGAAAATAAAGCATTGCAAGTATTGAGAAAAACAAATTTTTTATTTTTACTTTTACTTTTAGTTTTGCTGAAATATTATTACTTTTAGCACTGTCATGCAACGATTTTTTGGGCATCATAAACTTAAACCTAATTTTTGATGTGTTTATCAGTCATTTGAAAAATAATAAAAAAAGATTTAAAACGTCAAACCGTTCCATGTAATAATAGTATACGGGAAAAAATTAAACGCGATGTAAAAACACTAGGTGAAAACAATAAACTTTAGATGAAAATAAATAGCAAATCCTACGTGAAAATGGTAAAAGCTAGGAAAAAAATTATAAACGTTATGTGAAAGCATACTTATGGTACTACAAAAGATTATTTATATTTATGAGAGAACAAAGTATGAATGCAAATCTCTTTGTTTAATGAGAGAGGCAACTACTCTTTTTACTTCCCTCTAATAAATAAGCCACTGGGTTTGTGTTTAGTTTTTATTAAAGAGATAAATTTTAATCGGATCTTCACGTCAAAAATTTTTTTAGCGTTTATAAGTAGTGTTATTATTTTTTCTTAGCAAATTTTATTTAATAAAACATTGCAACTTAGCATTTGGATTTTACCTTACATTTACAATATTTTACTTAGAAAATGATAATTATTTACCTAGCAGTCTATTAGTATCCTAATAATAATAAATGATTTTGACCGTTTTTTCTCTTGAATGGACACAACAATCAATAGTTCTCAATTTTTCCTACCAGAGGACGTTATTACTTCAAATTCTTCAAAACAGTACATTCCTGTTTTTTTTTTAGATGAAATAATGCCCAATAATTAGTGGCTAGGCATTTATCAAGAATCACTATTTTACAACTGCATATTTGTTTTTTTTTTCGATTGATTTGTAACTATTCAGAAAAAATTCTGTTTGAAATTTGCGAGTAGGTTTTCCATTAGTTTGGACTATATTAAAGAAGAATATTGCAATGTATTTCCTTCTAAAGAAAACTAGCTCAACAACGATGTTTATGGCGACGTATATACGATTTTTATATTCTTCGACACTTTCAAAATTTACGATTTTTCTCCAGTGTAAGAAAGTTTTGACAACTGTCAATACGAAACGTCAGATTATTTTTAGCAGATTTAAAGCAATTTTAAGCCTTGTTGAGTCTAATTCGAAGAATAAAACGTCTCGTTAACACTCGACGTTTAAAAATCCACTCGTGAAATAAAAACCTGATTTACACTAACTTGTTAAATAAATAACTATTTATTATTGTTTTGTTAACGGTCTGGGTTTTGTGATTTTATTATACATAGTTTTTAGTATTTTTTTTTACCGATTCTGACAGTTTTACATGAAACACAACAGTCTCTGATTTTACTTAAAAAAATCGTCAAATTTTTATTAAATTTGCAGAGGCTTGGACAAGGTCCAGACAGTTCTCCTCACCCACGGCGACTCGATCGACAAAGTTGCTGAGAATTTCCGACCGATCGCCCAAAGCTCCTCCTTCTGTGCCGGCATCTGCAACGAGAAACTCCGCCTTTACGGTCTCCAGTTCCACCCCGAGGTCGACCTGACACCCAACGGCAAGACCATCCTCAAAAATTTCCTCTTCGACGTCGCCGGTCTCACCGGCACTTATACCATGACCAGTCGCGAAAAAGAATGTCTCAAATACGTGAAAAACGCCGTCGGAAACAACAAAGTCCTGCTTTTGGTCAGCGGAGGCGTCGATAGTACTGTTGCAGCCGCCCTTTTGCACAAAGCTTTACGACCCGATCAAATCATCGCAATTCACATAGACAACGGTTTTATGCGAAAGAACGAAAGTTCGAAAGTTTATCAATCGTTGCAAAAGATCGGAATGAATTTGCGAGTGGTCAAAGCAGCGAGTACTTTCATGGAAGGGACAACAGTCGTACCAGTCGATAAACACGAAGCCACTTTGCGAACAACTCTGACTAGCATGCTGTGCAAGACGTGTGATCCGGAAGAAAAACGCAAAATAATCGGAGACGTGTTTATGCGAGTCTCTGATGAAATAATCGCCGATTTGAATTTAAAACCAGAGGAAGTGGTTTTGGCCCAAGGGACCCTCAGGCCGGACCTGATCGAATCAGCATCGGCTCTGGTTTCGAGCAAAGCCGACACGATTAAGACCCACCATAACGATTCAGAGCTGGTGCGAAAGTTGCGTTCTGAAGGGCGTGTGGTTGAGCCTTTGAAGGATTTCCATAAGGATGAAGTCCGGGCTTTGGGACGTGATTTAGGTTTAACTCCCGAATTGGTGATGAGACACCCGTTTCCGGGGCCTGGTTTAGCAATTCGGGTGTTGTGTGCCGAGGAGCCTTATATGGAGCGGGATTTCAGCGAGACGCAAGTTTTAGTTAAGATTATCGTTGAGTTTGATCAGATGTTGCAGAAGAAACACGCACTATTGAATAGGGTGGAGGCGGTGACGAATAATGAAGAGAGGTAAGACACAAAAAAGTTGCAATATTTTGCGTTTTCAGCAAATTCACGGTAATCGTCAATTTTTGCATAAATTTTGATCTAATTTATTTTTATGAAAAATCTGTTCCAAAATATCATTTCTTAATGAAAAAATCAAATCTTTGCGTCTTTTAACAGTTTAGTTACAAAAACCCGTTTATTGTCCATCTATTTGTCGACACTATTTTCTTGTCTCAAATACCATGCGATCATTTGAATTTATGATTAAAGTAGACGGTTTTGGGTCTTTGTGATGAAAAAACTAGTACAAACTGAGGGAAAAAATGTATTCTACTTGAATATTACCATTTAAAACATCATTATTTAACCCTTCAGTTTCATTAATTATCACATTCGGCGTTTTTATCCAAATTAAAAATCTGGCAAAGCCTACTCTAATTATAAATTCAAATGATCGCATGGTATAAGGCCAGATTTCCCGGGAATTCGAGAAGTTTCGTGTTTTTTATCTCCAAAACATGAGTATTTTCGAATTATTTTTGAAAAGATTTGACTTGCACATTTCGCGATTTTTATCTTACTAAAATGTCTTTATTACCTATTTGGCTTTACAGTCCTACTTGAAATTATTTGCTATTCTACATTACGTATATTTACACTTCTTTTTTCTTTTCCAATTTTTTCACTTTTTTCATCCATTCTTTTCCTTCACCATTTTCGTTTAGAACTACACAAACTGACAAACAATGTTCTAACGTGTTTCTTTCTTCTCCACATAATCTGCTCATTTTTTCCCAATCTTCCCTTCAAAATTCGTTCTCCCTTTCGTCATTTCCACGTCTAATTCTAGCTATGATTTTCTTATCTTTACCTTTCATATTACTTAAGTATTTGGGAAGTTTATCGTTAATAAGCAGGGCATATTTTACCAGGGCATATTTTACGTTATACAGTGAAATCTCCAATAAGCGGACACCGACGGTGACACGTTTTTTGTCCGGTTAATGGAGGTGTCCTCTTAAGAGGAATGATAGACACAAACTAAATTAATTTATTAAAAAGTTAGTAGCATGATACTGTTTGGTACAATAACAATATTTATCAACTATTTCTTGGAAAAAAAAATTTCTTTTTTCAAAATTTGCTACATCTTGTTCATCACTGTTCGCAGGTTCGCCAGAAATATACTTAAAATTTATATGGTGAAGAATTCAAATCTTTCCTAGCCACCCTTCAGATGTTTTAAAAATTTGATTTTTCTGTTACTGCAAATTCTTTAATTTTCATCTCGACAATGGATTCTGAAAGTAGATTATTTTTATTATGCTCTTTTATAAACCAATACCAAACAATATAACCAATTATAAATTAATTGGTCTATTTGCAATCTTTATTTCTTAAAAAAAAACTTAGCTCTTCATAAACATCTCCACTCCCATGCCATTTCTTCACCAATTCATCTTTGCTGCTTGGGTTTTTTTATTTCACATTTCTTTATAAATTTCATACACTCGGTTTGTTTTGGATAAACCAATCCAGATTTCTTTTTACTGTAATGTTAACATAATAAGCTTTTTTAGTTCTATTTTTTCATGATAGCGCTGTATAAAGAATGAAATGGTGTGTTAACGAATGCATACAGGGTGTTTACGGTCTACGAGTCGAAACTTTAACTGGTAGTAGAATAGTGCAGAAATAGTGTAACCGAAAAAGAAAACTCGGGAAATTGTTATTTATATCAATGTTATTTAATTTTTAAATATAGGCCCAGAGTTTGATGGTCACTGGAATTATTTTGGTGTACTTATATAAGGAAACAAAATTTTATTGTTGTAACAAATAAGCAGATTGTTTCCATGGAAATGAAAAAAAAAAGCTTGTCGCTCGTTACTAAGACGCATCCGACTTTGCCTTCAATGCATTGGAGCCAACTTCGAACATTTACTTTGACAGCTGTTCCCAAACAAATTGTGTAAAATAAATGTTTTTCCTTTACAACGTAAATTTTCGTTTTATCTACGGCATTACTGTTCTTATATCGTGCAAATCATTTTCTTAAAGTTTCAACTCCAAGACCGTAAACACCCTGTATAGACACCGAAGTCCGTTGGACTTAACTACCAATGAGAACTAGTGCAATAACACATATAACTTTAATCTCTGCTGAGGTCTGAATCAGGTCCACGGTATCAGGTCTAAATCTGAATAAGTTTAATACTAAAATGAGACATCTATCAGCTTATGTGATTTTCTGACGATTTGTCATAATAATAACACATGTGCGTATGGCATGTTGTCCGCTTAAAGGAAAGATTTTGTTTCCAAGGATCCGAGTTGCACTGTCCGCGTCCGTTTATTGGAGAGTCCGCTTAAAAGAGAAACAATACCATTTGAAATACATTAGCTCAAAACGGGGCTAACAAAAATGTCCGTTTATGAGAGAGGTCCGGTATAGGAGGTGTCCGTTAAGAGTGATTTCACACTCAATTTCAGTTCATCTTCCATTGTTCTTCCCCTTCCTCTCCATTCAATTTCTATACACACATTTTTCTTCTTCTTCATAGTAGTCTTCTCGTTCTTTCCATCTAACATTTTCATAGTTTTTTTTGATTTTTGCCCAACACTGTTTATTTTTCATCAAATCTCACCGCTCTCATTTTTGATTCCACTCTTAATTTTTCTCTCTTACTTTCTTCTCTTACTATGTACCCCGTCGTTTGGCTCTAACACCCATTTTGTATACTTATCTTCGTATTCCTTCCATCCCCACACTTCTGCTCCATACATTGCAATGCTTTTCACCAAGCTATCAAACATCATTACTCTTCTCTTGAAATTTTTACCAAATTTACGTTCTCCCAAGCTCCACACACTTCCTAAAGCTGTGTCGTCTGACATATTGCTATTTGTTACATAACCCAAATACTTCAACTCGTTCACCTGTTCGATATTTTTTCCTGCCCTTTCTAATTTTCTTTCCAAACACCATCATTTATGTTTTATCTACATTTACGTCCAATCTTTTATTTCTTATGTATCTTTCCATTATTTTTATCATTTCCTTCATCTCACTCTTGTTCTTTGCTACAATCAAACACCAGGAACCACACCTTCTCTCTGCCTATAACTATCCCATCGACTTGTGCCTTAGAACCTCATCTATGTCCCCCAGGTATGCTAGGGATAATGTAGGGCTTAACGGACGCCTTTGATTGTCCAAAAACATTTACTCGTGTGTTCACCTATTTTTACTTGATTAATCGTTTCTTTTAAATTTTCTCTATTCTTCTCACCAACCACTTGCTCTCTTTTTTAAAATTTGGATTAATTTTTTTCTGTTCACGCTATCAAATGCTTTTTTAAAGTCCATGAACAAGCTGTACATTCGTCCCCTACCTTTACTTATTTCTTGCTTAATAAGATGCTTTAGATTGTAAACGTTGTCCATGGCTCCCCTTCCTTTCCTAAACCCTGTCTGTCCGACTGGATCATGTCTCTTTCATGCATTTCCGCTCTTAGTCTCTCATCTAGTACAAAGCGATCAGAAAGTCCTTCTATCAAGTAGGCGTATCACCTGAGAACGTGTGTCCGGTGTCGTGTATTAGTTCAGCCTGTTGTCAAAATTTAAACTGAAATTATCTCAAACGTAAACTGTTAGATGCCATGAGTCTGTAAAATAATGACAACCTGAACGCTATACGACCCCTAAAAGGTGTCTATCGGACAAAACTGGATTCCAACAATAATATAATTTGCTTAATTTTTTTGACATTTTTCCTTTGACATTAGGCTTGAATTCCGCATACATACGTCCTTTAATTTCTAAGCTTACTTGATAGAAGGACTTTTTGATCGCTTTGTACTAAGTGTAGATTTTGTAAACCGTACTAACGTTATTCCCCGGTAATTTTGTGATTGATCTTTATCCCCTTTCTTGTAATTGGTCTAATTTGTCCTTTGGGCAATCCCCCCTCCCTTCCAAATTCTATTGAGGACTTCATCTTTGTTATACAGGGTGCTCAAAAAGTGGCGCACTAACTCAGTGGTACGTTATTGAGAAACATATGTAGATTATGGGAAAAATCTTGAAAAAATTCCTAAAGTCATATTTTAAAAAATCTGGAGCTACAAACTTATTTTGTTAACTTCTTCAGTTTTCATTATTTTTTAATGTTTTTATGTTTCACACTAAGTAATCGTTCACTAACAAAACGATGAATAATTATTTTGAAATTTTCTATCAGACTTTAGCAGTTTTTTTAATTTAAAAAAATTAAAATTTATCAAAAAAATCACAATTTGTAGATGTGCCAACACTGGGAATTATTTCCTAGGAAACCGTTTCAAAATTAATTTATTTATATTGTTGATCAAATTCTATTGTGATCACGACTGTTAGACAACGTTGCCACATTTCATTTATTTAAAATTTGTTATTTATCAATAATTTTAGTACAAAGAATTTTTTTACTATTTTTACCTTTATATGTAAGCAGTTCTCTACCACACACCATTGAGTTGGTGCGCCACTTTTTGAGCACCCGGTAGGTTTTCTCTGGCGTATATCCATACTTCGTTTGGAATTGCGTCTTTTCCTGTAGCTTTCTTTTTTTTTAACTTCCTAATTTGTTTTTGTATTTCTCTTTTTGTAAGTTCGTATATTTCCTCTAATGGTTCCGCACTTTTGGTCCCGGTACAACTTTTTTAACTTTCCTCTAGTATTTCCATTTTTCTATACTTATATTTTCGTTTATTTTGTCTCTGAGACTTTTTTTTTCTTATTTTATAAATTTTCACACCCCTGACTGTTCTAATTTCCTGTAATTTGTTTAGTTCTACTTCTTGCTGTTATTTTCTTTCTTCACGCTTTTTTTTTGCTTCCATTCTTCGCTTTTTCTCATTCTTCTAGTTTATCTTCTGTTTTCAATTTTTCACATTCTTTATTCCACCAATTGTTACGTTTTGTCTGTGTATATACTTCTTCTTTAACCATAGCTGCTTGTGTCTTTCTTACTAGATCTTTATACATATCGTCAATATCTGCATAGTGTTTATTGAAGATTTCTTTGTTTGTTTGTTGTCTATACTTTTGGATTGCTCTTCGTTCAATTTTGTTCTTACTTGTATAATTTTTTCTTCTTTTTTGACCCTTACATTTTTCTTTGTACTTTGACCTTTATTGTAATTTCTAAAGGCATGTGGTTTCCTTCTACTCTGTTTCTTGACAATTTTCTCCCATGCTTCGTCATTTCCAATCCCATAATCTATTGTGGATGTCCCGATTTTTTATCGAAAATGTAAAATTTATGTATGTAGTTTCGGGATAAAGGGTTTATAGGTGTGTTTTTTTTTCAGGAATGTGTTGCGGAAGATTTCTAGTAAGCAGAAGTTGGCGGCGACACTGTTGCCGGTTAGAAGTGTGGGAGTACAGGGTGATTGTCGGTCGTATAGTTACGTCGTGGGAATTTCGAGTGAAAAGGAACCAGATTGGGACGATTTGATGTTTTTGGCTTGTCTTATACCGAGGATTTGTCGAAATATTAATCGGGTTTGTTATGTGTTCGGAGGACTGGTCAAGGAGCCCATTTTGGATATTACCATCACGTATCTGACGAGTAATGTGTTGGCGACGTTGAGGCAGTGTGACGACGTTGCCACTACAGTAAGTAATTTTAATTTTTTAAGTTTTTTTTTCTTTATTTGCAAATTGAAAAATAAAATAAAACGACAGCTTTTTGGACAAATTATAATATAAATTACAAAATGTAAGCAAGTAGTTCGCAAATTTAAATGAATGTCACAACAGACCTATCTTTTATTGACTGCACCCTTTTCATCTTTCTGTACGAAGTTTTTTGAAATATTCTGGAAATGTCAGGAAATGTTTATTTGCCTTACACGTTTATCTGTTTCTTGTTTGTTTTTTTTTTTTTTCATTCACTATTAATATCTTTGTTGTCTGTTTTATACTTTTTTTTATTTAACAATTTTGTTAAAAAATCCTTTTGTAATAAAATTGGAAGGTTAAGAAGGCGGCTCCGGGGGTAGTATTCGGAGTCGTTGATACGTCCTTCCTAGATTAAATTTCTGGGAGAACAGTCTTGCCTTGTGGAGGTTTAAGCTGAGGCTACATCTCAGAAAACAAGTCACCTACATATGTTTTTTTTGTTAGATTAATTAATGTTTGTTGTGTTATTTTTTAGGTGTTACAGAACAGTGGTCAAATGAACTCAGTAAGTCAAATGCCTGTGATTCTGCTACCTTTACACTTCGACAGGGACCAGGCATTAAGGATCCCTTCTTGTCAAAGGTCGATAGTGTTGCGACCGTTCTGCACACGTGATTTTATGACGGGAATGCCAGCCGTACCTGGAAAACAACTGCCTTTAGATGTGGGTTATTTGTGCGTTTTGGAGTGTTTTTATTGGTTGTGTTTTTGTTGTTTCCAGGTTGTGCAGAAGATGGTCGTAGAGATATTACAAGTCCCTGGTATTTCTAGAGTACTTTACGATTTAACATCAAAACCACCAGGCACAACAGAATGGGAATGATAATCTTATAAATTATTAATTGTGTAATTTGTTAGCATGGACAGACTATAAGAAGGTTTCCTGTTTTTATTCTTTTTAAAAAATATTATATATGGTTGTTGAAAAACTAAGGCGACTGTGTTTTGTTACGATTTTATTTTTTAATTACACTTGGCTCAAAAATTTTGATTTGTATACGTTGATTGTGCACCTTTTTTCAAACAAATAATAACGGAATTATATTGTTATGCGAAATATGCTACATTTTTTATTATTAAAGTGGCAAGTTGCACTTTGTATATTAACTTATTTTATTTTTTCCATTGTGTTAATAAAAGTCAATTCTATTGAACGACGAGTGTTTTTAATGGGCACGATCTCTACGCGTGGACAACCCACAACAGCTCTTCGACAGCATCGTTGGTTACAGGAGCGCAGAGGTAATTGATAAAAAAATTTAACAAAAATGGAAATTTTGTTAGTATGAGTGTAGAAACGCAAAGAGGTATTACAGAAACCTGTAACACAAAAGCGACATCTGTTGGAATTTTTGCAAATTAAAATTTGAACGTCTCTTCACGTTCCTGTGATCCTAATACAAATCCTGATATTTTCCAATTGTTGAAATTTTGCATAATTTTAAGTGCATTTAATTTGGAATTTTAAAATTTTGTCAAATATGAGGATTAGTATCAAGATCACAGAAAAGCAAACAGGTAATTATTTGGCACAAAAATATTACAGACATCTGTCGGAATTTTTGCAAATTAAAATTGGGATATCTCTTCACGTTCCTGTGATCCTAATACAAATCCTGATATTTTTCAATTGTTGAAATTTTGCATAATTTTATACTGCTTTTAATTCGGAATTTTAAAAATTTGTCAAAATATCAGGATTAGTATCAGGATCACAGAAACGCAAAGAGGTAATTTAGCACAAAAATATTACAGAAACCTGTAATGCAAGAGTGACATCTGTCGGACTTTTTGCAAATTAAAATTTGGATATCTCCTCGCGTTTCTGTGATCCTAATACAAATCCTGATATTATTTAGTTGTTGAAATTTTGCATCATTTTACCTGATCTTAATTCGGAATTTCAAAATTTTGCTAAAATATCAGGATTAGTATCAGAAACACAGAAACGCAAAGAGGTAATTTAGTACCAAAATATTACAGAAACCTGTAATAAAAAGCAACACCTGTTGGAATTTATCAAATTAAAATTTGGATATCTCCTCGCGTTTCTGTGTTCCAAATACAAATCTTGATATTTTTCAGTTGTTGAAATTTTGTATCATTGTACCTGATCTTAATTTGGAATTTCAAAATGTTGCTACAATATCAGTAGTATCAGGATCACAGAAACGCAAAGAGGTAATTTAGCACAAAAATGTTACAGAAACCTGTAATAAAAAGCGACATCTGTTGGAATTTATCGAATTAAAATTTGGATATCTTCTCGCGTTCCTGTGATCCTAATATAAATCCTGTTATTTTTCAATTGTTGAATTTTACATAATTTTAATGGTTTTTCGAAATACTCTGCGTTCCTGTGATCCTAGTACTTTTTAAAAAATTTGTTGAAATATCAAAAGAATTAGGATCACAGAAACGCAAAGAGCCGTCTGTTGGAAGTTTTTACCCCTTTCATTTATTGCGATCCTGGTACTCTTGATTTACCAAGATATTTTTTAATTTAAAGAAATCTGTAATTTACAGAGTCCTGTGATTGAAATTATTTTACAGGAACCTTTATTAAATAAGTGTTGAAACTGTGTTAGGTTAGAGATGGCGCCACAGAAACTATTTTGACAAGTAGTTGCTACCAACTTAAACAAATCAGTATTAATTAACCGACTCAAAACCGGTGTTATTCATCTCAATTGCGCAAAAGTGCATAAACACGAATGTGATAACGCCGTTATCAGTGATAAGCCGCCCCACCTTAACCAAATAAGGCCACAATCCTGTAAATTACATCACGTGACTGTCCCCCCATCAACAAAAATCCCTAGTCCTCTGTCATTCTAATGTCACAAACTGGGCGACGTCGGCGGTCCTAAACCTTTAATTTGTTTCTAATTAATTACTTTCCTTCGTTTTTGTGTTAATTTTCCGCAATGGTGAGTCTCCTGTCACGTGTCACATTTCCGGTGTCACAGCCCTTTTCCAGGGGGAGCAACAATTCGACTGTGCCCTCGACTTGATGCGCCGTCTGCCGCCCCAAGAAATCGAGAAGAACCTCGGCGACTTGATCGACTTAGTGCCCCACTTATGCGAAGACCTGCTGTCTTCAGTCGACCAACCTCTGAAAATCTCGCGCGATAAAGAGACAGGCCGCGATTATTTACTGTGTGACTATAACAGGGACGGGGACTCGTATCGGTCCCCCTGGTCCAACACGTACTACCCCCCTCTGGACGACGGCTCCATGCCTTCGGAGCGGCTGCGGAAGCTCGAAATCGACGCCAACGACGCCTTCGACCAGTACCGGGAGATGTACTTTGAAGGGGGCGTCTCGTCGGTCTATTTCTGGGACCTGGAGCACGGGTTTGCAGGTGGGGCCCGCCCTTGGGGGCTAGTTTAAACTTCACACATTGTTTTAACCTTTAAGTACCGATGTGTGGTCTGACAGACACCTTGAGTGTTAAAATTTGTATACATCCTTGTTAGCGTAATCGTATCATCTTGGGCCTTTGTCTATTCTCCAAGCAATCGTTTGGAAGGGCTCATGTTGAGTGGTAGTGTTGGCAGATCCATTATAAAAAAGTTATGACCATTGAAATACTGAATATTGAATAAGTCCGTGAAATGTACCGACCAGTGGGTACATAAGTACCCCCTACTTATGTACCCACTGGTCGGTACTTATGTTATTCTTTCAGTAATTGACGTAATGCGTTTTTTTTACATGAGTTAACCAAGACGTTCTGGCACTAAAAGGGAAATGTTACGTGACATTTAAATTGTAACATGAGATTGAAAATAAACCGAATTAGAGCAAGCTGTGCCTGTAGAACTTTTACCACATTTTAGCCGTTTATTTACGGCTGCACTTTTGAAGTTATGCTGTCTTATGTTGGTTTTACACAGCATATGATGTGGCTAAAGTTACACTTCACTTTCAAGGCTTGCTCTAATTGAGTATATTTTCGATCTCATCTTACTGTTACCAAGAAAAATTATACAATCTGTCTATAAATGAATATGGGATCGTAGTAGACATGAAAAGTTTACCGCTTCTTTCAAGAAAAAACGAACAATGTTAGTATATGAAAAAATTGGTTTTACTGGTTGCCCGAGTACATAAAAATTGGTACTTTTCAGAAATTTCATTGAAATTAAATAATTAGAAAAAAAATTGATTGTCTTGTCATAGATTCAAGTCCTTAAATTTTTAAAAGCACATATCGGGTGATTCAACAACATGTGGCATAATTTTAACCACGAATAACCCTCTACAGATGATAATAGATAGGACCGTATTTACTGGCCCACCTCAAAAAATAGAAAAATTACAGCTATTCAAAAATCGGTATGTAAAAATGATTTTTTGGAAATATTTTTGTTATCGTTTATCCGATTATTATGAAACTTGGCACGTCAAGAGACAAAAAGACGCTCTTTAATATAATGTAAACAGAAGTCTTGTCAAAGCTATACATTTTCGGTGACAAGGGGGTCCTTCTAGTTTTTGAGTCATAACTCAATTTTTCGGCCTATTAACACGTATTTTTGATACCAAAATCGAAAGCCCAATCATTTTTTCATAAAAAAGGTACTCTTGTTTCATATCGCCAAAACGTACAGTTCTCGAGTTATTTGGGTTTAAATAAAACTCTACACCGCGCTGCAAAATCAAAAAGTATGAATTTTGAGCGTACCATTACCTTGGAAACAATCCACAATCAACGCTGTCACATTTAATGCCAATTTCATTTAATTTAAAGTAAAATTTGATTATTTCTTGATGATCATAGTAAAACACACGATTTTGTATATTTTTGTATTTTGTATTTTTACATACCGATTTTTGAATAGCTCTAATTTTTCTATGCCACATGTTTTTGAATCACCCGATATGTTGACTAATTATGTCCAATCTGTGCTATCACAAATAAAGCAGAGATATGAGGAAAGCAAAAAAATAGCACTCGATTGCAGAACTCTTTATTTTGTTATTGATTTATTTATTTACTTGCTTTTACTTATTTTTTATTTACTTATAATATTTGTTTTTGTGCCTTGTATGTTACTTAACTAAGAGTTTAATTTGTTTTTGTTTAATTTTTGGTAGAACGGGGAAAAGACTGCATTTTCTTGTTAGTAAGTGCATGTACTGTAATTATTGTCATTATAATTAATAACAATATCATTTATTATATTTTATGTTGTCACTAACAAATAAACAAACAGTAACGTATTAGAAAATAAAGATAATTACAAGAAAATACTGTAATTTTTGGTATTACATTAGCGGTGTCTGTCACTTATGTCACTTATATGAGTAAAATAGGACGTCGTCGGTACTTAAAGGTTTTAAGCAGTGTTGGGCAAAATATAATCTGATTAATAATAATAATTACAATTAACCAGTAATTTGTAATTCAATTACTTTGTAACAGATTACTCAAGTAATGTTCATTCATAATTACCCAATGTAATCAATTAATATGTAACTAAATACAGATTAATCTAATTACAATGTAATTTAATTACATTGCAATTGTAATTCTTTTTTTATTAAATATGGATATCTGTCATTTTTAAAGCATACCAAAATTGGTTTGCAGAAAAAGAAGAAACACGTGTTTTAGGTTTTGTTTAAATTTCACCGCAAGGGGAGGAGGGTGTAAACAAGGATTGAAATTTGTATAAAAATCTGTAATTTTTTAAAATTACATTCAACAAAATTGGTATTTGGGCTTTCGGTTAAAGATGTTTGGGGCTTTTTGGAGATTCCACCCCTAAGGGGGTGCAGTATAAAAATCCGTCATTTTTGTGTTATATTTCAGTAATTACATTTTAACGGACGGGACACTGCATAAATTTTTAGATTTTATTTTCAGTTTTTACGAACAGTATCAGTAAAAGTATAGGAACTTAGTACCAGTCATATTGTTTGCAACCTACAATTAGATCCACATTTTTTAAATTTGAAATACGAGCAGGAAAAAAAATACAAAAAAGACCTCACATTTTTATCGTTAAACAATCGTTATAAAATTCTGTTAATTTAAAAGGCACTAATACTAACAACTATTTTTGAAGTGAAAGGTGGAACCTGTTGAAACTTTTGAAACCACAAAACCGAAGATTAAGGCAATGTGCAACGACTTCTAATTAATTTACTTTTTGTTTACACATGACGGACGAGACAAAAAAATTGTGTGTGAAAATAGCTCTAAAAAAATTATTCAGACAGGTTTTAATTATTAAAGACTTTAACAATATCAAAATTAAACAGTGGAGATTAAAAATTCTTGGTTTTGTTTAACAACATAAAAATAAGAACATTTTATGTTTGCGATAAGACAGCAAAAGTTAAAAAAGTAATATTTCTAATCAATTTAAATACCGATTTCCATTTTCCAAATTACCAGAAACTAGAAAAATGCTCTTCAAAGAATATTCAACTGTTGTAGTACGTCAATATTTTATGTTATCGCTTACAAGGCAGTGTATGTAAATTTTAAAATCCAATGAATTACTTCAATTTAAATGATTATCCTCTCCTAAAAACTCTTTTGTCGCAAAGTGCATTAAATATAAGCCAAATCGTGTATTTTGAAAAAAAAATTAACATTACTAAAATCATTTTTAAATTTCGGTGGTTTTGGGCTTTTTGGAAATTTTCGAAATTCACATTTAATCCCGTTAGGGGTGGAATTTCTAAAAAGCCCAAACCATACATTTTTTATCTTTAACCGAAAGCCTTAATACCAATTTTGATGAATATAATTAGATTTTTTATACAAATTTTAACCCCTGTTCAACACCCTCTCCCCCCCTTGGGAGTGAAATTTTGAAAAAGGATAAATTACTTGTTTCTTCATTTTTTGACGAAAGCCTAGATACTAATTTTCAGGGACATAACTAGGGGATGATTTTCCAAAATAATCTGTTATAATGAAATTAATTACAAAGTAATCGATTAGTTTTCAATTGGATTAATATGTAACTTATTACAGCTAATAAAAAATAATTACAATTACAATGTATTAGATTAATCTGTAATTACATTATTAATTTAATTACATTGTAATCTGGTTTTAAGGCGTGATTTTGATCAAGAAAACGGGGGACGGGAGTAAAAAAATCAAGGGCTGTTGGGACTCAATTCACGTGGTGGAGGTGCAGGAGAAGAGTTCAGGTCGGACGTCCCACTACAAAATGACCTCCACTGCCATGCTGTGGCTTCAGACGAACAAGCCGGGCTCGGGAACTATGAATTTGGGGGGCAGTTTGACGAGACAAGTGAGTTGGGTTGTATGAAAAAGGGGGCTAAATTAATTGTTATTGTAGATCGAGCAAGACGCCCCCGTTAATGAAGCCAACCCCCACATTGCCAACATCGGCCGAATGGTCGAAGACATGGAGAATAAAATCCGAAACACTTTGAGTGAAATTTATTTCAGTAAAACTAAGGATATAGTTAATAGTTTAAGATCAGTGCAACCGCTGTCGGAGAGTATGCAACAGCAAGCGCTGAAACAGGACTTGGCTGCTGCCCTACAACGCAGACAGAACAAATCTGATAACTGATGCCACGACTGCGACATTTATCAAGAAAATTGATTTTTTATGATTTTGTACATGCACGTATTTTATTTCTAAGCATTAAGATATATTTATTAACTATTCAAATTCGCTTCATTGGCTGTCAGAGTGGAGAGAGAGTCCACTGGGGGGCCTATTGTTCATTGATTAGAACAATTTTTCAATAAAATTTTTTCTTTAAAACCCAATTGCTCTTGTTTCATGTCAAAAATCCTCAAAACCAACGATTCCAAACTGTTTTTAAATTCAACCGATTCATTATTTATTAGGGAAAAATGCGGTAATGTTCGTTAATCTCCAACAATTTGTAATCTTTCGTCCTGGTTTAGAATGATCTCACGAAAAACTGGGTTCATAAGTTAAAAGAAAAAATAATGGTGATGCTATGTTTTAACTGCGGCTTAAATTTATCTCTCCGTTAAATATTGTATTACCATTTGCGACTCAGAAAGGAACCAAATCGAATGAAACAGGTAAAACATTTCGGCTCCCTTGTTATTTATTAATCGTGTTTCGATAATATTTTTTCAAACAAATAAGTCTGCCTAAAAACTAATCAAAGTTTGAATAGCTAAAATTACATCAGAGTTCCGATCACATTTGGAGACTTTGAAGTAATTATAAAAATAACATAAGCATTTTCAAATTTGTTCTGCAAAATTTGCTAAGTGAAAAACAGGATTGTTATTGAAGGACGTAACAGACTGGCTTTTGAAAAGTTTAACAATGTAGTGACTTATAAATCACAAAAGAAACTGTGGCTTCTGAATCTATTGAATTTTCAGCTCAATTTGTTTGTTTTTTTTTATCTTTGTTTTAGCGAAATCTCGTAAAAACTCTGATATTTGTTTATAAATGAATTGAAAGGTTTGAAATAAGTCCATTTTCGACCTAATTTTAACCAATTTTTCGACACATTTTTAATAAAATTTTGCGTAACAATTCCGAATGTGGCTAAAAGCGAGTTAAACGCTCTGAAAAAGGAAAAATTATGTAACTATCGATTTCATTTGATGATTTCTTCGGCCTGTTTTAACATTACTATATTCAAAGCTTTTATTATTTGCACAAATAATATTTCGGACTCAAAAGGGGACCAAAAAAAACTATCAATTTCGATTTATTTTTGTGATTTTAGGCGTATTTTGATAATAAAAACTTGCCAAATAAATAAGTCTGTCACAACAACTAATCGGATTTTGTGGAACAGGCAAAAATAACATCAATTTCGATCACATTTGTTGATTTTTCGGCTTAATGTCGACACGATTGCACTTCGAGGTGAAAGATAAACTAAAACACACGAAGCAGGTAAAGTTAATGAAATTATCGACTCAATTTGATAATTTTTACGTTGGTTTTAACGAAATGTCACAGAAGCTCTGAGATTTTAGTTTATAAACGTTTTTAGAAATTTAGAAACTGAAAAATAAGATCATCATTGACATGTTTCGATCCATATTTAATAAAACTTTGCGTAATAAATGCGGGCTTGTCTTTGTCACAACAAAGACAAGCTAAAATGCTCGAAAAAGGCAAAAATATTGCAGTAATCGACATAATATGGCGATTATTGGTCTGTTTTAACATTACCACATTCGATGTCTCTTTGATTATTATTATTATTTACACAAAAATGTGTAGTATTTCAATTTTATAGTTAGGGTCAGTTTCATAATGGAATTTAAAGGAGCATTAATTTAAATGTTGTTTATAATGTGCTGATTACTACGTATTTATTGACAAAACTTTCACATTCTGAATCAACATAACTTTATAATCCCTTTTTTTCCATTATGAAACTGGGCCTTACTGTGTTACTGAAACAAATGTTCAAGTTGTTTAATTGATGTAAAAGTCGCAAAAAATATGTTTTTAAATTTTAGAGAATTTTAAAAGCTTGTCTTCGTACCTTGTACGAATTAAAACAGAAAAAAAATGGAACAGGGAAAAATAATTGGAATAAAAATACCTGCGCTCGCTTATTTCTATTAAGTAACTCTAATTCAGACGGGAATAACAACTTCTTTCGCAACCAGGGTCAAAAGCTGCTCATTACTCAACCCCACATTCTTAATGTCCTTCGAAATGGAGCACCACAGCTCCCCATGATGGGGCTCCGCCGCCAAACACCTCTGTTTCACATCCTCCTGCTGCTCCACCGTTCCGTGAAGTTGCTCAAACCTGTACCAATAAGCCCACGCGTCCCCAAAATCCGAATCGATTTTTATAGTCCTTTGGAACCATTCCCGACATTTCCCGATTTTACGCTCCGACCAGAATAATTTACTAACGGCTAGAAGAACATGAGGGTCGTGTTCGCACTTCTTGAGGGCGTCCACCTAAGCAAAAAAATTAATTACCAAAATTTAAGGGGGTGACAATACTTACGGAACGTGTTTTTCGTTGGGGTCTCGCTTCCATGAAAATTGACTCGGCCCAAAGGGGCCCCGAATTGGGGCACTCTTGAAGCGCTTTGGCCATCATTGCGTTCGCGATGTCTTTCATACCGGCCCGTTTCTCGATTCGGATTGCCTCAAGCCACAGTTGGTCGTTTTTGGGGTTTTTCAAGCGCGCTTTTTCCAACATTGAGCGGGCTTTTATCAACAAACCGCGCTTTTCTTCGAGGCGCGATAGCAAAATCCACAAGGGGATCGAATTCGGGCATTTTTTAATCTGTTAAAGACAGAGAAACAATTAAAAAAGTGAGGTTAGGTTGAGGAAGTGGGGTTCGATAAATTCACTATTTCCTCATTTTGTACGCACAAACACTTGAAGAAATAGCCGGAAGACACAAATTCAATCATTTTCGTATGCAAAATCACGTTTTTCAACCAAAATTGTTTAAAATACTTGGTCAAGCGCGGCAACGTTGCCAACCGAGCGGGTCAAAAATTCAAAATCCTAACCTCACTTTTGAAATAAAATTCTTAAAAAATCATAAAATTCGACTCACCGCCCCATAATACACGTCAAAAGCCTTCGACATGTCGCCCTCCTGTTCATGTATTTGCCCCATCATCATCCACAACTTGGCAAAATCCGGGAACACCTTCAAGGCTTCATCTAGCAAATTCTGGGCCGCTTTCAAGTCATTCAGCGACCACTCCAACTTTGCACTTTTCATCATGACCCTCGGTGTGGGGGCGGAGCCCCTCGCTTTGGCCAATAACCTCCTCGCCCTCTCATATTCGCGATTTTCTGACTCAAGTTTGACTGCAGCAAGCCAAATTTCCTCACTGTTGGGGTTAGCCTGAAAGGCCAGGGCGAGAATCCCTCGGGCTGCGGGTACGTCACCCGCCAACCACTTGCTTTTAGCCCCCATGAGCCACAAGATCTCGCTTTTGGGGCAATGTGCAACGGCTCGTTGAAGGAGCCCTTCGAGACTTTCACGCGTTCCGTGGTTTTTCTCCAAATGGGCGGCACGCAACCAAATTGATTTTTTGCCCGGGAAGGTGGCAAGGGCATGGCTGTAGACAGTGCGGGCACATTCGTAAGCCCCCTGGCTCACACACTAAAAATAAATTGGCAATTGACAGTCTTAAATAGTTATTTTTCTTACATTTTCGGCGTCTTCGATCCAGGTGTGCTTCTGGTCCTCGGGCTCCACCCCATATCCGATGATTGCCTTGACGATGGCGCGACAGCAGTGCACGTGGCCCCCTTTTTCACTTTCTATAGCTTCCTTAAACCAGTGCTCTCGATTTATCTCAACTCCGTTCGAGCTTAACGAAGTTATAGCCCTTTCGATGATTTTCTCGACCATGGCGTGATTACCATTGGCTTCTTCTAGTTTGGCCGCAGTCGTCCAAATTTGTTTATCGGTCGGAATATTTTCTCGAGCTTTATTTAAGACTTTTCTGGCATTTTCGTATGTTTCGAGCCTTGCGAGGGCTAACCACAGTTCAACAGAAGTGGGGCAACATTCCACGGCTCTGGATAGGAGAATTCGGGCGTCTTCTGGATTTTCCAGTTCTACGGCGGCTTTCCAGAGACGGACTGAATTCGGGATGTGTTCAAGGGCTTTTCGGTACACTCGCCGTTTGGCTTTTGTTTCGGTTTCAACATCTGCGGCCTTGAATTAGAAAAAAAATGTTGGACAAAACAGCGCTAGAAAAGTGAGTTTTTGCTTAAAAATGTGCGCAAATATTTGAAAAAGGTAAAGGAAAATGTAGAAATATTAATTTCTCATTCATAAACAAACGAAGCAACAGCATTTCCGACCTAAATTTGGCCAAAAGAAGTAAGTTTTTGGCACAAAATTGTCGACGTAAAGATCGAGGTAATTTTTCGAAAAACTGTTTGTCTTGATGAGTTCTACCACGGGTTAAAATTAATGTACTTATTTCGCTTACACCCTGTATAAATAAATAATAAAACAAATAAATTTAAAAAGTTGTTAAAAGTTTTATACAAAGACCCTTACCTTTTTGTTCTTGCTTTATTTTATAAAGGTGATTGTTTTTAGTTTATTTTTTTGTGTTTAGGTTTCATATTGTATCCCATTTCAGTTAATAGAAGAATTTTGCAACAGCGCATTTGCATTTTTTTTAATAAAATGGAACACAAATTGAGAGTTTCTGGTGGGTTTTCTTAGCTCAAAGTATGTCGCTGGGACTGAGTTTAACACAGAATTCTTTTCTTATTCAGAAACTCTCAATTTGTGCTTTATTTTTCACTCCAAAAAATTCAAATGCGCTGTTACAATTCTATTATGAACTGAAATGGGATGTAAGTGTTTTCATGCTAATTATTAGAAAAAAACAAAAAACAATTGCCTAAAATAAAGCAAGAACAAGTTTAATTGTTAATATTTTTTTTATTAAATTTTATTAATTTCATTTTAAGTTTTTTTTTCTTATTATCACAAATATAAAGATGTGTATCAGCTGTTTCAAAACTATGTAAACGACAACGTCGCATTTTCTCTCAAAATTAGTTGCTATCAATTATTTATGCACTTCAAAAAATTAATAGCTAATATAATTTATAATTTCAATGAGAGACCCAATGATTAATAAGTATTTTACATTTTTATCATCCCTATTTAAGAAAATATTTTGGTAAAATGCGATGTTGGCGTTTACATAGTTTTGAAACAGCTAATAGTATTTAAAATAGTAAAGAAAAATATCGGTTGCCATTTAAAAAAATTTAAAATGACGTTACAACTCAAAAACACATGACATTACAAAATGTTACTATAATGTCAGAAAAAAACTGGTACAAGCATGACAATTGTATAAGTCAAATAAACACAAATTTACATCGGGTAAATTTGGTTTATTGCGAATAAGGTTATAAAAATTGTAACATACTAATGACATGTTGTCAAAAACATTAAGTTAAAGTTCACCGTTTTAATGTTCTCTACATTTACAATGATTATACAAATAACACAGTTGCTCTTGAGCTCTTGCATCTCTTTAGGTTCAAAGAGCACCAGCGGTTATCGTTAAAATTCTGAAAATTTTTGTCTTCAATGACAATTCAAAAGTTTGACACACAATGAGCAAATTTTGGATGTACCAGTTTTTTATGTCCACCGATGGTACCATTTAAAAAAATAAAATCGACCAGTTCGAGGATTTTTTTCAAATGTGACCATTAACAAAGATATGAATTTTGTGCGTTACTTTTGGGTCAGTAGATACTTACGTTTAAAAAATGTTGAAACAATCGTGAGTGCAAAAAAAGTACAAAACTTGCTTTTTTAATTTCATAACACGAGATAAATAAATAAACTTACTATAATGTTCAAACCACTTTAACGTATTCAAATCATTTTTTACAATCTTTTTTACATTTATTGTATTAAAATATGTACAATTATTAATTTATAAGGAAAGTAAGTTTCAATAATTAGTTGCGTACTTTAAGAATGCTATTTTTAAGGTGAATTAAAAAAAACGTAAAAAACGGAAAAACGGTCAACTTCTGTTTAAAAACATTGTCTTGAGTCTCATTTAAGTTTAACAAAAAAATCCGTAGCAACCTGTGATGGCGGCCAAAGCAAAACAGACAAAACAATGAGAAAAAAAAAGGGATAAAAAGTGAATAATAAAAGATTTTTATTTCACGTATACCTCTTTTTTTTTTAAATCAACTGTCAGTGCCAAAAATTTTTAAATTATGTTGGAACCCTGCCACATTGCCATAGGAACGAAGCCTGGACCACTAATTTTAAATGGAGTTGCCAACGTTAAAACAATTTGACAATTGATTTAAAAAAAAACCGACTGTACCTTGATCCAGATCCGTACCGACGTTGGAATATGCCTTGCCGCCTGCGCAATAACCGCCTTTGCCGTATCCTGCGGATTAATCCTCGCCGCCTCCAGCCACAAATCCTCACTTTGTGGATTAACCTCACACCCTTTCATAATCAAATTTCTCGCTGCTTGCACCTTCCCCGTCACTTCCTCCAACCTAGCACTGGCAATCCACGCCGGAGGATGATTCGGATTCGTCTCCCTCACAGATTTGAGCAACAATCTCGCCTTCTTAATATCATTAATATCCCCACCGTAGGTCGGGATCATTGATTGCAAATCCGTCAAATACCCTTTCGGGTCCACCACAGTCTGTCCCGTCACAGAATCGGACACTTGCGACAACTTAACGTTCATGAGAGTGTTACGGGCTTGTCCGATTTTTCGCAAGTCCATGTCTCCGGTCGGGGTGAGCATTCCGGGGGTTGCAACACCCGGAACCATGCTTGCTAGCCCCGAATTGGGGTCAATGGTGGTGTTTGATTCACCCCCCAGGTTTCGGGCCAGGACGCTGTCAGGCAAAGGGGTGAATTTTTCGGCACGGGGGTTGCGCTGTTTCCGGTTACGGGCGTCCCCCACGTCCGGGACGCTCCGCCATTCGTCGTCGGAGACGTTCTGCAGGTCGCGCTTCAAGTCGGAGAACTGTTGCTGGATTTTTGGCCTACCAATGATTTTTTTTAACAAAGTGATGAAAAAAATTCTACGAGTAAGTCGACTTCCACAAAGTTTTATTAAAGATAGACAAGATTTGTTGGTAACTAACATCTTCAGCCTGGTTTGAAGATAGAACCATTCTTAAGGAAAATAGATCTGCGAATAATTCTGTCTTTAATTGCTAAATATTTTGTATAACTTTATCAATTTTTCCTTTTTTCAACTTCTTTTTATTTTTAATCTTCTCAATTTCTAATTTTTCATCTCTTTTTCAACACTAGGCCGAAGATGTTGGTAGTTACCAACGAAACATGTCCCTTTTATAATTTTTAACATCTATAATAGAACTCTGTAGAAGTTGACTTGTTAAATTGTCAGCACTCTACTTACGAAAAAATGAGCTAACCTTTACATAGAATTCTTTAATCTAATCCAAAGGTGGTTTTGAGTTTAATTTTAAAACTGTCGTATTTGAACCGATTTTTTTTTATTTTTAGGATGAATGTGATGTTCTAGTGATAATTTCAACCACACCAAAAAAATTTTAAAAAGGCAATTTTACAAGTCCTAGCAGCATCAAAGTTTGCTATTCTCCAGACCCATTGGAAAATATTTGCTTTGGGAGCACATTTGAAACGTAAGTCTATAAATTCGTGCAATTCATTAATACCTACTGGTCAATAAAAAAAGCAAAAAATTTCTACAAGGGTCCAGTCAATGGACCGATGATTTCCGGTGTATGTGGAAACTTGATAAAAATATTGAAATTTATGGTCGATTCAAAGCGTTAGTTAAGTAATTTAATGTACGACATGTCGAAGACTGGGAAATGCCAAGAAACAACTAATACACCATACTGATACAAAAAATTTAAGAGATTTTACTTCAATTGTCGGACCATTACCTTTTTCAGAAACCGTCAAATATTCTGTTCATTCTGCTACATTTTGTAACTAAATCTCTTGATAAGTATGCAAAAAAATCTCGGAAAAATATTCTCATAAACAATAACCGTTCGGCTTCTTCGAGAGAAATTAGTGCAGCTCTATAAGTTTGAAACGTATTCAAAATTCGCCACATAAAAACAACACAAACCACAAACCATAAAATTACAAAAAAAAAGGAATAGCAATTCAACAAAAATTGCGTTGAAGCTGCAGTTTGCTGTCAAAATTTATAATTTGCTTCTTTGTTGATTCATTTCTACCTATTATTACATATTAGTCATATTACATATTTGGTTTTTGTAAAGATGTATTACTGAACATTATTAAATCAAATATTCTATTTAGAGCATTTTTAATTTGAACTCGAAACACAAACATATTATTTAACACAAAAAACTTGGTAGCTGTAATATTTCCACAAAGCATAAATACAATTTTGTCTTATTATTACAATTAAACAAATAACTGAAAAAAGATTGGTGGGCATATCATTAAATTCTCTTTAAAAAATAGCTTTGTTGTAATTGTGTAACTTTTAGAACAAGGAAGTTACCAATACTTAAAAATGTCGCTAAAATTTGCTCAAAAAAGAAAGTTTCAGCAATTTCATTATAAAATTCACCTTCCGGTATATTTTTCGTATAGGTGCCTCAAAAAAAGTGGCGAAGTCGTAACAAAAATCAATGAATCAGTAAACCTCTTTATGTCCCACCTTGTAATACATAATTACTTATTTATTTTCACAGATTAAATTTTTTGTTGGTGATAAAAATCGATACTCTTACACAATTATTGTAGTGCCGTTTAATTTAATTAGTTTGTTACTTGCTGTTGTCGCAATCGGACGTCTGATAAATACAATAAGAATTTTTCGGTTTAAAAGTTTCAAATTCGTTATCTAGTTCGTGTTGATCGCAGTTATTAATGTGTGTTACTGGAATAGATTTTCAGGGAGAAAAGGAGGAAACAATCCGAATTAAGGGGTTAGTCTGCAATATTTTCATTTCAGAAAAATTACATTACATCTATAATAATGTTTTTAACAACTAATTTAATGGCACATTGTTCTAATTCTATCGTTTTTTTAATTCAGTAGGTTCGTTTAGATGACCTTTATGGCAATGGTTTTATTTTCCGTCTTCAATGAGATGTTGGTTATGTGGTGTGAATTATTAACAACTTGTACTGATTTTGTTTTTTATTTATTTTTAATGTTTTGCTACAAACAGTAGCAGAAGAAGATGCCATAAAGATAAGTACATTTTTATTTTTTTTCTGATTATTTCCAATAAGTAAGGTGTTGAAAAATGATAGTTTGAGTGTCACATTTTAGAACACAGTAAGTACTTTATAGAATTTGAAACTAATTTGATGAGTTGATGACACATTGTAGTGATTCTAATTCTAATTTCAGTATGTTCTATGAAGATGAAATGCCTTGCTTCAAATTGTAGCAGAAGCAGATGCCATACAGATAAGAGCATTTTATTTTTATTGTAATATTATAATAATGTTAGTTGTACTGATTACTTTAATTTATTTTTAATGTTTTGCTGCAAACTGTAGCAGAAGAAGATACCATCATGAAGGTAAGTGTTCTTTTTTCTTCTTTCAAGTGAGATGACTGAGATGTTAAATAAGCGAAATTAATAACATCTTGTACTGAAGTAATTTGAGTTCGTGGACGTACGGAAATAATGAAATGAAAACTGCATAATGTTTCGGAAGCAACCGTTTCCAAAAAAACGAAAAAAAGACATAAATCTTGTACTGACTTTTGTTTTTTTAATTTATCTTTAATGTTGTGCTACAAATTGTAGCAGAAGCAAATGCCATAAAGTTAAGTGCTTTTATGTTTATTGTCAATTTTAATTAAATGTTGAATAAGTAATATTATTGACATATTAGGTGCATGCAATTAACTGCATCGATTAATTGAATCTAATCGCTCCGATTATAATCGCCTCGAACGTTTATTGAACACGATAGCATGGCCCATGACATATAAAAGGGCGCCAAAACACATCACGTTTTTAAAAACCAAATCCACATACTAACCGTGAACTCACATGAAAATACAGAGGATACAGATTTTGAAATTTGAAAGTAAGAACTACCAACAACAAAAACATCACCTTTAAACCGGCTTGATGTTAAAAAGTTTGGATAGATTTATGAATCGAATCGATTGTAAAAAGTTTCATCGTAAAATTTCTTCGATGACAAAAACTTTAATCGATTAACATTCATCGCTATTCATTGAACAAGCACGACGCCTGCGATTATCAATCGATTTGTAATCGATTGCTGTATTGAATGCCCCTATTGTATCGGTTTTGTTTTACTTTTTAAAGCAGAAGATAACTAGTTCGGTTAAATTTCTGATTAAATTACCTTTCTTGTCGATATTTCTCCAATTCCTCCCTCAACCTCTTCTCCCTGTACTCCTTTCGTTTCTCGTCCATTCTCTTATCAATCGCTTCGTAAATCGCGTCAGCCTCAGCATCATCCTTGTCGTAGGGGTCTTTGGAAAAAAGTGAGCCCCCATAACCACTAAACTCATCATAATTTGAATCATTTAAATCTTCTTCTTCCTGCAATGACAAAATTAATAAACACACAACTTTCGTCAAACGAACCTCTTTCTCCTCCTCTTCGTCTTTCTTTTTTGTGCGTTTTGCCGCCGGTGGGGCATGTCTATCATCCCTAAAACGCCCGAATTAAATCACACAAAACACTAACAACCTCACTTACGAAACGTCGTTCGCGTCCCTCGCTGGACCGATATCAGACCGTGTGGTGAAACCCGTAGCCCTAAAACACCACAATCACAAACATTTAAAATACGCCCCTGACTCACCCTCGACCAACTCCAGCGACGTAACCTAAGGGCGCGGGGACCCCCAGGAAGTGTTTTTTGTTTCGATTGACTAAAGCCTGCGGTGGGGCTGCCATAACTAGCCCCAAATAAACAACAAATCTAACCTCAAATCCAAACCACAGACTATTTACTCTGTGTCCAAACGTAGACCAACGTTTTGACAGACGACAGATGTCAAACATTTACACATAACCTCATCATTTCACGAAATTCCAAATTTTTGAAATGTTTTCACGTTTTCTCATTCTTGTCACGTTATTATCAGCTGTTCAAGGGACGTTGACGCCGAAATCACGCAAAGACAAGCGCGACGATAAGTTTTTTGTGCACATCAAAACGGGGCCCCAAAACGTAACCGTCTTTGACCGGAATTTAGTGACTGAAGCGGCAACTCCGAGGGAGATTTTGCAAAATTATCTAGCGTATTTCAGGGAAATTGACAATTATCAGTTTGATGGGCTTGTGCTGGGCTACGTGACTCCTGTAGGTTTCGAGTTTCCGATCAGTTTTTTTAAAGCCTGTTTTAGTGGAACAATGAGGGGTACGACATTGCCAAAATTTTCGGAAACAAATTCACGCACATTAGCCCCGTTTGGTTGGAAATCAAGAAGTCAAATAATCAGTTTGACTTCAAAGGGACCCACGATATTGACAAAAAGTGGATAATACACGTGAAAAATGCAGGAAGGGAGAGGAAACTTAAAAGTATTTCTGCCCAAATCTGGAGAATTCCCAATTAATAATTAATTCAGTTGTCCCTAGAATTCTCTTTAGTGGTTTGAATGAGAACCAAATGAACTCACTCTTTGACCCTAAAGAGCTAAAATCGTTAATTAAAACACTGATAACAACCGCGAAATCGTACAATTTCGACGGTTACGTGATCGAGATTTGGCCCCAACTCCAGATGGACATGAATTACGACCCTTTGATCAACCTTATTAAAACCATAGGTACCCCCAGCCCCTTATTATAATTATGATACGATTAAAAAATTCTTAGGGGACTCCCTCGCTTTAGAATCCTTAGACACAATCCTGGTAATTCCCCCAAAACGGGGTCGCAATTTGCCCTTCTCGGAGGAGCATTTCAACGCATTATATGACCACGTGACTGCATTTTCTCTCATGACTTATGATTATTCCAACCCGAGACGCCCCGGCCCCAACGCCCCCTTGACCTGGGTCGAAGACTGCATTAAAACCGTGTCTTCGCACGAGTCCAAAAGAAGCAAAATTTTGACCGGTTTTAATTTCTACGGAAACCATTATTCCGAAGTCGGGGGAAAACCCATCCTCGGGCACGAGTTTATCCGAAAATTGGAGGAGAAATTGAAAACTGCGAGGATGATTTACGATCCACAGATCGCCGAGCATTACGTCGAATACGAGTAAGTTTATTTAAAAAAAACTGGCGAGAATAGCAAGACTGTGAAAACAATTAAATTTTTGTACACGTCCGTAAAGTTGTACTTTTCAGTACTCTTGCACTGTGATAGAAATCGTTAAAGAATGACCAACGTAGGCCACAAACTGTGCACACATGTAATGTTGGTTGCATACACTTTCTTACACCTATTCGGTTATTTTCTTCGTCTGTAACACTAGTTTACAATTTTTTTTCTTTTACTAAGAGATATTCTGATATCTAGTTTGACATTCGTTGTTTCTGTGATAAACTAATTGTTAAACATTGTATTTGCTTTTTTTTCTTTTACTAAGAGATATTCTGATATCTAGTTTGACATTCGTTGTTTCTGTGGTAAACTAATTGTTAAACATTGTATTTGCTTTAAAATATCGTCAAGTGAATGTAGATTAAGCCCAAATAACTTTTGTTTTGTTTGTGGTATTATCCTTATAAAACCTGAAAAACTTAAGCGATCAAATGGTAAACGTTTTCATGAAAAGAGGTATACAAATGTTTTTGGGACAAAGATATGTTGGCCAATTACTGCGGGTTACCATAAGAGAAACTGAGACTAATCAGTGCAAAAAAAGAAACAATCTGTCATTTTTAATTTTTCAAAAATTTTGAATCAATCTTTTTTGTGGTGTCTTTGGCATTCCTTATTGACGTGATTAACAAATTATTTAATATTTTATTTGCTTTAATATATCATCAGGTGAATGTAAATTAAGCCCAAACAACTTTTTCTGTTTGTGTTTAAATTATCCTAACAAAACCTGTGAAGCTTAAGCGATGAACATGGTGAATGTTTCCATGAAGATTTAAAGTCTTATGAAGAGAGTTATTATTGTTTTTGGGATAAAAATATGTTATTCGTTTACTACTAGTCTACATTAAGATAAATTGACCCTGATAGTACAAAAGAAGAAGCAGTCTGGAACATTTCTGATGTTGCAAAAATTGTCAAATACTGATAGTTTATAATGAATATTTACAAAACTTGACATCCTAATTTTTTTTCGACTTCAGTATCAGACTTAGGGTCGGTTTATAGAAAGCTTTATTAAATTTTAATTCGTTGTTAAAATTTAACAACGCAAATAGACCAATCACATTGGTTCGATTTGGTCACGTGATCAATTAATCACGCATTTAATTGCAGATTAAATTAATGACGCTTCTATAAACCGGCCCTTAGGGTTAATTATTCTACCGATCCACATTGATTTCATCTATTGGTAAAAAATGTAAACTAGTGTTAAAATTACAACCGATTTCTAAAACGAGTAATTCTTTATGAAAATAATTTGTTGTAGGGAATCGAACGGCAAACATTTGCTTTTCTACCCCACATTGTATTCAATTCACAAACGCATCGAACTGTGCAAAAAGCTGGGGACGGGGATTTCCATCTGGGAGTTGGGACAAGGACTGAAATATTTTTACGATTTGTTATGATTTTTCTTTTCTAAATAAATTATTACATCCACAAACACCTCTAATTTAATTGAATTGTGAGCTTAGGCAGCTTCGACTTCTTCGAAATTCCTCATTCCCATCATAGATTGGGGGCCTTGAATCACTTTGTAAACGAGGGCCCAATTTAGTTTTGCCGGAATGAAGCTGCAATTTTTTTTTAAACCGATATCGCAATGATTATTAAGTAATTCAATATTTACTTTTTAACGGGGAGAACAAACCGCGAGAAAGCCGGCATTGTGACATAGACTTCCTCCCTCCTAATGGCTGTAATTATCCTTTTTGCAACATCCTTCGGTTCCAACATGTTCATGTTTCTGGGCTTGCAGCCGGCAAACATCCCTGTGTTAATAAAATACGGGCAAACCAAAGTCATTTTAATTTGATGATGACCGTGCGTCTGAAAATTAAAACTTAATTAATTTGAAGCGTCACTAATTAACTCACTTTGAGCTCGATTAGGAGACTTTCGTGGAAACCAATCGTTGCATGTTTGGAGGCACTATAATCAGTGCACTTGTAAGTGCCCAAAAGTCCGGTGAGACTTCCGATTGTCACAATGTGGCCTTTTCCCGTTTTGATCATGTTGGGGAGAAAGGCTTTAGTGGTCTACAATTCGACTGTTTTAATTGATTACTAATTAATGAGGGAAATAACGGACCCAATAGTGCGATAAAATGTTCACTTTAAACGTCTTTTCGATCATATAATCCGGGATTTCGAGGAACGTTTGGCCACAAACGATTCCGGCGTTGTTTATGAGGACGTCGATATGGCCTATGTCGGATTTTACAATGTCTGCGTATTTGTAAACGTTTTCGCGGTCGGTGACGTCCACTGGATAAGTGTGAACTTTGTAACCTTCCGACTCTATTTTTTCACGCACCTTTTCTAAAGCTGAAACGAAGTCAGAATTGTTTTGCATACAAAATATTCTTTAGTTCCAATTTTAAAACTAACACTAGTTTACAGTATGTCTGTTGCCTCTTTTTTTTACTGTTGGGGCATTTCACGTGAAGCGGACAACGAAAAAAAATGCGACAACCTGAAGTTCGGTTTAATTGTTCTCCTAAAGGGAATGAATGTAAATAAATAGTACATGATGATTTTTTTGTGTGCGACTTATTTATAAATGCGTTCTAGAGAATTGACCAAATATTAAGCACAAAGCAATGCAGAAAAAATATTTAAAATAGTGCTTTTTATAGAAATTTACTGTTCTTTTTAAATCTGAAACCCGATTCGAAATTGAAAATTTTTTCGTATAGAAAACCGGAAGTGAAGTTTCAGTCCGAATTTTGGCAACTTCGACCTTTTTTTTTTCAATTATTTTTATTTTACATTATAGACTTCATTATACATTTAGACTTCATTCATTTAGGAGGTTTACACATTACGCAAGAAGTTACCCGCTTTTGAACGGATAGAGATCCCATTTTGCAACTTATAGTGTAAATTCTATATACTTTAAGCTATTTTTTTATGTAAAGATAATTGAAAAAAAGTGCTCGAAGTTACTAAAATTCGGATTTGGAACTTCACTTCCGGTGTTCCAAACGAAAAAAATTTCTAACTTCGAATCTCATTTCAGAATTAAAAAGAACAGTGATTTTTTTATATAAAATTCCACCCTAAAAATTTTGTTATGCAATAGTTAATTTGAATAACTGTCTCATATTTCGTCAATTCACAAATAAGTCTCATACAAAAAAATCATTTTATACTCGTATTTACATTTATGCTTTCTAGGAGAACAATTATCCAGAAAATGACCGTATTTCAGGTTGTCAAATTTGTTTCGTTGTCCGCTTCACGTGAATAATGCTTTTTTCATCAGCGCCAGTTTTTGAGATACAAGTAACTCAAGTTAGCATTTCTTTAAAAAAAGGGCACAACAAGTCGTTTACTTGTCTATTGCCTCAGATTTTTTTGCTGTTGTGGGGTAACTGTTGGACGCTGATTTCAAAACTGCCAACAGATTTTTCCTATCAGTTCTAGTTTTTGAGATATAGGTAACCCATATTCACAGTTTCTGCATTTTTCACAAGCTCTAAAATGAAAACTCGAGCTGATGGCCAAGTTACACTCCAAAATTGTATAGAATCAACTGTTAAATTTGCGACAACAGACAAAAAGTTAAATTTTGTAAAAAAACGAGTTGTATTCTGGAGAAAAACTCAATTGATGATTTTGCATAAAATTCGTTTAATTTTTAACAGTTAATTTTTCTCCATTAAATATTATTGGTGTTATCCTCAAATGCGTTTTACATTTGGCGGTTGTTTCATTATTAAATAATTCTAAATAAACAAGAACCTAATTTGTTCTGTGTACGTAATTGTAAACAAAAGAAAAAACGATAAAAAAATTTAAACTGATTACGGTTTTGACGCACCTGGCTTTATCACATCATATTTCTTGACAAATTGTAGTACATATTTTCGAGTTTAATGTAACATATTTTTGTCTGGAATTCATTTAAGTTTGCGAGATTTTTATACTTAAAAACCATTCATTTTGTGGGTAAAAATCAATTTGCTTTGAACAAATAGGGTATGTCCGGGAGAGTTTGGCCACTTTTTGTTTATTAACACCACAGTTAACACGTATTTTTGTTCTTTCTATTTTATTCAATAATTTATTTAATCATTCCGGATTAAAATTTTGTTTTAATTTTGAATCTCGAATTTTCAATCAGCAATTAAAAAATAGTACGTAAATAAATGCAAATGAATCATTATCAGGATTCTGGAGTTAATTTGAACATACGCTAGAATAAATGATCGACAAAAATATGAAATAGGCAATCATCTCGTCCCACTTTCTCGACTTTCGCTTCAGTTTTACTTTCTTCCTTACCTTTTTCATTATTGTCCCAAATGACAACTCGAGCCTTTTGTCTGGCAAGTCTCAGGGCTAACTCTTGACCTACTCCACCGGCACCTCCCGTCACCAGAACGACTTTCCCTCGAAGGGTTTTTTGCCGACGAAGAAACGACGGAGTGAAGGTCAAGATCAGCGCTTCCGCAATATAATAAACACTCAACCAACTCAAAACAATTAACTCGATAATTCTGGTGGTTACACGAAGGGTGGTTAGGCGTAACCACTCAAGCGAAGCCAAAGTCGCCCTAGAAAATTATTTTTTTTTATAAAAAATTTCATTCAAATTCGGTAGAAATAATTAAACTTGCCTGACTGTCCGTCGTATGTAGGGATGCATTATTAAAACTAATTTATTTCACACACGTATCACGATAAGGTAACCGCTCGCGACGCGGTTTGAATTGGAAATGCCGGCTTTGGTAGCGACTGTGAATCTTTCCTTGGCAATATCTCAGTTAGCAGGTCGTTGGAGAAAATTCTAGTTTGATGACCTGTCCAAACCTTTCTCTCATGATTCTAAGCTTTGCTAAATATAGCCCGAAGGAGAGAAAAATGTATTGTTTGCACGGCTTTGAACAAGAGAGGTCAAATACGTAATGGATTGAAAACAAAAAGAAAATTTTAAATATATATATTTCGAAAAAAAAAACGCATTACGTTTTGTAACCAACTATATTAACAGACAAAATAATGTGTAGTAAATGTATACAAATAATTTAGTTCTTCCTCAATTCTGATCTAAAATTGGATCACATTTTTTGTGGGAAGTTAAACAATCGCCCTGTAGATTCTGCAGTTATATTCATTATTACGAACAGTTGGAATAATCAAAGCATGAAATGAATAAGACATGAAGCAAAGATGTCCATTTGTTTGTTTAGAAAACTCATCAGTCATCAATCTTCCTTAGAGTTATTATCTTTTTATGTCTTTCAACAACGAGCATAACAGTTCGAAAAACATGTTGAGACTAATAATGAAATGTATTTTAGGTCAGTTATTATTGCAAATGCACAAAACAACGTTTTGTCACTTGTAACCACATAATTCTGTTTTATTAATTCAATTAAAAAACAACTGTATTAATTTTAATTCCTTGTGAGATTATTATTATTTATAATAAAAGCTAAATCGCCTTGTAAGTGCAGAAAGTCTCTTAAAGAAAGCCGATTTTTTTATTTAAATTAAAACCTCGAACGTTAAAAACGCATTTGAAGAGTTTACTTTCACTTTGTATTTTCTTTTGTCACTAAATCGTACAGCAAGTTTCGTTGATAAATAAATGTCTTTTTTCGACCCACTGCCCCCATTACTAATAACTGTCGTACTTTCTGCTAATGACTTTAATTAAACAAAATTTCATTTACCTACCATTAGTCTAACCGGGCATATTTTTTCGTGATTAAGGAGCTAATTTACCTTAATTTAAACGGGACTTTTACATGTTTTCAAAGTACAGTAAGTCATGAAGATGTCTGCAAAACGCGTGTCAAAGTACAGTTTAAAATAAATTGGAGATTAATTTTGAACAATATTGAAAATTTAATTAAATCACTGTAATTAATATGCGCAAAAATCTTGCCTATGTAGAACACATAAATTAATCGCCTTGTGTTGAAATAATCGCTTTTTTACACCGTAAACAGAGCAGTAATGGTATTAAGCATTAATTAACTGGTGACCTTCTACATAATATTATAATGGGGAAATGTTGTATCTGTTTAGATAGAAATGTTTCCAGTTAATTTATTGTATTTATATTCCATTTTTCTTTCAAAATTACTCGTTTAGTACAACCACAGGCAACACACTATACACTACCATTGTATTCATCACTAAGAATTTTCCTCGACGATTTTTTCAAATTTTTGATTCACACAGACACATTGTTAAAATTTTATCAAATCTAGTAATTTCTTAAGATCTAAAAAAAGGTTTTTCAGTCAGAAACGCATTTCATGCAATAAAATAAGCATAAAATCGCCGTAATAGTTTAAAAAATTGTAAAAAAATTATTGTTCAAAATCACCAAATTAGACTGAATTCTTTGGTCAGAATATGAAGGGTTTTTTACTTTTAGCACATGTATGAAATAAAAACTAATTTTTTCTCCAGCCGTCTTAAAACTGGACATTTCTAATCCCATTTTTGAGAGCTAAAATTAGCGATTTTATGGTAAGTTGTGTTGCTAAAGCAACTGGAACATATTTTTAGTCTAGGATAAAAAAAAACATTTTTTCCTAGTAAAAAAAAGTTTTCATTCAATATTAATGTCTACGGATACATGAATCTCTCCTGCAATTTCATAGTAGATTTTACGAGTTATAAATGTTATCGTTATTTTTTTTAATAATGGCGATTTTTGGCTGGAGAAAAAAATAGCATGTTTCATTCGGATTAAAAGTGGTTTTGTGCCTCGCAATTATTTTGCATAGCTCGGCTACGCTACGCTTCGCATCGCAATCCAAACTAATTGCTCGTCGGAACAAAACGCCACTTTTAATCCTAATAAAACAATCTATTTTTCGCGAGAGCTTTGGCGAGTTTGATAAACCCGTAACCGTCCCAAGAAATTAACATACTCGAAAATTGTTTTGCATTATCAAGCATTTTGTACATTTTTCAGCCAAAATCTCGAAATTTCATAAAAAAATAAACCGAAAAATCAACAAAATGGTAAAAGAACAGTTTCTTTTGGAGCAATTGGGACAAAAATATTTTTTTCTTGTTTCTAGCATGTCAGCTAAAAAAGTAATTATTTCGCAAAATATCGTTAAAAATAGGCTGAAAATTTACAAAATTCGGCCAAGAATAGTATTTTTATTCTTCTTATAAGTGCTTATATTATTGTGCTGAAAACTACGTTTTTTCGAAAATTTCGCCAAAACTACTCGTAGTTAAAAAGACATTAGATTTGATAGGAACCTGATGTTTTAGTTGTTTAATTCAATTTAGATCATTTTTGAACACTTATTTACCAGCAACTTATCAAAAAAAAAAAATACATCACAAAAATCAATTGAAATTAATGTAATTTTGGCCCTTCACATTACTTGTTTTGAGTGAAAAATTCCAACAAATAAAATGGTAACAAAATGGTGATACCTTGCCTTTTTCCGATTATTTAAGTTTTTTTGTGATTCCGTTCAACAAACCAAAAACTCACCAAATTAAAGCGAGAGACATTATTATCGCCTTTTTCCAACTTTTTTCAGTCAGAACTCACATTATTATGCAAAATTTCAGCAATAAGCCAAAAAATCTGCAAATTTGAAAAAAAAACTGGTGTTATTTGTAAATTTAACAAAAACCGGGTCAAGAATCAGTAAATTTGGTCGAAAATGACATTCATTCCACCCTCACTCATTTGGCAATAACTTTCCAAAACAAGCCTAGAAATTTTGTCCAAAATAAACCGAAAAATCGTAATTTTATTAAATAAAAATTGTTATACTTGCCTTTTTAAAGCGTTAAGAATGTTTTTGAGAAAAACATCTTATGTATTAAAAAAAACAGGAAAACTTATACACAATCAAGTTTTGTAATCTGATGAAAAAGTCTGGCGCTAAACCATGGCTTAGGATTTTTGGTGAAGGATAAGACTAGGTCAAGAAAAACTCTAATTGAATTTTCTTAAATAAACTTATTTGCGTCCTCATACAAATATGTTAAAAATAAAAACATAACCATATGATACGCAATCACTTCTTACTCGCCAGAATTATACCGTCATATTTCTGCTGGAACCACTTCATGGCGTCTTCTTTCGTCAAACGGTGTGGGAATCCAACTTTCCCTTGTTTCCTCCTCCTGTGGGCAACATTGAAACCAGGCCGCCCCAAAACGACGTAAAAGTCTAAACCGTAGATACCAATACTGGGGTCATACTTGATCCCCAAATCGATGTGCTCCTGGATACCAAAACCAAAGTTACCTGAAGCTAAATTCCTTCATTAGAGCGATTTTTCGCGCGGATTTGAGCCACATACCGGAGAAATTGTCGCGTCTCAATTCGTACTCGCGCACTTTCAGGCCCCGTTCGAGGATTTCCTCGGCCTTAGCCCCTCGAACTGTGCAATGAACGGCGATTTTTTCGTTACGTCTGATGCCGAACGACCGGACGGTGTAGCGGGCTTTGGAAAATACGGGCTGTTGCCCCGTTAATTGTTCTAACACCTGGAAGTGGAAAATTACGATCTGGGGGCGACTCAAAAACACTCACTTTAGCGGCACGGGTTAACCTATCACCAGACTCTCCGACGCAAATATTTAGGCATAATTTGCGGATGTGAAGGTCCCGCATAACATTTTTGGACTTGTCCTTCACCTCCCGCTTTTCCTTTTTCGCTCCCTTCGCTACCGGCTAAAAAAAACACAAAATTTGATTTTGTAGGTTAGGTTTGCCCTGTCATAAATAAACAACCGAAACGTGAAATTTCACACAAATCTAGTAAAATTGTAACAAATGATTGGTTTTAGGCGACTCTTAACGTGTTTTTTTTACCAAAAAAGTGCCAAAATACAAGTTTTGGGACACATGTCGCTAACCACCAAAAATTATAAAATATGCCCAAAATCACCAAAATCCAGTCATTTGATACACAAAACACTCAATTGTAATCAATTTCACTGATTACGCAAACCGATGATTAAAGAAATAGAAAATTGAACGAAAAAACAGGGAAACATACCGCCATTGTGAATCTAGAAAGTTGAAAAGACCGTCGGTAAAACAGTTTCCTGAATCACTATTCACTCCCGTTGCCATAACAACTTGGCGCTAAATTCAAACTTGCGATTTTATTTGATCAATATCAAGAAATGGAAGACGAAGAAGTGACCGATGATGAGAATTACGAACCTAATGTCTTTTCCAAAAACCCCACCGAACGTATTGCCGCCCGCCGGCTCCGCATCCAGCGCCGGGTCGAGGCTTTGCGCAAGTAAGCCCCCTTTTTCCCCTATTATTTTATTTTGGTCTAAATCAGGGCAAAGGAGGCTCAAGAGGCGGCCAAGCTCAACGTTACGATCGAGCCAGAGGTCACCAAAACCCCCATTGAGGCGCAAATCGAGAAAAGCATCGAGCTTTTGGAGAAGTTAATTCTTGAAGGAGATGAGTATGTCACCAATGTTCGGGTGGCAACGGAGGCTCGGGAGGCCGACAGGCGTGAACGTGAAGGCATAGGGAAGGAAAAATTATTGAAGGAGCTGGAAGATGAGGCCGAGGCGGCGGCGAGCATGTTCGAGGAGATTGCAAACAAGTGGGGCGGGATTTTGAGGTATAACGACCCCCTGCATATCAGCGAGGATATCCAGAGTCAGAAGGAGAAGTGCGATGAGCTTATCAGGCAGAAAGACAATCTCATTGCTGAGCTGAAGGAGAAGATTAGAAAGGCGGAAATCAATTTTGCGATTGACCAGAGAAAGCAGATCGAGGATGTCAATTCTATAGCACGCAGGATCGAGAATCAGGTCCTTATGACTTCACCTATCGTTCTTATACTATTTTTGTAAATTGTTATGCGAAAAATTGTTTATTTCAATTTGATGTAATACTGGTGTATTGTTGGTTGCATACCCACCCAAACTTTTTAATTTTGTTTTTTCAAATTATAGATTATTGTGATGAGAAAAGCGTACCGCCAGGAGTTACAAATGATCGAGGAGGTGATCCTCGCCGAACGCGAGATCCTCATCGAGGCCAATAACAAGAAATGGGAGGAATTATACAAGAAGCGAGACCAGGAGGAAAAAGCAAATTCCGAGCTCAAATCGGAAGATTACTGGAATTTTGTCAAAGAAATGGACCATCTGAACCGAGATTTCCAAGAATTGTATCGTGCAACCACAATTCAACTAGAGAACGACTGCGACGAGCTCCAGCGTGAGCTGGAAAGGATTAAAACCGATGCGGTTATGAACAGCGAAAAGCTCGACTACAATTATCAGATTTTGAAAAAACGCGAAGACGAGAATCTGATCATACGGTCGCAACAAAAACGCCGAATAAATAAGCTCCAAGACGTTATAAACAACTTGCGCAAGAAAAACCACGATTATCACACTCAAACCAATCAACAGATTGACAAACTCACGATCGAATTGAAAAAACTGACCCAGAATATTCTGGACATTGAGAGAAAAGCCGACCATATAGCTCAGGTCAATGACGAGAAATTTAAGAAAATCTGGAGTATGAATAAGCAACGAGCCGATCAGCTTTTCAAACGCATCCTCGAAATCGATAAGACTTTATACGAGCAACAGTTGGGTCTGATTTGGAGCCCGCCTGAGCATAAACTCCCCACGAAAAATGAACTAGACAGCTACAAAACTGCCTTAAACGTTCTGAGTGTTCGGAAATTGAAAAGCAAAAGCGTGGTTATGGAAATAGAAGGAGCCCCGAACGTCGATCCTGAAATTCCTGAAGGCGAAGAAATTGAAGATAATCAAAACTACAAAAAAACGCTCAGACATATTTTGAATTTGGTTGGCGATAAGATGGGTTTTTTGATCGAGAATGACTTGCTTGCGATTTTGGAGCCGTATTTGGAGCAGGAACGCACGTTGGTTAAAGTTGATAATGTTTTTGCGGTAGTTTGTTACAGTTGGTGGTTTATTTTTGTGCAAAAACAACATTTCAGGCTCTTAATGTTAATGATCGTACCGATATTGACCTCCTTCTTGAGTTCTTCCTCCCTTACATGTTCTGTCCCATTTGTAACACAACCTCGGAGAAGCCCATCAATATGGACGAAGAAAGTTTGCTGAATGTGCATGAAATGGACCCTTTGAACGTCTCCCAACTCACTGACAATGATGGTACCTAAAGAATTTTCTTTTAAAACTTTCAAATATGTTTTTTAAGACAGTGGAAGCAGATTAAGCGAGACCAATGCCACCGATATGTCTTTGAACGAATATGTGGGAGCTGAACGCGGAGGGGGGACCAATATAGATGTGGGCCCTTTATCAGTAATCCTTTACGACGATAATTTGAAAGGGGAGTGCAAAGGGCCCGAATTGGGCGAGCGAGAGTAAATAAACTAAACGAGTTTTCTGTCACAAAATATTAATTTTTTCACAGTATTAAGGATCAGGACAGTAAAGGGTCGTTCGGTGAAACTGATAATAAATTAAACGTGCCATGCCAGTACCAACACCCACTTGTGATAAGCTCTGTTTACGTTTTGAAAGCTCTGAGGGAGTTTCTAGCCAAGTATCACGTCAAGAAAGCCGGGTAAAAATTCGAGTTAGGGATTTTTGATACTTAAAGTTTTGTAGCATGCCAACAATGACGGCAAGGCTGGCTCATAAACGAAGTACTGTCTCTCGGTTGGTGGCACAGGAGGATATCGAGAGTTACTGGACTAAATATACGACGCTTTTTCCTAAAGAAAGGGAGCAGTTATGGGATAGTCTTCTAGTTGGGCTTAAAAGATATCACGAACTGTTGAAAGGTTAAATCTAGGTTTTTCGAGTAAAAAATTATAATTCTGGTTTTATTTGCAGTCCGGAAACTCACGAGTGAAGAAGTGGTGAAGCTGAGGAAACAGAACTTGGAACTGAGACGCGTTTTTGCAAATTATATCGACAAGCAGGACATTCCCTACTAATTTGTAATTAAAAAATGAATAAACATACTACAGTACAAAAATTTAACTTTGAATCACATAAGAATATGACAAATGCAACACAGAGTATATTTTCATAGAAATCAAGTGTATTTTATTTTGCATCTTTTTTGTCAAGTTTGTCATCTTTTATGAATCAGTTTGTATACCTTATTTCTACTCGTACAATAAACAATAACTTTGCGATAGTAGAATTGAAAGAATAAATAAATAAACAGTTTTTTTTCATTATTTTATTTGTTGATCACTTTTAACACATTCTTGCAAAATATGTTCAATTTAGTAATTGATTGATTTTATTCTAATATTCAGTGGCATATTTTAGATATTTGCTAAAGCCCAGGGCGACAGAATTTTAGGGGTGGCAAAAATATCTTTATTTTGCTTTAAAAATGTAATAAATAGACGGGTTGCTTTTTTTAATTAATGGATCAGATTTTTAGTTTTCGTCGTATTTTTTTTCACTTCTTAAATTCTTAATTGTTTGGTTACTAAGATTTAAGATTTTTTTAATAGTTTCAATTCATATTATAGAAAATTCACGATGAGTAATGGTAATAATACCTGAGTACTACACTCAGAAAAATGTCTTTGAAAAAAGTCAGCGACAACGTACATACAGGGTGATTCACATAACTTTACGACCTTGACAAATTTTAAATGCAACCAGTAATACATTACTCAATTATAACTTGATTCAAAAACATTAATAATTATAAATTTGTTTGTGATTTCCTTGCAAACCTTACAAAATTAGGTTCTTATTACAGTCTCTGGCGTTTTTGTTTTGGCCAATTTGGGCGCAATTCAACCTCCAATGTATAATGGATTGTATTTAAAGTTCGTCAGAGTCGTAAAGTTATGTGAATCACCCTGTATATCCCACTTCAGTTCATAGTAGAATTTTGCAACAGCATATTTGAATTTTTTGGAGTGAAATGGAGCACAAATTGAGAGATTCTGGTGGGTTTTCTTAGCTCTAAACGTGGCGCTGGAATTTAGTTGAACACAGAATTCTTCTCTTTTACAGAAACTCTTAATTTGTGCTCTATATTTCACTCCGAAAAATTCAATTGCGCTGTTGCAATTCTACTATGAACTGAAATGGGTATTACCTACTATTTATACAGGGTGAGTCAATAGTGGGTTACTTCTGACATGTCCTAAGATGCAATCAAAAATACTAATTGCACTTACCACTGGATACTTCGTTTGATTTTTTAACATTAATTGAATCAACACTGGTTTTTTAACTATTAAATAGTAATAGTCCATAATGAAATTTTAGCAAAACTATCAAGACAAACTTGACAATACCCAAAACAATGTAATCGTGGATTAATTTTAAATTTTTAAACGATTACCGATTTGGTCAGCTGGAATCAGTATTATTGGTTGCATATTTCAAAAAAATTTAGAAATAACCACAGAAATAGAAAGAGATAGAACGCTGACGCACAACAAAACGTCCAATAAAAGTGCACGCCCCATTGAGTCCGCCATTTGGTCCCCAATGACAGCCAATAATACCAATAAAAACAAAAGTTCCTAAACATTAGGAATATTTCAGTTAAAGTTGGTATGAATTATTTTGTTGCTTGCATAGATTAAGCACCTTACGCTGTTGGAGTACGGTAATTTCTAACGAGTAATGCAACAAAAACATTCAACTGTACTGCTGGTTGTATACTTTTGTTGCATCCAAATACATTATAATAGATACTATACTATTATACTATACTATTATACTATACTATTATACTATACTATTATACTATACTATTATAATGTATTTGGTTGCATCTGGGATCAAATGGCGGACACCATCAGGCGTGCACTTTAGATGCGTAAGTAAGTCAATGGGGGGTGAAAATAACCCACTATTGACTCACTCTGTATAAATAGGTTGTAAAAATTATTATGGTTTTTGAAAAACAAAACTTTTTAAATAAATATAGGCTGATTTTAATATCATTTAGAAAATAAAGGATAGTTAAAAATCTATCTATGTTACTGTTGTAGAGCAGTGTCTATTAAAACATCAATATCCCTCAAGGGCGTATCCCGGGTGGAGCATTTTTTTTCAACTTTAAAAATATTTAAACTAAAAAAATTAAGAAATTTCTAAAAAACTAATTGTGGGACTGGTTGCTGGTGTTTCAGCATTTTGAAAAAAAAAGTAAAGACACTTACAACATCTTCGAGCGAGATGTCATAATAACATGAGATCGAAAATGAACTGAATTAGAGCAAGCTGTGCCTGCGAAATTTCAGCCACATGTCAAAAATGGACAGATCAAAATTTAAAAATAATTTTTCAAAAATTGATCTTGACTGAATTAAAATTATTCCGAAATAGTGAAATAGTATTCAATTGTAATAATAAGTAGTGAATGCTTCGCAAAATTTTGGCAAAAATATCCTAATTTAATGTTTAATTACCTCACGTTTTAATTTGTTTTGCAAAATTTAATAAAAACAATTAGATAATTGGAAGTGTGGTACAAAAAAGAGTAGTGTTCGTTCTACCAAAAGTACTCAAGAAAATATGATGTGGCTAAAATTATCTTCATTTTCAAGGCTTGCTCTAATTCAGTACGTTTTCGATCTCATGGTATACAGGCTGTAAATAAAATAAGTACATTAATTTTAAATGGGAATAGAACTCGTCAAGACAAACAATTTTTCCTAATAACTTTTTTTTCAAAACGTTTTAGTTTTTGAGTTAAGATTATTTTAAAATCTTACACAATTTTCTTACACGCCACTGGAAGTTACCTAGTCGACAAGATTACCGTTACCTTGGTTGCGGCTATTATTTATTGTTACTTTTCATTGTTGGAGCATTTCATAAAAGGCTCGTCAATTTGTAGGGGGAAAAAAATGATTTAAAAAAATGCGATTTTGAAAAAATGGTACATAGAAAAAGTGTTTGTCTTGATGAATTCTACCACTGGTTAAAGTTAATGTACTTATTTCGCTTACATTCTGTATTAACTACTCAGTTAATGTGTGTTAATGCCGTTAGTAAGATATTACATTTTGAAAACTGCCCCACCTTTTGTTTTGAGCTGGATACGCCCCTGATATCCCTAACATTTTTCGAGCAGTTATATGCAGTTTATTATATGCAGAGGAGTGTAGATAACATTTAAAATTTTGAAGGATTATTTGTATTACAAAAGTTGGGTCAAGTGCTACAAATTTCTGAAGTACGACAAAAAATGTCCTCATGTCAATAAAAATTGTCTTTTATCAGGATTTGTAAACTTTTTCTTATTTTCTAAATTAATCACTAGGTTTTTTCTTTGAAGAAACATTGACATAAACAGGGCGGCAATGGACATAAATACGCCACTGCCAATATTGTTAAATTTTTGAATTTAGTACAGTTTAATGATGAATTTTTTGCAACCTAAATTGATGGCAGGGACACTCGAGTCTAATTTGTCACGAATTAAACCCAAATAAATAAGTTGGGCCCAATTAAACAAAAGTATCGATTTCATACTCTCCGATAGCATCACCTCGTCTGTCTTTCCGGTCAGTAAATAAGCTTTTATTGACAAAACCCCCGACCGTGTCCGGTCTAATTCATCGCCAAACATTGAACATTGAACACAGGCAGGTCTGGGTGGTTTCTTATCGCCGTTATCTGTGATTGATAACAAGCGGCTGAAAGTCGGTCCCACCCAAGTCGATAAAATAAAGACACAAGTGGCTCGATTTGGGCTACTTTTTCAACGGAGCAACGGAGAAAGCCAACGCGTTTAACAGGAACTAATAAATGATATTTTACAGGAAACGATCGAATCGTGTGCAAATGACGCTGAAAAGGTGCGCGAAAATCAATATTTGGACAGGAACGGTGGGAAAATGCAGGAAGAAACGGCCAACTCGCGAAATAAAGAGTTAAGAACGCTGTGAGCTTTAACTTTAACTTTGTGAAAGATTAACGAAAAAATCTAATCGAACGGTTGCTTTTTTAAGCCTTAAACATGTTTTTGAGCTAAGAACTCAATCGGAAAATTACTACAATGTTATAATGCCTTTTACCCAAATTTTTAGACCCCTCAGTTAATCGAAAAAAATTGTCAACCTTTTTTTTACACGATAATTATAGTTTGTGACAAACAAAATTGGAAACACTTTGTATACGAGCCTTCTATAACATTAATTAATACCTCATGTAGAGCTATCATGTTTCAAGTGTTTTAACACCTCTATATCCATGTATACATCATACTCCAGTACCGATAAAGAAAAATACCTGTTCCAAATAAGTCCAACAAATCCGAAAACCTACACAGTGAATATGTAATCCACACGCATCTCAATTTATTGGGGTGTTGGTGCTTCTGGAGTGAAAACGGTTGCGTAAGCGTCCGAATTTCAAAATTGGTTTGTTTCTCAACAGTTTGGCCGTCCATTGAGGTGTATATGTTTAAACAATTATAAATTACATAAGGATATATCGGTAGGCAGTGCTTTAATAAAACCCGCCTTAAGATACGATTGGTTGTTGAAAGTTGCTTGAATTGAACATTCTTGATCGGACTGTTGATGGGAAATATTTCACAGACTCCTTTGATGTTACCAACTCACGGTCCGTCATTATATTATAACGAAGTGCATGGGTTGTTGCGATTGTCCTTTTTTGTTCTTCATGTGGTCTTGTCTGAGCGTCCGTCCGGCGCATTCTTCTTTGTTATTTCTTTAGACGATTGTCGTTTTTATTATTGTGACCGAACAATACGAATTTTCAACGACGAAAACTACTTAATTCATTTAAGACTTCGGACGATTTTAATAGGATTACGGCTTGATGCTAAATGGTGTGAAGTTGAAATATGAGTTGCAGTTATTTCGGGTCGTAAAGACGTAACGGTTTTCCACGCCTGTTAGGATTTATTTCCAATAACAATTCCAATAATGTGCGACAGGAACGGATGATACTACCGTGAGATCGCGAAAATTCTAATTAAAGGAGGCGGCGATTTCTATTTATGATGGTTGTAATTAACTGACATCTGGTCCACGACCCCCAAAGAACTTTTTAATTTGAAAATTAATCTTAAAATGGAAATTAAATTCTTAGATATAGGCCTATCTAAATCAATAAGTAAGTCATTCACATCAGCGGATAAGTGTTGCATGTCGAAAGAAAAAAAATTGGTAACAATGAAGTTGATTTGTTATTGGCAACATTGCCCTCAGAAAATAAAAGTGTAGATAATACGCGAAAAAGAGTTACTATTACGCTTGTAGTAGTGAAATAGGCCTCAACTATTTTGTGCCGCAAATTTTACCACTACAAAATAGTTTTTATAAATTCGTGATTATTAACCTACCAGCTGTTATTTTTACTTTACACTGCGGACTTATAGTATATTTTACCACTACAGATGTAGTACAATTTAACGTTATACGATGTGTTAAACCAACTATTTTTTTATGTAGATGCTACTATAGTAGATGTTACTATTAGGGTGATTGGCAGTTACTATTAAATTTTGATGGGTATATTTTACAGTTCGATGAGATAGGTAATAATAATACACAGTGATTATAAATATCTCTACTTTATTTTATTAAAAAATACATTAAATACCTATATGTACTCTATAAAACTATATACACACATATTGTCATTTATTAAGACATTAAAATGCAACAAAACAAACAAAATGAGAAAAAGTATTTACAAGGTTTTTTAATATGAAATAGTTATTTTTTATTTAGAAGCAAAACTAATGGTACTTCTAACTGTTTGGTGGCGTCCTTATCAGCAGAGTAGTGACACAGTCTCGGGTTTGTACCTGTTAAAAAACTTTATCTAAAATACGATCAGTCATACAAATAATAATAACATCAACAATACAAAAAGTAACAATAATAACAAAAATTTACTTACTCTACTGAAATACGGAAAGAATTCTTGATGATTCCAGTCTTCACATAAGTGAACATACAGCATAACTTTTCATTATTTTAACTTTAAAATTTTAAATACCATTCAAAGCAAACTTTACCACATCACCACAACTTTAGAATTACTATCAATCATGACAGGGAATACTAATATATAAGAACTTACGATGACCGTCATTATCAATCACACTTCTTCAACTGGAGCTTCTGTTGTTCTATCACTACTATATGTGTATCTTACTTACTTTATACATTCTGTAGTGGTAAATATTACAGCTAAGTTGTGATCAAGTTGGAATATAATATTTTGTAGTAGTGAATTAATTCTACACCTAAATTGCAAATGATTTTACTATTCCTTGCTTCGTAAAATCTACACAAGAAAAAAGAGTTTAACTTACTATTTGTAGTAGTAAAATTTACCTCGCACTAGAACTATTTTTTATTAGTAACATCTACACTTCTAGTAGTAATATTAACCACCTCATTGTTACCATATAACATATTTAAGAGTTGCATATACCGTACTTTTTTTACTACTACAAGTGTAGTAATAACAAACACATCATTTTTCTGAGTGTGGGAAAGAAATGTACAGTCTGGACCAAAAATAATGTCGCACTCTTGAACTCGTTAATCGTTGAAGTGTTGAGGTAAAAAAATCCTGTTGGAGACGTATAACGTCCTGTTTGAAATGGGTACCATCAAGTACGAATTTTTCCCATGTGGTTAAATGCCTTGTCGGGCCCATCTACGGCGGTGGTTGTTCAGTGCGGCCACACACGCTAAGACACACACCTACAAAGATTCAGGAAGAGATTTCGTAGCCCACGCAATCGGCTTTGCATCACCACAATTTGAATGTAAATGTGCACTTCTGTCCGTTTTGCATAAATTTTCGGAGTTGAGATATAGACTCGTCAAAAATCGACAACGATGCGTGCTTGTTTTCGGACAAGAAGTCATCATTCTCGGCGATGACTTGACCCCTGAACCTTCCGGTTAATTGCCTTGCGACCAAACTAATGAGAAATACTGAGTCTAGTAGGTAAATTTTTCGAGACTAGTAGATTTGCCACTTCTTGCTGCCAACCTCTTAAAAAACCCACCACACAGTAAAAAATATTCTGGTGTTATTCACACTAAAATACACTAAGAGTGGGCCCCAGAGAACCACACTCTAATATTTTCTAGTGTAAATTAACTTTTTTTAAACTAGCAGTGTAATAATCATATTTTATCCACAGCCAGTCTATCTTTAGGTCATAATATTACTACTAGGAGACATCTTATGATATCAATAAAACCTATAGGTCTTATAAAGACACTGTAAGACCCGTAAAAAAATTAAACTGTTCTTTCTACATTTACATTTATATTAAAAGAGAAAATATGGTCGGTTTTTCTTTTACCTATTCGATGTAGATGCCAGATTTACTGTAAACGAAGCCGGAACTAATGCAATATTCCTATTTTAAAAATTAATTTGACAAACGTCATTTCAAAACGTCAAATGAAAATTTTGAAAAATATTTTGAAAATATTGATTTAGTCTATATTGTCTGGCTGTGAATAAAACGTTGTATTCCATACGAGTCTTACATGTATTTTATCCGCTTAATTAAACTTTTGCGTGGATAAAACACATTGTAAGACCCTTACACAATAAATATTATCCGTTTTTTTTAATAAACAATTGTCAGTGTCAAAATCAGTAAGAATTTTTGTTGTATGGCTTTAATTGAAGAAATGTGTATAACTAGGTGTATTGCTCACCCCAAATCCGGGTACGTAATATAAATCTAATTTCTCAATTTTCTCTTTTAAAGCGATATGAACTACTTTTATACTTGATTTTGACACTGACAATTGTTTATTAAAAAAAACGGACCATAACTATTATAAATGTTTTACACATTTAACTAAATGTTGTAATGTACTTCCTGAGTGTACAGGGTGTTTCAAGTTTTAGTGCCAGTTAAAAAATAAATACTTCTGATAGCCCAAAGGAAAAAAAATATACTGCAAACGATAATTTGAAAATAAAAAAACTTTTATGCAGTTTTTTGCATTTAACGCTCATCCCATGAAACTTTTGGATAACGTTAAAGCATCAGATTAAAGCGTGTTAGAAACTCTATCGTTTGCGGTATAACTTTTTTCTATTGGGCAATTAGAAATATTTATTTTTTGACTGGCACTAAAACTTGAAACACCCTGTACAAAGCATTAAATTTTTGCCTGTGTGGCTTGCCTTCATTCAGACGTTTTTTGCGTCAAAATAATTATTCACGTCAATCATTAATATGTCAAAATTGTAAAACTGGAGGAAGGTTGGTCCTTTAGGGGACTGCAAATGAATTACAAATTTCTATAAATACAGTGTTTAGAATATAGAAGAAATGTGAGCACGAAGAAACACTTGCAAGAAAGGTTGGTTCTAGTGGTTACAAAACATTTTTAAATGTTTCAAAGAATAATCCCTTTGAATCTGTCCACAGTGGTTGCGAAAAAATACTATCGAATTCGGTACTACCTTGGCCTGCATGGGTTTCTATTGAACCCAATAGAAAATGTTACTAGTCAAATCAATTAACAACAGGGATTTTAGACCACAAAATACAGAACAACTATGAGATTCAATTACCGATGCATGGAAAAATTTGCATGAAAACCCTGATTCTATAGTTCCGGAGATTAAATGAAGTGTTAGAAAAATATGGTGCGATGACAAAATATTAAAATTTGTTGTGTTTGTGTTACATTTTCTTGTTATTAAACTACTATTTTCTGCTTTGTTCTTAATTATGATAGATGATAGCGCAAAATATTATTGAAAACGTGAATGTGACATGACTATCGTAACCTTATTTTATAAAAGCCTTGTTCATTCTGGAGAAAAAGCTAAAAATATAAGGTTCACTTGATTTTTTAGGTGTAGTCGATTTCCGTGCAATCAAGTGTACCTATTAGCTGTTTCAAATAGGGGTGGGCGATATTAAGATTTAAATATCGATAATCGATACATTAAAATTATCGAGAAACATCGATATATCAAAATATCGATATATGGATACATATCGAAATATCGATATACCTATTATATTGAAGCATCGATATATACCTACCTATCAATATTAACCTCTATCGATATATCGATAAAAATATGGGTATTTATAGATAAATGATAGTAGCTAATAAATGTTACTGTTAAATTTTAAAAAGTTGAAATGGAAAAATACTTGTTTTTTTTGTTAAATATACCTATGTCTAAATTATACAGAGAGATCATAAAGTTTTGTACTTATAGTTATGTAGCTAATGTTTTTGTATTAATTACCTAATGTTTTTTTTAGCAAAAAATGCTCGAACTCGTCGATTTTTAATTTTAAATCGCTATTTTTACACATACAAATTTTGCTAGTGACGTCATTTGTTTTTGAACTATGATGTCATCCTCAATTTTTTGGGTTGGCAATCCTCAACTGGTTTTGTTTTTCATTTCATTTTTCAGTTCTCTATTCAACAATTATACAAAATACAGAGTGTCCCACGAGGTAGTGCATATGTTTTAACCATAGATTGAGCATTAAAATTGAATGGACCCACATTTTTTATTTTGTTTCAAAAAATTTTTTTTGTGAAATTATTAGCCCCCAAAGTTACCCCAAAAATACAGATTATTATTTTTATCTCTAATAATACTTATCCAATTTTTATAAAATTTGGTATACAGACGTTATTTTAAACACTCATTTAACAGTGCAAATTGTAAGGTTGTAGGGCATTGTTGAAGGGGGCTACCAGAGTCCCCTTGACATAAATTGTTTCATAACTTTGTAGCAGAAATTAATTTAACTTTGATACTAATAGAATTTGAAAGCTTATTCCATTTAGAAACTTTTTTGTTTCTTGTAATTTTTTTGTAAAATCTACTGTTTTCGAGTAAAATAATAAAATGTGAAAAGATGCAGTCGGTATCAGCATCAGTATCGCATCTAAACGGCTTTGATTTCAAACCTATCAAAAGTGAAAATTTTATTGTCAAATTTCGTTTTCAAATTCCTGGCTTGTAAAATAAGCAACCATAACGGAAAAAGTGTGAAACGAGATTTGACAATAATATTTGCACCTTTAACAGGTCTGAAGTCAATGCCGCTTTGTTTAAAAATACTGTGGCTGTGCTGATATCGACTGCATTTTTTCACATTTTATTATTTTACTCGTAAATGGTACATTTTACAAAAAATGTACAAGAGACAAAAAAGCTTCTAAATTTAATAGCCTTTTAAATTCTAGTAGCACCAAAGAAAAACTAATTTGTGCTACAAAGTTATGAAACAATTTATGCCAAGGGGGTCCTAGCAGCCCCCTTCAACAATGCCCTACAAGCTTACAATTTGCACTGTTAAATGGGTGTTTAAAATAACGACTGTATGCCTAATTTTATAAAAATTGGATAAGTATTATTAGAGATAAAAATTATTATCGGTATTTTTGGAGCAACTTTGGGGGCTAATAATTCCCCAAAAAAAATTTTTCGGAAAAAAATAAAAAATATGGGTCCATTTAATTTTAATGCTCAATCTATGATTAAAATATATGCACTACCTCGCGGGACACCCTGTATAAAAACTTGTACGATAATTTTTTTTTGAATATCTTTGAATTTTTGAATATCTACACTTTGCGTTTTAGTTCAAAAACAGATGACTATTCCAACACAATTTTTCTAATAAAAGAAAAGATGTTAATTTAAAAACAAAAATCGACGTGTTTCGTAGTTCTTTACAAAAATTGACAATTAAATTATGAATTTAGCTTCTAAACTAAACTAAAACGGTATTATCAAAATTTGTTGGAATATTGATAAATATTGATAATTATCGATATTTATCGGTAGGTATATCGATAATTATCAATATTTATTAATAATATCGATATATCGATAATTATCTTTACTTTTTAACGATCAACGATGTATCGATATTTTTATCGATATTTTTATCGATATTTTTATCGATAGGTATATTGGTAAAACTTCCCAGTCCTATAGCGCGGGCAACCGACGCCGGCAGCCATCCCTCTATTTTTTGGACACTGTTGCCGGCAGCGGAGGCACTGCCTTTTTTCAATATTAATTTTACTTTTGTCTTTGCTTAATTTTTACTTATATTTTTTTATAACACTTCTATATTACCCTTTATCCTATAACGTGCCCCAAAAAAAAGTAACAATGTGCCCTCAGGTGCATCTGTTAGGTAAAAGTTTACTTTAAAAAAAATAGTTTGTGATATAACAAAAATATTATACTCAATACTTATAATAGCACATGGGTTTAAGAGGATGTAATTACTTGGATTGGATTTCTTACCGTTTCGATAATAAACCAAAATTTGTAACTTATAATAAAACAACTTTCATTGAGATGTACCTAGGTATTAGCGTTAATTTTTTTTTTTGATACGTTCGACACCATTGCAATATTTTGCCGATAGATTGCTCATGACCTTAGGGTTCATGTATAATAATACTGCCTGAATGTTTGAATGAAATACTACGACTTGCATAAGCAATGTAACAACGTACCCCACACGTAACAACCTGCCCCACCCTCCCCTACTGTGAAGTATTGAAACTTTTAATCAAAGAATTTTTTATTTAATTTAACCTTCAAATGGGGTTAAAAAAAACGTAAAAAAATGTTTTTAAAGATTATTCAATGAGTAAGAGCTAGAATAAAAGTTTTAAATAATAATTGTAAAGCATAGAATTTTACATAAAAATATTCTCTTGGATTATTATGGTAAATATTCTGTTAAAGTCGAATCCGAAGGGCGTTTTTGGATTTGAAATTGCCTTCATTATGAAAAAGACGCTGTAGTGAAAAATTTACAAAAATTGCAGTGTAGTTCACAGTAACTTGCAGCATTTTGATTGAGGTAAAGGCTTATTTCTGTCCGGCACTCTTCAGTGCTTAGCTCAATGGGTAGGGTAGTAACATTTACCGAGCGAGCGCTTCCACGCAGTGTTCGTTGCGTGGGAACTGCACAGTAGTGTCTGCAGCCCCGCTTGCCCCGTGCCCCACGAGCGCTTGGTCGGCCGGCAGCCGAAAATCGGAAAAGGCGTTTTTCCGCCCTGCGTGGAAAGTGGTTGGGAGGGCTACCGGTGGCAATATTGGCTACCGTGCGGCTACTGGCATTGGCTGTGGCCGGGCGCAGGCGTACGAGTACCCGGTAGCTGGGCCGCGATGGCGGCGTCCGAGCACACAAAAATCTGGAGCATTGCGATGGAGAAGAGAGTGAACTTTGACCCGGAGAGGGGCGAGGCACTGCCGCTACCAGGTCCCCGGGGGCTTTCCCAGCATTCCACCTACTCCACATCTACCCTGAGGGAGCTCCCAAGCCACCAAAGATGCGCCCAACAGATCCACCGACGTATTTATTCTCGAGACATCGGGGCGACGCACGCCACTTATTATATCGGCTATGCGAAGCCGATCATCGAACAGCGCCTTTAAATGCGCCTTTCAAAAGAAACAAAAACGCCGCTTTTATTAACATTCAACATTTCTTTTTTAACTTGAAAGCAACAACGAGTGTAGTTAGCGCTTCCATAAGATTTTCTCAATAGGTGTACGTATACCAAAACCTTATTGAACTTAAAGTAAAGCCAAAAAGCCTATACAAAATATCTACTGCGACTGTCACTCTATCGTCCAGTGAGACAAATGAACAAACTTGGTATTTATAACAATCATCAGTCAGTCTGTCAGTCTCATTTGTTTTGCTTGTTTTTTTAATTTTTTTTTCAAGAAAATTTTTCACTTACTACGTGTAGGTACGTAAGTACACATTAGTAAAGATTAAAGAGTGAGTCAAAAGTCGCGGACCATCTCTGGGATACCTACTGATGATAGCTGACATTACCTAAACTGAGTTAAAAGTTCCAAGACAAGAAATTGTTTGAGCTTTTTTACAAGATGTAGCTCTTCAAAATTAGATTTTTATGTTAACTTTTTAGCTTTACAGATTATGTTTTTTTGAATTTGGTCAGCGGAGTAACAGATCTTGCAATATTCAACAGATAGGTTACCTACACTAAGGCCCGGTTGCTCAGTTCGAGCTTAAACCGAGTTTAACTAAGCTTAAGCTTAAGCCGGCACCGAGTGTTGATCAGTTACGAAATATCGATTAAGCCAAAGCTTAGCATTGGTTTAACTAAGCGGTCGATGTTGGCCGCTTAAGCATTGGCTTATCTCTAAATACATTTAATATTACCGTTATTAATATACAAACTTTATAATTTTATTGAAATCGTTAACAGATGAATAAAAGAAACCGAAATAGCAATTTTACGCGCAAAGAAAATAAAATTGGTTAATTTTATTCAACTAACACTAGAGTGTAAAAAAGTTACTTGCTTTTGTTCGATGAAAAAAATAGACCATGGCCCAAATTGCACTAAGATTTAATGCAACAGCATACTTAAGAACATGTGTCCGGTGTCATGTATTAGTTCAGCCTGCTGTCAAAATTTAAACTGAAATTACCTCAAACGTAAACTGTTAACTGTTTAGACGTCGTGAATCTTTGGCTATGGGGCTATGGCTATGGGGCCAAGCTGGATTCCAACAATAATTTAATTTCCTTAATTTTTTTGCCATTTTACCTTTGACATTAGGCTTGAGTTCCGCAGATATACGTTTTTTATTTCTATGCTTACTTGATAGAAAGACTTTTTGATCGCTTTGTACTTAGGTATATCAAAACCTTATTGAAATTAAAGTAAAGCCAAAAGCCTGCAAAATATCTACTGTGACTGTCACTCTATTGTCCAGTGAAACAAATGAACAATCTTGGTATTTATAGCAGTCAGTCAAGTCAGTCTGTCGGTCTCATTTGTTTTGTTTGTTTTTTTAATTTTTTTTCAAGAAATTTTTCCACTTACTACGTGTAGTAACTCTTTAGTTTTTCAGATTATATTTTTTTGAATTTAGTCAGCGGAAATAGCAGATCTTGCAACATTCAACTAATAGGTTACCTACACTGAGAAAAATGAATAGTAATAGCTAACTGATAGATTAGTTTGACTAAGGGTCAGTTTCACCAACCTCAGTTAAATTTATTAGCAGAATAAATCCACAGAAACGATTGTTATAATATATAGTAACAATTGTTTTTAATTGTTCATTAAATTTAGCCAACGTTGGTGAAACCGAACTTTAGAATAGTTTAATAGTAGGTAGTAAGGTACTGGATGCTGTCATAGACAGAGGTACTGCCATCATATGATCTTGACAATGACAGCGGCTTTTTGACCTTGAAAAATAACAAAAAAGTGACAATATTTGAAAGATTTAGTGTCATTGTCGAAATTAGTGACATAAAAGTTAACCTAAAATATCCATTTTGACAATAGTGTGGATTTGACAAAGAAAATTTTCAAGGTCAAAAAGCCGCTGTTCATTGTCAAAATCATATGATGGCAGTACCTCTATCTATGACAGCATCCAGTACCTTAGTAGGTACCTAATCCATGAATGTTATCAAACACTAACTAAAATTAAAAAATAACATGTCTATTTTTACACTAAGTAATCGAACCATTATTATTGAACAGAATATTTCTTATGGTGTGTTATTTAGTATTTAAACTATAAATCGTAATAGAAAAGTAATAATTTAATAATCAACAACCCTATTTAAATCTCTGTTTAATCACTAATATATTTTATTAGACAATATTATCTAACAGAAACTATTATTCAGCAACAGTTGATTTGTTTCTAATCAACAAAAAGATCTTAACATACAGGGTGTCCCACCGAAAAGGGCACCCCCTTCATAACTTTTTTATTTATTAATCAATTCGATCAAAATTTAAATTACACTTGTTTGGACCAAAGGTCCACATTTTAAAGTAACCACTTTTTGAGGAGTTTACCATTTGTGAGATAAAAAAATAAAAATCATGAAAAAAGATGCAAAATCCTTAAATTGCATATTATTAGAAGAAGCTATGTTACATTGCCGTATTGGCAAACTTTTTTTCAACAAAAGTAGTCCAGATTTCCTTAAATTCTTTTTTAAAAATCTCAAAAAAAAAAAAATTTGTGTGAAATATCATCGTCCATGGAGCGGTGTTGTGAGATTGCTGTAAACAATTACCTGTAAGATTTTGACAACCTGTTGACAACTACTGTTGACAACTAATTTAAAAAATGTTATCAAATCAAGAAAAGCGAGAAATCATTCTAGTCTACGGTGAATGTGGCAGTAAATTTACGACTCACAACGCGAGTCCTTGAAGAGCGCTTTCCAGACGTGCGTTACTATTTGAAAAAAGTCCGCAAAGTCGTCCAATTATTTGAAGACACTAGCTCAGTGGTTAAACCTAAATGGGTTTATTTTCCTGTAAGACACAATCCTGATTAGACAACATTTTTTGAGATTTCAATGTTAGAGTGACAGTATAAATTCACAGGTAGCTTTTACAATCTCACAACACCGCTCCATAGACGACGATATTTCGCACTAAAAAAAAGATTTTTGGCAAGATTAAAAAAAAAGATTTGAGGGTATCTGAATGACTTCTGTTAAAACAAAGTTTGTCAATACGTTAATGTAACCTGGCTTCTTCTAATAATATGAATGTTAAAGGTTTTATACCTTTTTTCATAATTATTAATTTTTTATCTCACAAACGATAAACCCCTCCAAAAAAGTAGTTACTCCAAAATGTGGACCTTCATTGCTAACATGTGTAATTTTAATTTCGCTTAGATTAATTGAAAAATAAAAAAGTTATGAGGGGGGTGTCCTTTTTGGTGGGACACCCTGTATAATAAACGATTCTTCAAAATAAATACCATGCGATCGAAAATATTTTCAATTTGAGTAAGCTATGCTCGCGGAATTTTAGCCGTTTATTTACCTATACTTTAGCCACATTTTAACATCTTTGAGGTTTGGTTGTCTTAGCTGGTTTTACACAGCATAAGATGTGGCTAAAGTTACACTTCACTTTCAAGGCTTGCTCTAATTCAGTATATTTTCGATCTCATGTTATAAATTAACATTCAATTCACAGTTCTCCGTGAGATGGCAGTACGGCTTTCTGCTTACGACCTCGAGAGTTTCTATTCGTAAATAAATAGTTGCATTGCGAAATTCTAATCCAATACAGTTTTAGAACTCCTGTAGTTTCTGGATTCAAAAGTAAAGTGGTGAAGAACATCTTTTTTTAGCGAAGAAGCTGTTCTTTCAACCCTCCATTACGTATTACGTAATAATATTATCCCTAAACAAAAGTGATTAGGGATTTTAATTTTAATAAATATTTCACAATTATTATTGCAAATGTATCTTATATTAAAATTTCTTTATACTAATAAATAACACATATTTTTATTCTAAAAGAGGATTGGGGACTACTCACTTTTAATAAAGTTTGTTACTCGGCAATAAATTTTTTTAATAACTAACATTGCAATGTAGATGTTAACTTTTTATAAAACCAGTATCACTTAAAAAATAACAAAGTGTAAGTTTGTAAATTCCAAATAAATTATTTATTGCATGATAACAATCGTTTCTTCCGCCGTATTCTAAAAAATTACATTTAAGATAAATAGTTAACTAGCAAAAAATTCTTCTCTCAGTATACACTCAGAGGCAAAACCAATGTCACCCTAATCGTATCGACCATAATGTGAAGGGATGGATTGTGACAACGACTGCCATAAATCTTTTAGATCATAAAATTTAAATTTCCTGAAATCCAAATTTTCAAGGTTACCCTCTTCCAAAGGTTATTGTTAAAAATTACTAATTGTCTGACTATTTTATTATCATTTTTTGTCAGTTGACAGCGCAATTCAAAGAGTGATCTTCAAACCAATGTATCTTTGTGGGAAAACCCAGAATCTTTAATTTTTCTATATATTTGGACTATTGAAGTAATTTTCTACAATGCTCTAAACTTGGAATTCGCCAATTTTAAGACAACCTGAATGATATAAGAGTCGATTTAGCGAATTTAAAATTTAATTCAGGATTAAACTAATTTCAATTAAGTTGCCACGTATTTTGCATTATCGTGTTAATAATCGCGAATAAAAATTTAATTGCGGTTAAACATTCTGTAAACCGGCCTTGAAAAATATTTTTTTTCAATATTTTTAATGACATTATAAAACAAACAGTGCTTAAATGTTGTTTTTGTTTTTTTTTAACTCGACATGCCAAAATGCTGAGAAAAAATTCATTTTTGACCTAATTTACTTTATCTTTAAAAAAAACTAAGTTGTTACTCCAAATGCGTGTTTAAATACTCGAAAAAGGCTTAAATTTTTGCGAAATAATCGATTATCTAATTGATAAACATAAAACTAACAACATTTTCGACTCAATACGGCGATTTTTCGATGTATTTTTATAGAAATGCTGCAAAATAATTGTGTTTTTGGATGAAAAATTTTCAAAATACAACGCCGAATTAATGTCATTGTTTAAGCATCCGAAAAAGCCAAAAATAACATTGTTTTCGATCCAATTCTGTGATTTTTTTACGAAGTTTTGCTGAATTTTAAATAATTGCGTTTTTGAATGAATAACGTGGTAACATAACTCAAAGGTGCTAAAATCATATCATTTTTGAACTAATTTATTAATTTTTTCAGCCCGGTTCAGTAAAATTTTGCAAAAATTATGATTTCATGTCAATAAACCTTGAAAAATGCAAAAATTGATTAATTTTGAATCATTTTAAAAAATTGCTGTTAATGTTTGTGTATTTCATTGCGCAAATAGTTTTTGACTTTGCGACTTATTTCAAACGAAATTCCTCAAAATAATACCGTTTCTGCTTAAACGACTCTCGAAAAAAGAAAAAATTTTGAATTTTTTTAATTCATTAGTTATTAGTACCTACCTTTTTGTTCCATAACAAAATCTCTCTTAAGTGGTTAAAGAAAACAAAAATATGACATAATTCTGCGATGTTTCGGAGTATTTTTGATTAAATTAGCGCAAAGAACTTTGTCTCTGATTTCTGGTTAAACAACATTATGCTAAAACGCTTGGAAATATGGAGAAATAATATAATTTTTACCTAGTTTAGTGCTTTCGATCCGTTAATTAAATTTTTATTCGTGATTATTAACGTGATGTTTGTTAATGCCAAATAAATGACAACTTTCAATTTGCATTAGTTTAATCCTGAATTAAATTTTAATTTCGCTTTCTGTAAACCCTTTTACTACTTTAGGTGATACCTAGATCAAAACACTTTATAATAAATATTTTGTGTTTTTTATCAATCCTTGGAAGTGGGTAACGTTGGAATTTGGATTTGAAGAAATGTTAATTTTATGATTGAAAAGATTTATAGTAACCGTCACGGTCCATTCCCTCAAATTAGAGTTGATACGATTGGGGTGTCATTAATTTTGTGTCTGGGTGTACCTACTGAAAAAAATCACCACATTGTATTTTATGGTGTATAAAACATTTAGGTATCAAACTAACAAATTCGACAATAAATAAAATCTGAGAACATAAGAAAAAAATGAGCAACAAATAGGTAAATACCTAGTAGTTATTATCCAATATGCAAAATACATAGCCTACAAAAACATATTTTTTTTCTATACGTTCTAAAAGTGACATTTTGACGACACATAATAAAGCTAGGTAGATATAGTATGTAACTAAAATATAAAATACAGGGTGAGGCATAAATGTTGAATAATACTTCTCAGACCCAAGTAAAATTTTGTTTAAAAAGTTAGCGACAACTTGTCTACAAAAATAGCCAAAACCACGGTCCTTCGAGCCGGATACGTATTACCTATAGCAGATTTGAAAAAAATAACGTATTTTATTTATTTATTTAAACTTAAAAAAATATACTTTCGGTTCACTTTTATAAAAATCATTGTGGTGGAATTGACTAACCTGTTACCATGACAACTCATATAAAAGTTAATGCCAAGAGTACCAATTTCCACCATAATGGTTTATATGAAAGTGAACCGAATGTAATTAAAGATGTGATTCAAAAAAAAGATGCACAAAATCACCAATCAATAAATTTTATTTAAATTTTTACCCAATGTTTCAAGTTGCCTAAAGAATATTTAAATTAAAGTTTAGTTGGACTGAAATCGATATCTACAACAAAATCCTAATGACAAACAGTGAAAACGAATAAAATTTTATATTATGCTGCCTATTTCAGTTTATGACAAAAGAGATTTATAATATATGCAAAAATTAGAATAGAAATTATTTTAGCAAAACTTCAACACCAACTAATAGTGATATTATAATCACAAATTATGGCTCTCATGGACAGAGAAAATATGTTCCAAACTATTTTACAGAACCACAGGAATTTGGAAGTGAGATATTCGGGCACTTGTCTTTTGTTTAAACCGCTATCACGTTAAATTGCCGCTAATAAAAATCCGAAAACAAAGGTCACAATTTCCATTAATTTGAGTAAATATTTATGTTAATTAAGTGTCACCCAGGTATATAACAGCGCGCAAACAGTTAAAACATTTTCCCGTAAAGTAGGTGTAATAAATTTCTAAAATTAGTCTCAATTTGTCAAGTGGGTGTAGCTATTTGTCAACTAGCGTTTCCAGAAAACGCCATCGGAGGAAAAAATTCGGCCTTTTTGTGTGAAAAGTGCCGCTACAACACCGCAAATACTGATAACGAAACTATTTATTGCTTCAACAACACACAGTTTGACTCATGACCACACATACTGAGATGTTTGATACGAATAGGAATTTTGGGGGGCTACCGAGTGATTCACTAGAGACTGACGCAATTATCGGGGTCATGGATGGGAAATTTGATGATTTTCGGCAACAGAAGTGCTGGCAAAAAATCAATATTCGACGCGAAACTCGTTTCAAGATTTATGTGTGTATTCAATCTTTTCTAGAATTAATAGTCTTTGGTCGTTCAAGTGCCAACAAACGGTGTGCTTAACCTTATGAATTATCTTTCACACTCTTGCACAACTTGAAACAAATTAACATTCAGACATTCGATTTCTGAATCCATTAAAGTTTTTTGTTTTGCAAAGTCGAGGCTTATGTAAGCGCCTACAAAATTAAGAAAACGACAGCGTTTTATGTGTCTTTGATTTTGATTTGAGCTAAAAGATCAAACACCAATGACTCTATGGATTTTATATCACAAAAATCCGAAATAATGTTAGAGGTAATTAATAATAGGTATATATTATAATAATATAAGAATTAATAAGTACGAGTATTATCACTATCAGGTGGTGTTTTTGGTGAAGTTTTGCCGAATAATTAGTTACCTATGCATTTCTAAAAATCAAAAAAGTTATACTATAAAGACGTGCTTGGGTTTCAATTTAAAGTTTAGCAATTTTTTTTAATAGTAGTTGTTAAACTAGTATTTCTTTATCAACTTTTTTGAGTAAACCACTTTAACCGCAAGGTTAGATATATGTTTTATAGTTATTTATTTAACGAGTTTGTAAATCGGACGGTTTATTTCACGAGTGGATGATTAGAACACGAGTGAAAACGAGTGGTTTGTCATTCACGAGGTCACATAAATGAACCGATTTACACGAAAACGGGTTGACATTTTATTTTTCGAATTAGACTCAACAAGGCTTAAAACTGCTTTAAATCTGTTAAAAATAATCTGACGTTTCGTATTGAGAAATGTCAAACAGTTGTCAAACCTTCTTTACTACACAGGAAAAAAACTGTGATTTTGACAGTGTCGAAGAATAAAATTTATTTTATTCAAATAATAAATTTACAAATTCCAACATAGTATTAATTTGAAGGATTAACAATAACTTTTTTCTCTTAAACTTGAAGTCCTGTTATAGAAAAAATGTTGTATTATACCTACACAACGCTAAAGATTGTTTACCTAATCGTAAAATATTTAAGTCCACTCGTGACTTTGTCACTCTTAAACTTAACCTTTTCATTCGTAAATAAACAATCCCTTTATTCCCTTGTACAATAAATAACCATAAAATTAAGTTGGTGGTATAAGTGGTAACAAAATCGACACCACACTCAATAATGAAAAGGTTTATTTACAAAGTGACATGTTTCGGCAAACAGTTACCAACATCATTATCAAAATTTTTTTGAGATGTACCTACAGCTCTAATAGTTATTTATTTAACGAGTTTTGGTGTAAATCGGACGCTTTTATTTCACGAGTGCATTATTAAATCACGAGTGAAAATGAGTGGTGTATCAATCACGAGGTGAAATAAATGAACCGAATAATCACAGTATAGAGATACATTTGATCATTTTTTGTTATTAAATCATATGGCCTCTTTTATCAGCTTTATTTCAAATCATATGTTGTAGGTACAAAGCTATATACCTACCTAATACAAAGACATATTTTTTTAAAATGCTACTGTATTTATCTATCAGGCTCAAAGGATTATGTTCGAGAGAAGATTGAACAAATGTTTTTGTTTATGTACTTAAAGTTTTTAAAATCTGATAATGTATCTACTCGGTGAATCAGAACGATGTTTCTCTAAAATGAACATACATTTCCAAATTTTTATCTTTAGATTAAATTTTCTGAATTCTAAATTAGGTAAAATGTATTATTTATGATAAAGTGATAGGTTCTTTTACCTGAGTTAATCGGTGATTATTATTTATTTTTTATTTATTTTATTAGGTTTTTATTGAATAATTTATCAGAAATCCAGAATTACTCACACATGAATCAAGCAAATATAAATACCTACATGAAAAATGTTCGGTTTAGTGATTTGTCTAGAGTAGCTAAGTAAGCTTAGTGCAAATATTTTAACCATAGATTAGACGTTAAAAAATAAATTGATCCATTATTATTTCTTTCAAAAACGTTTAAAAAAACATTGCGACATCTCTCTAGTGCATCACATTATTAGGTAAATTAATTAAAAATATGAAAATATTAATTACCTACTAATCGAAATCTTAGAGTCTTACTGGTGTTCTAAAACAACAATATTTTGCTCAAAAAATTCTTAATAAAAAATTGTTACTTGCAATAAAATACTTTTACCTATAGGTACTTAATAGAATTTTTAATTTTTACTTAAATGAACTAATTTGTGGAGTTAGTGACATTTTCAAAGCTTTTTTTGCGTAAAACATAATTTAAGCATAATTGTTCTAAAATGACATGCCTACCTACTTAAATAAAAAAAAATTAAGTATACCTACATGCATAAAGAAAAATATAAAGTAGGAATTTAATACCAAACACAGAATTCTGTAACGATTATCAGTTTTTGAAATACAGAGTGTATCAGAAATACGTGTGTTAATTTTAACGTGTAACAGAGCTCAACAATTAAAACATTTTTTTCTATTTGTAATTTTTCAATAAAAGTTTCGCAAATTTCGTTAAAATTTGTAAAAAAAAACATACTGAAACCTGTACCCGCCTATGAGTACAAAAATAAAAGTGTCTACCTATTTTCATTGTGATAGAAACAGACAATTTAAACAATTTAAAACAACAATAAAAATTGTTGTTATGTATACAAACTAATTATTAAACACTAACCGGATCGTTTGCACAGAAGAAAGAAGAAAAACAGTGAAAATAATAATTAAGAATTTTGCAAGATGTTAGGTAGGTATATAGAAAAATTGTTGCGTTTGATGAGTTTTATTACGTACGTGATGGTAAAATTAACACACGTATTTCTGATACATCCTGGTAGTAAAATTATACCTACCTACTTTTAGCAGATTTAGATTTACTACCTTAAATACCGTTTTTTTAAGAAAATGCAGTTTTTATCCGTTTTACATTTAGTTGTATCACTCGTGATATCCAGATTATAAGTCGGTAAACAATAAGTTTTTGACAAATTAGTCAAAACTAGTAAATTTTTCTTTGTAATTATTAATTAATTAAATAATTGTTAACCTTAACAAAATCGTTTATTAAAACATCAGGTAAAATGTAAAATAATTAAATGTCATAAATTACAACCAAAGAAAAAATATTGTATAAACGCATTTGGTCATCGGCGATTAATAACATTAACAATTAGGTAAGGTGCTTTCTTGAGAAAAAAATATGTTCAAAACTAAAAAATAAATAGGTATTTTTTTACTGTTGAATAGTAATAAATAAAGATTATACAATAAATAAGTACTTAAAGCCTTGGTATTGCGACTTACATAATATCATCAAGCATCATAATTAACACTTAGGTAATTAGGTACCTAAGTATTTCTTTAGGTAGAAGAGCAGGTAGGTATTAAAAATAAAGCAATTTTCATAAAAAGTTAATGCTTGTTTCCGTCGCAAAATATCTTAATTTTTGATTGTTTTACAACCTGCAAAAAATCATAAAAATTAAAGTTTTATGTCTTTTCTGTGGTTAGGTCTTCGCTACGTTTCAACAGTTCTTGTCCTGAAAATCTAATAAAAATTTTGGAAATTTCTCGAACTAAAATCTTGTCATTTCGTTAAAAATTGGGTGTGTTTCAGGATCCAGTAATTTCCCGAATTTTTTCAGGCCGATGAGTTGTGATTCCAGGTGTGCATACCATCGAAACCATAACGTCCTCGTTGCGACCGCAACAATTTATGCAAATTCCTCTCAAAAACCACAAAGCTAGAAAGTTTTTTCTTCTCTTAGTAAAACTAGGTCCCGAATTACGCATCGCCTCATTTTAAAAACTCAATCAAGTTGGTGTTGTCTTACATCGCATGTATTTAAGGTCGAGTTTGGCGAATTTCAGGTCCGGCTTCTGGTTTAAGCTCGTTCGCGCTTGTGAGCCTTATGTCCGGGCCTCTTAAGGGGTCTCTTCAGGTAGGTTGGCCTTAGTAAGCTCCAGAAGGGGGGCAGAGGGGCACGAGGGAGCCCTGAGCTACACACTACTGCTAGGATCATTGGGCTACCATCTCTAGTTTGGTACAGAAGCAAAACTCGGAAGAAGATTGTGTTCCATCTGCGAGTTGGTGAAAGCAGGTTAGTACCGATTTTAATTAGTGCGCGAGTGGTTGTCCGAAATGGTAACGCGGCGATTTAATTGGCTTCGCGGTACCCAGTAGCGATTGTTCCGGCTACCGTTTACCAATAAAACAACTCATATTATCCCCACCTTCGAAGCCGTGACCAGTAGCGACGCTGGGTGGTAAAACCGGTAGCTAACTGGAGCGATGCGATGGATTTTCGGTTCGGTTTTTGAGGGGAATTTTTACGAAATCGAGCAAGACGCACCCTTAATGTCACCGGACAATGTAACGTGTATTTATGCTAATACGGTACTGGATCCGCCCTTCATTGTTGGATCGCATTGATATTCACCATTGTCTGCGCTTCGGAACGATTTTTTTCTTTTATCGACGGCGAGCTTGAAACGATTTTTGAGGCGAGGAGGGGCCGACGATATTTTTAAGCAGAAGGTCGGTTTTTGCACCTGTTTATGGAAATTTTACATTTTTCAAGCGGTTATGTGGGTGACTACCAAGCACTCGACCTCTTACTCACTCAAACATGCCACATTTCAATTTTTTGTGATGGTACTTTTGGCCAAAATTGAGTAGATTTGCGACGGATATTCAAGCAATAATTTTTACTAAACCTATCTCTCACATATGCATTCTAATTGAGATATGTACCTACTTTTTTAATTTATTTATTTAATCAGAAATCATAGCGAACCTAATTTTTAGTTAAAACCAATAAAATTTAGAAGACTTGTTGGGTTTGTATATTTGGAGTAAGATTTTAAGCTTCAAAAATTCAGAATTTATTAAAAAATATGTTTTATGAATGATGGGAAAAGTATTCAAACTAGATTTTTCAGTAACTTATAAAAAATTCCAATTTTTTCTGAAGATATGGAGTGGTTTTAGATGATTGCGTTTGAACTGGGATCAAAAGATTAGATAGGTACACTGTTCAAATTAAAATTAATCAGAAAATTTCTTTAACTGAACTTTGACTTATTTTGTTGATATATTGATCGACTTCTCCAGTCTACTTACTGGATAATCAAAGCTTAGTAAATCTTAAACTTATTTGAATAATTTTTTGGTTTTTAGTATCAATTTTTATTGATTTTACAAGCGGACAATTCCTATGATTTATTTGGAAGAACTGGCTTAACACAATATTTTTCAACTTGTACCTAATTTATTTTTTGAAGTTGGTTTATTGCTTTTGTGTAATATTTTGAAAATAAGTAAATAAATACCTACTAAAATAAAATGAAACACCTAAATTATTAAAAAAAAACAAATTTTTGACTGTGCTGCAACATACAGAGACATTTTTTTAACTCTGAACATAGCCCTATGTTCAATCTGAAAAAAAAAAACAGATCAAAGCATTGCGAGTATTGCTATGCAACTAATTATTCTACGCGCTGCCAAAAATTTCAACTTGTCAATTAAATCTTCCAAGTTTATTTAAGTAAAGAAAGATTAATTTTTATAAAATTTATTAATCATCAGGTAATAGTAACATGTAAGGAATGATAAATTACTTTAACAAATATTCGAAATCACTTCAAATTGCTTCAAATAACTCGACATCAAATAATTACCTTTACGTATCGTTGGTAACGTAAATTAGATCAATGCTTTGATATGATTTTTTTCAGATTGAACATAGGGTTATGTTCAGAGTTAAAAACATGTCCCTGTATAACATCAGAAACTACATTTATCAGAAGATATACCTATATCTATTAAAAATGAAATAATCAGGTAATGGAAGCAATACATTTTTACAAAAAAGAGTCAAAATATTTCTGAATCAACCAAAAAAAGATACAGATACTTATCTACTATAGGTACTACCATAACATTATCACCAAAATAGAATTGTATGTTTTGGGTATAGGTAACCAAAAAATAAAAATAAGGAAGCATCAGTGCAAAGGGGATGATCTTTATTTTTTTTAACTAATAGATACAACAATAATTGAAAGTAAAATAACTATCTAAACAAACAAGTATGAGACAAAAAAAGTTTGCTGAAATACTTTCACTATTATACCTACTTTATTATTATTAGGTAGGTATATTTACTTTATTTGAAAAAATCTGTATAAACTCCCGAACCACATCATCTGTTACAGCTTTGAGATTTATAATTTTTGTAATTATTTCATTATGCTTCTACGTTTTAGCTAATTTATCAGGTACAACAATTGAAAAATGCAAACTTATTTTGATCCCTATTTTTTAATGCTGATACAACAAATATTTGTCTCAAAAGTAACAACTAGAAATGAGTTTAAGGATAAATACACAAAGTGTCTATAAAATAAATATTGCTTACTATAATAATTTTCGAACTACTTAATCGAGTCACTAAATCAGATGTATAAAACTATTGAACCTTAGAATTAGTTTTAAATTCTTAATTGTTTTGTTGTGATTTGCTTCAGTTTTTTTTTTTGTACAATAATAATCTATCAAGACTATGGAATCTTAAAAAACCTTCAGAACATCTCTTACTTACTACGTTACTTTCTAACACAACATATTATAAAAAGAATAAAAATCAAATATATTCAAATCCCTTTGGTATATGATATGCTTTTTTTAAGAACATAATAATAATAATGATAATAATAATAGTAATAATAAAAACCAAATTAAAAAATAATTCTTACTCAAAAGTTAATGCGATTTTTCGATGGATGAAGTTGAGAATTTTTCTCTTTTACGAGTAAATAATACGAACGCAATGTCAGATTATTTTTAACGGATTTAAAGCAATTTTATTCGAAGAATAAAATGTTGTATTGGCCTCGTTTTCGTGTAAACGAACGCAATGTCAGATTATTTTTAACGGATTTAAAGCAATTTTATTCGAAGAATAAAATGTTGTATTGGCCTCGTTTTCGTGTAAATCGGTTCATTTATTTCACCTCGTGGATAAGTCTCTCGTTATCACTCGACGTTTAAAAATCCACTCGGCAATAAAGCGTCCGATTTACACTCAAACTCGGTAAATAATATACTATTATTTTTTTTCCAACAAATTTTCAGAGTCTCTAGGGCCTAAATGCAAAAAAATTCAGTTGCTTAATATATTTGATCTTATTGTTGGAAAGTTTTGTTAATTATCTACCTTATCTCTAAAAATAAATCCAGAAATGAGTAAAATAAAAAACTGCCTTACTCAAATGCTATTGGAAATTTTACAGTTTTCCCAACGGTAGTCAATTCCGCGGATTATTTTACATAAGGTTTGGTTATAAATATTTTTATTTTATCAAACAGTTTTACACTGCCATAATTGAAAATAATAATTACATATAGTTAAAATTATTCTCTCTACCTACACAAAATGTTACAGCTGTTTTTGATTCGTTACAATTATAATCATCGTTCGAAAATTGTTTTTTTTATTTTGCCTTTATGACATTATTCAGATTTTAGTCACTTTCTGTAAACCGACTTTATAAGATTGATACATTTTTTTTAAGTCATATCATATCAAGTTTCATTTCTTTTCGGATAACCTATAACTGACCATACATATTATTTAGTATATGAACTATATGGTCCAAGAGTAGGTAGCAAATGTGAAATAATTTTCTTGAAACTGAACAAAATATTTGAAATGTACCTTATACCAGCTGTTTGAAGAAATTTTTACTAATGTACCTATTGTTAATTGTACAGCATACGTTTAACATAAGAGTTTATTTTAATTTTTCAAATGATGTTTGAGGGAAAAATCCACCATAAACAAAAATTTAAAAAAAGTTTTCACTATTAGTTATCTCCAATTTTTTTATTTGTTTATAAAACTACTTAATACATTACATTATTATTTAACTTTAATTTTCCAATTAAAAAAACATTGATTAATATTTATCAGTTTTTGTGTTTTAATTTATGTTTGTAAGTACTGTCGGGTTATTTTGTGCTTTTTTATCACTAAGCCATCAGGTACTTGAAAATTTCCAGCCGAGCCCCTCGGCCTGACTTATAAACTTTTATTGAAGATTGCGTGAAATCCTCATCACTCAATTATAAAATAGTTTTAGGATGTTGTTAAGGATCTTCTAAAAATAACAATTCCTTCTTATTTATTGCGGTTAAACCACAGATGAGCCAACAAAATTATAATCGTATTTTTTGTCCGCGTCAGGATATCATACTGAATAAATTATCGTAGCTTATGAATCAGATTTCGTACCGATATTTGTGCCCTGAGGCCCCCACGTAATGAAGAAACTGCGTCATTTCCCAGCTGAAATCCCGGTAGCTGACGCTCGCAGTTGGGTAAATAAACATTTTCGCCTTGTTCTCACACATGCGGCGTTCGTTAATCCAAATATCCAAACTTTCCACTTCCATGGGAATGCGAATGAATTTTAATGCCGATCGCTCTCAGTAGGCCACAAAATTCCTCGACAATTTATCATAGAGATCGTCCATCATCGTAAAGAGCAGGGCCTTTCCTTTAACAATAACCAGTCAACACCGCCTTCTTTGATTCCCTTTCGAATGTTATCCGACAGATCGAAATGCCATCCTTGTCTTACGATAGGCGAAACAAGGAGCGGGACGTTTGCAAGTCATCTACTTATTAACATAAAGTAATTGTTGTCATTCCTTTTGACACATTCTTCGGGATGTTGCTTATTGTTCCACGAGACGACGCAAAAATCACCAAGACACGTTATGTAACTGTCTTATTGTTGGAGGTCCCGCAACATACAGGGTGAACAAAACAACTTATTTACCCCGGGGAGCACTTCGCAGTGTGTTACCGTTTTCCGCTCCCTAATTACCAAAATTAGCTCTCGGAATTATAAGAGTCGGAAAAAGTAGCAGCAGCATTAATAATGGGTCATCTTGTACATTATGCCTTCAGCTGTTTGTAAAGTAACACACCGACTGGATTAGAGAAGAGTAAATAAATAAAGGTTGCGGTCGCATGGCCGTATTATTAATGTAAATATTTGAATCGAAACGTTATGTTTGACATAAACATAATAATTAAACGTGTCATTAATTTAAATAAATTTGCAATTTGTTACATATTCATAGAGTGAGAGTATGATCTATAATATGCAAAATGTGGCTTCGACTATTGGCTTTGTTGTGACATTTTGAGCCAATAAAATTGTGAAATTGGGGTTAATTTGATTACATTTTCCATGGAGGGCTTGTCCACGAGAGGCCACTCTCCCCTAGATTTTCAGAAAATGTTACGAAAGCTTGAACTTGCAAAATTTCAAGTTACTCTACCTCTTTGTTAACGTTGAAAAATTCGTAGACTCAAACCTGAACTCAATGAATCTAATATCTGTTTCAAAACTTTAAAAACAACTATCACTTTTCACCATTGGTTTTCCTTTTCAATGAATGGATTTTCTGGGCACTAAATTTGCCACTAGAGTCAAATTTAATACAGAATCACACAAAAACACAGTAACACAGAAAGTTTTAATTCGTGGCCTATTTGGCCTCAAAAGTGCACTGTTGCCATTTTTTCTATAGTTTTGAAACAGCAAGTAGGATAACAAAGGATAACAAAATTTAAAGCAGAACTTGTCGTTTATTCAATGAGAAAAGTTTTTTTGGTAAATTGTACTGTGCAAAAATAACGGCGGCTATGATAATAGTAACGAATTTAAGATAATGTCAAAAAAAACATAACTTGAAAATTATCATTTTTTATAAGTGTAAGAAATTCTAATAAAGATCGATGCAGAATTAAATACCTTTCCACCTTAGTGAAATCAAAATTATTTTTTGTACTCATGGCTCTTAGACAGCCATTTCCCTGTTATCTCCAGCGTGTGGGAAAGTAACTTTCCCGCACTGCGGTGTTTTTTCCTTTCCCACAATGGCTAGGGACATTTAGTAGGTTGGTATCGCTATCGTTGAGATGGAAATGATTATTTTTTACGATAAGTGACAGTTTATGTCAATTTTTTGATTGTTTGACCTTTTACCAATCCAGTAGCAAAAAAAAACTAAATTATAAAAATATTAATTTTGATTTTTTTTGAGAGATTCGTTACAAAAAATATTGTACCTAACTTATTTGAAAAGCAATTTCTCACATTCGCACTCCATGCGGCCCTCGCTGCGCTCGTGCCGCAAACAAACTGCTCATGTGGGAAATTGTACTTTCCAAACACGTTAGGTAAATAACTATGACTGAGTTATGGGTGTTTAAATTTCTTCAAAATTATCTTTAAAAATTTTAGCTTTGCTATAACTTTTTGTAGAAATTTGGAAACACCAGAAGAAAGACCAAAGTTTTCTCTGTAAAATACCCAAAAACGATTTCAAAATCTTAAAAAATGGTAAAGTTACCGATTTTTGAACTAAAAGGTGCAGATCCAAAAAATTTTACTTACCTTGACATAGTCTATTTAAAGCCAATTATTTCAATAGTGAGTTAACTCTTGTGTCAACTTATAGTTAAATAATGACGGCTCTTTCAATTAAGTGGGTACTACCTTAAGTCTGAGTCAGAAAAAAGTCTAAGTTAATTCAATAATCAGGTTAATCTAACAAAAGCACAGTTTAAAAACTCGACACACCAAACGATTATTTTAAACACAATGCGTTTCAACCACAAATCCTCAGGTAAGGATGTATACTAAGTTTATAACTAAGAAAATCCAACAAGAAGTAATCAGGTTATTATTCAAAGTTGGAAATATGTTTTTTTGACTTTAAATTGGAAATTTGTATTTAACTTGAAATTAACTCGATATTGAAATAACGAGCCTAAGAATATTATAATAAAACATTATCATAAATGGGGTTTAGACACAATACACTTTATGTACCAGATGTTTCAGTTTTAGTATGGTATTTACTAAAAAAAGTGTAACAACGCTGATTATTCCTAAATGAATTGACGAAATTCATTGAATAAAAGATTATCAAATTACTTTTACGAGGACATTTGTCAAAATGGTGACTGTCAGCTCTTTTTTCAAATGCTACCTTGTATAATTTTGGATTATTTTATGGATAATTTAAATCTAACTTCAAAGCTTTTTGACAAAATATTAGTATACAATCGAAAAAAAAAGATTACTTTAGATTAAAAAAACTATATGACAACGAAAACAATTATTATTAAAAAGTTTAAATTTATGTTAAAATTTTTTTGATTCGAATAGCCAGCCTTCTTTTAACTAAATTTTAACGGACTCAATTATAATGTGTAACTAATTTTTTTTATCTAACTAAATCTCGCTATTTTTTATGATTATTATTGTTACACTACATTACCCTAAATTGGGGTGTGATATTAGTATACCTGTAGTTGGGATTAGAAATTAATACCCATTCAAATGTTGCAAAAATACAAAGGGTGCCATTTAAAAAAAGTTGACCTCGTACCGTTAAGGGTAAAGGTAAAAAAAGATAAAAAAGGAAAAGGTAAATTGATAATTGTTTTTAATACTTTCTTCAAAGTCGCCTCTTATTTAATAATGATTTCCCCTGATTTTCTTTGATTTCGTCTGATGTCTCCTAATTTTTTAAAATGATTTTTCAAGATTGATTTTTTCAAGATTTCCTGTGATTTCTTCAATATTTATTCTATCCCAATTTTCTCTACAGTTTACCTCTCACTTTTTTTTAAAAAGGGGGCAAATAGGTTTCAAACTTTAACACCCTAATTCTAATTCATTTTCAGATTTAAGCATCATCATTCACACTAATCACAAAAATAAAAAGTTACCAAACACCGTTTAATTAATTAATCTGGATTTGTTGGTAAATCCTTGAAGTTTTCTTTTGTTTTATATTGCTTGAATTAAGTTAACTTCACCAATATATATATATATCTTAGATCTTTAGCAAACAGACCAATCTGCTCTAGCAAAATTTGAACTTTTACAGACATTTAGATTGATATTTTCAGTTATTTAGTTTTTTTTCTGTAATTTAATTAAAAGAAATAGACAAACTCTTTCACGCCACTCATAAGTACATATTTTTGATTTTAGAAAAATATTTTATTTTTTTACCTAAACTTTTTTATTCACACATTGGAAAAACCATTACCTAATGCGGATGTTTTGTTTTGTTTTCTTTGTACATTTTATGCACCCTCCTCTAGCCGGAACATTTTTTCCGCAGTATCATTTTGTATTTTTCCCGGAATTGTGTTAAAAAAATCGTGTTTCGGCTCCCTCGCGTTATTTCCGGTAACTCAGGTGTTCTGGTCGTTTCAAAACTCCAGCAGGAGCGCCCGCTCATGCAATACCGGCGCAAGTAGGAGGGAACGTAACCTTTCACTGTTGTCTCGGATGCGCTCCCGTCGCACTCCTGCAGGCAGCAGGATCAGTGACTAACCGTCCATCATCAGTTGCAGGAATCGTCGAAAATCCCGGCTGAGTAATAAAAGTCGAGATAAGAATCAGACACGATGTTTGCGATAATCCAGATCGACAACGACGTTAGTGGGCGCGAGTTCCGTAGAAAAATGCGCCCGAAATACGAATTCATCTGCAAATACTGCCAGCGGAAATTCACCAAATCCTACAATTTGATGATCCACGAGCGGACGCACAAAAGCCCCGAACTCACTTTTTCCTGTGAGGTGTGCGGCAGGGGCTTCAAGCGCCAGGATAACCTCAAACAGCACAGGTAATGGGAGTTTCACACAGTTCAAGGCCCCATGTTGTACATATTTATTTTTTCGGATTTTTATCACTAATGTGTTGGTATTTTAGATGTAATCAATGCATATGGCGGTAAAGGGCTCCTGACCGATGGGTAATTCCGGCCCTGTTCTTCTTTCATTGCAATGTAAGACTTTAACACACTGTTTTTATATACTAAAACAACTTCACTTTGGGGCCTTTACTAATGCTTTTTTCGAACGTTACATTCGGTTGGACCACGATTTTTTGTAATTTTTTAATTTGGTTAATTTGCAGGACTATACACTACTCCACAGCCCCGGCCTACAGTTGTTTTTCAAGATTTTAACTAATCTCGAATCAGTTATGACTTTCCTATTATCGCAGTATTCACCCCCAAAATTATTTATATGTTATTGCATTATGTATATATCCAAAAACAACTAAGTTAGTTAAGTTACTTTGATCAAATTAATTGGAGCCAGACTACAGTTCGTCTAGTCTAAAATGATTTATCCAATCGGTTGGCAATGAAATTGTGCAATTTTCGCAGACTTGTACAGTCGACTTATCGCTTCAATTTTTCATTTCTAGTTAAGTGATAACGTACTAAACAATGTAAATTTTAACAACTGCGTATTTTTTGCGCCGCAAAAAGTCCGACAGTGTCTAGTTGTAAGCTCGCAATATTTAATGTAAGTTTGTCCCCTACTTGTAAGCATTATATTTATTAACTAGAGCTTTATATTAAACGATGAAACAACAGTGTGTGTTTTTTTTCCCTGCTCTTGTATACGGAAATAGTCCTGAGGCGTGCTCACGCAAGGAGGCAGCACGGTAGCCGCCAGATGAGGCTTTCACCGTTATTATATGTTTTTGTTGGATCGTGCATAACAAGGGTTTTACGCGATCACACGGTGCAATTTACCGCCGGTGGGAAGACGGGTATTAGCAGCGATTAGTTTCCGGGAAAAAATCCGGGATGGCGCCTCCGCCAAATCCGGGTGAGATCATTTTATTGGAGGAATCGTGCCGCTGCAAATGTTGACTCGAATTCCATTTTTTTATGAGATTATAAATTACGAGGCAAATGAGCATAAATTCTAATTGTTTTGCAACCGCTTCGCAATACCACGCTTCCACTCAAACGCAACGCTCGATTAGTTTACTCATTACATTTGTTCGCGATTATTTATTGGATTTTTTTAATGCTGGGAGATGAAAGTGACAGGAACTGATTGTGTGATCGATTTCTATTTCGATTCTATTGTGTGATGATTCGACAATGAAGCTGGTTGCAAGTAGGAGGATTGGAGAAAAATCGAAATTCTAATTGACGATGGTTACATGTGGCTCGGTCTTGCTCCGCTACGTGGATTGAATGTAATGGCGCATAGGCGGCTCGTCAAATTTTCAGCAAGGAATTGTTGCCACTTATTGCATGTTTGCGATTATTCAAATTTGATTTAAAATCGACCATGATTTTAGTTTCTTTAAATAGCTGTTATACAACAAAAATTAAACCGAATAAAATAAAAAATATTTAAATTGTGGTAAAATAAATAAAACAAAAAAAGAGCGACAAAAATAAAAAGAGTAGCAAGGAGTAGGTAATTGATTTTGAAACTATTTATTTTTTTTGTTATTTTTGAATAAAGATATTATTTTTATGTAGATGTTTTACTATTATTTATCCAGTCCTGAATCACCTAGCTTCTTCTGAAACCAGAAACTCACTCATTTAAAAAAATCACCGTAAAAAGTCAAAAAAAATTCAAAATATGGTCAAAACTATGTTATTTCCTGTCTCGTTTCGGGTCCTAATTTGTAGTCCTCCGAATTCACTACACATCCAGGTTAGAAATTTTTTTCCAGTATTTTATTATTTTATTAAATTATAAACATTGTTAAACAAAGGCATAACAACACTATGCATGTTTTTAGAAAAAATACGTCAATGTAATGATTTATTGTTAGTTTTAACTAAAGAGTATAATAAATATTATACAGTTCGTATTATTTATAAAAAGAAAAGACTGAAAGTAATAAGAAAACAACAGTTCAATAATATCGGCAAATAAATATTTACCTACTTGAAAAAAAGTGGATTGTAGTTGATACGAGTACCTACCTGTATAGAAAAACTGAAAGAGGTAAAATAAAATAAAATCTTTTATGAAAATTTAACGTAAAATATGAAAGAGATAGAAAAAATAAGTAAAAGAGTAAAATAAGTAGAAGAACTAAAACATTTAAAAAACATATTAAAGAAATTCGCCGTCGAAAGAATAAGTAGTAGGTAGAAAAAAATAAAGTAAAAAAGAAAAAATCACGTACACAGCAGAATGGAAAAGAAAAACGAGCCTAATACGAGTAAGCCAAAAAAAATTGTACTGAATTAAACAAATATTAATATTTAACCTTATTTATTGATACAGATTAGGGAAATCTTTAACAAAATTACGAAATATTTATTACTTCTAGCTAAAAAAACCTGTAGGTACCATTTTTCTTAAAGAAGTAAAAAAAATTATATAACTTTCTACCCAGCTTTGTGATTTACGGAAACAAAAAAAGTGCCCAAAAATATCAAAAAATGCAGCCTTTGGGTGGTTTTTGACTAACTATAGGTATTAATTTTGCGGTCTGGTTAAGGAAATAGTTAAAAAAACGTTAAAAAAATGTTCAGCTCTATAACGTGCTTAGGCCCATTTATACTTTAAAGAGGTTAAAATCATGTCATTCATGTGAATTTTATTGAATAGCAAATGCAAGTAAAAGAGATTTTTAAAATAATTCACTGAAAGTTATAAATAAATAGAGATAAAAAAACATAAAGTACAGTTAAAATGGTGATCTACAAACCAAACACAGATTTTATTAATGAAGAACAAGTAAATAATGCAAATAAGTAAAAAAATAAAATATGTAAATTTAAATGAATATAAAAGTAAAAAATTCAAGAAAAAATACAATACAATAGAATAGAAGAACAAAGTAGTTTGAAAAAGAATAATATTTATTAAAACGGAGAAAAAATGAGTATTTTTTGATGAGCTTACAACAAAACAAAAATTTCGTAATGCAAATAAAATCGAGATAATGTCTTCAAAAAAGCCTCGATCAAGCCGATTGAAGTAACTTTTGATTATTAAATTATAGAAGATGTAAGATGAAATTTTACGTTTCACTTTTAAACAGTTTTCAAAAATTAATCTTGAAACCAAACGTAGCTAATTAATTACGACAAAAAAGAAGAAACAAAGAAAAAGCTAGAAGAAACAGAAAAGCCTGGGGTGAGGAGACAGAAGTAAAAAGAAAGACAGGAAATACGGAAGAGGCAGCAAAAAAGAAGAGAAAGAGTAAAAGGTAACATTTCAAAATTTTTTTTCCTTTTTTTAAATTAGTTTTAAATTAAAGGCAATTAATCAATCAATACTTATGTATGGTAGAAAAAGATAGAAAAAAAGTAGAAAAAACTAATAGATAAAGAAAAAAGAGAAAAAAAAAAAAGAAAAAAGAATGGAAAGAGGAAAGAACAGAAAATAACAAAATGTAAAAAAGGGTACACGAATTAAAAGATAAAATAGTGTAAACAGTTATAAAAAATAAAATAAAATTAATCAATATCTACGTATGGTAGAAAAAAATTAGAAAAAAAATAGTAGGCAAAAAAAGAACTTAGAAAAAATAAAGAAATAACAGAAAAAAGAAAAAAAAAGAAAAAAGCCAGCGGGGGAAAAAAAGAAAGAAAGAGAAAAAAAAGTAGAAAAAAAACAAAAAATAAAAAAATTATCAAAGGTTTCTACAGATGCTAAAAGATAGAAGAGAAATAAAAAAGTAGAAGGTAGGTAGTATGCAAAAAATTATAATAAACATTAGTAAAGTATACCTACGTAGACTGTAAAATAACACACATGATTGATACTTTTTTTTTTGAATAAGTATTAAGATATCAAATAAGTAGGTATGCTATTTTACTCACAGTCACATTTTTTAATCAAATGTGTGTTTCCAACATAGTTAATGTACTGACTTCGTATAAGATAATCTAGCTTTATAATTAAATGCCAAAAACTAACTATATTTAATGGAATCATTGCAATAATTGTTGAAATATGTCTTCAAGTGATAAAGAAATTTATCATCTGCACTAAAACTGGTGTTGTTTGTATTTAATAAATAGATACATGTTCCTTGATTTTTGTGTGTGATTACATGTCCCCTGTTTCCTTCCTTCCCGTCCGCCACTGCACGTGAGAGTGACGTAGTAGTCAAGCAAGCCATGCGGATGAATGGACCGAGATGAGTGATTCGATCGCCTCCGGGCGGCAGCACTGTTGTGAACCGGGCGCACGCTAGATTCTCACACCCGCACGCTTTCTCCTCTCTTTTCTTCGTGACGAGACGCCGCAGCGCGCCGCCTCCGCCGCCCCCGGAACATCTTCGTGCAAATCCGGGGGTGTTTCCGGTTAACGGAAACGCGCCCTTAGAGGTCGAGCTATAGTTGACCCCGCGCCCGGATGGGAACTGGAACAGCGCCCGGAGTCGATTCGGGATCCTCGAGGCGCTTCGGGTTCGTTTTACAGTCGTGAAATTAGCGAAAAATGCGGAACTGAGTTGCAGTCGTGATCGCGGAAAGATGATTGGGGATGGGTTGAGAGGAGGTTACCACGCGATTTATCATTGCTGAGATTTAAAAACTTAAAGAAAAAATAAATAAAACAGATTGAATGTGAAGCGCAATTATTAAATGTAGCTAAGCGTAGAGCAATAATTGATGCGAATAAAAATTTCCTGCTGGGAGTTGCTGCTTGGTTGCAGGAAAAGCAACAAAAGGATTTGTTTCACTTGATTTTTTTATTATTATACTCGTAGAAATGTTTACACAAGGCTGATTTATATTTTATACGATTTTACGGATTGTCAGGTTGGATTAATAAAGAGTCATAAATTAAAAATAAAATATTGTATACTGGCTAGGTAGCTTGGGAATAAAGGATTTAAACGACGGGTTCTTTGAATTAAACACACTATAAACAATTTTATAATTATTTTATTTGGGATTCGATCATAAAATTTGTCTATAATAATAAAACAAAAACAAAAAATGAAAGAAGATTAGGTAACAAACTAAATATCTTAAAATTAAAAAATTGATTAAATAAAAAGATGAAATTATAGAACAGGCATAGAAGGCAAAAAAAAATTAAGAAAAATATTTGGTACTAAAAAAAAATAATAATTAAAAACAAAATATTCTGTTTCTTCAGAAAAACCGCAACCCAGAATACATTGTTCCAATTTTAAGTTTAGAATGTGAACAATGTGATTCACCACACAATTAGCTTGTTCACATTCTAAGCTTTTCTGGTTGTGGTATTTACTCCGAGAAACAAAACATTACAATTTTTAACCTATAATAAAAAAATAAAAACCATTGAACAAAAATAAACAATTTAAAAAAAATACAAAATAGATTAGTTTTTAAAACAGAGAAAGAATAATAAGAATATAGAATTGTAAAAATACTCGCAAAACAAACAAAACTATAAAGCAAAAAATAAGTAATGAATAACACAAAGGAGAGTAAAAATAAAATTAGGTAAAATAAAAATAATAAAATAAAAAATAGGTATAAATTAAACAAATATATAAAACAAAATAAAAATAAAGAACAGCGAAAAAAAAACGTAGATTAAAAATGTGGACAAGATAAAACCATAAAGTATAAAAACCTAAAAAAAATCTGTTAAGAAAATACGTAGTACAAATAAAACAAAAATTAAAAGGCAATATAAAAAAAAGATAAAAAATGTATAACAAATATAAATTAAATTAAAAATCAAATGTATACTGGGCAGAGAAATGCTTACGTCGTATATAAAGAAAAAAAACAGTAAAAAAATATTAAAAAATGTATTTATTAAAGTTACAGATAAATAACGAATTTTAATTAATGATGTGTGGCAACAGAATTTGATCGACAATAAAAATAAATTATTATTGAAACGGTTTTCTAGGAGATAGTACGTGTTGTCATGTGTACAAATTTTAATTTTTTAATAAATTTTAATTTTTTTAAATTCAAAAAATTACTAGGAACTGATAGTAAATATAAAAATAATTATTCAATATTGTGTTAAACAACGATAGTGTAAAACATAAAAATATTAAAAAATAATAAAAACTGAAAAAGTTAACAAAATAAGTTTTTCGGATTTTTTAAAATATGACAAGTAGTTTTCTTTAAATTTTTTCCCCAATTTACACATGCTTCTTAACAATGTACCATTGAGTTGGTGCGCTGCTTAAAAATTTTTTTTTAATCTGTACCTGTTTTATACCTATACAGGGTGCACAAAAACCTAATAGGTATGTATGGTAAAAGTCAAATTCTACAATCGTAACCAAAATCGCACTACTAGATTTCTTGATTTTTAGAGAGATCATTTTACCTAGAGGGATCATTTTACTACAAGGAATCATTTTACCCCACTCTCCCCTAATTAAAAATATGTGTTTTTTTGAAAAAAAAAAAAAAACAGCAACCTAGAATACACTGATCCAATTTTAAGATTAGATGTAAATAATGTTATCCACCATACCGAAGTTTATCAGCACTTGGTTACATTCTAAGCTTAAAATTAAAACACTGTGGGTATAGTTACCTAGGAATGTAGATTAAAGAAAAACATTGAGCAACACAAAAAATAACATAATTTAAATAAAATTTATAAAGTTTTTTAAACAGGAGAAGAATAATAAGAAAAAGCAATTGTAAAAATAGTAGTGAAACAAATAAAACAATAAGGTAAAAAATAAGTGGGAATAAATAACACAAAGGAGAGTAAAAATAACGGTTGATAAAAGAAAAATAATACAATAAAAAATAAGTAAAAATTAAACAAAATAAAAATAAAGGAGACCGATCAAAAATCGTATATAAAAAATGTGGACAAGATAAAAGCATAACAAAACGTATAAGGTATCTATAAAAACCTAAAGACTAAAAATTTTGTAAAGGGGATGTTATACAAATAAAACCAAAATAAAACATTATATGGCAGTATAAAGAAAAGATAAAAAATATAGAACAAATTTAAGTTAAATTAAAGACCAAATGTACGTTCTTGTAGATAGATGTTTGAATATTGAACACTGATTGCTAGTTTTAGATTATAAAAAATCAAAAAAAATCAAGATAACAAGGGCAAATACGAGACGAGAAAGTTGCATCTGATCGAGAATTGAAGTAAAACTAGTAAATATATTTAATTACATAATTAATAAAGGTTAACGTGAGGCAAATAAGTGCATTAAAAGCATTCTTAAAAAATGAAATAAAATAAAGTGAAATCAAATAAGCGAAATAAATAAAAAAAAATTGGTTTAGGGGCGTCGTGTCGTAATTTGGCATGGCGTAGTGCCATCTCGTTGTGCTGGTAACGTGTTGAAGCGGTTGCGTCGTAACCCCTGCGTTAAATTTAGTATTTGGTGGTAATAAAACGGCCATTAAACGGCGATGTCTTTGAATAAAATATGACCTATTAAACCCGTGAACAATTTTAATATGGCCGAAATGATTTACAAAGTAACGCTTTTGACGACTGCTTTTACGATATTTACGTAAATAATTACGGTATAAACGTCCACATACTACTGGTATTTAAATAACAACTCCATAATTTATTGCATCTGCATCCTATTAACATTTTCGAATCGCTGCGGCGTGCAAGTAGCTCGATTTATCATCGAAACAATTAAACGGCGACGCCGATTCGGAATGCTGAAGTAAAAGGGCAAACGCCGCTTTTCGAGATTAATCACATATTTCTCTGCTCTTCGCTTGCTTTTAATAAAATGCATAGTTGTGATCGAACGGCATAGGCGTGCGGTGGGCGGGTGGACAATGGGACGCTGGGGTGTGACGGTCACGACATCTAGCGGGAGAAGAAAGAGCGATCGGCAGTCGTGACAAATGTCAATGCTTTATTGTCACCTGCTGATTTATAGGACGGACGGCCGATCCCAAAAACCACACAATGCACGGAAAATTATCCACACAATCACCCAATACTCCAGCTTTACCATTTTGCGTTGAAATCTCCACGAAATTAGCTCAAAAACCAGAATAAACACCAAAGCTTCATAATAATTTAACAGCGCTTTAATAAACTTGTGTATAGTAGATTTTTTTTAATCAACTGTCTAAGAGTCTTTTGGTTGGCGTTAGGTACTATAAATAGTAATTTTTTTGAATTAAGGTTGGTGTAATCTTTTCCCTGGCAAGTTCAGTTTAATAGTCTCCAAATTTTTCAAGTTGTTTTTAAGTTACAACACGTACAACAACACATTGAATTATTTATTAAAGACTAACGAATTCAAATAAAACACTTACATCTCGATTGTCAGAATGACAAATCTGGTCTGCAAAATGTCAAATACAGAATACAGCTAGTTTCGAAATTGGTTGGACATAAATTTTTAGGGTGATACAGTCTGGTCTTTAACAAAATTTTGACACTGACAGTTGATTATTAACTGTAACTGTAGACAATGTATTTTGTTTTTGTTCGACCTACCTATTCAGAGCTTTTGAAAATCGAGGGTTCGTCGCTTATGTTGATGTCACTGACGTTATTAGCTCCAAAAATCTCACAATTTTGTGTATATGCTCTTTAATAAAGAGAGGTACCTACTTTGTAAAAAGAAAAAATTTGCCGTCGCTTGTGTTAAAATCACCACAAAAAGCTCAAATCTACACAAAAACTTTTAATAATTTTACATTCTAAATAAAATAAAAATTCTAGTTTTGTTCTGTTTTATTTTATAAGTTATTTATGATTTCGATAAATTTTGTTTTAGGAACTTAAGTACATATTAATATTTAAAGCTTTTGAAAATAGCGAGTGATTCTAAAATAAAGCTTCAAAAGCGTTATTAGTGTTAAACATTTCACAGTTTAGTGCCTTTGCCTTTTGATAGAAACAATTTTGGTTTATTTCAATTTTGGACAGATTTTAAGTAAAAAAGTTAAAATTTGGGTTCGTCGCTTATGTAAATCACCACAAAATTTGCTCAAATAGCTCAAATCTACACAGAAACATCTAAACATCAATTGCATTTTGTATAAGATTTCGATAAATTTGCTTTATTAATATTTAGAGCTTTTGAACATCGATGGTGGTTCTAAAATAAAGCTTCGAAAACGTCATTAACCCATATAACCCGGATGTTTCTTGTTGTTGAAATTCTGTTCAAATATAGGATTATTAGATGGTTTAGCGATTAGGAAGCTATAAAAAATTGATAAAAAATATGTTCCATTTTTTATTTTTAAAATACAAGGTTTTATTTTCAAAGGACTCTAAGATTCATAAAATATTATAAAATTTTATACCAAATTGTATAGGATTTCGAAAAATTTGTTTTATTGATATTTAGAGCTTTTGAAAATTGGGGGTGGTGCTAAAGTAAGGTTTTAAAAGCGTTATTAAAGCTAAAAATTTTGAAATTTTGTACTTTTGCATTTTGATAGAGATACAGTTTTGATTTACTTCAATTTTTAACATTTTTTAAATAAAAAGTAAAACTTGGGTTCGTCGCTTGTGTTAAAATCGCCCCGAAATTAGCTTTAAAAACCTGAATATACAATTTTATTTAATTTTCTAGGATAAATTTTAGTTGTTGACTTTTAGAGCTTTCGAAAATTGGGGGTTGATATGCTTATGATTCGAAAATAAGCTGAATATCGCTGAAAATGTTTATCTAGAGCAAATTTCTTTTAATTTGTTTAATCCAGAAGAGTAAAAAATTCGGAGACTTCAACGACGCGCTAGCGGACGAACCCACCATGCTGAAAAATCCTCCATAATTAATTCCGAGCTCATCTTTTTGGCTGTATTTTCCCCGGAATAGTAATTAGAAATCTCCTATTGTCGTTTGACATGGGCGGACGTTGGCAATACTTAAACATTGGCTACGGTCCGCGGTCGAGGAATTTTAAGTTGTTTTTGACACATTTCAGTCCAGTAGCCAGTCCCAAACAACAATATTCTGTTTCTTTGACAGAAAATGAGAAGCAGGTAGTCATTTAGAGACATGAATGATCTCGCCTATTGTCGGAACGTCGCTTTCTCAAAACATTTCGCGGCACTTCTCGTGTCCCATTAAACTAACCCATTGTGGGCTTTATTTTGATTTCCAAACCAACAATTTTCCACGGTACGTGCTTGGGGTGTTTTCTTATTAAAATTTGGGGGTTGAGCGACCTTCAAGTGAAACTCCGGTAGTCGTATATCACTTGTGGCGAGCTTAAACGCATTTGCCAAGCTTTCTTTTCAGAAATTATTGTTTTGACCGAATTGAGGCCACGACAACTATTGTGGTTTTATTCACAAGTGTAAGGAAGCTACTTTCTGATTACTTTATGGTTTTATTGAGGCGAGCTTTGATTTTTCACGGTTTTATTCACTGACATTTATGGCTCCAACTATTTATAACCGCTCGGATAATTTCAAATAAAGTGTAAACGGGCACCAAACGCAATTAACATGAAACTTATGCAAATAATCACAAGTGCGAGGAGGATCCGAACGGTGTGGGAGGCGCTGAACAAAGGCCGCTTCACACAAAGAGAATCAAACAATTTTTGTTTCATGCCAACAAAATAAACGGTTTAGGCGCCAATAAAAAACTAATTATCACAGAAAAAAACACAAGTTTTGAAACTTATCGTTGAAGTCACTTAAGGTTCGGCCAAAAACGAGCTTGCAAGCTTCGTACTTGAACAAAAGAAAGGTTTTAATGACCCAAAATGCAAAAAACAATCAATTACCAAATAAATCATCATGAGAAAACACTAATTTTGAAAATGGGTTCGTCGCTTGTGGTTGAAATCACTTGAAATTTATAGGCAAAAACGAGCTTGAAGCTTCGCTGCTACCAAAGTTCGTTAGATATTGTTCATTTACGCTTCGTGCACTCAAGAGTGTGTGATTAATTGTCATATTCCCCGTATTTTGTTGGAGACTTCAACAATCGTTCGCCGAATAAGCGACGAACCTCCTTTTAAATTGAATTTTTCGTCTAGTTTGGCAATTACTTTAACTACTAGTTTGCTACTCTGTTGCTATTTCCGTCGGTAAGCCGCAGCTAATAACACGGTAGCCGTAACGTCGCCGTTTCCGCTCGCCTAATTTATAGATTTCGTAGCTCGCACGTCAAACATGAAAAATCTCATTTCGGCCATCACGCCCATGTGATAATGAGCCTTTTACCGTATTCGGATGCTGCGATTGTGTAATTTTCGAGTACTCACTCACCTCTCGGCTCTTTCCCAATTCTACTGGAAATTAGAGAGGCGGCCGTGGTAGTTAAAATTAATAGTTCTACAATAAAGTTTTACTATTCCGAATTGAAACAAAGCGACTCGTAGGCGGCTTGTTCCAGCTATAAAACGATAAAATTTATTTTTCGTGGAGTTTATGAGGGTTTTTTAACGAGATGGCGCTCGCTGTCGTCCATTTTGTAAATTAATTAAGGATTTTTCTGCCACGTCATGCTCTGATATATCAATTAAAGCCGTGCCTACCGCACTGACTTCATTAAGTGTTTAAATCAGAGTCACTTGATTAATACGTTCTACTGAAATTAATTAAAGACAGCTAACTAGATTCGTCCACCCTTATACATACAAAATCTGCGCCCAATTGACGAAAATAATTAAGATTTTTAATAGGTTTATTAATGAGATAATCAATAAGGTAATCAAGTAGTCCCAAACATTCTGAGTTAATTTGTTTGAAAACTCTTCATTATCGAGGCCGTGACTTGACGATTCTCCGATTAAGGTGCCTTCACATCTTGAGGCGCTTGTCGATTTATCACAAACGATATTTTCACCCCTAACGTCTTATTTTCAAACCGAACAAACACAAACGAGGCTAAAATAACACTTTTGAGGGCAGAAAACCCGATTTTTTGCCAACATGATAGTGTTATTTCGACCAGTAAAAGTGTGAAGCAACTTTAGAGGACGTAACGTCTTGATTGAACAAATTCTCAATTTAGGTATTAAGTAGTCAATTTAAGCTGTTGTTAAGTGAATAGTAATTGGAGGTATTATGCGGGGCTTCAAAGACCCACAGCGAGTTGCTGAAATCACTATAATTTTTTATTATACTGGTCTACAACCAAATCATTTAAATAAAATTAGTATCAATATGAAGATTTAAACTTGTTGAATCTAGGTGTATCTGCTATCAGTTTTTTGCTATCCCGCTACGCTACTTTAATTCATAAATCGTATCTGTATTTACGTACAAGGAACAACAAGAATGTACACATCTGATGGCTTGTAGCACATTTTTGTTGATTAAAAATTTAATGTAAAATATGAAAAGGAAAAAACTACAAAGAAAAATGCTAATAGGTATTATGCAATTTTATGATTTTTAAAGTTTTTTTAAATTCACCATCATTAAATTTACAGTTATAGTTTTAAGTAAGTAATAGTTTAAGTAAAAGCAACAATTTATTTAGAAATGTTTGTTTACATAAATTTTGTTATTTCTTTATTATTTACAGGGTGATTCTTTTAGAGACAACATTAGAAACTTTGTAACTTCTATAATACAGCTAGGGCTTTAAAAATTTATATACTATCCAAATCAACCATTCTGAGTTTGACTATTTTAAAAATCGCTGAGCTTTCGAAGATACAATTAATTGGTGCCAATTTTTGGATTTAAAATAGTAACTACAAATTTTTTTGCATTTTTGAATTTACCTTCTTTGCCTTCTTAAACTGAGTAAAATTTATTCAAGTTGTTGGTACTTATCTGTCATAGTTTTTGACATATGTCAATTATTTTGTTGAAATTTTCATTTACAGAAGTTTATTTAAAATATCACAGCTCTTAAACCTTTTGCAATAAAAGAGTAATTTTTTTACATTCGATAACCAAAGGTTCAATAAGCCTTTCAAAAATTTTCAAAATAGTCAATTGTCAAAATTTAAGGCTAGTATGATTTATCAAAAAACGGCTACAACTGAGTTTTTTCAAATGGAATGACCTTATGTTTTAGCGGCAATCGAATGAACATTGACATCTATGCTATGGTTACTTTTATCAGCACGTCTTATACCTACAACATCTCTTACAGTTTTTAAAGTGATTACAAAAAAAAACCCGGATTTACTTGGTAATTTTCATCGTTAATCAAGTACGCCTTTCAAAATCTGTGGTCAACAATTGCCAAACTTTAACATTTTATTCAGTTTTTAGTTGGTTTCTTGTCGAATAAGCAGTAAAACAATAATTGTGGTTTATTACAACTTTGTGAATTATGTAAAGTGACTCAATCAGTCTACCATCGAATTTTAAATTTCTTGAATAAAAATGATGGACAAATTAAACATTTCTTTTAATTAATAGCACAACTTTATCGTATTTTTTGAAAATTTATTTGATTAAAAATGAAAATAATGAGCTAAAATTTCGTTTCTTTGTGATTATTTCAAAAACTGCAAGGTATAGATACAGGGTGTTAGAGAATGGTTTAGCCAAAATTCGAAGCTAGATAAAGAATCGCAAAACGAGTCGATTAAGTGAAATTTGTGTAAATCGAAAATGCATAGTTTTCCCAAAAAATCGCTTTGAACTTAAAGCCCCAAATTTTAAGAACCGCTGAACTGGAAAGACAAAAATTAGCGTGTACTTTAAAATGATTGACAAAACGGCAGAGGTAAATTAATTGCTATGTCCACTCCATCATTCTTCCATTAAATTTTACAAAAAAAAACAAAAAGAAATGTATCCCATAACTGGGGTTTAAACCTCCCACCCGAATGAACATGCTAGCAACACTTTTAAAAAGTTCTGAAAATGTCCATGCGCCACTTAGCCCATTTTGTTTAAAGAAAAAATTAACTGCTAATAACCTACCATAAACCACACAGTGGCTCTCAACAGATGTGTAAATAAAAAATTATGAAGAAAGTACGCACTTTTTTGAAAAATAATATAAGAGTTTTTAACTCGTCTGATCATGACACATTAACATACAAAATTTGGCCAAACCATTCCCTAACACCCTGTATAAATGGTAGTAGGATGGATCCAAGTAATTAATTAACCATTACCTGTTTCAAAACTATAAAAACGCCAACGTCGCATTTTACCGAATTATTTTTTTAAATAAGATTGATAAAATTGTAAAATAGTTATTAATGATTAGATCTCTTATTGAAAGTATAAATTTCATGAGCTATTATTTTTTTTAAGTGCATTAATAATTTATAACAACTAATTTTGAGCGAAAATGCGACGTTGGCGTTTTTATAGTTTTGAAACAGCTAATACCATTAATTGTCCAAGGGAGTAACTTCGTCATAAATTTCACCCTGTATAAAATATGTTGATAAAGTTTCCATAAAAATTGATGCTCATTTGACTGCCATTGAAAAAACTTGGTCATTCTATTTTAAAAACTGTTTGATCATCATTATCAAAAAATTATAGTATATTCCATTTCAGTTCATAGTAAAATTTTGCAACAGCGCATTTAAATTTTTTGGAGTGAAATGGAGCACAAATTGAGAGTTTCTGGTGGGTTTTCTTAGCTCAAAACGTGGCGCTGGGATTTAGTTGAACACAGAATTCTTCTCTTTAACAGAAATTCTTAATTTGTGCTTTATTTTTCACTCCGAACTGAAATGGGATATAGGCTTGCAATTTGGCAGTTGACAATTCTGAAAATTTTAAAAGACCCCTCAAACCTCTGGTAATCAAATGCAAAAAAATATTCATTTATGATAAGTGTTCAAGAGCTAAACCTCTGCAAATAAAAATTTGCATAATATGTCAAAAACTATGATGGATAAATACTAACAACTAGAGTAGATTTTAATCAGTTAAAAAAAACGAATTTAAAAATGCAATAGAAGTAGGTGTTTACTGGTTACTATTTAAAATTTCAAAGTTGGCGTCAATTTCTCACCGTACCGGAACTCCAGCCACTTTGAAAATAATTTAGTTGAACTCAGAATGGTCGATTTGGATCGTATATAAAATTTTAAAGCTGTATTAAAAGTTAAAAAATTTGTAATATAGGCCCTAAAAGAATCAGCCTGTATATTTCGATTCAGAAGCATTAAATTTATAATAATGACGAAAAAAAAGTATTTTTTTGTAGATCAGTGTTATTAATTAATTTGTGACATGTTCCTGAAACGGTGTATAAAATCAGTCTTTGGTAATTCCAAGGAAATTGGATATAATTGCATGTAATTACACTTTTACAAATGTAGTAAAAGTTTACAACAATGAAATGATTTTCTACAGGTGCTTATCATGTCTCATTACACACAATACACGCTGTAATCATTTGCTTGGGAATTAATTATAGGTTTGCGTCTTGACGAGTGTTTCACCTTTATTGTTAAAAATGTCGCGGTTTCGTCTTTCGGTTTGTGGCCATAAATCTCGAATAAGGCAAGGCTGTAAATGCCTAAACCTTCACGACTGTACCAACTCGCAAAGGCCACCATTCTCCGCAATTAATCGCTAAATTCTGGGTGCAGTAATTATTTATTCCCGTATTGAAATTTATAATCGGTTAAAGAGACAAACAAGAGTGCTAAAACACTATCATTTCCACCCGGTCGATACGATTAATCACAGGGCGGGGGTTCCGCTTATTAGATTAACTTAATCTGTTACAGTCCGCGGGAAGAAAGTGAACGATACCATCTTTAGTCCTTTACCAATTATGTACCTACTGCGATTGAATCACTAATCGAGAAAGCTGTCTTCATCTCAATACGCGATATCTGATTGTAATTCCCGTATCAATAACATCGCTGCTCACCGGGAAATATTTCAGCTATGTACAGTCGACACGAAAATTCAAACTGCAATCGAAATACATTTATTAAAATACACAAGCCCAGTCATTTTTTTTAAATTTTTTATTTAACTTGCTTTGTTGTCTGTCTGTCTGTTTCATATTTTCCGAGTTAAATTTGAGAGAGTTCATGTTTGCCTACATACGTAATCTGCGTGACAATGCAATATTATTTAATTAAGTTACCCCTAAGGGGGTTAATTGGGGTGTTAACATTTTAGGTTATGTTAACCACGGATTTTTGATTTGTTTAATTTTTTACTTTAGCTACTTCTAACGTTAAATAATGCAGTGCAGTAAAGACCAAAAAGCAAAAAATAAAAAAGTTTTTTTAGAAAAATGCTTTTATTTAAAAGATGCATTAAAAAATAAAAATAATGTTTTTCTATCAGAGGAAAATACACTCCGCACAAAAATTATCGCAACACCTAAATTTTCTCATTTTATTCAAATGAATGACATCCCTTGTCAGCAATTCTCATTCTAATAAATCTTTTATGCAATTCTATTGAATATATGCAAAAAATAAGCGTATAGTCTTTTTCTGAAAATTTTGATAGTCAATGTTGTTTAACACAGTAAGTTATCTCTTGTTTTGTAAGTTTTGTTCGCCTAATAGTGATCTAAACAGCAAAAATAATCAAGATGAACATTGGGGAAAGAGCTTCTTTACATCTCTCTCCAGAAGAATCTGTAAGAGCCGTCACGTTGTTGGAAGATGGTCGTAGTATGCGTTATGTGGCTCAAACTGTAGGGGTACATCTTTCGACCATAAGTAGGATCGCAGCACGTTTTAGAGAGACTGGGGAACACAAAAGACGGGCAGGACAAGGAAGAAAAAAAATAACTAGTCATAGACACGACCGTTTTTTGCGTCTCACAGCACTTCGAATTCGACATTGCACTGCTCTAATGCTGCAAAACGAACTTTTAGCAGCTAGAAATGTACAAATTTCTATACAAACAGTTCGTAACCGTCTACGAGAAGATGATTTGAAGGCACGAGTCGCTGCAAAGGGTCCTCTTCTTAACAGGGAACATCGAGTCGGTAGATTACAGTTTGCTCGAGAATATGCCCATTGGGATTTGAATGATTGGAGCAATGTTTTCGGATGAATCTCGTTTTTGTTTACATACTTCTGATAGACGAGTACCAGTGTACAGGGAACGCTCCAGGGAACGCTATTCGCAGTGTAACTTTCGCCCACAAGTTCCTTTCGGTGGAGGTTCAATTATGGTTTGGGGAGGAATCTCTGTCGGAGGGCACACAGAGTTGGTGTCTCTACGTGGTGCTCGATTAACAGCTGCCCGATATATTGAGGACATACTGGAACATCATGTAGTGCCATATGGCCCCTTTGTCGGGGATAATTTCTTGTTTATGCAAGATAATGCCCGACCTCACATTGCTGGAATTGTGCAACAATACATGGAACAGGTCAATTTAAGAACATTGCCGTGGCCTGCGAAAAGTCCTGACCTGAATCCAATCGAACATGTATGGGACCACCTAGGGCAACAAAATGCATTGCGGTCTCTCGAAGAACTAGAGAATGCCCTTATGCAAGAGTGGGAGAATTTACCTCAAAATTACGTTACTAACCTCATAGCAAGCATGCCAAGAAGATTGGAGGCTGTTATTCAGGCTAGAGGTGGTAATACGCGGTATTAGTGTTAAGGTTTAATTTCTGAAAAATGTTAAAAATTAATTTTTGTTGTTATTTCTTATTTTTTTTGCGAACTTTTTTTGCGTTTTACTTTATCTCTTGTTATATTTCATAAAAATATAAAATAATTATTTGTTTCTAAATCATTTAAGAAAACTACGGGTGTTGCGATAATTTTTGTGCGGAGTGTATTTTCACTTACAAGTTAGATCTCTAAAATTTATAAAACCTTTGGGAATGGTCATAACAATACGTTATTACAGAATTATTTTCTTTAATTGATCATTGTTCCCAAAGCTTTTATAAATTTTAGAGTCCTAACTTGTAAGCGAAAATATTCTCCTCTGATACCTACAAAAACATTATTTTTTACTTTTAAGTGCATCTTTTTTCTAAAAAAACATTTTTTATTTTTTTTTTAATAAAGTCTCTTTGGCAATTGTAAAAATCAGTCGAGTTATTAGTATTACCTAATCTTAGTCGGAGCTTTGGGTCACGTCACACAAGCGACGAACTTTAGTTACTTGTTAGTTGAAAATGCAGAAATCCGATTTTTAATTTTTTTTAATTCTTCTAAGAAAGTATTTATTTGGCACTTTTTGAATTCTTAAAATCGGTCTAAAATTTGTCCAGTTAATGATCTTTGTTTTAGAAGATTTGAATGATCTCAGTGGTCATACAAATGACAAACTTAAAAATTAGGATAGTAAAATAAGTGAGATATTTCATACGTGTTTTATTTAGTTGTGTCGAGTGTTACGTACCATTTATCTGTTATAAACGCGATAATCCGATTTTTTGAGTTCTTTGTCATATTTTTTAGAAAATTGCAATTTCTACTTTGTTTTCATGAAACACTCGGTAGGTATTTTTCTACGTTTTAATTTTGGTTTACTTTACTTATTTAAGAGCTTTTATTTATTTTAAATTGTTTTAAATCTTTTTGAAATTTTTAAGTTTTTAAGTAAGTTTGATAGTCACATAAACGACGAACCTAGAATTAAAATAAAATTAGAAATAAGTTATTATAGTCAGTTATTTTAATACATGCTATATGTAATTACACTAACTTTGTTTTTCTAAAACATTTGCTACATTTTTCTATGTTTTAATTACCTATACAGGGTGTCTCACTTAAAATTTTCGAGCTTAATATTCCAGTTATTTGTCAAAGGATTGTTATGATAAATTTAGAATGCACATATTTTAGGTGGTTTTTAAATTGGGAGCAAAAAAAATACCTTAAGTTAAAAAATGTAATTTTAACACACGTTTTGTGCGAGTAGAAGTGACCAAAATTCAGTGGTAGTGGTAGTACGTTTCTACGTTTAACAGATTTTTTTCTTTTTTTTTGCAAAATAGGCGTCTTGTAAGAACGAGTTTTTTCTTAGGTAGGTATAGCATTTTTTACTGATGATAAATTTTTTAATATTATATTTTAAATGATTTAACATTTTAAAAAGGCATGTAAAAATTACGTTTTTAGAACTTGAGTTGTTACATTATAGTTATTTATTGTATATAAGAGTCTTATAATGTATTTTATCCCCGAACGTTTAATTAAGTAGATAAAATACGATGTTTTATCCACAGTCAGACAATAAAGACTAAATCAAGATTTTAGAAAAATTTTATTTGACGTTTTGAAGTGACGTTTGTCGAAATAATTTTTATTCGGCCAATGACGAGACGATTTTTTCATAAGACCCGTGTGTTTTATTAATATCATAAGACGTCTTCTATGTAGTAAGTACTGGTATTATGACCTAATAATAGACTGGCTGTGGATAAATTATATTTTAATCTTTCGGCATTTTAAATTTTATAAAAATCCGTTGACACTGGAAAGTCTTAGCTGAAACACCCTGTATATTATTTTTTTAATGTATTTTATTGTATTGGTAGGTATTTGACATTTTGAATTTTTAAAATCGGTCTAAAACTGGAGAATATTCGGAGCAAAACTTTTTGAGAATGGAGTGATCTCAATGGTCACACAAGCGGCGAACCTCGATTAAAGTGTGTGAGAGAAATAGGTTACTTCTCAGCTGTTTTATCCATTTGTGTCGAGTGTTAAATAAAATTTATTGTATATAAATGCGAGTGCCACAAACCACTTAGCAGCAATTTGGTTCAAACCCGTAGCAGCGCTTTTTTCATCGAAATTAGTGTAAAAATGTGATTTATCGCCGTGGTAAGTAGTCTCGCACCCGACAAGTAGTGTAATAGGTAATAATAAGTAAACACGATCCATCATAGTCAGCTCTGTGTGCGAACCGGGTCATAGTCGAAGCTCTCGCTGCGAAGCACTCGATGGTCAAAGATCAAACTCATTCCGACGTATTTCTCTAATTACCGATCGAGAAGTAATCGTTTGCCGATTCCGTCGGATGAAATTCTTCAAGAGGTCATTAATTATATAAACACAATAGGTGTCTGTAGTTTACACGCCGGATTAAATAGAGCTACGAGTGAAACCTGCTGAGCTTTTTGTGTCTTTTCGGACGCGTCGTGATTAATATTTTGGGTGAAAGTTGAAACAAGTTCACGGTTAGTCGGAGCGACTTTCATTTTCTCACAAACGTGATTAAGCGATTGATTAGCAATAGGGCAAATTATTGCAGGAAACGACTACTGGGAAAGTTTCAACAAACGCCGATCTTGCGATCGTAAATTGCAAAATATTGCGAGATTTTCCTAATTTATGTTCGGTGTAAATGTGGACGCAGACGATTAAATAATTAAAGTGACGTCTTTACTTGCGCTTCCTAGGCATAAAATTACAATAAAATTGCGATTTGCTAGTGGAATGCTCGACGACACATAAATAATTTACTAGAATTTCGTTAATTTCAATGAGCGATTAGACGGCGAACCCATGATAGATACGAGCTCTAACAACTAAATGTTTGGACGAAATCTCGTTTTATTTTTAATTATCAAACTTGTTTTATTGCAACAACATTTTATTCATAATTTGCATAGATTCAAACTTATGCAATTCTCTAAAGTGATTTTTGAAATTTGTTTTCTAATTTTCAGTCGGTTATCAGAAAAAAAAATGATAAAGTTTACCCACTTGAGCCTGGCAACTAAATGTATAGACGCTAGAAAATTTAACACCAAAATAGGCTTTGACTGTCAAATTTTTGTATTTAACATCATCTGACCTTCAATTTGATAGAATGCCAAAACATTCATTGGATTTTAAATTATTAAAATAATAAAAGGGGTGGAAATTCCAATAAAGGCAAAATAATTTCTTTGGAATACTCACTCTATGACACAAGTTGTCAAAAAACTGAATATGGCCAATTCTTTAGTGGAACAGATTATTCAAGTGTATGGAGAGCAAGGTACAATAGTTATTAAAGAAAAAAGTCCTGGAAGATCACAATTTGTGACACAAAGGCTGCTACGACACTTGTCACAATTTGTAAAAATTGCCGCAGAAGCACTTTAAGAGATGTCACTGCTCTAAACATATTCCAATTGTTCTTGAGAATGTTGTCGCAGGTGGGTAAAAAAACAGAACTTGGCTTTTATAAGGTAGACACAATGAATGACAAAATGTTACTCTCCATAATACCAATATTAACTAGGCAAAAAAAAACATTGCTCACTTCTGCTGAAAAACTCTTTGGGTCAAAAGTTAGTGGCAATGGACATGCAATGACTGGAAAAACGTCATATTTAGTGATGAATCTTAATTTGACGTATGCGTTGGAGATTCTGAAATTCTCGAAAACGAATACCTAATAAGAAACAAACAAGTGTCTCAAAGTCACAAAGACTGTCTCAAAAGTACGGTTAAATTTGTCAAGGAACAAATGGTATGAGGATACATATTTACAAAAGGTCTTGAGCAATAGATGGGACAGTAAACACCATCAAATATATTTTGCAAAAAAACCTTTATTACCATCACCGACTCAAAAATTAAATCCCAAAGGTATACTTAAAATTACAAAAAAAATATGCACAATTATACACAGCAAAACTTTTAAAATAATGATTCGGTAATTCTGACAATAACGTTATGTCTTGGCCAGCAAACAGCCCTGATTTAAATATCATTGTCTATTTGGCACAAAATTAAAACATATTTTAAAAATCTTCCTTAGTGGTCATTGAAAGATTTAAAAAACAAAAGAGAACATGTTTGGAACACTAAATCGACAGTATTCTCTGACAGATTCCTTAAAAGTGTGCCAGCGGTAAGTCGTAAAGATGTCAGAAATTACTAAAAAGTTTTCCTTTTTTTTGTCCAAACAATTAGTTGCAGATATCATTTCTGTTTTATTTTGTTTTAGTTGTCTGTTAAATATCAAGTGCTTTGTTATTGTGACTGAGATCATGGCATGTATAATCTATATTTAAACTTCATTTCACCACCAACTCTGTGAATAATGTAACATACTATTCTCAGAGTTTTCTAAAATTGTACAATTATTATATTTACTATTACAATTACTATTACCAAAAATTACAAATTACTATTTACAATTACTATTACCAATATTTTTTCATTCAATTGATATTTTTATTTTCGTTAGATTTTTATATCTAGATTTTTAGTTTGTCACTAACTAATTTTCTAACTAAACTAATGCAGTACAAGGGCTCGTGAATCCTCAGAATTAAAAGAGAGTGCAACCTTAAAAAATAATTTAATATTATATGAAATATGGTAAAATTAAGCTAAAATATTGAGAAACTTAAACACTGTGTCGTTGAAACACTATAGAAGACTACAGAAGTCTATGCAATATTAGTAATTAAGAAATTTTATTGACGAGTAACAAACTTCATTTAAAGTTATAGTCCCGCATTTAGAATAAAAATATATGTTATTTAGTTTTTAAGAAAAAATTTTAATATTAGATACATTCGTAATAATACCTACTGTGACCTAATTATGAAATATTTACAAAGGTTTAAAATCCCTAACTTGTTTTGCTTGGGGACATTAATATGTATACCTCATTTTTTTTTAAATCAACTGTCAGTGACAAAAATTTTAAAATTATGTTGGAACCCTGCCACATTGCCATAGGAACGAAGCCTGGACCACTAATTTTAAATGGAGTTGCCAACGTTGAAACAATTTGACAATTGATTTAAAAAAAAAACGACTGTATGTAGAGGGTTGAAAGAATAAGAACGGCCACTTCGGTAAAAGATATTCTTCATCACTCTATACTTTTGAATCTAGGAACTACAAAAGTTCTAAAACTGCATCATATGGATTACAATTTCGCATCGTAAGCAGAAAGCCGTACTGCCATCTCAGGGAGAAATGTGAATGGAATGTTTATTTATACTTATTTGAAGAATCGTTTGTTATATGTAACACCTTTCTGTTGATTATAAACAAATGAACTGTTGTTGAATAATAGTTTCTTTTAGATATTATTATAAGAAAATATATTCGTGTCTAAACATAAAATTAAATGGGTTTGTTAATTATTAAATTATTACTTATCTATTACATTTATAGTTTAAATTCTAAATAACAGACCACAAGAAATATTTTGTTCAATAATTATAGTTGGATTACTTAGTGAAAAAACAGACATGATATTTTCCAATTTTATCTGTTGCTTGGGATCATTCATGGATTACTATTAAACTTTTCTTAAGGTCGGTTTCACCAACGTTGGTTAAATTTAACGAACAATTAAAAAAAATCGTTACTATGATTATAACAATCGTTTCTGTAGATTTATTTTATTAATAAATTTAACTCAGGTTGGTGAAACAGCCCCTTAAGGAGGCGACTCAGGCCCTCAGTTTTCATTATTCGAACTAAATCGTAGTCATAGTAACGACAAAAAAATTTTTCACCAGTAGATGGCATAAGAATGCAGAAATTGAAATTAAATGCAAAATTTCAATTTTTGGAAATTTTGGCTTGACAGATTTCCGATGATCGTTCGGGATTTTTCGTTATTTCCGATCAAATTGTGACTCGTGTCACCAATTGTCATTTTTCACATTTCAACGAAAAACTAAGTGCAATTTGATTTGTACTTGCAGATTTGGAAGCTTCTTTGTGAATTTGTGTTGAAAATTGGAAAATACACCTCTAGGTATTTGACAAACAGAAGAATACTTGTGAACCAGAGAAATATAAGGTTATAACAGGAGAAAAGTTGTGTGGTGGATACTGTGGTGCTTTCTTTGGAGTATTTTTCCTTTTGAATAATGTGGAAATAAGAAAAAGACTGTTCAATATTCAGTTTCATCACTGTGTACGGTTCAGATCAAACTAACTAGGTACCAAATAAGTGTTTGTTTATTTTTATCGAGATTAAGAAAGACCATCGAATCAGACGGGCTCTTTAATACTGTTACCAAATTCGCCTTGGTGTGTATTACGGGAATCTCCATGTGTTTCAAAAGATTTCAAAGAAGTTCACGCTTTTCATGTTCAAAAAATTAAGCGTGTACCTACCTCTTACCCTTCTGAAATTCTGAACGCAATTATACAAGTCATAAATGGTAATTACGGCTGCACTAAAACTAAAACCAACATCTCAACGTCTAGGTTATTCATGTCTAGATGATCAAAGTTCGTAGATAATAAATAACATAGAGTAATGAATGAAATTTTATTTATGTTCGTTTAATCATATTTATTTTCCTATCGCAAAACTGTGCACATTACTGTTGGGTGCTGTGCTGTGCTGTGCACACTGTTAGGTGTTTCCGCCTAAAAATGTAGAAAATTCTTCACTGTTTGTGATTCAACCGTAGTTCTAACGAAAACTTAAAATTTGGTTACATTAACACGACTAACACACAATCTGATGCCTTTTTCACACACTGCCGAAGAACTCGATGATGACAAACTCATTTCAGGAAAAGATTCACAATTCAACATCGTTTTACTATGGAAAATCCCCAACAAATGAACTTTTTACCACGTTAATTCACATATCATGACAGTTATTTAATACAGGATGTAAGCGAAATAAGTACATTAACTTTAACCAGTGGTAGAATTCATCAAGACAAACACTTTTTCTATGTACCATTTTTTCAAAATTGCAATTTTTTAAATCATTTTTTCCCCCTACAAATTGACGAGCCTTTTATGAAATGCTCCATCAAAGAAAAGTAACAATAAATAATAGCCGCAACCAAGGTAACCGTTTCAAACGGTAATCTTGTGTGTAAGATTTTAAAATAATATTAACTGAAAAACTAAAACGTTTTGAAAAAAAAGTTATTAGGAAAAATTGTTTGTCTTGACGAGTTCTATTCCCAGTTAAAATTAATGTACTTATTTCATTTACAGCCTGTATAATAATTTTATAGGTTAACAATAAATTTGACAATTTGTCAGCAATTTTCAACCGGAAACTGATGTGGCGCCTCCAAAAATGACACTGGCACTTCCTTCCAACTAAAGTTTGAAAGCGGTAAATTTAAAAGACTCATTCTCATAGAAATTTTTCTAAAGGTTGTTTTTTCTTTGTTATTGCGAGTAGCGGGTTCAATTTTTGCATGCATATTTACAATGAGGTTGTGCATAAATAGTGTATTTTTTTCCACGATCTGTGCAGTATCTTGCGTTTGGCACCCAAGTCTCAACTTTATCACATGGGCAGACCAAAAAGGGGTTAAATTTTAAATAAAAAAATGTCTAGTTTTGAGCGGAGCTCATTTCTAATCAGTTTGCTTTTTATTTGGTGTTGATCGGTGGACTATTTTTGGAGATTTGTATAAAAGTATGAACACATGTTTTTTTGACCATTTTGACAGTTCTCAGGGGCCGCCTTAATCAAACTAATCTATCAGTTAAAGTCGAATCACTTTTGTAATATTGGGAGATTAGAGATTTTTATTCTGTTATATTCGAGCCAAGTTTTGTTACTAAATTTGACAGTTGGCAATGCTCACACCACTATCATGAAAATTTGAAGTTTGTCTTTGGCCATGTCAAAGTTAACGAATTTAAAAGAATTAAGCGAGCAGCAACGAACTAGCCCCCTATTGCTGTTTGTGTAACCTTATCAAATTGGTATGGGGGCCCGCCAAGACGCTTTGCAACCTCTGACAAAGGTTACTTTCAATATTATGTCGAGTGAGTTTAAATCGATCTGCAGCTCACAAAACAACATAAAACACGCCGAAAAATCTTCCAAAGTCTTCTCTACTTACTTCTCGCAAGGGTTTCTGCCAATTTCGGACAAACAATAACTAATTATTTATCTAAAATAACTTGTAAGGTAGGTTTTACCGGTCTCCTTTTTTTGTCCGTTCATATTTTCAACAATTAACAACTCAACAGGTTTGTTTAGTTAGTTGTCCATTAATTATTTAGGTTTGTTACATGTATTAAATCTGTTATATTTAATAGTTTTCGTCACGTTTTGACTGTTAATAAGCTTGAGTGAAGCAGTTGTATGAACGTCTGAATGTCCCTTTTTAGCGGCTAAAATGCAAGTAATGTACTCAGATTTCTTTAAAATGACTCAAAAATGTTACTTACTTGCAGAAAACTTAACTAACTTAACGTATTTTGCAGGATTTCCACTTAAAGAATTCAACAATTTGACACTGACAAATAACGTAACCTATTTTTGAAAGCCTAAATTCGCAATAAATGACGCAATTTACAATGCCAAAATTTTCAAGTTGATGCGATTTTGTTTAATATTACAAAAGTGATCGGAGTATAGCTATTACTATTCATTTTTTTCAGAGTATCCTATTTTGAATTAGGAAGGTTAAACACAACTTTCGGATGTTTACAACAGATTTAGGATACAACAGGTCAATGTATGTAATAAAAAGGGTGTCAAATATTTACGTTTTTAACGGAACAAATTTATTCCTAATTTGAAGAGAAGCCCTTAAAAATTGTGGATTAGGGAAGTTTCCTAAGATCCGGTCTTTGGCTCTTACTATTCATTTTTCTCAGTGTACGATAGATTGAGCTTTGGAGGTGACGTAAGAGATTTGGCACAATAAATAACTTGTAGTATCAAATTTCGTTCGTGATCAATCGGTTTGATGAATGCCGGAGTCCGATTCCGTTGGGAATTTTTCTCCAATTAGGTAGAGTTGGGGGTATCCGTGTCGCGGTCCGTCTCAAGGGTTTCGCTTTCTCTTGAGTTTTGGTGCACGTGTTATAAAGACGTGTATCAATTCTGGTCATGGGCGACGACTATAAATGTCGTCACCAAGTCTGCGCGACCACACGCGCGAACATATAAAAATATCCGAGCGATGTATCTCGGACCTTTACAACTTAACTGGCCCTTGTCGTCTGTCCAAACAGAGTAATGTCATCGCGTCTCTCCTCCTCGTCTCACGTTTCCGAAACAATCGGCACCTGATGATGACGACGCCGAGTGCCGAAACGTCCTGACGTTAACGATTTTAACACCTCTTAATGCATTCAATACAAAACGCCGAACAAAATTCAATCAATCATCGGCAGAATGCGCGGAATTCGTACACCTGCCACAGGTAATCACATAATCAAATACAAGGCTAACTCGATAACAATACGGGCATTTAGGTGCTCGTGTCCCCCGCGGCTCACGACGGCCACAATGGACGGTAATGGACCGACTTCACACTGTTTTAGAAATGTGCCCATTCATTCGGCATCGAGTTAGCCATTGTTTGGGACTAAATGCTACACTGTTTCATCATGGACACCATCGACCGATTTATGGAATTTTACAACACAACACAAAGGAGACAACAATGAAAGACGCCTTAATGCCCACCACAACAATAGTTTTTTATTAATATCTACTCATAGTTCCAAAATTCCGCTTTGATACGGTTCGTCGTCTATCGTCTCATTCAAGTTTCTCAATAACAACTAATTAATTCAAGCCAATTCTAGGAATTTAAAGGCATTGATATTTTACTTGTTTTATGTTTTAACAGAAATTGAAAATATTGTGTAATTTTTTACCAGTAGATTCGTTTAAAAATTTCCTGCGACGAAAAATAGCGAGATAATCGCTTCGAAAGAAAGAAACACAAATTTCTCTTATCATTGAACCATCTCAATCACCAAAAACCTGACCTGACCTGACCTGACCTGACAGATATTTAGGTGAGCATTTCTCACAAAAAAAATTAACTACTTTCTCGACTTCTTTCTGTTCTAAATTTTGTCTTGATATGATTTTGATTTTGCTAAACTCTGTCAGTGTCACTTAAAAAATCAAAAACTATTTGATCTTAAAATTGGACCAAATGATCGAGAGGCGGCTATGACGTCATAATTTCAAATTTAAGTCCAAATAACTTGAATTAGACAGCAGATACAGACAAACGGTTTTCACTACTGTAATAAGCGTTGTTTTTTAAGTTGGCAATGTCTTTAAGTAATTAGACTTAGAAGCTTTTAAAGCAACAACCGACGTTATGGTTTACTGTTTAACTGTTTTATGTTTCTTATATCGTTCTGGTAAGTAGAAAAAAAAGTAAAAATTAAGAAAAAGAGAAAATATGGGAATCTATTAAAAAAGTTAAAGAAGTTTTTGATATGAAATCGCAATAAAACAAAATTCCAGTCATTAAAGTGTTTTTAATTTAATAGATACAAAAATGTGCCGAAATTTTTAGTCTGTAGAATTTAAAATTGCAATTTTTTTAGAAAATTTAACTTTTTAGAAATGTAGGTATCTACATATTTTGTTGCTTTTAGAGAATTTTGGTGATTTCAAAAATAAGGGAGTCGAACTTATAACTTCTATCTTGTACAGGTTTTTTAGAAGAAAAGTTAAAAAATTTATTTTGTTTTTGAGGCCTTTTCTCTCGGATAAATTTTAAAACTAAGAAAAAAACTGTTATCACGAAAGTAAAACATTTTTTAGTCGTCTAACAAATCTTGGAAGACTTAATTTTGTAAATTCCTGAAGGTATAAATGGTATTTATTTTGAAAAAGTTCGTCGATAACTTAGAAAACTTTTTAAAACTGAAATTATCGTAATCTCCTCAGATTTTTCGTATTTTGTTTGTAAACAATACGAAACAAATGCGAATCCAGGATGGGGCAGCTGCCCCAGCTTTCAACTTTAAAAATATTTAAAATAAAAAAATTAACAAATTTCTAAAAAACTAATTGTGAGACAGGTTGCTGGTATTTCAGAATTTTGAAAAAAACTTAGTAAAGATACTTGCAACATCGTCGAGTGAGAAGTCATAATAACTTGAGATTAACATGAACTGAATTAGAGCAAGCTGTGCCTGCTAAATTGCAGCCACATGACAAAAATTGACATATCAAAATTTAAAAATAATTTTTCAAAAGTTGATCCTAGCTGAATTAAGATTATTTCAAAATAGTAAAATAGTATTCAGAATTTCGGAAGAAATATCTTATTTAATGTTTAATTACCTCATGTTTAATTGCGTTTTGCAAAATTTAATAAAAACAATCAGAGAAGAAGGAACTGTAGTACAAAAAAAAGAGTAGTGGTCGTTCTTCCAAAAGGACTCAAAAAAATATGATATCGTTCGGTTAGAATTACAAAGTCGTATAAACATAGGAAATTACATACATTATACGACAGTGTAATTCTAATGGAACGATGTGGCTAATTCTAACACTTCTAATTCAGTACATTTTCGATCTTATGGTATATTAACTACTCGGTTAATATGTGTTAATGTCCTTAGAAAGGTATTAAATTTTGAAAACTGTCCCACCTTTTGTTTTGAGCTGGATACTCCCCTGATACAAAATATAATGAAATTACAATTACGTTTATTGTTGTTAAAATCTCCAAAAGGTTATGCCACAAAAGCATTGTAGTTAACTCTAGTTTTGTGAAAATTTTAAGTAATAATATTATGTAAGTAAATTTTTTTGTTGTTTTAATGTGGGTATTTTACACAAAATATTTTTTAGCAATACCTGTTCTGTAAGTCATTATTCATTGACAAATATCTTTCATAGTAAGCGGCACTTTTTAGTCAGGTACAAATTTCCATGGTTACTGTGCAATAATATTTTCCTTACAACCCGTGGTCTGTAAGTAAATATTACATACCAACGTATGCCATTCGTGTTCCATGAAAAGTGATGCACAAGCAAACCTTGCAGCCTTTTCAATATCATCCATTTTTCTATTTTCACTTGAAATACCTTCAGAACAGTATTGAAGCGTTGATTTTGCAACAAATGTTGATTTAAAGTGTTGTTTTTTTTGTTTCCCTAACACGAAACGAACGTCACACACATTTTTAATTTGACAACAATCTGACGTTTATTGATTTTTCATAAAAATTCATTCAGAAACTGTTTTACTTTTGCTTATTTGTGCAGGTATTGCTAAAAATAGCTTACTAACCTCAAACTGTAAGTTCTTCTTTTGGTCTCGAACGCTTAGGAAACCTCGGTACCCTCGGTTTCCCAATATTGCATTCTCGAACAAAAAAATTGCACTTACAGTTTACGGTACGTAATATACTATTTTAATAGGTAATTAATGCTACAGTTTAACCCAATACCTTAAAAAATAAATAACTGTTGGCCAATAGCGTAATTAAATATTTTCGATAATATTCTTCACATTTTACCATCTTTACTAAACCAGTTCAAGCTTTATGAAATTAAATGTGCAACCTCGCACAGTGTGACAGAAAAAACTGTTTCAATTAGTGTCATTTTGTTGGTGTTTCAGTCTAAATAGTTGGAGATTTTCATAAGTGATAAAGCGACAAAACTCAAAAATTTTACTTCCTTTTGAATAAATCTCAAGTGTTTCATCCGATCACTAAATGCATTTGCTACAAATCAGCAGTAAACAAGCTTGCAATTTATTTATTAGGTACATTATTAAAAAATATTTTTTAAATTATTATTATTATGTATTACGTATTAAACACAATGTGTTTAAAAATGGTTGTTTATCAAGTTGACTATGGAATTTAAATTCAATGTGCCGCTTCGTCCAAATGATTATTACAGTTTCTGAGTACTGTCACCTCTGTTAAATCTTTGAATTATCATTTTACTCATCTTTTTTGAATTTTTCGGTCAAGTTCTTTCAAGTGTGGAGTTTGATTTGTTTTCTTTCCGTGATTTTTGTGGTTGTGTATTCCTTCGTTTTTAGATTTGAAGCCTTTTTGCTTATTTTGATAGATCTGTCACTTTGACGGCAATCACAATTTAAATTAAGCGACACATTACTTTCAAATTTTATAGATGACTTGATGAACAATCATTTCTGAACAGGCTATAGTTTCTGGGTTCGTGGTTCATTAGGTATTGAAGTCTCTAATTTTCAAAAAAACAAGCCAAAAGCCTGCGAGAACTTTGTTAGAATAAATGACGATATATCTGTTTTAAATGCCTGGAGATTTCAATAAGTGATAAAGCGGCGGGCCCAAATAGGTGTTTGAATTGGTCACTAGATGGTGCATTTGCTGCAAACCAGCAAGAACCAGGTCTGCCATATTAATAATTTTCCAATTTAAATAAGTGAATTGTATGACCAGTGTATATGCAAATCGGGCCCATCTAACACCATAAAGTATTCCGTTGTGTGGTTGTAAGCAATCCACCGTTTCCACTTGTCCGTTCATTGTTCAATTTGTCACAACTCGCCTAGTGTGAAAAAGCTGAAAGAGGAAAAAAATCGAAAATTTCCGTCATAATTCCTATAGACCCGTCTAATAATCAGTGTCGCTTGATAACGCGGGGTTGTCCGCGTGTGTGGCAGTGCTTTATGGCCATTCCCCGTGCCATGATTTAAAGCCGCAATGTTCTTATGTTCGGCCCACGCTTAGCATCTCTTCGCCTTATTTATGGCTAAGTCGTTTCGTTTTAAAATTGTCTTCTCTCGATCGCAACGTTTCCCGAAAATATCCCAAGTAGCGATAGAATCACCGGGCGGCGACTCGAAAAAATGCCGAGATAACTCGGTCAGAGGTTACGATCATCTTAAAGTCTAGAGTTACCGCTCCTTTGTCTCTCTACCAACATGTGAAAACTCACTTGGGAGAGGACGATTTGGGGTGAAACGGATATTTACGAGCCGACTTTATCTGATAAGAGGAGAGGAGGTGTCAAGCGCGCGGGTGGGATGCTGTATTTAACGTTTTATGGACATTACGACCGTTCTAATAGGGGAAAGGTGTTCGGAATTAGGCGACTGATAACGAAATGTGTTATTTTACGGGGACTAATTGCCGGGGATTGGCTGCGACAGGTAGAAGACAAACCAACTATCTACAAGCAATCAATTTAATTTACAATTTTTTTACGTTGCGACCAAAACACGATTTTCAGAATTAGGGTTCGTCGCTTGGTGTTGAAATCACCCAATAAATACGAGAATGCGAGCGTTGCCAGCTCGCAAATATCCAGAATTTAAGTATTTGCGAAAAGAACACTACGAGATAATAAAAGGTAGTTTCAAAGTGTTCAATGTGACCAAAAAATATTTTGAATATTTAGGGTTCGTCGCTTAATGTTGAAATCACTGAATAAATTTTGTTGCAAGCTTTACAAATCCTTACAAATTAGGTGTTTACAAGCGCAATACTAAAACTGGTGGTCTTAATTTGTTTTATTTGTTTAAAAAGTACCTAGATACGATTTTAAGAATAAAATAAGTAGGTACACGTATGCTAAATAGGTACAGTCACGATAAAAAAAATGACACCCCTATCAACCGGGCCGGATAGCAAAAGTCCGACTAAGATTTTATAGATCATAAATTTCAACAAACAGGTTAGTTTGTTGTCAGTTTACACAATATCCAGCTGGTTTATAAACTAGCCAAATGTACGAATTAACCGTATTATATCGAAAAGTTTTATGGCTGCAGTTTTAGGGGTGTCATTCTTTTTGATCGTGCCTGTACCTATACAGGCTGTTCTGTCTAAATCTCACACTAGTATTAAAACATTTAATAAAGATATTTATCCGTTGAGTTCTATGCAATAAAAATATTTTGAAGATGGCGGCACTTTTGGTTACACCGGAAGTCGCTATCAACTTTCTTACTTTAAATGGAAAGCTATGTTTTTTACTGCGTTTTTGGATTAGTTGTTTTAGTTTAAGAGAGTTTTTATCAGGTTTCCCTATATCTAAGTTTAACCGTTTTTGAGATATTTAGAATATTTCGAAAATTTTTGGATTTGCACCTGTCACTTAAAAAATCGGTAACTCTCTTATAGAATTAAAGATTTCGAGATCATATTTAAAGAGTTAAAAAAGAAAATTCGATATCTGATGTTCTTTAGTGTGTCCAAAATTGGAGAAAAAGTTAATAAACCTAAAAATTTTAAGGTTAATTTTGGACAACTTCAAGTAAATGCCCATAACTTAATTTTGTCAAATTAAATTCTCTACCATTAAGGGCCGGTTTATAAAAGCATCATTAATTTAATTTGCAATTAAATGCGTGATCAACTGATCACCTGACCAAATTGAATCAATTTGATTGGTCTATTTGCGTTGTTAACTTTTAACAACAAATTAGAATTTAATGAAGCTTTCTATAAACTGGCCCTTAGTGAAATAAAACTTGTAGCATTTTATTTGAAAAAATTGAGTTATGGTTCTCCAAACTTAGCTTTAAAAATTAGGGGTTTGCTATTTTTTTTTTAATTTAAAAACACTAAAGAAAAGATCTTAGCTTCCTCTTTCAAATGAGCTAAAAATTATTTCCAAATTTTTTAAAATAGCAGAGTTATTGATTTTTGAACTGTAAATCCAAATTTTTTTTAAAACCATAAACGGCTGAAGTTAGGTATAGAAAAAGCTTATAAAAACTACCTTAAAATAATAACTCTAGTAATCCAAAAACTCATTAAAAAATATAGCTTCCCATTTAAAATAAGGAAGTTGATAGCGACTTCAAGTATAACCGAAAGTGTCTCCATCTTAAAAATATTTTCATTGAGCAAGACCTAAGAGATTATGATTGAATACAAAGTTTCAGATGACTACCATTATTAGAACTTCCAATACTTCTAATGAGGGGTTTTGACAGAACAGCCTGTAGTTATGCAATAACTATTGCTTTTTTTTCGCGGAAAGTGTATAAATAAGTATTTTAAGAAATAAAACAATTGTTGGAGATTTCAATGCGTGCGGAAATAATAAGCGATTAACCCCATCTGAAGTTTTAAAACTGGAGCTTTAATAGTTTTGGAAAAATGTCACGTGTTTACTCTTCCGTGAAACAATATCTCACCACACAAGGCTACCAGATATAATATAACAACATGTTAAAATAGCAATTATCCTAGTTCGTGACAAGTTGATAATTTGGCTACCTTGTTTACTTCACGCTGCTGATTTTTCCAGACTTGAAATAAAAAAGTGCGTGATTACCTTGACGAAAACTAATTTTGGTGTTTAAACAATTTTCAGTGTTGGCATTCGTCGCTTAATAACTCATTGAAGTCTCCGACCCACAATTTCCAAAATTCAAAACAACGCCTGAAAACATTTGAAGGTTAAATTGGTAACTTGATCTACAGGCAGTGAAACAAATAATCCGGCCAGGCTCGTGCACCTATACCTACAAATAAGTGTTCAAGCCGCTGATAAAATCTCCTATTCGCTGAGAAGTCTTTATCACCTTTGGCTCGTTTGCCGCTCTTTATCCAAAAGTGTTATTTTTGTGTCTAGGGCGTAAAGCGCTCGCATATCGCACGTTAGTCACCAACGACGACATGTTTATAGCTCGATGCAAATTCGCAAAATTAAAATTTCACAAATTGAAAATCAATTTCGGTCCAAGACGCATTTGCATATTTAACGTTTTGCAGGTAGGTGTAAAAAAATCTCGAGTTCAGACGCGGCCCACGACTCATAATAAGGATAAAGACGTCGCTGATTCACTACCAATAAATAGTTAAAATCGGGTTTTTGCTTGTTGATACAAGTGGGTTTCATCCCTTCATCCCGTCATAAATCCTAGTTATTTATGGTGGAGCTTTTTCAAGGAGCTTCGGCTATTTTTAATTATTAATGGTTTTAAGATAGTAAAACTAAATCAAAATTTCAAATAAATAATGAAATTTTTAATTGTACGCAGTAGGAGACGGCGATATATCAACCGATTTGAAAGATGTGAAAACATAAACTCTTCTCGATAAGTGACGGCTTTCTAAACTCTTTTGTGGCGAAGACATACGGCACAAAATTAGTTTCGGGATTTATTTCAACTAATTATTTTTTACGACGGGGTAACAAAGATTAACCTATTTGCGCGACTAAAATTACCTATTCCAACATTTGAATTTAAAATCACCATAAATTACTGAGCAAAGTGATAATAGGCTAATAAGCAAGTGAGGCAAATAATAATAAATCAACGGTCATTAAATCACCATCAGACAAGTGTTGCAAAGCTGTGCACCAACCAACATTTTCGAATTGCGGGTTCGTCGCCTGTGTTGAAGTCTCCAACAATTTCCAAAATCTAGTCAAGTTATTAAAAGTGTAAGTGACAAACTGTTGCGTTTAAAATAACAATAGTCTGTTATGGGATAAATTGTTCAATAGTACAAAAGGTTGAACCTATTATAAATGCAAAAATAAATTATCATAACCTATTGTTTTGTGCTTTATTTTGTGTTTAAATCCGTCGTTTAAGTTTCAACTCAATAAAATTTCCACTAATGTCGATACAAGTAAAACAAAAGCAAGTTGGACAAATTTTGGAGACTTCAACAATAAGCGATAAGTCTCTCATTTTAAAAATCCATGTTTTCTGTCAAGTAAAGCACACTGAAACCTTTAATTTTAAAAGTATCAAGTGGCGTTGTGTTCACTAACATTTAATTTCTGAAGTTTATTTTAGTTTAAAATGCTTACATTGTAGACTTTTTTAGTGATTTCAACAACAAGCGACAAACCTCTATTACAAAAATCTAGTTAAGTTGTCATTCCGATTCAATAAAAATGTCAAAATCGCATTGTACGAAATTAAATAGTCTTGATAAAAATGTTAAACAGTTGTAGATCTATAGAAAGCGCTAAAATTCAAAAATAATATTTTGTTTTTTTAAATAACTTTTTAATAAATGATTCTTATAAAATTTGCTACACGCAATTTTTGTATGTTATAAATTTTTTATATTGGCCTTGGTCTTGGAATACCTAATTTAAGTAAGTGTCAAAATTTATGATGTATATTAGTTGTTATTTATTGGCTTTAAAAACATTCTATTGTTTAAATTATTATTATGTTAATTATTATTATATTTTTTCAAACGACAGTAAAGATTTTAATCATAGTTGTGTTAGGTAGAAATGAAAAGAATTTTTATAAATTTAGGTAGGTACAACAGTTAAAAACAATAAAGCAGAAATAAAAACTTAGCAAACCTCCGAAATATCAACAGAACAAATGAAATGACACAAAAACATGTGGTTTTAAATTACTTGTACCAAACATTAAAGCGATTATTTTATAAAAAAATATTAAAGAAAAACAAAAATATTTTTTGAATTTTGGCGCTCTCTAACTTTTAAATGGTGCAACTTATTGGCATACAGGTAAGTAGGATTAAATTGTTTTATTTTGACCAAAAGAAACTCTAGTTCCTTTTTTGTTCTTATCTATCTATCTATATAATCATGCGATTTTCTAAAATTTTGATTTAGTTATCCGTGACAGTTACCTTAGCAGTAAAATGTATTGCGTAAATAACTTCAGCATCGCTCTATCTGTCAATATGTTCAAAATGTTCACTAAAAAACATAAAAAAAATTATGTTGGAATCTTATTTCCGTAACTGTCATGGATAACTAGATCAAAATTTCAGAAAATTAGGATTAACAAAATCAAATTTAAGTGTTTACGACTTATTTTGAAATCTCGAAAAAGTTTTACCACCAATTAACTAAATATGCATTACAATTCAATTTCAGTGATAGTTGCGTCAAATATTTTAAAGATGAATGTCACTGCAACACCAGGCGACGAACCCGAATTATATCTTGAAATTTTTCTCTCTTGTCTTGAAATTTCTCAGTGTTTATTGTAGGTATACCTAATAAAATTGCTATTTCTAAAAAATTATTGTTTTTATAATTTCGTCGCCTGTTATTGAAATCTCCAAACAAAAAGCTTTAAAGCACTACACAATATTGGAATTACTACTAATAAGCATTTGAGACGTTTTATGTGGATTTGTATTTAATTTTCGTTGGTATTTTATTAACGTTTGCCATACATTGTAGAAACTTCAATGCCACTGCAGTATTAGACGACGAACCTACGGTTGTTTATTACAATTCTTCTCTTCTGTCGCTTTATTAATGAAATGAAATAAAACTATTACAAATTCTATTTCGTTTTTAATTCATTTTTAGTAAGAATTGTGTCGAGTTTTGCTTAAAATATTTGAGACTTTAACGCTTGAGGCAACAGGCGACGAACCTTCGTTTGTTGCAATTTTCACTTGTGTGGTGTAATTTGTCAATGTTGGTCGTATAATGAGCCCCAAACCGGGGCGAAATTCCTCGTCGCGTCTCATTTTTACGTCGCGATGAACAGACACGATTTTATTTACTCCCCAATCCTTCTCGAATGAAATTAAGTGTAAAAATGAAAGACTGACGACAGATACGGCTTGTTAATAACCCAACGACCGAAAGAAACTCTCCACAAGATTAAAAATGATTATCAAAATACTACGTCATGTCAACTTAAATATATCTCAACGAAACGAGGTGATCCGATGAAGTTATTTACCCAACCGTCAAGAAATAAAGACATGTTGTATACCTACCGGATATTCCGGGGGGTTTTGACGATAAGTCGATCGCTGGCCGAGATTCTCCAGTGATAAAGCGTAAAATATTGTGGGAACAAGTGGGGCGCTATCTCGGGCCAATATTTGCGCTAGGGCCGAGTTTTAATCAAAATTCTCCTGTCACTGGCCGCATAACGACGTGAAATAATTTTAAATTAGAGTCGAGTCCGTCAAAACGCACTAACCGCCGGTATAACACCTCCGCAAAGCCGTCAGCAAGCCTCAGCGGGGCAAAGAGTTCCGATACCCCCTGCTGGTGGGCTTATAGCAGCCCTAATGAAGCAGCGGACCTGTAACGTCGTTAAATGAACAAAAAATGCGTCAGTCATTACTTGTGTCGAGCGAACAACGCCGCGCTATAGACCTGTCACGGGATCTTTTCTTCCTGAATTCGCCTCCTTCAACCGACCTTTTTTATTGGAGGTCTAGAATTTTTATTGTTATGACGGGCCAATTAATGCAAGATTGTTTTAATTTAGAAATTAAAAAAATCAACACAAAAAACGCTCGAAACGGCCGAAATAGAAACTTATTTCTGGGAACAAGCACTAATTAAACACTCGGCTCAGAGCAGTTTGAACGAAATTAATAATTAAAACATTAAAATTAAGTATGAAGCGAAATATTTCGGTGATTTTAACAATAACCCACAATTTCAGTCATTGTAAATGTAAGCACAACAAATAGTTTGAACGCCAATAAGCTTAGGTTGGTTTAAGGTTTCACTAACGATAAATTAATTGGCAATAATTTTTATGTACCTTTTTATTTATTTTTTTATTTTATTGAAAGTACAAAAAGAGTTAAGTTTGGGTATGCGTTTTTTAGGAAAAGCAATTAAATTGAGCTGCAACCGTAAAAGAAAAAGGACAATGATGGGTGCCAAGAAAAAGCAAAGAAATTTTTGTAATTTTGAATTGAAAATGTTAAAAATCAGTTAGTTTTTCTTATCAATATGTTCTAACTCAAATCAATGAAACGCCCGATGGCACATCTATTTAAAAATTATTAAAGTTATTGGATAGTCACCTTATTTGGTATATTGTTATATTCTGAAAAATTTGAAAATCAATTTGCGTTCATCATCTACGAGTAGGTATTACCTACTTTAGACTCGTTGAAATCTTTTACAATATTTTAATTTAAAAATATGAATAATATTGTAAACTTTATGGCCCGTTATTTCAATGTCGAGTTAAATATAAACTTTAAGTCAAAGTCAAAAAAAAAAATTTCCAACTTCGAAATAACCTGACTTATGGGTTACGAGTAACTTAGACTTTTTCTAACTCAGTGCTAAGGTAAGAATTAAGATAAAGTTAAACTAATTCATTTCGAGTGGCAAAAGCGGCAAAAGCGTGTATGTGAATAATTTGACTCTAAAGTTAACTCACGATTGAAATAACACGCCTTAGATGTATGTATACAGGGTGCTCAAAAATTGGCGCACCAACTCAGTGGTACGTTGTTTAGAAGCATGTGTAGATTACATGAAAAATCTTGAAAAAAATCCGATAGTCATATTTTAAAAATTCTGGAGCTACAAATTTATTTTGTTAACTTCTTCAGTTTTCATTATTTTTTAATGTTTTTATGTTTCACACTAAGTAATCGTTCCCTAACAAAACGATGCATAATTATTTTTAATTAGATTGTTCGGATCCATGTGAGAGGTTAATTATGTAATTTTTAAGAAATAAACGGCCCTTCTCTCTCAAAATTGTATTTATTAAAAAACGCTACATGTTTCGACACACATTCGTGGTCATCTTCAGGCCTATAAGAAAACAATAAAGGTGTTTGTAAGCTTAATTTAATACTTACTATCGAGAAAAGTTACACCAAATTTTTAATTCACCATTTTGTGAATATTTTTAATTTGTTTGAGCGTGCGCGAAATGTAATTTAAATTTAGGCCTGAAGATGGCCATCGTCAACAAAGAAATAAATAAATAAACAATGAAACAAATAAATTTTTAAGACAATCTAACAATATTATAAAATTAACAAACAGTAACCGATGTACAAATTAAAATTATTAAAGGACAAACAACAAGCCTAACTGAAAGGTAGTATTGGATGGGTTTAAACAGGGAAATTTCTATTACTTACTTAATTAAAACTTTTAATTAAACGTGATACTTCGAAATTATTTTGATGATTTAGTGCGACTTTATTTTTGTTACTGTTCAATTTGTAAATTTCTAGGGACTCGAAAGCTAATAGTAGGTCATTTCTAGTGTGTTCAAATAAAATGGTAAAACCTGTGTTTATATCGAAATCATGTAAGTTATCCTTTAGGTGATTAGCAAAATGCGACTGTCTATTATCCACTTTATTTAAATTAGAAAGATGTAGGAACATCTTTCTAATTTAAATAAAGGATGAGCCTTGTTTTGAAATTTCTATAGGTTTTTCCAACATAGTAAGGATTACAATCTTTACATTTTAGTGAGTAAACCCCTGATCTATCTAGCTTGTCTTTTTTGTCTTTATTATTTAGAAGTTTTTTATTTAAGGTATTATTGGTATTAAATGAAATTATATAATCTTTATTAATTCTTTTTATTATTTTGGCAATAATCAAAGATGGGTTACCAATAAAAGGTAAGCTAACATATTTTTTGTTGTTTTGTTGAACTATATTTTGGGGGTAAATAGAATTTCTATTTTTTTGTTTTTCCTTTTTATTAATTAACATTTTTATCATTTCTATATCATACCCATTGGTTGTTACAATATCTAAAATAATTTGTTTTTCTTTTTCGTATTCTATTTTATCTAAGGGGAAATTAATAAGTCCATGTATGTAACAATTGAATGCTGCTAATTTGTGTTCTACAGGATGATTTGAAGAATTATGTATCACACATCCGGTGTTGGTGTTTTTGTGAAAAACCCCAAAATTATGTTTGTTATTTTTAATTGTAATTGTAAGGTCAAGAAAATTTAATTGATAGTTGTTATTTTAAAATTCCATAGAAAATTCCAAGTTTTGTTGGGGTGTCGTTCCATAAAAGTATGATGTCATCTACGTATCTATAGTAATATACAGGCTGTAAATGAAATAAGTACATTAATTTTAACTGGTAATAGAACTCGTCAAGACAAACAATTTTTCCTAATAACTTTTTTTTCAAAACGTTTTAGTTTTTGAGTTAAAATTATTTTAAAATCTTGCACAATTTTCTTACACGCCACTGGAAGCAAAGTTACCTAGTCGATAAGATTACCGTTTGAAACGGTTACCTTGGTTGCAGCTATTATTTATTGTTACTTTTCTTTGTTGGAGCATTTCATAAAAGGCTCGTCAATTTGTAGGGAGAAAAATTGATTTTAAAAAATGCGATTTTGAAAGAATGGTACATAGAAAAAGTGTTTGCCTTGATGAGTTCTACCACTGGTTAAAGTTAATGTACTTATTTCGCTTACATCCTGTATAATATGTTGAGTGTAATTTTTGTATTTAACCTCTTTAAGTAAAGCACATTCAAAATCATCCATGTAAATGTCAGCCAGGATAGGAGATAAAAGGGAACCCATTGCTAATCCATAATTTTGTGACCAAATTTTGTCATTAAATTTGCAAATATTTTGTTTGAGACAAAGTTGTAATAGTTTTTCAAACTCAATTATATAATCTGTATCTAAGTTTAACGATTCTAATTTTTGTTTAGCAATATTTATAACTTTAGTTGTTGGTATATTTGAAAATAAATTTTTACATCTAGTGAAGCTAGGATAAAATTATTGGGACAAGAAATTGATTTGATTTTGTCAATTAAATCGTAAGAATTTTTTACTGTATACCCCTATTAAGTTCTTTAATTTTTTATTTAGGAATTTAGATAAATCGTAAGTGGGTGAATTTATGAAGGATACAACAGGTCTAATAGGGACTTTTGACAGATCAGGTGTTTTATGAATTTTCATTAGGCCATATAATCTAGGTGTACTAGGGTTTTTTAGTGTTAAATTGTTTCCTACCTCTGGTGGAATGACCTTATTGCAGTTCTTAATTGTCCTTTTGACCAGGTTTAAGAAGGTGGTGAGATTGAACTTTTTCAAAGTGTTGAAATTGCTGTTTTGGAGAAATTCTTCTACTCGGGTAGTGTAATCTGTCTTTTCCATAATGACTGTACATTTTCCTTTGTCTGCTTTTGTCACCACTAAGTTGTTTTCTTGGATTTTCTTCATGATGCTTTTTATGGTTGTTTGTTCCTTATCTTGTTGTTCCAGATATTTCCCGTAGATTTTCTTTAGTTTGTATGCACAGTGGTCTTTAATCAGTTGTTTGTCTTCTGTGTCCAGTTTGTTGATGGTGACTTCAGTGTTAATTTTCGAGGTTCTCTTTGTTGTTAGTGTGGCAATTATATTGTAGTCCCTTGTCCAAAATACTTTGTTCCTTCGATAGAAATTAGTTTTTCCCTGTTCAAGTTGTTTAGTTTTCTCTTTTTGTGATAAATTCATCCAATTGTTAAGTTTTCGTGTTAGTAGACCTTTCTTGGTTTTTCTTATATAATTACAGGTGTCTTCTATATCGTTCAAAAAGTTAGTTAGGTTGTCATAGTTGTTGGTTTCTATCATTTTGTCGTAGGCTTGTTTTCTTCTAAGGTATGTCCAGTCTAGTTTTGCGTAGAGTCTTCTGATTTATTTCTTTATTAGGTTACTTTTGAGTTTGGTCATACGGTGTGAAGTAAAGGGGCGGATAGATTTTGTTTGGTGAATTATGTATTTTGGTGTAACTTTTAACTTGATGTATTGATGGTTGAACCAAATCGTACAGTTCAAGGTGACGATTAATATTGAAAGTTTCTTATAGAATTGGATCTCTTTTGTCGGACTAACATTGTTGAATAGATTGTTCGGATCCATGTGAGAGGTTAATTATGTAATTTTTAAGAAATAAACGGTCCTTCTCTCTCAAAATTGTATTTATTAAAATTTATTTATTTTTAAATTTACTATCAGACTTTAGCAGTTTTTTGAATTTAAAATTTAGCTTATTTTCAAAATCTTATACTTTTGCGAAATAAAAATAGCAGAGATCGACAGAAATAAGAAAGTATGCGCAAAAAGTTTGATTTTATTGTTGCTACAACAAATTTTGCAAACATTTAAAACGTAGAAGCTTATTTTCGTGCAAAAATATGGAGACAACAACAAACGACGAACCCATTATTTATAAAATGCTGGAAATTAACATTAAAAATAAAATAAATAGTTTTATTAGACTAAATATTTGTTAGATTCGTCGTTTTATTAATCATTGAATTCAACAAGAATTTAGCTTCTGGTATAATTTTAAAGTTCTAGATTATAGTAGGTAATGCATTGAGATTTTATCAAAAAATAAACGTAAGGTCGTTATTTACCATATATTATGTTAGTCATTGAAAATTTTAACAAAATTAAACGCTACAATAAACAATAAAAAAAAAACAAAATTATGAAATATACCTACTTGCCTACAATAAAAATTAACGTAATAAATGACTTCTTTACAAATTTGAACTATTTTAATCACGTTTATTCAAAATATATGCTTAACGCATTCGTATTTTCCTGTAAAATTTAAAGATAGTTGTGGATAAAGGAGCTATGTAAAAGGTATTATTAAATTTAGTTGTGGATAAAGGCGGTATATCCAATTAATTTGTATTGCATGATAATAAAAACTTATTTAAAAGTACTATGCATTGGTTATTAGTTGATTACTGCATAGTCTAAAAATAAATCAACCTTTTGTATGTTTTTTTATTTCAAAAAGTATCATCTATGGATAAAACACACACATTTAATATATTTGTAACTAAAACTGGATAGTTTCTTGTTTAACAAATACGAGTATTTATTTAATTATGTCCTAATCTACTAAACCGCGTAGCTAACATAATTGCAAATCTAGAGCAATTTTTCGAAATAAAACTGAAAGCGCGTAGAGTAAAATTTACTTTTATGTACATAGCCCTTCCAACCATTAACCCCTTCAAATAAATTCTAAAACTTACAAAATGAGCTACTTTTTCACAATGTTATAAGACACGATTTCTCACCAGTTTTTTGAGATAAGTTTATGTCCAACAATTTCTCGCTTAAAAATAATTCGAATTGCTTTGGAAGGACTACTATTGTTTAAAACAAAATAAAATGTCGAAACGCCGCGACTAATTTAGTAGTTTTATTTATCCTGTGCCCTGTAAACCATTTCCAACGCAATTAAACAAGTTTGTAATTTTTTAAAACAACGATTTTTCTACTAGTTTCATTGAAATAAGGCTTATTTGCTTAAAAATAAATCTGAGAATAGTTTAAGTCATTGATTTTTTGCTTAAAACGAGCCAAATCGTTTAATATTATTTTAAACAAAACCAACGAATCAATATAGACATTGTGGGCTTTTTTGTAGACAAGGATAACAATTTATAATAATTTGTAATAATTAGTTACGGCTTTTGTTCGATTTTTTCTCGCAAAACCGCAAGCATCGATCACATTGTGAAGCAGATATTTCCGTCTCACTTGTAGCAATAAAAAATGGTATTATTGGTTAAATTAAATTCAAATTTGTTATTCCCGAATCTACATAATAAATTCATTTTTAAACGGTGCCATTTTTGAATATTGTTTCGGTTACGCTTTGATGATTTTTTGTTTGGTTTTTGTGTATTTTTATTTGGCGATTAAGCTTGTAGTTTATTTGAGAAGCGTCTTGCTGTCCCAATCTAATAAATTTCAGTTTCAGAGTTTCAGTAGACATTACAACTCACCTGGCGCTAGTTAAAATGTAAAATAGGTCGATAATTCAGTACCTCATAAAGTCCAGCGAGAGGCTTCTCTTTCCAGTTGCTATCGAAAAAATATGACTATTTATGAAAATAAGTTTCTATTTGTAATTATGCTAGAGCCATTTACGTATCGTAAATAATCCTTAATGGCCCCTCTGGTAGCCTTAATAAAAGGAATCTGTTTGAAATAGTAAAATATACATATTAATATAGAGATTTTATGCTCCGGTTTTCAGGAATTTCGATCGGTAGTCGTGAAGCTCGCCTATTTGCTGGAAAAATCAATGAAGCTATCCGTCGGACCGTCGTCTCTGTTTGATCCTCTCCAATATTGAACAGCTCTCAGAGGAACAAATAAATTTTTCGAATGATTTTTTGGCACTGGCTGAAAACCGGAGAGAATGCGACGTGCAGACTGTTTCAGGAAACAAATGATAGTGTCCGATGAAATGATGGCGGTCCATTGAGTACACGGAGGTCAAAGGTGAGCGAGCATGTTGCTGGCTCCCCGGGCCCCGCGTCGGCAAGGCTGATTTGTCATGCCCCTCCTGAAGCCGGCCCACGCATCTGCATTGCTTTCAATGAATGTCGAGACGCGGGTCAATCGACTGGATGGGAATGATTTTACCCAAAATCGGCGTCTGAATGGAGACGCACAAACAATTTCTAAATCGTGGGTTCGTCGCTTGATGTTGAAGTCTCTGACTCTTTCTACTAAAACTGCAGTTATTTAAACCACGTTTAAACTAAAACACTACAGCTGGTCGCTCATAGTGTTTTTGCGATGTGTTTGTCAAAACTGTGTCGAGTGTGTTGCGTTTAGCGAGTCTTGAAACTTGTGGGTTCGTCGCTTGTTGTTGAAATCTCCAAAAATTTTACTGAAAGAGACAGTTTACTCACTTTAGACTAAGCAAAAGCATTTTGCAACACCGTAAAATCAACATTTATGTTAAAAATTACATAAAAATCAGTTAAATTTTTAATCAATTCAATCTCACTTATTGTTGAAATTAGACAGCTTTCGATTATCTAAGCGTTTGAACTAAAACCTCGGCTTTTTGCTGTGGTTTTACCAAATTGTGTAGGTTGTGTTGTGTTTTAAGAGTGGTAAATGATTGAATTCGTCCCTTGTTGTCAACTTCTCATAAAATTTAGCCTAAGTGAGGAGCAAAATTATTTTGTAACGTTGCAATCTCAATGTTAATGTTAATTCAAAATTAAATAAAAATTAGTTTCATCTTTCATTTGAAATATTTGAAATTGTGGGTTCCATTCGCATTCTTTTGGATTCTACTTATGATGTTACAAAAACTTGATTATTTAGGTAATCAAACGCCAAAACCTAGTTGTCTTAGTATTTTCTTGTTAAAATTGTGTTGACTGAATTGCGTCTTAAAAGCTTAGAAAGATGACAAAAGTAGATAATCTGTCTCACATGTTGTTCAAGTCTTCCAAAATTTTCTAAAAGAAACTACTACCTGCTTAGGTACTACTAAATAAGTCTCCATGCTTTTTACCAAAAGTGCTATTATCAAAGCAACGCTTGAACTAAAATCACTAAACCTAGTTGTACGTGGTGCTTTTTTAGTTTGTCAGAATTATGTCCATTGTGTTGTGTTTTCATAGCTTTCAAAGATCAGAAGAGTTTTGGGTTCGTCGCTTGTTGTTGAAATTTACCCAAAAATTTTGTTGAAAAGAGCAGTTTACACAGTATAAATTAGGCCAAATCATTTTGCAACATTGTAAAGTCAACTTTTAAAAATATAAAATTGCAATTACATAAAAGTTTATTTGATTTTTAGTTAATTTTTGACCTCGTATTCGTCACTTCTCTACTGAATACTTTGAGCTTTTTTTAAAAAAACTTGCGATTTTGTAAGCGTTTAAATTAAAATCTTGTCTTCTCCGCTGGCTTTGAAACTGTGTTGATATCGTGTTGTGTTTAAATAACTTACCAAATAAGAAAAGATTGGGTTTGTCGCTTATTGTCAAAGTTTTTTTTATTAATAAAGTCTTAATTTATTAAAAAGAGCGCGATTATTTAGCCAAAAGCTAGTTGTTTGTAGTGCTCTCTCAGTGAGTGTGTCAAAGTTATGTTCATTGTGTTGTGTTTTTAAAGCTTTCAAAGGTGATAAGAGTTGTGGGTTTGTCGCTTGTTACTGAAGTCTCCAAAAATGTTTTTAAAAAAGACACTTTCATACTTTAAACCTAGTAAAAATTCTTTTAAAATCAGTTCTTTAGGTTAATCAAAATTAGGTAGATAATTAGCTGCTTCAAAACTATGCAAACGCCAACGTCGCATTTTCTCTCAAAATTAGTAGTTATAAATTATTTATGCAATTCAAAAAATTAATACTGACATAATTTATAGTTTCAATGAGAGATCTAATTATTAATAACTATTTTACATTTTTATCAACCTTATTACTTAATAAAACAATTTGGTAAAATGCGACGTTGGCGTTTACATAGTTTTGAAACAGTTAATAGATGCCAATCAATTAAATTTTTTTACAATTTATTTAAAATTTTTGAAATTCTAGATTTCTCGTCACTCTCAAAGTCTCCACCTAATTTTTTAAAATAGGTATTTGTTTATTATCTAAACTGAAAGCGTCGCTTTGATGCTTTCGTCAAAAAAATTATTTTTTTTTTGGGTTCGTCGTTTGTATTGAAGTCACCGATTAATTTACAACAAGCTTTAAGAGCAGTAAAAATTACATAAACTTTACACAATTTTATTTTTTTTAGCTCACCTACCTACAAAACCTACCTACCTTCAAAAAATGAAAACACTCTAAACTTTTTGATTGAATTTTAGGCCAATTAGTCGGAGACTTCAATGAGTGGGTAAGTAAGCGACATACCTAACTTTTTTTTCATTTATTTGTCTTTGCTCTCATTATCCTGTCCCCTTCAGAAGTCCCTTCTCGCTTTAATCCCTACTAACGTTTTAAAATTCACAAAAAACAAACTTTAAGAGCCGGTTTATACACGCAAGGACAAAAGTAATGTCATAGTTTGATTGTGCCATAATTTTTACAAATGGAGTCAAATTTCATTAAGCTTTAGGTACTTATAATTATTGTTATCTTTCCAAGAAAACATAATCCATTTATTTTTATTTTTAACAAAATGGCAGCCAATTTACATTGTGACGTTATTTTTGCCCCACCTTATAGAAAACTCCAATAAAATATAATTCGTTGTTAAAAGTTAACAATAACAGGAATGGACCAATAAAATTCGTTCAATTTGGTCACGTGAGCAGTTAATCACGCATTTAATTGCAGATTAAATTAATGGCGCTTCTATAAACCGGTCCTAAGATTACTAAAAAAATTGAAAAACTTTACCCAATCATATTTTTAGCTTATTGTCTACAGAAACTAAAACAATCACCCACGTTTTGATTAAATTTTAGATCAGTTAGTCGGAGACTTCAATGAGCAGTTAAGTAAGCGACAAACCCAACTAAATTTTTTCTTGTTTGGTTTTTCCCACATGATCCTGTCCCCTTCAGAAGTCGCTTCTCGCTTTAATCCTCATTAAACTCCACCGTATAATTATCATCCCGATGCTTGTCAGAAAAATCCATTTCGCACTCGTGCACACTCAAACCAGGTCAGATGATCCCGGATTAACCCGTCGCAAACTTTGCACATCTGTCTTCGCGTGCTGAAACCGCATAAAAGAGCAAAGCATCGCGAATGTTTCCATTGGTCCTGTTCCTTCAACAATAGAATTAAGCTCGCTTTGTGCTCCGGAATAAATTTCATCCTTTCCGACAAGGATAGCATTTAATAGGCGGCGCGTCCGCTCCCTCCAATCATTTCCAAATGAAACTTTTATTATTCCTCGTGAAGAAATCGAAGCAAAATCGGCCCTTAATCCTCCGGGGGACGACCGTCCCCCCCAGCGTGCAGTGACAGGGCCCCCTGTAGTTTTCTTAACCGAAACAGCGCTCTCTAATGTTGTCGTCGCTCCGACCATTGTCATTTGTATCCTTTATAAGCCAGGGCTTAATGGACTTTTAAAAGCTGCTCGCCTCGATAAAAATGCACAGCCGTTCTGCCTTTTTGTGATCGCTGATTGGTTTTTTTGCCGACTTTATTAGGTGCTTATGGCCAACTCCATAAAACAGATGCGGGAGTTGACGGACTTTATCAGACGATGACCCAACGCTTACGTTATCTAGCCTTGAACTTTCAAACCATATTGTGCAATATTTGGAAAAGCTGCACGAATTTATTTATGTACACCTGCCGACTTGGTAATAAACCAGATAAAGCGATCCAATTAGATCAAGGTTCAGGACGATGGAAACAAATTGGGCAAAAGCCCTAACAGATCGTATCAAAATTTATATTTTATCCAAATCTTAACACATAACAATTTCATTAGTTTAATTCAAAATAAAAAAAATATTTTTTTCCGACGGATGCAACAATTGGTCTTTCGGGCCGGATATAAAAATTAATTAACTTATAAATTTAGAAACCTTCAGTGTTTTCACTTGGATAACGACCAGCTGTAAAGTTGTTAGGTTGGTACTCCGTGCCTAGTTTCTTTAAGTGTTCCAGTTGGCAGTACTAATTCATTGTCAAAATTTGACACTTGGCACAAGCGCAGTAAGAATAATTGTAATTTCACATTGAAATTTTAAAAATGAGCAGCCAAAAGTCTACAAAGAAGTGTGCAAGACTAAATATTGATGTAACACAGGCAATTATAAAATTCCACGCAGAAATCAAGCAACTTTGCCAGCCGTTTCGAAGAAAACATTGGAGACGAAAGTAAAAGACTTTTTCTCGGTAATTTTCCACACATTTTCCCTTTTTTACCTACTACACCTGCCCGTTATCTAACCCGTGACCTAACTCTTGTTAATTCCTTTTCATCCGCAAGACCCCAATTCGAAAAATTTTAACCCAATATAAATTTTTATTAAAACAAAGTGTTAGTCTTGATACCCTGTCTTTAGACCAGTTTCATAACTTCACAGATTTAATTTAAGTGAATAATTAACAGATTTTAAAAACTTTTAGAGCTTCTAACCTATATTTGTGGACTCTGTCAATTCTGACAAATTTCTCACTAGAAATTACCAGAAACAATAGCGGTCGATTAAAGATCGAGTTACATAAGCCAAATATAAAGAACTTACACTAGAACGTGGTTTTTATGAAAGTAAACCGACTTTATACATAATTATATTAATCTAATTTCTAAATTCTCCAACATTTTGCAAAATCTTGATTGGTGTTTTAAAAAAAATGAGACAAATATAATTAAGATAAAGTGCATAGTCATTGGACAGTTAAGCAAAAATGTAAATTAAAAAAATCATTACCACCTTTAGAATGAAGATATACCTAGATAATTGCGCTACTCCAAATTAAAGGTTGAGGTGTGTACAAAATGCTGATTATAAACTTTATCATTATTTATTTTATAGTATTTTTATTTATTAAGTGTAAGACATTCAGTTATTGGGCGGGTCGAAAAATTATGGCATGCAACCCAAAATACGTGATTTCAAAAAAATACATGTGTTTAAAAAACTTTATTTATAAACTCATAAACAATAACTGTCACAGGTTAAAAGTTATTATTTTTCCGTAATAAAAAAAATATTTTTTTCGACGGATGCAGCAATTGGCCCTTTGAGCCGGATATGAAAAATTAATCAATTTCAATTTAAGAGCCTATGCATATTGACCTCATTTCTAAATTCTCAAAAATTTTGCAAAATTAGATTGGTGTGTTACGAGAATTTAGATAAAATATAATAACATGTTATTATTTTTACGTAATATCTTTATGCCATCGGAATAAATTACCATTATCTCTCGTGAAATGCAAATTAAGGGTTTGCTATTATTAAATTTACTACCTGTGTTGCATATGAGCGCCTAAGGGCTTTTTACGTCATAAATAACAAAGGCAAAGGCTGAGTTTTTGAAACCGGGATAAGCTTTTTCTGGTGAAATGTTTTGCCAAAAATATAAATAAAAACTATGCATAGGTTCGTCGCTTATTGTTGAAGTCTCCGGTTTTAACTACATAAAGGACGATTATCTAGAAGCGTTTAAGTTAAAAACATAAAAAATTACTTGTAGGGCACATTAAGTGTGTTTGTTAAAATTGTCCTAAGGGCTTTGAAAGTTGTAAGTTCGTCGCATGTTGAAGTCTCCAAAAATGAATAAAAACATTTGATATTTTGTTTTGTTGAAGTTAGTAATTGGTCAAATTGTACAAACTCTTGCTAAAAACGTATTCATTATTGTTGTAGTGTTGAAGACAATGAGCCGGTAAGCAACGAACTCAATTTCTATTTTATTTCTAAAATTATTATTTATTGTTGAATTTATTATTAGCACGAGGTGACTCTGTTTCACTCAAATCGTTAGAATGAATGGCAAAAACAAAGTTGAGCTTTTTGAAATCACACAGGTCAAAAATTAGCCTTTGTGTATTTTATTCCTTATTGTTCAATTTTATTAATGAATTGTCTTAGGTGTAGTATTACTCCGATATTTAATTGTCTGATAGGAAAAGATAATTTAAAAAAAGTTAGGAAACTTGTTATTTCAATAATATTCTAAGGTACCAGGCGAAGACGCATCAATTATTGTTGTAGAGCTGGAGATTTCAATGAGCCGGTAAGCGACGAACACAATTTTTCTTTTATTTGTGGCATTATTATTGGTAGAATTTATTGTTAGCGCGAAGTGACTGGTATGAAAATTAACTTCTTCATAGCCGAGAAACAAGTTTAAGCATGTTTGCAGACACCTCGGCAAAATATTGCTTGAATATTCCGTTGATTAATCCGAGTAGATATTTAAATAACTAAATAAGAAGAATTTAGCGAAATAATTTGGCCGGTATCGTTATAAACTGAAATCTGGAAATGAAATTGTAAATATGTTATCCGTTTCCATTTTTAATTGGTGCTAAACTCCCCTGTTTATGATTCATTAAAGCTAAAACAGCTTCTTATTCAATGAAATTTCATTTGTTTGTATATTATGCAAATAAAATCCCACATCTAAAATATAACCCAAACCAGTTTGTTTCTCATCGCGACGACGACGATATTATAATTTTTCTTTTAAAACTGTTCGACAATTGCTCACAGTTAAAAGCTTTCGGTCGAATCGACAACGACGACGACAATCTTGCCGATAAAAGTGCATCAAGAACTTCTCCAAGAATCCGTAATAAATCTCTTTTACACTCGGTTAAGTCGACCATGTATCGGTGTCAAAGTTTTATTGTGGCCATCTCTTCAATTTATCAGTTTAACACCTCTATTTACTCGACGAGTAGACATCATGTGGGGTCCCATTTTTAAGCCGGATTGTACGTACCAGGTGCGAGAATTAGACGTAATCGAGAGGGCCATATTAATAGTAAAGTACTTTCGAGAGGTCTTAAGGGCTCGACGTGGGTGGCCCTAGAAATTCGCAAACTTGCAAGCTTTTCGACTCGTTTAAGCGCCTCAATAGACCTAACAATGACAACATAAACCTTGAAAAGAAAATAAATATAAATTGTAAACACGGTTCGTCGCCTACTAACTCATTGAAGTCTACAACATTCTACCCCAATAGACATAATCCAAGCAATTTTTAGTTTGCACCAAGCAATAAAAATTATGTAAAACGTCATTGCGATCAGTTTTTTAATTAAAGTTTAACAAATACAAAGCTGGGACAAAATTTCACTGCTTGATGTGCGTCAATAAGAAGGTAGGTAGTTGATTTTTTTATTCTTAGGTAAATATTATGCTGATTAAAGCGGCTTGTGTCTTTAAAATTAAATTGGCAACATTAAAAATAAAGGAACAGAATATTCGAAAATTGACATGTAAGTATTATACATAATTAACATTGGTAATTTAGGTAATTTCAAACTCATAAGCCTGTTTGATCAAAAATTGTACGAATTAGACTCAGTGTTACCTACCAATTAACAAAATATATGATTTTTAAAATCACGTGACTGATGTAAATTTTTTTAACATTCTGTAAATATCAACCTGAGAGAGGTTCCTAACGTTAAATTAATGATTTAATTGAGTTAAGAACAAAATTGTGATCTTTATTCACTTAGAAGTGAATAAAAAGCAATTTTGTTTTTAACTAAATTTTTGGTCAAAGTGGTCTGTGACATGGGAAATATAAACTAACAAACTCAAATGTCACACTTTTATAGGTAGTCAATTGATTTAAAGCGTCTCAGTATTGCCAACTTATTTTTAAAATAGAATGACTAAATTTGTTAAACACAAGTGAATTGCGTTTCTAATGTTAAATTTAGTCAGTTTATTGACTCAATAACTTAATCGAGTTAACCAATAAAATTGTGGTCTGCTTATTAGAAGTGATGTAAAAAAATTGTATTTTAACGAAATTTCTAATGAAAGAAGCCTATGATTTTAAAATTAAGTTGGTAACTTTGAATACTAAACTAAATGATCAATATTTTTAATATTTATTTTAGGACCTAGGTTACTTTAATCAGAAATTTAAATTGCTTGCACAGTTTTAATTTTATGGCAGACATTTTTTCATTGTTGCCAACTGTAATTGCCAAGATATACTTAGGAATAGATTAAAGAAAGAGAAAAAACGATGTTCAAAAGACTAGGCTGTCAAATTTATAATTTTCGTACAGTTTTGCTAACATTGTAGCTATAAAAAAGACTAATTTTATTTTGTTTTTAATAAATCCAAATTTACAATAAAAATTGTCTAAGATAGGTTTGTTTCCAGTGTCACCAATTGAATAATTAAATATGGCCTATACTTTTAATGTTTTTCGAATGTTTTAAAACAACAAGAGTTGCCAATCACACATCTAAAAATAAAATACTCCTATCCTATTTTTTAGTTTAGAAAATCAATTGTTGGAAATATCGATAAAAAATCATCACAGCCTACTTATTGTAATAATTAATAAGTGGTGCAATTTTAATTGTTACCTATTTATGCTGACAACTATAAATAAGACATTATAGTTTACCCGAGAACGAAACGAAAGTTTAGAACAGTTTGCTTGTTATTTTTTTAGTTCTTTACCACGTTTTTCATTAAAATTTTGACTTTAACAAACTTGCAGTATTGCCACAAATTGTTTACAAACCATTAGAAAGAATAGAAACAGCATAATGTGGTTGTGTTTTTTAAATTCACACAGGTCAAAATGTAAGCTTTTTGTCTATAAAAAAATGGTGTTATTTTATATGTTTTATTGAAAAATTTATTGCTAACAAAACCCAACAATCACAAGATAAAAATAATTATGAAAAGTGGCAGTTTATGTTAAGGAAATTATTGTATAAATGTAAAAGATTTTAATTATTTTTTTTATATTTAGCATCGGTCGAGTAATTAATTGCCAGACCTCGTATACAGAGTGCTCAAAAAATGGCGCACCAACTCAGTGGTACGTTGTTGAGAAGAATGTGTAAATCACGGGAAAAATCTTGAAAAAATTCTTAGTCATATTTTAAAAAATCTGGAGTTACAAACTTATTTTGTTAACTTTTTTAGTTTTTATTATTTTTTAATGTTTTTATGTTTCACACTAAGTAATCGTTCCCTAACAAAACGATAAATAATTATTTTTAAATTTACCATCAGACTTTAGCTGTTTTTTGAATTTAAAAAAATTCAATTTCATCAAAAAAATCACAATTTGTAGATGTGCCAACACTGGGGATTATTTCCTCGGAAACCGTTTCAAAACTAATTTATTTTTATTGTTGATCAAATTCTTTTGCGATCACGACTGTTAGACAACGTTGCCACATATCATTTATTTAAAATTTGTTATTTATCACTAGCTTTAATACAAAGATTTTTTTACTATTTTTACCTTCATATTTATGTAAATGCAATTCTCTACTACATACCATTGAGTTGGTGCGCCGGTTTTTGAGCACCCGGTATAAAGAAAGATAAATGCTACAAATATGAAATAAAAAGCTCGAAAAAATTTAGGGAAATTGGTATTTTAATAATATTCCAAGGTACACCTACTAATGTGTTTTTCTATTTTGAGATAGGTAATTATTCATTTCTAAGGATGAGATTTTTTTTACTGAAAAACATAAAACACTAAACGACAAAATACAAATTTTCATAAACAACACGTGATAGATAGGTATTATTTTTTAATGGTTCTACATACTATTTTCTTTAAAGTTTAATACCTAATAGTAGGTAATTTATTCCCTAATTTTTTGTGATCAGTTTATTTTGAAGTTTTTACTTACCTTACAGACTCAAGAATATTTTAATGTTTGAGATCTATACCTAATTTTTTTTCAATCAACTGTCAGTGTCAAAAATTTTGAAAATATGATGGAACCCTGCTACATTGCCATAAGAACGAAGCCTGGACGACTTTTTTTAAATGGAGGTACGAACTTTGAAACAATTTAAGAATTGATTTAAAAAAAATCCGATTATAATAGTATATTATGATACGAGTGTTATAAGACGCATTTAGTCGCACGCACGGAATTGGGGCACGACGAGCGCAGCGAGGTGTGCCATAATGGAGTAAGTGCTACAAAATGCCTTATAAACGAGATATCATACACAATTTTTTCTACTTTGCACCTTTTTTAACAAAAAAAATCAATTTCGAAATTTAGGGAATTTTGTGGCAGTTGACAGCATTTGCGTGGATCATGAAATTAAATTAATAATTTGGATCGTCATTAGTTTATTCGTAAAATGTATTCTGAAGGTGTCCAAGACGTTTTGCAATCTATCTGCCCCTCAACGAATACGAGCTTTTGTGGCAAATACGCGGAATTTGAACATTGGCCTAAGGAGAATGGGATCTCAAATTACTCACTTGCACTGGCTTTTGAAGTCATGTTTGTACACTACTCGAATGGTGTTCGAAGGGACTACGTATCAGGGTTGGTACAAAAGCCTCTAAAGGTTCGAAATTAATTCATTTGATTAAATTATCACTTGAAACAGGTGACGATTGACACTGACACTTCTCTCAGATAAATGTCAAAAAACTAGGTTGCCATCATTTTCCAACTAAATTACCCTGGTTTTTAGTGTAATTATTATAGCACTCCGTTGGATATTACGAAACCCAAATGGCGTATCGTAATGACCTCAGTACGAAACAAAAGTAGAAAAAATAGATTACGAAACAAATAAATTTTCTGGTGATTTCATTTGTTTAATGTTTACGCAAAAAATTAACTTACCAATGGGATCAGTTCTCTGCTCTTAAATTAAAACCGTTTTATATGTTAAATTAGAAAAAAGAATGTCATTGATATTTTTACGTTGATTATTATGTCATAATAATGTCATAATAATTCTAATAATTCTATTGTTTTTATGGAAATTTGTGCATCTCCAGATAAAAAATTTGCAATGTTGCAAAAATTAACTTAGCCTACTCAATTTAATACATGGGCAACTCCAAAAGTGTTTTTTTTTAAGTTGCCAACTAATATAAATAAAGAATAAATTAAAAATCAGCTTTTGTAATTTAATTAGTAAGATCAAAAAATCTCTAATTTTTAATCTGAATGATAGACCAGCTATTATTCAAAAATAGACGAAACTGAATATTTTTCAGAGTTACCGTCAACTATAAAATTGCAACTGATGTGGTGAGCCTTGTCAAAAGTTTGAAAGGTGGAACTGCTCTGTTTTATGTGTGTAAAGGCAAACCGCCTGGCTGTACATCACGACCTAAGTACTTCTAATGCCCCCTTGTCCCAATAAATAATCCGTGTGCAAAGTACAGACATCGTCAATAAATCCCGTCGGCCGGAGTTTATGCGGTTTGTTTGGCGTAGGAAATATCATCCGCTCTCAAAGGCGTATATATTTTCGAGCGACGTGCGTTTCACATTGTGGGAGATTTATATAATGCCTTTGCGATATATTATGGAAATTAAGCATCTCGCAACACCATCACCACTCCCACCACAACAACTCACATCGTCCACAAAAACTTTATTACAAGAAAAAAATTCCAAATTAATTTACAACAGCTATGTACAACGATAATAAGAAATAACAACGAACGGTCACTTTTTGTCCTTGCTCATGATCGAGTCTATAGTGAAGTTCTGGGCGCCGGCCGTCGCCGCGGTCGAGGTGCTCGTGCCCAGATTGTGGGTCAGGCTGTGCCTTCTTAGATCACAGTTCCTTCGAAACACCTTCCCACAGGCCGAACAGTTGTACGGTTTGATGTCGGTATGGGTGAGCAGATGGGTCTTGAGATTCGAACGCTGATTGAACGACCGGCTGCACACGGGGCACTTGTGAGGCGACTCCTCCATGTGGAGGATCTTGTGCACTGCCAAAGTCCGGCTCTGGCAAAAGCCCTTGCCGCACTCCGTACACTTGAACGGCTTCTCCTTGCTATGGATGTACCTGGAATTTTCACAAAGTGAAAGTACTTTCAGTTTCGATGGTTGCAATATACAATGCGTTCATTCAATTTTGTTTTGAAAACTGTTGTTAACAATGAACATTTTTAATGGCGCTGATTAGTGATTAGATTAGAAACTGTCGCACTCTCTTTTTTACGATTTATTAAACCAAAATTTTAAAAATTTCAATTTATAAAGAAAACAAATAGTGGTGAAGACTTTTAGCGACTGTAGTTAAATATGCAAAGTAGGTACTACATTTTATTTTGAGTCAATATTATCATGCCACTTGAAATGTTTTTTTTTTAAATACATTCCACTTAGGTTTTTACAAGTTTTCCGAGTCTACAAAATCGTGATTGCATTCTTATAACATGAGATCGAAAATAAACTCAATTTGAGCAAGCTCTGCCTGAACTTTAGCCACATTTTAGCCGTTTATTTACGGCCGCACTTTTGAAGTTATGTTTTCTTATGTTGGTTTTACACGGCATATGATGTGGCTAAAGTTACACTTCACTTTCAAGGCTTGCTCTAATTGAGTATATTTTCAATCTCATGTTAGTATTCTCATCAGAAACTAAATACCTACGAGTACCTACACATATAAATACTGCAAAAATTAATTTATTTCTCATATTGAGCTAGCTCTACTAGCACTTCTGAAAATTTGTGAAAAAGTATTAAAGTTATTCTTTATTGTACGAATACAAAGACATTTGGTTACTTATCTAAACTCTGTATTCTATCTACCTTCTAAAATTTAAAATCTTTGTATGTCCAGGACCCTTCTAATAAAGTTTTAATAACATTATCTGATTCTTATTTGAGTTTTTTTCGGCTTAAATTCCGGTTTTGTGTAACGAATAATAAAGTCAAGCCTCGTAACTCTTTTCTCTACAGTATTCAGTGTTCCCAACGTAATTTTTAAGGCACAGGTTTCTTTGGTCAAAAATAAAAAAGGCTTCTTTAGTCTTATCGACGTTAGAAATGTAGATAGAGAAATGTTTGGTTAATAAAAGTATTGTTAATTTTTTTGTTATGTTATTAACAAAACTAAATATAATAATAGTAGGTATTTCTATTATTATTTATAATGCTAATAATTTATGCTTTATAATCACAAAAAGCAAATTTCATCACAGTTTATATTCAGAATTTTTTGATAAGATAAATTTTATATAATTTTTTTGACTTCTTTAAAAGAAACCTAATCTACGTAGAAAAAATAGTTCGAAAGCCTAAAAGCAGCGATAATAAGCATTTTTAAGTGATTTAAAAGTACTAAAGAAGCCTGTAAACGAAGTTTCAAAAGATTAGTTTATTTAGTTAATTAGCAAGTTTTTTAATGACTCTATAAGGTGGGTCTACTTTTAAATACTTTATTTTTTATCCATGTATGCAAACTTTTTTGAATTTTCCAACAATCCTTTATAATAAATGTTAGGTACCTAATTAATTAATAATATTATTATTAGGGTCATTATAAAACAAATGATTTAGGTATTTGAGCAAAAAAATTTAAAAAAAAGTTTTGCTAACCCCAAATTACGTATATTCAAACTTAAAATTTTTACTTATTTAATTATTTTTGGGGAAAGCGATATTTGTTAGAGATTATTTGTACAAGATAATATTTAGAAATTGTTATTTGTTCTAGAATGACAAAATAAATAATATTTTTAGCAACCACTTAATACGAATTATTAATTAATTAGTTAATTTTAATTATCAGAAATGAAATTTACACAAAATGACAAAAATATAAAGTATTTTATAACAGCAAATACTGAATTCTGTATGATTATGTAGGTACAGACTGAACCAAAAGTAACGCACAAAATTCATATCTTTGTTATTAGGTAGTCATTTTTCAAAAAAAAACTCGAACAGGCTGATTTTATTTTTTTAAATGCTACATTTTGACACCATGACATTTATGGCGTCATTCTTTTTGACTAATAACGTCATTTTCAATTTTTTTAAATGCCTACCGACATTTGTGATTACCGTTTTAGATAGTACACATCGTTATCTTTCTGGTATAAGTATAAAAAGATTCCAAAAAAATAAGCCAAGAAAAATTCAAAAAAGAAGAAAATAAAATAAATAAAAGTTATTGAAAGTTTTATACAAAAAGCCTAATCTTTTTGTTCTTGCTTTATTTTATAAGGGGTAATTGTTTTAGGTTTCATTTAAGTGTTTTCATGCTAATTATGAAAAAAAACATAAAAAACAATTGCTTTTTATAAAATATGGCAAGAACAAAACATTCTGTGTTTAATTGTTAATATCTTTTATTTTATTAAATAATTTTTTTTATTTTTAAATTTTTTTTATTATCAGAAAGATAAAGATGTGTAGTATTTAAAACAGCAGACAAAGATATCGGTTGTCATTAAAAAAAAATTATAATGACGTTACAACTCAAAAACATATGACATTACAAATGTCAGTATGATGTTAAAATGGACTATTTAGGGTCAGTTTCACCAACCTCAGTTAAATTTATTAGCAGAATAAATCCACAGAAACGATTGTTATAACCATAGTAACGATTCTTTTTAACTATTCATTAAATTTAACCAACGCTGGTGAAACCGACCCTTAGAAAATAAAATCGACCTGTTCGAAGATTTTTTTGAAAAGTGACCATTAACAAAGATATGAATTTTGTGCGTTATTTTTGGTTCAGTTTGTATGTTGGTTTTTGAGTTACAATAAAAATATACTTCCAGCAAACTCACCTTGTATAAAAAACCAACATTTAAAAGCAGTATTTATTTATTATGTACCTACCTAGTCTAACTTTAAGACTAATAAGTTAGCAACATTGAATTGACACTGACGCTGATTTTCAACCTTACCAACTTAATTTCAAAGTCAAGAAATGTAAGTGAACGCACGATATTTATTACCTATGTTTGTACGAGCAACTAATCTGTTTTAATCTGTCTAATTGTAAGTAGGAGACTAGGATTAGGACTAGGAGGCTAAATCATCATAATTTTCTGACAAGTTGGCAATGGCAACAGTCTCAACCAACAATCGATTTCCAAATATTGTTTTTTTATATAAAGTTACTTATTTAACATTATAGTATGTACTACCCATTGCGGTTATATTTTAATGTTGCTAACCATTTCAATTTTATTGAAAAATTTAACAAAATTTAAGCAGATAATATTATGAATTTAATTTACCGATTCAAAATGACGGAAACCAAAAACGGAAACTAGAACCGGAACAAGAAACGGAACATATCGCTATCCTTGTTATTATTTAATATAAAAAGTAATAAGTAGGTACACGTAGAAAAAAATAGTAAATTGGACACAAATCCCAAAACTAAACACAAGCTTAATAAAGCAATTAGCTTTTTAAATAGACGGTCTTAGAAAAAAGTAATACCTAATTACTTGGAAAATATACATCTTGTGTTTAAGATAATCACATAAAATCTACATCAACCGATTGAGTAAAGCTCTGTTATGACTTCAATTTTTTTTGGGAAATATAAAACGTTTTCATTTCATTTTTATTTAAGAAATAGGGAAAGAAATACTTTGGATTTTGTCGTTGGGGCAGGCGAGGAATAAACAAACAGCGTGTGTATATTCGAGGAAGGCCCTAAACCCCGGGCAAACACGGCAATCTTCGCACCTGATCCTCCCGATAATAGTTTTATCGAGTCTCGTTTTACATGCGATTGCCGACGGCTCGCTATAAGCTTCACATTTAACTGACTATTAAAGTGCATCTACAAGTGAGCTTATCGCCCAACCTGTTGAAGGAATATTTTAAAATTGAACATTTATAGATGGTTGTGTTTTGGCTTTTTTCCACCGATAAATATTTCAACGATTCGCTCAGCCTTTGAATAAGTTATTTCGACTCGGCCCACACGCTCGATTTATGAGTGTGTTTAAATGTCTTCGGCCATTTTTCCAAATTAATTCCGACTTGCTGATGCGTGAAATTGCATGATTTAGACCCGAAATTTGTCCCTCGTTCACACAAACTCTCATTAAATACTTAAGGGGTAGCCAACAGTGATGATGACTTTCACATTTAAATTAGATATAGCACCGCTTCAGGCCTTTATAAAAAATACAAATGTAGATTACTTGTTTCAAGCAGCTCGGAGGAACAATTAAGCGTGGATTTCTCAATGCTAGTTAGACCCAAATGACAGGTTTTTAATTTTTTTCAGGAAAATATTAACGTGGGTCGACAGAATCATCTGTAAAATGCTAATTTTTCGTGTCATCTTGGACTGACATTAAAACTTTCACCCGTGTTTTGTTATACACAGGGTGAGTCATCGGTGATTTTGCAGTCGAAAGTGCATTGAACAAACCAATAAAATTTCTGATCAAAATCATCCGTGACATTAAGTTTAAGTTGGCAACCTGGTTCTTCCAAAAATCATAAATTGGCTACACTGACCGCCATATTCCAACGTCACAATTTCATTCCCAACTGTCATTCATTTCCGACTGTTGTAACAACTTTATCACCATTAAATTAATAATCAACCCATTTATCTTTCACTTTTACGTTATTCAATGTTGCCAACTTAATTTCAAGTCACAGGCCACACAGGATTAAAATTTAATTGATCTACCCATGATATTTTGTTGTTTGTTTCTTCGTCTTTTATTTTCTGTTTTCTGATTTCGGTTGCGGCATTGTAAAATTACGTAATTAAAAAAATATACAAGGTGTCCCAGCAAGTTGGAAAAGTCCATTATTGACCTCTAACTGTTCGAAAATTAATCTTAATTAATACAGAATGTTTCTAAAATTAGAAACTTTTATCCCGTATATTTCAGTTTATAGTAGAATTTTGCAACAACGCATTTGCATTTTTGTGGAGTGAAATAGAGCACACATTGAGAGTTTCTGGTGGGTTTTCTTGGCTCAAAATTTGTCGCTGAGATTTAGTTTAACACAGAATTCTTTTCTTATAAAAAAATTTTCAATTTATGCTTTATTTCGCTCCAAAAATTCAAATGCGTTGTTGCAAAATTCTACTATGAACTGAAATGGGATGTATGTTTTTTTAAATAAAACACCCTATTTTTTTTTTTCATTTTTGGAAGTAACTTTTAACACTAATGTTTTTAAGCTAAATTATAATTAGTCGCTTTTGCTTAGGTTTGAAATAAATATTTTTAGTTTTGTAATAAGAATTCTAGAAAAATAGAACTTTTACCACTTTAAAGAAGAAAGTTCTCAAACTTTAAGAATAGGTATAATTTATTTTAGCTCACAGCAATAAAGAAGATACAAAAATGAAAAAGTTTTTTGCAAGTGCAGATTTAAGTTTAAACTTACCCATTTAAAGTATTGAAAGTGATACCTTTCTAAGATTCTTAGTTTTTGTATTATATATATATATATTTTTAAAAGCATCATTTCGTCAAGAAAATCAAATTAGTATTTCAAAAACTAAGCAGAATCGATCAATGCAAGTTTAGATCAGAATCACCAGTATTAAAAGCGAATATTAAAATTCAATAAAATGTAGGGTGTTCCATTTAGAAAAACAAGTTTGTGTTGTAGCTATCATTTCTGAAACACCTGGTTATTTGAAAATAATTTTAGGTGATGCAAAGGGTTAGTACAACTATTGTAAAAAAATATTTATTTTTCAATTAATTAAAAGTCAATAAAAGGCTTTTTAAACTCGCTGAGACTGATGATTCAAAGATGTCGGACCAAATTTGAATTGTCATAAACTGATGACGTAACCAACTTAATTATTTTTTTTAAATTAAATTAGTGATTTTTTTAAAGTAAGTTGCCCTTTCTGCTAATTAAATTTAAGAAAAAGTGATAAAAGTACAAAAATTTAACCCAAAAATCTAAAAAGGTATCTCGTGAAATAAAGGCCCAAACATTTTTTTCTCTAGAAACTTTTAGCTCAGTTGGATGTTTTTCGTCAGTACTCAAGTGATGGTCCGAGACTTTTCAATCACCCTGTATCTTAAATTATTCTTACATCCTGTATCTTAGATCACAAAGTAATATGACAAATTTAATATTAAAAAAATACAAAAAGAGATAAAAAAAGATAAAACTTTAGGTAGGTACTAAATTTTCGATAAAACTGACCCCATACTTGACCGATCCAGTGGCGTATTAAGTCAATTGCCCTGACTATGATATTTCGTCAAAAAAACATTTATTGGTTAATTTTTTTTTGGAAATTAGTAGCATTTAATCCGTTTCTAATACAAATCTCCCTTCAAAATTTTAAATGGTACCACCCCTCTTGTGACACCTCAAACTCAAATAAACTGTTAATCTACATAAACTGCTCAAACAGTACAGTACAGTACTGCTGTACATCAGTTAAAGAAGTCTGATAACTATTCTAATACCAAACATTTTCGAGCCTTAGAATCTGATATAAACAAATTAATAAATATGCCTGCTTTTAACTTCATTTTTTTATCAGTTGATTTTCTCTAAAATTCAGTAATATCCTTATTTTTTTCCATCAGTTTATTTGAATGAAACAAAAAACCCAGTTTTAGCACAAGTTCTCTACAAATGCAAGATGGTACAGAAACTTAAATTAAAAATTTAAAACGTGCACCCAATTTTTAAATATTTCCTTTATTTTCAAATATATCTACACTTTATTCTGACTTTTTTCAAAGACATTTTTCTGTATTGTGTACTACTCAGAATTCTTCTAAGTACTATTACTCATCGTGAATTTTCTATAAGATGAACTGAAACTGGTAAAATCTTTTTAAAAGTCATTAACTAAATAATTAAGAATTAAATTAAAAAATGCTTAAGGATATTTTGCCGCCCTGGGCTCTAGCTCACTTAGCCCATATGTTAATATGCCACTGGACAGATGTAATGCCTATTAAATTCACTTGGCACATGATAAGATACCTTTTTGCGAAGCAATTTGTCTTAAAAATTATAAATTTGGTTAAATTGTCTGACATAAAAGAGTTAATTAATGAATTACCTATGATCCCTGAGATGATCCTGCCTCCGGAAAGCCTTCCCGCAGATGTCACAAGAGTATGGCCTCTCGTCCGTATGCGTCCTCTCGTGGATCAACAAATTATAACTCTTGGTAAACTGTCTATTGCAAAACTTGCAAATAAACTGTTTCTTCGGCCTGGTGGAGCCCTTCTTCGTGGTGGTGGTGGACGTCGTCGCCGTGGCCTGTCCACCCCCACCCTGATACGCCGAATTCATAATCAAACTGGGATAACTCGTATCCACCGGCGAGCTCGGCACCGGAAACTCGTTATCCAGGAGCGCCAAATCCTCCTCCACCTCCTCGGCGAGGTCCACGTCCTCCGTGAGACTCGTATCAGGCTCTTCGGTGATTTTGGCCGTGCTGGTCGCGATTTTGAGTATGTCGATGCGGTTGTTGGGGGCGGCGAGCTGCTGGAGGGTGAGGTAGGACTCCAGGGCCTGGAGGTTGAGGGCGGCGGCGGCGGCGGAGTTGGCGGGCAGGAGCGCCGCCTGCTGCAGCGAGTTCATCATGGCGTTTTGCAGCGAGAGGGCCACGTTCTGGATGGACCGCTGCAGGATGTTCTCCTGCAGCAGGGCCAGGTTGAAGGGCACGTCGGGCTTGGGGGCCTCGTTGCAGGGGGGCACCAGGTTGGGCTCGGAGGTCTGCATCGTGGACGAGGGCACTCACAAAATCATTTTCGGGTTCGTCGCTCGCCAGCGCTCGAGTTTCCAGCCGCAACACGCGCGCGCACTAAGCTTAAGCTGGGAACGACTAAGCTGAGAGGCATCGGAGGAGGCCGCGCTCGCACCGGAACGCCATCTGGTGGATGGGTTATCCACGCTTGCTTCGACGAATTTTAACAGTTTGTGGAAGCCATCAAAGTGATTTATCGACGTGATATGACGGACATTTATCGGTCACTTTATTAGACGACGAGGATTTACATTAATTCACGACTCGGATGCGATTTTACGGCCGACCACGTCGTGGGTGATGCTTTATGAAGATGGCTTTGAACTAAAATTCGGGGGGGAAACATAAGAGTGATGCTTAAATCACGGCACCCCTTGATGATTGCCGTTGACAATTGAATGTGTTAAAGCTAGTTCATGCTGATAGCGAGGTATGCGCGTGAGCGTACCGGAATGTGAGAACGTTTAATAAATATGAGTTATTGTGGTTATAATATGGGGGTTAAGAACAAATCGCAGGATTTATGTTGCGGCAAGATTTTATCAAATTTTTCAGTCACTGAAATGCTTTTGTTATATTTCACGAAAAAATCGAAGAAATAAAATTAATAACTCAGTTGGATGTTTCATTGAACACACCAAAAATACGAAATAACCAGGCGAGTAATATAACAGAGCAGAAAGCAATAAAATAAGTAAAATAATAACATGACATCGAAAAGAAACTCAATTAGAGCAAGCTGTGCATGCAGAACTTTAGCCATATTTTAGCCACATTTTAACCGTTTATTTACGGCCGCACTTTTGAAGTTATGTTGACTTATGTTGGTTTTACACCAAGCATATGATGTGGTTAAAGTTACACTTCACTTTCAAGACTTGCTCTAATTGAGTATATTTTCGATCTCATGTTACAATTAACTACCATAAAAACACCGAAGTTCACACAAATTAAGACAAAGAAAAACAAAGATATGTCCAATGAAAAAAATAGAAATTACAAAAACAAAAGTAAAAATAAAAATTGAATAAAGAAATAAAATAAAGAACTTATACCTCCACTTTCGAATTATCGTTATAGATAAATAAAGATCGGTTCCACATGTTTTCTATAGTAGAAAACGCCAAGCAGATCATCCCTACGACCTTAGCAACTATCAAACCAATAAAATTTATGTAACAATAACTTGTTGGAAAACCAAAGATTACAACAAAAAATTAAAAAGAAAAACAATAAAGCGAGTAGATACAAAAAGTGAAACAATTATAAAACAGATAGAAAAAAAAATACCTACCTAAAAAATATCTTCTAATCATTGGCAACCAAACATAAAAAAAAATATAAAATATAGAATACAAAATAAAATGTCTATAGTAATACAGAAAAGAATAGAAAAAATATTAGGTACCCTGGAATAATCTATACAAAAATATAAACAGACAACCAGAGAGGTATAGTTAAAAACAAATGTTGTAAGTGTTAAACAATAAAAGTGATAACAGTAAAACAAAAATGGAAATTTTGATAGAAGCAAAAAATAGAAGACAGAAATTAAAACAACTCCTGTTCTTGAGCGTTCAAGGACAGCGAAAACAAGCTTTCACAAAAATACCAATTCAAAACAAAACTATGATGAAACTATGACAAATAGATATGATTACTAAAGCTGTTAAGTACAAAACAGAAATAAAAACAAAAATAATAACTAAAATTACTAGACACAAAAATTTCCAGTAACAAAAATACATAAAATTAGCAAGTACAGTATAAAGGCTCATACATACGTAATATGAAGTCTAAAAAATACTGGGAAATTTTTTTAACTCTAAACATAACCCTTATTCAATCTGAAAAAATCATATCAAAGTATTGATCTAATTTACCAATGATAGGTAAAGATAATTATTTAATGTCGAGTTATTTGAAGTGATATTCCTCACACGTTACTATTACCTGATGATTAATAAATTTCACAAAAAATAATTTTTCTGTACTTGATAATCTTGAAATATTTAATTAACAGTTTGAGATTTTTGACAGCGCGTGGAATAATTAGTTGCATAGATGCAATACTGATCTGATTTCTTTCAAATTGAATATAGGAAATAATGGGTATGTTCAGAGTTAAAAAAAAGTCTCTGTTAGGTTTTATTTCTATATTCGTAAAAGCCTTGTTATCTCAAACAGAATAAGAAAAGTATGCGGTCTTGAAAGCTGTTAAAGAAACAGGCATTGAAAGCAAATAAGACAAATATTTTTACAAAACCGCTGTAAATTAAAATATTGTTTATTCAAAACAAGAAATTTTGACTTGATGCACTTTTCTTGTCTTGCCTCGAAATTCAAGACAAGAAATTTACTTGTTCTTGGCTTGATTACTTCTTGGATATTTTATTCTTGTTTTCTTTATTTTGGATTTTGTATCTGTCTGACTATTTAGAATATCTTCTGTAATTTCAAACTCTTGGACTTAATCCCTTCTCTAGTAGCCAACCTCAAAAAATTTTCTCTTTTTAATTTTCAGAATTTTTGAAATAACGATGAGAAACAGAATATTTAAATAAAACTAGAAAACATTACTCTTACAAACACATGTTGATATTCTTCTCTCTCTTTCCCTTTTTGCTATACATTAGTAGCACTGCTACAACTTTACAGACCTTTCATTAATTAGAGGTTAGTCGAAATAAATTATTTACGCACTTCAAAAAGTTAATAGCCAATGTAATTCGTAGTTTCAATGAAAGATCTAATCATTACAGTTTTATCAACCTTATTATTTAAAAAAATAATTTGTTAGCATTTCCGTAGTTTTGAAACAGAGAGTAGGTACCTAAGTTGTCAAATAAATAATTGTTTATTTATTACTTGATAAAAAATCTAACTTAGGTGTCGAAAACAAAATTTTTAAGGAGACCTTTAAGAATTTAAAGTCTGAAGGGTTGGGAATACTGATTCACCTATACCTACCTACAGTTCGTATCTTGATGTTGTTGATGATCGCTGATACTTCTCCTGACTTGTAAATGTTAACTCAACTCTTGATTTGATTCTTGACAATACCAAAACAAAAACAAGAACGTTTCTTGATTTTCGCGAAACAGTATCTATAATGGTTTTTTTTTAATCAGTTGTCAAATTGTTTCAACCTTGGCAACTCCATTTAAAATTAGTGGTCCAAGCTTCGTTCCTATGGCAATATGGCAGGGTTCCAACATAATTTCAAAATTTTTGACACTGACAGTTGATTTAAAAAAAAAGAGGTATAAATAAGAATAAGTGCAAAAACAACTGAACAGAGTATCATATTTTACGTCTTTACTCAGTGTAGTCACGACTCATCTTGATAACCTAGTACCGTATAACAACTTAGAGCATCAGTTTTAAAGCTTAAAAAGAAAAACCTTCGAAATTTTGCTGATCTATCAAAAAATGTTACTAACAATTTTCGTCATCGAAAAACGGTAGTATTAATATTAGTACGTCAAGTGTTAGATAAAGAACAACTTATTGTAAACATTCTTCGATGGAAAAGGGGAGAACATAATGGACGAGTGACAGTTATAATAAAGCCGGCTTTTAAAACGTTAAAATTTTCTTTATAAATGAAAAAGAAAAAACACTTAAACGGTAGTAGTGCCCACAAAACAGGTTCAGGTAGGGAAACAGATTCTACGAGTTTTAAAACTTTTACGTTTTTAACGAGCCAAAGACAGTCGCGGGACAATAGAAAATCCATCTTCTTGGTTTAATCGAGGTGTGAAACTCGTAAACGTTTATTGCCTGCACCTTTCAAGTAGTTATATCGATACTTAAATGGTACAAAACCCATACAATGGTCTGCTTCAAGGATACCCTTTCGTAACGAACCATACTTTATTTTATTAAAATTTGATGAGTTATATTCGCCGCCCATCCCTAATAATTTATACAAAAATGGTCGAAAACGCTCCGATGCGATAAATAAAAGTTTCGGTTCCCATTTCGGACAATTGCGTCTCAGCGACTCGTCTTCACCACCCATGGCTCCCAGCATGCGGCGCTGCCGTTGCTTAATTCTGTTAAAAAGAGCATCTGCAAGGGTGCTATACTTTATAGCAAAGAGTGCGGCAAGAAATAAATCACCAGTACGCGACCTCTAATGAAAAATGTACTCCAGTGTAAGTTTCACGGGCACACCACCTGCCAGCAGGGTAATAAGGTCTGCAGGAGGCCTCCCCGACTTCGCTACCAACATCCATCAATAACGATTACTAAATATTAATGCAACAGAGGGAAAAACAATCAAGGTTCCATTTCATTGTGAAAGGATATTTTTACACTTGGTTAAACAGTCCTGCCTTGCCACCTGTGCCAAATATTGGCTCGGTTAGGTGTGCGAAAAGGCCGTGTTTGGCAAACAGTCGTTGTGACAGGAAGTGAGATCAAATATTGACTGTTTTTGAGTCGGTAAAAGACCGCACACGCCCTGAGCCCAACTGAGGTAATTGGACGGAGCGAAACGCTCAACACCGAATAAAACAGTGGGATATATAGCGGAAAAAACAACCAGATGACAGAGATTATGACGACAAATTGGAAGAAGGCGACAGATTGGTGCATAGATCATGAGATAGATAAATTAGGTGTGAAATATGAGAAGACGAGCTATTGTGCTGTTGTTGATGATACTGGCGAGGATTAACGCCGAGAGTTACGTCCTACGGAGGAAAATTATGATTCATGGGTGTGAGAAGTGAGCAAGGAACTCATTTTTGCACCAAGTCGAAGATACTCCTGCATTTGTTACGAGATAAACGTAATCTCGAAGAGCAATTTTTTTGTAAGACATACAGAATGTCACAACGACTTGAAAAAGTCATTATTGGCCATTAATTTCCGAAATTAGCTACAATTTGTGGCTACAATACAAATTAATGTATTTTTTTCAAAAACACCCTACATCATTATTTATCATGGATTGGTCTAAAGTTAAATATCTTTTAAGTAATCAGAAGAGACTCTTAACTGTTAATGTTTTTAGAGACACAATTCAAAAGGCTTTTAGATGCAAAAAAATGATCAAAAAAATCAATTTATTTTAAACACTAAGCAGAACCGAGTAATACTCACTATTGCTCACTATTGTAAATCTTAATTTCCCAATTTTCCATTTTAAGGCGATATAAACTACTTTTATACCCGATTTTGACACTGACAATTATTTATAAAAAAAAGACCATACGTCCAAATATGCAATAAAATTTAGGGTGTTCTATTTAAAAAGAAACATAAATTTGTATTGTAGTTCATTTCTGAAACAGCCTGTATATTTAAAAATAATTGTTAGTAGGTATCTACGGCTTTTTTAAAAAATATACAGACTGAACCAAAAGTAACGCACAAAATTCATATCTTTGTTAATGGTCACTTTTCAAAAAAATTCTCGAACAGGTCGATTTAATTTTTTTAAATTGTACATTTTGACATCATAGTAACATTTGTAATGTCATGTGTTTTTAAGTTGTAACGTCATTATAAATTTTTTTAAACGACAACCGACATTTTTGTTTACTGTTTTAAAAATATTGGCAATTGAACATAGAAGCCTATATCTTTTTGTTCTTGCCTAATTTATATAAGGCAATTGTTTTTTATATGTTTTTTTAATAATTAGCATAAAAACACTTAATATAAAACCTGAATTCAAAAAAATAAACAAAAAACAATCACCCCTTTTAAAATAAAGCAAGAACAAAAAGATACGGCTCTTTGTATAAAACTTTCAATAACTTTTTTAATTAATTTATTTTATTTTCTTCTTTTTTTGGAATCTTTTTATACTTACCAGAAAGATAACTATGGGTACTAAAACGGTAATCAAAAATGTCGGTTGACATTTAAAAAAATAAAAAATGACGACATTTCTCAAAAACAAATGACATCATAAATATCAGTATGGTGTTAAAATGTAGCATTTAAAAAAATTAAATCGACCTGTTGGAGGATTTTTTTTGAAAAATGACTAATAACAAAGATATGAATTTTGTACGTTACTTTTGGTTCAGTCTGTATACAGGCTGTTCCGTCTAAACCCCAAATTAGACGTACTGAAATTCTAATAAAGATAGTTATCTGAAAATTGGTACTCAGCCATAATCCGTTAAGCCCTGCTCAAGGAAAATATTTTCAAGATGGCCGCACTTTCGCTTATACCGGAAGTCGCTCTCAACTTTCATATTTTAAGTAAAAAGCCATGTTTTCACTGCGTTTTTGTATTAATTGAGTTATTCTAAGGGAGTTTCCATCAGCTGTCCTTATAACCAAGTTTAACCGTTTTCGAGATATTTAGGACTTTTTGCAAATTAGAAAATTTAGAAAATTAAAAGAGAAAGTTTATATTTGTTCTCCCGTGTGTTCTAAATTGAAAAAGAATTTAATAAACCCAAAAATTTTAAGGTTAAGTTTGGACAACTTCAGGTAATCACAACTTAATTTTTTCAAATGGAATGTCCCAATTTTTCTTTTATTTGATGGAAGAACTTTTTTTTCTGTATCGATCTGTATTAGTACTCCCTGTACCTACCTGTAATAATTTTTAAGTTATGCTGGTTTTTTTGACATAGTGCTAAACCACAGCTATTTGAAAAGGGGAGTATAGCTAATGAATTTCTCAATCCCAACAAAAAGGTAACTTGAAAACTATTAAACATAAGTATAGGGAATGTTAATACAGATCAATACAGAATTAAATTCTCTACCATTTATGCCCGGTTTCCCAAACATTTTTATTTCGGACCGTATAACTATCGGTTCCATAACTTTATCCTATCAATAACTTTAAAATGGGTTTCTGAAACGTATCGATCAGTAAATTATCTATTCGATAACTATTGGTTAGATAGATAGTTTAGCAAAAATCTGATAGATGCCCTCATTATCTGGAGCAAACTTCTCTCTTATCAAAACTCCTTAAAATCATAAATATTTATAAACAAAAAGTCAAACATACCTCAAAATCGTACCAAAATTGACATTATGTTAGGCTTCGTGACGGATTAAAAAAAACAGTTAAAACACGTTTTTGTGAGACAAAAAGTAAATAGAATATCATCAGTTTTTGTATACACTGAGGTACGTCTAATTTTTAAGTATTTGCCATATAACTCATTGTTTAAATTTTAGTAAACAGATAAGTATTCTGTCTCTTTTCGTATTGATGAATCTAAAACCTTAGACAAAAACCTAAAAATTAGGCTCTTTCCAACGATGTGAAGTGTAAAATGTGAAAAAACAAAGAAAAGCTGTTTATCACTGAGTTTCCATACACAGAGACACCAACAAAAGGAGAACCTTTTCAAAATAGTCAAAATAGTAAAAAGGAGTCTAATTGCACACAGATTTCAGGAATGAGACCGGTGTAAAACTAATTTTTTCATAAATTTGAAACTGAAATCCGCCTTTGATTCAAGATCCCATGATAGCAGGGACTTCTTTTTGCCGTCATTATTAGTATTTACTGTTATTGTACATGTAAATGTTCGTTCATAATAATTTTATTCATGAGATAAATCTACAAAATCACATTTTCTGTACTCTTTTTGATTTCGTTACGATTATAATAAACACAGGATTCTTATTTATAACAATTCGTTATCTTCTTTTAAATTCTAGATCGTCGCATTTTTCAAAAGGCTTAGCCTTGAACCTAATAATTTTTGTCTTTCAATATTTGCCAGTATCTCAATAACTTCTTTGTCAGTACAAGAACTGGTAGAATTGTCAAATTCCATTTGTTCAATTGTTCGAAGTTCAAAATTTCTGAAAAATATTAAAATTTTTAAAATAAAGCAAAATAATTTCACTTACAACCACAACTTACTGACATTACGCCCAAATAGAGAGAAACACAGAAATAATATGACATTTTTTTGACATACCATAAGTTATCGAATAGATATCTGGTCGTTTTTGGGCGGATAAGTTATCGAACAGATATCGACTACATAAATTCTCAATAGCGTTTCAGAAACACTTTTTGCATCTTATTGGTAGTTTATCGAGTCCATAACTCTATCGGACCGATATCTATCGTTTTGGAAACCGGACATTAGTGAAATAAAACTTGTGGCATTTCATTTGAAAAAATTGAGTTATGGGTGTTTAAAGTCCTGCAAACTTAACTTTAAAAATTTGGGGTTTGTTATTCTTTTTTACAAATTTTAAAACACCAAAGGAAAGATTTAGGCTTCCTCTTTCAAATGAGCTGAAAAATATTTCCAATTTTTTTAAAGTGACAAAGTTATCGATTTTTGAGCTGAAAGGTGCAATTCCCAAAAAACTTTTAAAAACTCTAAATATTTCGTAAACGCCTAAATTTAAGTATAGGGAATGCTTATGAAAACTACCTTAGAATAATTCCAGTAGTCCAAAACCGCATCAAAAATATATAGCTTTATGGGAAGAAAGTTGATAGCGACTTCTGGTATAACCAAAAGTGTCGCCATTTTAAAAATATTTTCATTAAACAGGACCTGAGAGATTATGGTTGTATACAAATTGTCAGAGATTATTAGTTATTAGAACTCCTAATACATCTAATGTGGGATTTAGACGGAACAGCCTGTACATTTTTCAATTATTTAAAGATCAATAATGGACTTTTTTGACTCGCATTATTCTACTTGGAATAATAGATCAAGTAGCTTGTTAATAGTAAAAGTAGATTTTTTGCTCAAAGTTGGTCCTTCGAGCCGGATTTTTTTTAAAATTTTTGTCTGTTTGTTCGTTCAGTGGTGGCTTCTCCGGTGCGTTTTCACGGCAAATCATCCAATTTGCCGCTTACTGACCGAAACTCATCAGATTAATAGTGGTACGGAGTCAGTCGTCGACGTGGGCCCCCTGCAATGGGGTCGATTGGTACAAACGAGACTCAGTGGGGGCTGCGGCCGGTAGCCCCAAGCCTAACCCCATCACTCTGAACGTTTCGTAATGAATTGCTCAATTACAAGAGTGCGCGCCACCGCGGAGATCTCATTATCTCCTATGAACAAGATCATATTGAGGCAACGGTTTCAAGAGCGCAACACGCGATACCAAACACCTTTGAACGATCTAATACGACAAGGATAGAAGGCGAAACTAGCAAGGAAATTTCACGCGAAATGGAAATGATTTTGTGTAATTGTATTCCGTTTATTTCATATCAATAGTCGACGCTCATTTTTTACCTACACCAAGTGGAGCGAATGCGCAAATGAGCTTTGGGAGTAATGGGATTGGGAGGGTTTGCTAGATTTGCGCCACATGCTATGAGATTGTATTTTTTTAACGGAATTGTTATTATATTTCATCCTGTCATTTCGCAGCAAGGTGGAGAGAAATCGCAATTCGGTTTTCAATTTCAAATCTTTGGCTGAAATGCCAGTTTATAACCAAATACCAGAAATTCAGAATTACATCAAACGTAAACACATTTTTGTCTTAAAAACCTACGTATTTCGGTCATTCTAAAATGGTAATGAATAGGAAAAAGAATATTTGCTTGAAAATAGCCAAATAATTATAGGCCAAAACTTGTAGATTTTTAATAAAATTAGTGCTTTAATATGGGCTAGTAACAAATAATTGAAGAAATTTATACGACTATCTTCTACTGCATTAATTCTTCGTAACACCCCATTTACTCTATCTCTATCTATCTACCGCTAGGAGTGACTTTGTTGTTTCGCCACTATAAAAAAATTCTTAAGGTACGTAAAAATATGTTGTTTAATTGATGAAAATTAAGGCTACATACTGTAATATTCGTAACTATATGTTTGATTTGTAGATTATACGTTTAAGTTAATGTTTTTTAGTCGATTAATTGCTTGTGATGTATGGCTTGTAAAGTTAGAAGGTCAAGTTTATTTCGGTCAGGAGTATCAAATATAAGCTATGATAAGATATGAAAATAAGAGTAGAAAAGCTGCTATGGCCTTTGTTATAACTTTGTCTCCCTATAAAAATGACCAAAAAATGAAAAAAAAAATTAAAAAAGAAATGTAAACTAAAACAAGAAACCCAAGAAATAAAAAAACAAAGACTAGTGACAATGAAGTGAATGACAGAGGAAATAGAGATAGTAAACCAGATGCCATAATAGTTAAACACAAGATATACATTTATTATTGTTATCTTCTTAAAATGTAATGAAGTTCGTGTCTATAGTATCTCATGTCAATTCATAGTAGAATTCTGCAACAGCGCATTTTAACTTTTGGAGTAAAATAAAGCACAAATTGAAAGTTTTTGTATAAGAAAAGAATTCTGTGTTAAACTAAATCCCAGCGACAAATTTTGAGCCAAGAAAACCCACCAGAAAATCTCAATTTATGCTCCAAAAAATGCAAATACATTGTTGCAAAATTCTATTATGAACTGAAATGAAATATATAGCCCATATTTAGCGGCAATGTTGCAATTTTGTTTAATGCTCAATTTTGATAATAAAAAGTGTTCAATAATTGTTCTGGTCAGATCGCCTATGTGTGGCAAGTGTCACAAAAAACGTATGTCTCGGTTAACATTACAAAACAATGACACATGACAGCTGTCAGTGCTCCGCGGCCAAAAATTCACACACTGAGATAACGCTTGCGGAGTAAATTCTTGAACGTCTGCATACAATTATCATGATTTGCAATGTGATTTTTATCAAAAACCCATAAATGCAAAAGTAACACAACATTTAGACAGTTGACAGCAAACCATATGAACTTATCACATCAACCTACGTTCATGCTAGAAAGAAAAAAGCACAGCAAACCACGACCAGAACAATTATTGAACACATGTTATTATTTATTGATAAAAATATAAGATTGTTACTTTCCTCTCTAAAAATATGTGTCTGATAAATATTACCTTAACAAAAAGTTTATTTTTAAATAGCTTTTTATTTTTGACCCAAAAATATAATGTTGGCCCATATCACTAGTTTACAACGTCTTTTACCAATAGATGAAACTAATGTGTATCAGTAGAATAATTAACCCTATATCCCATTTCATTTCATAGTAGAATTTTTTGACAGCGCATTTGAATTTTTTGGACCAAAATAAAGCACAAATTCAGAGTTTCCGTATAATAAGAAAAGAACTCTGTGTTAATCTAAATCCAAGCGACAAATTTTGAGTCAAGAAAACTCACAAGAAACTCCAAAAAATGCAAATACATTGTTACAAAATTCTACAATGAACAGAAATGGGATATAAGTCTGATACTGAAGTCTAAAAAAAATTTGGACTTCAAGTTTTTTAAATATTCATTATAAAGTACCTATCAATACTTAACAATTTTTGCAACATAAAAAATGTTACAGACTGCTTCTTCTTTTGTGCTATCAGGGTCAGTTTGTCTTAATGTGGACTAATAGTTAACGAATAACATATTTTTGTTCCAAAAACCTTAATAACCCTCTTCATAAGACTTGGAAACATTCACATGTTCATCGCTTAAGCGTCCCAGGTTTAATTTAAACACAAACATAGAAAAAGTTGTTTGGGCTTAATTTACATTTACGTGATGATATTTTAAAGCACATAAAATATTTAACAATTTGTTAATCACGTCATTAACAAATGCCAAAGACACCACAAAAAAGTTTGATTCAAAAGTTTTGAAAAATTAAAAATGACACAGATTGTTTCTTTTATTGCACCGATTAGTGTCAGTTTTTCTGTCAGCAGTAATCGGCTAACATATTTTTATCCCAAAAACCTTTGTATATCTCTTTTCAAAAAACTTTAAATCTTCACAAAAACGTTTATCGTTTGATCGCTTAAGTTTTTCAGGTTTAATTAGGATAATTTTACCACAAACAAAACAAAAGTTGTTTGGGCTTAATCTACATTCACTTCACGATATTTTAAAGCAAATACAATGTTTAACAATTTGTTTATCACAGAAAAAACGACTGCTAAACTAAACACCAGAAATAAATTTTCAAAACTTTTAGTGAATACATTACAAAAACTAGACGTAATAGATAAATGTGACATATATTTTAATTATCAGTGAGTAAGAAGAAAACAAAATCAGTATAGCTCTTGGTAAAAGAAAAAAAAAAATTGTAAACTAGGTAGTGTATTTAGTCTCTTTTCTCTATTAATTACGAATCATTTTGTAATTTTTGATTTATTATTGGTTATTTTAATGAATGTAAAATCCGCAAGCGACAAATAAACTGAAATTTACAAAATATGTTTAGAAACTAATTTTTTTTTTGTTATGGCTTTTATTTTGTTTTCGTAATAGTTTTTTTTTATTATTTTATGTATTCCTAAGTGTATTCATATTACTTGTGTTATGTTTTTAGGCATCTTTTTGTTAAAATATCTGTCTTATCTCTACGTCTATAAATACAAACTGAACCAAAAGTAACGGACAAAATACGTGTACTTTGTTATGGGTCATTTTTCAAAAAAATCCTTAAACAGGTCGATTTTATTCTTGAAAATAATAAATTCTGACACCTTAGTAACATTAATCATGCCGTTTTAATATTTTTTTCTAATGTTAATTGACATTTTTCTTACAGTTTTTGATAAAAGGTAGGTATTAGCTGTTTCAAAATTATAAAAACGCCAACGTCGCATTTTACCGAATTATTTTTTTAAATATGGTTGATAAAAATATAAAATAGTTTTTAATCATTAATAGTTATTAATGATTAGAAAGTATAAATTACATTAGCTATTATTTTTTTGAAATGCATGAATAATTTATAACAGCGACGTTGGCGTTTTATAGTTTTCAAACAGCTAATACAGCGTGTTAGGGAATGGTTTAACATAAATTGAAAGGTAAATAGAGAGTGGCAAAACGAATCGATTAAGTAAAATTTTTGTAAATCGAAAATGCATAGTTTTCCCAAAAAATCGTTCTGAAATTAAAGTCCCAAATTTTGAGAACCGCTGAACTAAAATGATAAAAATTAGCGTAAATTTTAATATTATTGACAAAACACCAGAGGTAAATTAACTTCTTGGTCCACTCCGTAATTCTTCTATTTCAGTTTGTGTTTTGTGATCAAAATTTCTAAAAAAAAAAAGAAATTTATGCCAGAACTTTGTTTAAAGAAAAAATTAACCGCTAATAAACTACCATCAACGACACAGTGGCTCTCAACAGGTGGGTTAATAATTTTTTTAAAGAAAGTATTCACTTTTTGGAAAAATGGTATAAGGCTTTTTGACTCGTCTGAACATGACAAATACACATACGAAATATTGCTAAGCCATTCCCTAACACCCTGTAGATAGGTACGCTCTACCTAATAAAAAAACAATCACCCTTTGTAAAATAAGACAAGAGCAGCAAGATATAAAGCTCTTTGTGTATAATTATCATCAATGACTTTTTTAACATTTTTTACGTCGCTTTTCAGAAAGTTCAAAAAACGAACTCGATTTGTCCAAATATGGTTTGAAATCGCAGAAAGCGCCATAAAATTAGTTTTCGTGTGTGTAGCAAGTTTCGCTCATTTCCTTCTGCCGTCCGGTCGTATTTTTGCCGGTAGTTTGCGGTAATTAAACCATAAACCTTCTCGTTTCTCGCTAAAAATCGTCCATAAAATTTAATGCGGCGATACAGTTCCTCGCAGGCAGTAATGTAACTGCAGGGTAGGTGTCATGACGTGTGTACGACGTGTCCGTGTGTAAATATTTCGCGTTATAAAATCAAATCATGTATAGAGATGTCCATATGTTTGCATGTTAAGAAGCAATAGCACGTGTAAAATACCGAGTATATGACAAATGTAGCGGTCGTTAACTGGCGATATCGTGTTCAGGCATTTTTATTTTTTCTGCGTCTTCGCTAGATGGCGTTATTTACGCGAGGCTACCGCAGACAAATAAATGATGGACGAAAAAATGTAGATCTTTATCGTCAAAATCGATGATCGGAAATATGAATTCTTTCGTGGTAGCGCACGCAGGGGGGCCCCAATATTGAACATCGTGTCATTGTGATGCGGTCTGAAAAGAAATGAAATTTACATGGAAGTCGGGCCGATTTTAATTAAATTGTTAATTAATCATCGCGGAAATGACGATCGGATGGCGGGGAGTCGTCGTGGATGCGCCCCGTGAAGCGTTGACACACCCCGCCATCAACCAGACAACGTTTAAACGAATTCCACCGGCATTTCTCATATTTATGACGGCTGCACGAATAAATTGCTTTTCGAATGACCTCCGGACGAGATTCATTCTTTTACTCAAATTCCGGATCCGAACAATTCTCTGGGTTTGTCGCTTGCACATTCGTCCAAATCTCCAAAAATCTCCAAAAACAGTTTGTCGTTTCTGCAATCCCAACATTTTTTCCCAAAGCAAATCCTCAAATTCATGTCAATAACAACTAAAAGCTTAAGTCGGTAAGTACATCTTTTTAAAAATATATTTTATTAAGGGTGATTTCAGTGATTTTAATGACAGGCGACGAACCACAATTGGTTCAAATTTGACTTGTTACCAAAACCATGAACCTTGACCAAAAAATAAGTAACAGTTAATAATAATAGCTAAAATAACAATTTTAACTCCAAAAAAGAACACATTTTAATAACAAAAATATTCACACTTATTAGCGACCCTGTATACACGTACATTACAATAAAAAATTAAAATTATTGACATAGACTGAAGAACTTTAGCAAGTGCACATGCGCGATGCAAAAAATTTCAAATTCGTTATCTCTCAATTATTCTGAGGTCGGCGCTTATTGACTCATTGAAGTCACTAGAAATTAAGTCAAAAATTGGCACAACTATTGCAGAATTTTAAGTTACATGTTGAGAACAAAATCTTTTTATAAGTATTCCTTTGGCACATTCGGTTTTGCTTTTGAAGCTCGTTGGTTAAAATTTCAATGATACTTCAGTAACAATAATAAGCGTTGTACTCTCTAAATAAATTAAACTGAAATTTTTAATTCGGATAAATGCTCAAATCGTCTTTATAATACCTACCCAAAATCTAAAGTTGACCACTTCCTCAAAATAATATTTTAGAAAAGTGCTATCGAAAGCAATTTAAGTGATTCCAATAACAAGCGACGAAACCACAATTAATTTCAAAATCTAGTTTGAACTAAATCCACATTAGAAGTATGTAAGTATTGGGAGTTCTAATAATGATAGTCATCTGAAAATTTGTATGTAACATAATCTTTTACGTTCTGCTCAATAAAAATATTTTCAAGAAGGCGACACTTCCGGTTATACCGAAAGTCGCTATCAACTTCTTTATTTTAAATAAAAAGCTACATTTTTTATAGCGTTTGCGATTTTGGATTTCTTAAGTTATCTTAAGGTAATTTTGATAAACATCTCCTAATATACCTAAGTTTAGCCGTTTACGAAATATTTATTAATCTTCATTAAACAGAATTACCTACTTATAATTTATTTTCTAATAAAAATTCAATAAATAAATTAAAATTAAATTGTTTTTCAATAGAGTTGTGTTGTTTTCGCATATGTTTAGTAGAAATTGATTGATTTACAGTGACTTCTTTCTTGAAACAAAAAATATGTCAAGCTTTTTGTTTTAAAGCTTGTTTGTTTAAAAAATGCAGTGGCTTCGGTCACAGGGGACAAACCCACTAACGTTAAAATCACTAAAAGTACAGTAACTACTACTTTTTATTCAAACAAACGCTCAAGATTGTTTTTGAGTAATAACCATCAAAAACCAGAACCGGACTAGTTTCTCGTGACCCAGGGGTGTGTAATCGGTCCATAACTTTTTTGCTATTTGAAATATTGCCATGCCGTTTTTATTATCGACTTAAAGTCCACAAACTAAAAATATTTTTATTATACACAGAATGTTGTATACAGAGTGGTGAACCAAAGTTATATTTTTTTAAATAGAACATCCTATATATTTTTACATAGTTGGATTCTACGCAAAAAAACAATGTAACTATATAAAATACAGCGTGACCCAGGGGTGCGTAATCGGTCTATAACTTTTTTGCTATTGAAAATATTGCGATGCCGTTTTTATTATTCCATAGATCAACTTAAAGTTCACAAACTAAAAATATTTATATTTTATACAGGATGCGTTGTATACAGGGTGATAAACCAAAGTTATATTTTTTTAAATGGAACACCCTATATATTTTTGCATAATTAGACTCTACGTGAAAAAATAATGTTGTGCCAAAAACAACCCTCTTTTAAAAAATCACTGTGAAGCCGCCAATAAATATTTTCCGACAAATTTGCTACAGAAAATCTTAGAATATCTTATAGTTTTAGCAAATAGTCGACATTTCGTTAAAACGCACAGATAATGTACAGGGTGTGCCAAAACGCAAAAAGTTGAATTACTCTTTTTTTTTAAATGAAACACCTTGTATTTATTTATACCTATCAATAGCATTTCTGATAAGCTTTCTAATGATATGGGGTTTGTATAGCAAATTTAAAAGATTTCTCGAGATTTTCAATTTTTTTTTTTATTACAAAAAAATTAATTTTTCAAACAGGCTGCTGCCACGATGCTTTCAAAGTGAGACGGTTATTTATTTCGCTAGTGTTATTAATTACTTGATACAAAAATTGATTTTACTCAGCAAGAATTAATCAACATGGTTTATTGTATTGATGAAGCCGATCTAAATGTTTCGTTAGCCAGCAGAATCTATGCAAGAACACCACAAGGTCTTTCTTTTCAGAAGCTAAAAGATCGATTTGAGAACTCTGGTAGTACTAAATACGAAAAGAAAGAAATACTAGGTGGGAAGACTAATCCAAGACTAATCAAAGACACTGCACTAAAGGTTTTGTTAATGTTAGACATTTCATAGAGCAAACAGGATTATATTGAAACATAAATTTCATCCATTTAAAATTACACCAAGAATTGGATGGGGAAGATTTTCTAAAGATGATAAATTTTTCTGAAATTATGCTTAATTTGATTGGCGAAAACAGAAATTTTATAAACAAAATTCTGTTTACCGATGAAGCGACATTTATGAGGAATAGAATTTCTGAAGCATTTCAGTCAATCCTTTAAGACTTTAAGTCGATCTATCGGATAATAAAAACGACATGGCAATATTTCAAATAGCAAAAAAGTTATAGACCGATTACGCACCCCTGTGTCAATTTAAAAATGGTCAATTTTTTTGAAATAAATACACTAGAAATGCGCCCCTAATTAACTTTTCCCAATTTGTCAACGTCACAGTTCCTTTTTTGTAAAAACAATTCGTGCACCGTCATGTCGCTTAAATCCTCCGGTGAGCTATTATAGTAAACTATTAAAGTTGGCCAGGCTGGCCTCCATATATTACAAAAGGCCCGAGGGCCGGCGCGGCCCCCTGCTGCGGGTTCCCAATGACCAGACGTTCATTTGATTTTTTTTCGTAAATAAAACGATCAGCTCACCTCTTTTAAAACAAATGAACGATTTTTCAAAAAAATGACTTCTTGAAACGTCCAATATTTCAGGAGAGGTATTTTAAAAAGGGGCTGGGGGCCATTAGCTGTCAGTTCGATGAGTGAAAATCGTTCTGGGTCCCCTATGTAATTAACCGGTGGCTCGAACCGCCCGACAAAAACTGGAATTTTCAGCCGGGAATAATTAACAATTTTTTTATTGCATAAATTTGTAATAATATGTCATAAGGCGCCTCGCCAGCGTCCAATAAAATTGCCGAAAACGCATCATTAAGACGAGTAAATTATGTGTAATTCTGATGGTAATTCGGTCGTAAAGCGAGGGCCGGACCAATCTGAATAAATTTTCACTTCTGTGTATTTTCTCAAAAATAATTCGAATTTCTCCCGCACAATGGGTTATTGTGCGCGGCATTCGGGCCCAAAAGGACAATGATGTTCAACACCATTAGCCCAGTCACGGTCAAGTAGGCTCTGACAGCCGCTCCTCGAAAAAATGACACATCGATATCATTAAAGCCCGAAAAAATAATAAAATCGCAACAGGTGTGAAAGCTCGAGTGCTTAAGCTGCCGATTTACAAAATTCAAACAAAAACCAACCACATTTCGGTGGGAACCTGTCCGAGGATCGCGGGACAAAGGAACTACTTTGTTAAAATGACACGTTTAATGAAATGTGTATTATTTATGGGCCGAGCTTTCGGCTCTCGAATCGTCATTATTATTTTTTTATGGTAATCCAGGCTTTGTGTGTTATTACACGGACGCGCTTTCATAAAAGCCGAATTTAAACAAACAACATAAATTCGAAACTACTTATTGCGCGGGATTTCAAGAAAAGACGCCACTTTACGTAACACCAGGGGGTTGGACGGCCACAAATAATAAATGATCTGGGCCTCGGACAAAGGACTTAAACGAATCATCCACACTTCAAAATTATTTATGGGTGATGAAGGTAGCCGGCTTTGTGGGGAATTTTCACCGATTTGGGGGATTTTTTACAGTAGTGAGACTAATAGGCCATCACGAAAATCAGTTTGTGGCTTAATTTCGTTGTTTCGGTGAGTAATTTTGAAATTCTCAAATCTTGGGTTCGTGGCCACATTTTGATTAAAATCAGCTTAAAAACGTGTTTAATTATCACAATATTAGTCATTCTGTTATTTACGGCATTTGTGCGCTGGCACCAACCACAAACATATTATTATTTATTTGTTTAACTCTTGAATACCTACACTTTTAATTGGATACTTCAATGATCGCAAACACAGTTAAACAAATTTCCAATCTTCAGACAAAAATGCAGATTAACCAAAAGTAACGTACAAAATTTATTTTTTTGTTATGGGCCATTTGTTAAAAAAATCCTCGAGGTCAACAAAAAGTCACATTTGTCAATTTTGACACATTTTGACGCCATAGCAACATTTATGACGCTATTGTATTTTATCATCATTTTATGTCATTTTAGTTTTTAAAAGCTTTTATTTAACTCACAATGTTGTCTGTCTGTCGGTTATTTTTTCGGAGCCAAATTTGAAAGGGTTCCCGTTGTCCCACTGAATTAAAATTTTGCATAATTACTTAATCTGCGTGCCAATGTAATTATATGTAATTAAATACCCCCTAAAGAGGTTAAATGGAGTTTTAAAATTTTAGGTTATGTTTACAAAGAGGTTCTCGATTTGTACATACCATAACTTCTACCGACATAGACAATATGTTGGTCATTTGGACATCACGGTAGATGCAGTGTAATAACAATAAACCTATGCAATAAATAAAGACTAAAAAGCAAAAAATAAAAAAATATAAAAAAATGTTTTTTAAAAAAAGCTTTTATTTAAAAGATGCACTAAAAAGTGAAAAATAATGTATTTCAATCACAGGAGAATATTTTTTCTTACAGGTTAAAATTCTAAAATTTATAAAAGCTTTGGGAGTTATAAATCTAGGGCATTACAAAATTACTTTGTTCAGTTGACAACTCCCAAAGCTTTTATAAATTTTAGAATTTTTACCTGTAAGAAAAAATATTCTCCTGTGATTGAAATACATAATTTTTCCCTTTTTAGTGCATCTTTTAAATCAAAGCTTATTTTAAAAAACATTTTTTTTATATTTTTTATTTGAACTTACGTTTTGAATAATGTACCTACTCCTCTAATTATATTTCTGTTAAGTATAAATAAATCAAAAAATAAAAAATAAACAAATAAAGAAAACAAAACAGAATTATCATAAAAACTGTTAATAAATATACCTACACATTCAAAGATTTTTATCTTTCTATACTCTGTTGTACTCATAGCGTTTAGATAGCTATTTGCTGGTTGTCTCCAGCGGGAAACGAACTTTCCAGCACTGCTGTATCGCTATCGTGACAGAAGTGACAGTTCTTGTCAATTTTTTGATTGTTTGACCTGTTACCAACCCATTAGCAAAAAACACTAAATTAAAAAAAATATTAATTTTTAATTTCTTTTGAGAAATTTGTTACAAAAATTATTGTATCTAACTTATTGTTTGGAAAACAATTTCCCACATTCGCACTTCATGCAACTCTCGCTGCGCTCGTGTCGCAAACAAAGTGCTCATGTGGGAAATTGTATTTTCCAAACACGTTAGGTAAATAACTATTTTAGAAGAAGTGATTCTTTTTATTTATTATTTTTGTGTTTAATTTCATATTGAGCAGGTTGTCAATTCTTACTTGTAAGTACTATTTAAAAAATATACAAAAAACTAACTGTAGTATGGCCCCTTATTAAATAAGACGCAAGAACAAACAAAAATCGTTTTGTGTGTATTCATCAATATTTTTTTTATTTTTTTTTTATTAGGTATATTTTATAAAGAGTAATTTTTGAAAACAGAAAATGGCTCTGAGCGTATTGGTACGGTGTTGCTTTTAAATGCGAACCTATATTTTTCTTTTCATAATTTGAAAAAAATTAATTTTTTCGATACAAACATGTACAATATGTTCTATTTCTACCCAAAATTATTGCTTAAAAAAATCAAAAAAATGTTAAAAAACTGTAAAATTAATAAAATCTAGTTGTATAGTATCAAATAAGACAATGTCATTATTATGTCAATAAACAGCAACAAATGAAAGTAAATGTTACCAATATCTTTTCAAATGCAACATATTTGTTAATTAATTGAAATAGTAGAAGTTTATTTTCTCCATTGTAAAAGTTTTTAGTTAATTACTTAATAAAATACCAAAGGTCCTTTTAACTAATATTTATTATTTTTAAAAACAGCTGTAACATAATTTAAAAATAATAAATAAGAATTAAAAGGACCTTTGACATTTTATTAAGTAATTAATTAAAATCGTTGTAACAAGATTATTTGTAAGTAACGTCAATATAGTTTTATGGACATCAGACCACTTATTTTTTTAAATTTTCATTACTACATCTTTTCAAACATTATTAATTCATTTAAACAAAAATTTTTATTAAAAGTAGAAGTTATTGCACATGTCTGTACCTAATAAGAAAACAAAAACTTACAAATTATACAGAGAAATATATGGGTCCCAATTTAAAATAAAAAAAATTGGATATACCCAATAAATGCTACCTATAACATTTAAAAAATTTATAAGCATCAGCTAATATTACATTAAAAGCGATTTAATTTAGTTTTTTAATTTTTGAAATCGAGTCATAAATAAAAATTCTACAGCGCCTGCTCTTTTTAAAAAAAATTACCATGTAGGTGTAGGTAAGTAGGTATTTTATTTTATATTAGGTATTTATATTAGGTAGTGAAAACTAACATTTTTGCTTACTGTTTTTAGTAATAAACAATGTTATTACTAAAAACAGTAAGCAAAAATGTCAGTTTTGACTTAAAAAAAATTAAAAACGATGTCATTACTCAAAAATGAGTAAGTTCCTTGCTATGGTGTCAAAATATAGTATGTATTTTGTCGCGTAAATTTTAAATTGAGCGCACTGCACGGGCTCAGTTCGAGGAGGCTGGGACTGGGTTCCAAGAAAACACAAACTAATAAACCCCGGTATAATAAAAATTAAACTTGCTACAAAATTAAATGGGCGCCACTGGCTTTTCTGGTGAAGCCAGAAACCAAACGAAATTAAATTTATAGTAATTAACAAAATTATGACAACAAGAAAGAGCGCTGTTTCTTTCACAGGATTTAGAAATTTAAATTAAGCAAATTAATAATAAAGAGCCTGAAGGGCAGTAGTTGTTTTATTTAAGCCTGAAGGGCAATGTAGACAAATTGGGAAATCGACTTAGCTTGACAAACTCCGGGTAGTCACTCCGGGTCCAGGTATTGGTAATCGGGACGGTGGCTCCGAGTACGAGTTACCCCTCTGACGAGAGGGACAGGTAGTAGATACTAGTCCAGAGGGATGGGATCCAAAATCCACCACGTGGAAATGACCCTGGCGATGGAATGGTACGGAATGTTGAGATTCCAAATAAATCTCGTCCAAGAGTAAAGAAAGGGAAAAGAAAACCCTAATAGAAACGTTATTTAGACCCTAGAATTACCCTTAGATCGTGACCTACCTCGAATTCGAGGGTTTTCTTCAAGAAGCGGGATGATTACAAAATGGCTTCCTCAAAATGGCTTCCCTTAAATTACTATGAGGGAATCGTTGGGTGCTTAAACGGCCAAATTTGCCACAAAATATATGGGAACGCTGGACCAGACAATCCTTTCCCAGAAATCGGTAAGATAACAGGTACGGTAGAAGGAACAGGATCCGTCCAGCTTCCAGGTACTGGCAAGCGCAGGAGAGACGTCTGACCGCTTCACTAGCACGCACCAAAAAGGGAGATTTTTGACCGAAATTTGACAGAAGTTCTCTCAAGAGAGGGGTAGTAAAAAACTCGCGGTTTCGAACTTCAAGAGTACCACCAATTTGAGGGAAACAAATTCACCAAGACAGATGGTAAAGGTCACTTTCTGGAGGTCAAAGGTGACGGGTGGTTTGTTTACCTTTGGAGGTTATAACGAATGAGGGTCGAAAATTCAAAGAAGGTAAAGTCGAAGAGAACGGAAAGGGAAAGTTAAAGTCCATTTGTCTTTAGGAGATCCTGGGACAGAAGAAATTACTAATTAAATTACTCAAAATTTTCACGAAAGGGAAAGTACGAACACAAACAACACAAAGAAACGTTGGCAATGAAATTGAGGCATTGGAGGCCAAGACCAACACCCCCAGGGTGGTAATACGGGCAAAAGTGGCCCAGGTACCCTGAAATCTGGGAGCCCACAAGTGTGGTAGTCGAAAATTACGAAATTATTTCATTTTATCAGATGTTAGAAATGATAAATTTTTAGTCCCCAAGCATTAGTGGATTCCCTAAGCCCATCCACTCCGGGCAGTATAAACGGAACGTTACAATTTATACAAAAATAAAATCAACTTTTATTCAAATTTTTATTTAATTTCTTAGTTACAATATTGGAAACTTCAGCGAACACAAAGACATCATGCTGTTTCTGATTGGTACCTACTTGCTTTGTAGCATTTATACTTTGTTTTGTTTTTTATTTCCAAAATTTTGAGTTCGTCATCTGTTGTTGAAATCTCCAAAGTAATTAAACTAAACTTAAAGAATACTACCTACTAGTAAAGTATCAATACTTCTGTTATTATTTTGTTATCCCCGTACGCCTTGTTACCAAATAAGTCAAAATTATTTTCGAATCAAATCATCAAAAAAAATCTTCAAAATAAGCACAAATTTTTAATTTGACAATTTATCTAGCTGTTTTTCTTATTTCCTTTCACTTTCGATCTAAATTTTTATAAACGTAGAGTAAAATATAAGAGTAAGTAAAGCAGCGATCAATTAACCCACATTTTTCACTTTGCATAGAATAAAGCATTGTTCATTTTGTTTGTTGAAAATTGTTAGTGTTGGCTAAAACGAGCTTAAAATCGTCAAAGTTAGTTGATTTCTGTATGTCGACATCAAAATTTGTATAAATTTGTCACTAACTTATTGGAGACTTCAATGCATCGGGACAACAAGCGGCGAACCCAGCGTCCAAAGCTCGAGAACGTGCCGGAATTTCGTCCGTTTTTTTCCACGCATTCCCGAAACGCCGTCACGACCTACCTTACCATGATGGTCCGTGCTTGACCCAACCTGCCCAATCTATCGATATTATCCACCTAATAATCATCGTATTTCCCATTGTTTGCCATTAAGGTACAGTCCGACCTGTGCGATAAAGTCGTGATGGTAGAGCAAGCCATGACCATTACTGGTATGTGCCAAAGAGTTGAAAGCCGTGGTAGGGTTAGATGTACCACGTGTTTCGAAACATGTAATTATCCCGGACCCAAAGGCTCTTTTCGGATTTGTTCTCACGCTTAAACTCACAGAATTAGTCATATGGTTGCTAACCCAGATAGCGGATTAAAACCACTTAAGGGCAATTTGGCCCTCGGTGATGGGAACGGATCTACGACCGTTTGCAAACACAATTAATTAATTAGTGTAATTAAATCGATCCAACAATTAAACCACTGCGTTATTAATTACAAGTGGCTGAAGGGCAAACTGGTGGCAGAAACTAAAAAGGTTTGTGACCTTTGGTCTATTTGATTGTGATGTTGACCCCTGACAGCATAATAAAGCAGTTGTGGGGCCAGAAGCACTAAAAATAAATAACTTATTATTATGACAGTATTGAAATAAAACACGATTTTAAAATCCTATAAAAATTTATGACCCATCTGAAAAAATTCCTCATAAATAAACCATCCCATGATGGGACACTTTCCGAGTATGTTGTTAACAGGTGATGGGAGTTTTTACATTCATTTACACTTTAATCCGTATCTAATCCATGAATGATGAGAATCAGAGATGACGTCAGGGATTGATTAGGTGCGGCCGATCATGGCCTAGGCTACTATTAATCAGGCGTGTCACGCGAATGTTGAAATTCCACAGAAAATCATTAATTTTTAAGTGTGAAACCGAGGAATTTCAAAAAAGTTGGGTTCGTCGCTTATCGAAGTCTCCAGCAATTTGACTCGCAAATGAAACAGAAGACGGACTTCTTGCACAATCTTGATCTTACTGCTTCAATCACGTTTACTAAATTTCAGCATTCAATAAACCTCTCTTCAAGTGTGAAACTCAAGATTTTAAGAAGTTGGGTTCGTCGCTTATGAGCTGGTTGAAGTCGCCAGCAACTTGACTCGGAAAATGAAACAACCAACGCACGTTTGATGAAATCTTGATTATCACTGCACCTGACTGTTTTAAACTATCACATTTATACACCTACAGGATTTAACCATCTCATTCCAGGTGTTAAAGTTAAGTTTTTAAAGTTTGGGTTCGTCGCTTATGGCTAATTGTAGTCTCTCGTAACTTGGCTCAATAATAAAATTAATGAAACAATCTCGATTTTATTCTAAGAGTATTTGACTGTCAACAGAAGTAAATTATTTACACAGTTTCAGCAACAAATTTTCAGTAATTTCAACAGACGCCAAACACACATTTTGTGTAACGTTCTTCAATTTCTAGTAAAAATGTAACAAAAACCAAATAATCTTAATATTTTACAAGCACCATTTTAGCAAAATTTCACCATTTAATAACCTGCTCTAATTCAAGTGTAAAACTAAGTAGGGTTTGTCTCTTCTCTTATGCATTGATTAAAGTCTCCTACAATTTAGATAAAAAATAAAAAAAAACAATCTCATTTATTAATTGTTTAAAGTCCTGATATTTCACACCGATCTTGCTGAAATAACTTGATTTACAACGATTGTCCGGTTTAAAAAGATCGAAACCGCTTTGGAATTTCCTTATTTTGGCCGAAAACTTCCATCCTTTTTGAATTTTGTTGAAACAAAATTATTTAAAATAATTTTTGTCAAAAATAAAGTTTCTTTCAGAAGTCCGTTTTTTACGAAACATAACTTAAATATTTCTTGACCTCAGCATTTAATTAATAATCGAAAAGAATCGGTGATTTCAATAGGCGACGAACACAAATTTTGTGTAACTTCGTATATCCCATTTCATTTCATAGTAGAATTTTTTGACAGCGTATTTGAAATTTTTGGAGTGAAATAAAGCAAAAATTGAGAATTTCTGTATAAGAAAAAAACTCTGTGTTAAGCTACATCCCAGCGACCACTTTTGAGCCAAGAAAACCCACCAGAAACTCCAAAAAATGCAAATGCGTTGTTGCAAAATTCTACAATGAACTGAAATGGGATATACAATTTGACTCAAAAATAAGATAAAAATGCACTTTAAAACAATTTACATTAATAAGACAGAATAGCATACCAAATCATTTCAAGGGCAAAACCAAAATAATGTCGATGATACAACATCTAATAAATGTTTAAAATAATAACTAATATTTTGAGCACTTGATTAACAAACACACAACTACACAAATTTTGTGTAATTATTGTCGTCAATTTGTCACAAAAATAAAAAATCCGAATTTAATAACCCCGTTTCAAGTGTGACATCAAAGATTTTGAAGGGTTGGGTTCGTCGCTTATGCACTAATTAAAATCTCCAAAAGTTTAGCCCAGAAATCAAACAAATAAAGCAGTCTAAATTATCACAGCATCTGGTTGTCTAAAATCATGATTTTTGCAGTTCATTTGCTGAAATGCGTAGATTTCCAACAATTGCAGAAATAAAATAAAAACGCATTTTGGAATAATATTGATTATTACAGAATTGGATTGCGTTCTTGCACTCTATCTCAAAAAATAAAATAATATTGATTCAAACCTGGCTGTCTGAAATCACGAAATTTGCAGAGTTTCAGAGTTATAATCGAAAAATTAAGAGGCGACGAACCCAAATTGTACCTATTTTTTCGTCAGTTGATTCTTTAAATAGAATTTGTTCTAGACAATCTTTTGAGATTGTCTACAACAGTGTTGTTCATGACCAGCTCTGATTTTTTAAATCATTGTATTTATTTACATAGTTAATCAGTGAGGTTCGTTGCTTGTGCGCTGATTCAAATCTCCTAAAAAAGTAATCTAAATAATAATATTCGCGTGGTTTTGGTGATTTCAATGAGCAGCAAGCTAAAATTTGGTGTATTTTCGATTGTTCCAGTTTCGTATTTGTTAATTAAAATTGATGAGGCCCTCGCCTAGACACAGTATGAGTAGCCGTCGTTCCCGACCAATTATTATTAGTTTTAGACTCTGCAGGAATCTGGCAATTTCCTCGGAAGGCATCAAAACCAATCAGAAGCTGTCTCGTTCGTGATTAATAAAAGAGTAGGAACGCCGGTGGTAAAGGGAATTGTTGTTTAATTTTTTGGTCATTAAACGGGGACTGCGAGATGCATTCTCTCACTGGTGAATATGCCAATTAGGAGCATCGCAGCGCGACAGGGGGTACATCCCGATGATGATCGTTCCTCTTGCAATATATTACACCGGAAAAATTTAATGGATATTAAGATTTTCAGACGGCCCTGAGACCGTAATTAAGTCACGAATACCACGGGTACAGCGCCTTTTTTCGCTTGTTGCCGATTCGGCTAAGGCCGACCAATCAACAAAAAATTAATCAAAATTTTTTTTGTTCTAGGCACATTTTTTCAAAATGTAAATTTTCAGACTGATTTTCAGATTTTTTTCTGTTTTTTTTTTTAAATATGTGACCATCCCTTGCAAATATGGTTTCAGGTTCTTAAGGTTCTTTAGATGGATATTTGTCTGAACAATTATATTTTTCTACAATTTACCAAAACACACGTGTACCAATCTTAGAGCACAAAGTATTCGTTTTTTTCATTGTTTTACTTTGCACACTATAATGTCAAAATTACTGTGTTTTGCGCACCGTGATGTCAAAATTTTTAAACGTCAGAATAACTGTATAAATTATCTCTTAATAAAAAAAATTGTAAAGTAGTGAAATTAATTTGCAATTTAAAATATTGCAATTGTAGAAAAAACATTGTTTCTTTTACCTACGTAAAGGTAAAGGTAAAAAAACCTAATCTCAAGCTCAAAAAACTCTTGCTTTGCGCACTTAATATAAAAATAAATTTTAATCAAATTCTAACGATTTTTTTCAAGTCAAATTTTTGCAGAATAATTTTCGCATTTTCGATCCATTGATGTAAAAAACAGCCAATGCGATTTTTTGGTCAAATGGTTTTTTCTTTTTTATTGGACAAATAAACTAATAGAAAAAAACTTTTTTTTCCCTATCGAGATTGGATATCAGTCCAGTGGAATATATTTATTTCATTTTTTTTTCACTTCTAAGAGATGAAAAGTGCCTGAGCGTAAAACTTGACTCACCCGGTACCTGTGGTATATCGAGCATCTGAGTTCAACTAAGTTATTGTTAAAATGGCTGAGCTTCCGGAACTACGAGAAATTTGAAATTTCAACTGTAACTACGCATTTTATTGCATTTTGAATTCACCTTCTCAAACTGAGTAAAATTTATCCAAGTTGTTGGTACTTATCTGTCATATTTTGACATATGTCAATTTTTTTGTTAAAATTTTCATTTGCAGGGGTTCATTTAAAATATCACAGCCCTTGAATCACTTGCAGTAAGTGAATTATTCTTTTGTATTCGATAATCGAAAGTCGAGGAGCCTAGAATTTTCAAGATTGTCAACTGTCAAAATTCAAGGCTAGTATAATTTTTTCAAAATCGTTATCAAAAAACGGCTATAACACTCAGTTTTTTCAACTAGAACGACCCTATTTTCTTAACGGCAATCGAAAGAACATCGAACATGACTTTTATCAAGACGTCCTATATCTATTTCTTACAGTTTTTGAAAAAAATCACAAAAAAACAGATTTTACTTCGTAATATCCATCGTTAATCAAGTAGGCCTTACACAATGGTCAACAATTGTCAAACTTGAGCATTTTATTTAGTTTTTAGCTGACTTATTATCGAATATGCAGTAAAACAATAATATTGAATTATGTTTTTTCTTATAACTTAGTGAATTATGTAAAGTAACTCAGTCAGGCTGACATTGAATTTTAAACTTCTTGAATAAAAATGGTGGACAAGTCGAACATTTCTTTTAACTAATACCACAACTTTATCGTATTCTTCGAAAGTTTCTTCCTCGATTAAATATGAAAATAATGAGCTAAAATTCCGTTTTTTGCGATTATTTCAAAAACTGAAAGAGAAGATGTTGATAAAAGTTGATAAAAGTCCTTTTGATTGCCAATGAAGAAACAAGGGCATTTCACGTGAAGCGGACAACTCAAAAAAATGCGACAACCTGAAATTCGGTTACAACTGTTCTCCTAAAAGATATGAATGTAAATACGTGATGATTTTTTTTGTGAGCCACTTATTTTAAAAGTTATTGGCTTCTAAAATTTGACCAAATATTAAGCATAACGTCCTTGTAAACTGTTTTTCTAATTAAACAGTAAATAGCAAAATATTTAAAATGGTGCTTTATACAGAAAATTCACTGTTCTTTTTAACTCTAAAATCAAATTTGAAATTTGAATTTTTTTTCGTGCAGAAAACCGGAAGTGAAGTTTCAAATCCGAATTTTAGTAACTTGGACCATTTTTTTTTAAATTATTTTTATTTCAAAAAAATAGCTTAAAGTAGATATAATTTACACTATAAGTCGCAAAATGGGATCTCTACTCGTTTAGGAGATACAGTACTTAATGTCCGTGATAGGTCGGTTTACGCAAGAAATTACGCGCTTTTATGTACATTAAGTACTATATCTCCTAAACGAATAGAGATCCCATTTTGCGACTTATAGTGTAAAATCTAAATATTATAAGCTATTTTTTGAAATAAACATAAATGAAAAAAAATGGTCCAAGTTACTAAAATTCAGATTTGAAACTTCACTTCCGTTTTTCTACACGAAAAAAATTTCAAATTCCAAATCGGATTTCAGAATCAAAAAGAACAGAAAATTTTCTATATAAAGCACTACTTTAAATATTTTGGTATGCATTAGTTTTTGAATAAAGCTTCTGAAAACGCTGTGACTCATATTTCGTCAATTTTTTAGAAGTTAATATCTTCACAAATAAGCCTCACACAAAAAAATTATTATGTATTTACAATTATGCTTTCTAGGAGAACAATTGTCCTGAATATGACCGAATTTTAGGTTGTCAAATTTTTTTCGTTGTCCGCTTCACGTGAAATGCCCCACCAGTGTCATTCCATTTGAAAAAACTGTGATATAATCATTTTTTAATCATCAATTTCAAACAATTGTAGTAACCTTGCAATTTAACAGTCGTCAGTCCTGCATATTTTAGAAAACCCTTCGAACCTTTGGTTATCAAATATAAAAAGAATTATTTACTTAGTGCAAAAGGTTCAGGGACTGTGATATTTTGAATAAACCTCTGCAATTAAAAATTTGCATAAAAAAATTGACATACGTCTAAAACTATAACAGATAAGTATTAGCTGTTCCGAAACTATAAAAACGCCAACGTCGCATTTTATCGAATAATTTTTTTAAATGAGATTGATATAATTGTAAAATAGTTATTAATGATTAGATCTCTTATTGAAAGTATAAATTACATTATCTATTATTTTTTTGAAGTGCATGAATAATTTATAACAGCTAATTTTGAGAGAAAATGCGACGTTGGCGTTTTTATAGTTTTGATACAGCTAATACTAATAACTAGGGTGCATTTTACTCAGTTTCTAAAGGCGAATTCAAAAATGCAAAAAAATAAGTGGTTACTATTTAAAATTTCAAAGTTGGCGCCAATTTCTCGTAGTTCCGGAAGCTCATCCATTTTGAAAATAATTTAGTTTAACTCAGATTAGTCGCTTTGGACCGTATACAAAATTTTAAAGCTCTAGCTACATTAGAATTTAAAAAATTTCCAATGTAGGCCCTAAAAAAATCAGCCTGTATACTTTAGCATAAACATTTTGTTTTGACGTTCTTGATAATGATTCTTCGATCAGATTTTTAGTGATGTGTGTATTTATCTTCTGAGGTGAATATGGTTTCACTTAATCAGCTGAGATTTTTTGTATAATTTCACTTTCCGTAGGAATTCCACTTTTATTTTTAGTTTTCTAGGTTTCTAGTGTTTTCAGGTGGATTTTTTCAGTAAAATAACACTTTCTGCGGTAATTTGTCCGTGTCTGAAACCCGTTCCGGTCATAATCCGAGAGAGACGTCCGATATCTCGTCTCGGTACCATTCCGGGTTATCCGCGCCCAGCGCGTGTCTAGCACTCTCCTCCGGGGTATGTAGGAGTATCATCGTATCGTGGGAAACCGCGTCGAAGATGCTGTTAACCGTTTCACAAAGCATCGCAGTCTCATTATCTGCATTCGCAGATGGCCTCGATCGATAAAATTTATTGAAATTTTTCACTCCCTTTCGACTTAATTCATATGCAGATCTCCCGGCGAGAAGTAGCTGGAACTTGTACGTTGTAAAAGAGACATCTCCATACAGGCTTGCCACAACATGCCACAAATATTTCCCTAAATATTTCAGATGGTAGCGGACGATACGTAATCACTCAACAAGACGTAAAGTTCGACTACGATAACACCACTTTTAATTTAAATTCACACTGAAGTGGCATTCGGAATGCGAACTATTCCAACGACTCCACCCAAAAAAGAATTTTATCGATCATTGGGAAAAATAAATCAATATGTGTGTGGCAAATTTATGGATAAATCATGACTATGAGCTGTCATATAAAAATAACAAATTGCCCAAATCTAGGAGCTGTCGGTCAAAAATTTATATATGAGCACAGGTACGTAAATTATGGGTGCATTTACAAGAGAAAGGAGCAACAGGATTATTTATTTCTCAAAAATCTAATTAAAACATTACTAATCATCAATTAAACTGAAAAATTACAACAACAAAAATTGCAAAAACAAACTAGTATTTGACAATGTTTTTAACAATTACTATAAAAAAACTCGAAACGTTTCTTCAGTCTCAAATCAAAAAGTAAATCAGCATTCAGATAATATACCGAGTGCTAAAAAACCGGCGCACCATCTCAATGGTGGTGTGGTGCTTACATACAAAGGTAAAAATAGTTAAAAAAAAATTGTATTAAAATTATTGATAAAAAACAAATTTTAAATAATTGATATGTGCATCTAAGAGTCGTAATCGCAAAAGAATTTGCGATTAAAACATTAAAAATAAATTAATTTTGGAACGGTTTCTTAGGAAATAATTCTCAGTGTTGGCACATCTACAAATTATGATTTTTTTGATAAATTTTATTTTTTTTAAATTCAAAAAACTGCTAAAGTCTGATAGTAAATTTAAAAATAATTATTCATCGTTTTGTTAGGAAACGATTACTTAGTGTGAAACATAAAAACATTAAAAAACAATAAAAACCGAAGAAGTTAACAAAATTTTTTAAAATATGACTTTCGGATTTTTTTCAAGATTTACCACTGAGTTGGTGCGCCAGTTTTTGAGCACCCTGTATTAGCTGTTTGAAAAGTATAAAAACGTCATCGTCGCATTTTACCAATTTTTTTTAAATAAAGTTGATAAAATTGTAAAATTGTTATTAGTGATTAGATTTGAAACTATAAATTACATTAGCTATTAATTTTTTGAAGAGGATAAATAATTTATAACAACTAATTTTGAGTGAAAATGCGACGTAGGCATTTCTATAGTTTTGAAACAGCTAATAAGTACGTTTAATGCTTGATCAAAACGCAGTCTTGTATATGTCAAAAATATAAAGTGAAAGTCTCAAAACATCTCACAATAATAAATTCAGATTTGTTAATACTTGTGTTACTTTTTGACTTTACCTACGTAGGCACCGTTATTCCTAAATGTTCAAAAAAAACACAAATACCAACCATGTAGTTTCGTATGTAGTTACAATTACAGTGTCATAAATATATTTTCTGATTTTTGACTCTAATATCATAGACAATAGAAATTAAGTTCGTTCAGTCAACGATTATAATAATAGATAACTAAACATTAAAAAATGTTTTTAATAATAGGAATTTACATAAACATTAGTTTTGACCATTTTTAAGTAAAAAAATGCAACGATTTTGTCTAAAACAAAGCAAAGATACAGGAATTTGTACAATGTGTTCAAAAATGGCTGTTCATCAAGTTGGTTATGGAATTCAAATTCAATGTGCCGCCTCGTCCATGACTATTGTAGTTTCTCTGTCAAATCTTTGAATTAGCCTTTTACTCACTTTTTTGCATTTTTCGGCAAAGTTGCTTCAAATGTAGGGTTTGTCTTGATTTGTGTTTTATATTTCCGTGATTTTTGTTGTTGTGTATTCTTCGTTTTTGGATTCGCAGCCTTTTTGCATCATTTTGACGGCATTCACAATTTAAATTAAGCGGCACGTTACGTTCAAATTTCATAGGTGACTTGATGAACAACCATTTTTAAACACATTGTATATTAAAGCAAGAGAAGCAACCTATCCAAATAACATTGTCATCTTTTTTTATGCAACAAAAACAATTGCTGTCAGTGTCAAAAATATTTGTCTAAAAAAAACGGTGCGAAGATATATTTTTGACGTGAACTGCAAAAAAAACAAGAAAAACGGGCAAAGCGGTCGTTTTTGACAACAGAAATATTTTTAATACTCTTCAAAATTAATTGTTAAACACGTATATCTAAATGTTCAAAATTGCCATTTTCAGGTTAGTGACAAAAAGCTAACAATAGTGTAGGTAATACACTAATGTTTACGTAGATTTTACTTTTTGATACTAATTACTTATTAAAACAAAAACAAAAACAGACAGTTAAAGTCATTTCAAACAATTTTTTAAACTGCCAGTGTCAACACCTTTCAAAATTAATTGTCAAATACGTTGTCTAATATTTATTCAAAATTGTCAATTTCAATAGTGTATGTAATTTGTTTACGTAAGTATAAGTTTGGCATTTTGACACTAATTAATTATTAAAACAAAACAAAAATTCACAGTCAAAGTGATTTTTAACAATTTTTTAAACTGTCAATGTCAAAAACATAACGTTATCTCTATTCATACTTTTTTTTTTACTTTATGACAGAATCTACTCTGTGAATCTTACTGTACTTAAAAACTGTACATACTCACAGTTAAAAACATTTTCGAAAATATTTAATGCTTAACGTAAACAGTTCAATTCAATTAAAGAAATACAAGAGAAATTGTGGTCTAAACATTGATGGATGTTTTTGATTTATAAATCCAAAATTTTTAATTAACTTTCGATAAAAATGTTTATAAAAATTGGTCGACATACCTAAATATCAGTTTTCGTAATGTTTTGTTTTACATGAAAAAAATGCAATGTTATTGTCAAAAGCAAAAGAAAGAATTTTGTGTTTGTAACCCAATCTATCCAAAAACTTTGCAATTTTGGTACCTGCTTTTGACACTAACATTATCATAATTTTTTTTATACTTACCTACTTAATGAAAACACAATCTTGCTACTGTCAAAAATATTTGTTAAATAAACTGTTGCTGCGATATGTTTTTGATATATACAGATAAAACATTTCCAAAAGCTGCATTTGATTCGTAAAAATGTGTATTCTTATTTTTATTTCTATGTTATCATATTACCTAACTCGACAGAGTGTCCCAGGACTCGCGCCCCAGAGAAAAGCAGAGATATCGTCATAAAAAGACAAATAAATAATCCTAATGACAAAATTTTCTATCTTGAACGGTATTCAAGAAAAGAACATTTCAATTCGACCAATCAGAGCTTGTTAAACCATCCAGGTTATTTCTCATAATTGTTGCTAGGTTGCATATTTTATTACTATTCCAATAAACTGGTCGACTGTGAAACTTTCGCGAAACGTCAGAAAACGTCAGTGAAAAAATTTTAAGAGCACTTTAGTAGCGCCATCGAGCTCAACCGTACTCTGTCTTCATGTGTTCTGCTAGGAATTATGTGAAAATGTTGATAGTTTAGGGAACATGTGGATAGAGTGCTACTAGTGCAGAGACGACAACGGAAACGCTTTCCTGAAGGGAATCATCCCTATCACAAAGAGATTCTCAATATAGTTATTTCACGAACAAGGGAAACAGGTCAAGTTGTACCAAATTGAAAGGAGATCGATGTGGTGCTCGGAAGACTGTTCTCACTCTTCCAATTTAAGAGACTTTTCTCGAAAGTGTATTTTGCGGTCACGTATGTCATGTGTAACGACATTTTTAAAAGGGAAAACTGTTTTGGGGCTAATATTTCTACCTTCTAAGTCATCATAACAGTCATAATTCAAGTCCTAATTCTTGGAAACGCTCCAATTTGTGGCTTTGGTACTAAAATGTCAAAGACTGTTAAATATTAAAAACAGACGGAGGTCATTTCGTGTTGTTGATTCACACTGTCCCGACCAGATGATATTTTAGATGCGTTTGCAAAAGCTTAGCAACCAATTTTATTCACATTAACACCTAGAATTCCCTTTATGGGATTGGTGGTTCTTAAACTCTCAAAACTTCGTTATGAAAGCCATTAATTTTTCTTCGTTTGCACTTTTGGGATCTACATTGTCGTCGGCACTTGTCAGTTTTCTCTGGGGCGCGAGTTCTGGGACAGCCTGTATAGTTAAACACTTTTCTGAAAATAGTTCAAGTCGGTATGCTTAAAAAACAGTCCAAGTTCCAACTGTGAGTTAGTTTCAAAATAAGAAAAATTGTTGACTTAATATTAAAAGATATTTTGAGTTCCTAAATTTTAAGAAAAATTAGTCAAATCAAACATTAGTTTTGACATTGTCTCAGGTTATACGTATTAAGAAAAACAGCGTTATTGTCAAAAACATAATAAAAGTACTAATAAGACACAGAACCCGACCAAAAACATTTTAGGCGTTTTGACACAATACTCTGCCATTAGTTTTTAGACTTTACCAACTTTGTGTTAAAGCACGATAACAAAAAACACGAGTGATGTGAATTGAGACTTGACAATGTTAAAAAAGCGATCAAACTTCAAGCATTAAAGGTGGATCAGGTGACACGAATCAAAGTAATGAGAGTAAAATAAGGTTTTAGTCAATGTAATTTAATTTGCATTCATTTACAGTTTTAACGTAGTAATTTGTACCGTTTGCTGGCGCGACTTTATTCAGAGAGAAATGTTTGTTTTATTTTTCTTTAGTTGTTTGCGTGTGTTTCGTGTCGATTGCCGTAGTGGTGCTTTAGTAAATCTCGCGTTTTTCCCCTCTTCCTATGTAAAACAGGCCAATAAATAATTTCCGTTGACACTCATATAAATAGTGTCCGATTTTGAACAGAAGCGTTGTCACCTTGACAAATTGTATCACACTCGGCGATGCAGCGACTGGCAACACCTTTACCTTATTCACAATTCATCCACTCTCAGAAATGAATTATTTATATCCCCGTGCGTGCACTCGCCTTCTATTTGCAAAATCTAGTCACCGCTGATTTTTCCGTCTCGGAATTCTCAAGCGTGAAGGTTACACACACACTCTCAGCCGCCTTGATTAGATTTTAATAGGAGGACGGACGAAATTAAAGCGAAATGCTCCCATACGGTAGTCATTTGTCTGTTTTAACATGCCTAAATGCTATTTGAAGACGTTTTAATTCGATAAACGCCCGTTTGACCGAAATCGACTCGAGCTTTTCTCACGGGATTTAAACGAGCTTTTTTGAGACATTGAAGGTCGCGCATTGACAGCACGATGTGGACCGAGTCATAATGTTGAACACATTTAATTATTCCGTTCTGATGGGCCGCAGATAAAGTCAAAGCCTGTTTGCTCGGACGCTGACAGGTGGCGATGGCACCACCACAGATTAAGATTCGAAAGATATCGACAATCCACTCTGTTTACCTAACACGAAGAATAAACCCATAAATAAATTCGGCACTAAACATAACAATTTTGACAAAATTCCCTGAGACTTCAACAACAAGCGACGAACCCACAATTCCCAAAAGTGCCAAAAAAACATTTAAAATCACTCAAAACTCAATATTTTTTATACAAGCATTAAGCACATGTGCCTATCTAACCTAAATTTCAAATAATAACTAGAAAAAACCGCTAAAAACCGAAATTTTTGGGTAAAAATGTTGGAGACATCAACAAGCGACGAACCCAATTTTACCAAAATATCAACAAACAGTTGAAAACAGTTAAAATTTCCGGCAAAAATATTGGAGATTTCAACAGCGAGCGACGAACCCATGCTAAAAATTCGTTTATTCCTGAAATCGTGCTACGTGACCGCTTATCGGTTTGAAAAACCCGCACTTTTGAGTTGATTCCCCTTTGTCGTTTCTCATGATTTGTCACGTCTCATGAAAATTACATGCAAATTATTGGCTGTGACATTGTCTGTGTGTCGCCTACGATTGGTCCGTTCGATATTTTTGGCCGAATGACCTATGAATTTAGCATTGAATGGGCAAAGAAGTCGTTGAGTCGATTTTCCAATCCAATCCAGTCGCGCAGTATTGTGTCTAAGGCAGCTATGATGAGAAGAGGTCAGAGGTCACATACAGGTCGCACACCTGCCCTAAAGCTTCACGAATTTGGCCGAAAGCGGACGATTCACCACCCACGGACTTGTCGCAATTGCACGAAACTTTACCAAAACGACTATAATTTCATTGATGGCCAATAAAATTTTTTAGAGTGAATGGCAGCTATTTGATATACGCCCACACGTGGATCGAGACATAAATTAAACAAATTGTGAGCTATAAAAATTTGCATTGAATGACGGACTGGGTTCGTCGCTTATTTGCCACGCTCATTCAAGTCTCCATGATTTGGACCGAAATTCACAAATAATTGACACGATTATTGATTATGCAACATCAAAGGTTGTAACTTATCGAAGTTTTAGTTAAAATTGTTGAAAAACTCAACAAGCGACGAACCCATAATTTTCAAAAAAGATACAAAATTTGAATAAATTCTGATATAAGCCTATGATATGCAAACAATAAACAAATTGGACGCTAATTTGACATTAAACATGCTTTTATTGCAAAAACTATGAAGAGTTCAACACAAGCGACGAACCCACAAAGTCCAAAATTGTCGAAAAACACTTTAAATTGTTTCCATATTTAAAAATAATTGAAACAATTGTTGTTATGGAACACGTAAACAGAAACTAACAAATGGTTAAGCCGTAAAACTTAAATTTTTGATAAAATTATTGGATGCTTTTCATTCGTTGCTTATTAAAGCAACGAGTCCACAATTTTCTTAAAATCCTTAAAAAACATACCTATAAAGACCAACTGAATTAAAAGTAAAAAAACGAAACATTGACATTTAAAAGATTTGGTGGTTGTATTTGACATTAAATTTGGAGTGGAGTGGAGACTTCAACACAAGCGACAAACCCACGACTTTAAAAATTCGTCGAAAAAACAAAATCGTTCCGAAATTCAAAAATAATTTAAACATTTTTAAACTTTTTAAACTTTTAAAGTACTACAAAAATTAGTAGCGTATTGAAACTTTAAACTACTCAAATTTTTCATAAAATTTTTAAAAACTCTAACAAGGGACAAACTTGGTATTAAAAATTATCAAAAACAAGCAAAAACTCATTGATTTAAACATAAAAAAGCTAAGCTGTTGTTTGTAAATATTGGGAAAACTTTAACACAAGCGACGAACCTACATTTTTCAAAATAGTTTAAAAAACGCACAACTTACAGGTTTTTATGTTTTATGATTTATACAATACCTTAAGACTTAATCAATAAAATTTAAACAAATTTGCAGTACAATTTGGCGTTAAATTAGTTTTTTAATACACAAATAGTGGAAACTTCAACATAAGCGACGAACCCACAATTTTGAAAATTTTCGTGAAACACTTAAAATGTTCCGTAATTCAAAACATAGTAGACACAGTTATTAATTATACAAAACATAAACAAAAACTAATAGCTTGTCGGGGCGTAAAACCTAATTTTTTGACAAACTTTTTAAAAACTTCAACAATCGACGAAAGGAGCTAAATAATGACATGGTAGTTGAATTTGGGGCTTAATTTGTTTTTATTTTAAAAATCCTGGAGACTTCAACACAAGCGACAATCCCACAATTTCCAAAATCATTTAAAAACAACACAAAGACTCACTGATATGAACGTAAAGAGCGCTAAACAATGACATTTGAACCAATTGGCGGCTAAATTTGGCGTTAAACTTGGCATTGCTGCAAAACTTTTGGAGACTTCAACACAGGCGACGAACCCAACACTTAGCAAATCATTACTGAAAAAACCTCAAAACGCTCTGTAATTTAAAATAGTTGACACGGTTATTAATTATACAAGACATAAACGAAAACTAGTAACTTGTAGGAGCGTTGGACCCAAATTTCTAACAAATAAAAGACAATACAAGACATACAAGGACTCACTAATTTGAAAGTGAAAATAGTGGTTGTTTTTTGGCGTTTAATTTGTTTTTATTGCAAAAATTTGAAGACTTTAACACAATGTCAATAATAACACAAAAACTGTTTTATACATAAAGAGCGTAAAGAAAGCTAAACAATGTCATTTAAAAGAAATGGCGTTGAATTTGGCGTTAAATTTGTTTTTATTGCAAAACTTCAGGAGACTTCAACACAAGCGACAAACCCACAATTTCCAAAATCTTTAAAAAAACAATATAAATACTGATTGATATAAACGTAAAAAGACCTAAATAATGACATTTGAAACAACTGGCGGCGAAATTTAACGTTAAACTTGTTATTGTTGCAAAAATTATGGAGACTTCAACACAGGCGACGAACCCACAACTTATCAAATCGTCGAAAAACACTTAAAGTCGTCTCGATTTCAGTACTTTTTGATATATTTCCGTGTGTTTGGGTTGTCACAATATCATTTGTGTAATTTGTGATGAGCGATGGCCCCAATTGAGAAATCCTGTAATCGGAAAAGGGTCAAACATCGGGGGTCTTGTAGTGAGTTTTATGAAATATGGACAATATTGGATGCTGTCGCCAGTGTCAAGCCGAACATGCGCGGTGAGAAATATGGGGGCGCCGGAACGCGTGCTGGGCTCGGGCCTCCTCTGGAGCACCGGTCCAGAGGGGGTCTGTCGCAAGTCGTTCTGTCAACAGACACCGACATGCGATGACTTTTAAATCGACGGGAGGGGCCCAAAAAAATTACGTAAGCGGCTCAAAACAACCAGATCCTATTTCTCATACAATTATTCTGCTGTGTATCTATTTCGAATTTTTCCTATTTTCTCCGTTAATCGCCGCCATTTGAAAATGGTCATTAGGCGAAATGTTAATGTTGGTAAACATGGTGTGTGGGACCGTGGGTAAATGAGCGGTGAGCGGGCCGTCGCCTGGGGCCTGAATGATTTGGCTAGGGCCGGACTTAACATTTCTTGAAATATGCGCGCCTCAGGGCTGCCGGAATGGGCACCCACCTGGTCGTAACAATTGAAAATTAGGTTAGAAGCTTTCCTGAAACCCAAGCTGGAGGAATTTCAGAGATAACGACCGTTTCATCAGTAATGCATTTAAGATAACACGGTTGGAAATGGAAAATTCAAATTCGGAGGTAAGTATCTTAAATGGTTTTCAAGGTCTTGATGCTTGATGGAAGGAACTGAACCATCTGATAGCGCTTCTCCTTGGAAATTTCCATAAATTATTAAAGATTGTAATCTGAGGAATCATTCGTCAATCTCGAGAGCTGGTCGAAAATTTGTCAGTATCAAGTAAACATTGAAGTTTATTTAAATAACAAATTCAAAAGTTGGTTATCTTAAATTAATTCAAGATAAAATTTTGTAATCACAATTTCATGAACAACAACTGGGTTCGTCGCTTGATTTGATACACTCATTGAAGTCTCCGGTAATTTGACCCAAATTAAACAAATAATAGAGACTTTCAACACGTTAGTACATTGCCTACACTTTGCATAATTGATAAATAACCTTTCAAGCCATTAATTGTTTGAAACTAGTTTTTGTCAAGAATTTCAGAGGGTTCTTGAAAAATACTAAATATCCTTCCAGATTTTAATGCTTTTAATGCGCATTTTTGTTCAAATCATTTCGTCCTCTAAATTTCACTTTTTTTATGTGCGTAGATGTAGACAACCTTAACAAATAAAACCTCAAACAAATTCTAAGTTTGTAATCTGTTTTTTGGCAAACATTTCAGTAAAATCAACCCAATTTTTAAAATCGCTGCTAATACTTAAAATCCTTCAGATTTCAATTTTTTTTTAATACAAGAGCTAAACTGAACATACCAATAAAAATTCCAACAGTTAATGTCCTTAAAACCCATTTTTTGAAATAAAGATTTGGAGACTTTAATAACCGACGAACTCACAATTTCAGAAGTCGTGTAAAACACTTATTCAAATTTTACATTTTTTTGGATATGCATAATACGTAGATGTAGTCTAGCTAAACAATAAAACCACAAACAAATTCTAAGTTTGAAACCCGTTTTTTTAATAAAAAAATTATTGATATCAACAAGCAGCAATCCAAGACTCGTTGCAAACACTTAAAATCCTCCAGATTTCAATTTTATTTATAAATACAGACCTAACCAATAAAATTTCCAGTAGTCAATAGCCTTAAAACCCATTTTTTAAATAAGGATTTGAAAACATTAACAAGCGACGAACCCACAATAATGCCCAAAATCGTCGAAAACCTTCTTAATTTCACAATTACTTTATAAGCCAAATGCGTAAACAATTAATATTGTTAAAACTACAATGTGTTTTTAAATGATTCTCATCTAGTTAACTTTGAAATTGGTTTACATGCAAAAAAATATGTGCCGCTCTGCTCAATTGAATTCTCTATCAGTAAATGTCAAAACTGTCAGTTGTAAAATTCACAAATTGTCAATTAATTAATTTTAAAAAATTCATTAAAATGCAACTAAATTATTACACTGTGCAAGAAAACATTTTTATTGTCAAAGCTTATTTCCGAATTGAAGACTTTAATAAATGGAGAATGATAATATTCGGTGTCTAAATGCCTGTCACTAATTCTATAAAGCGGCATTTCTGATTTTACATGAGAAATTCACAGACGACTAGATAAGAATCATTTTAAAACACATTGTATTTTTTGTGACAAATATTCCAGAAACAACATAAAAAATCGCTAAATACTCAGATTGACATATTTTTAACTTACCTAATTAGGTACCCAGTAAAAATTCAAACAATTAATGGCCCCAACCTTTTATTTTTGAAAAAAATCAAAGAGTTCAACAGCAAGCGACAAACAAACTATGCCGAATAACTTTGAGTTCTCCAGATTTCACTAATAAAATTTTAGCATGTTCTGACAACGATCTTTTGTAAGGTATTGCCAACAATATAAAAGAACGAATCCAAATTTTAGTTGTGTCTGAAGTTCGAGTTGAACTCTTTAGTGACTAAAGAAGTACACAAAACGTAATGTGTACAGCTTAGGGCACAATTAATGTCGTGAGGGTGCTACGATATGTTTTCACTGCTAATTGTCTAGATTTGTGAGTTTATAATTTTTTTCTAAGCAATTTACTAATTACCTTATGATTATCTCGACCAATTACTACAAAATTAATTTATTATCTATTCGTAATTGTTTAAAATGGAATCTGACGTTGAAATGCAGCTATAATTACCTATAATTAGCGTTTTCGTGATTATACGATACACACATGATAAGTTAATAAATTTTTCAATGTTCGTTGGCGATAAAAACAATAAAACTGTGTGTTTGTCAGCGTCTATAAATAAAGAACAAATCATCAAATAAATGGTTTTAATCGATAATTTTCGCATGGAATTCCAGACGAAACTTGCCATTGAATAATTACGACTTTGCAAACATTCCATGGAACAAGTTTCGAAATCAATTCGGTCAAAATCCAACTTAGTTGAGTTTTTATCTCGCATTTAAATTTAGCAATAAATTATCACCGACATGGAGCACGCATACCAACCCAAAAAACGTAAAAAACGTCCCAATCACGATCCGAGCATTATCAACCCCTTTGCGATGTTTTTCACACGATAAGAGAGAGATGGCACGAGTGATGTATCAAAATTTTACAAGGAACTCGATGTCGGCTCCGGGTCTATACTTAAGTGTCTCCATAGGCGGTACCCGAGAGGGACGCGCGAAGGCGGCGCCCTCTAGCCAGACCTCAGGCGCCCTCTACCTTGCGTATACCTGATAATTTCACTGTTTATGTGGGTGGAGTGCGACCAACTGATTATAAAATCATCCCACAAACTTTCCCAGACTTTAAATGTATAATTGCGACGACCGCAAATTGCCGACCTTTAAACGCGACGGTTTAATCAATTAGGGGGTGGGACGCTAACAACCGACACGACAAAACACCACCAAAACTCTGTAATAACTCTATAAACAAATCGTCCAAAAATGTAACAGCACCAGCTAGATAATATGGTTTTTAAGATTTCCACCATAATACTCGTATCTAATATTTAAAGTTTCAGGCGCTTATAAGCATTGCATTTGTGTTCATATTTATTTTCTATTTGCATTTGCAGACTATAAGTCATAATTTTTTGCCTACTATTATTTATAATCTTCTTTAGTTGTAGATTCGTAATCTGGTGATTTTCTTTTTAAAAGCTTTTCACGTATTCAACTCACAATGTTATCTGTCTGTCGGTTATTTTTTCGGAGCCAAATTTGAAAGGGTTCCTGTTGCCCCACTGAATTGAAATTTTGCATACTTACTTAATCTGCGTGACAATGCAATCCCATGTAGTTAAATACCCCCTAAAGAGGTTAAATGGGGTTTTGACGTTTTAGGTTATGTTTACAAAGGGATTCTCGATTTGTACATACCGTAACTTATACCGACATAGATGGTATGTTGGTCATTTGGACGTCACTGTTCACTCACTTAATAAAGAAATATATTAATACCTAATCATTTGTTATGAACAAATGTCACTTATTGGTGTTAAAGTTAGGTTAAGTTTAAAGGGATTTTCGATTGGTATATAGAGGCTGTTCCATATCTGGTGCCAAACTGACAGTGACATAAAAGACTATTGAAATGCGCCCACTTGGTTAAGATAATAAAATACATGGGCGTGCATTTTTTTCTCTAAGATTTACTTAGTTGTCATTTTAACATTAATAAATTTTGAGGACGAAGATACACAGAAATATTACTATTATTATTAATAATTTCTTTATTATTCTTCATCTTATTACAATTTTTTCAAGACTAACAGTCGATTTGAAAACATTTTATTACGACGCCTATGGGCAATTTTTTTCTTAATAGTAAACATATGTTTAATGCCAAAATTCAGTCATTTTTGTCAATGTCAGTTCGCCACCAGGTTTGGAATAAGCTCTACCGCATCTTACACCAACATACACAGTATGATACAGTACATATTAGCTGTTTCAAAATTAAAACTATGTAAACGCCAATGTCGCTTTAGATGTTAATTGTTAGAAGTGCATAAATAATTTATAACAACTAATTTTGAAAGAAAATGCGACGTTGGCGATACTCGATAAAATTATTTGAATAACAAAACAATAAAAAAAGACTAAAATGCAAAAAATAAAAATATAAAAATACTATGTTTAAAAAAAAAGCTTTTATTTAAAAGATGCACTAAAAAGTAAAAAATAATGTATTTCAATCACAGGAGAATATTTTTTCTTACAGGTTAAAATTCTAAAATTTATAAAAGCTTTGGGAGTTATAAAACTACGGCATTACAGAACTACTTTGTTCAGTTGACAACTCCCAAAGCTTTTATAAATTTTAGAATTTTAACCTGTAAGAAAAAATATTCTCCTGTGATTTAAATTCATTATTTTTTACTTTTTAGTGCATCTTTTAAATAAAAGCTTTTTTTAAAACATTTTTTTTATATATATTTTTTCAATTCTTCTGACAAAAAATTGAATTCCAATTTGTTTGACTTTTTGTTTGAAAACCATTAAGAACCTATTATAACTCAATTATTCATAACGAAATGCTACAACTCGAAAAAATTAATTCAGCGTCGATCTGCATTGGTACTCCCTGTAGATAAGTTGCACTTGTGGTTTTCTTTGCAAAAATTGATAACTCGGTCAGTGTTTAGTGTTTAATGTTTTTCTATAGAAATTCGTATTCATATTCATTTCTGTTTACAGTCTTCGTTTTTTCCGATTTCTTACTTTTACAACTTTCCCTTCTTATTTATTTGTTTACTAGTTCAGTTTCTTTTTTGCAAATTTGTATTCCGGTATTTGTATTCACTTCATTTGTCAAAAAATTAAATTCCAACTTGAAGGTCTGTTAATACGTATAGACTTTAATTCTTTTTAATTTCTATTTGTTGTGTTAGAATTTTTATTTTCTTTATTGTCCACCGTTTTATTTCGTTTCGTCTTTCCTGTTTCTCTTATTAGCATCGATAACATTGTAGTGTTACTTATATTTCTTTTTTTCCTAAGTTTTACTTTTCTTAATTCTTACGCCCGGTATTTTAGTTTAAGCCAAAAATATTCGATCACCAATTTATTTCATGGTTTAGTCTGGTTATGACTTAACCGAGTTTAAAATCTTTACCGAAGGAAAGGTGTCGGGTTCCCAACTTTTTTTCCCTTGAAATTGCACAGTTTTGCCATTTTCTGCGACTTATTTTTGCCTGTATTTTGTTGGCGTTGTAATTATTTCATACAAAACATGAGTACTGTCGATGTCTATTGTACATATTTTAAAGAACAATAAAAAAATTGTCAAGAAATCAAAAACAGATTCTTACTTTTCAACGTCAACAACGCATGCGCATTTAAAATCCTAGCGCGCGGTGTTGCCAAAAAGCTGGGAATTTAACCCAGTTTCTACTAAAGCACTGAAATACGCATTCAAAGTTAAGATCTTGGGTTAGTTATTGGTGCATGTGCCATTCTTTTTTTTTAACTTTTTTTTTGTTAGGTATGTCGTAATCTCTATATTTTTTGTTTTCTTTTCGTTTTTTTCATCGTTGATTTCTTCCTCTTGTTATTGCACTCATTGAAATTCTACGCGTTTTCGTTTTACTCTTTCCCTTTTTCCTCATTTAACAGAACTACTACTCGTAACTTTGCAGTGAAGTATTTCAACAAGTTTCGAACTTGCTCCAACTTTGACTTAGGTGTATTTTCCTTGAAGATTTTTAGATATGAGGCTTTCTTTTCAAAAATAAATAGCTCTGTTATTTTTACATACCTATTTTAAAAACGTAATAGCTCTAAAAGACAAAGTTTAGGTTTTTCTTTTAGTGCAATTGTAATTGAAAAACATAAACACTCCAACTTTTTGTTTGAAAACCTTCAAAAACCTATTATAACTCAATTGTTCATATTTAATCGGAAAAAAATTTATTCAGCATCGATCTGTATTAGCATTCACTGTAGATAAATTTAGCCGTTTTTAAATTATTGTGGCTTCCTTTGCAAAAATTGTTAACTCGATCAATGTTTAGGTATAACTTCTAAAATCTTTCTGAGCAGTTGAAAGAGAAAGTTTGAATCTTCCTTTTGGTCTACAGCATTTCCAGTTGTAGTTCAAAATGTATCAGATTAATTTCAGAAAGTACAATTGTGTTTCAAAAAGTATGAAATCTATTTCAAAACAGTCGAATTTGGTTTCATTCTGCTCCAAATTTCTGAGGCATCAATTTTTTAAATTAATTTATATTCAATTTTACCCTGTCTTACCTTTTCAGATAAATTAATTCTATCAGTCATCTTACATTGGAGAAAATATTTATTTAAACAATAAAAAAATGACATATTATGTCTTAAATTGGAGGTTCTTGGGTTCTCTAAAAGTAATTGTTTGTTTTTTGCTAGTTATTTAAAAGAAAGAACATTTTTTGTTGAATGTTGTGGTCAGCGTTCTGAATTTGTCAAATCTAGTTCTGGAGTGCCCCAGGGATCTGTTTTGGGCCCGCTTTTATTCAATCTTTTTATCAATGACATTGTTAGGGATGTCGAATGTCCTTCTTTATTATATGCAGACGACCTCAAATTGTTTCGAAGAATTTTATCCAGTGATGACTGCCTTGCACTTCAGTCTGATTTGGATAAAATTCGTAACTGCTGTACTAAAAATGGCTTGTCTTTGAATTTATCCAAGTTTTCAGTTATGTCTTATTCACTTAAGTTCCAAAAAATAAATTTTGAATATAACATCGATAACGTTTTACTATCAAAGATCTTGGCATATTATTTGATCCTTAGTTGTGCTTCTCCGCCCAAGTCGAACATGTCACATCAAGTGCCAACAAAATGCTTGTATTCATCATACGCAACTGTAGAGAGTTTAGTAACATACATGCAGTAAAACTTCTTTACTTTGCGTTTGTCAGAAGCCGACTTGAATATGCAGCAATAATTTGGCGTCCTCTCTACCAGACATATGTCTGGTATTCTGAGTTCAACTAAATTATTTTCAAAATGGCTGAACTTCCGGAACGAGGAGAAATTGGCGCCCACTTTGAAATTTTAAATAGTAACCACCTATTTTTATTACATTTTTGAATTTGCCTTTTGAAACTGACTAAAATATACCCTAGTTGTTAGTACTTATCTGTCATAGTTTTTGACGTATGTCAATTTTTTTGTGCAAATTTTCATTTACCGGGGTTTATTTAAAATATCACAGCTCTTGAACCTTTTACAGTAAGTGAATAATTCTTTTTGCATTTGATAACCAAAGGTTTGAAGGATCTTCTAAAATCTTCAGAATTTTGAACTGTCAAATTGCAAGGCTACTATGATTTTTTGAAAATAATGATCAAGAAATGATTATAATTCAGTTTTTTCAAATGGAATGACCTAGTTTTTTCAATGGCAATCAAAAGAACATCGAATTTTATGGAGACTTTTATCAACATTTTCTATATCTATCTCTTACAGTTTTTGAAATAATCGCAAAAAACTGAATTTTAGCTCATTATTTTCATTTTTAATCGAGTAAACTTTCGAAAAATGCGATAAAGTTGTGCTATTAATTAAAAGAAATGTTCGATTTGTCTACCATTTTCATTCAAGAAGTTCAAAATTCGATGGCATACCAACTGAGTTACTTTACATAATTCACTAAGTTATAATAAACCATAATTAAATATTATTGTTTTACTGCTTATTCGATTATGAACCATCTAAAAACTAAATAAAATGTTGAAGTTTGACAACTGTTGACTGTTTTACAAGACCTACTTGATTAACGATGAAAATTACAAAGTAAAATTCGTTTTTTGTGATTTTTTCAAAAACTGTACGAGCTAGGTATAGGACATGTACATAAAAGTCACCATAAATGTCGATGTTTTTTCAATTGCCGTTAAGAAAATAGGGTCGTTCCATTTGAAAAAACTGAGTCATAGCTGTTTTTTTGATAACCATTTTGAAAAAATCACACTACCCTTGAATTTTGACAGATGACAATTTTGAACATTCTAGAAGGCTCTTCAAACCTTCCGTTATCGAATACAAAAAAAATTATTCACCTATCGCAAAGGGTTGAAGGGCTGTCACATTTTAAATAAACTCCTGCAAGTGAAAATTTTAACAAAAAAATTAAAAAAAATTAAAAAACTATGACAGATAAGTACCAACAACTAAGGTACATTTTAGTCAGTTTGAGAAGGTGAATTCAAAAATGCAATAAAAATGTGGGATTACTATTTAAAATTTCTCGTAGTTCCGGAAGTTCAGCGATTTTGAAAATAATTTAATTAAATTCAGAATGGTCAGCCTGTATACAACTCATCTATAAATTGTAATCTGTAATTGGAGCAATGCTCTGTTGATTACATTAAATTAATAATAATAATAATAATAATAAAAGCATTTTCTCTTTGAAAAAATTGCTTGCACAATTCCTTGTTTGTTCTACATTATATTCAAAGATGAATTTATGATAGACAAATCCTTTCACAGTTTTACACACACACTTTGACAAACTCAACAGCGTTTAACAAAAAATTGACAAATTTCTATCCATAAAGTGGTACCAGAACGACATGATTTATGTTTAGTGGTCCGTTAGTAAGTGGCGCTGCATTATATTTAATTTTGAAATGTAATAACAATAACTAATAAGTTAGTTTTAAAGTTTCCACTAAATTAAATGTCCAGTTAGTTAATGTGGCACTAGCGGTGTATTTGAAATCGCCCTAATTGTCAGAAATTTGATACCTATTACAGTATTTTTTCTAAGCAAAATCGTTAGTTTCTCAACAGCCTTTAGTGTGTATTTTTTGCCGTCGGCGGCCTTCCTTTTAATTGTCAATGGTTGTGTATGGGATTAGAAGGCCCCTGGCGCCAGGGCTTGCAACCGCGTACCGCGAAACCCCCAATTATCCGACGCACATAGGCGGCACACTCGACCAGGACACAGTTTTATACATTTTAGTAAATTGCCGGTTAGACTGACTGTCCGTCCGTCCCACAACTCCGACCACAATATCACAGTTACTAAAGAATATATACGTCTTTTGTTTGCAGCTTACCGCAAAACTAACCACAGGTTTCTACGATTAAAAAACCAAAAACTAGACCGCAATTATGGGGGTGCACGAAAAACCAAATTATATCTCGCCGATTTAATCAACTGGCGTGCCATTAAAAGGGCATTCCGGAATCTCGCATTTATACACTTTACGACTGTTATTTCGAGTTAAAAAAATACAATTAAAACAAAGAGTTGGGCTTTTTATTAAAAATCCTTATTACAGACACATGAATTATGATTTTTTGAGGGTTTGTGTTATTTGGTTTTTTTATTTCAATTACATCTAACGTAATACTTTCTCGTTCAAATACAATTAGTATTATATTTTTATAACTGTTGAAAATAGCTAAATTTAAGTGAAGGAAGCACAGATCTACAGTATGAATTTGTTTACAATTTAGTCGATAAAGTTTTGGTAAAAATTGAGTTATGGGTAAATAAGATACTTCAAATTAAACATTATTCTAAATATTGGGTGATTTTTAATTTCTTCCTATTAGAACTACACCATCAGAACGATCCAATCTTTTTCTTAGAAGTGCTCAAATACAATTTTAAAGTTTTTGCAAAAAGTTATCGATTATAAACGTGAAAAGTTTAATAGTTTAAATCTAGTCAGTCTGCAAAAATTATTAAAAACTTTTATTTAACTCACAATGTTGTCTGTCTGTCGGTTATTTTTTTGGAGCCAAATTTGAAAGGGTTCCCGTTGTCCCACTGAATTGAAATTTTGCATACTTACTTAATCTGCGTGACAATGCAATTCTATGTAGTTAATTACCCCCTAAAGGGGTTAAATAGAGTTTTGAAGATTTAGGTTATGTTTACAAAGGGGTTCTCGATTTAAATTTGAGAGTGTTCCTGTAGTCGCAATGAAATGAAATTTAACATGCTTACGTAATCTGCGTGACAATGCAATTCTATATAGTTAATTACCCCCTAAAGGTGTTAAATGGGGTTTTAAAATTTTAGGTTATGTTTACAAAGGGGTTCTCGATTTGTACATACCGTAACTTATACCGACATAGACGGTATGTTGGTCATTTAGACGTCACGGTAAATGCACAGTGTAATAACAATAAATCTATGCAATAAATAAAGACTAAAAAGCAAAAAATAAAAATATATAAAAAATGTCTTTTAAAAAAAGCTTTTATTTAAAAGATGCACTAAAAAGTAAAAAATAATGTATTTCAATCACAGGAGAATATTTTTTCTTACAGGTTAAAATTTTAAAATTTATAAAAGCTTTGAGAGTTGTAAAACTACGTCATTACAAAATTACTTTGTTTAGTTGACAACTCCCAAAGCTTTTATAAATTTTAGAGTTTTAACCTGTAAGAAAAAATATTATCCTGTGATTGAAATACATTATTTTTTACTTTTTAGTGCATCTTTTAAATAAAAGCTTTTTTTAAAAAACATTTTTTTATATTTTTTTTTACTGTAACATCAGAAAGTAATGACCGCACAGAAATCTGCGTTTGCTATTAACTAGCTAATGTTTTTTTCTCTGCATGTGAATTTTATTAAAATTTTTCTACCCTTCCGTATAATTAAAATTAATTCATCAAAATACACATTAATATAAATGAAAATATTAATTAATCAAAATTTTATTTTTTCTATAATGTTATTATTAACCAAAACAATAACGTTTAAGCATTGCTTGGTTTAAAATCATCTAAGAAACAATATTCCTTTGCAGCGGCTTAATATTAATTAATTAATTAATTAATTAGTTTTAATTATAGGTAATTGTAAAAAAAATTCTGAAAAAGTTCACACGCATAGAGAAAAATATAAAGTAATTTCAAACGCTGAATTCTGTGTCATTTAAAACATAGTAAAACATTTAGCAACGACTAAACTTTGCTATTGAAATACCTACATATCGATGGAGACATTAACTTTTTCTCTATTTACTGAAAAAAGAGTTGGAGCATTTCGTTTAAAAAAGTGGGTTGGAGGTTTTGTCAAATTATATTAAATAATAAAATTAAAAAAAATTAATAATAAGAATTAATTAGTTATTTTATCCTGATCCATTCTTCTGAGAGACAGTTTTGTAATGGGAAGAAATAAAAAATGGTCATTTTCTCTCAAGCGTTTATTGAAACACTACATGTTGCGGCCAATAATTATTTGGCCACCTTCAGGCTTAAGTCACCACTTCGAAAACAGCTAAATTTAAGTTTAGACTGATGCACAATTAAACTTTTCTTCAACTGATGCAAGAGAAAAATAAAGACAAAAAAATAACTACAGGCAATAATAATAATAATAATAATAATAATAATAATAATAATAATAATAATAATAATAATAATAATAATAATAATAATAATAATAATAATAATAATAATAATAATAATAATAATAATAATAATAATAATAATAATAATAATATCCACGAGGCACGGAGAGAAGACTACCTGAAAGCAGAGATTTGAATCCCGCAGTTAAAGCTGTTTAAAAATTAAAAAAAAAACGGAGGAAAAACAAAAAATAAGTTAAAGCAGTGCCATCTCACTGAAAAAAAAATTGCGAGATATTGAGAACACCAAAAAAATGATGCTTCTGGTAAAAAAATTAAAGAACAAATGTTAAAGAATAATAATTAGTAATAATTTTTTTAGAACCCACAAAAGTGCTCTGTAATTAAAATTTGTCTAACATTAGCATTTGCTTCAAAAAAATCTTCATTTACTAAATCATCCTCTTCATTAATACCTTCTAACCATTGTATTTTTTGCAACTTTAAATCTTTGAAATTTGGAAGTAATTTTTTCTCAAATTGTGTTTTTCATCTTTGCAACAATCACACATCATCATTTTTACTCTCGGAAGAAAAATTGCTACATTCAATTACGTTTCGTTCGTTCATGTTGATTGGCAATTTTTTACATAATTCAAATGATGAATTAAATACGTTAATGGGCAAAAATTGTGCCTTTAATTTTTAAATGAAGGTACAATTAAATGAAATAGTTTTGAGTAAAATTAAAAATAAAAAAATGAAATCGGCCCTTTTAATATTTTTTTCTTTGTGTTTTAATTGTGGGAAATGATCGGTTGGTGTGAGCAATTCAAAATTTTTTCCCCGAATAAGCTTTGTTTCAAATGGTCGGCGCAATTACGAAAGCAGCCCATTTCCTATCTATCACGATTGACAGGCGCAAATCAAGAGCCCTCTTCGCATTTAAAAACTAATCGTTGGTAAATTATCCCAACAATTACACATCCAGCAACAACAATAGACCGATTAAACAATTAAATGCAATTTGTAGAAAATAAGGCACGCGATTTTTAGCTGTCAGTCCATGGCAAGATTGATGGATCAACCGATTGGTAAATCACAACGGCCTTAACCGAAGAAAATTAACCGTAATGGTGCTTTATTTGAGGTTACGGCTTTGATTGACAGCTCCTGAAGTTGGCCCGATTGTTATTTATGTGGTTTTCGAGTGAAATATTGACCGCACGTCAGCTGGAAATGTTTATTACCTCGAGAGTTGAGAGAAATATGCGAGAGACGGTTTGCGGTCGGAGGTTTATGTGTGGGGCTTCAACACGTCATTTTTTTACGATTCAAGGGGACAAAAGATGAGAGAAATTAAATTGGGAGGTTTACGAGCGAATAATCGGATATCTACCGGAGCGAGAGGGAATGAAAGCTTGGCTGGAATCACCGCAGATGGCGGGAGCTGCCGGATTACGAACCATACGGCCAAACCAACAACTCTCAAATCAATAAATACGAATAAAATGCCACTAAAGCAAAAAATAATTTATTGGAATAAAATTGCATTTCAGTTAATTTAACTTAATGAAGTTTCAAAAATTAAACTTTCTCTATTTAATTCGTATTAGTAATTAACAGTATTCTGTTAACACCTAAAGAATAAAAAAAGACTTGAAAATCACATTTTGATTCTTTAAAATTTAAGCTTTTGTAACAAGGTCATTTAGGAAAAAGATGAGATATTAAATAGTTATTTACCTAACCAGTGACGTATTTATGCCCATTGTCGCTCTGGGCTACTTAATTGCTGCCCCTGATAATGATAACATTTCTTTAAAAAAAAATATTAATTCAAAAAATAAGAAAAAAATTACAAACTTTAAAAAAAGACAATTTTTATTGACAGGAGGACATTTTTCGTCGTACTTACTTTAGAAATTTGTAACACTTGACTTGTGACACCTCAAATGAACTGTTAAACTGCATAAACTGCTCAAAATATGTGAGGGATATTGATGTTTTAATATACACTACCCCACAACAGATAATAGTATAGGTATTAAAAAACAAGTTTCCTAAGACCACTCTTGAAGCACAAATTCAGTTTCAACGAGTGGCGTCAGCCACGAGTTTTTTGAAAGAATGAGTGCTTCACGGTCTTATGAAACGAGTTTTTTATACTATTTTTTGTAATTTGCCCCCTTTCTGCCGATTTTAAACAAAAATTGTTATTTTAATCGACTTGGGGATTTTTGTGACGGTTAGTAATGTCTCAATTTTAAAAGTGAAAAATTGATTTAAATTTTTTGTTTTATTCAAATTCTGCCAAAAAACACGAGTATGAATGATAATGAAGGTAATCTTGCATGAACGCCCCCTGAAATTTCTGAAATTGGCAAAAACACAGTCGCAAATTTGCTTCCTGCCAACCTAAAAATTTCCATAAAATGTTCCATGAAATTATGACTATAATGACATTGCACTTAATGACGTTGCGTGCTTTTATGAGCCTATTAAAGCATCCAAATGACGACAAGTTACAAAAATTAAATTTAAAAACCTGAAATAGTTCTTTACAATGTCACCAAATATGCACTAGATTTTTATCTATCTCCTTTATTTTCTAAATATGATTAAAAAATCATCCTGTAATTATTTAAAAAGTTTTTGTTTTTTGAAAAACGTCATTTTTACGACTTTTTTCTACATTGCCGCTAACTTTTTTCAAAGACATTTTAAGTATTGTTTACTACTCAGGCTTTTTCTACTATGATGCATCGTGAATTTTCTATAATGTGAATTGACATTTTTAAAAATAACTTCTAAAACTGTGTAAACGAACAATTAAGAACTTACGAAATAAAAAAATACAACTAAAACTAAAATATCTGATCAATTAATTTAAAAAAATGCAACCCATTTATTTTTTTAGGTATTTCTTCTAATTAAATTAGATATTTTTGCCGCCATTTTAGTCCATATGTCACTGTACCTAACACGTTTGGCAATAGCTTTTTATCTAACAAGATAGATAAACTAGTTTTTTTCCTATTTAGACTTGAAATATTTTATTGATGCAAGAAGTAGTTAAGCAAAAATTGGAGTTTCTTCTCTGGAAGATCACAGTATAAGGTGCTGATCTTGCTGTTAAGTTGGCAACAAAGAATAATGTAAAGACAAAACACAAAATGTCAATTTTGCTATATTTGTCCCTATCATTCAATACCTATCATTCAATACAACTTAATTTTAAAATAACAGATCATTATTATCACAAATTCAACTGAAACTGAGTCTGTAGCTAAAATAAAGTTTGCAACTCTGAATGGTTAAATAATTATTGAGACAGTTTTTTTCAGTGTTTCCAATCCCAACTCATTTTCAAAATGATAAATCACTCTATACCGAGCTCTATAAAGAGTTGAAGCTAAATTTTATTTTACAAAAGTTTTTTTAAAACATTTCGAATCTGATTTTTGTAGAAAAAACCATTCTTAACTCCCTTCACGTTCTTATTATAAATTCTGTTGATATTAAAGCTTCCCTTGAAATTAAGTTGGCAACACTGACACACAAAATCTGATAATTTTCTATAAATACAATTGCTAACTCAATCTAAAAATCGTAAGTTGGGTCTTTCATCTAGAAATTCGGTCTTAAACTGCTGAAATTTTATTTTATTTTCACCAATTCTTTAATTTTGTTTTACTAAGTTTTTTACCTACCTATATGTCTTCAATACACTTTGTAGTAAGTTATAGTAACCTTGAAATTAAGTAGGCAACGATGGATATCTAATATAAAGAAACAAGATGAGGTTTGTCAATGTTCATATCCTTCGATCGTCACTACATTTTGCAATGACAAGCTGTACCTACTTTGAACAGAAAGTAAAGCGAAATCTAAAAATGTTTTACCACAGAAACAAAAATTCTGAAAACAATTTAGGGCTTATTGATTTTTTTACATTTAATTTTTTTAAAGTTAGTGAGAATTTTGATCCAACTGAATCATCAAAAGTTTAATTTAAAGATCAGCTACAAAATTTCAAATAAAACGACAAAAATAGACGATATATCAACTGATAATTTGGAAAATGATCGAAAGACATTTAAATTTAAATTTAAGTTTTTCTTTTAAAACAATAATGTATCTACGTAGGTGGTATTCTGTAAAAGGGTAGATAATGAATAAATATATAAAATGAGATCGAAAATAAACTCAATTAGAGCAAGCTGTGCCTGCAGAACTTTAGTCATATTTTAGCCGTTTATTTACGGCCGCACTTTTTAAGTTATGTTGTCTTATGTTGGTTTTACACAACGTATGACGTGGCTAAAGTTACACTTCACTTTCAAGACTGCTCTAATTGAGTATATTTTCGATCTCATCTTACTATGAATAATTAAAAAATATATCTCGATTCCATTCCATTTTTCAGAACTTATGAATTTTGTGCTTTTTATTATGGTTTCAAGTTTTACTATTTTCAATAGCCATAAATGAGTGTGTATGAAGTCACGTCCCAGAAAACTAAAATAGGGATAAACGATTTCTCACGCAGCTTTACCTTACATCAATAAGATGTTTAAATCTTTTGTTCATTTGTCGTAAAAACTATAGCCCGTCTTAAAATAATGTCTTATTTTCCATCACTAAACCATCTGTTTTGACTGTCGCCTTCCTACATGAAATAAAAGCCCATAAACCTGTAAACGTTTTTATTGCCCACTTCTTTCTTTAGTCGAGAGAAAACACCCGAATTCTTTAGACTCACGACAATTGAAACCGCCTTTAATTACTTTCCAATCGGGGTCAACAACCCGATTATCTATCCGTGTCTCCGTCACTTATCAAATAAAACCCATCAACCTCAATCAAGGAAATAAATATTTATTTACACAAAGCTATATACAACAATAACACGGTAACTCTTCCTCAGTCTCATCGAAAATCAGAGGTAGTCGTCATCTTTGGCTAAACAAACACGAAATCTCATTTATCGCTTCATAATGTCCTCGATACTGAACCCCAACTTGACTTTCGGACTTGCACTTTTCTTGGTCAAATCGAGACATGTCGTGGGTTGGACGACTTCCTCCACCTTGGGGCAATGACGCGCCTCGTGTGTCTTGAGATCGGAATAACTGGCGAAAAACTGGGCACAGAGGGTGCACTCAAGGGGGCGCTCTGTATGGGTCAACAGATGCGTCTTGAGATTGGAGCGCTGGTTGAACGAACGCGAGCAAACGGGACATTTGTGGGGGGACTCCTCCATGTGGAGGATTTTGTGCACCGCCAAAGTCCGGCTCTGGCAGAAACCCTTGCCGCACTCCGTGCACTTGAACGGCTTCTCTTTACTGTGGATGTATCTGTAATTCACAAAATACCAACTTAATAATTTATTTTGATCAATATAAAATGAAAAATGATCAGTATTTAATTAATTCTTGCACAGTATAACACTAGAAATGATAATAATACTTAGCACAGTAAAAATAATAAACGTTCAGCACTCATTGTGCAACAGCAACGCATCACTTATTATACAGGGTGGTGCAATTTGGATCTCCGAAACTAAAAGGTTTATAAAAAAGATAATTCTGCAAATTTGACAAAAAGCTCTATTAGCTCTATTAGCTCTAAGATCTATTATTGTGAGTAAAACAAAGCTTATAACATCTGTGTTATAGATAGATAGGAGGTAGTCACGATCAAAAAGAATGACACCTCTACCAACCGGGTCAAACTGTCCATATAATTTACACAATATCCAGCGTCGGTACACATTAACGGTGTCATATCGAAAATATTTGTGGCTGCGGTTTTAGGGGTGTCATTCTTTTTGATCGTGACTGTACATGGATAAATAGATATATCCCATTTCATTTCCTAGTAGAATTTTTTGACAACACATTTGAATTTTCTAGAGTAAAATAAAGCACAAACTGAGAGTTTCTGTATAAGAAAAGAACTCTGTGTTAAGCTAAATCCCAGTGACAAATTTTGAGCCAAGAAAACCCACCAGAAACTCCAAAAAATGCAAATGCGTTGTTGCAAAATTCTACAATAAACTGAAATGGGATATAGCTTTATTCTGTACAGGGTGGTGCATTTTGGATGTCCGGATAGGAGATCTCCGAAAATAAGTTAGAGAAATACAAATGACACATTCTCGAGTTTGTTTTTTGAAAAATAATTTTGGTCTAAACCGCATCACGCTATCGTCTTTTGTTTTCGACTTATAAACAAAAGTTCACGTTTTAGTAATATTTAAAAAAAACATATCTGATATACATTTGAAACAAAGAGGCTAAGCTAAAAAAATATGAAAATAAATATATAATAACAATAATAATAGTAATAATAATAATAATAATAATAATAATAATAATAATAATAATAATAATAATAATAATAATAATAATAATAATAAATAAAATATTGTCACACTTCATTTAAACTGTTCGAACATGGTTAGCTAAAATTAGACAACGTTTTAAAATACTTCTAATCAGTTTTTGTTTACAAAATTCTGGTATCTTCAATTCCACCTTATCTTCGTGAAAAACTAACATGAGATCGAAAATAAACTCAATTAGAGCAAGCTGTGCCTGCAGAACTTTAGCCATATTTTGGCTGTTTATTTACACATTAGTCACATTTTAGCCGTTTATTTACGACCGCACGTTTGAAGTTATGTTGCGTTATGTTGGTTTTACACAGCATATGATGTGGCTTAAGTTACACTTCACTTTCAAGGCTTGCTCTAATTGAGCATATTTTCGATCTCATCATGTTATTATATAGATTTAATATCTACAACTCAAATCTAAGATTTCCTAATTTATTGTCCTTACCACATTTTCATTCAGCTATGTTTCAACGTTCGTTTACTTACAACGCAGTTTCTGTTTACTATGCTTATTTCCTTTAAACAGTTTTCGCAAAGAAGTTAATTTTTTTAAGTAAGCAGACAAACAGCATATAAAATATCAATAAAAAATGTATTATTTTTCTTTTGTTACTTTTATTTACTTTCCTCTTTTCATTTTCATTTTCTTTTCTTGTTTTACTTTCATTTTGTTTATCACATTTATTCTTTTTTTATAATTATTTTATTCTTCTTGTATTTTCTTTTGTATTGTATAATCACGTAAAGACTATTATTATTATAAGTTTTAAACAATTTCTTACTCCGAATTTAATAATGTTGTCAATGATTTAACTATTTGTTTAGCTGCAATAACATAAAGTTGTATTTTTATAAATAAAAATCATAGGCGGCTGCGACACTTTTATTTCTTACTCCGAATTTAATAATGTTGTCAATGATTTAACTATTTGTTTAGCTGCAATAACATAAAGTTGTATTTTTATAAATAAAAATCATAGGCGGCTGCGACACTTTTAAAAATCTTATTTTTTTTTCTGATTTGGTAGATATGTCTATTAGCGAAATACATTAATTTTAAATACATTAAAAAAACATAATAATTTTGCTTTCTCTTTATTAGTAGGTCATAAAAAAATCAGATCTTTAATTAAAACTCCTATTCAGACATCCAATATGCACCACCCTGTACATTTTAATGTAAGGGTATCTAGCGGTAAGGAGATGAAACCTAAAATGCATTACCTGAACATTGATTTTCATTTCTTGCAACTCGAATCAACGAGTTTTTTTATTATTTGTATTAAATTAGATTAACATCGAAAATTACTGAGATTTTAAATTTCAAAAATAAATCACCCCTAACTCAAAACCAAATAAACACTTTTTCTTTTAAAGTTAGATAAAGATTTTCAACATCTTTCCAAAAACATTTCAAAAAGTAGGAGGTATAACTAAAAAAAATAAGGGTAGCTAGCAGCAAGGGGATGAAACATAAGCTGTAGCTAAAGTTAGTTCATTGAACTTCCCCTCGCAATACCTAGGGACTAACCGACATATTTTTACTTGAAAATACATTTACTTCAAATAAAAAGTTGTAGACCACTATATTAAGACAGGGAGTAATCAAAATTTATATTTTTCGCTACGTTTCGATTTTTTTTATTAAATCTTCATCAGACTGCAATATGAACGCTTGTTGCTTAAACTTGACATGACACACACACTGTAATAACTGTGCATTTATAATTTCTATTGTGCATTTAATTTGTGCCGAATTAAAAATTAAAAATATCTCTTTATTACCTGTGGTCCCTCAAGTGGTCTTGACGGCGGAACGCCTTCCCGCAGATGTCACACGAATAGGGCCTTTCGTCTGTATGGGTCCTCTCATGGATCAGCAAGTTGTAGCTTTTTGTGAATTGTCGATTGCAATACTTGCAGATGAATTGTCTCTTGGGTTTGAGCTTCCCAGCCACTAATTTTGGCTGCAGCGGGGTTCTGGGGGGCCCCCTGAATTGCAACTTGTGATACAGGGCCGCATTTTGCAAGTACTGGTAGTAGTAAGGGTTGTACCACGGATCGCAGTAGCTCGGGGGTGGCGAATAGGCGGGGTTGTGTGGGGGTGTCAAAAGGGGCGAAGTACTGTCAGCCTCTTGCTTGACTTGTCGGACAAAGCCTTTATAAAAAATATTAATTATTTTAATTTAAGTAATTCCATAACACGGAAAATTCTAGGGTCGGGTGGGGCAGATTTGTACACAGTTTCCAAAAAGAATATATGAAATATTGAGGGATAAGTGATCTTAGCTATTCAAATGCCTAAAGTCTTAATTTTCTAGAATCCTCAGTTTTTGTGTAATACATTTTTTAAAAGTGCAACTTTTCGTTAAAAAAATCAATTATTTTAAGAACTAAAAACTTAAAAACATCAGTATAAAAGCTACATCCAAAAATGCAAAAAATATAGGGTGTTTCATTTAAAAAAGAAAAAAGTTTGTATTGTAGCTAATTTCAGAACCTACTTGAAAATAATATTAGGTGAGTCAGAGGGTTAGTATATGGAGTATTGGAGTAATTTATTTTAATGCCCCGCGTCCAAATGTACCCCCGCCTACCCTACTTATTCGGCTTATGGAATTATGTGTAATTTGTTGGAAGGAAGTAAGTAGCTTTATTTGCGAGTGGGTGAGTAATGGTGACTTACCGGTCTTGGGCATTTGGTAGGCGTCGTAAGCGGGATTAATGTTCATTTTTGTCACTGCCACTGCAACACTCGGTGAAGAACTGAACGGTTCGGTGTCCAGCGGGGTAGAAAGTGGGGGTCGGCTGGGCCCGCCTCTGTGATTAAATGGGAGGTGTGCTATTCGCTGGTGGTGGACTTGCGCAGGGTTGGTGCAGGGTGAAGGAATTGGGATATCTGATCGATAGGAGAGCTACTGTTCAAATAGCGATATCGGGCAATAAAGTCGGTGAGATCAAAAACAAGTCGAGGAGTTTTCGAATATTACACGAAAGCGGTGGCTTTGATCGGTGTGACACAATTGAGCGGTGTTTTTGAAGAGTAAACCTGATTATTAGACTGTTTGTCTATTTTTGATCATGATTCAGGGATTTTTTTGCGGAAGGTTTAGAAAAGTATAGACAGTTGGGTTTCACAAGAATTGGATATGTTGTCACAAGGCGACATAATTTTGCACTTATTTGATTAATTCCACATAATCTTCGGGAAACATAAAGTCAGTTGGAACTATAACTACATTTTTATCATTTGAAAGCGTATACTTGTAGGTAATTATTATCAGTTTTGAGTCAACAAATAATGTCACGTCAAGTGTATCTACCTAGTGCTTCTATTGTCAGTCACTGTACAGAAAAACAAGAACTGAACTATAAATTAAATAAGTAGTTTTATCATATGAAAATAAAAGACGGAAACACTTGAATTAAAATCCTAAACGCAGATATACACTGAGGTTTTTATTATTGCTTAAACATCACATTACACCATAACTTCTATGTTAAATTTCAAAAAATTCATATCAATGCATTTCTTACATCTTCTATATTATAAGGTAAAGAGTTTATTTCGCTGAACATTACGTAACACACATAATACTATTAATTGTATAATCCTCTGTTCAGTTTTAAAAAATCCATGTCAATGCATAAACAGTTCCATAAAAACGCCAATGTTCAGCAAAATAAAATCTTCACTGTAGTTTTGTGTACCCTAGGTATAGGTACTTCTAAAAAAATAATTAGTATCAAAAACCAGATCGAAGATGAGGCGAGGCTTAAAAAAATATTTTTTAGGCGATGACTACAAAAAAGATAATTCTGTGGCCTCCTTTGGTGCCATAAAGTTTTCATTTTTTGTAATCATCTGTCAAATTTTACTTTTTTGTACATTTCTGTCACTTTCGTGGACCCATCTATCACTTTCTTGGACTCATCTGTCACTTTCTTGGACCGATCTGTCAACGCTATTAAATTTGACAGATGTTTTTTGGTTTGTCAAATTCTTGAATTCTGTTGTGATCATCGCCTAAAAAACGTAGTGTGCACCTCGGCCTAGGGTGCTTTTTTGGCCTCACCTGAAACAACAGATTCGGCCAAAACTGATCACCTTTACGGCCTTGATACACAAATAACTATTCTCTTATAGGTATTAATAATGTTGTTGCTTATTCCATAAATACGAGTAGAGGTAGTACACCTTTATTCTACAAGTGGTTACTATGGTACATTATTTGATTTAGTTATTTTTTTATCTTATTCGATAGAATAAAGTGGCCTTTTGGTGATTTTTTTATTCTATCGGTGAAAAAATTTAACAAAAATTTCTCAATGTACCTACCTATAAGAGAAAACATTGTATTATACACGTAAAGAAAAGTTGGCATTAATGATAAGACAGCTTGTGGATGTCTCGTTCGACAATGGATTGTCTTGTACAACTCGTATAATAATATACTATTATCTAATTTAGTAATTCCAGGTTTCTATATAAGAAAATCTCCCAAAAACCAGAATTTTAGCTCAAAACGTGTTTAAGCATTTGAAGAAAGCAGAACTAAAACCATTTACCACCAAACTCCAATCTTAAAAAAATATTTTTGGAATAATTTTTGACGAATTATCCAGCAAAAACGAGTTTAAATACTTATACTTAAATACTTGTAAAGTAATTGAGTTTCTAACTGAAAAATATGGCTATGCGATTCATGCGGAAAGCAGAAAAAACTTTTTTTTAGTTTAGAATAAGTATATTACATTAATTTCAGAAACTGAAATCTATTGTCGTATTTACCCAGTCAACATATTTTTAACTGTATTTCGGAAAGGATAAAATATATTTTAAAAAATGTTGTAAAAAAATGTTACCTAATTATAATAAACCAAGTTAGTAAACTGTATTTTAGAAAGCATTTAATGTAATTCTAATTAAATATAAATCTTAAAATTACAAAACAGGTACATCACAGAAAATCAAAACTATATGTTCTTGATTATGACTAGGTTTTTTTGCTAAACTTACGTAACAGCTTTATTTTATATTAAAACTACTACCTTTTCTGAAATACAGTGGAAAATAGTGAAATATGAATTAACTTACACTTTCTGAAATACAACATCTGAGTTACCTATATGTACAAACAATGTTCTCTCAATCAAATTTTTTTATCTGATGTTTTGTTACACTGAATTACAGATATTTTACATGTTACAGTTGACATTATTTTATTAAATACATGATAAATAGAAATAGAGAAGTAAACTAAAAATCTAAAAAAGAATTGAAACAAAGTAAAAAAATAGAACCTATAGCTATAAAAAAACTGAAATTGTCTATTCCTATTATTTAAAATTTTGAAAAAAAAACAATTGCAGGAAATTATATATCAGAGCCGGGCTGAGAGTGAGGCGATCGAAAAGTAGAAAAAAAACACCTAACACATTTTAAATAATAATTAATAAAAAAAAGAAATTAAGTTAAAAGTGTTCAACCAAACATTAATAATTAATAATAATAAACACTGTAAGTAAAAAAAAATTCTAGTTAAAAAAGTAAATTTAAAAAAATTACCTATAAAATTCTAAATCGAATGATAATAACCTATAATTAGTTCATTTTACGAACTGCACTCTCTAAAATATAATTTATCGTACCTATGAGTACTTAAATTGATTGAAAACCATAAACATTTTTCAGTGATGATCAAATATTGACTAAATAACTCTATAGCCATGTTGTATTTATTGATTACAATTGAATTATTGGGCGACAAAAGCTCGAGAAAAAGGAAACATTTTGTTCAATAAAAGCCCCAATTCCCAAATTATTAAAATAAAATAACCCCTTTTTGGTGATTTTATATTGAATAAGAAAAAACTCCATCAAAGTTCAGACTTAACGAAAAAAATATAATTTGGTGTCGTTTTTCACTCATCTATTTTGTTATTATAAACAGATTTGGAACCTCCTGATTATTTCTTCCAAGAAAAATTTAACTAGAGGAAATTGGCCAAAAATTGACAAATTATCCAAAATCGAACAAAAAATCAATTTGGCAGAAACACACCAATTGACTAAATCTTGAAATAAAATAATAAAACAGATTTGGAATCCTCGTATGTTCTACTTCAGAAAAGGTTAATTTGCTTATCACAATTCGCCAACTCGAAACGCTGGTAAGTGATTTATTTATCTCCACGTTTCAAGTGTGACAACAGACAAACCCGTCTTATTTACTTTTTCTTTCCACACCCTAACTGCAGAATTCACAAAATTCGAATCATACTATCTCGAAATTTGTTTATACGATGTGCTTGGCCATGTGGGCGTTTACACTAATCAATCAGCTCCCACATGTTGCTCCTTCACGTAAGCCCTAAGGCCTCCACATGCCCGAAATTTGAAAAAAAATTAAACCGATGCGATAATCGGTGGGTAAACAGCACGAACGTGCTCCTCTATCTGTCTATCTTCTATTTACCGAGAAGAAATCAATATTTTGCAAATAACGAAACGCTTAGCTCGCCGGGAAATCCATAAATGGCCTATTAGTGTGTCAATATTATTTCCGGTTAAACGCATTGTCTCTCGGAAAGCTGGAATTTCCTCCTCGCTGGCTGAGGGCCGTTTGCAGGTAGTCCACGAACAGGTGGTCCACCCTCAAAAAATGAATAATTCAGAGCAAGGTGCAGATTCGCTCGTAAGAAGCCCTAATTTGAAACAATACGGCACTTGGGGCCAACACCTGCCCTCGCCAACGAATTTTCATCGAGAAATTCGCGGCGATATCAAAGCGAGTTGAAAGGGGCCGCTATCACGGTTATATGGTAGCAGTGATAACACACCTTTGCTAGTATTTGTTTAAGGGCGCGTGTGATGCATCCCCGGACCGTTGCAATGAGAATTTTCGGTGGGAAGGGTGGTGGTGGTTGATAAGTGTCAAGCACTTTTTACTGATACGAGAGCCTAACACATGGCTCGATCGACGTCTGGTCGTTTTAAGGAGGAAAGTGGCCGACGACGTGACTTGTCAATAAATTATCACCAGGGATGTGGGGCGAAATGGAAAACGTTGACACTAACAGCTTGGCTAAATGAAGCGATTTTCATATTTTACGGGTGTTAGGACAATTCACCTGTTCGGTTTTCGTTTTTAATTATTTTCTCGATCTTTGATATTTTCGGTAGATGGTAAATTATTGTCTGTTAGGATAAATTAAAGAGAAATAATTTGTTCAAATCTTACTAGAAATGAGTGGTGGGAAGTGATATTATTTTTGGCATTTTTGGTGGTTTTTCAAATTTAAATAATTCTTTTTATTTTTTTAGATGCATTTTGAAAATAAAAATGTAGGAGTTTTTTCCAAAGATTTTGATAATCACTATCACTAAAAAATCACTAAACTAGATTGAAAATGTTAGTTTTTACTTTTTTCAGCTGAACTGTCAATTATTTATGAACATGTGTCTAAAATTAGGTACCCAAAAAATGCCGAATTTGCTGAAGCCTGGTAGATATTATTTCTGCTTTCTACAACAGCTGAAACAGTTTTTTGGTTAAAAATTCGTGTGATTATTTGTTGATTTATCAACTGATTATAGATGAAGACACATTCCCCTTTTCCTGGTCCTACTTTTATTTTAGACAATAATACGACATCAACCTAACATGTGTTCAATATTTGTTCTGGTCGTGGTTTGCTGTGGTTTTCTCTTTCTAGCCTGAACGTAGGTTGCGTGATAAGTTCATATGGTTTGCTATTAACTGTCTAAATGTTGTCTTATTTTTGCATTTAGGAGTTTTTGATAAAAATCACATTGCAAATCATGATAATTGTATGGAGACGTTCAAGAATTTACTCTGCAAGCGTTATCTCAGTTGAACGTGTAAATTTTTGGGCGCCTTTTCGTATGTGGCCTGCACCTAAACTCTTGCCGTGCCTGTTTTAAAACTCAAAATAAACGAACACTAGTAGGTAAATGAATAAATTTTATTATAAAAGATGTTGAACATGTCCACCTCCTACTTCAATGCACTTTGAAACCCTTTTTCTTACAGATTTGCACACATTTTGTTTACACATTTTTGCTGTCCACAACTTGATCGGGAAATTGCTCCAGATAATCACTGAGAGTTGCTTGATTTGAATAAGTCCACACCCCACCAACTTTTGTGCCATTTCTTAAATAGGCTTCCACCATAAATTGTTTTTGTTCCAAGGTAAAAATCACTGCGGAGTTCACGTGAAAAGCCCAAAAAAGAAGAGCGGGCCCAAGCCGGGCGAAAACAAAGTCGCCAACAAAAAAAAAACGCAGGGGCAAAAAACACAGCGAAAACACTTGCGAGTTGATTTTAATTTAGAGGAAGACACAGAAACTCGAAAAATATGCAAGAGGTTAAAAAGCGGAGCACTGACAGCTGTCATGTGTCACTGTTTTCGAGACATACGTTTTTTATGACAATTGCCACACACAGGTGATTTGACCAGAACAATTATTGAACACTTGTTATTTTTTGACATCCGTCGGAATTTATGTTTTTTTTTATTTTTTGTTATTAGAACTTAATCATTTTTAAGAAAAAACAACATTAAGAATCAACGTATTTAAGCTAAATAAGTGCCAAATGTCTTCAAAGCGCAAAAAAATAAAAATTAACCAGAATTTCTAAGCAGTTTTAAATTTCTAAACACTAGCGACCTTTGGTTATTGCCTATTAATTACTGTTTACTATACTCGTACAATTTCACTTGAGACATCAAAAGAAGACAATTATTTTTGGAAACAACGTTAAAAGCTCATCATTGAATGATCGAAGATCATATCATTTTTGACTGTTTTGAGCATTTTACCACGTTTTTCCGTCAGAAACGAAATTATTTTACACAATTCCTTAAGAAATCACCAAATTTGTTTGAATATCAAAATTTAGTATTAGATACGTTTTTTATATAAAAATGCAGTTGTTTCCCAAAATTTTAGTAAACCGAGCTGAAATAATACTAAATTGTATAAAAAATATTCAATGTTCAATAACATTAGTAGGTATTTCAATTTTCTTCGAGCGCTGAAATACAGGATGTTCCGTCTAAACCCCACATTAGAAGTATTGAAAGTTCTAATAAAGATATTTATCTGAGAGTTGATACTCAGGCATAATCCGTTGAGTTATGCTCAATGAAAATATTTTCAAGATGGCAGCACTTCCGGTTATACCGGAAGTCGCTATTAACTTCCTTATTTTAAATTAAAAGCTATGTTTTTCACTCTGTTTTTGGATTAGTTAAGTCATTTTAAGGGAGTTTTTAACAGCTTTCCCTATACCCAAGTTTAACCGTTTTCGAGATATTTAGGATTTTTGAAAATTTTTGAATTTGCACCTGTCCCTTAAAAAATCGGTAACTCGCTTAGTTTTAGAAATTTCGAAATCATGTTTGGAGAATTGAAGAGAAAGCCTATATCTGTTGTTCAGTGTGATCAAAATTGAAATTGAAGTTAATAAACCCAAAAATTTTAAGGTTAAGTTTGGACAACTTCAAGTACCCAAAACTTAATTTTTTCAAATGGGATGCCCCAATTTTTATTCTACTAGATGGAGGAGAATTTTTTTCTGCATCTATCTGTATTAGCATTCCCTATACCTATCTGTGATAATTTTCAAGTTATGTTGGTTTCTTTGTTATTGTAGGAAATTTCTTACTAACCACAGCTATTTTTGCATAGTTTGCCATAAAAACATTTCTGTATTAAACTTAAACGACAAACTCTGTTCAAAATTGTGTTATCAGACTGTGAAAACAAAATAAATTCATTGGGTGTTGGTTTGAAAAACTTTAATTTCTCACCTTTTTTCATTCGTTTCCATGGCAACCTATGAGAAAAGGCCTATGGCTAATGAATTTCTCAATCCCAACAAAAAGGTATTGTAACTTGAAAACTATTAAACATAAGTATAGGGAATGTTAACACAGATCGAAGCAGAATTAAATTCTCTACCATCTAGTGAAATAAAACTTTTGTCATTTCATTTGAAAAAAATGAGTTATGGGTGCTTAAAGTTTTGCAAACTTAATTTTAAAAATTTGGAGTTTGTTATTCTTTTTTAGAAATTTGAAAACACCAAAGGAAAGATCTAGGCTTCCTCTTTCAAATGAGCTCAAACATATTTCCAAATTTTAAAAAATCGCAGAGTTATCGATTTTTGAACTGGAAGGTGCAAATCCAAAAAAAAATTAAAAACCATAAATATTTTGTAAACGGCTAAATTTAGGTATAGGAAGAGCTTATGAAAACTACCTTAAATTAACTCTAGTAATTCAAAAACGCATTAAAAAATATAGCATTCCATTTAAAATAAAGAAGTTAATAGCGACTTCCGGTATAACTGGAATTGTTGCTATCTTGAGAATATTTTCATTGAGCAGGACCTAAAAGATTATGGTTGTACACAAATTTTCAGATGACTATGATTATTAGAACTCCCAATACTTCTAATGTAGGGTTTAGACAAAACAGCCTGTATAGTGTAGTTGGCTGATACCGGTTAATTTTTAAACTAATTTTTTTTAATACATTCCAGCTTTTAATTTGTTTGTTTTACTTTTATGCAAGACTCAAGACATCAAAACATGAAATTCCTCTCCGACAACCAAATTTAATTGTTTAACTTTTTTTTATTTTACATTTTTTAGTCGATGGAACTTAATTGTTTTTAAAAATTAACATTTTTAGACGAAATAAAGGCCAAAATCTTTATACGATTAATTTCTAAGCTGTTCTAAATTTCTACTCAGTTTTTATATTTTCATTATTTTGGATGTTTTAGCACGTTTTTTAATCGGAAAATCAATTATTTTATGATATTTTTTAAAGAAATCTTTTCGCAAATAGAACAATGTTTTTAATATTTTGAGCGTCTAAGATTTAAGATTAAATTGCTGTTTTATCTCGAACTTTGATAAACCTGAAAAATTACTAAATTGGAGCGACATTGTTGTTTCTATCTTGTTTCAGCGTTTAGAAACGTTTTTCAGCTAAACCTTCGATTATTTTAGATTTGCTACAAACTACCTAAAAGAGTGCTGAATTTGCTAAAAAATCACATTTTGCTTTCTTGAGCGCTGAAACAGTTTTTGAGCTGAAAATTCGATTCTTGAGGATTTTGAAAAACATATTCCATTTTTTCAGTTCAGACATCAAAATTTTCTGTCATATAAATTTGATTTTTCAGCTTTTCTTAGTTTTTATTAAAGTTAATCATTTTTGAAAAAGAAAACACAAAATTGACGTGAATATTTAATCGAATAAGTAAAATCGCAAATTTAACAATCTTCAAAGGCAAAAAGAGTAGAAATTAATTTTTAGTTTTCATTTAGAACAAACTGCTTTTGAGTTATAGTCCACTTTTTAACAATAAACAGTTGTCTGCGCTATTTTCAGCAATAATTGTAGTAAGAAAAGATGCCTTCAAATTAACTCGCTTCGGCTACAGTTTTCCAAGTTTCCAATTTCTATGTGTTAGTTAATTAGTGGTTACAGGTTCGTAAAGTATTCAACGGATTTTGAGTAAAAATCTAAATTTTGAATAAGTTTTTTTATAGAAATACAGGGTGCTTAAAAAGTGGCGCACCAACTCAATGGTACGTTGTTGAGAAGCATGTGTAGATTACGGGAAAAATCTTGAAAAAATTCTTAAAGTCATATTTTAAAAAATCTGGAGCTACAAACTTATTTTGTTAACTTCTTCAGTTTTCATTATTTTTTAATGTTTTTATGTTTCACACTAAGTAATCGTTCCCTAATAAAATGATTAATAATTATTTTTAAATTTACTATCAGACTTCAGCAGTTTTTTGAATTTAAAAAATTAAAATTTACCAAAGAAATCACAAAATTTAGATGTGCCAACACTGGGAATTATTTCCTAGGAAACCGTTTCAAAATTAATTTATTTGTATTGTTGATCAAATTCTATCGCGATCGCGACTGTAAGACAACATTGTCACATATTATTTATTTAAAATTTGTTATTTATCAATAATTTTAATACAAAGAATTTTCTTACGATTTTTACCTTTTTATGTAAGTAATTCTCTACCACATACCATTGAGTTGGTGCGCCACTTTTTAAGTACCCTGTATACCTAACAATATCTAATTATAATGTCAAGGCCTTATGTAATATTGTCCAAAAATTTGCAACTCACCTACGACAGGTAGGTCATTTTTGAATTGTCTATCATTATTTGATTAAAATTACGACATTTGAGCAAAGTCCTTAAGGTGAATTAATTTTTTAAACAATTTGCAAAACCATAGATACAGTTTAACAGATAAGCAAAATTAACCGATTATTCCTAATTTGTTTCTTTATTATAAAAGACAATGCTTTTGAGTTTGTCAATTTTTTATGGATTTTTAGTTATTTATAATTAAATTCTTAAACAAGTTTTTGTCGCACTTTGTGCCTTTAAATTAACTGACTTTAATTAAAACTAACCAAAAAATTTAAATTTAGAGGCTAAAATTTCTTGCATTTTGTGTGTTATTATTATTATTGTACAGTTCTGATCATTTCAATTTTCAAGTTCTTAGAGTAAGTTATTTTTTATTTTAGTTGATGGTTATAGCTAGTGGCTGATGTTTCACGAATTTTTTCTCGCTGTTACTTAATTTGCTAGTAAATTAAATTTTGTGGTTGCTTTATCACTTATCAGTCTCATGTCCAAAAAGCACTCAGTTCGTGTAAAATTGTCCACAAATAATTCTCGACAAAAATTCCTTTTCTTACGAAATTGCGCGTTGTTTACTTGTGACAAACATAGTTTCTTCAATTCATTCAATAGTTTACATCAATCAGCCACTTTTGGAAAAAAATCTGAAAATAACAGTTATTTTCAACTTCGAAAGAATTCAAAACAGTTTTAAGTGAACCGAAACAGCAAAAAAAATCCGTTTCACTTTGAAAGGGTCCTCTACTTCAGAACCGTAACCGTTTTTTCTAACTGTTTACACAAACCATCAACCTTCACTTTATAACTCTTTTTATGGCGAGAAAAGGGTAGTTCAGTGGCAATTTATATTTTTTATCGTTATATGACAACCCGTCCCAAATAACTCCATCGATACGTAATTAGACAGTTTTAAATCACTCATCAATTGATCATTCTCCTGGATTTCTCTACAAAACTGATTAACAAATAAATTGTCATCAAAGACAAATTCCGAATAATAAACTAGGCCAAGCTCTCAATTTAGGTCAGCCTTCCAACAATAAATTTATGAATTTATAGCGGATAGCAAATTCTGCCGCTACCGCTTGTAAAAGTCGGCATTTGGCGGTCACAAAGCGAGTCGTGCGCCCTTTACGACTTTACCTGAACCCGAGTTTTACTTTCCTAGGTCTCAGAGAAAGTAAACGAAAATCCAGTTGTTATCGTGTCAATCGAGACAATATTTGACTCGGAAAACACTTGAGATTTTTTGTGACGCATCTAAAACACCCCCAACGATAAAATCGTGTGACTTTCAGCACCAAAACTCTTTATCTCTCTACCAAGAATTCGGCTTTATCCGCCAGACACACATTATCTGGGAATGTGTTTCAAACGCTACCGTCAAATCTCCACCAATTTGTGAAGCTATCTGTCAGAAATTCGATATTACAGGAAGCCAAAATCCCTTAATTAATTTGAAAAAGTGCAAAAGGCGGCCAATTGTCCCCTATTGAGGCTGTAAACAGAGAAAGTGAACATTGGGGGAGCTTCAAAGTGAGCCGACTACCTCCTACCTAGCAAAGTGGACCTAATCTCTAATCCTGTTAAACATGCAAATTTTATTTCACATTTACGACCCCACAATTGTGATACCTAGACTAGGGATTTTTTCACTTGGAGGCCTGACGGTTAGCAGACACTTAATTAGATCAGATCTCGTGTTTCCAACACGTGCACTTTGCCACAGGAAGTTATGCGGTCAACGATTACACTAATAGAGCAAATGGGACAGAAAGAGACCAGATGAGACCTATTCCAGCCGTCAATCACCAAAAAATTACTAAATCCTGTTCCTCAAAATCGGAGTTTTAGTTTTTGATTTATATTTTTATTATACAGAGGCCTGACGAAAAATGGGCTAGTATCAAAGCAAGCACCTGCTCGCTTTGCATTTTTAATCGATTAAGAAATGTTTGTTTTGTGTTTCGAATAAAACAACTTGCTTGAAATTTTTACTGACCTGCCAATAAAAAAATCATCTAAATTTAAATAATGGAAAATGTGTGGCAAAAGTATTCCTATCTGATGTAAAATTGTTTGGGGATTCCAAATCTGTCTTCATTTTTGTTCTATGATTTGTAGCTTTGAAAATATTGAACGAAATATGGTCGTTCTTATGATTTCTAAATTACAATAAGTAATTCATAAAAAATAAAAAATGTATCAATTGATCCAAACAACTTCTAGACCTTATACTAGATAATTATCTATTTCTGAGTAAAATTTTGAGCCAGTTCAGATAAAAATCTTAAAAAATGTACAATTACAAAAATCACCAACCAGGAATATATGTCAAAAACATTTCCATCTGACATAAAATGATCTGAGGATTTCAAACCTATATTTATTTTTATTCTGCGATTCGTAATTTTGGAGATATTGGATGAAATATGATCGACTTTGATTTTCCTAATTTAGTCACCAAAAATTAAAAAAAAAATAAAAATAATTTGTTAAAAAGGGGGTATTGCCCTCTTTGCTAGTTAATTGTTTATTTTTGAGCAAAATTTTGTGGCAATAAAATCAAAATTGTATAAATAGATAATTTTTTTTCGAATAAAACAACTTGATCAAAATTTTTATCCTGCCAATACTAACTACCAATAAAAAAATTACCAAAATTACAATAACCACAATTTTTTATCAAAATGATAGTTATCTGACGTAGAATTGATTGAGCATTCCAAATTCGTCTTCATTTTTGTTCTAAGATTAGTAGTTTTGGAGATATTAGACTCCAAAATTGCAGTCACATTTTTTCTAAACTATGCGAACTTGGTTGGCTTAAGTTAGACAACGTTTTCAAACACTTCTTATCAATTTTTGTTCACAAAATTCTGTTATCCTCAACAGCACCTTAATTAAAAATTGATAAGTGGATATTAATCCACAACTCTAATCTAAGATTCCCTAATTTATTGTCCTTACCATATTTTCATTTAGCCATGTTTCAACGTTCGTTTACTTACAACGCAGTTTTTGTTTACAATAAATTAAATGCTCATTTGAAATCGCTTCCTATAAACATCGCATAAAATATTAATAAAAATCAATTATTTTTCTTTTTACTATTAATATTTACTTTCCTCTTCTTATTCATTTTCTTTCCTGTTTTGATTTCATTTTGTTTATCGCATTCAATCATTTATTTTTTGTTGTTTAAGCATGATTATAAATAATTATTTTATTTTCCTGTATTTTTTTGTTGGGTTAAGTTGGAGTAGCTTCGGTCGAGTTTAGTTTTTCCAATCAATCAAAATGAAATAAAAAATAAAAAAGTTCAAATTGATTAATGATTAAAAACGACCTGTAGTCTTTTTTACTAGTTAATTGTCTATATCTAAGCGACATTTCGTGGCAATCGACCCACAATTTTGTAAATAATTGGGATAAAACCACTTAAAAATTTGTACTTACCTACCTCCCTATAAAAAAATCAACACAATTACAATAACTAAAAATTTATTTTAAAATTGTCCCTATTTGACGTAAAATTGTCTGAAAATTCCAAAATCGTCTTCAGATTTGTAGTTCTGAAGATATTAGACAAAATAAGGTCGAGTTTAATTTTTTAAATTTATCAAAAATAAATCAAAAACAAAAAAAAATAGAAATTGATGAAAAACGACCTGTAGCCCTTTTTACTAGTTACTATTTTAAGCAACATTTTGTGGCAATCAAGTCAAATTGTGTAAATTTGGAATTATTTACACAATTTTGACTTAGTTAAAATTTTTACTTACCTACCATCCAATAAATAAATGACCAAAATTACAATAACTAAAACTTTATATCAAAATTACCTTTATCTGACGTACAATTGTCTAAGAATTCCAAATCCATCTTCATTTTTGTTCTAAGATTAGTAATTTTGGAGATATTAGAAGAAATAGGTTGAGTTTAATTTTTCCAATCTATCAAAAATAAATAGAAAAGTAATTACCAAAATTACATTAGCCAAAAATGTATATCAAAATTATCTTTGTTTGACATAGAATTATCTGAGGATTTCAAATCTTTCTTCATTTTTGTCCTACGATTTGTGATTTTCGAGATATTAGACGAAATATAGTCGTTTTTAATGTTTCTAATCTATCAATAATATTTATCTAGGTACCTACTTACCTACATAAAAAATAAAAAAATCATAAATTGAACCAAAATAACTTGTAGCCTTTTTTACTAGTTAATTATCTATTTATGAGCAAAATTTTGTGACAATCGAGTCCAAATTGTGTAAATAATCCGATCAAAACAATTTGAACAAAATCTTCTTTTGTTACTTATCTATGCAGAGAATAAAATTATATATCATTTTTATTTTATTAAATACATACAGCGTGATTCGCAAATAGACCGACAAAATTCTACCCATGGTAGTCTGAAATGACTACATGCTGGGAAAAATAGTAAAAAAATTCCTTTCATAATCGTTTTTGAAATAAAATTTTTTAAAGTTATGTTAGAGATAAAGCGTACGCCACTTCGTAAGAAGCATTAACACAGTTAGTGGAAAGCATGATAATCATCTGATGACAATGTACTTGATCAATGCAACAATGATCACTGTTTATTATCGATATTCATGATGAAAACGAGCACATTTTTTCCAATACAATTAATTTGAACTCATGAGCGTCGTAAGGGGCACGGATTAAGGGGTTTCTATCCGTACGAAATAAAAACGTAAATATGATATAGATCGTCTCTGCTTATCCTTGCAAAGCTGTGATAAAATTTTGTCGGTCTATTTAAGAATCACCCTGTATATATCTACTTTTTATTTGTCTCTAAGATATAATAGTTATTTATTTAACGAATTTGAGTGTAAATCGGGTTTTTATTTCACGAGTGGATTTTTAAACGTCGAGTGTTAACTAGACGTTTAACATCCACGAGGTGAAATAAATGAACCGATTTACACGAAAACGAGTTGGATACAACATTTTATTCTTCGAATTAGACTCAACAAGGCTTAAAATTGCTTTAAATCTGCTAAAAATAGTCTGACGTTTCGTACTGACAGTTGTCAAAACTTCCTTACACAGGAGAAAAACCGTAAATTTTGACAGTGTCGAAGAATAAAAGATCTTATTTTATGCAAACACACAACTTACATTTTAAAATAGTTCACAAACACCAAATGCATTTTTCATCAATAAAAAACCTTTTTTTTAATAAACTGTGGACTGTGTGTCTATATCTATTATTGTGTCAATATGATGTTATAAAAACCAAAAAAAAACTAAAATATGAAAAAAGTACTAAGTATAAAAAGAGTATAAAAAGTAATGCAATGTAAGAAAAGCATAGAAGGTATAGCATTTGTTTAGCTTCAAGTTGTTACCCAGCAATTGGTTTTCGATTTATTATAACAACATTTGAGCATCGAGCAATAATACCATGATGAGTCGTTTGATGGCAATCAAATAATTGATCCGCTTCCATCCCCTCGTTAAAAGTGTAATTTGCATGTTTTAATGGTGCGTTTAGATCGTCATACGGTATCTGCAAATCTCGGCAATCGAATCAAGCAACCTTTGACTGGTCGAAATCTCGTTAAATGCGAGATATCTTTCAATCTCTCGTCGCCGTTTAGACTGTGATGATTGATGGTGTTGGTGTTTTATTGTGTGATCACAATCTAATTGCAAAAGATGCTGATCGCGTAGGCGGTGCTCTAGCAGCCATTTGCATGCGGAGCGGCAGCCATTACACCTCGGATCAAAGCATGCCCTGAAACAAAACAAGCGTACTGTATCAAAATCCGGTAACTAGATTTAGGACCGGTGGATGAGTTTTCCTCGCTTCTACAGCGTTCGGGCTCGAGGCTACGAAAGCGATGTGAAAATTTGAATAAAAATCGAAAATTGGAAAAGTTTGATGGGTGGAAAGGGCGGAAAAATCTATAGTGGGAAAAATCATTACTTACTTCCAAATCTCAAAAATTAAGAAATTAAAACTGATTTGGTTTTAAAACCTCGAACAACACTGACTTCAAAACAACCAGACTTCTTTTGTAGAACAGAAATAAAAACTGATTTAGAAAGTTTTCACACTGGCTTTCCTAGATTTTAATGAATGATTATACAATCTGTCTATAAATGAATGTAACATCGTAGTAGTTATTAAAAGTTTGCCGCTTCTTTCAAGAAAAAACGAACAATGTTAGTATATGGAAAAATTGGTCTTACTGGTAGCCTGAGTAGATAAAAATTGGTACTTTTCAGAAAACTCATAGAAATAAAGTGATTAAATGCGGCAAATTCAAATTCCAGAACCACCTAAGATCCTACATTCTTTTATAAACAGTCCGTAGAATGAGGCTTTGAGATAAACATTTTAAATAATAAATAATCACTAATCAGTGTCTCAGGTTTAGAAAATTTCAACATTTCTACATATGATCAATCTGCTTCTAAAGCGACCAAACCTCTTTAAGTAGAAAAGAAAATATATCGTTTTTTTCATAAAATGATGCTTCTCGCATAACTTTGTAAATAAATTTTGATTAATATTTAAAAAGTGATAGTTCTAAGGTACAGAAATAAAAGCAGTTTTAAGAAGCTTTGACTTTTTTACAGTAGCTTCGTACATTTCGTAGATTAGGAAGTTTCTAAAAGCATTTTAATAAATTTTGACCAGAAACTAATGGTTCTAAAGAAAAAAGAAAAACAAAAAAAGAAAAAAATTTAATATTTCTTCGAAAACATATAGTTTAAAAAGGCACTTCTTGAACTATGTAGATAAAACATTAAATTTTCATAGAATAAATTAAATTTTCATTTCATAGAATAAAACTTGTTCAGGTTTCGTACACGATTTAGCAAATTTCAAAACCAAACGAACATACTTTGTCAAGTAGAAAAAAAAATTGAACTTCTCGAGGCCTTTTAACTGATAAATTTTGGTCATTGTTTTAAAAACTAGTAGTGGTAGAACAGAAATAAACTCAGAAATAAAAACAGACTTAGAAAGTTCCGAGTTTCTACACTAGCTTTTAAAAGCTCGAACTTTTAAGACTTCGAAATAAATATCTATTTTAAGTGGAAAATTATCAATGTTTCAAAAAGAAGTGGTCGTAGAGTGAAAGTAAAAACAGATTTATAAAATTTGGACATTTTTTCATGAAACTACAGAAGTTTTAAAACGACCACACCTTTTCAAGTAAAATAAGAAAATATTTCGGTTCGTCTTTTCACCTCTAGTATTTTGGGAAATAAATTTCGATTAATATTTTAATAAGTTGTGGTCCTAGAACAGGTCTGAAAGCAAGTTTAGACAGCTGCAACTTTTCTGCAGTAGCTTTTCCTGAAGTATTGTAATTGATAAATCGATCAAAAACTATACATAGTGGTTGTAAAAAAATTAAAAACAGGTATAAAGAAATTTGAAAACTTCTATGTTTCGTTGTAGACGATTTAGAAAATCTAGACAATTCAACACAATGACTACTTCAAAAACATAAGAGTTTTTAAGAATAAATTTTCTCGAGGTCTTTTCACTGATAAATTTTGACCAATATGTCAAAAACTAGTAATAACTAGCGATAATTAGTATAATAAACACAGATCTAGAAAATTTACCTAAGTAGATATTCTTACACAAGTCTAAGAAGGTTTTAAAGCAATCAAGCTTCACTAAATAAATGAAAAAAATATTCTTTTTATTAAAAACTTTTATTTAACTTGCTTTGTTGTCTGTCTATCTGTTTCATATTTTCCGAGTCAAATTTGAGAGGGTTCCTGTTGTCGAAATGAGTTGAAATTTTGCCTACATACGTAATCTGCGTGACAATGCAATATTATTTAGTTAAATCACCCTTAAGGGGGTTAATTGGAGTGTTCACATTTTAGGTTATGTTAACTACGGACTTGTGATTTGGGTAATTTTTTACTTTAGCTACTTCTGATGCAGTGAAACTAAATCTCCGAGAAAAAAAAAATTTTTTTTAAAATGTTTTTTTATAAAAAAAAAATTATTTAAGATGCACTAAAAAGTAAAAAATAATGTTTTTCTATCAGAGGAGAATATTTTCGCTTACAAGTTAGAACTCTAAAACTTATAAAGGCTTTGGGAATGGTCATAACCCATAACTTATATCTATACGGTATTACAGAATTACTTTCTTGAATTGACCACTGTTCCCAAAGCTTTTATAAATTTTAAAGTTATAACTTGTAAGCAAAAAAAATTCTCTTCTGATTAAAAAAAATTTTTTTTAATGCATCTTTTAAATTACTTGGGGCCAGACATTCGGAGCAAAAAATTAGCACAACAGAGTATACCTACAGCGTGAATCTTAAATAGATCGACAAAATTCTACCCATGGTAGTATCAAATGAGTTCATGCCGGGAAAAATAGTAAAAAAATTTCTTGTATTATATCTACTTATCCTTGGAAGACTGTGATAAAATTTTGTCGGTCTATTTAAGAATCACCCTGTATGGTACAGTGTATGGTATCCACAGAAACCAACCCAAAAACTTAAGCTGAGAATGTACTGCCCTAGCTAATACGACTCATTTGTAAAATGCGACAACACTGTCCAGGTTCCGATTGAAAATGTCAAATGTGTCAAATACTTACATTACAAAGGAAGAGTTATTAGGCAAAAACCTTCGATAAACGGTTAAAAATTGTAAGGGTTTTACATAAACACGTCCTGTTTTCGAAATATAAACGAAAAACCATGCAATGACATCTTCTTGGTGGCAAATTTCTCATCGTTTATTAATTAATAGGTAACTCCAGAATTTGGACGGTAACCTCCAGTTTTTTTCCCTTAAATTACTTATTAGATGTTGCTGAATGTTGATTTAGTTTTATATAAAAATCTTAAGAAGGGTTTGTTAGTTATACCAAAAACGTAAAAAAATCGGATTCTCCATTATGCCGCAATGTAAAAGAGAGTCAAAAACTCAGTTTTTGAAACTGAATATCTTCAAAACTAGACAGTCGACCTTTTTCGTTTTTGCACCATTCGATGCAGAATTCGTTAAACAATAATCTGTTAAAGTTTAAAAAAAATCTTAAGAAAGTGAATTTAGGTACCAACTACCTTAAATAATAGCTTTTTTCTAAAAAACATTTTTTTTTAGAATGATTCTTCCCGGATCCCGGATCAATACCTCAGTACTCTGATACTTCAATATATCAATCTCAATATCTCAGAAACTATCACTGGTAGAACGAAGATCTTAACAAATTTAGAATATTTCGATTTTTCTACACACATTTTTTGCCCTGAAAAAAATTTGGACTTGTACCCAAGTTGCTTAAAAAAATAAAAAATCTCAGAGTTTGAATTATAAAATATACCTACTAATGCAGTTCAAAATTTGCAGATTCAGAGCAGAAACCAATACCACATCAATATTTTAGGTGATTTCTTATTATCAATACTTAAACCATTTTTGCGGAAAACGTTATCTTGGAGGTCTATAGACAGAAAAGTTCAAGTAAAGCCGTCAGAGAGAACTAAACTTCGATAGAAATATGCTTTATTTTGTTCATAATTATTTGAATTGGCATAAAATCGTGCATATTTAGTGATTTCACCCTGCAATATTTTTGTGAAACGTTGGACATGTTTTATGCCACTATCTCGACGTAATAAAAGGCAATATAAACTTATCTCGTTTATGACTTGGCACAGGCATCGAGCAAATGAATTATTAGTAATGTGTTGCAGCAAGTATAAGTGTGGTAAGTAATAAAGATTATACATTGTAATTATTAACGGTTGAAGTTTATTGTTATTTATAAAATGATACCAGATACTCTCCGATAAAAGGGTGGCATTAATGTTTTTCCCGTGCTTTTGGTAGCATGGCAATAAATGTTCAATTTAAATTGATTTAGAGCCGACCCACGCATCCCTCCGAATTATCTCACTAGTAAATAATAAAAGTTATCTGTGCAGCAAATCCCGTAAAATACAATGCATATAAATTAGCCTCCTAATAGAGAAATGTTGTAAACGAACGAAATTAGGATTAAGCTCCTTATCGCAACCATATGTCACAAAGGCGAGGACACAGCTTTGCAATTTATACAAACTGTCCGTATCATATTTTGCTTTTAATTGTAACGATTCGAGTGATGAGATTACGGCTTTTAATCATAATTCCTGAATCTTTTTCAAACATTTAGCCCCAATTCTCGACTCGTTATCAAACACTTAAAGCGGATTTGCCCATTCACATGCACAATATGGGAGATTTTCACCCAAAGCTCTGATTATCTGCAAGATTTATTATTGGAAACGGTACAGGTTCGAAACCTTGCACTAAATTACCGGAAAGTAAACAATGCTTAACCGTGACGAAGCTTACAGGCCCAGGGTCGCCCTCAAGGGCTTGTTTTGTCACACAAAACTATATTTTTCCGTCAAGACTACTTGAAGCTAGACTTTGGAATAGTAATTATTTTTTAAACATTACTGATTTAGTTTGGGTAAAAGCGACAGTTATTCAGTACCTAGAAGAAGGGATGGCGCGTGGAATGGGAAAAGTGAGAGTAATAAAAACATAAATAGGGCAATTCGGGCCAAGGGCAACGGAAACTTTGCTTTTTTCTATTGTGTACGAGACGACAATGACTATAAGTAGTCATGGATTTACTTGCATTTTACTGCATAATTATGGCATGACAGTTTAGAGAAATATTTACAAGATTCATGATTTAAGGGGCCCGGAACGGAGGTAAATTTTCGGCAATTTCACGGTGAATTTGGGAGCAATTCGATTTGTAAATAAAAGTGAGGGTAAAATAGTGAGAATTTGAGATTTAAAATTCGCCTCAAGTGGATACAATTAATTTTCGATCACCCCTTATTACAACAATTAAATTAAGTTGGTGAGTATTGTGTCAGATAAAAGGAGGGTGGTTCATTGTCAAAAAGTTTGAAGTAAAAGCCAAATTTCATAAAATATTTGTATTAAACAAAAATTTTTATACGGTAAATACAAAATCTGAAAGAATCAAAATAGTTTTGTCTAAACTGTTAATTCCTAAAAAATGTTTAATCAAAATAAAATAGAAGCAAAATAATATAACCTAAACATTTCAGTGCTAAAATGTTCAAAAACGAAAAGTGAATAACAGGTTCGTAGAAGCGAGAGGAGGTACTTAACTCGTCCAACATACTCTTATAATAATAAATAATAATACAAATCTTTATAAATATAATCTTTCATTTAATTTTCAGATCGAAATAAAATTGTTGCTATCACAAAAAACATAACATTAACTAATGTTATAACATAAATACTATAACCTAAATTGTGTTTTGTTCACGCGCATGCACTTTGTGCACTCCTGTGCTCCTATACCAGGATTTTGTTTTTGAACGCTTTGCGATATTCCGTTTTGCTCGGAAACATTTTGGTTAACATAGTTTTGTTCAGTTTTAGTTTTGCGTGCGTACTTTTGCGTTAGTGAATATTTCTTGATTTAAATATTTTATTAAAAGGAGTTTTTAAATAAATTTTTTTGAAAATATTTGGTTTTATGTTTGAACATTTTAAGAAAAGTACTATTTATTCACAAGTTTTTTGTGATCACACGAGCGCCCAGATAAAACATGTGGATTACTGGTCAAAGAATACTTTAATCAGATTAATTGAACAGATGGTAGAGTTTGCACATAAATAAAAAATGTGGAAAAACGAAAAATGCATTTTGAATTAGTCGGTTCTAGAGTTGCTAAAATATGAATTTTAATATTTCGGAGAAAGGTCCACGAAGGCGACTTCCAATATAAGTGTCACAAAGTAGCCCCCATAAAAACCTAATGGCATACTAACTAGAAAAATTCAAAACTTTATGATTTTATGGAGGTGCAATTTCAAAAATCTGAATATTTCTTTTGGTACCAAATGTGGAAACTTGATTATAAGATCAGATACAGTGATTCACCAGTAATGAGGAAGATGAAATTTGAAACAATCTCGGGTATTTTTAAAATATTGATTTTTCAAAGAAATAAAACAACTTTGCAGCACTAAGATTTTTAAAAGTTGGTTTAGAAAATTAAAGTGCTTCCAATACATTTTTTTTGATGGTATACACGAAAAATCTTGGGGTCATTTAATTACGTACATTCACAATGCATTTAATTGACACAAGTCTGTACGAAAAAAAATCAATCTCCAAAACAGAATAAACACAGAGGCAGACCTGTCCTCACAGTTTAATTTTCATATTCAATAATTAATAATAATTGTTAATTGTTTCATCTAACCTTTTTTTGCTTTCTTTGTTGTTATAAAAGCTCCGTCCCTATCACACTTTTGGTAAAACAGTTTTAGAAATCCATCTTTATCGCGGTATAAATGAAAAACATTTTTTATTTAGTTTGTTTTTATAATTACTCATTTAACGAATGAAGAGGTAATGACAAATTGACAGTTTTGCATTTTTTAATACCTGTGTACAGAGTACATTATTTTACTATAGGGTAAAGTGCCTAGTTATTGACCTTAATTATTATAGAGAATAAACCTCATCTTTACTATTTTTTTATATTATTTTTATTTGTTATGTTCAAGAAATTCAATAATTAGACATGTCGAAAAACTATGACTTGTAGATCATTTCAAAATGAAAATTTCGCTTTACGCTTTATATCATGAACACAGGAGTTTAAATGACTATAAACTTATAATGTCCCCTGTACATCAATAACTGTCACTGTCCAATAATTGTGCACTTTACCTATCTCAAAAACTAATAATCCCACAGAATTCAGCATTTGCTATCAAATACTTTATATACCATGTGATTAAATTATTTGAATTTATAATTTAAGAAGGCTTTAATGCTTCTTTAACTTGTGTGCAAACGCTGATTATCATAATTAATCAAGATGAAGAGTCAAATAATAAAATTTCACGATAATACTATTTAATTAGAACACATTTCTTCACTCAGTGTGCTCTAGTTTATCAATCACAAAAAACGCCTACCTACTCTAATTATAAATTCAATTGATTGCATGGTATTTTTCTCTTTGCTTTGGTAAATTTTATTCATAATTTTTCTATTATTATTTATAATTAAGATGATTAAGAGTAGTTGCAAAAATTGTTATTCCTTTTCTATCTAAGAATAAGCAATACTTTTAAATGTTGCCGTAAAGTTTATTTAACGTTTGAGGATTTTAAACGTTTTTTTTAATAAAATTTAGCGAAATAATAGTTATTTATTATATACAAGACGATAAAATTTGATTTTACCTTTGAGAGCGAGATACGCTCATCTGGGCAGATAATGGTGAATTTCATCGTCGTGTACAATACAAAATTTTATTCCATCTTCCATTATTTCGATTGAATTTTTAAGTTAATTCGATTGACAATTTATTAACTTCAAAAAAATTCAACAATGGAAAAAACGTCAAAAACAGTAAAACTACAATGGTTGTGAACTTTTTTTTCTAGATGATAAACTTTAAAACTTTCTTTTACCATGAAGTAAACAGTGGGTAAAATACGATTTTATCCTTGACGCAGTAGGTAAAATGGCGAGCAAAAAATTTCGGACACTTTTGTCATTTCATTGTCAAAAAGGATAGGGAATTACACACGATTATGTCAGCGAAGTGTCAAAGGTGTCCAAAATTTTTTGCTCGCCACTTTACATGAAAAGCACACTAAATTTGCTGAATATTGACCTGACATTGGACGAAATTTCGCAAAGTTTTTGTTTCAGGTTGAAAAAGTGCTAAAACACTTTGAAAAGATAACAGACTTACACAACTTCACTCAAAATACCTTACGTGTTTGGAAAATACAATTTCCCACATGAGCACTTTGTTTGCGGCACGAGCGCAGCCAGGGCCGCATGAAGTGCAAATGTGGGAAATTGTTTTACAAACAAGTTAGGTACAATATTTTTTCTAACGATTCTCTCAAAAAAAAAATAAAAATTAATATTTTTTAAATTTAGTCATTTTTGTTAATGGGTTGGTAACAGATCAAACATCAAAAAATTGACATGAACTGTCACTTATCGTAAAAAAATAATCGTTTCTATCTCAACGATTGCAATACCAACCTACTAAATGTCCCTAGCCTTTGTTAGAAAGTAAAAACACCGCAGTGCGAGAAACTCACTTTCACACACGCTGGAGATAACCGGGAAATAGCTGTCTAAGAGCTATGAGTACAAAAAATACTTTTTGATCCAATTTAGTATTTTTTTATTTTGGAATTCGCAAAATGAATTACACTGAAAAATGCACTAAAACCTTAAAAAAGTTCAAAAATAATGTAATGGCGAGCTTAATTTGGAGTTTTTGTGCAAAAATGCTTGAAAAAGGCGCAAATTTGACGATAGTTTAGACATGTTTTTTTATTTTTGACAAGTATAAAAAAATACACAAATTTGGAGATTTTGCGAAAGACTTGTAATGAAATTCGCCAAAAATTTCACATTTATGAGACAAAACGTGCAGGAAATCATAAAAAGAATAACGTCATTTATAATTTAAAATTTCTATAAATATGTGAACTTCGAACTGAAAAATTACCTTACATCATGCTTGGAAAATTCCAGAACATTGTCTTCTTTACCTTAATTTGGTGTTTTTTATTGCAATTTGGTGAAAAATTGAAGTATCAAATTTAAAAAAAAATACTAAAACGCTTGAAGAACAATTTTTTACCTATTTTGCTTTTTTTGTTTTGTGTTTTCCAACTTAATTTAATTTGGCAACTTATGTAGACTGATTTGTGCAAAATACTATTTGCGTGTTAGACTAAAAAATTTGTGTTAAAATTTGTTCATTTGCTAGGGCTAGAAAAACGTAGAAACAAGTAAAATATGACGGAAATATACAGGGGCTGCAAGAACACGTAAATACGCTAAATTGTAAATTTATTAATATGTTGAGTAAATACAAGAAAAAGAATCAGTTATCAAATCAATTAAAAAATCAATTTTGAATGCTTCATCATTTGAAAGAGAGTATTGCTTTAAATTTTCGATTTTGTACAATACTTTATTGGATATTGCAAAGGCGTTTCTGTCGCCAAACATCGCTTCCACCGCCCTCCTGAAGCTCCATTGTTGTCGTCATGTTCGGCAAACAAAATAACTCCTGCAGATTGGCAATAGTTGGCTCCTTATTAGCTGCCACGGGCTTTGATTAAAGCTTTATGTCCTCGAAGCAACGACTCTTAATTTACGGCTCATTCTATTACTCTCTTTAATAGCTTCGGTTACGATGTTTGTCCAACTGATTGGAAAAAGGCTTTGTTTATGTACCAATTTGCGTCACTTATTAATTCCAGCAACAAGGCGCCCTCTTCGAAGAGCTTTCCGGACTAGAAACCTGCGAAACGCGAATACAGATGGCGAGATAAACTGGAGGTCATCTTTTGTCCGATTTATTAGTCTTCTTGGTAGCCCAGTAATTGACAAAACGTAAAAACGGACTCGTAAAACCCTGTTTGTTTATTATGAGCGAAGACATTAAAACTGGAACTGTTATTCTTCCACGTTTGAATGTCTTGGCCGGCCTTTCAAATCTCGTCGATTCGAAATTTTGGTTAAATAATAGTCGAGGTGTTAAAATTTATGCCCCGGAATTGGAAGCTTCGCTCCGAAAGCGATAAATCGTGAGATTTCGGTTTGGAAATCATTTCGAGCTACCCATAAAGCGTATAAGTGGCCGTATTTTAACCATCCTAATTTCGGTGCAGACGTTTTATGCTTTCTGCGAGGTCAAGTGTCGACTTCGTGTAAACACAACCGATGTGAATTATGATAATTCCAATGGTTGACAGAGTGATTTACAAATTTTACAGTGGTTTTAATGGAGGCGATCACGATATCGGCTTCTGCATGATCGGGGGATATAAATATCGGGGCTTTTGAGCCACTGTCACACCAAAACATCCAGCTTCGTGCACAGAGAAAAGAAAATATTTATGATTTTTGAGAGAGAACCGCTTGTTTACGATCAAAGGTTCTCCCAGTAGTTGGTCCTAAATAAATCGACCAGGAATTTAGAAAAAAACAAACTGGGGCTCGAACACTTGAAACTAATTATTTCGCAATTTTTGCCTTGTTCGAGTGCTTATGTATACGCTTTTGATTTAAGAACTCAAATATAGCCAAAAACTCACTGAATTAAGATGAAAAATGGAGTAATACAATGAAAAAAATCACTGTAAAATCACATCATTTGTACATATCCATTTTTAGTATTTTTACAGGAAGTTTATGTTACAAAAATTTGAAAAATGAGCACACAGTAAATAGTGTCCTACATTTAAAAAGTATCTTTTATTACGTAGATCTACATTTTGATAAGTAATTTATTACAAACAATATGTGAAATTACATTTTTCATTAAAAAAGTAATATTACGAAGTTTACCTATAATGTAATCAAGACCACGCAAGAAGGATGAAAATGGTTCTGGTGTAGTTCGGTTAAAATAGACATTTCCATTTACAAAAATTCGCATAGAGCTGAAACGACATGAAGCTGTGAAATGAAACGGTGGTGAAAAGTTCTAACACGAACTGAAAAAATGTTTCGTTTTGGCTTACACTCGTGTATTTTCAAATAAATTTTTGTGTCATTTCGCTAAAAAACAAATGTAAAATCTCCTAATTAAGTTAAAAATTTGATTATTTTGGTTCTTTTTTCTCGACAATTTTGACACGTTTTGCACCAGAAACAGAACTATTTCGCAAAATGAAAATCACTAAATTAGTCTAAATGCAATATTTATTAAATTTCTGATGGTTTAAGCAGGTTTTTTGTTAAAACATTAGGCACAACTGGTTAAAAAATAAACAAATTGGATAGAAATTAATGTCACTTGCATGTTTCATTCAATTTAATTTGTTCCTTGAACCAGAAGTTCATTTATCATTTGTATTTTCTAAGATCTTGCGAAAGCCCACCTAAAAAATCATATCAAAACTATAAAAACGCCAACGTCGCATTTTATCGAATTATTTTTTTAAATAAGGTGGATAAAAATGTAAAATAGTTATTAATGATTAGATCTCTCATTGAAACTATAAATTACATTACCTATTCATTTTTTGAAGTGCAGGAATAATTTATAACAACTAATTTTGAGAGAAAATGCGACGTTGGCGTTTTTATAATTTTGAAACAGCTAATACATTAGGTATTATTTTTTCACTCATTTTTTCTCTAAATTTCTAGATTTTATCTCCAAATTTAAAAAATCCAAGAACACAAAATGTAAAAAATCAAATTATTCTTACATTTTTAGTTTTTTGAAAGGCTTTATCAGGTTGTTGCAGCAAATTGTAAATGTTCAATAATAGTTATTTATTTAACGAGTTTGAGTGTAAATCGGGTTTTTATTTCACGACTGGATTTTCAAACGTCGAGTGTTAACGAGGTGAAATAAATGAACCGATTTACACGAAAACGAGTTGGATACAACATTTTGTTCTTCAAATTAGACTCAACAAGGCTTAAAATTGCTTTAAATCTGCTAAAAATAATCTGACGCTTCGTATTGACAGTTGTCAAAACTTCCTTACACAGGAAAAGAAACGTAAATTTTGACAGTGTGGAAAAATAAAAATATGTATAAGCATTTTGAGCACGTTCTTGATTAAAAAGTTTATTATCTCCGTAAAATTCTTTTAGAGTTACTCAAAAAATCACCAAATTTGGTCTAAAATGATAAGATCTTGCCTTTTTCGATGAGTATAAATATTCAGTTTTGCGTGAGATTTTTTTAAAGAGGAACATGAAAGCACTTAACTAATTATAATTAAACTGCATAGAAGGGTAGCTCAAAAATTATTGTCCCCAAATAAAACGATGGTGAAAAGGTTTAAATTAGTATTACGTTCAGAAAAAATAATATTTGAACATAAAATGACCAAATTGGGTCTAAAATTGCAATTGCACATTTTTTATTTAAAGTGTAACCATTTAGCTCGTTTCAAACCAGAATTTCACTAAAAGCAAATTTAAAACTCACCAAATAGATTAAAAAGGTGATATTTATTATTTTTGAACGTCTCCGAACGCTTAAAAATACTTAAAAATAGTTACGACGTTTTCTCTTAGCAGGGCAGAATTATAGACGTCAACAATAAAAAAAAACGTCAAAAACAGAAATACAACAATGGTTGTGAACTTCATTTTTCTAGACGATACATTTTTGTTTTACCATGAAGTAAACAGTGGATAAAATACAATTTTATCCTTGACGATGGAATAAAAAAAATATTTTAGTTGTAACCCGCATATTCTTCACAGGAAAATAATATCATTTGAACCCTCCTCGTTTTTTTTTAATTCTAGGCTAGTTTTTTGCCTAAAACCCTATACCATAAAATGACCAAATTTTGTGTAAACTTGCATTTTTACATTTTTATTTCAAGTTTAACTATTTAACACGTTTCAGACCAAAATTTCACTAAAAGCAAGGCAAAAAAACGATTTTTTGGAAACTTTACCAAAGCTGTTTAAAAAATAGCTTTATTACGGACAGAAAAAATATTTTGGGTGTAAGTAGTGAAATAATATTTGAACTCCTTGTTTTGAAATAAATTTTAGGACACTTTTTGTGTAAAAACCTACCATAAAATGACCAAATTTGTATTTTTACATATTTTATTTTGTTTTTATAATAAAATTTAACCATTTAACACGTTTCAGACCAGACTTTCACTAACAGCAAGTTGAAAAATTCCCAAATTAGATTAAAAAGGTGTTTTTTATAATTTTTTAAACATTTAAGCACAACTTTTCGAAAATTTTTACCAAAACTGATAAATCGTTGTTTCTTTCCATTTAGTTCCTTCCTAGAACTAGAAATTTTATTTTCCAGAAAAATCACAAAAATATGTAAATCTAAATTGATGTTTTTACTATCACTAGATAAAATATTTAAAAGTATACAAAAAAATTAAACATGGTTTTTCATCCTGTTAACATTATTTGTCATTTCTGAAAAAAATGCCAACTTGAGTCACAATCAGGGGCGGATCCAGAAATTAATTTTGGGAGGGACCCTTCCAAAAAAAAACTTTTTTCCAAAACATTTTACAATGCAAATTTATATTTTCTCAAATAAAGCACCCTATATGTTGTGCATTTTTTGGATATTCATAGGTAGTTGTTGATCATAACGTTTTTTTAGTCGGTTTCGCATTGAAATAATTATTTCTCATTGACAAAAACAACATATTCTTTTTAATTATTAAAAAAAACTACAACATAAAATACAACAGACAATATTAATTTACACACAGTTGATTAAGTAAGTTTAAGTGATAAAAAATTCTGGACGTAAAAAAATTTCTAAGCAACTTCCTTGTTTTACTTATCGAGAATCTTCGCATAATATTTTATTAAGTGGTAATAATTTATTTTCATTGTAAGGAAAGGTATTTGGTATTTTTTGGCTATCATCTAAAAAAATACAACTTTCTAGAAACGTTTCGATGTTAATTGAATTTTCTTTAGGCCGTCAATTGTTTTTTATAAACGGATTGAAGAAGATTAAATTAAGACGAAACGTTGCCAGAAAATTGTGATTTTTTCCTTATACTGAAACTAAACAAAATGGACACAAAACACATTAGAAATTAATAATTTATGTATTTATTTATTAAAAAATGTGCATGAAAAGACTTTTAATGTAATTATTTAAAAAACATTTGTTCATTAAGCTTCTATATTATTTATTAAAAAATTAAAATTGGTGTTTGGGGGGGGGAACATGGTCCCCTCGGCCCCCCCGCTGGATCCGCCCTTGGTCACAATTGACATGATTTTTTCATTTTTCGGTGTAAACTAACGATTGAAACCATTTTAAACTTTTCCACAAAAGCTCGCCCTCTGTGCCATCGTTTGAAAAGTTTATAGTTTGCCAAACCTGGCCTCAGATGTCGCTCCAATGCGCTAAAGCTCTCTTTTTGTCCCTGTCCAGGTAGTACCAACTTCAGGAATTCATGTCTAGACGGCAGCAGCCTCGCCTCTCGAATTCTTCAAAAAATTTCCCAAATATTTGGACCCAATTAAGATAAATCTGGCTTGCGTTTGTTGTAACTTACGATCAGAAACCACATATCTGACATAATACCGGATCTAAATTTTTCCTCTTAAAAGCATCCTTTCTCTTAATTAGCCGAAAAAACCCGCTTTACAGTTGATTGGTGCAAAACTATGAACGCGCAAAAACCTAGTTCATTAACGCACAAGAGGAATAAATTAATAAATCTTTTCTTGCAACGTGTGGTACTAACCGGGTCTATATCAAAGCAAGCTGTGCTGGTATATTGTCTTTTTGTCATGAAACGCTGAAGAATGCGAGCAATGGTACCATCTCTATCCTTCCAATGGGTCTTTCCTCGCGTGCTCTCCGTCCCATGACTCGAGGATAAAAAATAAGAACCGGTACCAGCATGCAGCGTTGCCACGTCCATGGGCATTACATATGGGTTTCGGCTTGTTTTAATTACAATTTCCAATAATTACGAAACGATGTGCAAACATCGGCCCTCCTGTTTGCCAAAGACACACTTTCATCCCTTATCAAGCGAATGAAAGCCTTTTTTCGCCGGATTTTTTATTCAATTTCGGCCTCCCCTTCCACGCATCTGTTCCAGTCACAATAATTTTAAATTATAAGGCGGCATCTAATCGCTGCTACAATGTACCAGAGGAGGTCATTATTACAAACACAATAGAAGTGGAGTCGTATTTTAATTTTGGCTTAATTGTTTTTCGGCGGGTTTGGGCCAGGGTTTGGCTGTTGCAAAATTGTTGCACTTTGGGATTGAAAAATTCCGAGAATGGGTTTATAGAGTTGTAGGTATTAAATCAAGTTTGAGAATTTGGAGCGGCCGAGACGCTCTCATACCTCACATTGCTTTAAACACTAATAGAAGGAGAGAAATGTCGTTAGACATTTTTATTTTAACACAATTTTAATGATGTCTCATGGACTATAAATAAATTGCCAATTTGAAATACAAAATTCGTGGAAACTTAACAATTTTTTACATTTTTGGGATTATTTTTTTAAATAAGCATCACGAGTTATCGAAAACTTAAAGTCGAATTAAAATTTATCTTAGAACTACACTAATAGCTGGTTGGAGTGCCATAGAAAACTATTTAGGTACCTACACTAAACAATAAGATTCTAACAAAAAAAATCAAAATTGAAATTTTTTTATTTCATTGTTTTAGTTAAGATCGTGCAAGTGCAAGGAATTATGGTATTTGTCATTAACCATTATGAAAATAAAAAAAAATGTGTTCAGACCCGGTATCGAACCCATACTTTTTGAGCTTTAGTGCCAAATGGTTCTAATATTTTCTTTAGCCACGTTTGTTTATGAATTATTACTATTAATTGGATATATTCTTAAAAGTCTGAAATAAATTAGTATTATGTTGAAATAAAAAATACGATTCGAGGATTGAACCTTTAATTTTTCGGTTGCTGCTACTGTTGCTTTTAGTTTTGATTAAAAATTTAAAAAAATAACTGACAAAAAACTGATTAAACTTTTCCAATTTATAATTTTCAAGTTCCCATGCCAACTTTAGATAGAATGCCAAATCCCAATAACACATTTTTTCATAAAAATCTCTTTCATTATAGAAAGAAAGTTATAATTAAAAAATGCATTCCAGGTTCAAACATTTACAGGTTTCGTGTAGCTGCTAGTTTCTAATTATGTTTTTATTTTTGTTTCCTTACTTATTATTACTACTTTTACGAAAAAACTTAGCATCAAACTCTTATAAATTTTCGAGTTCTTACACCAAACAATTGTTGTATATATTTGTTATTTCTCTGTAGATTAGAAAATTATTATTTAAAATAGTATATTATATTATAAGTGATAGAAATGCATATCATTATATGCGAGTGAGAACTTTGACCCACGAGTGCGCTATTCTTATCTTATGTTATTTTATCTTATACCATTGTACATTATTTCTCTCTCAAGAGAGATAAAGCTGTCAGATTTACTGTCAAATTTAGCTTTATTAGAAAGTTGATTTCTCTCACCAAAAACAATGGTATAATGTAACTAAAAAACTGCACCTGTAAGATAAAACCAGTTATAACCCTACACAAACATTGAAGTTTTGTGAAAGGTTTGAAGATAATTAAACCACATCTTTACTTAAATTTTTTTATTGTAGTTGGAGCCTGTTTCGCCATTCGTTTGCCATCATCAGCCAAAAGTTTTTGAAAAAATTAAACTACTCATATTTAAAATTAAATGTTAATAAAAGTATTAAATCAAATATAAGTACAGGAATAGAATACCTTAGTCCTTAAAAACTATTAAAACTATTGCATAAAATTTAAATTTAACATGGAGCAAAGAATTTTTTTAAATTACTTACTTTTTAAATTATATCTCAAATCACAATAACACAGTTTTTCATAAAATTCCCTTTCATTATGGAAAAAAAGTTAAATGATTAAAAAATACAATCCGAGTTCTAACCTTTATAGTTTTCGTGTTGCTGCTATTTTGTAATTACTTATGTTTTTATTTTTGTTTTGTTACTATTTTCAGGAAAACACATGATCAGACTTGGCATCAAATTCTTACAAATTTCCGAATTCCTCATCAAACGATTAATTTAAAAAAAAAGCTATGACCCGACTTAAACATCTAATTTTTGTGAAAGGTTTAAAAATAGTTAAGCCACATTCTTAAATACGTTTCGGCATTCACTTTTCATTATCAGCCAAAAGTTTTTGAAAAAATTAAGCTATTTAAAATTAAATGTAGGAATTAAATTGAATCGAAACTATAAATAAATACCTACAAGAATAAAACACTTTATTCCTTAAACTTTATCAAAAATTATTATATAAAACAAAATAACGTTGCATGGGGAAAGAAATTTTTAATAACTTCCTTTTTAATGAATTCCTGAATTAAATTTAAAAAAATACTACTTTCGGTTCACTTTCATAACAACCATTGTGGTGGAATTGACTAACCTGTTACCATGACAACTCATATAAAAGTTAATGCCAAGAGTACACTATTTGCACCACAATGGCTTTTATGAAAGGGAACCGAATATATTATCCTCACGGCAAGATTAAGAATATGTACGTAAAACTTTTAAAATATTTTGGCACTGTCTCGTTTTTGGAAAAACAACCCTAAAATGTTCTTGATTTATGCTGAAAACAAAGCTGATCACAAAAGCATTCGAATGAAAAAAATTGTGAACCGACAATCACTTCTTAAGGCTTTGAATGTTTTGGTTTTTTCAAAATATTTAAGCATTGGCTCAGTTTTAGATGAATCATTTTTAAGCAAATCATTCGTAAAATTTTCCTGACTTTTAGATAAACAATTTTTTTTCTTTTTTCAAAATATGACATTGGTTTGTTTTTAGGTAAATCACTAGCAAAATAAACAAAACAAAAGTTTAACTTTCTTTAATTACTAAGTTTAACTACTTTCTAGACTTCTTTCTGTTCTAAATTTTATCTTGAACTTTGCGAAAACATCTGAGAAATTTTATCATATTTTGATAAACCCTGTCAGTGACACTTATAAAGTCAAAAACCATTTGATTTTAAAATTGGATCAAATGCTCGAAAGGCGGTTAGGACGTCATAATTCCAATTTTTAAATCAAAATAACTTGAGTTAGAAAGCAGATACTGAGAAACGGTTTTCACTACTGTAATCAGGGGCGGATCCAGAAATTAATTTTTGGTGGGGGGCTTCCAAAAATTTTATAGAATGGTGAAGCTATTGAATGAAACTTTGATATGTTAAAATACATATTTAAATAAATTTGCACAAAATTTAAGCCCAAAAAACTTTTTTCCAAAAAATTTTACAAATTTTGCAAATTTATATTTTCTCAAATAAAACGCCCTATATGTTGTGCATTTTTTTGATATTCATAGGTAGTTGTTGATCATAACGATTTTTTACTAGCCGATTTCGCTAAGTTTTTGAAATAATTAGTTCTCATTGACAAAAACAGCACACTCTTTTTAATTATTAAAAAAAACTGCAACATAAAATACAACAGGCAATGTTAATTTACATACCGTGTTGGGCAAAAGTATGGAACCAAGCGTTTTGTGCCTAAACTATGTATCTTACGAAAAAACTAATTAGTTTATCATGGACTACTTAAAAAATGTGATCATTTTTCAAAAATAAATTTTTTCGTAATTCCTTTTAGTTTTTAAGTTATTCAAAAAAATTTTTTTTTCAAATGGTAGCCCACTACGGTGATTTGTTTGGTAAAAGATTATGCTCCAAAAATAACTTCTACTTTAATAAAATTAATTTTAAACCATTAGTTTTTCTTAAATAAATTATTAAAGTTGTTTGTGTTCCGAGCTCATTACGAAGGTTTTTCGAACGTGGCTGAAGTGGTTGTTTATGTTTGCGAAAAATTTGACAAATCAAATTAGTGGATTAAAAGCAACCATGGATACAACCACTTCGGTCAAATTCGAAAAATCTTCGTAATGAGTATGGACCGCAATTTCAATAATTTATTTAAAAAAAACCATTGGTTTAAAATTATTTTTATTAAAACAGAAGTTATTTCTAGAGCATAATCTTTTACCAAAAAAATCGCCGTAGTAGGGTGCCATTTGAAAAAAAATTTTTTTTTGAATAACTCGAAAACTAAAAGAAATTTCGAAAAAATTTATACTTGAAAAATGATCACATTTTTAAAGTAGTTGGTGATGCACTAATTAGTTTTTTCGAAAGATACATAGTTTAGGCACAAAACGTTTGGTTCCATACTGTACAGTTGTTTAAAAGTAAGTTTAAGTAATAAAAAATTCTGGACGTAAAAAAGTTTCTAAGCAATTTCCTTGTTTTACTTTTCGAGAAACTTCGGATAATATTTTATTAAGTGGTAATAATTTATTTTCATTGTAAGGAAAGGCATTTGGTATTTTTTGGCTATCATCTAAAAAAATACAACTTTCTAGAAACGTTTCGATGTTAATTTAATTTTCTTTAGGACGTCAATTGTTTTTTATAAACGGATGGAAGAAGATTAAATTAAGACAAAACGTTGCCAGAAAATTGTAATTTTTTAAGTGATAGTCTAAAAAACACCAAAGAGGTACCTTTCCTTGTACTGAAACTAAACAAAATGGACACAAAACACATTAGAAATTAATAATTTATGTATTTATTTATTAAAAAATTTGCATTAAAAATACTTTTAATGTGATAATTAAAAAAACATTTGTTCATTACGCTTTTATATTATTTGAGAGGGGAATAGCCCCCTGCCCACCCATGGATCCGCCATTGACTGTAATAAGCGCTTTCAGTACTATCACTTAGGACAAAGTTGTTTCTTAAGTTGCCAATGTCATTAAATACACATAATAAAACGAAAATTTTGGATTTGAACACACAAAGTGGAAAAATCCGTGAACACACATTTATAAATTTTAATTATTCTATTAGCTAATTTTACTACTGCAATGGTACGTATATCAGTTTAATCCAATTGTCTTTTATTGTTCGCTTATAATTATTTACTGAAAAAAAACCTGGGGCCGAGTTCGAACCCCAATTTTCGAGTTTCACGCAACTTTGTGCTGCCACATTTCGTATAAATTAGTCGTAGAGTGACTCTAAATAACATGTTTAATGTAACAAACAGTGGAATAAATTAGAGTTGATTTGAAGATCTCGTCTATAAATAAATAATCCCGCGAAGCAGATCACGTAATTTAATTTCCCATAATTAATTAATGCAAAGCAGCATTCGCAATGACATAATCATTACCAGAATTTTATTTGATGGGTGTGTATCGCGTTGCAACCGCCGCATCCATATTCATGAGACAAATTAAATACCGACAACACCCTGTCGAGAGGCCCATCACAGCACCCTATTTTAGTGTGTTTTAATTCAGTCAATGGTCCGGCATTACCATTTCGCAGCTGTATATGCAAAAGACAGGTGCCCATCAATTCGAGGGTGCTAAACTGTTTTTTATTTCGGTTTTTTCCCCGACTACCTGATACCGGGGCTAGAACAGCAGGTGGATGGGCACCTTGTACCCACACCCACAATTTCTTCGCTTTCCCACACGTTTTGCATACGAGCTACCGAAGGAGTGGCTGTGTCACTGGTGACAATCTAATTGTAGAACAATAGTTCGGCTGACACTCGGAAGGCGACGCCGATTTGCATCCAGAAGGCTGGGGCGGCAACCCGAAAATCGCGGGTTCGAACCCTGCCCCAGATTTTTTTTTTTTAAATCGGCTGAGATTATCCGTTATACAAGAGCAGACAAAGACGGCGAGCGCCTTGAGCGAGCGAGACGCCCGACCACTTTGAAAAGAAGACCCATTACTTTTCATTAGACTTGACAATCTCGACCACTTTCAAGTCCGAAGAGGATTTTTTATGAATTAAATCCGGTTGGATATTCCATAATGAAAGACATCGATTTACATAAAATACTTTATTCAAAATTTCAAATATACATCACTATCAACTAACAAACTAAAAAATATTTCTTAAAAACTAATTAAAACACAAACCTCAAATCGGAGATCCACTTAGTACATTCGATTCAGGTCCTTGATCTCATCAAGTCGCCGAAGAAATAACTTATATTTGTACCGTAACACTTTTTAGGGCCGTATTTACAGGGAGGCCCAAAATACTTAAAGTAATATACACTAAGCCAGTCATTTACAACTAATACAAAGACAGTTTAAATGGCAAGTTTTACAAGGCACACGGATGTCCCAACTAAAATTACGTCACTATTACATCTGAATATTTTTTACAAATAGTCGAAACAAAGTAATTTTATCTGTTTCATACTAATTAAAGTTAGTATCGCAAAAGCACAGATCAAATAAATCACCCTGTGGCCTATTTCTAATTTTGCAAACAATTCTAATAAAGAGGAATTATTTTTGCCCAAAAATCACGTTTATTGGGACAGCCGGTACACAGTGGCGGCTTGAAAGTTTAAAACTAACAGGTAAAGAGTTTCAAAAAGTAAGTTTTAGTTTTTTTGCAATTTTTAAAGCTAAATATCTGAATTACCAAAGTTCAACGTTTGTATAGCATAAGCAAATTTTCATAAAAACAAGCCAAAAAATTACCTAATAGATCGCCAATTATCTTATTTCGGGCTAAAAAATTTGAGAAAATTTCTTGTAATAGTACGTCGAAAATGATATAAGAGAAACTTTACTTAAAAAAGGCCAAAAACAACAACGTATATTTTTATGTTAAAAACTAGTTTTCCTCTCACAATTTTGCACAAATAGAAATTACATTTTTGCTTTTTTCTCTAGCATCTAATTTCGCATAATTTTGCCAAAACAGACTGAAACATAACAAATACAACTCGGAAATGATCTTATTTTTATTTTCTTTAAATTAATCCTGCTTAATGAAAAAACTCACTTATTTCTGAGAAATTTGTCAAAAAATAAACAAATTCCATTGAAATCGAAAGATAAACTGCATTCCAAATTTTGTCCTCTGATGTAATCATAAATAAATTCCTCTGATTTCCTTTGATTTCCAGTAATTTTCCTTGATTACCCTGAGATTTACCCACTAATTTTTCTAAATAATTTCCAGTAATTTCCTCAATTTTGTACACTGTTTCCCTCTGCGGTTTACCGCTCGATCAAATTTGCAGTTCTTTTAGCTCATTTTCGGGACGAAAAATTTAATCAAATCGAAAAACTAAGTTAAAAGCAATAATACTTTGAAAAGTCAGTCGAACATTACATGAATTTTCACTTATCTATTTGGCTTTTAGCTCATTTTAAAGAAAAAACTAGTTTGTGCGAAATTAACTTAAAAATGTACCTAAAAGACAACAAAGATTATACTACATTATTATATTTTTTGGCTTTATTTTAACCAACTAAAAGTTCTAGTAAAATTTCGGTCAAACAGGCCAAGAAATTATCGATAAAGGTCTTTTGATTTTTTAACTATTATGGTAACACGTCTTTTAGCGTTAAACTTCCAAAAACATAGCTATCAAAAATAACAAAAAAATTACGTGTACCGATTTTGTCTGATTTATTTTGGTTTTAAGTGAAAAACTTATCAGACTTGTAAAATTGTAAGATTTCGCTAAAAAATTATGTAAGAGTCGTCTTTTTTGACACGTTAAAAATAATTTTCTTAAAATCCTTAAACATGTTGAACAATTGAGAACAGTTGAGCCGTCTAAATGCAAAACTCACTCTTTGGCTATCCGTTAGTTTTGAAATACTATTTTGGAAAGTTGTAACGACATCTGAAAAACGATTTTTTTAAGCGGCTTTATTGTTAGTGTAAAAATCGAATGTCATAAACTGTACAAATCATAGTTTCCGAATAAAAAAAAATTTAACTTTACATAAAATAGAGTGAGTTTTGCTTATTATCTCGCCCGTTGGGTGAGTTCTGCATCTGATTTATGTAAATCATTAATAATCTATTAGCTGTTTCAAAATTATAAAAACGCCAACGTCGCATTTTCTCTCAAAATTAGCTGTTATAAAATATTCATGCACTTCAAAAAAATAATAGCTAATGTAATTTATACTTTCAATGAGAGATCTAATCATTAATAACTAGTTTACAATTTTATCAATCTTATTTAAAAAAATAATTCGGTAAAATGCGACGTTGGCGTTATTATAGTTTTGAAACAGTTAATAAACACCTACTTAATTAAAACAATCAAAAAAATCATTAGCTAGAGGTTTAGGTCGCATAATTATGTTGCAACAAATTTTTTTTATTTTTAACTCAGCAATAACTGTAAGAAAATTCAGTCACATGACGCCATTCTACAGTTTCAATTGGTTCCAAAAACAAAAAATTAGTTTTGCAACCGAAGTGTCAAACCAAACAATGAATTTTGCACCAAAATCGAAACATTTGTGTAGTTTTTCTATACTGAATTTAGTAAAAAACAATAGAATCTAAAATAGCTTTTTAAATTCTAAATATGACAGCGCGGGAAAACCCTTTTTCGAATCTTTGGCACAGTGAGTTTTGCATTTAGACGGCTGAATTATACGGACTGTCTATAAAAAAGTGTAGGATCTCAGGTGGTTCTGGAGTTTGAATTTGCCGCATTTAATTATTTTATTTTTATGAAATTTCTCAAAAGTACCAATTTTTATTGACTCAGGTAACCAGTAAAACCATACTAACACTGTTCGCTTTTTCTGGAAAGAATCGGCAAACTTTTAATACCCACTATGATCCTACATTCATTTATAGACAGATTGTATCTGTAGTTATTATTTTTGACTACTTTAAATGCCCGCAACATTTTGCTTACATAGAACAAAAAGTTATCAATAAAGATCGAAAATGACATTACTTTTTAGTACATTTTGCCGTTAAAACTCCGTATACTTATTCCGTATACATTTACCAAAACGAAGGTCGAAAATGACACTATTTTGAGAAATTTCGTCACAAACAGAACACGAAATTCAATTAAAACCATCTAATAAAAATTCACTTATTTTGCGAAAAAATCCAATCCCGGAGTTGAAATTTGAATATGTTCAAATTGAGACTTCACCTACCTGACTTGTGGAGCCGCCACTGCCTGTATTTAAAAAAAAACAGCAAGTACGTAATTTTTGCAAAACCAAATACAAAAAATTAAAGCTAGTTTGCTTTCTGACTGGTCATTGCGAGTTCTAGTCCCTTATTTACAAAATCACATATTTACATACAAGGAACTTGTCCGAATTACCTCCGCATGATATCCTCTATCGTAAATCCAGTCTTTTTGGGTGGATTTGGTGGCGGCCTCGGAGGCGGCACTTCCTCCTTCTTCATCGAGAGGTCACTTGCCATATTACTCGTCCCTGGAGCATCCAACTGGGGCACCAGGTGCGGCATGGGCTGCAAAAGCCTCAGTTTCATATGTGGCGGATACGCCGGCCGTTCCGCCTCCAAGTGCCTCTTCCGGAAGTTTTCCAGGAAGTTCTGCTCAACCAGCGCCCCACTGGTCACCGTCGAGGGCTTGACCTGGTGCAAATCGCGCCGGATCTGCAGCTGGGGGTGGTGAGGAGGCGGCTCCGGGTCGGTTTTCTCCGGGTCGAACTCCGGGCGGTCCTCCTGGCCCGGATCAATTTCCGGGTCCTCGTCCAAATCGTCATCGTCGTCGATTTCCGGGTGGAAACTCCGGTCAGGGTTTGGCCGCATGGTGTAAGGGGCGGGTTCGTGGCACTGGGTCCGGTCCGGGGTATCCGGGTCCGGGCTCCGGGCGCGCTCCGGGATGAACCCATCGCCCAGGCCGTCCGCGGGGACGTCGCCCACGGCATGGGTGAGGGCGTGGCGGCGCAGGTCGCAGTTGCGGCGGAAGACTTTCCCGCAGGAGTTGCACTCGTAGGGCTTGTGGTCGGTGTGGGTCAGGAGGTGGGTCTTGAGGTTGGAGCGCTGGTTGAAGGAGCGGGAGCAGACGGGGCACTTGTGGGGGGACTCCTCCATGTGGAGGATTTTGTGCACCGCCAAAGTCCGGCTCTGGCAGAAGCCTTTGCCGCATTCCCCGCATTTGAAAGGTTTCTCCTTACTGTGGATGTATCTGCAAAAAAAGTAAGCGTTACGAAGCCATTTGCATAGTTATGGTTGTTGGGATGGAATTCGAGTCGTTACATGGGATGAGATCCATTTAAACGATAAAAATCTCGCGTGCCGGGCATACGAGACGAGTAAATGATGAGACGGGGCACGGAATAATTACCGGAATTATGAGAGAGAAATGGTGGAGATTTTTTAAGATTACTTTTAGTAATTAATGGATTAAGATTAAAAATGGTGGTTTTCTAAGATGCGTTCAATATTTGATTAAAGTGGACTGTGGCTTTCAAAATTGCCACTATTGGTGATTAAAAATAAGTTAGATTCTTCAATACCTATAGTTTAAAACTGAGTCAAAAGTCAAAATAGCAGAAATGGTCGAGAACGTCCATAGAACGGTACTGAAAGATCGTAAATGAAAGTTGACTGAACTAGGAGAAACCTTGGGAATTTCAACAGAGTGGACACATCATATCTTTCATCAAATTTTGGGTAGGTATGAGAAGTGAGAAAATTAGTTGGTTAGTTAGCGCAACCCAACCAACATATACATACGTATTTTTTTTACTATGGTAAGAACTAAGTGGCTTTTATTTAACAAACTCCTGACTAGTCACTCCTAGGTAGGTATATCTTCCGCACCCTCATTGGTTGTACGATTTTATGTTTGAAGATTGCTAAAATGTTCAAACAAGATTTTTTTGTTAGATTTTTGTTTTGTTTATTTTGCTTTTTAAAACTACAGGCTGTTTTGTCTAAACCCCACATTAGAAGTATTGGGAGTTCTAATAATCATAGTCACCTGAAAATTTGTGTACAACCATAATCTTTTAGGTCCTGCTCAATGAAAATATTCTCAAGATAGCAGCACTTCCGGTTATACCGGAAGTCGCTATCAACTTCCTTATTTTAAATAAAATGCTATATTTTTTAATGCGTTTTTGAATTACTAGAGTTATTTTAAGGTAGTTTTCATAAGCTTTCCCTATACCTAAATTTAGTCGTTTACGAAATATTTATGGTTTTTAAAAAAAATTTGGATTTGCACCTTCCAGTTCAAAAATCGACAACTCTGCGATTTTTAAAAATTTGGAAATATTTTTGAGCTCATTTGAAAGAGGAAGCCTAGACCATTGGTGTTTTCAAATTTCTAAAGAAGAATAACAAACTCCAAATTTTTAAAATTAAGTTTGCAAAACTTTAAGCAAATGAAATGACAAAAGTTTTATTTCACTAGATGGTAGAGAATTTAATTCTGCTTCGATCTGTGTTAACATTCCCTATACTTATGTTTAATAGTTTTCAAGTTACAATACCTTTTTGTTGGGATTGAGAAATTCATTAGCCATAGGCCTTTTCTCATAGGTTGCAATGGAAACGAAGAAAAAAGGTGAGAAATGAAAGTTTTTCAAACCAACACCCAATGAATTTATTTTGTTTTCACAGTCTGATAACACAATTTTGAACAGAGTTTGTCGTTTAAGTTTAATCATAAACGTTTTTATACCAAACTATGCAAAAATAGTTGTGGTTAGTAAGAAATTTCCTACAATAACAAAAAAAAACAACATAACTTGAAAATTATCACAGATAGGTATAGGGAATGCTAATACGGATAGATGCAGAAAAAAATTCTCCTCCATCTAGTACAATAAAAATTGGGACATCCCATTTAAAAAAATTAAGTTTTGGGTACTTGAAGTTGTCCAAACTTAACCTTAACATTTTTGGGTTTATTAACTTCAATTCCAATTTTGAACACACTGAACAACAGATATAGGCTTTCTCTTTCAATTCTCCAAACATGATTTCGAAATCTTTAAAACTAAGCGAGTTACCGATTTTTTAAGAGACAGGTGCAAATTCAAAAATTTTCAAAAATCCTAAATATCTCGAAAACTGTTAAACTTGGGTATAGGGAAAGCTGTTAAAAACTCCCTTAAAATAACTTAACTAATCCAAAAACAGAGTGAAAAACATAGCTTTTAATTTAAAATAAGGAAGTTAATAGCGACTTCCGGTATAACCGGAAGTGCTGCCATCTTGAAAATATTTTCATTGAGCATAACTCAACGGATTATGCCTGAGTACCAACTCTCAGATAAATATCTTTATTAGAACTTTCAATACTTCTAATGTGGGGTTTAGACGGAACACCCTGTATAATTCAAGCCATTTTCTGGATCAATTAAAAAATCTCACAAAATACGCAAAATGTTCATTAAAAGAAACCAGCTAAATTTTCCAACCTCACTACACGTATTTAACATTAATCATTATCGCCTTGCAATTTGTTGTGCAAAAATCAAACATCTTTTTTAATTGCGGGGATTACTCTCATTAAAGCTAATCCAAATAAAGTAATCTGTAGTAAGCCAAATATTTTGAAACTAGTATTTTAAGATTTCTAGCATTGATTCAACAAATTATAATAGTTATTTATTTATCAAGAACGAAAAGTGGACTTTTAAAGTACGAACTTGTCGTTTGCGGCCGAGGCGTCTAGCCGAGGCCGAAATTACTAGTCTCCTAGAAACCTCTAATGAAGCAAAAGCAACTTACAATCTAGTAAAATCTATGTCAGTCTCAGAATCGTCTGTTATGTCCGAAGTAATCGAAGAGAATACAGTACATATGTCCCCTGCTCTTTCTAACACAGTTTTTAAATAAAGTGACCAACTGCACTTTTAATTTTTATGTTAACAAGTAGAAATTTAGTGATTAAGTTATGTTGTTGTTACTATTTGTGATAAAAAATTAAATTAAAACAAAATAATGACGTATAATTTTATAAGTTTCTAGGACTTTTAAAATAATTTTAAAAGTCCTAGTACTTTAAAGTTCAAGTTTTTGTACCATAAATAATCCGAAAAATCTCATTTTAGATACCAGTATGAAATAAACAATTTTTTCGAAAAGCCAAAGTGATAATAAAACAACCTAAAATAAAACATTTCAATTCGAACCAATTTTTTAAGTTAAGTCTAACGAAATATATGCTAAAGCTAAACTTGCGATTTTATAATTTCCTTTAAAGTGAACTTGCCACCTTTCTTTAAAAAGAAGCACATTTTTTTAATATGAATATTTCTACCGAGAAAACGCAGTAACGATTCGAATTTGTGTTTTAGTTTTTAGTTTACAAGTTCGATTTTGTCGGATATGTAAAATTTGCGTGTCTAAAAAAATGGTTGCTAATATGAGGCAGCACATGCGAGACTTTCCATATTAAGGAATCATCTCGAAAATAAGCAACCGCTTTACTGAGACAATTTTTACTGAATAGTATAAAATAAAAAATAAACATTCCTAAATAAATTACAATTCCAAAAAAAATACAGTTTTTTTAAAGCAAATTTACATTTTCAAAATAAAAAAAAAACTCTGAAAACAAATTTAAAAATCCTTTTAGATTTATCATTCACAACAAAAGGCAGAGAATAGTTATTTATTTAACGAGTTTAAGTGTAAATCGGGTTTTTATTTCACGAGTGGATTTTTAACATCCACGAGGTGAAATAAATGAACCGATTTACACGAAAACGAGTTGGATACAACATTTTGTTTTTTGAATCAGACTCAACAAGGCTTAAAATTGCTTTAAATCTGCTAAAAATAATCTGACGTTTCGTATTGACAGTTGTCAAAACTTCCTTACATAGGAGAAAAACCGTAAATTTTGACAGTGTTGAAGAATAAAAACCTTTATGTTTTCAATTCCCCCGCATTGCGTCTGCATGTAGGCCTATTTCAATCATCTTTCAAGTGTCTCACATTAAAGCTCAAAGAATTTTTTTAGAGTTTGGATTAATTGAACGATCGGCATGATAAATAAATACTACGTAATGTTATTATTTTTCATCTTCCTATTCACTTGTACGAAGATAATTGTCAAAATTTTTGCGGCAGGTGTACAAAAATGTATATCACAACTAACTGATCAGCACAACCTCTTCATTGTTGAAATAGGACTTCACAATGAACTACTGGTAAGTAATGTAGAACAGTAGCGCCTTCCTTGAAAAAAGTTTCAATTTCTAAAAAAATATTAGGAAAGTTTCTCATAATTATAACATCTTTACCCTACTTACAAATATCTTTTAAATAAGTCAATTCATTTAAAATACGACCGATATGTAGCACTAATTCAACAGAATTAGACTAAATATAAAATACAAATTGAACTTAACCCAAAATTGTATTTTTTTGTAGAAATAACCCAAACAATCAAAATTGAGATCGGAGGTATTCTTGTGATGTTTTGCATCGATTTATAAAATCACTTTAGCGTCTTCTTTGACTTTTCATTAAAAAATAAGCCGACTTAGCACTCAAATATCAATCAAGGCCAGATTAGACGAAATAGGTATGCCGAATAATTGATTATTTTCTAAGTATATTTTTGCCTAAATTAAACTAAACCAACCCAATTAAGAACAAACAAGTAGGTAAAGTGGTAAAGTCACAAATAGATTAGAAATCCCAAAATTATTAAAATCTGCGTAAATTTTATGTTGGTAACACAGACTATCCAAAAAACTTCTTAAGGCCTCTCAAAACAACAAACACTATTTTAATATACACGACACGTGTTTCGACCACAATGTGGTCACCCTCAAGTGAGAATAAGGATTTCACGTTTTGAAATGATACTTTGTTCTAATTTATCTCAGAGTGGCAATAATTCTAGCCAGTCAAGGTAAGAGAAATTAGGCAAATTGTCAATCAAACGAATTTTGTCAAAATAAGATGGCGTTTTTTGCCCAGTGAAATGTGCTTTAAAGCTTTAACCAATAATAATTTAACTCTTTTTGACAGAAAATAGTGTAGAAACGTCGATTTGAATAAATAAATTAGTAATTGGCCCACTTAATTCGGGCTAAAGTCATTTAGTCCGGTCCATTAGCCACGGACAAGTTCTCCAATTACGCGTCCAGCATCCGCCATCATTTCTGTCACTTTACTTAACTTATGACACTTATTGGATCGAAAAAACCCGCCTTACAACGCCATATGTGTGACTAATTAAAACGATGTAACCGCCAATATCCTCTCCATTATCTGGATCAAAAATCAAGTCGGCCTCGCCTATCATTACGCAATCGTAAAAAATCCCAACTTGTGGCATCGACTGTACATTCCGTGGCGTATTAACCGGAGCAATCCTCCGGGAATCTTACGTACAGTCAGTGGCGAAAATCCGAATGAAAAAACACCTGCGATATGATTTGTCGGTCTTTGGCCGTCCAAGGCCAACCGGATCGTCCAGCTGCCATTTTACTCTCGCTATGACATGATTTTCCGGGTTGAGTCCGGACGAATTTTCAAACAACGCCACAGGGATATTTATGATAGTGTTGTTCTCAATTAACAGGTGGAGGGCCCTTGTATTTTTTCCAAAAGACAGATGATGGCCCCCGGCGAAATTTTATCTCCTTTATGCATATAACCTGAAATTATGGGTTTTATATTTTAATTCGTTTTGATTTATTTTCAAGATGGCGCGGCCAGACGACGCTTTATTTTTACGAAACGTATAATTCAAGAAGCAGGATGCGTTCTTCCGGAACTCGTTAGCTTCCGATTCGTGTATACAAAACTAATTAAAATGGTAATCGGTTTAATTGGGCGCATCTTGCTATAACTAATGCAGGATTTGGGTCAAAAATCTCGAAACCGATCGCCTTTCTGTGGTGGAGAGACCTCGAGGCGGATCGAGCGAGTCGTCGAACTCGTTATTTTGACGCACGAATGATTTCCAATGATAAAATTCTTCGGGTTAGAACGGCCTACCACGGGAGCGTAGTCCACTAAATCTACTGGAAGTAATTACAAGATGCCACCAAAGTTTTACCAACTTTTCGTGGGAGTTGAAAAGGAGACAGGAAAGGTCAGACACTTACAAATTGAACCATTTTGGTTACCATTTTAGGATTACAAAGCCGAAATCTAATCGCTTTGGCCTTTGCTAAGGAAAACAATTCCAAATACATTTCTTCGGCGTTAACAAACAATATTTTAATGCCGGTTGATAGACGTGTTCTAAATTTGGTACAAAAATAGTTTTTCCAATTTCACTGAAATCAGAGAAACCTGCTTTTAACAATTTTAGTTTGTTTTTATTAAATTAACTTGGTTTAAGCCGAATATAGCAAATTTGAGTCGATTTTGTGATTGAAAATGTTACGAATTCATCAGAGAGGCCATTGAAATCACCAGATTTAAAGTCCATTGAAATATCCTAGGACTATTTTTTGAGGAATAAAATAATTTCATTCTAATAAGTACCATTGTTAAAGCCATGTAGGGGAGAGTGGCCCAAAATGATCCCTGTGGGCATAATGATCCCCCCTTTTATTTTTAATACCAATGTTACCCTCTGTGATTTGAGTGGGTGGTTACGATCAGTCGAACCGCCATGTTTGGTTGACCACAAAAAATGCACAAGGTAACATCGCTTTATAAAAATATTTGTGAATACGTGTTTTTATGCTGCCTGATCTAAGATAAGTGCTTTTAAACTATTGTAGCAGTGTTGTCATAGAAGTAGGAATATTAAGTTGGAATATATTTTATGAAAATACATAGTTTTGCCTAATATTTGACGAGTTTACGAAAATATTAAACAGAGCCGTTATGAAGTTACCATGACCTAATGCAATATGCACACTTTCGGGGAAAATGATCCCTCACTGAATGATCAGGGATCATTTTACCCGCTCGACTTTATTTTTATATTTTTAATAAATACTAAATCGTTTTATTGTTTTTATTTTGTTGCAGATAAGAACATAGTTCAAAAATGTAAAAGAAAAACTGAGAGGCCGTTATGGCAGTTATGCCTTACTTTAGAAGATTATTTTGCCCTACCTATGCGGGTAAAACGATCCTTTTGCAAACATCTACATTACTGTCCTCAAAAAATTGCTTACCTGTAATATAAAAAAATTAGTAAGGCAATATTTAAGTACAGTCTACCGGCATTCCAAAAAATATATTTGAACATCTTCTCTTGTATACTTTACTTTTTACAGGCATTTCTAGCTTAGCTTTTTTGCGCCACTCTCCTCTATAATATCCGGTAGCTTAATACGTTTAATAAAAAAACGCAGATTTGATCAGGTTTGTATCGAAAATGTTACAAATATTTTAAAGGAGCTTTTGAAATCACTCGATTTGAACTCTACTGAAATTGTTTACCTCCAATTTTTTTCAGAGCTTGGCCGCTAAATAATAGGTAATAGGAAAAAAGTTACTAAAATAAAAGAAACTCCTTTGTCTGTTAAGATGTAAGCAAAATGCCCTAAAAATACTAAAATGACCCGATTTGATCACTATTGAAGTGGTAGGTATGATTTTTATTTAATTTTTATTAAATTTAACTTGGCGCAAATAAAATCTGACCCCCAAAAAATGTAATAACAAAAATATGTAATTTTTTTAAATTTAATATTTGATATTTAATTAAAATATTTGGACACATTGCTACCTATTCTTAGATCAATAAAAACCTTCTAAAAAAACTACCAGTTAAAACCGAAGCATAATTTTCGCATTTTTGGATAGCTAAGGAATTAAATTTAGAAACTTAGCTATATTATGTCTTTTACTAAATTTTGATCAAGTGATTAAAGCGAACTAAATCATAATGGAACAGTTTATGAAAAAAATAGTAATAATAAAGTAAGCCAATACGATTATACCTACCTACTAATCCAAAATAGCCAATTTAGAAAATTTAAAAATTTTTGGAAAAAGGAAAAATAAAAAGCATTGTTAAAAGCTGAACAATATTTAATGCAACAAATGTGCAAAATGGGCACCGTTCCTTCCCTGGGAAGTAACATATCGATAGTAACATGAATTTCTAACATTGTGCCCCATTTCGAGATGATTTACCTAATTTTAACTTATAAAAATTGGTTTTTATTTTTTTATCGCGTAGGCTTTGAAAATATTCAGAAAACAAATAGTGCGTTGTACTACTTTCAAAGCGCTCTTTCACACGAGGTGTCACTTGACATACCGTTACCTTTGAAAAAAAAAAGTTAGAAGTGGCTGTGCATTTTTCACAGCCGACAAACAAACACCATATGCACCAAATAATACGCAAGAAAAAACAAAAATCTGTTTTAGGATTCCTTACAAAAATCGCTTATACCCAAGTTACAAATTTTATTTCAGTCAAGGACTACACACTGATAATATTTTTTTTATTACGTAGGTCTGTACTGCTTTCGAAGTACTCTTTTACACGAGGTGTCACTTGACATACCGTTACATTTAAAAAAAAAAGTTAGAGGTGGCTGTGTATTTTTGACAGCAGATACACAAAAACCACATCCACCAAATAATGCGCAAGAAAAAATAAAAATCGACCTCTTTCAGGAATTTTCCAATATCCAAGTTATGAATTTTATTCCAGTTAAAAATTCCACTCTGTATAACTTCACAACCATCGCCACATTAATATTATGCAAACTTGTTATGGAATTTGTTTTAAGTTTTCTTATAAACCTTATTTACAAGAGGCAATAAAAATTCAAAAACAAAATTTTCACTCAAATGTGCAAACATTTTGTTCACTCTCAGCGTAAAAAATATGTTCGAAATCCGGCTCGAAGAGCCATGAGCGTGTATTGATCAAATAACGAATCAATAAATACTAATTTTATGAAAAAGGAACCTGGTAAATTATTTTCTGATTGTCTTCAATTCTTTTAAGCAACATTTATTACTTAGTTTAACTGACTTTTTATAAAATTTAGAGGTTTTGAGTTGTTAGCTGTGTGACAATCTCATTCATAATATGTATTTTTAGGTTATCATTTCTCAAGAATCACCTTTGATTTTTTATCAGTTCTTATTTTGGTTTGTGAAAAAAGTTAAATAGCCTGTCTGTGAAATATTGTAAAACCGGCCCTGTTTGCATTGTGCATGTTTCTCATTTTATTTTCAAATCCGCGTTAATTGCACGGTATAATAAAATTATTATCGCTCATAAAATCTTGCAACCAAATGCAACTCCTAATTAAAGAATTATTTCCACTTAAAACTGTTGTTTTTAATTAAATATTCGTGACTCGTTATCTCCTTGCTTTATGTGATTATTTTTCTACTTGTCTTACTCTCAAGCCACATTTTTGATTATTTGTAAATGAAAGGAAAAAAAATGGCTTGGGTCACTAATGACTTTTCATCCCAAAGTATCACTCTATAATTACGCTTTTAAAACCTCCATCATTTTTCGATCTCCCCAATTATTGAATAAATTGATTGCCGATTAAAAGTAATTACAAGCAATCAACATTTTTGAAGTCGATGGCCTTGAATCGACATTTCTCGCCGGACAATTTTTATTCTAATCGAAAAAGTAGCCGCAATAAAGTCGGATTTTAAGTCGTATTTATGGAGGGATTACGTCTGAATTAATCATTTTTCGGGGGCCCCCAGACAGGTCCAGGTAAAAACCCGCCGAGATTCGATCTAATGTGACTCGGGTACAGTTTCCTCAAAACTTCCCCTAATTCGATTAAAATCCGAGAGTGGTATCCTTGTCGTCCGGTTGGTAACCCTGCGGCAAACTGGTTTCTAGATCCATCGCTTGAAATTACTAGAGCACTCCGCGGGATATGGCCGACCCAACAGGAAAAAATACTGATTATATTGCAGCGTACGATTTTAATTAAATCCGGTCGATGGATCGCAGGAAAAAATCAATACACCTGCGACGCACCGAGCCAACTTGAGAATTTCACACGTTTTTGTCGACGAAATTTCACATTTCACACTTTTATGAGATAATTGCTGGGAGTCGAAAGACGAGAGAAAGAATTTGATGACGCTTATTGACGCAGCAATATTATAAATTTGTGGTGAAACGGACCGTTCATTCGATCGCTGGAATGTTTTCTGAAAGTGTTTCAAGTCAATTTTCATAAATTTGAATTAATATTGCTTCGAGATTAGAGAATTTGCCATTCTGAGAAACAGGCAAATTTGCAGCAAGTGCCAGAATTTTGTTTCCGATTTGCATAAACACGCTTTATGAACGGAAACGATAAAAACTGAATTTTTAGTTATTTAAAACAAGCTAACAATTTGTTACACTCGTTCACACTTATCTACAGGAAATGAGCAATTTTCAAGTAGCCTGGGTTTCCTGCTTCCAAATTTCGATTAAAATGTAATCTCATTATTAACACTTGTACTAACTGAACTGAAAATCACAGACTTTCCTCCCTTGTGACCTAAATACCAAAATTAAATAATACCAATTTAAAAGATATTAAACCCATTGTTCGTTCCATCGATTGAATTATGTAATAAGATATACCTAGTGCTAAGGCTAAGACAGAAAAATGTCATTGCAGAATTACTTTTACTTCGTTTGGTTAATTGCAGTAAATAAGGAAATAATCATTTCGAAATGTCAAAAGTCAATAGTCCAGTTTTATGACTCAGTGAGTGGTATCGTAAAGAAAATATCTCGCGTTCAATTAAATTTCTGGTCAAAGTGGGCTGCGACTAGAGTTGCCACCTTTTAGAAATACGTATAAATAAGGACGCTATCCCTCTTAGGTCTGATTAGGTCAGGCCAAGCCATATAAAAAAAATTAGGACAAAGCATTGACTTTTGTCTTTTGGTAACGCCAAACTTAAATTCACTGCTGAAAGCGTTGTTTCATATTCTAAAAAAATGCTCGAATTAATTGTAAGTTTCAGCAGTTTATCTTAGTAACCACCTGCCACGCATAAATAAAAAATGAGAGCGCATCCGTGATAATTAAACGCAATTAAATTAATCGAATTCAGCTTATTTACGAGGATGTCTGAAGTTAAGTGAATTTATTATAATTATCTCTGATAAAAATATATAAAAAATGTTTTTTAAAAAAGCTTTTATTTAAAAGATGCACTAAAAAGTAAAAAATAATGTATTTCAATCACAGGAGAATATTTTTTTCTTACAGGTTAAAATTCAAAAATTTATAAAAGCTTTGGGAGTTGTCAACTGAACAAAGTAATTCTGTGATGCCGTAGTTTTATAACTCCCAAAGCTTTTATAAATTTTAGAATTTTAACCTGTAAGAAAAATATTTTCCTGTGATTGAAATACATTATTTTTTTTTTTACTTTTTTGTGTATCTTTTAAATAAAAGCTTTTTTAAAAAAACATTTTTTTATATATTTTTATTTTTTGCTTTTTAGTCTTTATTTATTGCATAGATTTATTGTTATTACACTGCGCATCTACCGTGACGTTCAAATGACCAACATACCGTCTATGTCGGTATAAGTTACGGTATGTACAAATCGAGAACCCCTTTGAAA